>CM067109.1:26417060-27831234 GCA_034008185.1 Gorsachius magnificus | reverse complement strand
CACATGGGCAATAATGAACTGGGAAGCTGGACGGGGACCGACAGTGGATGAAATGGCTAGCCAGCTCCGGGAATACGAAGAAAGTATCTCTTCTTCCCTTGTCTCTGCTGTGGATAAACTGTCCCAAAAGGTTGAACGACTCAAAAAGCGTATACCCTACTCCCCTCCTGTACAGACCAGTATCTCAGCCATTAGAAGTAAGCGCCCTTCTGCTCAAGGAAAAGAATATCGAGGGTACACACCACGGGGCACTCTATGGTTTTACCTGCGTGACCATGGAGAGGACATGAGGAAATGGGATGGAAAACCTACCTCGACCCTAGAGGCACGAGTACGCAAGTTGCAAAGAAAAACAAGCACAAAAGGGGGCTCTTCCAGGAAACTTGTTGCTCCAATCTCCAGAGACGGGGTAGATTGTCATTTTTTCAGACAGAATAGAAGAGCTGATCTTAATTCTGATTGTGATGAAGGAACTTCTGACTCATATACACAAACCATGAGCAACAGTGATCAGAATTAGAGGGGCCCTGCCTCCAGCCAAGTGGAGGAAAGGGACAACCGGGTCTACTGGACTGTGTGGATTCGATGGCCTGGCACGTCAGACCCACAGAGGTATAGAGCTCTAGTAGACACCGGTGCACAGTGCACTCTAATGCCATCAAGCCATATAGGGGCAGAATCCATTTGTATTTCTGGAGTGACAGGGGGATCTCAAGAGCTGACTGTATTGGAGGCCGAAGTGAGCCTAACCAGGAACCAGTGGCAAAAGCACCCCATTGTGACTGGGCCAGATGCTCCGTGCATCCTGGGCATAGACTACCTCAGGAGAGGGTATTTCAAGGACCCAAAAGGGTACCAGTGGGCTTTTGGTATAGCTGCATTGGAGGCAGAAGAAATTAAGCAGCTGTCTACCTTGCCTGATCTCTCAAAGGACCCTTCGGTTGTGGGGTTGCTGAGTGTTGAAGACCAACAAGTGCCGATTGCCACCACAACAGTGCACAGGCGGCAATATCGCACCAACCGAGACTCCCTGATTCCCATCCATAAGCTGATTCGTCGACCGGAGAGCCAAGGAGTGATCAGTAAAACTCGCTCACCCTTTAACAGTCCCATATGGCCAGTGAGAAAGTCTGATGGAGAGTGGAGACTAACAGTAGACTATCGTGGCCTGAATGAAGTTACGCCACCACTGAGTGCTGCCGTGCCAGACATGCTAGAACTTCAATACGAACTGGAGTCAAAGGCAGCCAAGTGGTATGCCACAATTGATATTGCAAATGCTTTCTTTTCAATCCCTTTGGCAGCAGAGTGCAGGCCACAGTTTGCTTTCACTTGGAGGGGCATCCAGTATACCTGGAATCGACTGCCCCAGGGGTGGAAACACAGCCCTACCATTTGCCATGGACTGATCCAGACAGCAGTGGAACAGGGTAAGGCTCCAGAGCACCTGCAATACATTGATGACATCATTGTGTGGGGCAATACAGTAGAAGAAGTTTTTGAGAAAGGGAAGAAAATAGTCCAAATCCTTCTGAAGGCCGGTTTTGCCATAAAACAAAGTAAGGTCAAAGGACCTGCACAGGAGATCCAGTTCTTAGGAATCAAATGGCAAGATGGACGTCGTCAGATTCCAATGGATGTGATCAATAAAATAACAGCCATGTCTCCACCAGCTAGCAAAAAGGAAACACAAGCTTTCTTGGGCGTTGTGGGGTTTTGGAGAATGCATATTCCAAATTACAGCCAGATTGTAAGCCCTCTCTACCAAGAGACCCGGAAGAAGAATGATTTCAAATGGGGCCCTGAACAACGACAAGCCTTTGAACAAATTGAACAGGAGATAGTGCATGCAGTAGCCCTTGGGCCGGTCCGGGCAGGGCAAGATGTAAAGAATGTGCTCTACACCGCAGCCGGAGAGAACGGCCCTACCTGGAGCCTCTGGCAGAAAGCACCAGGGGAGACTCGAGGCCGACTCCTAGGGTTTTGGAGTCGGGGATACAGAGGATCTGAAGCCAACTATACTCCAACTGAAAAAGAGATATTAGCAGCATATGAAGGGGTTCGAGCTGCTTCAGAAGTGATTGGTACTGAAGCACAGCTCCTCCTGGCACCCCGACTGCCGGTGCTGGGCTGGATGTTCAAAGGGAAGGTCCCCTCTACACATCATGCAACTGATGCTACGTGGAGTAAGTGGGTCGCACTGATTACACAACGGGCTCGAATAGGAAACCTCAGTCGCCCAGGAATCTTGGAAGTGATCACGGACTGGCCAGAAGGCAAAGATTTTGGAGTATCACCAGAGGAGGAGGTGGTGCATGCTGAAGAGGCCCCGCTGTACAATGAATTGCCAGAAAATGAGAAGCAATATGCCCTGTTCACTGATGGGTCGTGTCGTCTTGTGGGAAAGCATCGAAGGTGGAAGGCTGCTGTATGGAGTCCTACAAGACAAGCCGCAGAGACTGCTGAAGGAGAAGGTGAATCAAGTCAATTTGCAGAGGTGAAAGCCATCCAGCTGGCTTTAGATATTGCTGAAAGAGAAAAATGGCCAATGCTCTATCTCTATACTGACTCATGGATGGTGGCAAATGCTTTGTGGGGGTGGTTACAGCAATGGAAGCAGAGCAACTGGCAGCGTAGAGGCAAACCCATCTGGGCAGCCGCATTGTGGCAAGATATTGCTGCCCGGGTAGAGAACCTGGTTGTAAAGGTACGTCATGTAGATGCTCATGTACCCTAGAGTCGGGCCTCTGAAGATCATCAAAACAACCAGCAGGCAGATCAGGCTGCTAAGATTGAAGTGGCTCAGGTGGATCTGGACTGGCAACATAAGGGTGAATTGTTTCTAGCTTGGTGGGCCCATGACACCTCAGGCCATCAAGGAAGAGATACAACATACAGATGGGCTCGTGATCGAGGGGTGGACTTAACTATGGACGCTATTGCACAGGTTATCCATGAATGTGAAACATGTGCTGCGATCAAACAAGCCAAGCGGTTAAAGCCTCTCTGGTATGGAGGACGGTGGCTGAAATACAAATATGGAGAGGCCTGGCAGATCGATTATATCACACTTCCACAAACCCGCCATGGCAAGCACTATGTGCTCACTATGGTGGAAGCGACCACCGGACGGCTGGAAACATACCCTGTGCCCCATGCCACTGCCCGGAACACTATCCTAGGCCTTGAAAAACAAGTCCTGTGGTGACATGGCACCCCAGAAAGAACTGAGTCAGACAACGGAACTCAATTCCGAAACAGCCTCATAGACAAATGGGCCAAAGAGCATGGCATTGAGTGGGTCTATCACATCCCCTATCATGCACCAGCCTCTGGGAAAATTGAACGATACAATGGACTGTTAAAGACTACACTGAAAGCAATGGGTGGTGGAACATTCAAACATTGGGATACACATTTAGCAAAAGCTACTTGGTTAGTCAACACTAGAGGATCTGCCAACCGAGCTGGCCCTGCCCAATCAAACCTCTTACGTACTGTAGAAGGGGATAAAGTCCCTGTAGTGCATGTAAAAAATATGCTGGGGAAGATAGTCTGGGTTTCTCCTGCCTCAGGTAAAGGCAAACCCATCCGTGGGATTGCTTTTGCTCAAGGACCTGGCTCTACTTGGTGGGTGATGCGGAAGGATGGGGAAGTCCAATGTGTACCCCAAAGGGATTTGATTTTGGGTGAAAACAGCCAATGAACTGAATTGTATAATGTTAATTGCTGTGTAATATAGTATGTCTTCATTTTTACTATTGCTGTATGTCATATCAATGGTATAGCAGTAAGAATCGCCCAGATTAATGAAGAGTGAATGTTGAAGAAACTGAGGAAGTGCAGCGGATGGAACCAGAACCGACCTCAGCAAGCAACAACCCAACACCAGACCCCATCTCTTCTGCCCTGAAAGACTGTTACGACAGATGGAGCCCAAAACCATGGACTATATGAACCCAATGGACATTTCAGAGGGATGGTCCATAGACTAAGGGAATGATATCTGTGTATGTACCAAAAAGATGAGAAAATGGTGGTGATTAATTGGAATGTATTGTAAGGGTAGGACCTAAGCATGACGTAAATGGTATAGAATAAGGGGTGGAATGTCCTGGTTTCGGCTGGGATAGAGTTAATTTTCTTCACAGAAGCTAGCATAGTGCTGTGCTTTGGATTCAGTGCTAGAAGAATGTTGATAACACGCTGATGTTTTTAGTTGTTGCCAAGTAGTGCTCAGACTGCCCAAGGACTTTTTGAGCTTCTCCTGCTCGGCCAGGGGCATAACAAGCTGGGAGTACAGCACAGCTAGGACCCAAACTGTCCAAAGAGCTATTCCATACCATATAACGTCATGCTCGGGGGGGTTAGTCGGTCGGGTCGGTTAGTGGGTGGGTCGGTCGCGGGCAGAGTGGTCTCAGCTCGGGCTGTGTGATCACAGCTCGGGGGGAATGATCACTGCTCGGGACGGGCTGGGCATCGGTCAGCGGGTGGTGAGCAATTGCATTGTGCATCACTTGTTTTACATATTCTGTATATTTTCTTACCATTATTATTATTATTATTATTATTATTATTATTATTATTATTATTATTCTCTCTTATTAAACTGTCTCTATCTCAACCCACGGGTCTTACTTTTTTTTTTCCTTTTTCTCTGATTCTCTCCCCCATCCCACTGAGGGAGGGGGGGGAGTGAGCGAGCGGCTGCGTGGTGCTTAGTTGCCAGCCGGGTTAAACCACGACACAAGTAGTGCTCAGACTGCTCAAGGACTTTTTGAGCTTCTCCTGCTCGGCCAGGTGCATAACAAGCTGGGAGGGAGCACAGCTAGGACAGCTAACCCAAACTGACCAAAGAGCTATCCCATACCATATAATGTCATGCTCAGGGGGGGTTAGTCAGTCGCTCGGTCGCGGGCAGAGTGGTCGCAGCTTGGGCTCTGTGATCGCTGCTCGGGGACTGATCGGGGCTCGGGGAGTGATCGCTGCTCGGGACGGGCTGGGCATCAGTTGGCGGGTGGTGAGCAATTGCATTGTGCATCATTCGTTTTGTATATTCTGTATATTCTGTTATCATTCTCATTATTACTATTATTATTATTTTCTCTTATTAAACTGTCTTTATCTCAGCCCTGGGCTCTAACCTTTTATTTTCTTTCCAATTCTCTCCCCCATCCCACTGAGGGAGGGGGGGGAGTGAGCGAGCGGCTGCGTGGTGCTTAGTTGCCAGCTGGGTTAAACCACGACAATAACCTTAATTCTCTCTTTTTAATAACGTCTGCCTTTTACTGTTGTTTATATAAAGCTATGAGCAGTCTGAGAGCACCTGGTTTGTTAAGTTGTTTGGTTAAGGACAGAAATGCAGTAAAAGTGTAAAAGGAATAGCAAATTAAATGCAAAGGGACAAACACAGAAACACACGAGTGTTAGCATCCTCTATATGTGGGAGGGTGCATGTGTGTCTGCCTCCCCAGGAGACAACACACAGCCTCACTGCTGGCCGGACCCACGAGCAGGAGCAGCCACAGCTGCATCCCTCAGGCTGGGATGGAGGGACCTCTGGCTCAGAGGGCACCTGGAAGGAGAAGGGTACAGGTCCTGGAGGCCGTGGGGTCTGGCAGCTCCTGTAGCATCCGCAGCAGTTTAGGTTTAAACTCCTACAGAAATTTCTCTACAGAGATCCCACCTGGTTCTGTAATACAGACAGTATTAATAACAGCCAAAAGTGAAACAGTCCTTAAGATCTTAGGATTAAAAGAGCAGAGGATGGCTATTAGAGCAAAAGAGTGTCACCTTGATGACAAGTATAAAACAGCATTTACAGCCTGGAAGGAAAACAAAAAAGTACATTCAGTATTGTGTTTTGGTCCCCACAAGAATTCCACTGCTACTTTAACTAGACAATGTAGACTTTCAGTAAAATCCTTTGAGTCATAAAATGCCTTATTTAAAGAGAAAAAAATCAATAACTCCAACTTCCTATGCGCTTTTACTTCACTGAGTGTCTCTAAATGCATATTCTGACTACAGTGCTGCCAAGGAGTACCAATGTAACATTCCCTACAGAAGGAATCGCAGAAGAAAACTCTAACCTTCTGAGTGTGTAGGAGGTGGGGGAGAGGGGATGCAACTCTTCTAGCATTTTTAAAGGAAATGACGTTCTCTAGCTGCCTAAATAAATGAACTTTACAGAAATAAAAATGTGCTCTGGATCAAATTCTGACTTTGAAAGAAGGCATGAAAACAGTTTAAAACCTAACATGCACTGAAATATTAGGCCCTGGTATTAAGTAGTAGAGGTGTCAGCTTTCTCTACATGTTTACATCTTTTATGTAAAGATAAATAAGAGGCAAACGGGAAAGGACATCCAAAAAAAGACTAAAAAGAATTACAATAATTACACAAAGTACAGCTTATCTATTTCTTCAGTTTAGAAAGCTAATTCAGAGAGGGGATGTCATCACCCCGCGCGCCTCCTCAATAATATTAGTTATTTGTAGTTTACTAGGGACTTGAGGGATCCAGGAGATGCAAAAGTATTAATAGCCCCTGAAATCCCAAATTTTACAAGAGCAGGTGTAAGGCAATAGATGAATAGTTTGGGAAAAAATGTATGGGAATACAAAAAAATGGTGTGGCAACATATGATGAAATGGTGAGCAGTGCTTTCTGCTTATTAACAAGTCCACCATTGTCAAAGTTCTGGTAAATAAGTTGAAGGTGTCTTCATGAAAGCAGCAAGGTGGTTTTGCATGTACCTGTGGGGGATTCTAGCTTGATACACAAGCACTGTCCTTACAGAAGAACTTTAGGATTTATATATGATTAAATGATCTACACAAGCACTGTATGGTATCAAACACCCTTTTTTATGTATGGCTTTTCTGCCGAAGATCCTGTTCTCCAATAGGAATTATTTATACCCGTATTCCTTCATTGCTGTTCCCTAACCCACTGTCTGCTAGAAGCCCTGTGGAGGATTTTGCCTACTAGAGAGATAAGGAAATTAGCAGAAGACAAGTAATGTTTGCTTGCTGACTGCAAAAAATGACCTCTGTGACTAAAACTTCAGACAACCATAAATACTGATGGGAAGGCAATTATTTACGGCTGAAGTGTGATTGAGGTACTCAGAAGACTTCAAAGTTGGTGCTTCCCTGGGCTCTGTGCTACAAAAGCCCTCAGTACTCACAAGGAGATTCAGAAACATGCAAGGACAAATCCGAGGCAGAGGAAATGCCCAAAGAGCTTTATCAGTTTCCACAAATTATAAGTGCTGTCATATGCTAATGTCATTAAGTATGCCAATGGTGAAACTCTTCCAATCTTCAGAGGATGTGACCGAGCTGAAACAGCAAGTATGTAGTCCAGCACTGGGACTCAGAAAGTGAGGCTAAATAAGTTTACAGGGGACCCTGATCTGAACAGCAAAGGTCTGAAATTACTTCCCGTGTCATGAGTAGGTTACTAGTGAGCTAGCCACTGTGGAGGAGAGACAAGACGCTGAGTGTGCTCGACATTTCAACAGCAATGTGTAGGTTTTACTGCCACACTGTGGCTCTTCACTGTGACACACTGTTATTTACCATACACCTTGCATTGTATTGGTCCAATATGCAGAGACTTTTCAAGGACCTTAACTGAGGGCCTTGCCTGTGCATTCATAGAGCCAACCACAAAGCCACAGTGGAGGCTTGGGTAATCCTGTGGGGTGACTCCTCCCTTGGCTGTGCCTCCCAAGTGGTAACTTTCAACATTACAGTCATGCTCCTGGGAGTTTCTGCAAATTCCTCCCCAGCCTTCCTTTGCCCCCATGTGTTGCTGTGTCCCTGAAGGATGTGAAGGTACTGGGCACTGTGTGAATGAGATGCAGCATAGCCTATGCTGTGGATATTTCAGCGGGTGCTCTTTTGGCAGCTGAACTCCTCAAAGGTACATATCTGTCTGCTTGTAATCCTCAGCCATTTCAGAAGGTTGTCTAATAGTTGGTTTTTTTAATATTTCTTTCTTTGCTACCTTTTCTTTTTTTCTTTTTTTTTTTTTTTTTCCTTTTCTGGATGATGCTCTGGTGTGAGGGTTTTTCTCTACTTCTGCTTTTTCATCCTGTCTCCCTTTCATTTGTTAGAGCCTTGCCTGCTTTCCTGTCACATATTTAATTTCATTTTCCTAAAAATGGCATCCCAAAGCATTCATCCAGGCTGCAAGTGCCAGCTTTTCAGTTCACCGGTAGCTTTGATCCCTCAGTCAGCTTCATGGACTGTGAATAAAGGGGACTAAAGTGTCTCAGCACAGTTCACATGATTCAATTTCACCTGAATAAAAGCAGCCTCTGTCCAGCCAAGATGCAGGAGATCTCCACTTGATATATTTATTTATTGGCACATCAGAAAGGTCTGTCTTGAAGGAAAGCTACAGAAATAAGGATAATTGGGAGAGAGTAGAGAGACTAAAATAAATGCTTCTGCTTCATTCTCAGCCTGTGAGTGTGATTCAGCAATTCTTCCCTGCACAAGGTCTGTGCAAAAGGAAGAAAATGCTAGGACTGACAGAGACAAGGTGACTCCTTCTTGGCAGGTTTTGCTCGGTCTGTGTGTGTGTGATGCATCCACCCGTGCCAGAAACCCAGCCATGGCAGAGGAGCACTGTTACCCTTCCAGTTAAAGCTTCCCTGAATTTTTGGAAATTGAATTTATGTAAATCCAACTCTTACGACTATGACTTTTAGTTAGCCCTATGATTAGGTATGCTCATGAAGAATGACCTAGAAACAGCAGAACTGAATTTTAAAGCCAAAACTTAGCAAATGACAGTTATCTAACCAAAACAAGAGAATGTATAATGGTGACAAGAAAACAAGTTTAACCTTTTAACCTAACCTTGAAAAAACTAAAGGAAAAAAGCTGAATAAAATTTGTATTCATGAATCACATTACATTTAATTAATCAGCCATTTCAACAAACCAGGAAGCCACTTAGGCTGATCACAAGAAGTTGGTGAACACTTGTTTTCAGAAATTGAGAATTTGCTTATTGTACTAAAAAAACCCTTACCCTAAGCTTTAGGTTAGTTTTGCATAAACTAAAGAAGAACTATGTATGGAAATCCTACCTTGATTGTGCTAACTATGCAGGGTTTTGTTTGGGTTTTTTTTAGTTTTTCTTTTAACATTCATGCAGTTCATACTGACTACCCAGATACTCTGAAAGGAACTTATCTCCATGTGAATGTTATCATTAATCTATTAATATGCAATTTAAATATAAGTACCTAGACATTCCTTTTCATGCAGGATTTTTTAGTGCTGGTGCATGTTGACATTATGTATGGATTATTTTGCACTTTATGCCAGAGTGGTTCATTAGATCATCTAGCATAGGCTCTTATACAACCACATGCTAGTTGTCATCTATTTATTCTTCACTTCAACTTGATTAATCTTCTGAACTAAAAGAAAAGGTTAAAAGTACAGTAAAGACCAATACTTGCCCGGTTCACATGGCTTCAGTGATATAATTTAGTGATTTTTTTAATTAAATTTTTTCATCTTTAATACTTAACCAATAGTTGTTATTGTTCATTTTTCAATGGATTGCAGACCTTTCCATACTACTTGGTGTTCTGTTCCCTTGAAAGTAATTACAATTACTGTAATCATATCAACATTTGGTCTTCTAAATAGTTAAAAAGATTGGGTTGCTTAACCTTATAATAATTTTCTTTCTTCCAGTCTTCAGTCTAATGTTTGGATTTTTCAGCAGACTTCTTTTTTAAAAAAAATCCCTTAAGACTGCAGGTGCTATTGCAGAAAGGATCTCACCAAAGACATATAATATCACCTTCTTAACTTGATAGTCTCTGCTTGGGTGAAGGGAGTAGGCAGTCAGGAAATCATTAGGGAAGAATTTGTTTGTGAAAGTTGAAGGTATTTTGTCTTCACAAATGTCTGTGCAGTAACTCAGCCATCCCATCTCCTGTGGAAGAAGCGGCAAGGAATTCTCTCAGGCTAAAATCCTCTCCAGATTTACTTTGGAGAATGCATAGCTCCTCATGGCTTTCTGGAAGGGTTATTAAAATTCCAACTAATTAAAAAATAAAAGTTAATTGAATCTGAAGTGGGCTAAGTCTCCTAGTGACCTATCCCAAATGAGAAATAATGAGATTTTCTGAAATTAGCAGATGAAGCTGAGTCCTTTTCGTGGACTGTAGACTGAACAAGTACATTCACCTCATGCACAAAGCACTGCATCATCAGGAGCAGTTGCTGTATTTTTCCTAAGTAGGAAGTAAGAATGAAGGGTAGAAGCTAAAAGAAAAGAAAGGCAATATTATCTTCTGCTTTGTAAAGTATCCCTCTTTTTGAAGGGGGTGTGTGTCTTTTTTTGAGGGTCTTTTTTCCCCTAATGATTCAGTACACATGACAGAAAATTCATCAGACAAAAAAAATATTTCTGAAGAGACAGCAGACAAGGCATGGTTCCTGTGATATCAGTAAGACATTTGCCATTGATTTCAATGGCACTAGAATATCACCTTCAGGAGACATCACTTGTACTTTCTTCACTCTTAAAAACATTATTTGATGAAAGACAATTTAGAATTTATTGGAGCAACGGAGCTTCTATTGCTTTAGAATGCACTCATCAGCAGCACAGAAAGTTCTGCTGTCAGAAACCTTTCACTTAAATTTCTTTTATTAATTTCACCTTACTATTCTCAGTAAACACCACGTTACCATCTTAACCAGCAGATGTAGAATTTCCTTGAAGAAAAGCAGTCAATACCTTTCGTCCCTAAGGATGTTGCTTTTAGGGAGGCTCTGAATTGCATGTACCTAAATAATGTGTCATTGTGTAAAATGTAACCAGCTACCATTAATTTTGAAAACCACTGTCTTAGTACATCTTTACTGAATTCCTTTTTACTATTAATTTTCTTTAGGACACAACTAAATTAATTATCGAAAAGATTTCTATATAATATAAATTTATTCCCCAAAGTCTATTAATAATCCCATGGCAAGATTTCTTCATTATGAGGATCATGATAAATGTCCTCTAAAATTCTCATATAAGCTTCAACCACTTCACTTTTAAATGTATAAAAGCGTACTAAAAATCTCGTCTGACAAACCAGATTATTAATCCATGTACTGACATTCAGATGTATTTTAAAAAGACAGGTGAATGGAATTTGAAGCTGGTGGAGATGTTGATCTTGTATCTCTGAATCTGTTACAAAAGGCCTTTGCAAGAGTTTCAAATAGTAACATTATATGCTACAAATGCTGAGTTTAAGTTTCACACGTTATGCCTTTAACATATAGCTGTGCCTTCAAGAATGTGTGTCCCAGCACATGTGCGTATACACGTACTGGTGATAAACATACTAGTGTTGCAAAGAGGATTTCCAAAATGGCCTGGCAGCATAACTTAAGGTATCCAGAGTCTATAAGAGCACAGGCTTTCACATAAATTGCAGCCCCTCAAGTGAAATACTCAGATCTGAGCCAGCAGATTTGGAACATTAAAGCATAAAGTTCTACTATTCAAGCAAAGAAGCTGGAATTTTATCTTGGATACAGCCTGAAACCAGAGATGGTGGTGCCACTAGGCAAAGAAGAGACTTTGCCTGAATCCCAGGTGGAAGTGCTTGCAGACTCCTGTGCAAATGCAGAAATTTGCGCTTTAGTTAATAAAAATGCTTGGACAATGCAGTTTGTGCTCTTTAATTGCCTGAGAGCGAGTAGCCCAGGAGAAGCTGGGGTTTTGATGAAGCTAGAGCTAAATGCTTGATATGCACATAATGAGAAAGATTTTTTAGTGTTTTACCTCCCGTTCCATAATTATGCTATTTTGCATCTCTTCAGTTGAAAGGCTGAAGAATTATTCTGCCAATTACTCAGGATTATTGGAGTTCGCTGTCTGGCTCTTTCTCTCACTGATTTAGGTTAAGTTTTCTGAGTAAGAGATAATGCCTCAGGCTTGCTCCTGAGATGGAAGGGATAAGATATTTAAAGTTTATCTTGACCCTCCAGGTATTACAGTAATTCACTCTTAATGCATCCTTGAGGGCTGTGATTGCTTCATTCCTTTGGTAACTTAAGATAAGTGATATTATATCACGTAATGAAAGTATTTTTATCTAACTTTCTCTCTTTTACCGAAAGTCAGAGAACTCAAGACAAAGTCAAAGATGTTAAGAAAAAGACATAAATACTAGACATTTGCTGTGGCACGTGTTTACATTCTTTTTGGAGACCAATTCATCTTCCTGTGATGCTGCTGTACAACCTTTTAATAGTTGACTAATGTACCTAAATAGTCTTCAGCACTCAGTGCTTGAACAACAGAGAAAAATCAAAAGGAGAACAGCAAAGCAAGTGTGTAGTATGGTTAAAGAACTGACCCAGTTCTTTTAATTCCTTGTGGAGATATTTCCATTTGGAAAGAAGCAGACTAGAGCAGGCATGTGACAGCTATGAAAAAAGAAGAAAAAAAAAAAGAATGGGGAAAAAAAAAAAAAGAAACTCCAAAGCATTCAAATGATGAGGAATGTGAAGGTGGGCAGAATCAGGAATCAAGAGATCATCAGGGCAGGATCATCGCCTCTTCATCCTTGAGCCCTTGACTGTATCCTTAAGGCTGAAGAAAGAATTGCCTTTAAAGAAGATATTTGGGAAAAAAAAAAAAGATAAAAGTTTCAATACTGATTATATAGGCAAATTTATAAGCATCTGCAAGAAACAACATTTAAGGTGAACCAGACTGGTGATAACAAGGGCTGGGATGTAGGCAGAGCAAAAGAACGGCATCAGCTGTGGCTTGGAGAGAAGAGGCATATAGGAGCACTGGTGACTCAGAGAAGTGGCATTTGACACCTATAGCAAGAAGAGAGGGTCTCTTTTTACCATTGTGGTGAATCAAGAGGAAGTTGCAATGGCATTGTGAAAAATATGAGTAGAAGAGAATTGTTCAGCCAAGGCCACAGAGTGTAAGGCTGAGCTAGTAAAGGACTGAAATATATGAGACTCTAGCAGGAATTATGGTGGTGAGGGTGGATATTATTTGTGATAGAAGTACTAGGATTTGGGATGGAGTTGCCTTTCAAATGGACAGTATCACCACATTCTACACACTGGAAACGGTAGGAAAGACCAAGGCTTGGGTGTGGCCCCAGCATTTTCACAGCAAGGAAAAACTTGAGTCTCCTGAATCAATGCTGATACAGAAGCATTAGAGGCCTTATCTCCAGAGACACGTGGGATGCAGATGCAAGTCACTGCAAGCAGCATTACAGAAAATCATCCTTCACTTCTATGACGTGAAGGGTGGGAAACTGGTGTTTATCACTGGCCACAGAAAAGTAATTTCACTTACATGGTCCGATGTACTTTCCACCTCTTCCTTCACTTGCCCATTTAGACTAAACTGTTCATAGCATGAACTGTCAGAAGTTTTGGTGCATGTGCATGCTTGCACACACTCTTATGTCAAATAGGACCTGGGTTTCATCTTATTTTTGTTATGTGAACCAAGTACGAAATAACATTTGCACATGATTTTCTTTCTGATAGGGTGTGCTGGGGGAAGTTTTGCTTGCTTTGAAGACACCAACATCTCAATGGCACATAGGAGACTTTTCACAACAGTGTGACAGTACAGAACTAGCAGGGCTACCACATATGTTCAAAGAAACTGTGAATGCAAGGAGCGATTTATAGCCACCATTGACTTAGTGCAAACTAGAATTCAGCATGTCTGGAGTTGTAAGTTAGTGCTGGAGTAATGGTAATAAATCAGGTGTTTAATGTCATCATATACTTTTCAGACATAAAAAAGAGAAAACAAAAAGCATAGTAATTCCCAGAGGAAGGACAATAATGCTGTGGAGAGCTGAAGCTATGAACGCCTGAATGCAGCTAGGTGGCTTGTGCCCAGCCAGTTGATTTTCTCCGTATTGATGCCAGCACACATGTGAGTGCAGCACACAAGCTGGCATCTTTCTGGCAGCCTCTCCACCAAATGAACGTGCTGTGGGAAAGCACTGTGTCTGCATGACAACTAAATAACAGTTTGTGGTTCATGGTGTTGTCAGTGTCAGGAGAAAAACATGCACAGTCTTTCAGCAAAGCACTGAAATGGTCCTGCCAGTAAGGTCAGTAAAAGAAAAAATTAAAATATGGTTCTAGTAATCCTCTTCCTTTGTACTGGGTTATTGTTCAGCAGGTACTTCCCATGAAGGAAGGGAAGAGCTTAAATACTCCTAATTTTAGAGACTTGTGGAACTGCCAGCCGTTCAGAAGACCGTTATTTGAAATCAATTGGTTTTGAAGAAAAGGGAAGCTGGGGTTCTCCATATGCCAATTCATGCATGAATGCAGCTTATTGAAGAGTCTGAGAGATTCAGCTTAGCAGGGAGAAATGTGCTTGTTTAGGATGGTAGGCTGCTGGCTCGTTATCATACTTCTGCTAGCATTGCTAAAAGGAGGGTATCTCTCTCAAGATGAAGATAAGAAATTGGCCCTTGTGAAGCAAAGGTTTTAGCAACTGAAACAGGATAACTTCTCAGTCTTGGAAGGAAAAGATGCACAGGGGGCTTGGGAAGGAAGCAGCCTACTTGTAATGAATCATGTCTATTTTACTAACGCACAACAGGTGATGAATCACACCTCAGCATGCCAGATGTGGGTTATACAAACTGAAATAGTTTATGGCCTTTGTCATGGGGTCTGCTAGTCATTTAGACTACACAAAAGCAACAAGAAGTGAGACCTTGGTTGTATCTGCCCACCTCTTGGGGGGCATCCATACACAGAAGTGTGCAGGATTGTGAACCCACAGAGAAATCACCCCAGTCTGCCCCAAGATGTTGGGTGATGAGAGCAACAGCCTGGTCAGCCAAGGCTGTGGCACCAGTGGCAGCTGCAGGGGAAGATGAGGCACTGGGCTGGACTGTGGTGAGCATGAAGTCAGTGAATGTCACATAACAGAGGTGAAAACTCTAGGTTAACTAATTTCCATCTACCCACTACACCCCTCTCACTTAATAAATAAATGGTAAATTTTAAGTCTGTGGGTGGTGTGGCTCTGTCCTTTCAGTGATCTCACCTCTAATTTCCCCTGTGACATCCTGGCTGAAAAGCCATGCTGTGACATCAGTGCTGAAAAGATGTATTTGTCTCCTGGAGACTGCAAAATACTGGAAATCTTACAGATTGGCTGGAAATTGATCTCGTTTGGAGAGAGGCAAGCTCTGACAGAAAAGCAAAATCTGACACTGAAATAGGGTATTACAATAAATAAAAGTTGATTTTGCCAGTCTAAAATTAGCCTACCTCAGACCTAGGTTTTCCCAGTCAACATCAGAAAACTCAGAGTAGTGGGTGACAAAAGGGACAATTGGCCAGTTAATGGGAGCCATGGATGGCAAGCAAGTATCTAACATGCCATTTTCATGTTTGCATATAAGATTATACACAAGTTACCTTGATCTTCTTTAAGCAATTAAATTATTAATCATTAAGCTGCACTCTTTTATATTTACATGTAGTTGCAGAACCTTTAATCTTAATCTTTCATATTTTCTCTTTAAAATACTGCTTGTTGTAACAAATGCTTGTAGTTTCTCTTTAAAACACATAATTTATCAAAGAAATTAAGGTAGATATTTTGCTAAAACAAACTTAGAGGGATTAAATCCATAATTAGGTGGAGATAATCTCTGAGAGGAAGTGCTGAAAGAAGATTTACCCATTGTTTTAGGAATACTGAGCTGAAGACAAAATCTGATGATGAGATCTTAGTAACTAAAATGTGAGTTACATTAGAGTTTTTGCAAAATCCTCAGTGAAATTTAACAGAAAACGGCTCAGCTACTAAACACATTTTATGAAGGTTTAATGTGTGAATATAAAATGTCTGGCACCTGTTTTCCTACTGCTTAAAACTCCATTGTCTATCTCAGGTCTATTTCTAAATCCCCCCCCCCCCCCCCCCAACGAATCTAATGCAAATTAATGCAAGAATTCTTGATCTTTCTTGAAAGGCCAAAAAATTTGAAGTTAAAATTTCCAACTTTAAGTTATGAAGAAAGGACCTTATACAGCAGTAAATTTCACTCTCAAAACATTTCTGTGTGGAAATTGTCTACCCCTAGAGACATTACGTAGCTTCAAAAAACATAGAAAGAAACACAAATTGACCTTTACAATCACATATCAAAGCTTGCTTTACAAATCCCTAATTCAGTAACATGGATAAAACAGCCATGCCTCACTCTTCTCTAAAGACTGATCCTTCAAGACATTGAGAGACTTACTCAGAGCTGAAGAGCATGATTCAATACCATAAAACCTTAGCTTCTTGATGAACAGTGGGTTCATTTCCTTCACACACTGATCTTGGCTCCAATAATAAACTTATTTTCCTCTTCTGGAAAAAGAAACTGATATTGTGGCCCAAAATTGTTATAACTTATTCAAAAGATATGCTGAAAGACATGGGGCAAACAAGTTTCTCAGGTATTTTTTCTAAGTCCTCAAAAAAATTAATGTCCCCTGCTCTCACTTCATTCTGTAGCAGCTTTACCAATAAATTTAGAGTCTGTCACATTGCATGCTTATATGCTTGCCATTCAGCAGCTGCTGCCCTTAGTTAAGAAAGTAAGGGAACTAATGGGATACAGATATTTCTCACTGATTAGGGTGATGCTAAGTATGACTACCATAAAGAAGAAATAGAATAGATGTCCTGGTAATCGTCTAATACAGAAAAACTGATAATAAAAAAGTGCATTATCAGTGTGAAACCATCTGTTTCCTCCATGTTTGTATAGTGTCTAGCACAGTTGAATTTCAGACTATAGTCTTAAATGATAAAAATTGTCATTCACCATTATCACTTTTTCTAATTTCAAAATTTTACATGCTAAACACGAAACATCAATAGAAATCTACCAGGGCAAACACTGGGTACACTACATTTCACCACAGTGTGATTTTTTTCTGGTTGAATGCTAAACACTAGACACAGGAGTTTTACATTGGATGCACTGACATATCCACTACAGTGTGATGAGCTGTTGCTAATACAACTAAACTCAACAGCAAATAGTATGTAGAGCTCTGAATTAACTAAATCCATATTCATTTATTTATTTATTTGAAACAAAGCCAAATATTGTGGCATTTACAACAAATCTCATATTCACACCATGCAACTCCTCCTTCCTGCAATAAATAAACCTTTAAAAATACATTGATCCTCCAAACAAACACAAACCCCCCTCATTTTGTTGAGGTTTTGTTGGTATATTTAACATAATGCATGTTTAATCTTAAATAAGTAGAGCAAATAATGGCAAAATAATAGAAGGTGTTTGCCAAAAATATGTTGTGCTGGCAGAGAGCAGGAATTACTGTCTTGGCTTTAAAATTCTGTTGTGGTTGGTGTTTTTTTTTTTTTTTTTTTCTTTTTTTGCAACTCTGTGTGTATTTTAATTTTCAAATTTAAAGCTGTTAGGCTAGGTCAGGCAAGTTATATATTACTGCCTTACAAACAGGAACTAGTTCCTATTTGCTAATGATAGTAATGATATTCTCCTTAATGGTAAGGACATAGAAGGGAGGTTTTTCAAAAGCACCTCATTCACTGCAAAGACCCTTCATTGCTGGAAAGCTGATGTGCCTTTTGCAGCAGCATGGTGTCTTCTCAGAGGAGCTCTGACCACCACAGAGAGAGATTTGGAGCATTTGTGTACACAGAGATGACCATCTTTATCAAGAACAGGAGCTCACATCTCACAAGAGATGGGGTGAGAAAAGTCATAGCTTTGGTATGAGTCGAACCCTTGAAGGTCCATGTTCTGAAGGCAAAGATGCTGGCATACTGGCTCGACTAGCACAGGGCAAGTCTAGGGAAAATGAAATTTCCCCAGAGTAATGCTGGGGCATGAGTGGTGTATGTTCTTCTGCTGTGTGCTAGGTTGCTCACAAATGAGCTCCTCTGAAGGACAAGTTCCCAGTTATGGTCAAAACCTCCCATTAGCAGAAGCCTCTCTGCATCATGCCCTCTTTAGGCAAGCAATTTTGAACAAAAATATACTAATGCCAATAAAATCTAATATAGAGATTCAAATCCCCATATTTGACAAAAAAAAATCTTACTTTCTGGGCCATAATTTTCATTCTGTTGTATTTTTCTTGTGATGTGCAGGCGTTTCCTGCATGGGTTTAGTGCTTTGCAGTGGGTGGCTGTCAGGGCAATGGAATAGGAAAACAAATGTCTGAGAGGATATTGTTACAGAGGTGAGCTGCAGGCTAGCTGCACTTTTGCATGCCACTAGTCTTTTAACAGAGCCCTGTGAGTGACAGTCATTTTTCAATCATTGTCTCAATTAGATTCTTGGGAAACTTTTATTTTTAATAGCATATTGTAATTAGGTCTCTTATAGGGGCTTAGTATGTTTTAAACACATTAACCTATACTGTGAGGCCTTGTGCAAAATAAGTCTCATCATTAGCACTATCCTCACATTTCTGGTGCCAAAATAACAGTAGGTCCTGTGGAAATGTTTGGTAAGTTCTGCAGGAAGCCTGGCTGGAATTAGTACAGAGCTATCATTCTTCTGTTTAGCTGCCATTTATTTAATTATGTGCTTAGTCAGACTTCTTGGAAGCAGAAAGGTGTTCCTTCAGGGACAATTTCGTGGAGCACAGTACAGCAAATATACCTGGGACCTGTCACTTACTTGTTTATTAGACATGTTCACAATGTGCCTACTGAATGCCCTTCAGACTGCCTTAAATACGCTGAGATGTAGCTCTGCCATCCTTAGAAAAAAACCCTGATGAAGGTTAGAGTGGTGGCAAAGAGTACATCCTGCCTACCAGTGTGCTGCTGGGGATACGGAGGACCTTTCAGCTCCAGCATAAGCAACTTCTGATTATAACCAAAACCCTTCTCTTTTCCTTGTAAAAAGCACAATATTTCCAGCTGCACCTGGCCATGACAGTGAGAGTCAAAATCCACTCTTGGCATCCTTCCCTAGTATGCTGTAAACAGAAAATAATAGTAGGGAATTATTCCTACCCTTAACTATCCTTTAACTGGTAGAACATGAATGGGCTGTCACACTTTCTAGAGATAAAAAGACAGCTCATGTATCAGACTGTTGTAAGAACTTTTCGGTCACCATCCAGAAATGAAGTAAGCCACAAATGAAATAATCTATTTTTGTTTGGAGAATAATGATTTCCCAAGGGCAGTTTATAGGGAAATACATTTGCATTTCATGTGTTAAGGGGCTTTAGAAATTTGACATACTAAAGTGAAATAATTGAAATAAAAAGATAGTTATAACCCTGATGATATATTCAGGATATAGAAAAAGACCTTGATGATAGTTTTACAGGGCAGTATTTCTTGAACTTTTGGGAGTGTTTCTTCTTTTTTTCTTTGTAAATATCTATAGCTATGACATGGTAGACTTGAAGAGGGATGTCTTGCAGTTCAATCACAGGACTTGATCCATAAGGCCTGTTCTTCAGTTCTTGGGGATGGTGTGCTCAGAGCGAGCTTAATCTCTTTGTTTCAGTTTCTCATCTGTGAAAGAGAGGTGAAATATTTCCTTCTTATATTCTTTATCCAATTGGTTTTGTGAGCTCTGAAGAATAGCAAATGTCTTTTGCTTTGTGGATAAGCAACATGCTGTACAATGCAGTCTTGAATTTGAATGAGTTTCTTGTAGCTCAGGAAGTTCTGGTGAAGTGAGGAAATTCACTGGTAACTGCAGTTCACTCTCTTCAAAATTGAAATAAAAAGCATAACTATAATACAAGGTATTAATATGGTTTTACCGCCTTATACAGCAATGCAGTTCAATACACCACAGGATTTTTATTACTGCAGTTCAGCTTGATTTCCATAGGCAGATCATTCTCTCCACATGCAGCTTTATCAGGGTAAAAAAATTTATTTACAGCGTTGCTTCTTGAGTAAATTATTTTCTTCATACTGTGGATCCCACTGACAGATAAGGTCAGGTTCAGAACATATGGAGAAAACAATTAAAAAAAAAATCAGTTACTTACTAGAAATTTGTGGATCATAAGTGAAAAATGAGCTGAACTTCATTCTTTTATTCTTCATTATTCTTTCTTTATTCCATGTATATTGTAATCCATGGAGAAGGGGAAATTATTTCCTTTTTAATTTAGGCTCTCTAGTAAGATCAAGTGTTTTTGGACACTGTTGTGTGAGTTGCAGGACTAATGTTTGCCAATGGCTAACTGCCATATGAGCCTTAGGAAAGGGAATATACATTCTTAATTTTGTCTTCATTCTCTTTGTCAGGGTTCAAGATTTTTCAAAATTATTCTGCCCAACTGAAATTACAGCTTGGATTGTTTGAACAGTAAGACATTAGAAGGTATGAGACAAAAATGAATATAAAAACAAGATATATTTTACAAGAATGTGTCTTATTTCATGAAAACACATCACAATATGAGTCTTAATGCAACCAAACTTAAGCCTAGTGTATCAACATGGAATAAACCTCCAGTTCCAGTTGAATGTATGGCAGAAGAATGGGGCTAATTCAAAAGTCAGACATTTAAGCCTCCTATAGTCTAAAAGCAGAGTAATGAAAAGGACATCATGGAATGTGATTGATTGGTGGGGGTCGGCCTCTTCTCCCTGGTAACAGATGATAGGACGAGGGGGAATGGCTTGAAGCTGCGCCAGGGCAGGTTTAGGCTAGACATTAGGAAAAACTTCTTCACTGAGAGGGTTGTCAGGCTCTGGAATGGGCTGTCCAGGGAGGTGGTGGAGTCCTCATCCCTTGAGGCCTTTAAAAGAAGGATAGATGAGGTGCTCAGAGACATGGTTTAGTGGTGGGATGGCAGTGCTAGGTTAACGGTTGGACTCGATGATCTTAAAGGTCTTTTCCAACCGAGGTGATTCTATGATTCTATGATTCTATGAATATTACCTTAGCATGTGGGGAAATATAAAAAAAAAAAGAATTGGCCTTCTTAATAATGAGGCTATAATTGGTGGTATAGATTTCAGAATACAAAATCAGTGAGAACATATGGTTGCTTCCCTACAAATGGAACTCTGGGAGTAATCACCAAGCAGCAAAATCTATTAGCATTGGGATGTTTTAGATTTTGTATCTGGCATGCTCAGATATGTCCTATTCCATAATAAACACTGTTTTAAAAACAAGAAAAAGGTCTGTCATTTTAAAGTATACAGCGACATCAAAAAGAACAGACATATAGAAGCTTTATGTTGTGAATTTTTTTTTTTTTTTAAGACAGACCTGTGTAGGGGAGTCTTTTACTTCTTAAGGCATCATCAGTCTCAGTAAAAAGGGGAGGTTACCTTATGAACAGTCTGTCTGTGCTGGACTCCTCTGCTAGTGCAGCTAGTACCCAGGGATGAATTATTTCACTCACTCTCAGTGCTGTTCTCCGAAAGCATTAAAATGAATGCAGAAATTTCACTCAATGAAACTTCCCAGCCAGGAGACTTGTCATCACCGTGTTTATTGTTTCTTCATATAAGTGTTCAATTTGGATAACTTGGGGACTTATTTTTTTCAGCATCCCAAATGACCGTATTGTGTATAACAAGTTTTCATATGTTCTTGAATCAGCAGACTGCCTGTTAATTGCCTGAAGTATTCCCAAATTGGCCATTAGGAGAAAGAACTTCTGCAATACTTTCACTTTCCCCCCCACCTGTTCTCCATGTCACCAGCCCTCAGCTGAGAGGTAAAGTGCCAGAATATTCTTATTTTGTGGCACCTTTCCGTTCTCCAACTGGCAGACTAGGCATCAATGCAAGGTGCCTTGAAAATACTCTTCAAAATATTTGTTCCCCAATGAGTCTGTAAAAAAATGTAGTGCCTTGTTAGACACTAATTGTATCTGCCATGTAACCGCACCACTGAAATTTTCCAGAAAACATTACCCATATGCCAAGGTATTTCCTTAGCTCCCTGATTAATAATAAAATCTCTTATTACATCCCTGCTAATTGAGGATACTGTGCATCAATACAAATGTGCTACCTACTGGGGTAGCTTTCAGGGGCAAGATTCAAGAAATGCACTTACTGTGTGCAAGAATTTCATTACTTCTTCCTTCATTAGCATTATCTGGGCCCTTCCAGCTATAGCTTTTAAGTCACTTTAGGGACAGTAACTGTTAGTGGCCCTTTACCACTCTTCTCAGCTGTACAGGAACTGTTCCAGAAGAATGTATTATGGCTGAGGTAGCCTGATTTGAGTATGTGCCTCCAATACACACAGGGTTACCATAATTAGGACCTGTTTAACAAAAAAACAAACCACCCATTTTGCTACAGGCAATATTGTGAAGATTCAGTATAGAATGAGTGTGAGCATCAGGAGAGAACAGCAACATTGAGAATGCTAATTTCAGCCACCTGATGGCATTTTATCCTCCGCTTTCTCTCATCCTGCAAACAAAGTACTTAAAATCAGAAAAAGTTTTGCAGCTGCCACAGTCTCTCCCTATACACCTACATTGCTACCACCCCTGACGCTGCCCCAGCTAAATTAAAAGGGGTGAATCTATGAAAAGGTCTGGTTTTTTTCCCAAATGGTTCAATTTAACCCCTTTTTCTGTCAGGCTGAAGGATGCCCTTATAATTTTAGTTGAAGAAAAATGGCATTTAATGTATTCAGGCAATTTTATGCTCAGCAGCCTGATGTTTCAATATAGAGAGGGGGACTTTGAACCTCTGAATCTTGAGCCAGCTATATGGGGCCTGTTTCTAATTACATGCCTAAGTGATAGTCATACGAGTCATGCAGCTTGGCCTTTATGTGCATACTCTCTAACTATAGGGGACTTGTAGCGTGAGGCAGAGGTATTCATGCTCTCTAGCAACAAAGTGGTATTTTATCTCTGGCATTGTCAGGAGACCCAGCACTAAAGTGCAAATATCAGTATAGTCAATTCCCCAGGAGCTACCTCTAAACCATAATAGACAGAAATTTGGTGGAGTTGCGCATTCAGAGAAACACACCTGCACCTTCCTGAGTGGGTGATGTTTTATCCTTGGAAATTTCCTTGCTAACAATGGGTGTTGTCATGACCGAAAAGGAGACAAATGCAGGTATTTGCTCTCCGGTAGTTGCATATTTGAGTGACAGTACTTGGGACCCAAGCTCTTCCATGTATTCAAAGAAACATCCAAATTAAATAACCATACCTGAATGTTGCAAGAAATCCATGGCCACCAAGGAACATCATCATTGTCACTCAGATGCATACTAAAGTTTTTGAGCAGCGGCTGGATGCAACTGGATTTTCCCCATGTAATAGTACACCTTCTTAGTGAGCGTTGCTGGTAGAACAGACAGAACTTTCAGTTAAAGATTGCTTAATATTTGCTTTAAAAGATCCAGTTGTCTGTTGCTGCTTCAGTCAGAACATTCCCATATTGGGTCACTGCTGTAGCCTTACCCTTCTCTTAGAGATTCAATTCTAACAGCTCAGACATTTCTGTGTATAAAAGTAGGGTAAAGTAGCTTGTTTTGCTCATGTAAAAATAAGTGTTAAACCTATTTAAATACTATTTTTTGTGTGTGTTTCCTTGCTTTCAGATAAGACTTTTAAGTCCATCTGAGGTTTGAATATCTTCACAGCTGAAGAATCCATAAACTTTATTGGGAACCTGAACAGGGAAACCTGTTGGGAACCTGTTTTATCACTCTCACAGTAAAAAACCTGATTTTCTTATGTTCAGAAGGAATTCTCATAGAATCAAAAACTGCTTTGGGTTGGAAGGGACCTTAGAGATCATCTAGTTCCCACACTCCTGCCATGGGCAGGGACACCTTCCACTTGACAGGTTGCTCAAAGCCCCATCCAACCTGACATTGAACACTTCTAGGGATGGGGCATCCACAACTTCTCTGGGCAACCTGTTCCCATGCCTCACCACCTTCAGAGTGAAGAACTTCTTCCTTTTATCTAATCTAAATCTACCCTCTTTCAGTTTAAAGCCATTACGCCTTGTCCTATCTCTACATGTCCTTGTAAAAAGTCCCTCTCCAGCTTTCTTGTAGGCCCCCCTTGGGTACTGGAAGGCTGCTATAAAGCTTCCCTGGAGCCTTCTCTTCTCCAGACTGAACAAACCCAGCTCTCTCAGCCTGTCTTCGTAAGAGAGGTGCTCCAGCCCCAAATCATCTTTGTGGCCCTCCTCTGGACTCATTTCAACAGGTCCACAACTTTCTTATGTTGGGGGCCCCAGAGCTGAACACATTACTCCTTGTGGGGCCTCATGAGAGTGGAGCAGAAGGGGAGAATCACGTCCCTTGACCTGCTGGTCATGCTTCTTTTGATGCAGCCCAGGATACAGTTGGCTTTCTAGATTGCAAGCAAATTTTCTGTGTTTCAGTTTGTGCCCATTGCCTCCTGTCCTGTGACTGGGCACCACTAAGAAGAGTCTGGTTCCATCAGCTTTACTCCCCTCACAGGGTATATATATATATACATATATATATATATATATATATATATATATAAAAAAAGTATAAATATATATCCTCCCTGAGACTTCTCTTCTCCAGACTGAAGAGTTCCAGCTCTCTCAGCCTCTTGTATGAGAGATGCTCCAGTGCCTTCAAGATCTTTGTAGTCCTGCACCTGACTTGCTTCTATATATCCACATCTTTCTTGTACTGGGGAGCCCAGAAGTGGAACCAGCTATCCAGGTGTGTCTGACCAGAGCTGTGCAGAGAGGGAGGATCAGTCTCCCTTGATCTGCTGGCATCAGTCCTCATAATGCAGCTCAGGAAGGGCTTTCTTTGTCATGAGGGTGCATTGATGGCTCATCGTCAGTTTGCTGTCCCAACAAGACCCCTACTTCCTGCTCTTCAGACCTGCTTTCCAGATGGCCAGCCCCCAGATCATACTTGTGCCGGGGCTTATTCCCTCCAGGTACAGGCTTTGTATTTCCCTTTGTTGAACTTTACGAGGTTCCTGTCAGGCCACTGTTCAGCCTGTCCAGGTCCTTCTAAATGGTTGTACAACCACTTGGTGTATCATCCCCTTCTTCCTCTGCGAACCTGTTGAGGATGCACCCTGTACCACCTTCCAGATCATTTATGACGAGGTTGAAGCATATATGAACCCAGTATTGATCCCTGGGATACACCAGTAGTGTCTGACCCCCAAATAGACTTTGTGATGCTGATTACAACCCCTTCAACCCAGCAGTTCAGCCAGTTTTCAATCTGCCTCAATGTCCTCTTATCTAGTCTCTACTTCCATCTGTCTGTCAATGAGGGTGTTACAGGACACAATGTCAAAAGCCTTACTAAAGTCAAGACAGACAACATCAACTTCTCTCTCCTCATCCCTCAAGACAGTCATTTAATTGCGGAAATCTATCAGGTTGGCTAAGAACAGTATTACCTTCCTAAACCCATTCTGACTACTCTTGATCACCTTCTTGTCCTTCATGTGTTTGGAAATGGTTTCCAGGATTACTTGTTCCACCACCCTCTCTGTGACTGAAGTCAGGCTGACAGCCTGTAGTATCCCAGATCCTACTTGCCCTTCTTGAAGATAAGGGTGACATTTGCTCTTTTCCAGGCCTCAGAAACCTCTCCCTGTCCATAGTGAACAATGTCTACTCCCTGAAAGCCCAGGGCTATGGTCCTTCTTTTTGTTGTGTTCTACCCTCTCAGACTTCTGAAGTTCACTATCTCATGGTCACCCCGAAGTTCTGTCCCCAGCCAGTCCTTCCTTGCTGTCAGTAGGTCCAGTAGGGTTCCTCTTGACATTCGCTTCTCAGGAATTTTTCCACAATGCACTCCAGAAACCTGTATTGTTTGTGTCCTCCTCTGCTGTGCCTCCTGAAGATATCAGGGTGGTTATATTTCCACATGAGGATTAGGGCCTGACACCATAAGGCTTCCTCCAGCTGTCTGAAGAAGACCTCTTCTATCTCATCTTCCTGGTTAGGAGGGCTATTGCAGAGAGCCACAACAATGCCACCCATGTTGCTCTGTTCCTTAATCCTGACCCTCATCTGCATAAATGATTGAATTATAAATCTCTGAAAAGTTCTGTTTGCATTTTCTGAGTAGGTAAATGTTACAAGCTGCACTGAAAGTCTATTCATAAATATGTTTCTGTTACTTTGGTTTGACTTTCTGGCTTTGCAATTTTAGCATCTAATTATTGGACTTAGGAGGAAAGAGGGGGCAGATGTGTCATTTCTGCCAAACTGGAGGAGCAACCTGAGCAAAGAAACGCTTATGAATCCAGACATCTGTTCAAACAGAAATTGAGTGGTTTCTCTTTTGCAAAAATTTTCATAAATATTTAGTTATATGACAGACCTTTTTTTTTGCCTAAATTGTTCTAGTAAATATAGAGTCAAACAGCATTGATCAGTAGTTCAGACTGGTGCTCATAAAAGGTGTGACCTTGCATTTATTACTGAAATTTGTTCTGTTACCCTGGGATAGCTTCTGCAAAGTCTTCTCAAATATTGACTAACTAGTTTCATGTTGCTCTTTCTGGCATCTCAGTCTTACCCTTGCTTTCAGGGTTTAATTTATATTTGTATAACTATCCCGCACAAAACCAATCCTAGCAGAGATGCATGGATTACTGTATTCTGACATTTTTGCCAAGTTGGAAAACAACCTTCATTCCCACTGAGATTTTCTGGCTAAATGCATAACCTCACTGAACTCAAATGACAGAGCTCCTCTCACTTCAGTAGCATTCAAATTTCACCACCTGTTTTTAGTCCATGGCAGCACTATAAGAATTCCACTGTACAAGGGAGTTCATCATAGCCTGTTGGAAGTCCAAATAAATTGTATCAAGTGTTATTCCTTTAGAGAACTTCCTGGTGTGTTTCTTTTTTTGTTTGTTGGTTTTTTTTTTTCCTTTGAGTCTAATGCTTGAATGATCATTGACAAAGAGAGAATTTAATCCTCCTGTTTCTGAGATGGTTCAAAACAAAAAAATGCCAATGTTGAAACCTAGGTTCTGTGCCCTTTCAGAAGGATGTCTATCCCCGAGTTCCCTGGAGCTTTCTTGTGTCACTCTATTTCTCTCACACCTCCATTTGTTTCATAACCACCCCCGTCATACAAACGGTGTTTTGATGCATACAGAACAGATGTTGTTTTCAAGCTGGCTCATGGCTGTCTTTCAAGAGGGTTGTGAGGGATCTATTCCCCTGCAAACTTTCTGATGGCACCTCTGCTGTACAGATTGCAGACTTTAGCGCAGAAACCCATTTCTTTGTGCATGGGGAACAGGATGCTGCACTGAACACCATTTATGTTGTACGAGAATGGCTTCTTCATTAGAGGTAATAAACATGTGTGGGCCTTGCTCATTCTGGGCACCCACTGTGTTGCGTGCTGAATATGCAGCCAGCAGCCTGAGTTGCTTGTAAATCTAAAAGATGGGACTGAGAAAAGGTAAGAGAAGAAATAGAAGTCAAATGAAATCACCTGAGCTTAAACAGCAGCTCAGTGGCAGACTGGGACACCAGAATCTGTTTTTAACACCTGTTCTTTCATCCTATGCTCTTTGCTGCACTGTGCCTCTGTTTTTGCAGCCAGTTCTGTGGGAATCCGGAATTGTAGATAGCCAAATTAATTTGAACCTTTTCTCTAGGAACCAGATTGTTGCAGAGTACAGATATGCTGCTGAAGAGTATTTTTCTTGCCTAAGACCCTCAGGATAGTTTTTGTCTACTGTTTCTTCCTTTGTCTTTTTCCTGTATTTCTCTCCTATTCACTTGCTGTTGACTATATTTGGGTATTTTACTGATAGGTGTTTCAATTATGCAAGAATGAGATATATTTGCCCTCCATTTGCCAGTTCAGCTTTGTGTAAGAGCAAAGCTTTCTACTGTATACTTACTCCTAATGGAACTTCACCAGGCTCTGTTTTTATCTCAGAGTTGTGTCACCTTGAATTTATCATGCATTTATAGTGAAGTTTTGTATGTCTGTGATGCAACTTGGTTATTTTTGTTGTTTATACCTTGTTTCAGCATGCCTGTCTAAAAGCATTATTATGACACTTTTTGCTATTACATGGAAATACTATAAAGTCTCCACTTTAGATTCCTTCCAGCAGATAGGCTGACCTCAATGTGCTCTTAAGGGCTCTTCTACTTGTGCATGCTGAAGGACTGTACATACTCTCAACACAGTTACTTTATTTTTTGTCAGAAATTTGTGGCATGGAAGAGGCTTTCTTTTCACAAGTGAAGAATCACCATTCTTAAAAAATAACCTCCTTTCAAGTATCTCCAGTTATCAGTCCAAACCAAAGTGCCTAATGCATTAGAAACATAGTCCATCATCACTCCAAACCAAAGTTACTAATGCATTAGAAATGTAGCCCATCATGCTCTGAAATCCACAGTCCAAAGTGTAGAACTCACTGCTGTTGCACAGACCTTCATGGACTGTGCAATTTTTGTATTTAAAACTTCTTGGGATTTTGGCATAGCGTAATGCTCATATGAGAAATGAAATCTCCCAAACAAGATGATCAAGGGCTCCTGCACTGACTAGTCAGGTAACTAACTGTGAAGGTGGCCAGGAGTCCAGGCAGTCACCCAGCTTCAAGTGGGTCCATTGTCTCCAGCCAGACCATTGTCTCACCTCTGCTGATTACCTGCAGGGAGCTCCTGGGCTACCCTCAAATTAATGACTCAGGTGTACTGGGTGTGCACACAGGCACAGCCGTGACACTCAGCTGCACTACAGTTATTGCTAATTGGCAGGCTTGATTTTTATACATATGTCTTATTTAAAGTTTAAATTCCACAGGCCTTGCCACAATATTTTTGTTAGTATTTTACTCTTTTCTCCTTCTGTGGCTGTGCCGCACCCTGACGTCAGAAAAGGAACTTTAGAGGTTGCATTTAGTTGCTATTTTGAAGTAGGCTGCAGGGTGTCTATGCTTTCCCCAGTCCATGTAAACAAGCTTGTTATCCAGAATTGCTAGTGGTGACATGGTATTCCATCTTTGTCTGGCTCTGATTTAATCTCAGCTCATTTTTCTCATTTCACTCACAGATCCTCATTTGGCATAGGTGATCCCTCATCCATTTTAGTCACTATCCAGGTCTCTTCCATCAATATCCATCGAAAGTTTTACCTCTTCCAGGATTATACAAGCCCTTAGGAGTAGTGCCGTCTCATAGTTTATTGCTAATGGGAGTATTGCTTTTAAATATGGACAGAAATATCATACACATTTCATTACAAGCTGCATTCCTGTAATACACAGGGAATCCCTTTCTGATTGACTTCCTATGATTTGTGTCCTCTTTCAGGCACCTAAGTTGCAGCGCTACTCGGGTTTCAAGGGATTTTGCATACAAGAAGTTTTTCTAGCAATACTTTTTTCTTGGGACCCCATAGTCCAGAGAAGGCTTTCTTTTCAGTCTGTCATTTCTAGCTGAAGAAGTAAACTAACCAGGCTGGATTATTTTTTTTTTTTTTTAATCAAGAGTTTTAGCAAATGCAGCTGAACTTAAGCAGAAAAACAGCCTATCTATTAACATCACTGTCTCTTTCCAAATCAGCAAGGTAATGGAGTCCAATCTCACTGTGCTTTGTGCAGGAGATTTTGGCACCATGCTATGATCTAGGCACCTACTTAATCATCATTTTGTCCCTCCGTATAACTTTTTTGTTTATAAGCACCTTACTCCTCCTTTTTCTCTACAAACCCTTCTACAAATACAGCAAAAGAATTTACTGGGCAAGTATTTTTCTTTTTTAAGTCTTTGCAAAGTTGTGAAACTCTGGAGAATACGCAGTCAGCTGGGTCTGCCTGCTGCTCTGCCCTTACACAGAAAGACACTGTTTTATGCTTTTAGAAGGGGTTTTGTCTCTAAACAGCAGGACACACCCTTGCACAAACACCCCACCCATCTGCCCACCATGCCTCCTTTGTGTCATTGCTTCTGGAGAAACAATTCATTCCTGTTGATAGGAATTCATCCTTATTACAAGCAAAAAATGCTAGATTAATTCATGTATACTCCAGTAAAAAGCTATGCTTTTGAGTTCTTGACTGCAAAGCTGAGAAAAAGAAAAAAAAAAAAAGGAAGAAAAGAGGAAAATAGAAAACCATGCTATAGTCTTGCAGGGTAGCTGATATTTAAGTCTTTCCTTGTGTATCACCATGGGTCTTTCAGGCCCAGCTTAGCAATGGGGTCTGACGGCTAAGCTGGTGCTGCCCGCCTGATGCTTTCCCTCAGAGCTTGTGATGGGGATCGTGGCCTTGTTGATTTCAGGGCACCTCACTGTTTTCAGGTATTTCAAGGAAAGTGAAACTTCAAAGTAATGTGACAAGAATACATCTACTCAATTGATATCTAATTTATGGACTTTATTGTACTGAAGTTTTCTTCATCTATTTGGACTCAGAGGATGGAAAAGAGGCATCTGAGAATGATTTTTTTTTTTTGCTTTTTTTGCTCAGGGAGTCAATTAAATTTAGCTGACACTTGCATCGAAACTTTTCTGAATTTACACCAGATTACAGACACCAAACAATCACCATAATAAAACAAATGTTGGAGGTATGGATACAGTGTTGGATGAAGAAAATTCTATTCCCTTGATTCTTATCCATAGTAGGCACTGCAAAACATCATGACAAATCAAATAATAATAGTATCAAGGGCAAGAACAATAGGTCTAGACACTTAAATAGAATACAGTCCTCTCTGTTTCCATTAGGTACTGCTACCTTAACTGTAACTTTTTATGGTCTTGCATAGGTCACAAGTGATGTAGGTTGTGCGCTATTTGCTCTGCTCACATGCCTAAGGGCCTAGGGCATTCTTATTTTCTTTTAAAAATTCCTCACCTAAGATATGGACTGATCGGAGAGTATATTCCGCCCCCCCCCCCCACCCTTTCCTGAAACTGCTATACCTTTTTGCTTTCTCAGTCATAGTAAGTACCCTCTCTCATTGCTGACATAATTAGATTTCTGATCCACAGCTTTCCACACAAAGGGTAAAATTTACTCTTGCTCACATCACTGACCCAAGCCTTAAGTGTCTGCAAGTGCTATGCTGAACACTGAAGTGAAGGACAGGTCCTGCGTTAACCTCCTCAGAGCACTGAATTTCACCCTTCAGTGCTTCACAGATCCCAGAGAAGTCACTTATGCTGGCTGGTAATGGCAAAAGTTCACTAGACTATCTCAGCAAGCATAATAAATATAGCTTGAGTTAATTTTCCTGTGTGTCAAACTGCTGCACTCACAACAAAAATGATTTCTAGCATATTAATCAAGCAAAATGAGAGTAATGCAGAGTCATTCTATATAATAACCTTCATGACTATAACATCTGAGAGGTATCAAATGCCATTCACTCTGCATGCTTAAAAATCCTTTTATGCTGTTATACCTCCCCAAAGAAAATAAGCTATATTTGCCAGAAATCAACAAAAAATTAGTATGCAAGTCTGTATGAGGTTACTACTGTGCTGAATTATGAGTGAGTAAGGGAAGGTGCATAATTTTATGTTATTCTTTTAACCAAAGTAGTTAAGATAGCAAAATATTTAAATAGCAAACATGCCTGAGATTAAAAGACAAGAAACACTGTAAAAAAATTCTGGTATGTAGAAAAACAATCTGTCTTATGACATTGTTCTGAACAACAAAATGGCTGTCAAAGGACTGTTTTATGAAAAATAGTTTATAGAAGCAGAAAGCTCTGCAGACTCATAAAAATTACTAATATTATAAATAAGGTCTACATGGTATAGAGACTAAAATATCTAAAATTAAAGGCACACTAAAATCTGTAATCCTAAGTAATCCTAAATTACTCTATTTTCTAGGATGTCAAATCTCTTATATGCACAAAGTCTGATTCAGTAGCAGGCAAAAGACTGATTTATAATAGCCATCCTGGAGGTCTAAGGGACATGTGCAATTTTTCTCTCTCTCTTTATGGCAGGCCTGTGATAATTTAAGTCCCTCATTTGCATGAATGAATTGTTCTGTAGCTTTGCTTCTAACAGTAGTCGGTCCAGGCAAATAGTAAAAAAACCCCAATCTGTGGCTTTCACTTAGAGCACAGCAGCATCTAAGGGTACACAGACAGAAATGTTCATGATTCTGGCTTATAATTATGTGTGTTTAGTGTGTTATTATGTATACTTGTTCTTTCTGAATAGTGTTTTTGATTTCATAGGCCTAAAGGTACACTCTTGCAGGAAGAGTCTCATTTGAAGTACTGCTGAGCACCCACAGATCCACCCACAAGCCACTTCTGAGGAGCAATTACAGCAAAGCTTTGAATTTTTTCTACAAAACCATGCTAAATGCAGTCAGCAATAATTTTCTTCCTGAAACAGAATCCCTTCTGTTAAAGTCCATTTTCATTTTCTGCCCTGTACAGAATAAAATTCAAGCCTTTAACCATAGCTTTTAAGGTTTCACAAATGTGCTTGCCTATCTTCTCTGCTCTTTTTGGAGCTACTAAATAATAGTAATAATAGAAATGGCCTCTGGCATTCCCTTGAAATTTCTTGTCATTCAGTGTCAAAACTGAATTTCCCACTGCCCCTCTGATTTGATTTCATAAACTTAACTTAAATTTGCAAATTATTCATTCCCTGTCTAGGTATATGCAATCTAAATGAGTCCATTAAAAAAAAAAAAACCTAGCTGAAAGATATGCTAAGCTATATGCCAACAGCTATGCTGGGACAGTTAAAGCTTTAATATATTAATATATTAGGTTATTTTCATTAAAAGATTCCATGCTTTCTTCTCTCTTCCCACTGTTTCTGTATGTGCTTCCTGTTCCTGCACTTATTTGCCTTCAATTGAGACTTTTCCCTTTCTTCGTTTTTGCTCTGTGGAAAAGTCCACAAAATTTAAAATATTTATCCAATGATTTAGTAGAATTAAAAGGACATTAATAACCCCACTACATAATTACAGAGGAAGAATTTTGACTATTTTGTTAAAAAAAAGTCCATTTGCTATTCAGTTGTGTTGTGGTTTTTTTTTTTTTAATATACAATTTCATTTAATCTCTGTTGAACTCAGTGGAAACTTTCCATTTAGGTGGTCCATTATCCACACTTACACATAAACAGAAAGTTTTATGTAGTAGGGTTTACATTTCAGTCATATTTTAAAATACACGCTGGATTTTGCTATGACAGCTTTTCCCTTGTCACTAAAATTTGGCCTATAAGATCAGATCCATGCTTGTCCTTTCTGCCCATCTAGGCCAAGCCTTTCTTTTTTTGCTCTTTTTCATAACTTAGATCTATTGACTATATGGTACATTGTCCTTGACAGCTGATCAGGGAGCAACAATTATCTCTGAAAGTGAGGCTGTATTCTATTTAATGCTTTACATATTTAGCAGACACTATGCTTATTTTTTTCACCAGCATCTTCTTTCCTGCTCTCTTGACTGCACTGGCCATAATCATTTTTACAGCCTTTCTGGAACTAATTTTCCTGTTTCTCCTGTTTTACATCAGTGTTTCCGAGAAGTCTCTGTGTGAACATGGCAAAGGGTTGTTTTGGATCAAGAAGCAGCACCAGAACAGACTGGTGATGAAATCTGACTCTCGAGCACCTTAACCTAATGCTAGAGGAGAACAAGGCACATTAAGGTAGAACAAAGTTATCATGTATCACTAAACAAATGTCCTTCCAGCTTCTCTTCTTCACAAGCTTATATATATATCTATATTTTATATAGATTTGTGATTGATCATATAGTTTTAATGCCTATAGCTGCTTTTTTCCCCCTGCTCCCTAATCAGTGTATTGACATCACTTCAGTGGCTGCTCTGAGCACTGTTTGAATAAAAAAATGTATATGTTATTATCAAATCCACGATGGAAGTTAAATTCCATATTTCATATTTCTTTCTCTTTGAAATCACTCAACAGGTAACAGTCCAGGAATACTGATTCTGAAGGTATGTATTTTTGCAAGTGAAGGAAGGTACGTGTAAGAAATCCAAGAATTTATTGATGAGCAAATTCAGGAACTGACTCTTGAAGTTGCTGGGATATAAACACTTCCCAGAAGGTTTGCTTAATTGATTTATTAAGAATTCCTGAAAGCTTTCTCACATTTACTTCCTACTCTCCCACATCTTGATTTTTACTCTGCCTATATCTTTTAGAGGTATATCTGTGGGAGTCTGCACCAACTTTAAAAATGCTATCCAGATGCTTCATTAAATATAATTTCTTCCTATCTTCCTGCTTAAGGAAAAAACATATGCTCATTAGATAGATTCAGCAAGTCCAGCTAAAATAAGAAATGTTTTGTGGAGCCACGTTAAGTGGCTTACAACATACCTAGTTATCTGTCAGCTTTCCAGAAACAGACTGGCTATTACACATGACAAAACCATTGCACTTAAAATGATTATTTTACTACTTGCATGGAGGTTTAGGTGAGCAGACTCAGTGTAACTATGCGGCCTCATTCTCCAGCCAGAGGCTGCCTGTGCCTAACAGTGCTTTGGGAAGTATTAAGGCAGATTCTGCCTTCAGACTGTGCACCCTTTGATCTCCTGGGCTGTTAGTCCTCCTTTCATCTAGCAACAGGAATATGAAGGCTCTATATGTAATAAAAAAAATATAAAATATTAATTAAGGTCTCCTATAATTTTCTGCTTTGCTACTTTTTAATTTTTGTAGTTGTTTTTCCCAAGTCGCTACCAGTGGATTACATGTTTCCTTGGGCTGGAGGTAGTGCTTAATGTCTGCTTTAGTCATTAAAGTTAGGCTAAATACAAGCAGATAAACAGACAAACAAACATGGAAAGTTAGACCATGGAGCACATTTCTAGTGAAGAAAGTTTTATTTATTTTCTTGCTTGTTTGCTGGTTCATTTGTTTAATTATTTTGTACATACAGCAGTAGACCACTGGGAAATTATGAGATAAGTAGGAGATAGAGGTGTGTAAAACCATGCTATCTCAGAGCAGATATCTATGTCTGGCTTGTGTTACCTGACTGTGTCTGTAGGGCTGTGCACAGCTGGGATTTCTGTGCACTTGTCATGAGGGCTGAAGACTGCTTCCAGACCTGAAGCACAGGCTCTCCTCCAGATGCCTCTTTTCCAAGCATCTTTCACAAAGGAAGAGGAAAGGCTGAGTGAGCTGCTGGCTGGCCTTATGCAATCCATAAGTCTAGCCTCAGAAGTCCCAAGGAAATGAAAAGACCTCAGGATGCAATTTTAATCATGATTTTTCTTTATTTCTTTTTTTTTTTTTTTTTTTTTTTTACTTGTTAAGTGTCCTAGGAAGAGCACGACATGCAAATACAATTGTTTGGCACTACAATGGTGATATAAAGGCTGTTAATTTGTTCATTCCTTTATTGCTGCACAAAACCCACTTCAAATACAAAATGCAAGCGGGAAACCAATCAAGCTTCTTGAAACCAGTGAAATATCCAAGTTTTCAAAAAGCAGAGTGGTGGTTTTTTTGTTGCTGTTGTTTTTGTTTGTAGCATTTACTTTTGCTCTTGAGAGTGTGCGTGACTTTACGTCTACACTACTGTTCTGACTATGATTTCTGGCAGAGTAAAGTGTGAAAATAAGGTACACATTTGCAAGAAGCTAAAATGAAATCTGTTAATAATTGCTTTGGGTTGAATTGTAAAGGAAAGCATTATGCTGCCAACAGTAAGTGGACAGTTTGTACAGATGGTAGTTCAGGGATGCCACAGTCCCTATGTGCAACAGGTTCATAGCAGCAGATGTTGGAGACTGAGACACTTCATCAGGCACAACTTACTTCTTCTCCCTGCACATTACTTTGGAAATCCTGGCTGTAATTTGTGCTGTGTTTGATGGTTTTCAACAATTCCATTACTCTGACATTAGTGACAGTGCACTTTGTTCTGCCAATGTACAGCTTTTAGAGGCAAACTTGTTTTCTGTGAGTGTTCTGGTTTCAGCTGGTATAATTTTTTTCCTCTAGTAGCTGGCACAGTGCTGTGTTTTGGATTTAGTATGAGAACAATGCTGATAACACCCTGATGTTTTAGTTGTTGCTGAGCAGTGCTTACACCAGTCAGGGACTTCTCAGCTTCCCATGCTCTGCCAGGTGCACAAGAAGCTGGGAGGGGGAACATCCAGGACAGCTGAACCCCACTGACCAAAAAGGTATATTCCAGACCATATGATGTCATGCTCAGCATAGAAAGCTGGGGGGATTTGGCTGGGGGGCAGCAATAGCTGCTCGGGGATGGGCTGGGCATCAGTCAGCGGGTGGTGAGCGATTGCATTGTGCATCACGTGTTTAGTATATTCTTTTATCGTTGTTTTTGTTACTACTACTATTATTATTATTGTCCTCTTCCTCTGCTTTTTTATTAAACTGTCTTTATCTCAGTCCATGGGTTTTACTTTTTTTTTCCCTTTTATTTCCCAGTTCTCTCCACCATCCCACTGTATTCTCTAATTGGAAAAATGGCCTCGTGATGAACTGTGAGAGGCATCAAGCTTCCTCATGAATACCACAGAGTAGGTAATGTCATCCAAATGGCAGCAAAGACTCCTTGTAACATACGAAGTCTACTATGCTTCTGGAAGGACTGCAAAGTACAAATATTCACAAGAAAATGCTACTCAAGTGTATGTTGTCTTAACAAACTGACATTTTTGCAAGGTCATTTTATTGGTGATAATAAGTGCTTGTTTGTTTTTCAGCTGGATAACTGAACATAATATGTTTCTTAAATTCTGAATTCTTTTTCAATTTATAATACGTTGACTACCCACCTTCCCACTCTCCCAATAATGGGAAAAAACCCAATTCCCCAAAAGTACGTTAACCCAAATATTTTCTTTGGGGAGAGGACAGGAGAGAGTGGCATATCAAAGCATTACTGTGTCTGTGTTGCTAAATCTCTCAGGGTATATTTTGCTTTGGTTCGATGGGCCCGGTTTCCACATACCTGAATTTTCTGCATCATCCAGCAAGCCTGTTTCAGTTGAGCTTGTCTGGGACATTAAAACAAGCAAATAAGAATAAAAACTGTTTTGTGCTCTCTGAACTTGTGAGCACAGTGCAATGGCCTTTCTTTAAGGAATCAAATCTATTTTTCTGATGGTCATGCCCATGTAGTAATTCATCCTCTACTTGGTACTGCATACTTTCCATCAGCAGAGAGAAACTGTCAGTGCTTTCCTTACAGACAATTGCATTTAAAAGGGTTTTTTTTTTACTATTTTGTTTCTCATTAAACTGAAGTGACAATTTTTGAACAGTTTTTGAAGTTTTTTAACAGCAAGAATAGACCCACTTTAAATTAGAAATGGATAACATAGGCTCCTGGAGTGAATAAATAAATACGTGTGTGTGTGTGTGTGTGTGTGTGTGTGTGTGTGTGTGTGTTTAAGCATGTAGTGTATGTATACATGCATATACATATATACAAAGATATATGCATAAAAATAAGAGAGAAGAGATACGTATTTTGAAGAAGGAACTTGGTAAACAAGTATCTCACGGGAATTTCAGACTTTACAAAGGTGCTGTCAGTTGGCCAACATGATGTTATTTTTCCATGTGTGATTTAGGGAGGATTGGGAAATTAATCCTGTAACGAGGATTAGATGCTAAACAACTGAAATGAAAAGAGAGGAGGAAATAATCCTGACTGGCCATTTTTATGTAGATGAGATGACAAGCTGCCTCCCCACCCTCGTGCCTGACCTTCGGCTGGTCCCTGGACAAGCTGCATCACATTGCCAGTTTGCTGTTTCATATGGTGATATATAAAGTGGCTGGTGATTTCTTAGATGGAAATCCTGTGTGTCATTAATTTTGCTGATCTGGTTTTAGACCACTACCACCTTTGCATTAGAATCACCATTGCAGTACAGTATGTCCCCAGCAGACTGGGGGAATAACCTGGAGACAGGGAAATGAATGGTGAGACTTTGTGCCCTCCTCCTTATTGACCTCAGTGGGCTCAAGATTTTAACTTCCATTTCCTACAGGAACTATTTCCAATATTTCATATGATTTATATGTGCTTGCAATGTGCCATCTTCATTTCCCCCCTTCACTCAGAGAAATTAAACCTTTTCAGGTATTTTCTTTTCTAGCAGATTCTTTCATTTGCTCTGCTTGCTGAGTAGGTTTTCTTTAACTAAAGACACATCTTTGCAAATAATCATATTTGAGGACATCTGGAACTTTCTGTCCTCATGTTGAAAACTTTATTACTGTCAGCATTATTCTAAAGTATAAGAAATGTACTGATAACATTACCAGCTTCCTTATGATGAATAGCTTGAGAAGCTATTCCAGTCATATTACTGAAGGACTATGCTCAGATGAGGCTTTTACCTTTGCTGAGAGAACACAAGGGCGTACTGAAGAGCTTTGGCCCTCTTAGAGAGGTTACAGCTCCCTCATGGGCTGGGCAAATGAAGCAACAGAATATTGCTAATCATTCATTTAAAAGTCTGTCTTCTGCACACCTCTGGGGAACACCGTCATTGCAAGGAGGTATGTAAGCAAGGTGAATACATATCTGCTAACTCTGGAAATCAGTGCAGCTGTGTGTACACCAGGTAATAAAATAAGATTAGAGGGACAATCTGCACTCCCTCCTTGCATTTCTGATAATGTATGTGCCCTGAATTTTATAAATACAACAGAGACTTTTGTGCATTTGTTGCAGGAGCTCATTCTCAAATTCAAGTGGAAGATAGACATCACTTTCTAGGAGCAATGTGATTGTTCAGATCTGTAACAGAACTGCGTGTTCCTGAATGAGACTCAAATTGGTGAAAGAAAAAAACTCCAGCACTAACATATTTCATGAAAAAGAAAACATTTTGGCAGTGCAATGGAACCCCATGCTAAAATTCCAGCGGTGCAGCAGGTTGCTGGCTAGGTTTTTCCACAGGGGCATCTCACCCCCACAGGTTCTCACTGGCTGTTTTTCTGTTGTGAAGGTTCTTTGTGTACTTGGACTTCCCCCAGGATTACTGGCAGCAGCTATTCTTTATGCCTGTGTGTTATCAGTATTTAAGCAAAAGGCAGTCATAACCTTAGTGCTGGGGACTTTAAACTGCCAGTTGCACAGCTAAAGGGGATGGGATATCAGTGGATGTCAGAGATACTTGACAACTGTCTTGAATGACACCAGCTGAGACTGGGAATGTTCATGTCAGTGGTGAATATGCTCCTTGCTAAAAGAACTGATACGTATGAGAGATGGGGAAGTGAGGGTTTCATACATGTTTGATATTCCCAAGCTCAGCTTGGAAAGCCATCATGCTGAATTCACTTCTCCTGAAGACTCTGTGATGCTTGTCCTGCCCTCTGCATCTGCTTTGTTAACACCAAACAGAATAATTTGCTATATTATTTAGTATGCACCCAAAATGCAGTCTGGTCGAGGAGAAGATACCACACTTTTTGCAGCTTGATCTGTGTTTTTATGGTGTCCTTTTAACCCTGGGCATTACAGAAGCATAGCAGAGGTATTGGCAGTGTCACTCAGAACAGTGCTATACGCTGTTGTGAGATGAAAGGCATTAGTGGGCCAGTGAGTAGATTTAAAACACAAAGACTGTCATAGGCTTTATTAAAACAATGGATTGTGCCAAGCCCAGATCCTGAGGCTCGAGACAAAATGTGTTCAAACCTCTCTAGGCATAAACAAGTTATTGAAGATAATAGTGAAGTTGCCTAAAGTCTGGTAGGTCAGAGCTAACACAGTATATTAAGCAAGGATTTTCTTCAACACAGGCCAGAGAAGCTGTTAGCTGGAATTTATGTTTGTTGGATTAAAAAAGTCAGAACTGAGAATTTTAAGTGAGAGCTTTAAAGGAATTTTTTTTTTTTATTTTTTTATTTTTAAACTAGAATAATTCCTCCAGAGAAACCATTTTATGGGCAGATGCTGAAATAGAGTCTGAAATGTTCTCCATGTTCACTACGTACAATTCCACCCCATGGATATCTATTAGGTGACTAGAGCATAGGCCTGGGATGAATTCTAATTTTTTTTCCCCCAGTTTGTCCTTCAGGAATTGGGTGCGAGTTTTAGTATGTAGGTGGGCTGGTTGTCAGAGTGAGTGATGAAATTGCTTTATTTTTCATGGCTTGCTTTGATACTTTGAGGGCATTGTTTCATCTTTAAGGAGGGCAGGCATCTCTGAGTAATTTGCTTATCATATATATGTACTACTGAGATTTAAGCATACTACCTAGGTGTGTATGTGAATGTTTTATCTGAGGAACCTAATACTGACAGCAGTGATATGGCAGTGATATCACTAGTAGTAACTAAAGCTGCTCTTATACCTATGATAAAAGTACATGCCCAGCAACAGGCAGGTTAAACACATTTTCAGACAAAGATACCAGAAAATATGGTAAGCATAGGACTCTGTTGGTCATTTTGCTATTGATTTCTTAGGGAAGAAGCTCAGATACTTTGCTAATGGTGGCAGCTTAAAACCTTAGAAAGGCACACATTTGGAGGGCTACTTTGAGGTATTGACTTTAGTATCTAAGCCTGTCATTTGGGCCTTTAATGAAGTGCAGCTATTGAAAACAGACCAGGCAGGGGTCATTGAAAAGCCTGCTTTTAAATTGTTCATGGGCATTGTTTGATTTTAAAATCCATTTCCATCCACAGTAGATGCAGATGGGCTGACTGTCAAAATTCCTTCATAGCTGGAAAAAGCTTCTGTTACCAGGAGTGTTTGGTTGAGGATATTTCCAGTCATCATATTTCCAAGAATTTGTTTAATTAAAGCATGTTTAACAGTTTGTGAAAGTTAGTTTTGCAAGAAGACAAAACTGTTGAAGTCAGTCTTCTGTTCCAGCACTTCCCAAGCCTCTCTGAGTAAGATCTGCTTCCCATCTCTGAAAAGTGCTACAGTGTGTCCTGCTATGGACAGTGAGAAGTGGGCACCAGTGTCCGTGAGGAAAATGCACCTCTCCTTTACCAGACTCTGACTTGCTGTGGAGTGAAAACGGTGTCATATTAGAAAATATATTGCCACTTGTTTCTATCCCACCTGAGAAACTCTCAGAGCCAGTGGATTGTTCAAAGGGAGAAAAAAAAAATATATATATATTTTTTTTTTTCTGTAAGGGTGGTGCCTGCTGTCTCTCTTTTCAGTGGCAAGTGGCAGGAGAATGAGGATTTATTTACTCTGATTTTTTGTGGGTATAGCCGCAAATACTGGTCTACTTTTTTCTTATAATTGTTTTTTTCAGTGCCAGCCTCAGAAAGCTCAATCATACCTCTGTTACTTTATGCCAGTTTGAAGACAGAAACTGCTGTGAAATACCCTAGAGAAATTCTGGGTATTCACAGATATTTTTAAAAGAAATTTTTTACTTTTATTAATTTACATTTTAATCCATTTTGATCTGGAAATTAATGATCATAATTTTTTTTTTTTTGTTATCCAGTAAATCATCTGTAAAAGAGCTTTCATAACCTGTCAGATGTGTCTCTCTGGATAGATCTTACAGATGGCCCACTTGAAAAAGATTAGTTGTAAACTTTGATCTATTTAGGAATCATTTAAGAATAGCAACAACTTTTCCCTTTCCAGGCTACAAGGATTATGGGCTGTTAAAACTCATAGAATTGAATGAAAATCTATAGGTTGTCCAGCCTGCTTGAAAATGGCCAGATAATGTGTATTTTCTGCGTTGGAAGACTCTAAGGAGCCATGTTTGTGGTACTAAGTGCTGAACACATGCCTACAAAGAGACAGCCTGGTCCTGAGGAGTTTATTGACTTTGGCTTTACAACAGAAAGACAAAAGGAAGGGAAGACAAAGTCATTATTTGTACTTCACACAGTAGGAAGCAGAGAGTAAACATCTTCCTGGCATATAGACTCAGTTAACCCTCTTCTCCAGGGGTCATATCTCCTGTCTGGCTTCTTTCAAATGGCAAGTGCCAGGTGGAACAGAAACCATGGGCCCCTTCCAGGCAATTGCTAACCAGAGCTGGAGGGAGATGAGCAGCTCCCGGCTCCAGGGAGATTCACTGAGCAAATTCACCAGTTATGCCTTCCTAACCTTAAACTTTGAGATATTTGTCAAAGTGCTTTTAAAAGATGGAGCTCAGTGAATAAGCCAGGAAAAAAGATCTGGCTCTCCTTTCATTATTATCAAAGATTAGTCTGAAAGTCTAGATGCTTCAAAGCAAACTTTGCTTTCTTTTAGAGTCCTCAGTGTCCAAGAAACTTTGGCTTCTCCTCTGGGAAACACTCCCATTACAAAGAGGGGTGCTGAGAAAGTAAATACGTTAGCAATGCTGATATATAACTCTGATTAAGACTATAAGAATAGCTAAAGGAATTACTCCTGTTAATAAACCTCCCATGCTGAAGCTTATACATCCTGCTGTTTGTGCTTTACGCTCACTTTTCTTTTTTTCTAAGGTTGCTTTGTAAAATATAACACCACTACCACCTATTTCTGTTATTGTTAACTTTCCATTGCTGCAAAACTCTTTTTGCTTGTTGCTGTGACATTACTACCCAAGCCTGAGCCTTCTCACACAATTGCATCATTTCTCTACAGCACAGTAATGTAGAATTTGGAGCAGAAAAATACACTTTTGAAACAGAAGAGGAAGAAACGATGATGTAGAACAAGCTTGCTGTTACCCTGCAGCCTATTTAATTAACAGAATCGATCACTTCTTGGAAAGGATAGAGTGATTTGATAGAATTCAGAGAGAAAAAACCTCTCCTTTTCAGGAGGCTTTTCTGACACTCCCACTGCTTTTTTAAATTACTCTCTGCCGATCCCCACAGAGGAGAGAAAAAAACGCCATTTTTTTTTTTCATATATATTTAGAACCTCAGAGTCTCCAGAATGATAAGTGACTTGATGGCAGATTCCTCTCAGAGGACAAGGTCTTCTTTGTCAAACTACTAGTTACTGCTAAAATGAATTAATTAGTTCAATATGGTAAATACACAATGTTTCAAAATACATTTTAAATGTAAAGCCTTCACCGCTATACATGCAGATATGTATGCAGATATTATGAATATTCTTTAAACAGATTTTCCAAGTTAGAAATATGGTAACTATTTTTATGTGTAACCCACCTAGTCTGTGACTCAGAAGAGTTTTGAGTTAAAAAATGTAGTTAGCACTAAAACCATGTGTATTCTTGTTCAAATGATAAAGATGGTGGCCAGTTCTTCAAAAGTCTTTAACACCTGCTGAAATAACTGAACTTGGGACCTTAAAGACAACTGCAAACCTATTGCTCTTCAGGGATTTCTCTTTTTCTTGCAGTGGGACAGTGAAATTCATGTGGGTGCATCAGATTTGCGTAAATGCATACATGTTAGCCCAACAACTACAGAAGCCAAATTGTTTACATAGAACATGTTATACATTGCAAAGCAGACAGGCAAGCAAAAAAATCCACCACAACCCATTCAAATGAAGCCCCTGTGAACCCAAATTTACTGTATCCATTTCATCCTGAGGTAAGTTCTTTACTACTCATGACTGTATAAATTGAGGATTAAAAATCTAGTTTTATGTTTTCTATCATTGTCACAAATGTGGAACCAGAATGTCAAGAACACCTGACATTTACATATTTATATGCAATGGATTTTTTTCTTGTTGTTGCCAGTTTCAAAAATAAAGGTTCCAAAACTGTATATAGAAGTATCAAAGTTAATTTTCTTGAAGCTTAAATATCTCTGGAGAACAAAAAATAATGAGCAGTTGATTCCACTGCATAAATTATGTATTCCTTAACACCTAGATATATTTAGAAAGCAATGATAGCCTCATTACAGAGATATATAATTTTTTTTTAATGTTTTCCCCAACTAGAATAGACAAGTATGTTTGTCTGTGCTGATGTAACATACAGATCTACCAACCACTTCAGCACTGAGCTGAATAAACTCAGCCTCGTTGTTTTTGTTATCTGATACATGCAGTACTATAGCGGTTGTTATTCTCTGTAAGCCAAAATATTTCCAGGGGCAGGCCTGCACTATTGTGGGGTTTTCCAGGAGGCAGAAAATAAAAAAGTTCTTTATGTCCAACAGTTTCACTTGCAGAAGAATCAGACCTCCCACTACAGAAATATCAAAATTAAATGGACACAGTCTTTTCCAATCAAACTCAGGTGAAGACTACATTTCATCAGGGATGTTTGAAATTTTTGAGATTTCTCTCCTGGAAATATGGCAAACTGTCAAAACCACTGGTGTCAGGAACAAAAGCAGGCTGGCTGGCTCTAACCAAGTGGGGTCACACGTGGTTAGTATGGCTGTGACCGAGCTCATACCTGCCACATGCACCCAGGCGCTGCCAGATTTCCTGCTCTCACACACCTCCCCTGGGGGCTGCAGCCTTCTGCAGGTGACCCATGGGCTGAACACAGAGGTGTGACAGCCAAGTCCCAAAATTTTCAAGGCTCCCTTTTAAGTGCGCTCCTGAAGGTTGCTTGGAATGACTTTGCTCCAAACATCAGCCAGGTCTTGGTGCTGGTGGAGGTGAGCAGGCTGCTAGCTCAGTTTATGGTCATATTTCCACGCCTGGTGGGGCAGACCAGAGATGTGGTGATCTGCCGCTGTACTAGGTGAGTGGCAGAGAAAAAGGCACGCAGCATCCCTTTCTGCTAGGTCTAATTTGCAGTTTTTTGGTTAAGTGTGGGGAGGTTCACGATCCCATGTGCATGACCTGGACCGCTTCTTCCCATCCAAGCCTCGACCCCGTGTTGTACAGCTTGCAGGAAGGTTTCAGAGAGCAGCTGTACACAGGCAGTGATCAGTGAGCAGCCTGTCACGTCGGCTACAGGAGGCCTCTGACACAAAGGCATGCAGCTTAAAAGCAGTCAGAGGTCTACAGTGTTGACCCTGCTATGCTGTCTTGTGGATAGGGAAAAGAAAACAAAATGCTAAGATTTTCAAAGCTAATTAAATAGTTAGGGATAAATTTGACTGGTCTCTCATAACAGCATGGCATATTAGGGCACAAATAACCCTTACATGTGACATTGGCTTAAAATGGACTTTGGCTTTGCAGGAGTTGTAAAATCTTTATAATGATCTAATAATGCTGTTCCCCAGACCTTAGGCTTTTAGCTCCAAAAAAACAAACCTTGTAAAAAATTCTGTCAAAGCCTTCCTGCAACATTCCTTTTACTGGTCCAGAGCCTGCAGACTACTTTATTGAATTTATAATAAATAATATATTTTTAATTGTTTACCTCTCAAAACTGCAGGTTGGTTTTAGTCTATGGAAAGAAAGCAAAGCCAAGATTCATAACACAGTAGAATTAATGGTGTGCTAACGCACTACATTTTCACTTTGAGAAATCCAGTACTAGGTCTGTAAGCTTCTATGACCACTTAGTCCATGGAGAGGAATGAGAAAAATGAGAAAATCTGAGCAGATTTGTGTGTTGATGGGCACACCTGAGGGACAAGCACATAAATCTTTAGTTGTGAAAACAAGACTCAGTTGTTCTTTGTCACATAGTTTGTAGTATTGACAAAATCAGTCCTTTTAGTACACAGACATCCACAGACAGGGCAGTTTTCCCTCAAACATGGCCTGATTTTTTTTTCCTGCCTTATTTTTCTTATAGCTCTCTTTTCATCTTGTCTTACAATGAGTAGCATGTTGGTTCTGCTTAAAAGACAAGGCCAGCATCTGCTGAACTTTCAAAGCTCAGAGGCTGCTGGTTTCCAGTGTTGTATCTTGTGCAAGCCCATCCCAAACTGAGTGTGAAGAAGCACCCCATGTTGCCAGGAGGCTTGCAGGTGTTTCCTTCATTTTTCTGCTTTACCCTAATGCTTTACGCAAAAGAGGCAGCAGAGGTACAAATAGCTTCATGAGGTATATGACAATGATTAATGGAGGCCTAGTTTACTAGGCTGCGGGAGGTGTCCAGCTAATTAAATTTCCTCCAAGACTTCCTTGCTATTTTGTTCCCAAACTGTGTGATATACTTTGCACTCTAAGTGGTGTACAAGATAGCTGTTAACTACTGTGACTGACTTATGAAAAGTGAGTATGTTTCCTTTCCGGCATGACTAGCATCCTTTGCACTTGCTTGGTTTCTGTCTTTGATCTGCGCTTAAAGGAGAGAAAAGCTGTCATGTTTAGCTGGCAAGCAAATTCCTCACAACCTGCTCTTATGACCAGTCCAAGGCATTGTGGATCTGAGAATACCATTAATATTTTTGGATAACTAATCAGAGAAAGTTTAGGAGGGTCGTGTTCTACCGCACTCTAATCATCGTCCAAAGTTGAGTCAGTTTTCCTGGAAGATTGATTCAGAAGAAAACCAAATCAAAAGTTAATGCAATGTCAGAGGGACTTGTTTGTTCATTTTTCAAGTGACGCAATTCCTCCATAAATTTCTGTTTTCAAAGTTACCTTTAATTTCATTTAGATATTCCAACTTATTAAAATACATTTTTAAAAAATGAGATGAAACCTGTCTCTGCCATGTGAAATCTAAGTGGCAACCACTGATTATGAAACAATAGTTCGGTGAGTTTGAAAATTTATCTTTTTTTCTCTGCTTGTAAGAACCCTTCATGAAAATGAAACTTGCCTTCCCTTTTGCTGAGCAGTAGTATATTTTTTCAGTTTTTGTGAGTAGTTTTTTTAAAGGAAGAATGCAATTCTGTAGCATCAGTGTGGATGAGCTCTGCCATCTGAAAGGGCTTCTGTTCACAGATTCCATTTGATCTTCAGCTACTGAGCTGCAAAGGTAAAGAATAAGAGAATTTGAGTACGCATTTCTGAACTGGCATGCTTAAGAAAAGACAGGCAATTTAAAAAAAAAAAAAGAAATGAGACCCAGCCAAAGAGAATACAGCTACCCATTTTGTTTTCCACAGAGAAAGCAATACCTTCCTTATACACGAACAATCCAGCATACAGAAAGTGACTCTGAGCACTGAATGCTTTGAACTGCAATGTGAGAGCAGAAAGATGCTTGTAAAGCTAACCCAGTAACTGGACTTTCACAATGGACTGTTAAGGTCAACTCTGTGAAAACATGGGCAGAAGAGCAAGGCAAAGAGTGTGCAACAATCTATATCCACCGAAGAGTTTATAATTGAGCTAACACAAATTATCCATCTGTAGCGAATCAATCTGAAAACATCCTGAATGTTTGACCTTTTGAAAAAAGGTATTAAGGGAATTTGAAGTTGGGGTCCCATTGAGTTCTTATCTAATTCAGTTAAGTCTGACTTTTTACCCTTAGTGTTTGATTAAACAATATCCTGTTAGCTGTGTTCTTTGGACGGGCAGAGAATGCTCTGTTTTTATAGTAATTCTCCAAGGCTTGTTTTTTGCCTGATGTTAGGACTATGTATTATTTGTTGAAGCTGCAGATGGAGTTGTGTATGTGCTAAAATGCACAGCCCCTGTATTTTGCAAAGGAAAAGGGAGTGGGGAGGGGGCTACACACCAAATAACTTCAATCTTGTATCTGTTTATCAGTCTCTCAGTCCAAAGAGACTTTTCATGTAGAAAAACTGTATGAGTCCTTCATTTTTAAGAGCAAAGAGAGAGCTGATTTACATTTAACTCAAGTGTGAATTTCCTTTACTTTCCAAGAGGGCATTTAAAATCAGTCAATCAACTATAAAGTAAAATGAATATAGGAAGAAAACTAGGAATCCAGGCTTTTTAGTAAAAGAGAGGCTGTATTAAGAAAAAGGTCAAGTTATTTAAGCCAAGCCAGCTTACATCTCGACAGCAGGACAGATAAAACAAACCCTACCTGCTACAAAAATAAAGATGAGTGGCCAGAAACTTCACTGTGAAAGCTGAATGCATTGAAATATGTTAACATAAAAAGAGACTGTACAATATCCTTTTCTTTACTTTATACACAATGAAAGAGTGAAACTTCAGTCCTGCAGAAGCATAATGAAGTAGGAAGCATCATGAGATTTTTTTAGGTGAAGTACGTCTCAATATCTTCTGTGGTTATTCAAATTGTTGGTCCATTGTGGGTTATCTTTTGAAAGTGTCAGGTTTAAAAGCAAAAGAACACCATTTTTAATTGGATGTTTTGTATCAAGAACAGAGGATTTCTGAAAGCACAGGAGGATGTAATTTGAATTTTATTTCAGTATTTCAACGTTTCTTACTGGAATTGATTGTTAAGGTACTCACATTTTTCCAGGTAAATAGGAGTATTCATGTGAACTCAGTTCGACCCACATGTAATAAAAGCAGCAGCAATGAAAATTCACTACATGGGCATAAATAGAAAAAGGCTATAATGCATTAAGATGTAAATGTTATACAACTTAGCTTAATCTAGTATGGCACAGAAATAGGAACACTGGAAAGCACAACTGATCTGGTTGTTTCCCACTGAAGTTTATGGCAACAGCAACATTTCCAAAATGACCCATATCTTGCTTTCCAAAATGAAGTTTTTAGAAGCCAAGTTTTACTCTGGAGTGTGAAACTCAGACTCACATGGGAAGCTATGCTGCAGTGGGCAGAGGGCCCAACATTTTGAAGCGTACTCTGGTTTGCCATGGCTGGTAGAGAAGAACCCACTGACAGCCAAAATACTGGACCCTAACTAGAACCTTGGCTTCTTGTGTGATCATGTATTTCTGCTAAACACCACTCCTTTTAATAAATCACGATTTGCACTTTGCATTTAACCCATCTATGTAGATGTTGGACAAGGCAAAAGAAAGTATAAAAATCATCTTCTGCTTTCTTACTGCTGTCATCATTAAAATAATACTTACAACAGATCCAGTAATCACTTCTCACCTACTACTGGGGGGGTGTTACCTGTTCCCTTTCTACCCTACACACATCTTTCCCTTGATGCCTCTAGCTTGGAGGAGCGGCTGAGGGAACTGGGGCTGTTCAGCCTGGAGAAGAGGAGGCTGAGGGGAGACCTGATCGCCCTCTACAACTGCCTGACAGGAGGGGGTAGCGAGGTGGGGGTCGGCCTCTTCTCCCTGGTAACGGGCGATAGGATGAGGGGGAATGGTTTGAAGTTGTGCCAGGGCAGGTTTAGGCTAGACATTAGGAAAAACTTCTTCACCGAGAGGGTTGTCAGGCTCTGGAACAGGCTGCCCAGGGAGGTGGTGGAGTCCTCATCCCTGGAGGTATTTAAAAGATGGGTAGATGAGGTGCTTAGGGACATGGTTTAGTGGTGGGATAGCAGGGTTAGGTTAAAGGTTGGACTTGATGATCTTAAAGGTCTTTTCCTTTTGCTGGGTACATTTCTCTCCTTCTTTGTCAGGAATTGGTAACCTGTGAATACCATCCAAACTGGACTGTTCCAAAGAGTGTAATGAGCCCTCCCTTTCCTCCAGTTTCTTGTGAGATTTTAGATTAAATTTTCTCTGCCGCTTAAAAACATCCACCCCACCCCACGCTAAAATAACTAAATACCTCAACCTGCAGCATAAGCTGGATAATACCAAAGTCCTCACTGCTGTCAATGGAGTGGTAGAAAAATGCAAGATTTATTTTGCTGTCCTAACAGACTTTGATGAGTATGAAATCCTATTAGGCAAAATCTGCTTATTCTTTACCGATTTTAGAATTTTTTTCCAATTATCTTTGTGACATAAGGACAGAATCCAAAATACACCTTCTGCCTGTACCTAAATTTTTAACTATTCTAGAACTTTCCTTTTTACAGGCAAAGAATGGTAAGGCCCTCTAACCTGAAGATATATACATTTTAGAGAGCTAATTTAGGAAATCAGTAGATTTCCTGTCAGCTGGATTTTTACTTCCTCTAAAATATAAACCACAGTCAAAAGAGAAGTCACTACACTTTCTGGACAAATTAATGTGAGGTTCTATCATTTGTGATATGCAAGATTTCAGTGTAGACGTTCATTTCTTATCTAAAAATATTTGAGCTGATCCTCTGATTTTGGGAGACTCACCAGAGACATGTTCTTGGCAAGTTTTTCCCTCCTGTTAAAAAGAGTTCTTCAGATAAACTGGGTTTCTGTGTTTGCTGCCTCATAGATTTTGCCTACCTTCAAGAAAACTACATGGCTGAAGAATAGGCCAGTTAACAAGGAAGAAAGCATGGATTTGCAAACACTTCCCTTTGGTGAGGATTTGTCCATGGTAAAATCAGAAACCATTCCCATTAAAGTATTCCTCTAACATGATGCAGCCTCCCAGGAAAGACAATCCATTAGTAATGAGGAAAGATATGAAAATCTAGCCTTCTTTATCTTCTAAGACAAACTATTTTTTTAATCTGTAAGGCTAGTTCCTTTCTCCCCTAGAATTACTGCAAAGAAGAATATTTCTAAATAAAAATCCGGCCTCACTTTTGGAAGAAAAAACAAGTAAAAACTCAAATAAAGCAATGTCATATATTCCTTTTTTTTTTTTCTAGGAAAAGGAAAAAAAATCAAACAAACCAAATGTATGTCTTTGTGGTTTTTTTTCCCCCCCACAAAAATAACTGTATTGGGTTTGTGTGGCAAGGTTTTGGAAGTGGAGGAGCTACACGGGTGGCTTCTGTGAGAAGATGCCAAAAGATTTCCCTGTGTCCACTTCTGGCCAAGGCCAAGTCGATCAGAGACATCATATTTAAGAAGGAAATAAAATCTGCTGCAGCAGAGAGAGAAGGGAAGTGAGAGGATGTGAGAGGAGCAGCCCTGCAGCCCCCTAGGCCGGTGCAGCAGGGGGGCAGGAGGGGCTCCAGGCACCAGAGGAGAGATTCCCCTGCAGCTTCTGGGGGGCCCATGGGGGGCGGCTGTGCCCCTGCAGCCCGGGGGGCCCGGGGGAGCAGGGGGATGCCTGAAGGAGGCTGGGACCCCATGGAAGCCTGGGCTGGAGCAGGCTCCTGGCAGGGTCTGTGGCCCTGTGGGGAGAGGAGCCCACACTGGAGCCGCCTGCTCCTGAGGGACTGCACCCCATGGGAGGGAGGGACCCAGGCTGGAGCAGTTGGGGCCTGGGAGGGACCCCAGGCTGGAGCAGGGGAGGAGTGTGAGGAGTCCTGCCCTGAGGAGGAAGGAGCGGCAGAGACAGCATGGGATGAACTGACCCCAACCCCCATTCCCTGTCTCCCGCGCTGCTGGGGGGCAGGAGGTAGAGAAAATTGGGAATGAAGTTGAGCCTGGGAAGAAGTGAGGGTTGGGGGAAGGTGTTTTAAGATACAGGGTTTTTTTATCCTCACCTCCTCTGATTTGATTGGTAATAAATTAAGCTAATTTCCCTAAGTCAAGTCTGTTTTACCCATGACGGTAACTGGCGAATGATCTCTCCCTGTCCTTATTACGACCCACGAACCTTTTGATGTATTTTTCTCTCCCCTGTCCTGTTGAAGAGGGGAGTGATGGAGTGGCTTTGGTGGGCACCTTGCAACCAGCCAGGGTCACCCCATCACAATACCAAAACATGGTTTTCTGTTCATTTTCTCCACTGAAGGGATTTCATATATCTTTACGTAAATTACACTCTCAAAAGTTGCCCTCAGGAGCAATGGCAGTTTTTTGTCTATTTGAGAGGTCTTGGTTTATAGGTTAATCCTCTGCTTCATCTGTGGAAATGAAATTAAGACTGGAAAACAATATTAATGAATCCAGAACATTTTATTTGTGGTCCTTTGTTTGTCTTGCAAAAGACAGCCAAACCTGGCTTCACAGAGCTTTCAGCTTCTGGTCAGAGAGTCACAGGGTACAGGGAGAGCTTCTTTAGTAGTTGACAGTTAATTTTCCCTGTTCAATGATAACTTGGCTCTGTGTATGTATTTAATTTTGGGAAGGTTGATGGAGAAAGACACACTGATTACGTTTATTAATGCAGATTTCATAACTGAACCATAATTTAGTCCCACATTCATTGTTTCAGGTGGAAAGACTTTCTTGACTCTATGTGTGTGATATTCAGAATTTTTTTCTTTCCAGACACCGTTGATCTGCAAGTTCTTCCTAAAATGCTTTCAGTGCATAAGGTTGCCCAGAGAGGTTATGGGGTCTCCATCCTTGGAAATATTCAAAAGCCAGTTGGATATAGTTGTAGGCAACAATCTGCAGGTGGCCCTGTCTGAGCATGGGGGTTGCACAAAATGACCTCAATCATCCTGTGCTCCTGTCAGTCCACTCCTGCAAGTTCTTGGAGCTTGACAAGTTACAAGCAACTAGACTGAAAATTCTCAAAGGAGTTTAAGTAAGTTAAGTACCAAAATGCTCCTGCAAATTCCAGCCACAGTTCAGGAACTTCAGACAATCATATGAAAAGTCCATGGTCAAATTAGAGGGCACAATACCTCTTATCCTGACAGATTGGTTTTTCCTTACCCATGTACAATTTTATTTCCCCTCAGTGGGTATAAAAAAAAAAAAAAAAGAAAAAAAAAGAAAAAAGTTTGTCCTAGATTCTCCTTCTTGGGCTTTTAAAGTGAGATTGTTAAATACTCATGCAGGGCACAAAAAACAAAATCTGGTTTTCAAATGTGTAGGCCATGCAGAAAACAGCAGGAGCTGCTGATTGACTGACACCTCTGGAATTCTGTACTTTCATGTTGAAAGTGTTGAAATATGGATTAGGAGCTGACTTTTAGCAGCTAGGTTACAAAATCTTCACCTTTAGTTTGTAGGAGTAAATGTTCCTTTATGCTCTATGAAAAACTAACCAAGATATGCAAGATTTCAACTGCTGTCTATGAGCTATAACTGTATCATTTTCTAAATCTATACAAGAAAATTTCCATTAGCTGTGTTTTGCCTTAGTTTCCTCTGGGGAAAAAGAAGAACAAATCCAAACTAGAAAAAATACCCCAAAAACCCAACAACAACAGAACACCTTTGCCTAAATCATAAGCCTTTGAGGCATGTGGCAAATTACATTTCATTTTAGCTGAGGCATAGTGAAACAAACGATGCTATAGCCACTTTTATGAGGACTGATGTCTTGTTTTGGAAGCTTAAAATAAACAATTCATAAAAAGGAAATTCTTTTTTAGCACACTGTAACTTTCTCCAACTTTTGTATGATTTTTTTACCAAGTGACAAAAATGTCTTCAGTGTGTATTTCACATCAATGGAGTTTACATATTTGCTGTCACCATGTGTTAGTCTAATGCAATCTAGCACAGAAAACATATTGATACTGCCCTTACAAAGAATAAACTGTATTTTTTTTTCAGGAAAAGCAGTATTTTTTGGATATAGAGAAGAAGTTTATATTTTTTATATATAAAATAATGCTTAGAGGTTTCTTTTTATACCTAGGGACCACAGGGACTAGTTATGCTATATAGATGCTGCAGAGGTCATGTAGGAAATACATACCGAGTGAAGTTTCTGGGGGTGCAAAGTCAGACTAGTAGGAAGGACATCATGTTTCCTCTGAGTTCTGGAGCCCGGTTTTTGCCGAAGTGGAGGAAGCTCACAGAAGTCGTATGGCTCTGCCATCCAGAGGTCTTACAGGCACAAAAAAGGCTGTGACACCATATTACTACCCTTAAACATAATATATCTATGTGTCCTGGAAAACACACTCTCTCACACTGCATATCTTACAAAGTGTGTTCTCTCTGTAGAAAAATTGTTGTGTATTGATTTGTACATTGCTCTTGTGCATTTTTTCCCCTAGGTCTTTGTAATTTTTTTTTCTTTTTCCTACATGTTTTTGAATATTTTTTTTATAGGATAGGGTTCTCAGCCACCACCTGGGTTCTGAGGCTGCCCAGTGCATGGCAGACCAGTCTGAAAACTTGTGTACTCTCCAGGTAAATGCATGTGCTTTTCAAAAAGCTTATCACCTAGGGCAGGTGCTCAGGACCATGTCCAGTTAGGTTTTGAAGGCTGTAGACTCTCCAACCTCTGGGGGCTATCTGCTCCAGAATTTGATGACAAAGTAAAAAAATTCTGGTTTTCTTATGTTTAAAAAGAATTTCCTATATTTAATTTGTGCCCATTGCCTTCTGTCCTGTCACTGGGCACTACTGAGAAGAGGGTCTGGTTCCATCTTTACATTTTCCCATCAGGTATTATGCAAGTGGAAAAGATGCCTTCTGTTCTCCAGGTTGAATTGTCCTGTCTTTCTCAGCCTCTCCTCATATGAGAGATGCTCTAGTGCCTTTGTCATCTTTGTGGTGCTTCACTGGACCAGTACGTGCATGTCTCTCTTGTACTGTGGAACTCAGAACTGAACCCAGTAATCCAGGTGTGGCCTCACCAGGTCTAAGCAGAGGAGAATTGTCACCTCTGGCAACCTGCTGGAAACACCCCTCCTGTTGCAGCCCAGTATACCGTTAGACATCTTTTCAACAAGGACACATTGCTGGTTCATATTCAGCTTGGTGTCCACCAGGACCCCCACGTCCTTTCTACAAAGATGCTTTCCCCCAGCATGTACTTGTGCCTGGGGTTGTTCTTCCCTATGTGCAGGATTTGGCATTTGTTTGCCTTGCTGATTTAGCAAGGAAATCCAGGCCTGTCCTTGTAACCACAGCTTGCAAATTACACCTAGAACGAAAAGAAAATAGAAATGTTTGTTTCTTGTTTTCAGTGAAACACAAAGTGGTAATTAGTGTTTTATAGAGATGGTAGCTGCAAACTTCTGTATGTGTTGCCACATGGACCTTTTTTGTGGTAAAAGCTTGTTTGGGCAGTATATACTGCTATCCCCTTCAGGCCTGATAATAAAACCTGATTTTATATTTAATTGTCAATAAATCTGCTATCATTTTGGAGTCAGTGTAACCCCACCTCTAGAAATGGCTGTAATATTTCCAAGACCTTCTGCAGAACCAAATGTTGTAATGAAACTCACTTTCCCTGGAGCAGTAAGCCAAAAAAGGGGTAGAGCTGATGCGAGTGTTTTATCTTGCTCACAGTTCTTTTTCTGGCATATTATGCAAAATCCAGCTGTAGAAATAGAAGTTTGAGGTTCAGTGTTCTTCTTTGAGAAACTATTCACTTCAAAATCCATCAAACTGTCTTATCTCTGTTCCCAGTATGGAGAGCCATGACAGCATTTTCTAGCTAAGACAATTTAGCACAAAATGGTAAATTTAATTTAGAAACCTAAAAACCCCCACATAATGCAATGGAAGGGCTGTTTTGCAGAAGACAATAGGACACTGATGTAATTCAATTAGGTACCTTATTCATTCCTGATGTCACCATTGTCTTCACTCAGACATCAGATTCCCTTGTAGGTTCAGGTATCTGACAAAGAAGGACATACTCTGGTGATTCTCCACAAGACCAAAGAAATGCTGGATACAGTTTGAAATTAAACTCAGAAGACACCTCTCCCTCTCTCATTACAGGGACCCAAAGATGCATGGAATTTTCTAGGCCCTTTTAACATAACAAACTTTTCCATTTTCATAGAGCTTTATAGGATTTTGGTTACAACATTCTAATTAATTTTAATAGGAGAGAAACAGGCACAAGAATAATGACAGCAAAAGTGATTAGATTGAAAAATATCTCTCTGTGTTTTTGTTTTGCTATATGAACTGCATCCTTTAGAACTACTCAGGTTTTAGCAATTATTTGTTTTGGGATCTTACTTGCTGGGTACAGTAGCTGGTAATTCACAAGGGATTTCTGGTGTTGTTATGTATATGAGAAATAAATATCAATGAAATGGAGAAAATGTCTTATCATTCCTTTTTTTCTTTTGTCTCTTCTCCAGTTAGAAGGCAAGTGGATATGTAGGAATTACCTGCATTATTCTCATTAGGAAAAGGAAAGAAAAATCTCAAAGTTGTAAAATACTTCCTTCTCCCTTGTATTGTCAGTTAAACAAAATGAAAAGGAAAAAAATGGCTTAAATTAAAGTTTCATTTAATTTTCAGTTTTAAAAATTTATAGGTACATTTAAAAATTAAATAATTTCTAATTGAGAAGTCAAGATATTTCAGTGTTCTGTTTTCCAAATAAAACATTTAATGAAAATTTCTTTCAATGGCATGTTTTGCCAAAATTGTGATGAACTTGGAGCATGGGATCTTTGGACTTAATTCTCATTTTAAATGGCAAAAGAATTTCTTGTAAAGTCTCTTGAGGCTTTGGTCCAGGAACAGTGTTCTGTTATATTTGAACAAGACCTTCTTCACTCCTCTGCTTATTCCACTGAGCAATGTTGACACTGGAATGAGTTTAGATGAAAAGACTCGACATATTACAATGTATAGCATACACCACCAAAACAAGACTTTCCCTTATTTAGTTACTCAGAGAATTTTTTTTTAAAAAACTCTGATAAACTGAAATGGGGAGATATACAGGACATTTAAAAAACAAAAGAAGCAGATGAACGTGGCAATGGGCTCCAAATTACTCTAAATCTCTGGAAAAGCTGAAGGGAAGCAAGTACATCGAGTGACTGAAATTTTCATACATAAAGAATACATCTGAAGTTATTCAGAGTGCACACTGATTTAATTACATTCTGTAAGCTGGACAAATAGCGTGGAGTGTATGTCAACACAATTTCTATATGGAATAATATTCTGTATGCGGGTTGGAAAGAAAGTAGACCCAGGGAAAGTGAGGGTTGTATGAATCTAGCAAAGAAAGAAACTTGCCCCCTCAAAACAAATATTTCTGCTTTCAAATAAAAATGAAATTACAATAGAGCAATCACAGAAAATGATTTCTCACCATGAATAGCTGAAGCAATTTTTATCTCTAATAATTCTTTTCCATGCTGAAACAAAGCAATGCAATGGTGATAAGGTTAGGAATCAAAGTATGCCCGAAAAACAGCACATTTCTGTTTTTAAAAAGGGTTGTTTTTAAAAGGGGTTGTGATATAATTAGTACAGATGTCAGGCTAATGCTTTAAGCAAAACAACAATACACTATTCATCATTGTTGCACAGCAACCGCAAAATATTCTGCCTTTCTCTTTCTAATTCTTAGACACATATATACACACCAGCGTGTATGTTTCAACTCGCTTCAGAAGATCAAGAGAAAAATACATCATAATTATGAGAAATTATTCTTTTCAGCAGCACAAAACTGAGTAAATAAATGATATTGACCCAAGAATGGGAATGCAAGAAACAGAAATTAAGCATCTACATGACATAAGAAAACCTGTGCACTGCATTATCCATGCAAAACTAGATTGCCTCATTGTAAAAGTGAGTGGACTTTTGCTTTCAAAATGGATTTTGAAAACTAGTAATTTGTTTTGAATATGCTGGCTATGGGTGTCCAAGATGAGATCATTTACAGAAGCTGCTACACTAGGAAATGCTGTGTGACGTACACACACTCCCTTCTGCACTGGCTTAAAGAAGGAAACCAAGTATGAAGGTAAGCTGCAAAAGCTCTCTTGTCCAGATAAGGATATCGAAACCCTGTGAAACAACTTGTGTCTCCAAATGGAGGCACCTGTATACAATATGGCATGTATAGCATCCTTTGCACTGGCAAACTACTGCTGCGGCTTCAACTACCATTGCAAGTGAGACTGCATTGCTATATGAGAATAGTAAACTGGAAGGTAGTGGATTCGACTCCAAGATCTGCTGTCAATATTATGACATTACAATACTGTGTGTGTTTATTACCACAATTTGACCTTTCCATTTGAACCAACACCTCCCCTTACTAAAAAAAGAAAAAAAAAAGAAAAAAGATCCCAAGGTTTGGCCTTTTATGTCCTCTTGCAAGACACAGGAATGGTATAGCTTCTTGTCTTGGCTGTCAAGCTGAAGGAGTAAACCAGAATACTTCTGTATGATGCTTGCTACCCCAGATCTAACATTTGGTGACATGACCTCACATTCTCAAATGACCTTTATCAAAAGAAAATGCATGTTCATAAAGATTTTAGTTGCTTTTTTTTCTGAGTTTTGTCAAATGGATATGGAGTTGGTGTGCAAATAGTTGAGGCTTCTTGCACTGGGATAGAAAGCAATCTGCATTTATTATCCAGGTAGCTCATAGTATTGATTCAGATCCATTTTGTACTTGTCATGAATCTTTATACAGCTGTTGGAGGAGTTTGAGGGGAGAACCCATGTACCCATTTTGTTGATAGCTAGACCAGCCTTTTAAGAATCATATCAGCATTTTCTACTACTACCATTCATCAGCATGACATGGTCTGACCTCTCAGTGTTCTTGTCTGCTCAGATCCAGTATCACATGGGGGACCCGCAAATCTTACATTTTACTAACACACAGCAATTACAAGAAGAAAGATCGCAAATAATTTAAGATACTACCAAGGCGAATATCACTATGTATGACAAAACATTAAGCAATAAATGAAGCTGCCATTTTCTCTAGAAGCCCACTGATTTGTTAATTTGACCTTAACAGTGAGAATGTAAGTTATGTTAAACATATTTTGTTTAATTATTCTGAAATAATCTGGTTTTATTAGGTAAAAAACATTCATGGTTGACATTTAATGCTGACTTTATTATGCTAATGAACAAAACTTGCACACTTCACATCTGCTTAAATTTACATTCATCTAGGATTTCTTTCTTTTTTTTCTTCCTTGTTTTGTAAAAGTGGCTGCCAAAACAGCTTTCTGAAAAAGTAACTGTTACAGTGTTTAAATTAATTAAGCAATATAGATGTAAACTATGGTAAAAAAATTACTTTGCTGAGAGCTGCTGGTAACTCATGACATTTTAAAGTTTTAGGTAAAGAAAAAAAAAATCAATCAAAGGAATAAGGCACCCGGTTTCCAGTGATTCATCCTCTGGCTGCCTAACTCTAAGAGCTTTTTGATAGGAAGTGCTCATTACAGAGGAATTGTTTCAGATTAACTATTTCTTTTGAACTTCAGTGCCACTTTCAGATACATTTACAGGATCTGATGGAACACAGGCTTGGCGGTAGGCTAAATGCTGCCCTGAATTTTTTCTTTTCTGTACTGAGCCACTTACTAGTGGTACTGGACCACTTACTAGCTTGATAATTGGCTGATATTAAAGATGGCAAAGGACTGTTGGTGATAGGGAGCAGTTAGCATTTCTGTGCCGCCTTTGGATGAAACATCTCCACTATACTGGAGGTCCCTTTGGGATACCAGCAATAATGATATCCTTTCCTTCCTACTGGACCAGATACATGCAAATCGCTAGTTACAATATTTCTGTAGCTTGAGTTTACTGCACTCAAATTCCTCTAAAGGCAGTCTGATCTGCCCGATTTTCAGGGTCCCAAGTAGACTGACTCTGCATCATGACAGCCTAGTACTATAGCTTCTGGATATTGTAAGAAGGGAACTTAGACAAAAAAACCTGAAACATTACCTGGAGAGAAGGGCATTTTCTAACCTAAAGGTTTCCTGGATTCAAGTTTACATCTAAATGTTAAATGAATTTTTCTGTTACTTCTAATCCAGATCTGACTGACCTACTCTGGTGTTAAATATTGTTAAGCAGTTACGGGGCATTAAAAATGATCCAAGAAGGGTGGACCTTGTGATGTCCTAAGATGAACCTCTGAGCTCTTTTCTTGCCTGCCAGCCACAACCACAGCCTCCCTTCCACCAGATAGCAACACACGGAGGAAAGACTGATGCCCACCTGAGTCTCATATCAGCATGAAGCCAAGAACAGCTCTTTGAATTATGGCACAAAATGTAGTCAGTTTTCTACTCCTCACAATTCAGATTTTGTCACCTGAAATCAGCGAATTTTATAAAAGCTGAAGCAAATTAATTGGTTGATTACTGCCCATCAAACTGGACACCATGTACTTTCTACTCCTCTGGAATGCTTTTTTCACTGTCTCATTTGAAAAAGCCTTTTGTCAGTTAAATTCCGAACAAGTCTTCTCTGTCTGCCGTTCCTTTCTAGAGAGGCATGACAGATGAGGGGTGCAAGACACAACTTAGGAATGAGGGAACAAGTGAGTCTAAGTCCCAGGTAGTGCTTCAGGCAGTTGCACTGCTCTTTATGATTGATGATTATCATAGCTGGTGAACTTGAGAAAATATTGGATCTTAAACTCAGGATGACAATTAACTTAACAATGTTAATTTTCTCTCAGTGTTTCAAACTGCTAAAAAAGGATTTAAAAAGTCAATGTTACCAAGTTACTCTTACAAAAAATTACAATCCTACGTTACAACATAATTTTTTGGCATCTTAACAGAGTAACAAAAAAGGCTGAGGTAAAAGCTACTTAAGGTACTTTACATAAAAGATGTTATTTTTATTTTGGTTTCTGTTTCCAAAATGAGATATTGGTATGTCCTAGGGATCTGATTCAAAACATTCCTTTGGTGGGAGTATAATTTAAAAAACATGAGTTTTGCTGTCCATGTAACTACTTAGGCATAGACAAGGTTTAAGATTTAGGTTTAGGTGTTGTGGATTATTCTCTCTTTATTTCTTTATCCTATTTTTAATTACATATTTTACTATAATGATGAGTTTATGCCTCATCTTCAGTGATGGCTTTTGGTGGATGCAAAAAATAGCAATATGTGGTCAACTTTGAAATTAAGAATGTCAATGTGATGTAGATTTTGGGGACTCTAAGGAAATAAAAATCTGTTCTTCCTTAACCTGTGCTCTGCTGACACCATCTGACATCTATTTTCTTTTTGAACTTTCTCATGTTTCAGTGGTTTAGATCAAAAGAAAAAAAAAATCAATGTGAAATAATCACTGTAAAGTCTAGGTAATGACATAACAACTATGGGGTAAATTTACAATGTGACTTTACTGATCTGTTATAAGCTTAGACAACATTATCTCATTTCCAAAAAAGCACTTTGGGTTTTGATTTTTGGAGTCTAAGAAACACAGATGATGACCAGAGAGAGAGAGTCAGTAAGAAGATGAGTAATAGTCTCTGAAGAAAATAAACAGCTATGTGTACTAAACAGGAATACCTGCTACTTGGGAAAGGCTTAAGCTGTGACTGGCTGGCTGAACCTCTTTTCCATCACTGAGCACTTGTACAAGTGGCAATTGGGCTAGTAGTCATAGTGTGACAATAATCCAATGGGCATAATTTCCTATGTCCTTCTTTTTAAAAAAAATGCTTACAGTTATTATGCTTGGTTGATGACTTATGTAGAATGGATTTTCACTAATACTCAACCACATTATTTCATTGGCTTCAATTTCATTCAAAATTAAGATCTAAAAGGGTGATGCAACCATGCTTAGGGAAAGTCATGAAGTCTTAAGAATCTTGAATTCTAAACTAATGCAGTAAACCAAAAAGCTAGTGAACATAGACATTAAAGAACTGTTTAGTATATTGTAAGAGAGTAATATAAAAAGAACAAACTTGCACATGCAGTCTTCATTTCTACACCATCTAAATGCTTGCCCTATGACTATTATGGAGCCTTGCCATTTCTTTTTATATTAGTTAGTTGTATTTTGTGAAGATGAAAAGATGTTACAGAAATCCCGGAGGCTTTTTGGTTTGGGATTTTTTTTTTTGCTTTGCTTTGTTTTTTCATGTGCTCTGCTGTCAAATCCATAAAACCAAGTGGGAACCTGATGAAGTGAAGTTAGAGAAGCATTGAACAGACCATCAAAACCTGTAAAATATGTTGAGTATCCTAATAATAATGCGCTGATAACAAAAGCCATTTCTCCACCACGTACAAGTTTTCCTCAAGAAACTGCCTAGTGTCCGGCAGGAAAGTTACTTCATCATAATGTTTGCTTCCAGAGCCAATTGCAGGTCTAGTCCCAATGTACTTTGTGTGCTTATGGATAGGGTTTTTTCTCATCTAGTTCCTCACATGATATTCCTTACTTAAGGCAGTGGGAGGATTTGGCTTGAGCAATACCTTTGCATCAGAATGGTATAACCTGATCTCTAAAATTTCAAACTGGGGTATTGAATACCTGATTCTCTTAATAATGTAAGGACACGTTGTTCTATTCTCTTCATCCCAAGAGCATAGGTGCCACGAAAATATTAATTCTGCTCAACTTTGAGGCTTTCCTTTCTGTATTGATGTCTAAAATCCTTTTTCATGAATAACATTCCTTGCCATGTCCCACTATCATGGCTGGGCTATTTGAAGACCATATCTTATCACTACTGCCAAATCAAGGACCACAGCTTCTAGTTCCAGAGATGGAAGTCCCCATTATAATAATGCAACTCTGACTTTAATAACACACTTCTTTCCTGAAATTTCCTCCTTCCTAGTTGCCCAAAACATAGTGGAAGCCTTTGGTGATTTTGGTCAGATGGCTTTCCTTTTCATGCAAAGCACTGATAAAGCTACAATAATTTGAAAAGATTTTTCACTGCATTTCTGAATCTTCCATAGCAATCTCTAGTTTAAAACTGTCTCTACTGAAATTTTCTCTCCCTCTTTCTGTATCCATGTCTCCTACTTTTTCCCTCTCATTGTGATCTCCTTACACTCACTTACATCTACATGTGCAGACCCTGTAGTAGCCATGTAACTGGTAGCAGTATTTTCTTAACATATGAGGGAGAAGGCTTGACAGTATGTTTGCTACTGAGAGCAATAACTTAATTGGTGGCAGTTTTACTGCAAAAGCTTTGTTTCACTATGTTTCATTCTGCCTTTTATATTCAAAAGCATTACCTCACAGGCAATGGCCCAAATATTGTATGATGTGCATTTTGTAATCCCACAAACAACTTGTTGAACAAAAACCAGTAGACAAATTAATTCAGTGCAGTACTACAAGGTCTGGGAATAAAACCAGCTGAGTTATTTGGCAGCTGTACTGCTTAAAAAGCTCCATAACTAACAGAATCCTTTTAACACACTGACAGAAAGTAAAACACTTGTGTTTTTGCTGGCTGATCAGTAACTATCTGAGGACATTCCCATGCTGCAATTTGTAATTACACAGCCAAAATGGACAAGCCACTGTAAAGCTTTTTTGGTCAGATATTGACAAACAACTGGTGCTGAAGTTTCATTACAGCTTTGTGCATTTCCTACCCAAGCATTACCAGTATATCTTATTGACAGAGGCAACCCTGGTGCTGTAACTTCTCAAGTCAGAAAATCTTTTCTGAACTTACTTCAGTAAGTGAGGTTTGGTTTTAGTTCAATTGTTTTGTTCTGCTATTTCAGTTAGGAAGCTTTCCTTTGGTCACTTAGCTAACTTGCAGAATACTTCCATGAACATGCCACATTATCTCACAACAACGACCACAACTGGCATGAAGTAAGCCTAAATTCAGAGCCCTAAACTATTCAACTACTCTAACTGTTTCAGCTTTGCAATTTTAGTAACAGGGACAATGAACAACCACAACTCTGACTAAAATGGATAGCAGTTTAATCTTTCTGAAAAGTAAGAAACTGTGTATAATGTTTGAATTGTAAATTCTCAACTTTATTCTCCTTAAACTTTATTGTCCTTAAACTTTATTGTCATTGTGTCACCAATGGTCATACATTTTAGATCTAGATATATAAATGCTTATTCTCTGTAACAATGCCTAGGTGCCAAGCTAAACTTTCTGGTGGGAGCAGTGGATACAGTCTAGCTGAGAAATTTAGCTGACTTTTTTTTGAGGATGGAGGGTAAACTACTCTAGATGGAGCTAATGTGGATGGGTTTGTATCTCAAAAAGATGCACTCCTACTTACAAAACAGATGTCATTTCTGTTTCCTCACACCAAGCTGACATAAACTTCATTAGGATTACGTGCAAAATGGAAATAATTCTTTGGTCAGAAGATGTGAAGGTTCTTTCAGATGGGGAAGCTCCTTGGCCAGCAGAGGCTGACCCTTTGCCACACTGTCCATGTTTATAAACTTACTCATCCTGTGCCCATTATGGAAATCTCTTAGGAAAAGAATTTTCTCCTCTTTTTTTAAAAGCTGGTAAATCTCTCCTGAGTAAAACTAATTCAGCTGCGAAAGAGACTTGTTTTTGAACAGCAAACTTAATCATGTCCATAGTTCAGGGCTGTACAAAAATATATCCTTTGCCATGTTTTATTGTAGTAAAGACTACTGGAAAATGCCTTCACTTGCTGCTTCTGTGCTGTTTGGTCCCAGATGAACATAAAATATTTCGTATTTCAGTCACCAATAATACTGGTAAAACTTTACATCAAAAATACTCATAAACCCTACTATTTCTGCATTCAAATCTATCACATCTCTAACATGAACTATTTTACCATTGGGAAAATGTAGTTAATACATGTATATCTTTGTTTAATTTCTCCCTTTCAGTTGCATGATCAGCTACAATGGGACTCTGATGTGTTAATTTCAAAGCATAAAAGAAAGTTCAGTGGTTTCTAAATGTAATTATTATTAAAAGGTTCTCTTGGAAGGATTTTTTTCTAATCCCGCATATATCTAAAGGCAAGTCTCAGCTGATGAAAATAAGCCTCTGTAGTAGTGCTGGTTTTCTAGAGTCTCTGAATCTTAAGCAGTCTGATAAGCCCTTCTTCTGTGTTTGCCTAAATGAAATTTGTTGCTTTTCCTTAGCTTTTTTCCTGCAGCCCAATGTAGTGTTGCAGTTCATCATATACGCATACATAAATATAGAGCTCTGCTTCACTAGGGAATCATATGGGGGAAAAAAAAATCCCATAATTCTTAACTCTGCAGTTTTTTTGAGCATGAACTAGGCACCAATAATGGAAATGCTTTTCTATTTTTATTTGTTCTCTTATGTATTCTGTTTACTCATGGCAGAAGGATTTCCTATAGAGAAAGGCTCACAGTCTCTGTACACCTCTATAATTCCTACATAGACAGCAGGGCATTCTTGATCATTTGTACTTGTCCCTAGATCCATTCTTGGGACAAAAGAGCAAATACAGGTAAGCACAGATGATGGAGTAAAAATCTATATCTGAAGTAACAACTTGCAGCCTTTGGTTAGTCCACAGAAATTATTGTTTAAAATAAATAAAGAAACAACAACTTGAACTCACCAAAATCCCAAATCCCTCTTCCTATTGTTGCTAGGAACTGCCAATGAATAAGCATGATTGTGTCATCAGGGACACTTTTGTCTCAGCCTGGATGCATACTGCTGCAGCCTGGCATATTAAGGCAAACCCCCAAAATGCTGAGGGGGAGCACAAGGGAATACAGCCACCCCTCCTAGGGAGTGAAGGAGGAAAATGTTCCTGGTTCCTTCTCAGCCCCTCTCATTCTCACACCTCGGTCCCAAACCTCACGTTGGTCACTGACAGTGACATGCCTAAAATTCATCCTTGGAATGACAAAGGTTGGCTTTACCTTTCTTCCTTGATCAGCAAAACCAATTTAATAAGCAGTAACTATTTATCTGACAAAAACAATAGACCAATGTAAGTTGACCTCTTCCCAGTGCCTCTGTGAGCATTTCTGGCCTTCCACCTAGTAGCACTGTTCCTCTGCAGTTTTTTTCTTTGCTCCTCATTTCCCCTCTTACAAACAATGATCATTCAATGCTCTTTCTGCTTCCCATGCCCTCAATATGCCACATTTTTCTCCAATATCATATCATAGCTTCATATTATTTTTATTCTTTTCCTTTGAGCCTTCAAAATCCTTTTTCATTTTTATCCAGTTTCTTCATTCTTGGGATTAAGCTTTGCACTGGGACTAATTCACCTTATGGGAGGCAGTGAGTTTTACACCAGCAAGGATGAAGTGCAGTTTCATTTTCTTTTTTCGACAGAGGGTGTGTCTACGTTGCATTTTGCAGGCTGATGGACACTCATGTTCTTGTACACTGGTCTATTTGCAATCACATGGTGCTAAGTCTCAGTGAAAGTAATTCACGAGCTTAGCTTGGATTCATTGTCAAGTTCACAGTAGTTACATGGATTTGTATTGACTCTGAGTGTGGACAAAGTGAGGCAGGACACCTACCTGCCAGACTTTGTAAATGTACTCAAAAGAAGCAAGACCTGCCTCTTCCTTCTTCGCCTCATACTTCAACTATCAGATTTAAATATAACTTTGGTTTGCTCTGAAAAATACTGTCACTATACTAAGGTTGAGGAGATTTTATAGAAGCAAATCCTGACTGAATAGAAACAGTATTGAATGATGTAGGAGCCCAGAAAGATGCTTGTGAGTCCACATAGGTCTTTCAGGGTTTCAAAATTGTCTAGGAAACAAGGCTGAAAATCACATTCAGTGTTAATGTACAACTTATTCATGTTCTCAGAACCTGCCACCTGGAGGTGCTGGTACGGAGCAGTACCATATGAGACAATCGGATTTCCTGAACGTTCCCAAGTTATTCTTTTCCCTGTCACGTAAGACTTGACAAGCCACAAATAAAAGTATCTTGAATGAAATAAACTCCACGTGTGTGATACGTTGTTCAAAAAAAAGCAGACTGTACCCTTGGACTTGCAGAAATAGGAAATAAAGTCTGGCAGAGAAAGATTGTTATTTGCACAAATGTTAAGATAAATAAATGTGTTATCCTATTGTAGCTAAAAGTACATTGTCCTTTAGATCATAGATAAACTGTCAGGGGATGTACTGAATAGCATGCACCATAATTCTGTTATGTATGGGCCCGGTAGCAATTGCTGAGCACTGTGCATAGCACTCCCTTTCTGTCTTCCCTTTTCCTTCATCTCCAGAACTCTTCCTCTGCCTCCAGTGTCTGTTGTTTTTTCTGGCTGCCAGGAGAACTACAGTGAAATGCCCTTCCTGACTATTGTTCCTTGAGGCGAGGAACAACACTGATATTCCTTGGTGCTAAGGTCCTTCACTCCCATGAGTAACCCACACAGGATTTACTAGCTCCAGAAACAGCAGTCTGGAGACTTTTTTTTTTTCAGGAAGTCTTTTCAAGACTGATTGATATATTGAGATCAAGGAGGTTCATTGGGGGGTGAAGAAACAAGAGGGATGAAAACAGTGTTCACAAATACACTTCTCTGTGATCATCTCCTCCCTTAAAGCACTCCCCATTGTTTGGTTTCCTTTCTATAGGACATGCTGTCCATGTCTCTACCCACTTGGCTCCTTATATTTGACAGAGAGGAAACTACAGTCTCAAAGTGTCTGTTTTGAAACTGTGACTTGCTGCATGAAATTCTCTTCTGTCTGGTAAGTAGTCTTATAATCTCATTGTGTATCCCATAATTTTCCTCTAAAGAGAACAGAACCACCCCTAGAAACACCTGTGACACTTGATGGCCCTCTGATTTATATTGAATTCTTGAAAAAGCCTCTCCTGAGGTAATATATGCTAAGAACGCACAGAGGCCCTGGGCCAGTCACAACGGGGGCTTTTGCCACTCATTCCCAGTTAGGCTCACTTCAACCTCCAGTACAGTCAGCTGTTGGGATCCCCCTGTCACTCCAGCTATCCAGATGGGTTCTGCCCCTGTAGAGCTGGATGGCATTAGGGTACATGGCGCACTGGTGTCTACTAGAGCCTTATACTCCCGTGGGTCTGATGTGCCAGGCCATTGAATCCACACAGTCCAGTAAACCCAGTTGTCCCTTTCCTCCATCTGGCTGGAGGCAGGGCCCCTCTAATCCTGGCCATAGTGTTCCCTACTCACTTCTTTTATGTATGAATCAGGAGTTCCTTCATTAAGATCAGAAATAAGACCAGCCTTTCTACTCTGTCTGGGGAACTGCCCACTGGAAACCATTGCAGCAATTTTCCTTGAAGAACCCCGATTTGCAATTGTTTTTCCTTGCAACTCACATACCTGTGCCTCTAGAGTCAAGGTAGATTTTCCATCCCACTTCCTCATGTCTTCCCTGTGGTCATGCAGGTAAAACTACAGAGTGGCTGTCGTGTGTATCCACTATACCCTCTCTCTTGAGCAGAAGGATGTTTACTCCTAATGGCTGAGATACCGGTCTATATACGTGGAGAGTAGGACATGTATTCTTTGAGTTGCTGGACCTCCCAGGTCAGTTTTTCCACAGCTGAGACACAGGCCTGTAGGGAGGAAGACAGACTTTCTTGCTGGAGTTGGCTAGCTACTTCGTTCACTGTTTGTTCCTCTCTGTTTTTTCCAGGTCATTACTGCCAATGAGTTGGCATACAATGTTGGTGCATACCAACTTCTGCACATGGGTCATGTGCACTTGACTTCATCTGGATCTTTGGATAACTGCCCATTGTCCAGGTAATCATTAATAACCTCCAGCATGATTAATTCCCTCAGGTACTAGATACCTCTCTCCATGGTGGTCCACTTGCCTGGGTGACATATAACATCTTCCTTGAAGGGACACCTTTCCTTCATGCCTGACAGGAGTTGCCTCCAGAGGCTGAGGACTTGTACACCTTTTCCAAGCACTTTGTCAATGCTCCCTTCCCTAGAAAAGGATCCCAGCTGCTTGACTTCCTTACCCTCTAATTCCAGGCTACTGTCTCCATTATCCCAGCATCAGAGCAGCCAGGTGACGATGTGCTTGCCTGGGTGATGGCTGAAATCTTTTTGCATATCTCGCAGCTCACTCAGGGATAGGCATTGGGTGGTTACCACCTCATTTATGGGTTCTGCCTCTTCCACCCCCTGTTCTCACGATGGTCCTGGTTCATCTTTATCCCTTACTAAATGAGCTGATCTGATGGATATCGGCACAGGTTAGTTCTCTGGTTCAGCTGCAGTGCTGGTCACGGGGGTTGGAGAGTAGCCACATGTCTTTTGCAGAGGCTGGAGTAGCTGCAGTGCCTGTCGTGGGGGTAGATCTCTGGATGGTGTTCTAAAATAGTTGTTTAACCCTAAACAAGACCTGAACTACATTCAGGAGATGTAACAATAAGAACATGCTGGTTTGAACATCCCCAGGATATTCAAAATTCTAAAGAGCTGTTGTATCTAGCCTAAAGGAGAAAGAGAAGGTGAAGGAGTGGGGGGAAATTGTTCCCCCTGTCTCCTCCATAGATTGGTTCTCCAAGGAGAAAAGGTAAAGAGTGCAATTACTAATAGTTTCTGAGAGGTGGCTCCCGAGGTATGGAGATGATGGCAATGCTGAGTACAAATACCAGATTAGTCTCACGACCAATAATTATATTATATCATAAACCAGTGTTACACAGTGCAGCGAAATGATAAACTTGATCCAGCTCCCAGCAATGATAAACAGCACAACAGGGAATACATACTGCAAATAAGGTATTGCATAGCACAACTTTGTGAGGGAGCTTGACAACTTTGAAAGAAATAAATCAACATTGAGGCCAGTGACTACTAAACTAATATAATGAATGCTTATAACAAATTTGGTTAACACACTCTGATCAGATCTGTCATTATCTTAAACCCTTCATGCCCCATCTCGGGTGCCAAAAGGACTGTTGTGGTTTAACCCAGCAGGCAGCTGAACACCACACACAGTAATTCACACCCCCCACCCACCTCACCCAGTGAGATAGGGGAGAGAATTAGGAAAAAAAAGAGAGGAAAAAAAAAAGACAGGAAAAAAAAAAGTAAAATTTTTGGGTTGAGGTAAAGACAGTTTAATAGGACACAAAAGGAAGGGAAAATAACTACAACAACAACAACAACAACAGCAACATATTAATTAATAATAATAAATACTAATACTACTTCTACTACTACTACTACTAATAATAATAATAAACAAAATAAGTGATGCACAATGCTCTTGCTCACCACTCACTGACTGACTGATGCCCAGCCTGTCTGTGAGCAATGATTGCTGCCCCCTGGCCAGCTTCCCCAAGTTTATATGCTGAGCATGATGTCATATGGTCTGGAATAGCCCTTTGGCCAGTTAGGGTCATCTGTTCTGGCTGTGGCCTCTCCCAGCTTTTCACTGGCAGGCCATGGGAATCTAAAAAGTCCTTGACTGGTGTAAGCCCTGCTTAGCAACAACTAAAGCATTAGGGTGTTATCAGCATTCTTCTCATACTAAATCCAAAGCACAGCACTATGTTGGCTGCTAGGAAGAAAATTAACTTTATCCTAGCTGAAACCAGGACATGTTCTGCAATCTTTTTTTCTGTATGCAAAATATCCGCTTCAACTCTGCATTATGTTTTTTGATCTGGGGGGGAGGGGGTGGGGGGGCGGATTTTACTGACTTATGAGGGAAACTAAATCTAAGAAATATTGAAGAATCAGGTGGCATACTTCACAAGATGTTAGTCAGTCTAAATAGGTTTAACACCTATAATTTTGGGTTATTTTTTCTCAACTTTATGTGACAGCTAGCTTCTGTTTTGTTGTTGCTTAGTTGTTCACTGTGGCTAACTGGTGAAGCAAACGGGCTTCATCTCATCAATGAAAATATTACTAAAGCCTCCAAGCTGTGGAATCTGGGAGTCTGATACTCCTGATCTAGAGACAATAATATTGGTCTTAATAAATATTAAGACCATAAATATTACCACAATTTTCTTTTTGCTCATTTTGAACTTTGTCAACCTTTTCATTGAAAATAGGTCAAGATCTAGATGGAAAATGTTTTAAAAGCCAGATACTGCTTTCCATCCAGATTCAGCTGTGCATTTATTTCATGCATAACATAATCTTAAGTTTGACCCCTACGGTTCTATTTTCCTATATTTCAAAAGATTTATATTCTTAAAACCAGTGATCCCTTTGAGATGATTCACTGATGCATGCAGTTTAGAATAGCACTTGATTGACCAAGCTGAACTGCCTACTGGTACAGCTTCACTGAAACATATCAAAACTGTATCCATTTAACCCAAATGAGGACTTTTTTCAAAAAATACTAATTCACTGTAATTCCGAGGAGACAGTGCACGAGCATTTTATGGGGATTGACTGCTGGATTTGAAGGATTATGATCAAGGTATAATTGTAGGGATTCTGTGCACTGGATACTGCTGTCAATTTCTCACTTCTAGTTTCAATTAACAATATTCTAGGGACAGTCAGACAGAGTCTCCACTGGTGTGGATCAGCATAGCTGCACTGAAGTGAGGAGAGAAATACCATTAATTTACACAAGCTTATTTCCTCACTTGGGGCAAAAAACATGCTAATGAAATCCCGAAGACATAATAAATTGGGAAAACTTATGAACATCAATAAGGATAAAGAAATAATAAAAAGTCAACCTAATGAAATAAAATATCTGAATGGAAGATTAAATGAGATTCTAGGCTGGAAAATGCAAACAAATATATCTTGGGAAAAAAGTATTGCTGATACTGTACTCTGGCAATAGAAAGAAAAATGTAGGAAGTGGTAATTGTGTAAATTTTGGAGGAAATACTCAGGCCAGAATTTGGCCCACAGTGCTCATTGACTTTCAATAGGATTGGGATGCTAGCTCCCCTCAGTACATTCAAAAATCAATCCATCAGCTGGCAGTGATATATGGTGATGCTTTCAGGTTTATTTTGTTTGTTTGCTTTAAAACATCTAGTGGAATATAGAGCTGCAAAACATAAGATTTTCTCATAAGAGCAGGAGAAAAATGAGTCCAGGTCTCTCCAGAGAGACTCTGTGTGCATTCAGAATACTGCCTGTGCTTCTGGAGAAACCCCCTTATTTCAAACTTACAAAGGAATTAAGGATAGCTATATTAGGAGAAGGAAGCAAGTATACTATGCATTTTTAATGTTACATCTCATTGTCTATAGAATAATAGCCCGATGGAAACTGCAGGAAGCTATGGTTAAGGACAGTATAGCCTCAAATGTACAAGCTACTAGATGTATGGCAAATTATAGGTGTCTGTAAAGGGGCAGACTGGACAGGCTAATATTATCATTTCAATATCAGTTTTTAAAGCAAACAGCCAGAGGGACAGCCTTAGTTTGTTAACTTGCAAAAGGCTTTTACAAAGCAGAAAGACTCTTTTGGTTGCTAAGATTCCTATTTTTTGGAAAGAGACTTTCTTTTGGAAATGGATGTGAAACTGAATTAATGGAGAAACTACTAATGTCCTAAGAGATGATAAATCTGAAAAAAATATGCGTCTGGCAGACTTCTGGTTCAGCCTCCCCATGTGCCTTCAAAAACTTAACAGGTGATGTTTTTTTCCAGTTTATCTTATGGACTCAGTGTAGAATTGCAGACACTTATTTTTACCTCTCTATGCCTCTGTTTTCACATCCCTAAAATAAAGATGATCTCATGTACCAATTGATTAATTTCTTCCCCTTCTCCATTTATTTAAATTGTCTTTCACCTTCAAACATTTCCATTAGCTATTTCAAAACAAACCACAAAAAACCAAAAAAATTCCATGTTATTATAGAAACACATCACCTGTGAAGAGTATAGAGGATGATAAGAAGAGCATAGAGGAGGATAAAACAATGGTTCTCTGTAGCTCACTGGGGATATTAATGGTTATTTCTTCAGTATAATGTGGACGGTCTTTCTGTAATTCTGGGAGAAGGCTTTCTATTCTGTAACGTTTTTCCGTTTCAATATGTATATATTTCTAATATTACTTCCTGCATGCTGCTATTTAAGCTTTCCTTATGTGGTTTGTAATTGCTACCATGAATCCCTTACCCATTTTTAAGCTTTTATTTCAGTGGCTTTCTAATTTCTTATGCCTAAACTATGTCTGCTTCCTCTCCAACCCATTCCCACTGCTGTCTGTCTCCATGCATACTCCTGGCTTTTGATCATTATAACTGCTCCGATGTTCTGCGAAATAGCCTGCAAATGTTTGCCCTCAGTAATCTGTTCCACTTTCCAGCAGGCAGCAGTAGTATTTTTTTCTCCTCTCCAGTGAGGCTGGTATGCATAACTTGTGCACAGAGACCCTTCAACACTGGATCAGTTTGCTGACAGCAAGAAGAGGAATAAAGCATGCTTCCTATGTTTCATAAAATGTAACTGGTCATTGATAAAAATCAGGCATTGGGTGGATTTCAGTGATAATAAACCTATAGACTGAGGCAAAAGGAAATGTTTTTGCTTGTAAATACTTAGATTCTCAGTGTGAGTCAATACAGTAACCTGACTGGAGCTGAAGGTGTTATCTGTCTCCGTCAAGTTAGACAGAAATGTTACATCCTTTGTGGGGACCTTGTTATCTTCTTTTCTGTGCTACCTAACCACCTCTAGGCTCTCTGTCAGAAACTCTGTGTCCTTCCCTTTGCTTTACTGTGCAACAAATGCCTGGTGTAAGTCTGCAGGAGGAACTGTCAGGACCCTGATTACTGTAGATGGGAGAAGGCTGGTTTTAGAGAAAGTGGAATTGAATGATCAGCTTTTCTGAGTTCATGTGCACTGAAGTGCACAGCTCAGAAGTGATCTGAGAAGGCAGATGATGTTTTTTTCCTTATTCAGGTGTCAGCTTTTGAAGTTCAAAGTAGGACAAAAGACCTCCAGAGAAAAGAGCTTACCCTGAAGATGAGTCAGGTCCAGGGGCAATACAAATTGTTCTTATAGGATGTTGGGACATGACCTCTAAGACTTATGAACCCTGTAGGCAGTCCCAGGCACCCAGAAATGCATGGGAAGAGTGGGAGGATGATTTCAGTGTGGGATGACATAGGTTGTCATGGAGCTGTGAAAGTCCTGCATGCAACCCACAGCAAAAATGGCTTAAAAAGAAACAGTCCATGAAGTAGTCATAGAGCTCCTTTGTATTATTTTCCCTCACAGCAAATATACTCTTCTTGTGGAAAATAGCAGTTTTCCAGTTATCAAATATTCAGAGCCTCAAGAGGCCTCATCTGAGTACCAGGACCTCTTGCCTCAGATATTCTTCTATGACTCTCATGAGGATGGTATTCAGCTTCTTCCTTTCTCAGCTGGAATTTTCTTGGATTTGGATCAGATCCACCAGCCAAATCAGAGCTGGTGTTTTTACAAAGCTCTGAGCCATAGTGTCATCCAGGAGAGGGCTGAGCTAGGTATTTGAAAATTAAAGGGAAAAATCAATGGATTGAAGCTGAGAATCTCTTAGCTATCATAATTGTCCATTGTCCTACAGCTGTGAGATATGCAGTCTGGGATGCTATGGGGCAACATGAACTTGCACTGATTTTGATGGCAGCCCCAAAGATTTAGCATTTTAAAGAGTATGACCTGAACTAATTAACTCTTTGCAGAGAAATCTGTCCTTGTCCAAGTTATTTCCTCTTTCTGAGACCTTGCCTCAGCGTTTTCCTTTTGTCTTCTGTTCATGACAGACTGTCTTGGTACAAAGCCTTTTGTGTTACTACCTCTGAAGCATGCTGTTTAAGAACAAAACCTTTTGTAATGTATTCTTCATTTCTTTCCTCACATACTATGCTGCATTTTAAGCAATGTTTTAAAAAACAGTATTCAAATCCCATGAAAAATCTGATTTACAATATTCAATTTGCAGTGTAATGTTGGGTGATGTATTGGGGTATACTTGGGGGAGTATGAACATATTTTGTCCTTTGCCTAAAAGATTGCTCTGTATCAACAGTCAAACCAAAACCCCTCAAGAAAGTTTGTAAGCTATACATAATATTGCTGGTAATGTTTCACCTCTGCATGCTTTTTTCTTAGTGAGTCTCAGCTGTAAACAGTGTCTTAAATAAATTCATCCAACTACTGTACATTCAGCACTATGATTGCTCCTCCCTAAAATTTCTGGGCAGTGTTTGGAGCTGTACAAGCACAGATAACTTCTACACTGCAATCGAGGCACCAGATTTTCTTCAATACTCTGGAGTATGTCCTTTGCTTTTTATTTGAGTAAAGCAATTGTCTTTTGTTGGAAATGGAAAAATATCAGAAACCACAAACTCTGGGCATTTGAGTGATTTTTCAGTTTAAAACTGAGAAAACTAGTGCTGACTGATTCAAGGGAGTCAATGGGAATGCTGCATTCCTCATGTTGGAGTGTCAGCTGCAGAGCTGGACTCCAGCTCTCTCACGCATATTTTGCCAGTTATGCTTCTGTTTTAAACCTGCTTATCTGCATAGTGTTTCAACCTGTCCTCCTTATAAGCTTGATCTGGTACGGGTGGCTTACTAAGGTACCAATGAACATATACACAGTCATTGCGTTGACTGATTATTTCCAATAATGCCATACAGTTTTGAAACACTATGCTTTGGGTGTAGGTAATACCAAATTAACGTGGTAACATGTCTTTATTTCTTCTCTGTTTCTGTCTTATAAATTCCATAAAATCAGTTCATGCTCCCAGTTGTGTACATCCAGAAAAGTGGATTACTATGGCTGCTACCTCAATATCCCTGTACATAATGAGTTAGTAGATGTGTGATCTAGTCATCTACATATCTGGTATGAGCTCATTTCAACATGACTTCAGGGTTTTTTTAGATACTTTCTTTTCTGTCCCTCTACACTGATATTTCAGATATCAGGGCACCTTTCCCTTCAGACCCTTCTGTACCGTACCACCTCCTCCTAGTTTTAAGAAAGCATCTATGTTGTTAAGATGTTTTTAAGAAAGCACCTATGTAACCAGTGCACATGCAATTTAGTTCTAGATGTCATATATGTTGAATTAGTAAATGGCTGCTGGGGCTAGAGGAGCTTTGGCATTCAGAATTCATTCAAAATTATATATTCATGAAGCAAATAGGCTAGTTAGGTGCCTATGTGGATCTGGCTTTTAAGGGGAAATGTTGCAAGTCTCCCACAGACTTCTTTATCCATCCCTTTTCCCCAGTTCAAAACTTCAAACTAAGCATCTCAATTACTGAAGATTTCTCCATGCAGAGGTATCCCTGGAGTGAGTAAGAACACTTGTGAGGAGAAGCCTGCAAGACGAAGTTTTACAGGATTAAGAAATTAATTGAATTCTCCTTGCTTCTTTTCTTATGCTTTGTGGAAGGCAGTCCAGGTTTCCCACTGCAAAAGAATACTTTCTCTGGAAATTTCTGGGTTTAGTTCTGTATTTATTTACTCTGTGTTCAGCTTTTCTACAGCATATAATTCTGTTGATATAAACAGAATTAGTCATACTACTCATGTTAAATATGTGCTCAAATATTTGTAGGCAGCAGCTCTGAGACAATACACAAGAATTTGTCTTATCTAGGTATTCCTGTTCCTATGAATTTTTTTTTTATTTATCCAAGGACTCAGCAGTTCTGGAACATCTGAAATGATGTGCAAATCTGCTTTTGATATTTTTGGCTTGAATAAGAAAAATGACTAACCATGTTGGAAATCATAAAAATATACCAGGAGTGTTCCTATTTTTAAAATTAGGAAAATGAAGTATGAAAATTGACAGAATAAATTGTAGTGATAGAATGAGGTTCCTTATTGATCCAGGAGCCTGGTGGTTAATGCATTCTCCAAGAATAAGGAAGAAACAGGTTAATTTCCTCAGTCCGAGACCCCTGGAGCCCAGAGTCGTCTTCCCACCCTGAGGTTTCAGTTCCTAAAAGCTGCCTTCTGTACATTCAGACCTTCACACCTCACATGTCTCCTTTTGGTACTTTGTTGCTTTGTGCTGACTGTAGGAACAGCCCCATATCCAGAGACCCTTCTGGGAGATGCAACACATACCTCTGCCTAGGCTTCAACAAGTATTCCTTTCAAACACTGCTACAGCTTCTCTGCGAGAAGTGAGTAAAATTCTCTTTCTCCTTCAATTTTACTGGAAGTACATAAAAATGAACACGTTTAAAGGATTTTTAACCAGCTGAGCTGAACCTAGATCAGAATGTGTTTTCACATTTCAAGTTCTGGCAAGTAAAAATGAATCTTTAAATACAAGTTAAACTGCTTTAAATTTCTTTTCCATTTTCAGGTGTGAAATCAATTATTTTAAGAGATCTAGAGTGGCCAACCCATAACAGACCTGAAATAAAATAATATTTTGCAATCTTTGTGAAAGCCTTGCATTTATAAATTGTAAACTATTAGCATTTCTTTTGCTTTAAACCTTTGGTGGTGGTTTTTTTTTTCCCTACTAAAAAACACTTGGGATTTTTGTTTGTTTGTTTGTTTGTTTGTTGAATTGTATAACCTATATTTCATACTGGTAAATGTTTATTTTTTGGCATGGAGAGTCCTTTTCACTGCCAAGCTTTTCCATATGATGATAGAAATGACACATAATTTCCAGAACTTCTGAACAATAATCCAAATATTGTTCTCATTTATAAACAGTAAGGTTGTTGGGATCATCTTAACAAATGTGGTAGTTGGTGTGAAAGAATCACTGAGATTTTTCAGGTAGATATCTCATGCTGCTAAGCAAATTCAAGTGTCTCCATTTAGGCAAAACCAAACAAATTAATCTTCATTTCCGAAAAAAGCTTCTTAAAGATTGCTCTCAGAACATAGAAGACACAGTTGATGTAGAAGTAGAGTGTTTTGCTTCTGATTGTGGGATTTAGCTTTTCAGAGGCAGACGACTGGCTAAGCAGTCACCCATGTGTTCTCCTCTCTCTCTCTCTCTCTCTCTGAGGCTTTCTACCTCCATTTTCTTAGCACAGAAGTCCTATCATTGATTATGGACTGACTTCAACTTGCCTTATCAGTGCTATAGGTTAGTGTTAGTGACTTGAGCAGCAAATGTGTGGATGCTTTTGAGGGGCTCCTTTTACTTAATTTAGCCATAGCCTACTGTCAGGCTGTGGTTCATTGTTAAAACACAAAGCCCCTTCATAATGATTTTAATGATTGCCATGGTGTTCCGGGTCTCAGGCACTTATTTCTCTTGCTTTTCAGAGAAATTAATATAGAGTAATTGATATGAACAGGCAGATAACATATGACCTTAAAAGTGAATTCAACTGCACTAGTATTGGTTCACTTTCTTGTTGATTTCAGCAGGGATCTGTGGCTGGACAAATATCAGAGATTTATTAAAGAATCATTTAATTTATTTTTTTCTTTTCTATACATAATCATGATTAATGAGAGAGAGAGAGAGAGAGAGAGCGCCACAACTGCTGTGCTTATCATACACTGTTAGAGGTCTGGCACAAAGTTTTGGTCTCAGGATATGCTCCAAACCTAAACAAATTGACTGAACAGATTTCTATGGACTTCAATGGGAGCTGGACTGGACCCTCCATCTCTGGATAAGATAGGACATTCACAGAAAGGAATATTGAAGAACTCAAGAAGCTCAAGTCATCAAATCTGGAGCTGCCGTTCCTAAACCAGGATGCTAAGGTCAATGATTGCTGTAAGTTACTGAGAGTGAAAGAGCCATTTTAACCAATGATGGATGTGTCTCACAACACACTTTGCACAGGTTAATCACCATTTGTGTTAAAATCACTGTTGATTTTGATCAGAAAGACTGAAGCTTACCTCAACTCCATGAGTAAGCACACAAAAATTGGCTGTCAAATGCTTGTGGACGGGGAATGAAATCTGACATTTGATTTTACGTCAGCACTGTGAAACCAAACCAAACCAAACCAAACAAAACAAAACCCCCAACCCTCTGGTTTTTTTCATTTTCTAATTAAAATAGAGCAGTTACTCAAGACTTTCACCTGCTATAGATTAAATGTGCATACATGGGTGTTTAGCTACCTCTTTTTTGGTTCTGTTTCTATTCTGTCCCGCAGTTCAGAGAAACTTGTGTGATTCATAGATGACTGAAGTGAATGTAAAGATCCCCATAGACTCATCTGACTTTGGGCCAAGTCTCTCATTTTATAGGTAAGCATTTATATTCAAGGATCCTTGGCTGCTGTCTGACCTGACATAAGTAGTCTAATAAATATACAAAGCTGTGACATATTCTGCCATCAGGAAAAGGGCCAATCAGAAAAAAAGATTGAATGTAAGTTAATGTCAGTTTCAGCTGGAATAACTTGTGTTCTTCAGCATCTACAGCTCTGTATTCATTCAGGATTTCTTTAGCTAAATGCTGATGGGCTTTTCATACCCTCAGCTAATCAGAAGTCCAAATAAAAAAGCAACACTATGTGTTCTTCTGTGGAAGACTTTATGTCTTCTACACCAGCATGAATTACCTTCTTCATAACCTGTTTTACCCTTTGGCAAATATGACAGCCACTCTGTTGGCCCAGATGCCAGGACGCCACTGTTTGTGTGATCTAATTGTGTTTGTTGTTACAGGCACTGGGCCTGTTGGATTTCTATTCCTTGTTTGCATCAGCTTTGTCTTTTTAAAACCTTGTAAGAACTTAAGAAATCCAAGATGCAAACTCAAACAATGCATGATTTTTTGAGATAGATGAGTATTGCAATTCACATGTGAAGTGACAATTAGCCGTAGTTTTCATATCTGTCAATTTATCACATGAAAATCACCTTGCTTGTCCACTAAACTTACTGCAACTGCACAGTAGACTTCTTATATTTCAGACTCGTAACATGTACAGATCAGTCCTGACATCACACATCCAAGGTGTTCTGTGTTGCTATATATGCTCATGCTGTCAATAAAACCCAGATTCAAGGTAGCTTGCTCAGAGGTGAGACTTTTTGGACAATGGTTATAAACAGGTTGGTTGCTCATGAAAGAGAGAAATCTGGGAAAAATGGGCTTTCTTCTGTGTCCTTTCTTATGCTCTGAAATGCATTTCTTTCAGCAAACGTTTTGATGAAACCAATTCATCCCCGTAAAGAGAGAGCCAAAAGGAGAGAGAATTAACTAGTCTATAAACCCCTGCAACTAGCCTGGGTGTTACTGAGGAAAGAGCATCTTTTTAAGAGTATAGGTTTGGACTTTGCTGCTGATTATGGGAGCCGATAACAGGATGTTATGGTGAATCCAACAAGTTTTAACAAGTGGGCATCCAGATGCCTGGAAAACAGGCATCAATGCTTTTGGAACTGCTGCTTTGGATATAAGCTGAGGTCAATCATTTGAAAGACAATCCTGTATGAAAGCTTTGCAAACAGATAAAATTATTACATTTTTGTGAATTGTTTGGCCTCAGTAGCTTACTGTGGCAGTAAAATTGATATTCTAATGCTGGGTCATTCAGAAAGAATTTGGGTTTTGCTCCAAATATGCTGCATTTCAACTGAAACTAAACCCCATAGTTTCTTGTCGTGAGACCAAAATAGCACTGAAATGCTTTCTTGTTATTATCTGGAATTTCTCTGCGTGTATACATATTTATATTCTTTATTTTGGTCACCTGTCACACAAAGGCATTTATTCCTAAAATATGAACATGAGCTCTAATTTTTGCCAAGTCACGCTTTGATGGTGATTTGCGTTAATCATCCAAATCCCACAAAACAGGTTTAAATCATAAGACAAAAAAGTAGTTCTAGCTTCAGGAGTCCTTGTCTCATTTCATCTAAATAAATAATACTCTTCTGGGTGTTTCAAGTGTAATTCTCTTTGATAGACTATGTTTTTTGCTTATTTATGTAAAAATGCCTAACTGCTTGCCAGTGGTAATGTAATACTCGCATTGTTTCTGTAGCAGTATAGAAAGGCAGCATATGAATGGCATTGGCTATTTGAGCTTAATGTGTTTTGTCCCACATAAACTGAGCATTCTATGTCATATATTTCAAAATGTTTTCAATTGCTGGAAATTTTCTGAGTTCTGAGATCTATACAGTACCAGATTTCTGGTGGGAGAGGTGGTGGTCAGAGGTCGTCTTGGCCTTAGTGATCATGAAATGGTAGAGTTTTCGATCTTTGGTGAGGTAAGGAAGGGGGTCAGCAACACTGCCACCATCGACTTCTGGAGGGCAGACTTTGACCTGCTCAGAATGCTGGTTGGGAGAGTCCCCTGGGAGATAGTCCTGAAGGGCAAAGGGGTCCAGGAAGGCTGGGTATTTTTCAAGAAAGAAGTCTTAAAGGCACAGGACCAGGCTGTCCCCATGTGCCGTAAGACAAATCGGTGGGGAAGACGACTGGCCTGGCTGGACAGAGGTCTACTACTGCGACTAAGGGAAAAAAGAAGAGCTTACCAGCTCTGGAAGAAGGGGCAGGCAACCCAAGAAAAGTACAGGGATCTTGTCAGGTCATGCAGAGAGGAAATTAGAAAGGCAAAAGCCCAGCTGGAATTTAACCTGGACACTGTTGTAAGGGATAATAAGAAAAGTTTTCATAAATACATTAACAGCAAAAAGAGAGCCAGAGAGAACCCCCATCTTCTAGTGGATAAAGGGGGAACATTGCCACTAAAGACGAGGAAAAGGCTCAACGCCTTCTTTGCCTTGGTCTTTAACGGCCCGATGAGTTATCCCCAGGGTACCCAGCCTCCCGAGCTGGAAGATGGGGACAGTGAGTGGAATAAACCCCCCATAATCCAGGAGGGAGCAGTCTTTGACCTGCTATGCCACCCGGACATCCACAAGTCTATGGGGCCAGATGGGATCCACCCAAGAGTGCTGAAGGAGTTGGCAGAGGAGCTTGCCAAGCCACTCTCTATCATTTATCATCAGTCCTGGAGAACAGGGGAGATCCCAGATGACTGGAGGTTGGCAAATGTGACACCTATCTTCAAGAAGGGCCGGAAGGAGGAGCCGGGGAACTACAGACCAGTCAGCCTGACCTCAGTACTGGGGAAGATTATGGAGAGGTTCATCTTGAGTGTGCTCACCAGGCACATGGAGGACAATTAGGGGATCAGGCCCAGCAAGCATGGGTTCATGAAAGGCAGGTCTTGCCTAACCAACCTGATTTCCTTCTATGACCAGGTGACCCGCCTGGTAGATGAGGGAAAAGCTGTGGATGTTGTCTACCTGGACTTCAGCAAAGCCTTTGACACAGTCTCCCATAGCATTCTCCTGGAGAAGCTGGCTGTTCATGGCCTAGATGGGTGTACTCTTTGCTGGGTTAAAAACTGGCTGCATGGCTGAGCCCAGAGAGTCGTGGTGAATGGAGCTAAATCCAGTTGGCGGCCGGTCACAAGCGGTGTCCCCCAGGGCTCAGTTCTAGGGCCAGTCTTGTTTAATATCTTTATCAATGACCTGGATGAGGGGTTTGAGTGTGCCCTCAGTAAATTTGCAGATGACACCAAACTGGGTGGTAGTGTTGATCTGCTGGAGGGGAGGAGGGCTCTGCAGAGGGACCTGGACAGGCTGGATCAATCAGCCGAGGCCAACTGTATGAGGTTCAATAAGACCAAGTGCCAGGTCCTGCACTTTGGTCACAACAACTCCATGCAGCGCTACAGGCTTGGCGAAGAGTGGCTGGAAAGCTGCCTGGTGGAAAAAGACCTGGGGGTACTGGTTGACAGCCGACTGAACATGAGCCAGCAGTGTGCCCAGGTGGCCAAGAAGGCCAATGGCATCCTGGTTTGTATCAGGAATAGTGTGACCAGCAGGAGCAGGGAAGTGATCGTCCCCCTGTACTCAGTGCTGGTGAGGCCGCACCTCAAATACTGTGTTCAGTTTTGGGCCCCTCACTACTGCATTGCTGGAACATGTCCAGAGGAGAGCCACAAAGCTGTTGAGGGGTCTGGAACACAAGTCATACGAGGAGCGGCTGAGGGAACTGGGGGTGTTTAGTCTGGAGAAGAGGAGGCTGAGGGGAGACCTTATCACCCTCTACAACTACCTGAAAGGAGGCTGTAGTGAGGTGGGGGTCGGCGTCTTCTCCCTGGCAACAGATGATAGGATGAGGGGGGATGGTTTGAAGCTGCGCCAGGCCAGGTTTAGGCTAGACATTAGGAAAAACTTCTTCACCGAGAGGGTTGTCAGGCTCTGGAATGGGCTCCCCAGGGAGGTGGTGGAGTCCTCATCACTGGAGGTATTTAAAAGAAGCATAGATGAGGTGCTTAGGGACATGGTTTAGTGGTGGGATGGCAGGTTTAGGTTAAAGGTTGGACTCGATGATCTTAAAGGTCTTTTCCAACCAAAGTGATTCTATGGTTCTATGATTCTATGATTCTAATTCAGAGAAGACTGCTAAAGTACTGAAGTTTGTCCAATTGATTCCTTAGTAGAATTTGGTAAGGTGTGCAATTAATTGATATGCAACTAATAAAAATCGGAGGAATACTGGCAACAATTAGTTTTTTACACCATATCTCCTTGCCACTAGTATTTGCACACTTTCTTTATATTGTCTGGTGGCAAAACCTTTCAGAACTTGGTTGTAAAATCCATATACATTGTGTATCTGGGCATTACTTTATTAATACCTTGGGTTTTCTTAAGAGGAAAAATTGTCTCAGTAATATATATGAAGCAGATTTTTAAAAGCTTTCCTTGTTGCCATAGCTCTTTCTTTGCAATTATCATCTGGAATTTTGTGACTTTTGAAGGAGAAAAGCTTGATCTACACAGAGCTCTAGAAATTCACAGCATTTGAGTTTTTGAGCTCACCAGTTTCTCAACAGAAGCAGCAGTTAGGTTTATGTCACCCTGGGTTCTGAACCTGGGTTATCTCACTCGCAAAAATTGTGACACTGTCTAGCAATGTCTATGACTTGCAATGGTTACTTTCTCAGAACTATAAGCACTGAGTTGTGCCTTTTTACATAGCTGTTTGATAGCTAATCCTCATGAATAATAAACAGTAGATGAAAATTACAGTTCTGCTAATCACTACCAAGTAAACAATTTTCAAACCGCAACATTTTATGAAATATAAAATGAGATTTTTGAAAAGAAATAATTACAGTTCCTAAGTTATTTTTCTGAAATAAATGAAACTGTTATTTCAAGTCATACTACAAATTTGACCCTTATTTCAGACTCCTTAAAAGGTTTGCTATGCTTCCATCTATTTAGATGGTTAATGGCCTTTGCGTTGCAGCCAAGTGTCTAATAGTCACAGGCTTTGGGTCACATAAAGATTTTTGTACAGATCAGGTGAAACACCATATCTTCAACTGATATTTGTAATGGCTGGAATAACTAAATTGAACTGTATCTCAGGTTGTGGATGTATGAGTGTGTGGTGAGGAGATGGAATAGGAAAGTGAGTGGTGGCTGATTTTCCCATGGGGAGGCGGGTCATTGTTCTAAAGGTAATCGGGTAAGTCTGCTCCGGGGTAGTGCCAGGGAGGGAACTCTATGAGAGCCCTTCTTGGAAAAGTAGTTGAAGTACCCTGAATAAACGCAGATAAACCCCAAGTATCTAAGTATAAGACACTTTTTGGAGATTTTGGGAGATAAATAGTGATGGGACAGATTTTGCTTTTAGATGACTCTGCTCAATTTGGCACTAAGTTGTAGTGTAAAATTAAGATGAAGAACAAAACTGAATATAAATTAGTTGAGTGGTCTTTTCAAGATAAAACTCCACTGAAAAGAAAAAAATCCTGAAGAAGGTAAATAAACAAGAATTGTTTTTCTTACCTATTAATGGAAACAAAGCTGGATTTATATGGGTAAATGCTCCTAGCATTAAACATTTACTCACAGGTTGGCATCAGGATTGGAAGGAAATAATTAAAGCATGTGGATATAACCTGCATATTTCCTCAGAGCAGTGAATCCAGACGCAGCTGGGCTAAATCCCTTATAAACAAAGGAAGCATTTTTCATAGTATAATTAGCTGATCAATCAATGTGTAATTACTTAGTTACATAAGAAATACACAGTTTGAATTTCCTTCTTGTGGACCACTATAAATGGCATATTTGCAATAGCTGTGAAAGCAGTATAAGGAACTCACAAAAGGAGGATAGGCTTGGAGGTTTATGAGACAATAAAGTTTAATTGGCTGTATTCCATTAAGATTAAGAAATACCCATGTAAAAGCACAAAACGGTAAGCTTTGCAGATGTTCTTAGCCTTAATTCTATTTACACTGTAAATTCTACCTCTGTAGGCATGCTCTAGACTGGCTATCGGATGCACACCAGCTTGGAAACCTCAGCTGTTTCACTTCTACTCAGAATACTGAGAATGCTGTCATGTTTTTGTGCCTCATTTCTCTCTTGCTCTCAGTTCACTATCCTGTTACTGTCCTGCTTTTTTACTATCTTTTGTTACAGTCTTCACTCTAATTCAAATGCCTAATACATTCTTATTCTGGTATTCTGTTAAATGTACAAAAATAACTTGATGTGATTTGGCTTTCGGTGATGTTGGTGGGGTTAGAGCTTATAAGAAGGTCAGTTTAGTTTGGCAACATTTATATTTCAGGTTTATTTAAACCTTAAATTAGAGGAATAAATTAATATTTATACAGTCAAAAAATAGTACAATGATTGCCATGATTTTGAAATGTATTTGATTTTACTAATAAAGCTAATAAACTCTTTTACAATGTAGAGAGAGAATGGTAGAATTTGAACAAACTGATTTACATCACATTGCAGTGGCAGAGTTTGTTTCACCAAATCACTCTTGCCAAACCTTCACTGAAATATTTCCCGAAGGATACATGAACAGTGGGGTTCAATATTTTCTCACAGATGCACCTATTGTCTTGCTATTTTTTTGCAGAGCAGCTACTGTGATTAGTAGAAAAGAGTAGGAGCGAAGAGGAGAAAGCCATCAGTTATAGAAAGTTATTCTGTGTGCTTGTTCCAAACGTGCCTGTGCAGCTAATATTTTCACTCCTAGGTCATGCTGACCTAAATTATGCCTGGAAATGAAATTATTCCTTTGAATTTTGTTTTAGTCATTGCATAGACTTTTTTATTTCTTGGGTTTTTTCTTTTTTTTTCTTTCCTTTTTTTTTTCTTTCCTTTTATTTTTTTTTTTTTGATGAAGCATCTTAAACTAATATTGGGGAAGAGTTCAGAGCTCTTTTATAGTGACAGTCCTTTGCAATGACGCCAAGGCGCATTTCTTTGCTTGCTTGGGCAAATGAATTGAGCATTGCACAGATGAACTTAAATCTAAATAAATACAATGGCTCCTTCAGTTTCTACTTGGGTGGATAAGAGCTTCACCCATCAGCTAACATGTTATCTCTCTTCTCTTCCTTGCAAGCAGATCAGGCAATAAAATTAATTAAGTTAGCATACACAGTGCTTTCCATTCAGAAAACATGAAGTTATCCCCATTTTGATGCCTTGTCATGTGCAGCTAATGACTGCAAAAGCTAGAGAGTCTTAAAATACAATACTGACATGTTGGACAGGTAAGTGCTTATAACAGTGTACGGAGCTAAACTGTTCCGTATCGTACCAAAGCATGGAAGAACATTTTCTCATGCTTCTTTGGGCTGTTTTTCACAGCTAAATTTAAATAAGCACTTGATTTATACACACATGCTATACTTGTCGGTATTGGATAGTGTAGCTCTGTGAGAAACTGGATATCTCCTTGATAGCCATTTTCCCATCAGCACATGCAAGAGTGCTTTCTGCTACTGACTGTGGACAGCATATGATGAGCACTTCTTGACTGCTGCTGAAAGGGTCTCATTCCTCCCCCTGAACCTTCCAAATCCCACTGCAGAAGCACAAACACAGTGACAGCAAGAGACTACCTATGCCATGGAGAAATATTAGGCAGTGTTAACTGTTACAGTGGTGAACAGAAGGGTTAGAGACTAATTTAATGATGATGTTCTTTGGATAGTGACAAAACAGAATTGTACTGTTATTCAGCCATCCCTAGTGGCTTTCTGTTACACTGAAGGCATCTCCCACAGGCTTCTCTACATGGACATGACCTGCTACTACAAAATCCCTGTGTGAAGAAGAATTATATTTTTACTGAAACATGAGTTTGTGTGTGTGTTTGCGTCCAGTCAAGTGAAAAATAATTCAGCGATGGTAATTGGCAGACAAAATGCAGAAATGATTTTCTGAAGCATTGTTAAATCTGGTATCAATTGCTCTGTATGGAAAAGGAGTACAGAATACACAAAGAGAAATCCCTGAAGTACAATCTTGAATGTCTTCATGGACTAAGAAATTATAAAAAATAAATAAATAAGTATAGAAATCAGTTTCTGCCAGGGATCATCTCCTAATTTATCCCCAGTTCACATTTGAGAAGCAGCTGAACATGATCTGTATGAATGCTAACTACAAGCACCTACCAGTCTTATTACTCCTGCATGAACCTTGTGACACTGAAACAACTGAAATAAACTCTTTTATTTCCTTTAGCCATTGTTCTTGATTTCTGCAGGTATGTCTCCAAGTTTTTTAAATACCTCACACACATGGATTCTGTTGCTAGGCTTTTTTTCAGCCATGAAACTTGGTTTTTGGAAAGGTGATCACACCTTATTTTTCACCAGGAACTTTATCTTAGACTCTTGGAAGATGAGGACTTAAAAAAGCTTAATTTTACCTACTCAGTAGATCAAAAAAAATGAATCATGTCACTTTATTGCAGTTGGCTTAATTGCCAAAATATTGATGGTCATTTTTCCATACCTAATGAAAATGGAATAATTTCAGCCAAAGTAGCAATTTGAACAAAGTCCATATATTTCACCTGAGCTCTTTATTACTCACAAGAAAATAATATTTAGGATCTTTCACTGAATTATTTTTTATTATTCAAATCTCATTTAAGCTTCCTGGTATTGGGGGGGTGGGAGGGGAGAGATGAGGACATCTGAGTAGGAATTGTAATAATACCTTGTTTTTGTTGATTTATTATAGTACTATCTAATTTTCCATAAAAGTTAAGGACCAAAGTGAAATACCAATAAATACCCATTCCATATCTTAATGATATTTATAATAATTTATAATAATCTATTTTATGTGTGCAGGTAACTTGGCACTAACCTTGGCATAGTCCAAATTGCAATACATGTACTGAACAGTTACCGCTTTTCCTGCATGCAAAGGTAATTATAGAAATTAGTTATTTGGATTATCTGCTTTTGATACTGAGAAGCCTAATAGACTATTGGAAACATCTGGCACTTTCACTGGAACTGTTATTTAAAATGGGGCAGTAGAATTGTCTAAATTGGGGACCAGGAGGGTAAAAGCCCTCCCACTATAAGAGAAGATCAGGTTCCTGATCACTTGAGGAACCTGAACACACATAAGTCCATGGGACCTAACGAGACGCATCACAGAGTCCTCAGGGAATTGGCCGATGTAGTTGCCAAGCCACTCTCCATGATATTTGAAAAGTCACGGCAGTAAGGTGAAGTCCCCGGTGACTGGAAAAAGGGAAACATTGTGCCCATTTTCAAAAAAGGTAGAAAGGAAGACCCTGGGAACCACCAACCTGTCAGCCTCACCTCTGTGCCTGGGAAGATCATGGAACAGATCCTCCTAGAACCTATGCTAAGGCACATGGAGGCCAGGGAGGTAATCTGAGACAGCCACCAAGGGCAAGTCCTGCCTGACGAACCTGGTGGCTTTCTATGATGGTGTGACAACAACAGTGGACAAAGGAAAACCAATGGACATCATCTATCTGGACTTCTTCAAACCCTTTAACATGGTCCCAAACAACATCCTTCTCTCTAAATTGGAGAGCTATGGATTTGATGGGTAGACTGTTCAGTGGATAAGGAATTGGTTGGATGGTCGCATCCAGAGGGTAATTAGTAGTCAACAGCTCAATGTCCAAATGGAGACCGGTGACAAGTGCTGTTCCTCAGAGGTCTGTACTGGGACTGGTGCTCTTTTAATATTTTCATCAATGACACAAACAGCAAGATTGAGTGTATCCTCAGCAAGTTTGTGGATGACACCAAGCTGAGTGGTACAATTGATACGCCAGAAGGACAGGATGTCATCCAAAGAGACCTGGACAAGCTGGAGAGATGGTCCTGTGTGAACCTCATGAGGTTCAATGAGGCCAAATGCAAGGTCATGCACCTGGGTCGGGGTAACCCCCAGTATCAGTACAGGCTGGGGGAAGTAAGGATGGAGAGCAGCCCTGCCAAGAGGGACTTGGGGGGACTGGTAGACAAAAAACTGGACATGAGCCGACAATGTACACTTGCAGCCCAGAAGACCAACTATACCCTAGGCTGCATTGGGAGAAGTGTGGCCAGCAGGTCAAGGGAGGTGATTCTGCCCCTCTGCTCTGGTGAGACCTCACCTGGAGTACTGCGTCCAGCTCTGGAGCCCTCAGCACAAGAAGGACATGGAACTGTTGGAGCGGGTCCAGAGGAGGGCTACTAAAATGATCCGAGGGCTGGAGCACCTCTCTTATGAGGACAGGCTGAGAGAGTTGGGGTTGTTCAGCCTGGAGAAGAGAAGGCTGCGGGGAGACCTGATTGTGGCCTTTCAGTACTTAAAGTGGGCCTATAGGAAAGATGGGGAAAACCTTTTTAGTAGGGCTGGCTGTGGCAGGACAAGGGGTAATGGCTTTAAACTAAAACAGGGTAGGTTTAGACTGGATATAAGGAAGAAATTCTTTACAGTGAGGGTGGTGAAATAGTGGAACAGGTCGCCCAGAGAGGTAGTGGAGGCCCCATCCCTGGGAACATTCAAGGCCAGGTTGGACAGGGCTCTGAGCAACCTGATCTAGTTAGCGGTGTCCCTGTTCACTGCAGGTGGGTTGGACTAGATGACCTCTATGGGTCCCTTCCAACCCAAAACATTCTATGATTCTATGATTCTAAATATTCCCTGTCCCTCCACCCCAGCCATTATTAACTCTAAGTAAAATTGCAGGCAGAAAAATGTAAGGCATTGAAACCTTACAAAATTTTCTCTAATTTTCCATGAAACTAGTGTGCAGTATAGTTGTGTAAAATCATTCTTATGAATACAAGTGCTTACTTTCATCTGCAATGAGATTTTTTGTCTGCAATCTGCCACTGTTATTCTTTTTCTAAAGTCTTCATTCCTTAGGGTCCAATAGCAAAGATTCCTCTTAGAATGAATGAAAGTGTGTTCAGACATATATTAAAAAATTGTCCTAATAATGTTAACCTTTCCTTTAAAAAATAACTGTTTTCATACAGCTTGCTATGCTCACGAGGAAGTCCTCACTTCTTAGAGGAAAAATCAAATTATGCTCATTAACAGCTTCTCTTCCCTTCCTATTTTCCTTAGCAAATCTCAGTCATGCTAGACTCCTATTAGTAACCTCATATCCTTACTCCTGTATAAAAAAACATGGCATGGAAGAGGCTCATCTTTCACACAGAAATCTGGAATATGCCATTGTGGTACACCTAAGCAGGAGCACCTGAATTAATAAACAGACGTATGATAAAAGGCACCCAATTTTACATGCTGTTCTCCAAGAAAGTTATGAAGAAATAAGAGAATCCAGGGGATAAGAATAAATTTGAAATGCACAGTAAATATGACCTAGAAGGAAAAACTGAACACTTTGCATCTAAAGAAGAGTGGAAACATAGATACTTCACTGACTAACAGAAGAATTGCCTCAAGCAGAAAAGGAATGGCCCATCTTTCATGCACGTGAAGGATAGGATATGAATTAGCATCTGCAGAAAAAAAGACCGAGAGATTTAAATTGTTCATTAGGACAGCTTTCCTAATGGTAGATAATAAAATACTCAAATAAATGGTCTGAGGATGATACGGAGTTTCTCTAACTGTAAGTTGGGCAAACATCTGTCATGAATTAAATCAATTTTGCTGAGTTTGCCTTATGCAAAGAGTTAGGCTAGATGATCTTTAAATTTCCATTTCAACATTATCATTTGTCCTGGTTTCAGCTGGGGTAGAGTTAATTTTCTTCATAGTAGCTAGCATAGTGCTGTGTTTTGGATTTAGTACTAGAGAGAATGTTGATAACACACTGATGATTTTAGTTGTTACTGGGTAGTGCTTAGACTATTCAAGGACTTTTTGAGCTTCTCCTACTTGGCCAGGTGCATAACAAGCTGGGAGGGAGCGCAGCCAGGACAGCTAACCCAAACTGACCAAAGAGCTATTCCACACCATATAACGTCATGCTTGGGGGTGGGTTAGTTGGTTGGTTGCGGGGAGAGTGATCACAGCTCAGAGAGGGATCACTGCTCAGGATGGGCTGGGCATCGATCGGAGGGTGGTGAACAATTGCATTGTGCATCATTCGTTTTGTATATTCTGTATATTTTGTTATCATTCTCATTATTACTATTATTATTCTTTTCTCTTATTAAACTGTCTCTATCTCAGCCCACGGCTCTAACTTTTTTTTCTTCCCAATTCTCTCCCCCATCCCACTGAGGGAGGGGGGAGTGAGCAAGCGGCTGTGTGGTGCTCAGTTGCCAGCTGGGTTAAACCACGACATCATTCTGTGACAGTAAATGTCATAAGTGAGGATCACTTTTTTAATAAGGAAAAGCATACCCCTGTTCAGTGTCAATTTATGTGACTACAGTGAAAAACGTTATTTCTGTGTTTTCACCAGTACAATCACAGTTTTTAGGAGTGGCCTATGGTGGACTAGTGTTGTTTAGAATGACAGAGACATTTGGTCTGGAATTAAAGTTTATGGCAGCCTTTTTGCATCTATCTGGTGCTGGTAATCATGAACCAGCAAATGATAAAACCATCTGGAAGGTGTTAATAATCCAGATTATATTAACACTCCTAATATATTGCCAGTGTGGTTTACCTGCTACTAACACTAGAAAGATTTGAAGCACTGATCGTCCAATGTTCTAAAGTTCTTTCTTCTGGGACTCTCCTTCCAACTTCCATGACCATTCATTTTGGAGAAGAAAATCTGTATGGAGCTAGACAAGCAGTAGCCACCAGTCTGAATTTCAGAAGTACAGTACTGAAGAGCACACTTCTTATCATCAGTCTAATTTGTAGACTTCTTTCTAATTGCCTAAACAAACACAAAAAATCAATTAACTGGAACATCTCCACACCACTTAGAATATGATGAGTTCATCACTTACCCTAGATTAGACTAGACTAGATTAGTTTGCTCTGATGCTGAGACTAGGACAAATGGCTAGTCTCACTAAATTCTCTTTTGTTCAATGAAACCTTATTTTATATTTAGATATAGCACTTAACAAGAATGCTGCCAAAGGACACTGGCAATAAACACTGCTTCATTAGCGTGAAGTTATGAGTGTTTGGTGCTGTCAGAGTGTGCTGTCAAGAAACAGAGTGGTCATTAGCATTCTACTAGAAATCACATTTATTTTGATATAATTGAATTCTCTTGTCCTGAACTTCAGTTTCATAGTGGATAATTAGACACTGAGACTTACAATTTAAATAACTTTTTAAATTTATGTGCTGTGCTTGCTTTTTATTTTCTGGGTGACATTTCTATTAGAGCTCTAACTTTCTCTAGTAGTTAGATTTTTTAGACTTCAGTAGTTAGATTGTTGCAATTAATGTCCAATTATATACATAGCAAAACTATTAAAGAGCATGGGATTGAATCATGAGTCAAATTATGCAATAAGGCTAATAGTTCAGAAGTGCAGAGCAAGATCTTTGGGCTTACATGTACTAAGGCAGTAAAAATGTGCAAGTCAGAAATCCTATTATCACCCAAAGGCAGGAGACGCTCTGACTAAGAGAACTGCTTCTGAATGGGGTAAAGCCATGGCTAATTAGTGCATTAGTGACCTAGGCTGCATGCACATTGCCTTGAACAAATGTTCTACTTGATGCATGGGCTACAGCTTGCTATCTGAAGCAAAAGGTTTATGCCAAAATTTCTTGTTGGGAGGAATAAAACATTTGCTGTCATCAGGAACTTGATAGACAGTTTTAAACACAAAATAAAAGACAGCTGACATCTGCTCTGACTTTGCCGGTCTCCTTTCTCTCTTCTAGCAGAAATGAGAGACATTTTCACTGTGTAAGGTTTCCCTTTATTCTTGGAAACTAAGCATGTGCACCTTTCATTAGTGAGACCTGTCCTAAAACTTTTCCACCAAGCTTTCTGTTTCCAACTTTCTGCACTATAATTCTATTTAATATTGGAGCACAAATAGTTGTAATAACCTTTCTATAAGCCTTCTGATCCTTTCTTCTGCTGCTCTGTTATAGCAAAAATTTGAACAAACTTTGGAAAAATTCACCTCAGGCTTTTTTTCTTATCCCTCATTTTCATATCCAATATTTTTATCTGCACAAAGTAGTTTTCTTCTACGATGTCAGATGGATATTAGCAAAGTTGTAATCCGCTGGCTCAAAACCAGTGCACTGCAAATGAAGTATTCTCTGTTCAGTGTTTGAGAATATTTATATTTCCTACTTTTTTCATTTCAAAGAAAAAACACTGTTTTTCCCAAATACAATTAATATTGTTCAGTTCTCATACTTCCATGGCCTTGGGACATTTTACAAAAAAAATGTCATAACGTCATACCGCATAGGCAAGTGAAAAGGACATATTTGTTAAGATTAATGTAGATCAGATGAGACCAGCCACTGATGATAGAAGACAAAGTTATTGGGAGCCTTTGAAATTCTCATTGTCTGGATTTGGAAAAAACCCCTAGCATTTGTTGTTTACAACAGGAGCAGCTGGATGCTTGAAAAACTGTTCTTTCATTTGTGTGCTTTAGGCCTTTTTCTAAACAGAGAATTTACTCTGGCTTTGTTAAAGTGACCTCAGGGCTTATCTACATGGGTATGTTGTGAGGAATAAGCTAGGATATGAATTTTTAAGTGTCACAGCTGGCTCCCACAGAGAGGATACTCTGGGATGTAAGTGCCTTGCTGTAGATAAGGTTCATCTACAAGCAGAACAACTAGTTTTTTTCTAGATTTTGCAGCTATCTAGTCAATTCCATCTCAAAAGTTCCCATTCTTTGAGTTTTTCTTTAGTTCTCAGTGTCATGGTTTAACCCCAGCCAGCAACTCAGCCCCACACAGCCGCTCACTCGCTCTCCCCCAAGTGGGATGAGGGAGGGAATTGGAAGGGTAAAAGTGAGAAAACTTGTGGGTTGAGATAAAGACAGTTTAATAGGGAAAGCAAAAGCCATGCATGCAAGCAAAGCAGAACAAGTAACTCATTCCCTGCTTCCCACTGGCAGGCAGGTGTTCAGCGATCCCCAGGAAAGCAGGGCTCCATCACGTGTAATGGTGACTTGGGAAGGCAAATGCCTTCGTTCCAAATGTCCGTCCCTTCCTTCTCCTTTTTATACTGAGCATGACATCATATGGTATGGCATATCCCTTGGGTCAGTTGGGGTCAGCTGTCCTGGCTGCGCCCCTCCCAGCTTCTCATGCACCCCCAGCCCACTCGCTGGTGGGGTAGGGTGAGAGGCAGAAAAGACTTTGGCTCTGTGTAAGCTCTGCTCAGCTGTAATGAGAACATCCCTGTGTTATCAACACCGTTTTCACCACAAATCCAAGACATAGCCCCATACTAGATACTGTGAAGAAAATTAACTCTATCCCAGCCAGAACCAGGACACTCAGCCATTGAAACTGGCTTGTTATCTCTCTACAAATTTTTTTATGTTATTATATAGAGTATTTCATGTGCAACTGCAATACTATGATAGTATTACACCAAGCTGGTTTTGACTTCTGAGACAACTTGTGTGCTTTTGCATTTGTATATTGTGTGTCAAAAAAAAAGGATTCAAAACTTATTTCCTCCAGGTGTGATAAAGAAATAAGCAACTCCAATCTGAAGCTCTTTTTAATTCTATTTCTTGAATATATCTGTCTGCTTAGTACTGACTCCTGAAGTAAAGCAAGTATCACAGTGCAAACTGATTGAATGTTTCCAGTTCTGCTCCTGCAGAGTTTAATGGAAATTGTGACATTCACAATTGTTGATAGGGGGCTTGGCTCCCTTAGCAGGGGCATACACCTTTTTTTTCTAAAGCGGAAGCAGATGCCAACTTTCTGTAGTTTCACTGTAAATTTGGTAGTTGGTGAGAGCTGAAGGTGAAGTAGGAAATTTATGGAAATTACAGCAGTATGTCAACTATTCACTTTTGTTATTCCCCTCATCTCTTCAATGTAGAAATAAGCAAACCCCCACAATCTCTCTCCCTCCTCCCAGCTTCCCATATCCCCACCCAGTGGGTAAGCTTGCAAAATATACAAAATACTGAACTCCCTATGTAATAAACATATTTGCTTTCTGCAACGGGGAGCACTTTTGTTTTTGTTATTTTCTCTACTTAATAGGTTTTTTTCCACTTCATGAATGGATTAACTTTGGATTAACATATATGGATTAACTCAGTTTTCAGATAATGTACCAGAGAAGCTAGAAATCTGCTGCCTGATGCTGTATCACTGGCACTGGGAGAAACTTATGCTTGTGTGGCAGCATGATCACAAGTCGAGTTAAAAAGGGAGCAGGCTTGGTTGATGTAAAGCTCCTCCTTTTGCTTTACTGACTTGACTTTATTTGCCATGGTACCTTCAAGTGATGGAAACAAACTCCGAAACAGCATTCTGTGCTAAAAAGGAGGAGAGCAGAAAAAAAGGTCATATGCTGGCTTGAGCAAAAGGGAAAATAATTAAAACCATTTAACTATCTGCATTTATAACATGATAAGTTGTCGTTTATACCATTGCAAAGACTGTACTGGAAAACTGTCTTGTGTCTCTGCCAGCCCCAATCCTCAAAGAAAATGTGTCTATTCTGTATTCACACTGTAAGCAGTAATAACTGAAATTTTTCATAGTTATTCAGTGTAACAGAAGCTTTACAACATGGGGTTTTTGATAGGTAAAGGCTAGATCTGGCAGAGAAAGGGGAGATATCACTGCTAAGGATAAGCAAGGAATTATTATAAGGAATTACAGAAGGAAAATAAATTAATTTTTTTACTTTTTTTTTTGTTGTTGTTCACGTAATGAATTAAATTTTTAAAGAGCAGAGTACATCAGTACTTTTACCCGATTACAGGAGGAATCTTGTCCTGGTTTTGGCTGGGGTAGAGTTAATTTTTTTTTCCTCTAGTAGCTGGTGTGGTGCTGTGTTTTGGATTTAGGATGACAATAATGTTGGTAACACACTGATGTTTTGGTTGTTGCTGAGCAGTGCTTACACAAGTCAAGGACTTTTCAGCTCCCATGCTCTGGCAGGTGCACAAGAATCTGGGAGGGGGCACAGCCAGGATGGCTGCCCCCCACTGGCCAAAGGGCTATTCCAGACCATATGACGTTATGCCCAGTATATAAACTGAGGGAGTTGACCAGGGGGCAGCAATCGTTGCTCAGGGATGGGCTGGGAATCAGTCAGGTGAGCAACTGCACTGTGCATCACTTATTTTGTATATTAATATTAGTATTTTCCCTTTCTTTTCTGTCCTATTAAACTGCTTTTATCTCAACCCACTAATTTCACTTTTTTTTTTTTTTTTTTCGATTCTCTCCCCATCCCACTGGGGAGTGAGAGAATGGCTGGATGGTACTTAGCTGCCTCCTGGGTTAGACCACAACAAATCTGCAAGGGTATGCAGGAGGAGAGTGTCTGCTCCTTTAAGGGTATCTGGACAAGGACCTTTTTCAATGCAACAAAGGATAATAAGAAGGAGGAAGCCAGAGACAAAATATGTAGCGACACAGATGTGACAAAACGAACATGGAGAAAATGACAAACTACGCCACTCACACTAGTTGATGGGCTATCAAGAAACAACAGGTGCTACTTCCAGGAAGGCCAGCCTGGACTTTGCAATGGATAAGACTGTAAACCAGGACTTGGAGGGGTGTGGGAACCAACAGAGCTGTACAAACCCACGGGGGACATGCAGGGGAAGGGGAGCAGGAAGGAACTGAGCAGGGTAGGCAAAGGGGCTGGTTGTGTGTAAAACAGGGCTGGTCAGTATGCATGTCTGCCTGAGCCCTACTCCTGACCACCACAGCCTGTCCTATCTTCTTATACCTCTGTATTAAATCTTTTCTTAACTAGCTCTCTGCATAACCTCACTTTGTAGCCAGTGTGTGATGCAAGGGCCAAGTGCCAGCCACTGGTGAGCTCTCTGTGTGTGAAGGGAGGGGGTGCCAGCCCCTGGAGTCCAACTGCATGTGGGTTCCCTGGCCCGTGGTGTCATCTGTGGCACAGAGTGGGGTCTCAGCATCAGGTACTGGAGTGGGTCGGGGTCTTTAACCTCCAGACATGGGGTGGGAAAGATGTGTGTCCCAAAAACCAGCTAGTGGGGAGGGACCAGCACAAGTGAGGAGAATGAGGGGCTCGGTGCCAGCAGCTGGAGCAGGACCGTGGGTCACAGCCTCTGGGCTGGGGGCGAGCAGCCTCTGGTGTGTGTGGGGGGTGAGTGTATACACTCGCTTGTAAACATCAAGCTGGACCAGCTGGGATGAGTCTGTGAGTGCTGCGTGCATGCAGTAAGCATCAAGCTGGACCAGCTGGCAAGTTGCTACACAGCTTCGTTACCATTTGAACCTGCAACCAGGAAAGTGGTAGCTGTGTCCCACAGCCTGGGAAGAGGCCCCAGGTCCCTGGGACACAGAGTTGGGCTCCAGCGGCTTGTCAGGGGGAAGCTCTTGGCTGGAACTGCTGGAGCAGGTGGCCACACTCCTAACAACCCATAACAGCATCTTGGTAATTCCTCCCTTTCCTCAAATTGCAGAACTCCACAGAAACTCATTTAAACCCCTTCATTGTACACCATTCCCCGCTTTACCCAGGACACATAACTTTCTAATAATGTGGCTTCAGTTGCACAAGGAGGTGTGGTAAGCAGCTTAAAGCTGCTGTTACCTAATACACTAAATCAGAAGAAGTTAATTTTACTTGCTGTATATATCTGTATTATGAGATATGGGCAGGTGACAGATTTCAACTACTGTTGATGACCACCTCCATGACCTTTCATGATAATACAAATATTTTTCTCAAAGCTCACCTGAACTTTGGTGGCTGATGAAGAAAGTCTCGATTCATCTTCCTTTGTCTTGAAGCCATTATAATGGCTAATTCAAAGAATGATTCACCCTTGTAGCTACCAGCTATTTGAATTAGTTACTGCTAAATGACATCGGTTTTACAATTACTCTAAAATATGACAAACTGAAAAGATATGCCCATGGGATCTTTCATGCAAATGTGCACAGGGCAGGTTTTCCTCGACTGTTCTGGTAACTGTCTAGAAGTGAGGCACTACTGGTTAAGAGAGAGATGCCAAGGTTTGAATGTTCAGGAATTACCACACTTAATGTTCTGAGTTAGTAGAGAGATCAGGAGAGATTAGCGGAGTGGAAGATAAGATGAACAAGTTTTAAGAAAACAACAAAAAAACTCACCCAAACCTTCTTCAGCTAGAAAAAGCATGGAAATGCCTACACATGTTGTGCCATGATGATATGTGGCTTTTGTGGTCTAATCTTGAAATTCAGGAACTAACTTCTGATGGCTGTTCTTTCAGATATTTGAACAAAGAATTAATTGTTTTCTTTATTCCCTCCCTCAGCACAGTGACGTTTTTTCTCTTTCTTTCCCAATGCTTCATTTTCTTATAATTTTATCCTTGTTCTCTTCCGCAAACACAGCCACAGCCAACTCCCATTGCTGGTTCATCTACCAAGGCATAATTATGCTTTCAGTGCTTAGCAAAGAGTTCACTTGTGCTGCTGGTTTTCCTCTGCTGCATTTTCAGCTTTTACAGCTGTGAATGTACTGGGGAGAGGCAAAGTAATGACAGCCAGGAGAGCTCCACAGTCATTTATTGCAAGGCTTCTTCTTTGCAATGCGTGTGCATACCCTCAGAGGCTCCTCTGTCTGCAGGAACAAGAGGCTGATCACATGTCTGTGAACCACACAGGTGCCAGCGAGGGCTGCTGGTGCTGGACAACTGCTGAGGTAGATTTCTGCCCAGAAACAGTCTGGAACTTCCAATTTTTATCACAGAGAGCTTTGATTGACTTGCTATCAGCAGTTATCGTTCTGAGCTAGCTTTGGAGCACCACGTTGTGCACAAAAGATTATAATAGCCTCCTGGACAGCTCATCTTTTGCAATCCATCCCACCTTATTCACTTTTAAAACCCATCCCCAGTCACTAGAGAACACATGGCTAATTCTGAAAACAAACCTAAAGCTTTAATCAAAACTGAGTGATTCAGCAACAACAGAAAATACACTTTGCAGTTTCAACTGCTTCACTCTGAAATTGCTGCCTGTGCTTCTTGTTGGGGAAAAAAAGAAGAATCACTTTTTTTTAATGTGAATGCTGTATCTTTTCTTATTCATGCAGTGTGGCACAGCCTGTTAGGTTATGTGATAAAAGCCCTCTGCACACCTGCAGAGGAGCACAATGGTTACCAGGAACCCAAATTATGGATTCAGAGGAAGGGACAACCTGCCCAGGCCTCTCCCAGCCTCAGCCTCATGGTTCAGGCATGAAGCCCATCAGGACTAAGATCAAGGGGTAGCTAAAGGGTAAACAGAGTGTCCAGCTGCTGGGGGGATCCACCTTTTATCTATGTATACACATACATGTTCCCCACTAGTAGAAGTCCATCCTGCTCAGCCAGAGAGCTGTCTGGATTTGTGCGATGGCTCTGTGTGTTTGCCTGGGCTGATCCATGCAGCTGGCTGTATGTGCATGTGGTGTGCACGTGAATTTCTGTGCATGTGCCCCCTGGTAAGGCATGCCCAGTCTTGCTGCTCCTAAGACCTGGGAGCATGGAGCTGCAACAGCCTTGTCTCTGTTAGGCTGCTGGATCTGGCCCTATTTCCCCTAACACAACGCACACACCCTCCAGCTTCCAAAACAATAAATTAGGATCAAAGACACATATTCTCCCTTCTCTTCTCTTCTCCCTCCTTGGTTTGCTCTGTGTTCAAATTTTTCAGTCCTGATATGATCAAAATGTGCTCAGCATTTGCTTATTAACTTCCCTGTGCTATCTCCATCACAGCTTCCAAATCAAACTTTCCAGCATTTTAAAGGCTCAGACTGCATATAGTTCCTGAAGCCATTTTTGCCTTCTTTTTGCTTGTTGGAAGCTAACGTTTCCAAGAACAGTTGATGAAGAAGAATTAGGTTTGTTCCACTAAAGACTGATCCAAACTCTACACTGAGCTGCTGAGAGAAAAAGATGTTGATGAGTGGGACGATGAGGTGGAGAATGTGAAGAACACTTTGAAGTAACAATCCCTTGTCTGTCTTTCTCTTTCCTAAGCTCTGAACTTTGTTCCCCAGGTCCTGAAGGGGAGCTTTTATCTTGCACTAGAGCAATATCTCACCTCAAGCACGTTTAAAATGGAGTGAAATGGCCTATACAGCCATTATTGCAGCTAAAAACTTCCACTTTGTGCTTTGACAGTCTTTTTCATAGAAATGCTTTTCAAATACAATTCATGCAAAACTATGCTTCAGGCCTGCCCATGGCATTTTTCCATGTACCTTCCCTTTGTTCCACTGCACCACAACAGTCTCCACCCCAGTCTGCTCTCTCACTTCTTTACCTCTGGGGTTTCTTAGAGACCAGGTGACCTGGGGCTTATGCTTTCCTTTATGCCTTTGTCACTAAGTTGCACTAGTACAAGTGACTATTTTTAGTCACATGAGGCTAGTCTAGGAAGTTTTAGCCAGGCATTTCTTGTATTTTTTCCTCTTCTATTGTAAAGACTCATAGTCTTGCTAGAGCAAGTCTGTAGTGATGTAAAGCACAATCGCACCACAGCATGCTGATGTGTATCTACAGCTAGGAAGAAACAAATTGGTATTTAGCTCTTTTAAAAGTATGGATGAACTGCTTGATTTAACACAACCAAGCATCACAGATTTCAAGCATTTATTATCATCTTCAGCTCCTCCATTTTTTGGGATGTAAAGCACAATCACACCACAGCATGCTGATTGAATCTACAGAATGCCTTGTTTAGTTTCAATGGGTTGTCTGTTACACTAAGAAGCATTATAATTTCTTCAAACCCAGATCATTTGCTTGTGTGCTAAAATGATGTTGCATAATAGAAACCTCAGTTGTTGCACTTATTGTCATTCAAATAATAATGACAGGATAAAAAGGTCTGAATCCAGGCAGAAAATATATTTTATAGTTCATCGCAAGGAAATTAGATTTCATGTTCTCTTGTATAATAAGGAGGTTTTGCCATTTTGGTAAGTTTAGTTTTAACTCTTTAACTGGCTTGTTCAAGACTCGATGTATATATGCAATTTTTAAAATGCTGTTTCTACTTAGTTTGAGTCTTTTCAAAGTCCGGAAGAAAAGAGGAAATATGCAAGCCTTTTTTCATATTATATTGACAGTTTATTACATCTAATACAAAATAACATAATGTAATATAATATAATTTTTTTTTTTAAATTTTGGTTTGGCTCCGTATTTCTCTTTTTTGTTATTCTTCAGTCAAGTTGTAGATGTAAACATTGTTTTCTTTGACTACAAGAAGCTGTAGGCAAATTTGGAGCTCTCCATGATTTATTAATGATGTTCAGTGATTCCTTCTATATTAAAGGTTTACAGGATAAGAAATACATGTTGTTTTCTTCATTAGTGCTTTTGCAGAGAAGATTGGTGCGGGAAACTATTCTTTATGAAATTTGAATGTAACTATGGCAACGTATAACTTGGGGAAGAGGGAGGGAGGGATTTCCCCCCTGAGCACAATTTATTTATAAGAAGAAAACTATACTAAGGAAAAGATGTATCCATGAAAGTTGTGGAGCACAGAAGTTAAAATGGGACAAGTATTCCCCTGTGGATTCCCATAGCTGTCATTCATTTAAGAACTGGGGAAATATGCTGCAACCAATATTTTCCTCATGTTTTCATAATATTTTCTGTAATCTGTATCTTCTAATTCTAAAAAAGTTATTAATTGGTGGCTGGCTGTTCAGGGAGTGCTGTGTGGCATAAACAGGTTAACTTAGGTTATGTACAGAAGAATGAAAGGCAACAAATACAGGTTCTATCAATTTTACTGGGACTTGTACTTCTCCTCTACAGTTCATAATTGAGCACTGATCTGTAAAAAACAGTTTCAGATGAATAGGTCTGGAAATCCAGATTTCTCATCCAAATACTACAGCAATGTTACAGTCAAATTTGGTCTTATGGATACTTGATATTTGCAATCCAATGGAAAATGTGGGGGGTTTTTTAGAAACCTAATTATTCCTTTTCACTATTGTATCCTAAAAAAATTGACAGGGAAATGGAGAGCAAGAATGTGTAAATGGAATAGAATGACATATTTTCTGCCCATAGGATGAAAAAAATACAAAAAATGTATGTCAAAGAAGTTAGAAAGACACCTGAACTGGTAAGACCTCTCTGAATGAAAGTCTTTTTTTCCTCAGCTGCCTCTTCTGTAAAATGGATATGGTGATCTGTGAAAGAAGCTTGGAAAGTGCAGCTCTTTTTGCAAAGAACAGCTTTTAAGCTGGAGATTTACTGGAACTGAATATTCAAATCCTCTCTTCAGACTGAATTTGCCCTCTCCATTCAAGATACTAATTCTCCATGTGAGTACAATTGTGAAATAATTATGTTAAATGTGTACAAGTGCTGGGATGCTTTGGATACTGGGACGCATGCTAGAGCTAAGCAATCAAGACAGATAATTCTCCCTTCTCACTAGGGGGACAGTCTTTGACTAAAATACTGTAACCATGACTCTGCAGGGAAGTACCTTAATCATATACAAGGTACTGATGTTATTTTTCTCCACACTCTGTGGTCTGTCAGATGAGCAATGCTCCTGTCACAGCAGCATGATTGGCATGCTGGCCCCACAAATCCCTCAGGCACATGCTTAAACCAAGGCAGAGGTCTCTAGAACTAAAATAAGGTGCTCATTTTGCAGAAGAAATATTTCTGTCAGCAGAGGACTGGGTAGGTAGGGCAGGAAAATGCAGCACACAGGAAAATACACATTCTGCCTACTTCATCTCATTTTTACCTCATAGTAAAGTGTGAGCGTGCCTTTTAGAGATCCTCTTTTACAGTTTGTGTATTACTTGGCTTTTCTGTCACTTATTAGAAAAGTGGATTGTTGTACCCTCAAGAGTGGCTCTGAAAGTGAGTATTTTTCATGTGCTAGATGACATGTTGTGGGTCCAGCACTGATCTGGGGACATCGGGTCCTACTGGGCCATATAAGAAGGGACCTGTGATCTAGGAGTGCCATTTAGACCCTGCGGGCTTCTCTTGAAAGAAATACTTCCATCCAAGTATAGCAGCCTTGGGAGTTGCCAGAATAAAGCTGTGACCTGTTGTCTCCAGATCAGAGAGTTTTACTACTGAGTGATAAATGCTTTTAAATTGATGATTTTGTGTGTGTGTGTATGTGCGTGTTGATGCTTTTAGAAAAGAAGCTTGTATACGTATGTATTTTTCCAGTTGTATATACCGAAAAACTGAGGAACATGTAGGATAAATTACTTGTCTGAGATTACTCAGGAAACCAGCAATACAGGGGAGAAAGAACTTCTTTACTGTTTTATCTGCAATACTATGCTATGTTCCTGTACCCTCCACACAGTCACACTCTGCAAAGTCTTCTCCAAACTACCATGGTTCAAGAGTGACTGTTGCTGCTGTTGGGGAACAGCTGAATTTGGAGGAAATCCTAACTTGGTCATGTCATGTTACTTTTCTAAGATGCTGACGCAATGTGCCAAACTGGTGAATTTTGACTGTAATCATGTTTTAAATTATGATGCTTCTTCACCTGAGAATGAGAAACACAGCAGAAGCAATATGAAATCTCCAAATGTCTATCGTGGTAGCAAGTTACGTGTCTGATATTATTTGTGGCCCCAGGAATTTTGGTGGCATTTAGAAATGCATTCATATTTAGTGTGAGCTTCAATGTACATGTGGGAACACAGCAAATAAGCTGCTTGTTGGCAAAGCAGTTGTTGAAACCAGGAATGGTTTTGATTTCCTTTTGAACATGGACTTTGTAAGTGAGTTCAAACATGTGTCTGAAAAATCTCTGCCTCAGCTCCTCCTTTCTCTCAGCCCTCTGACATATGTATTTGCATCCCAGGCTTTTGGGGTGAAAGAACAAGACTTACCATTAAGAGCTGTCCTACCTAGAGTGTACTGTTATGCAAACAAAAACCACTGTGATGCAAAAAACCCTCAACTTGGTAGGCAAAATAATAACAAAAAAAAGCTTAAGTTGTGAATGCTGACTGGCAGCAGATAATTGTGTGCGTGTGAATATCTGAGGGAGGGAGTGAGTGTGTAAGATAACCAAGCAGGGTAAAAACTCTGATCGTGCTGGTCCTTCAGTAAGCTCCAGTAGACAGACAAACTATGGGTGCACTTGAGTACTTAAGCTTTGTGAGAAGATGGAGCAAGGAAAAGAGTGGATTTCTTTGGCACTTCAGTGCTTTCTTATTTGTCCACAGTTACCAACAGAACGGCATTAAGATTGCTCCAGGCTGACAATTCTTGCAGGGTAGCAATGGGGTACGAGAGAAAATACATGAAGCCTAAACATACATGGTATCAAATCATACTGACTCATGATAAAGTGAAGTAAGGATTGATTTGCTGTGCCTCTCAGGAAATAATCCATCCAAATAGCAACTTAGGCTGTCTGCGCACCACTTGGATATTAGAGGAATGTTCCTGTACCTTTACAGTATTTTGAAGACACAAACCAGGCACAATATCATGGAAAACTGGCTAACTACAATGCTACCAAGGAAGTAGAAATTAGTGACCCAAATTTTACTTTAGGTTTGTCATTGAAATGTCTTGTGGCTGACCCAAAGCATTAAAAGTTTGCCAGTGATCCTGTTGTTACTATAGGAGGTTACTGTCACAAAGAACCATTGCGGAGGTGGATTTCAGCTGGCTGAATTCACAATGATCCTGGGATATGTGAGACCCTCTGCTGGCCTCTAGCTGCTACCAGGGGAGCACAGGTCTCCCACCTGCTACTAATACTACCAGTCTCATGAGAGTGTCAGAAACAGCAACCAAAGCAGGACCTTCTTATAAAGAATGAATAGTGCTCCCTCCCCAAAAGCAAGCTGGCTCTATATTCATGTGTATCATACAGCTGACGGGGGTAATGGCCTTAAAGACAATAGAAAGCTGGTGCTCTGCCAGTTTTTAAGTATATCGTGCACATTTTCCCTCAAGTTCTTGCAGTGCTGAGTATGCTAAGGTATTTCACCATAATGGGCTTCTCCATGCCTGTGCAATACCAGTGCACATAAAATACAAGCTTGGATTGTCAGCTCTGCCCCTGGATAGCAGGCACTGCTCTGTGTTTGGTCCTTCGGAAAAAAACAATGATCTTACACCTTCTGCAATTACAATCCTCCTTCCTTTCCCTGGCCAGTGAGTCTAAATGCTGACGTAGAACTGTTTGCACAGATTTCCTGGGACTTTCCCAAGTAGTTGTGAATGTCTGAGAAATGAGACTAGACCTTCTGCAAATAACATCGCTGGAGAATATGGATGGTGCTGTCACAAACAGTCAGAAACAAATCAGCTTAGCTGGAACTGCCAGCCAACTGAGATGCCAGTCTGTGGGTTTGCAGAGCTTCATCTTGGACTGTGTGGTGCTTTATATGTGTATTGCTGTAATAAGACTTTGGTGATAAATTTGTAAAGCAGTAATGGATATTTACTTTTTCATATGCTAGCCTTTTTGCTTTAATAGGACATTTAATAAAAAGAACAGGTAAACCATCATTTACACTGTAAAACAGACAAAAACAATTTGTAGTTTAAGTGATTGCATACATGCAAACTAAGGAGAAAGTTCTTAGGCCTATGGCTTAAATGAAATGAATAATATAGAGGGTATACCATCATGTTGTTTGCTTATTCACTCTACAGTGTGCCCCTGCAGTTCATCAGATTGCACATCGTGAACTCCCCAGCTAGTTTACATCAGCTGATTGTCTGACCCTGTCGCACCATAGTTCAAGTTTTAATTAGTGCTGGAGTTGAGAATGGCATTGTAATCTGCATCTAGTAAGCTGTCTCCCCCAAAAGCTGTAATCAGCTACGTATTGGCAGCTAAAGGAAGTATTAATAAAATTTGACAAAAATAAGATAATCTTGAGAGTCTGGAAAGGTGAAGCTAGGGGAGCAAATTACCCTGCCTGGGGAAGCTGCAACTTGACCACTAAGCCACAAGGCCTGCATAAAGGCAGGCCCAGGTGCTTAGCAATAAGCTTGCTTTGCATCTGCAACAGGCTAAAAAAGCACACTGGTCGGACAGCACAGTACAGCCAGCCAATCGCTCCGTAGAAATCATGGTGACATGATCCCTCACCTAGAGCAGGGTAGGGAATCTCAGGCAATTTTAAGTGCTCATTAAAGCAAATCACTGTGTCCACAGACAAACAGGCTCTCCAATATTTGGTCTCTTCCCTGTGCTGCAATTGTAATTATCTGATGGTTGTGGTGTGCCAAGAGCAGAAATGTAATTGCACCATCCTCTGATATTCATTCTCATCCAGCCTGCAGGTCTGTATTGCAGGCGTTTTTCTCTACTTGTCAAAGCCTTCTAATCTCTACCTATACCAAATTACATCAGCAATTTTCAACTTCCAGCTACAACTGTGGCTGGTAGAATTACTTCTACATGATGTGACCATCATCCCTCCAGCAGTGTGAACCTCTGCAGTTACAAAACATTTCTTGCATTTCTAAGGATTAACACTAGATGTCAGTGCTCTGGTGACTAAAAGAAGTTTTAAATCACCTTTCTGAGATAAACCACCACCACCAAGGATTAGGAACAGCTTCTGGATTCAGAGGGGTGGGGACTATTGCTGTTACTGTTAAATTTCTGAAGGCGGTGCACTACTGTGCCAGGGAGACAGATGATCCTTATTAAATATCCCTGACATCATCTGAGAGAACGTTGATTTCTCAGGCTACCTTGGAGTTTGTATTTTACTGGGGAGGGGGTAGATAACAAAATACACAGGAGAGCAAGCAGCGGACATGTTAAGGGCAGAAGGGGAAGCAAAGAAGAAGCAGAGCAACTTAAAAAGCTTTGCTCTTCATATTACCCTCAAAGAGGGTATGAACTATACTACTGCTGAGTGTCACTGAAAGGTAACGTAGGCTTTTGGGGCAAAAGTAGCCTTGTGAGGGATGGAAGTCTCTCAGAGAGCTCCTATTTTGTTCCTACCACCCCACAGATGTTGTGTTTACATATCTGCCAAGGCAGTATCACAATGCTTCCTTTCACAAAGTGGTTACCTCCCTTCTTGGTCTGTTTGTACATCCTGTTTAAGTGACCAGTTTATGCATACTGTATGAAGTGAGGGCTTTTTGTGGACCTTCCCAGAAAGCATTTGAAGATTGCCTGCTCTCCTGAAAAAGGTGGTCTAACAGTCAATAGCCATGATTTTAATTTCCAACTTCAGTGTCAGTGGTTTCACAGTTCACTAGCATGGATCTCTAATACAACATAAAATACAGTGATTAACCTCATGAAGATCCAGGCTTTTCTGCCTCTGTTTTCCTTGGAAACAAGACCACCTTCTAGACAGTCATCTTCCTCACCATGTGCAAAGGAGTCTTTTCACTGAAACAGACATTTCTTCAACTGATCTGTGAAAAAATATAAGAAGTAAATCCTGTTACCGAATCCAAGTAGCCTGCTCAGAGAGCTGCCCAAGTTCCACTCACCATGCTTATGGAGAGTTATTTCCCCTTCCTCCTGTTTCAAAGGACACTGAAGCAAAGGAGAAACTTCCACTGAGTCTACTTGGCTATAGCCCAAAACCAGTTGGGATAACTGGTGTCCTGGACTAGGTGACATACATATGCAAACTTGCAGTTAAATATTCCAGCATATCTAAGGGCAGGAAAGTCAAGTAAGCACTAGAGAGTGTTTTATTAAATCAGACAATAAAAAGAAATAATAAAAATAAAATAATATTTGCAAGAGGATTTTATTAATGCTGTAAATTTCATTCACACATGAACTCAAGAGATTTCTAAGCAAAATAGAAAACATTCTTTTCTCTTTTACTGACGGATGAGTTTTAATTTTTTATGACTGGGCATTGAGATCAATATCAGCACACTTTATCTCCTTTGCTTCGCATGTTGGAAAAATACAAAGCCAGGAGATAAACTGCTCCTCTGAAATTGCATTTGTGTTGGCAGTTTATTTTATGTTTCTGTAATTTTATTAAAACCACTTATATACATCCAACATGATTCCACACACAGAGTTTGCAAAATGAGCTATTTAAGCTGCAGTGGTTTTCTGTATAAACATATTTATCAGGGCTAAATTGCCAGTCAGCATGTATGTTGTAGAGAAATTGTAACAAAAAAAGTACATATATCCTTTCATTTGGCATTTTCCTGTATTTTAATCAAATTGTACTTTTTAAACTGGTATTTTTGTTCAGTCAAAAGCTCCACAGTCTTAGTAAAATCCTTGCAGTGCCGTTGTAAAGTTTAGGAATAAGCGGCTTTCCTTCTACACCAGTCTATACACACAGCTGAAGTATAGAGCAACCACTGAAGATATTTTCAAGCAGTCATATAGGACTCAGAGTTCAAAGGAGAAATACAATTATTCTAGAAATTTCATGCCCTCTTTTTAATTACCTGTGTTCAAGACTAAAAAAATCACTCTTTTTTCTTTCTGCGGCAACACAGGATCAGCAAACTTCAGGTCCTGCAGAGACTCAGTTCTGATATGTAATGCCCTTGTCTAAAAATGCTAGTGGAGGTTTCTCTTGTGACACCGTTTTTACACCTGAACAAGCAGCATTGTGATAGGACAAGAAGCAATGGACACAAGTAGTGACATGGGAATTTACAATAACATATAAGGAAAATCTTTTTCAGTGTGACTGTGGCTGAACACTTAAATTAGTGCCTAGAGGGGCTGCAGAGCCTCCAACCCTAGAGATACTCAAAACTCAACAAGGCCCTGAATCATCTGATCTGACTGGCCATGCTGCGAGCTGCAGGTTGGACTAGGTGACCCCTAAAGGTCCCTTCCCACTTAAATTAGTCTCTGATTCTATGAGTCTAACTGGAGAACAACAGGGGAAAACAGGGAGAAGTGTTCCAACTTTATGCCTATGTATGAAATAAGTAATCTGGGAATCTCATACTCTCCTGTAGTGAAAATAAATTCTCTCTTAATGTTGAAGCCCCATATTGAGCTTCTATTTTATTTCATTCAGTTTCATTTTTTACACTCCTCTGTGGCTGGCTATTCCCAACCCAACTTTATCTCTTTTTAGTTATCTTGTTCCATCCGATTGCCTTTCAGGCTTCCCTACAGATGGTGGTACATCCTCTTCTCCTGATGACTCTGCTTTGATGTCTGTGTTCATGTGTTTTGAAACAGCGTAATCATTCATGAAGCTCAAGTCAGCAGTCTTTAATCTCTCTCTGAAGAATCCTGCATAGAGTTGACAGATAGAAGCTAAGGACTCTTCTTTCTGTGAACATGTCTGAGTATAAATATTTTTCCCTAGCACTATCAAGACCTGCAAAAACTAACGGAAGCAGCCTGGTTCCCAGCTCTTCCTTTGTGAGGCCGTAATCCTCCAGAGCACTCTGTGACAACACCAGCCCCTTCTGCAAAGGCAGTTTCTCACTTTGAGATCACTCTTTTCTGGGACAGCTCTCGCCTTTCTGTCAGGATATGAAACAATCATACGATGAGTACCAGCAATTATGTTCCCTTTTTTGTCAGCTTCATCTCCTTCAGGAAAATGTTGAGCTGGTTTTTTTTTTTCTTTTTCTATTTTTTTTGTTTGTACCAGCCTTATTCCAAAATGGTAATGAGTGTTAACCCTGACATTATTTCCTCAAGGAACCATTTTCCAAATCCTTGGCAACTGTTTTGTCCTCTTCCTTTATGATCTGAGTCCAAAGAATCCAAAAATAGTGGAGGATTTCCACGACAGGGGCTGAGACAGAGGAATGAAGAGAGGGAAACAAATGTATTAAAACTATTATCGATATTCACTAACTGCAGTTGCAGACACACAATATTGCAGATATTCCTCTACTTTGGCTTCATGCCTTTAAGAACTCTGAGAATTTGTTTCAAGATTGGTTTTAAGCATCCAGCTGCTTCTCCCTGAGGTTTTTAGGGTGTGTGGTTATAGAATTATTGATCCAGAGGCCTTCCCAAACTTATATACATATAAAAAAAATATATAGAGAAAATTATACATAGAAACAGGTGACATCTTCTTCTGTATTATTTTAAAAGGAAGCCTCAGTTTTCACTGAGGTATAATAAGCTTTGAGGATAAAGTGTTCTACAAAATTTGCTCTTGATGAATCTTCTTGAGGGTATTCCTGATCAGCATCATATGCTCTCCTTTTCCCCCCTCTTTTCTAAACACAGATAACAGTATAAATAGTTTTAAATAGTGCTGCAAAGATGGGCCTGAAGTAGGTGCCTTTTAAAACCCTTGGGCTTTTTTATTTAGTCCTTCTGTATCATGAAACTATCCTCAACCATGATGTCTATCTATTCTGTCCTTCCAACTTATTGCCTTTCCTGTATGTAGACTATATATACCCTATCTTATAGCTCAAAATCTCTACAGGATTTGGTCTGGAAGTACATACTGCAAAACTTCCAAAGGTATTGGTTTGCTTCCCACAGGCTCATTGTGAATGGCTTCTTTAATGTTATTCCAAATGTCCTAGTGTTCTTCCAATACAGAAACATTATTTGGTAGTTCATTTTTGTTTTATTTTGGGAAAAAAAACCACCATCAAAAAATGAAGTGAAGTCTGCATACTTCTAGAACTTTTAAAATCTTAGATTACTTCACTCAAAGGCACAGGACTGTGAATTTATACCAAGTGTAAATATGCATATGATAAGCGTGTCTGGATTGAAATCTACAGATGTCTACAGCACGGGTGCGTGTATTCATATGTGTGTCTGTTCCTATAGATAGACACATTATGCTATCCGGATTTGTTTTAACATTTTTTGCATCACATGAGATCTCTGTTATAAATGAAATTACAGCAGTAGAAAAGTCTGCATCAAAGCCAATGAGCTCACTAAAAATGGCCAGTATTCCAGCAGTGCAACTATACTGCAAAGTACTGGGAAGATTCCCAAGTGGGCTTTGAACAGGCTACCTAGTTGTGAACATACAAAAGATTAATGTGAGATTTATTTTTTTAATTTTCTTTTTTTAAGAGAGTGCCAGGCACACTTTTTCTTTCAGCTTGGGGCAGAAAATAAACTGGTTTGTTTAGATGTGCAGAAGTTGTGACTGTAAGGGATTTTTACCAGATTAAGTTGTTACATGCTGAATCCCAAACTGCTATGTTAAATTCCCTTGAGAACCCAAATTACTGCCTCTACATTTATTTTGAGTATTTCTAAACTCTGCTTCAATAAACAGGTTCTAGTCATTCAAAAATATATCAAGACTTTGGCTCAAAAAAAAACCCCTCTCATCATTAGTATTTGTAGTGATTGAGCAAGCTTTCTTCTTTGACTTTCTTTCTTTCTTTCTTTGCATTCTGCAGAATAGACCTCCTCTTTTAACTACCTAATTTAGACAGGTATAACATTTGGATTATCTGCTGTTGGTCTTTTCATGTTTTGAACAACTGATTCACTAGCAGGGTTTGTTTCACTCCTGTATCTGGGCACTACAAGAGGATGTTTTCCACTTTTCCTTACAGTTCCTTCCCTCTTCCCCTTGGCCATCCTCTGTCTGCTGCTTCTGCCTGCTCATCTCTCTCAGCCATTCGTCTCTGATTTGTGTGTGTGCTATCTGAAGGCCAGTGTTTTTTAAATACTGTCACACTTTGGAAGGACTGTCAGACATATAAAATGTGGAGAATGATAGTATTTTTGTACAAGTTTATAATTAATCCTGTAGAAAGAGAAAGAAGAAAACATAGTTTCTATCCAGGAAACTAATTAGTATTTAATTCACAGCTGAGAATGTCAGAAGAAATGTTTTATCTTAACTATTTTGATTTTGAACTTCACTAACCTCAAGAATACAAAAGGTTATTCCCTGTACTGGGGAATAGTTTCGAATTTATTTTTCTGCTTTCATGGTATAAACCAGTTTGGTCAATATAATGTCAATTAAGATAGATAAAAGAAAAAATTATGCATAAGCAGCCAGTTATTGCAAAATATAGCTTTGCAACTGAGAACTGCCATATGAGCATATGGTAAATATCATCCCTGCAAATAATCTCTCTCATTTGAACATATAGCTAGAAAGTCCCTGCTAGAAATAATAATAATAAAAAATTTAAAAAGTAATGAAAATTAACAGAGGAGAAAAATTTGGGCTTTTATCCCACAGTGCCTTATGATGAATATTTTTATGTTGCACTGAAGTGAAAGGTCGTGAAAACATGACCTACTTAAAATGAAGTATTGAAAGTGAGAAGGCTCACTTTCAATACAAAGAAGATTCGCTTAATACTTTTGGTAAGCCTTCTGGAGAGCCTCCAATTGTTTGTCTGTTCATGCTAATATAGGCCATATTGCCTTCTTGGAGATACTGGTCTGTTTTTATACAGATACTTATATTTAGCTTCCTAGCTTTTCTTTTCTAGAAAAAAAAATCTTAGCTATGACTTTCTTGCACACCCTGACCTCAAGGAAAGTATGAACTGCTCGGTCTACCAGGCAAAGCTTTTTATTGTAGATGAACCCAGATTTCCATTACTAGCACTGTTACTGACTTCTGACAAGTTTTTCCTGTTTCACTAGGTGTTTCATCATACCGTGCTGTGTATACATTGATAGCTCCTGTTTCCCATGGCTTAAAATGTGCTAGTGTTTCCTACAATAATGGGTATTTATGTACTTCTGTGAAAGTTTATGCATCTTGGACTGCTTCAGCTGGACTATGAACAAGTGAATTAATTTAATTTCTTTGCTGGATTGTTAAAATATCTCTGTGTATTTCTCTAGCAAAGAATAATTTGGTGCAAGCAATCCTAATCTTAATTGATTTTTTCCAACTCCTTCTAAACTGGAATTTCTGATATCTTAGAATTGGGATCTTCAATAAGCTAAGTAATATTTTAGGAGAAAAAAAAATTGACTGGCTGCATCCGGAAACTCATTAGTCATCCTAAAGTAAGTACTTTGGGTTTTCTGAAAAATCAGACTCTTTCTTGGCATCCAAAGTTCAAAAATCCATTTTCACTAAGGAGAACCCTGAGATTTAAATAGTTTTAAAAATACTTTTTGGTGTCTGTGAAGCAATCTATGAGGGCTTTGAATGGAAGAATGAGTCAGAATGGTTGAACAGATTACTAAAATATGTGATTGAAAACCTTCAACTTCTACTCATGTGGATGGCAAGAAACAAACATGTACATGTGTGCATGTATGCTTTTCTTCCAAAAGCAGATGTTGACATGCTTTTGAATGAACGGTTTGGTATGTGTGTATGGCATTGGAGACAGATAACTCTTTGTTCTTCTGTGACGGAATGAAGCTCAAAAATGCTGTGGTTTGAAATCCTGTGAGAAAGAAATCATGTTGAAGTCTTTACTCAGATTTTCCATAGGACTTCCAGAACCCCCAGGAGTATTGAGGGAAGAATCCTGCCTTTCCTGCTTCACATTCTAACTGAGCTCCACAACAACTGGGGTTTTACACTCAGTTTCAAAGCATGTCACCAAGTACACAAGTTTCCTTGCCACCATTTTAACTGAGGGATGAGAGGTAAATGAACTTAGTCAAGGTCAGACTGTTTCAAATAAATAAAACTCGAAACTCTGTAGTCAGCAAAACACGTGACTTCTCAAAAAAGTTGGAAAAAGAGGTTTTATTGAATATGTGAGTCCCTTGTTTCCAAGTTTAGAGAGACTTGTGGCAAATTGTGCAATTACATGGGGTTCCCTTATCTTCAGTCTGGTGAAGGCTTCGTTGTCTCCATGAGGCACCACTGTGCATCATCCACAGACACATCGCCAGAAAAAAACCCCTAGATTAGCTATCTTGTTTCCAATTTTCTTTTAGTATAACAGCCCCTCTCAGTCAGAGCACCTTTCATTTCACTACCTGTAGTTAGATTTATAGCTACACTATAATAAAGCACTTGAAATCTTTTCTGAGTTGAGGGAATGAAAATCAGCCAGCACTAGCCTTGTTTAAATAATAACTAACTTGAGATGAAACTTTATTTTAATAAAAATAAACAAATATCTAATATCATGTCCCCTCACTTTGCTATTAGTGTGCTAGTGTTCATGGTCTGTGTAATTTTATCATGGCCATTGATAATAAATGTCCATGAAAACACCATATTTGAGAAATTACTTCTGTGGGGATGCAGACATTTTATATATTTCTTTTTAATGGGGTTTTGCTTCCAAGCATATTTTCAAAAAAATCACAAATCACAGAAATGAAGGTTCAGGCAGCTAAGGCCTTCAGGTAGACGGATCACCTAAGGGATGACAGGTATGCTAAAACATCTGTGCTAGTAGATTGAGGTAAATGAGTCATCCCCTCAATGAACAAACCGTGTCTCTGATGAGTTCTCCTTTCTCCTGACAATAGCTCACTGATGAGCAGTGCTGTTACACTGACTTCAATTTGGGTCCTTATTTGCACAGACCTTGAATGAATCTAGGAAAAAAGAAGACAGAAAATCCAAGAGCTTCTAGGATTTCCCCCATTCCCTCGTCATACTTCAGGTACCTGATGACATTCTCATTCCATGGAAAAATTCAAGTTAACTCCTCACCAGCTTCAGGCTAGAATGTCATCTTCTTGAAAAAACTTGGTACTGGTATCTTTGGTGTGGTTTAGTGTGTTGGTTATAGTTTTTTAATTGCTTGAACATCAAATATCTGGACTTTAAGATTGAGACTATTGCTTCTATGACAGAGAATTGTCCAGTTTGTGAAGCCAAGGACAACATTGGCTTGGTTTTCTCTGCTTAATAATTTGCAGCAGACCTGTTTAAAAATTACCTATAGTGACATTTGCTAACATTAAATAACATGCCCTGAAGCCTGTGAAGCCTGGCAAATCTCAGATGGACTGTTTGCTACTATCTTGCTCCTTCACCACCTCATGTTGCTGAAAGCTTGTCTGTGAAAAAAAACCAAAGTGCAATTACACACTGAGACATCTAACCTCATTTGGAAAAGTTTTCAAAAGCAGAGATCCTTTTCCTAGTCCTTTACCAGGGCACTGCAGGGGCTGGGCTGCTGGGGACTGGAAGTATCTGGGGGTCACCTGGCAGTGGCAGGACAGGATCTGGCAACCAGGACTGGTGTTTTCTTGAGACCCTGCTTCGCCAGGCCTGGTGCCTTTGAAGCCACTGGAGGAGCAAGTGGTTGAAGGAAGAATGTGGAGACAGACTGAGGGAGCAAGGGAAAGGCTCTGGCTGCCCTCAGCAGATGCTGAACCCTCTTGCCCTCCTCAGCTCAGCGGGCTAAAGCGTCTGCCACAGAAGCAGGGGATCCTGGAGACAACTCTCAGCAGTGCCTGCTTAGGGCTTTTAATGGGAAAAATGGAGTTGTGAGCAACGCCCAGGACATATGCTGTCTTATGACCAGGCCTGAATGATGACTCTGGTCCAGATGTCACATGCCATGATGATCCTTTCTTTATCCAGCCCGCTGCCCTCCTCTTCCTCTACCTCCCATATTACTGAAGGAAACCACACCTCTCCATCCCCAGAGCTCCTTGCACTCTCTGCTAGCAACTGTGATTCACATGGAAAATCTCACTAACATCCCTGATGAAATTGCATCTGATTCTGTCCCCAGGCACTGCCCTGACATCAGGCATCTCCTGGAGTGGGTGGGAAAGCCTCACCATGCCAAGAGGAGCCCCCAGGGCAGTAGCTCCCTGTGCAGCTCACAGAGCTGGGGTACCTGTGCACTGGGGATGGAGTGGTTTCTGGCCCTCTCCCTTTAGAAGGAAATATTGGGGGTTAGGAAGAAAACTGCAGGACTGGCCTGTACTCAAGTCTTCCAATTCTCTTTAGGTCCTGGATTGTACCTGAATGCCAAAGACTGAAGTATGCAACTGAGCTGCACTCTGGAGTTATTCCCAACTGATCATCTCCAAGGAGTCCATGGCAAACAGAGGTACAGAAGAACATAGCCAAAAGGGAAGACTTTTTTGAGCTCTGGCTATAGCAGTGCTCTGGACAGTGCCCATCTGCGACATGAACTGCAGGCCAGAGGACTCTTCATTCTCACTCTTCCCATTCCCTCCCCAAATCATCACCATGGGATCACTCCAATGCAAAAGATGGCTGTCTGGGTGCAGTCCATGTGCATGGAAAAAAAATGCTGTGACAGAGGCATCCACCAACACTTGGAAATACCTCTTCCTCCCTTTTGATACTGCAGGGAGCACAGGCTGGTGATTTCTTATTAACTTGTATTTTTGAGAGCTGAAATTATGTTGGTGTCATTGGCATCAGGATAGTCAGAAATGGAAAGTATAAAAATGTCTTAGTGCCTCTCATTGACAGGTGGAGCCTTCCCTGGGGTGGGGAAAGCCTGGCTCTGTTCCCTGCAGGGGTGTGACTTTCCTTGCAGATTGTATTGGGGCCTGGAAGGATTTTGGCTGATATTTCTCTGCCTGGATTTCTGGTTTCTTTGAAACTCGCTCCTGCAGAAGCAGCTGTGACTCAGTGCACACCCACAGCTTAAGACCCAAGGAAGCCATATGTTGAGAGGGACAAATTGGTCCAAACCCGTGAACAAGGGCTTCAGCTTGGCCCCAAACCTCCCATCCCACAGCATGCAGTGCTTCCCATGGGCCTCCCCAGGGAATTAACAGTTCACTGGCAATATAGACTGTAATGGACACTCTGCCCCAAGGGTCTGTTGCCAAGTGCAAAGATAGTGACCAGGGTGAAGAGATGGGTGATACAGCCCCAAAATCTCTATGGAGAGGGAGAGTCCCCTTCATTATTCTCTCCACAGGGCAAAGAATTCCCATTTTTGTACCTTCCTCTTTGCTCCCACTTGTCCTCTGCCGAAAGGCTGAGGTGATGAGGCCCAGGCCCAGTGCTGGGCCACAAATATGCTCTTCCTGTTTTGTTTTTTCAGCTTGCTTTTGTAATGAAATCAGGAGCTCATCTTTCTAAATATTACTAAAAATGCCTTCCCCTTGACAGATATGCTATGTATATGTGTATGTATTTTTAGTCCACATAATATCATGTAAGGGCCAGTGCAACTTTTCTGTGCAGCACCTTTAATGGGACATGAAAATCAGAAGTGGCCTACCTGTTCTGTATTCTTCTCTCATGGGATCTGCATTTATCATTAGCCAGGATTTCCGAGCTAACGCAATGTATGTATTCATTATTTTACAAAAAATTTAGAGTTGAAATTGTCCTATAGTCTACATAAGTATAAGTAATCCACAAATGATTGTATCTCTTCTGACAAGCAATAAGATAGGTCTATTTTGTTCTTAGGGACTTGCACCTCTTCCTCCCTTGTCAATCAGGATTGCCTCCCATGATTTTCCTGGCACTGCACCTCAGCAAACTCTGCATGAGGCAGTTCCTCAACTGCCTGCAGGTGGGCCTGCTCTTCTTCTTCCATGACTTCTAGAAGAGCTCCAGAGTTTCTGCTTTCTGCAATCAAGACCTCAAGCATCAGTTTGATTTCCATGTCGAAGTACAACACTTGATACTGGGAGTCAGGGAAGCAGAGGTAAAGAAATCATGATCTCAGTCTCTTAACAACTTAGCAAGGAGAAAGGAGGATGAAAAAAGGACTTGTGCTGAAAGCAGTGCTGTGAAGTGGAGCTGCTGGCCTTTGTCAGCTATAGCAGAAAGTATTAATGCAGCATGGGACAAAAGGACAAGTGTGATGAAGTGAGCTTTAGCATGTCTGATGGACTTATTCATATCACTGTCCCATCACAGCTGCACTGGGGGCTACCAGGGAGAGGCAGACCAGTGACCTGGGCTCTATCTCTTCTCACACCCATGTTCTGATCCCTGCATTAACTTTTTGATCACTCAGAAGCTGTCTGCGTTTTCACTGATTCACTTCAGTAACAAATTGAAGGATACCAACCGGCAGCCTGCTTTGTGAACATCCTCAGTTCATTCTCCCACCCGTGGAGCTGTCCATGTGTGCTGGTGAGTCTTCAGCTGACAGACTGAAAACTCAAGCAATCTCCTTATCAAATATCTCAGTTCATTTGGTAATCAGAAATTCTACAGTACCTTCACCTGCACACATAAACCACAATGGGATGAAAACATATCAAACAGACTTTTCTGTTCCTGACCCTTGCAGCCTGTTTTCATATGAAACTCCTCCACAAAGACTTAAGAGAGAAGACAGCAAGGTACTTCTTAACAGGAATGCTCTGATCATCCCAGAAGGGTGAAGCTGGTTGGTAAATTTGGTGTATCTTGTCATTCATCTTCATCAGCACTTACAGTGGGAGCTACCCTTGACTGAGCTCAGCATATTTGGCCCAATGCAAATGGCAAGATTACTGGAATTCATCCTGCTGGTTGAAGAGTTTCAGCTGACGTGGTGGAGCAGAGAAAGCAACTGCTTGAGGAAGAAGAGATTTGCTCTAGGCAACTGTCAGCCACCCTAGGGGAACACAAATGTAGTATGACACCAGTGCATCAATTTAGTGTCTCCTGCTTCTTATTAGGAGTGCATTTCCATTAAACTCACAGAAATGATGCTACTGTTAAAAAAAGAAAAGTGTCTGCTTTTCTCAGTGACTTAGCAGAAATGCCATTCAAAAATCCCCAAAGGCATCTCAGCATGAGGTTAATTTTAAGATCTGGACCAACAGGTCATCCTTGCAGAATCCCATGTCATTGAGTAGATCAACAACATTAATAAATCCTCTAATGTTTCACCAGAGGCTTTCCTAAGGTACATGAAAGCTCATGGTTGTGTTTTGTAGCTTCCAAGGTGTTCTAAGTCAGCTTTCAAGTCCCCTGATTTTCAATTGTGAAGCATGGTGCTGTTTCTCATTTCCACACCTGATCTAGAGCAGTGACTACCTTCACTGAGATACTGCAACCGCTCTCCCCTTCTTATAAAAGTAGTTTTGTGAAGCAATCTCAAAGGCCTTAAAGAAGTGTTCTAACCAGACAAATGCTTTCCTGTGTTACCTTCCCTCCAAATCCAACTGCGCAGCAGCAAAAGCTAGCTAATAAAAATGATGGGCTTTTAAATGAGGCTGTCAACTTGCAGGGAAATGCCAGTGCTCTATCAATCACTCTGTAACAGTGACACTGCTTGAAACACTTATGCTTTCAGTCCTTCTGATTTGCCTTGCTTGCTTGGCTTCTCCAAAGCCAGCATCCCTTTCTCATAGAGGTCAGCTAACAGAATTTTTGAGGCAATGCTTCAGAGGAAGTCCTGCAATGCCAAGAGCTTCAGATGAGGCTTCGAGCACTGCTGCCAAGTCTAGAGGGAGAAATCCTGTGACTCTGGCTCACAAGGAGGCAGGCTGGATTCAGCTACGTGCCCTCACAGGTGTCCATCAGCACTGACAGAGCAGGGAGCTTCTGGGGTACATGCCAGGTAAACCAACCTTAGTCTCCTAAAAAGATCGAGCTTTTCTGACTTCTTCTCTCCTTCCCACTGTTCTCTCAGTAAGCCTTCCCTAAGGAGGATGCAGAGGAAGAAAATAAAGTAAGTTTCCCATAGGCACACGACATCAAGTGCACTACAAGAGAAACAGAAACGAAGTCAGAAAACAAAAATGCCAAACTTTTCTACACCTGAAACAGGCAGTTTTCTTTCTTGTGCTTTTAGGTTGGAGGCCCAGGTAGGCCAAATCCAGTTCCTGAAGAGAGCCTGCAGGTTATCAAGGAGCTATCACAGATGGAAGTGAGAACTCATCCTTAAGGTCTCTGCCAACAGGTATATAGGTTGGCTTTGGAGGTCATCATCTGCTCCTTTGCTGAGGGTCTCGTTCAGCTCCTGGCACACCTTCTCAATATAAACTACTTTGAAGACCCCCTCAAATTATGGTCCTGCTGCATACAATATACCCAGGACATTCTGCACGGTATGCAGGTAGGGGTGGAAGAATAGTTACACTGGTGAAGGAAGGCCTTGTGACAAGGAGGAAGGTCCCAGAGACAGGACAAAGTGCCATGGGGCAGATCAGAGATGTTGTCAAAGATCTGTCTCCCTCTTTCAGAGGAGCTATTTTTTCCTTTCTTTTTTTTTTTTTCCCATTTAGAAAAAACAAAAGTCCTTGTAGCTGCTATGCATGGGAAAGATCTGCCAGGGAATTATTCCAGGTATCATCACCATGATGAACTGGCATGTGTGAAGGGGGTTGCAATGTGGGATGTCTACAAGTGAAAATCTCTCTTGCAGACAACTCCTATTTTTACTGAGGAGACTGATCCCCTCTCTACCAAACAGAGACAGTTTGAAAGCTCAGACTTTTGACACAATTATGAGGACAGGGTAAAGGGTAGGGACTTACAAGTATTTTGTAAGACCAGCTTTCCATTGCTCTTGGCATTTCTTTACAAGAAGCTGCTATTACCACACAGGGAGGTATAGACTGCAAAGGGCAAATGAAACAGGGAGGATTACAGAAAGTATTCCTGCCCTCATGTGGCAGATAAAAAGATGAGAAACGCAAAATGACCAAAAGCCTTGGGGAAGCCATGAGTCTTCCTAGTGATCCCTTCAGATGATCATAGAATCAATAGAATGATCAATAGAACAGATCAATAGAATGGTTTGGGTGGGAAGGAACCTTAAATATTATCTAGTTCCAACCCCCGTGCCATGGGCAGGGACATATTCCACTAGATCATGTTGCTCAGGCTCATCCAACCTGGCCTTGAACACTTCCAGGGAGGGGGCATCCACAACTTCTCTGAGCAACCTGTTCCAGTGCCTCACCACTCTCATAGTAAAGAATTTCTTCCTAATATCCAATCTAAATCCACCCTCTTTCAGTTTAAAACCATTACCTCTCATCTTATCACCACAATCCTTGATTGCCTCCCCATCTTTTCTGTAGGCTCCCTTCAAGGTATCCCCAGAGCTCTCTCTTCCTCAGGCTGAACAACCCCAACTCTCTCAGCCTGTCCTCATAGGAGAGGTGCTCCAGCCCCCTGATTATCTTTGTGGCCCTAAAGATGCTAAATAATACTAGTCCTAATATGGACTTTTTACAGGTCTCCAGCTGGACATTGAGCCGTTGACCACAACTCTCTGAGTGTAACCATCCAGCCAATTCTTTATCCACTGAGTAGTCCACCTGCCAAATCCATGTCTCTCCATTTTAGAGACAAGGATGTTGTGTGGGAAGGTGTCAAATGCTTTGCACAAGTTCAGGTAGATGGCACCAGTTGCTCTTCCCTTATCCATCAATTTTGTAACCCTGTCATAGAAGACCACCAAATACCAGGCCTGATTTGCCCTTAGTGAAACCATGTTGGCTGTCACCCATGACCTCCTTATTTCCCAAGCAATCAGAGAAGAAGCATCAGGTGAGAGAGGTAGATCAGGCAGGGGAGCACACCATGGGCTTGCAGCCCCAAGAGCCCTATGGCTCCTGCCGCCCTGACAGTTAAGCGCTGCCCTGTTCTCAGCTCAGCTCCCTGACAGCCCGGCCTGGATGTGGGGGCAGAAGGCAGAGGTGGCCTGTCTGACCCTGTGCCCCAGCAATGGCAGCTCAGCTCCTGGCTGGGCCCTGGCCAGAAGAGCAGTGGTCGCAACCTCACCACAGTAGCAGTGGGGCAGGGGCTGCCCAGGGGCACCAGGCACATTCTCCCACCACCCACGAGAGGAGGAAGATGGTAGCCCTTGCCAGGCCACTTCATGAAGCCTGGTGTCACTGTGGCAACACTGTGGGGTGGGCACTCCTGGAGGTCTGTGTGACAATAGGGACTGGGCTTCCCTGAGCGATTGTGCCAAGAGCAATTGGGAGAGGGACAAGCTGACCGGGGGCCAATGGGAGCCCTGAGTGGTGGAGTGTTTGGGAGGACTGTCCCCTCAGTGGTGTGTGCCTGCATGTGGGCCCGTGGGGGGGCCATGGCCGTGGCCCCTCTGGGCTGTGAGGACCCTGGAGACCTGGCATTGCTGCGGCCTCCAGGGCCCTGACAGCCAGTCCTGAAGTGGTCAGTGGAAAAGCATTGTGTATTCCACACTGGAGATGGAAAAGAGCCATCAAAATTCATGAGGGATATTAATTTTAATATATATGAGAAAGAGAGTGACAATATGCAACCAGTGGTGCTCCGCGTGATGAATTGCTGTCCACTCACACGCAGCACTTGCAGTAATATCCATTTGCAGTGATATATCATTTTCTTATTAAACCTCATAGCTCTTTATTAGCACATTGAATTTTATGGTTATTTGAGGACTTGTGGGGACATGACTAGAAATTGTGTGTAACGTCCCTCCCTGTGTGATGCAAGGCCTAATTTCAACAAGTTCATGAGTGAAATGCTCTCTTGCTTTAACTTGGATGAATGGTTTATGCCACATTCCACCTTTAAAATTTGTTTTTAAAGGGCTTCCAGTGAGGGGGATCTTTCCTTTTTTAATGTCAAATAGGCAGTGGTCTAGCTCCCTGAATGCAGAATGGCTTCCTCTTGACTTGCGTTGAGGAGAGCCAGGATAAACGGCCTTCAAGCAAATGTCTTAAGAGGTTTTCTCCTGGGAGTCTTCCTGAAAGAGGAAAAGATTGGAGCAGGTCACAGGTAAAAGCATTTCTAGACATGAGTTTTGCTTCCAATCATGCTTCTGCATCAAATGAGTGCCATAACCCCAAATTTCAATTGTGAGGAGGGACCTCTAAATTAATCTTGGAGAATATGGCAACCATCACATTGAAACAGGTCAGCTGAGATGTTGGATGGCGTATCTCTTTAATCAGCTCCACTGAGCACAATGTTTTTTTCCAAGTGCTTTAATGATGTTAAGTAAGATCCCTTGTAAAACCAGAACAAAACAGATGAAATAATACTGGCCAAAAGGAGGTGGTTTGTGATGTGTTTAAAGAAAAAGACAGCAGATGTTCCAGATATCAGTTAGACTGATGAAAAAGTGTACAAGAGCAAGAGAGAAAATATTAAGGGTGAATAAAGCAGTCAAAGAAATAAAAATATTGGCAAAAATGAATATAATATTATGAAAAATTTTCAATAAATGGTAAAAAAAGAATGCAGTTTCAACAGTCAGATGGAGAATACATGATAGCATTCCAATCTTGCCAGGGAAGCCACTGTAAAGTATAGGAGTGCTGACTGAATTTCTTGAAAAAGACATATGAAGGCAAAGCCAAAACACCTGGGATCCATTTTCTTCCAGGTGGGAAATGATATTGTACTGTAAAAGCTGCAGATCTGTTAGAATAAAGGATGGCAGCAACCTGCTTCTGTTGAATAGCCTAAACTTCAAAGAAGAGTAGCCAAGAACACAGGAATTGCTTCACAAAGATTTGGTTTCTCTAAGGATTGAGAAAGTGCTTGCAGGACAAAATGTGTCTGAGCAGTGTGATTCTTCACTTTTAAGGCATCCTTCTGTAGCTCCATGGGAAGGCAGGCCTCTAAGCCTTTCCTCAATTTTAAGGTGAACATCTGATTCTTCAGTTTCCTTACACTCAGTTGGAAATGCTGGTGCCAAGTGAGGATGAAGAGCTCTCAGATAAGGACTTTGTAAAGGCTGTGCTAAGAGTTGAGTGAGTGGGGTATTAGGACCCAAGGAGTTAATGAAAACACTGAGAGAATGTTTAATTAAAGAAGGGGAGAGGGGAAGGAAATATTGCTTCAGCAGTGAACAAGTTTTGTATCCCTTGAAGTACCTGGCAGTGTACAAACAAAGCATCCCTTTTTTCAGCTGCCTTAAAGCCTGGAGTACCTAATCCATTGTGCCTTGTGTATCATGTTAATGAGTAATTGGACTTGAGTTTCCAGTACTTGAGCTTCAGAAAGAACTGAAGCAGCAAGTTTGAGAACAACTATCTATAAGAAAAAGGAGCTAGCTTAAGACATTTGGTAAATCTATTTGGGTTCAGTGTCATACTATAAATAGAAAAAAGAAATACAGATGCTAAATAGTTTTTGTATATACAGAAGTGATTTTTACAGACTCTAAAGCTTGTTTTGCTGGCAAACTGATTCCTAAGTAGTGGTGTGGAATCATGGATTTGACAGCCATGTAAGTTTTGGTTAGGAAGTAACTTTTTAAAAATTATGTTTAGGTGATTAATTTCAGCTATTCCACAGTTCTGTGAATGTTAGGTGGTATATTAGTCCATAAAAGTTCTTTGTGGTCTTGCTTTTTTTTTTTTTTAAACTTTTGGGGAAAAGCTATGAAACACATTTTTCAGTCAGCTTTCCAGGTGGCAGGGGAAGGCAAAGGGAGTGTATTCTTCTTTTTGTGGTAGCTAATGTGTGGAATTCACTATAAGGCTAAATCACATTATAGAGAAAGGTACTTAACATACAGCAATTAACTGACAATTCTTAATATGAAGTAAGAACACACTTTCAGTGCTGAGCGTCAGATAAAAGCACTGCAGCTGGTAATCCAAAAATGTATTTTAATGTGACTTGAAATGTGACTTTAAGCAAGCTTTTTTAAAAAAGTACATTAATTAAAACATGGGAATTTTACAACAAAGTGGGATGCTTTAACCCACTTTTTATGTTTCTAAGTACAATAAATCTACATCAAGTTAATGCTTTCAATTTTTTTTAATGTGCTGGAGATGCTTAAATAATAGGGATGATTGGGAAAGCCTGTTTTGGCAATTTCAGTGACAATGTCACCCTGATAAAACATAAAAAGGCATCTACAAAAGTGCTCTTTATACCTTCATTAATTTTCAGCTACTCTGACATTGCATCTCATGTTTATACACCAGAAAAAAATGGGTTTGTGAGTTTGCCTCTGCATTTGAAATTAAAACTGAGGTGCCTGTATGAAGAGAATCCAGAACTGTTGACTCTTGAGAACTTGCTTACACGGTCATTTAGACTGGAATAGCCATTCTGTGTGTTTTTTCTTGTGCTTTCTCAGCGTTACAAATTCCACATTTCTTTTAGAATAATATCTTTCCAGCCTCACATTGTTTTGTAACTTTGGTGCTTTAAATTCCTGCTCCATTACAGTTTTTGTGGCAAACCTAATCTGCAGTTACAGTTCTTCTCCATTTCTGCAAAGGAAAGTAGTAGGCAGATAATATATACCCATTTTGTTTCATTCCACCTGGTGTGCAAGTAAGCTTGAGTCAAGCATAGGCATTGACCTTGACTATTTTGCCTCCTTCAAGAAGCTTAAGTAAACCAGGAGACCTTGCTCATTCAAATAACTATGCAGTGCGTTGTTACAAAATTATATTCTCCATTGCAATCCCATGGTCCTGGGATGGATGGGAGGGGACCTCTGTAGGTATTGGAAAGGATAATAAACAATCCAACAGCAAATCTTAGTTTTATGTCCTTCCTGTAGTTTCCAAGTACAGACTGAGTCTTGAGAGTTTCTGTGTGAATCAGGAATATTTTCTGCCATTCCACACAGTGCTAGCACTAGCAAACACACTTTTTCTTCTCAGCCAGTTTAGTACGGTCTTTAATGAGCTATGGGTGAAGTTTTGATTTTGCTAAAGGTTTGGGTTCTGCTCTTCCTGGGACAGCACTTCCGTTCAGTGCAAGCTTTCAGACTGAACACTTCTAAATGGCTGTGGCCTATGAAGCATCCAGCATACTTCTTGGTTTTATATTTTGGACTTTGTTCTGACAAACATTTTAGTTTACAGAAGTCAAGCAATATTCAATGTCAAGACTGGAAATGGAGTGCACCTTTATGGTTGCATTTTTCAAGGTCTGAATCTGGAGGTGCTTCTGTTTCACACTGCTCCTGGACAGCAAAATTGTTCCTTGGTGTTGTTGGTTCTGCCTTTAATCTCTTAATTTTGTTTTTCATATTCAGGTCTATTACTGTTGTCATTCAGCTTTGAGTTGTTGCTTCCATTATATCACCAGTCACCAGATCACTGCCTTTTGTGGCACTCATGACAAAGCTGACTGAAATACTTCTGTTTTAGAAGAGGAGACAACTCTGGTTTGCTGCAAGTCAAACAAACCTGGACAACATGAAACCCCAATGCACACTCCTTCCAAAAATGCAGATTAGAAGAATTCAGATAGCTAGAAATACCTCCTTCATTTCCTCCATTTCTGTCTCTTCTTTTCCTCTAACCAGTTCTCCAGTGTGTATTTGTTCATTCATCCTTCAGGTTTACTCTTGCAAGGTATCATGCAGGCTTAGCCAAGGAAATTCATTAAAACATGGAAGTGTAGATGCAGTGACAGTCAATAGTGACAGCAGGTTCCTCCCTATCACAATGTGTTCCTGACAGTGTTATATTTATATGAAAAGTACATTTGAAGAGGTGAAATACTTCTAGATGTCTTCCAGAAACAGGGCACCGTATTCCTGAGTTTTGCAGAACAAATGGGCTTCAGTGTGTATCACAAATAGATTATCTGATCGCAGTGCATTAGCTCATAAGCAGATTAAACAGATAAACAACTACCCTTATATTTTCTTTGGCTTAATAACTCTTGGATAGGCCTTTGCAAGAGGGCTAAGTATGTTTGGTTGAAATCAGTTTCTCAATTGCCTAAACAGAAAAGAAGGAGCAGGTTAAATAAAGAGTGAGAATGAATCAGATCTTAGAGGGTGTAAGCTGGTTTGCCTGAGTTCAGATCAATTTATCTGAATGCCTGAAATGTTTTTCAGGTTTACATTTGTTGGAATATAGTAAAAGAAACATTTCTAGTTTCCTGCTATAGAAGAATTTGGGGTCTCCTAGAGAAAACATCCTCTGTGCACCTTTGTGTTTCTGCTTTTCTCTGCTGTCTGCTTTTTCTGTTTCATAGTACTAAACACAATGCTGAACAAGGTCAATCTTCTCTTTGGAAAAGGAGTATTTTGCCCTGTTACACTGTGTGGACAAACCCATGCAAGATGCTTTGTCATTGTGGAGACATGGTCTGAAATGGAAGGAATTCTTCAGATTAGGTTGTACTGAGAGCCTGAGAAAGTTGTAGGGGAAAAATACTGCTTAATATCTAGTTCTGTCCCTGCAAGATCAGAGCCTTGCAGGAAATTAAGGCTGTTCAAGTGAGGATAGGCGTCTCAGAATCAAACCTTCACAAGGAGGATGATCCTTTTTGGCACAAGTATGAAAATATCTGGAACTACCAGAAAGTTCCCAGGCTCCTGTGTGAAAGAGAAGCCCTACTGTATTGGGTTTGTGTGGTAAGGTTTTGGTAGCAGGGGGTGGATTACAGGGGTGGCTTCTGTAGGAAGCTTCTAGAGGATTCCCCTGTGTCTGACAGAGCCAATGCCAGACGGCTCCAAGAAGGATCAGCTGCTGGCCAAGGCCAAGCCCATCAGCGATGGTGGTAGTGCCTCTGGGATAACATAGTTAAGGGGAAAAACTGTTGTGCAACAGAAGCTGGAAGAGAGGAGTGAGAATATGTGAATCAGCCCTGCAGACCCCCAGGTCAGTGCAGCAGGAGGGGCAGGAGGTCCTCCAGTTGCCAGAGCAGAGATTCCCCTGCAGCCCCTGGTGCAGCCCATGGTGCGGCAGGCTGTCCCCCTGCAGCCCAGGGAGGTCCACAGTGGAGCAGGTATCCAAAGGAGGCTGGGACCCCATGGGAAGCCCGTGCTAGAGCGGAGCAGGTTTGCTGGCAGGGCTGGTGACCCCACGGGGGACCCACACTGGAGCAGTTTGTGAAGAACTGCAGCCTGAGGGAAGGACCCACACTGGAGAATTTCATGGAAGACTGTCTCCCATGGGAGGGACACCAGGCTGGAGCAAGAGCAGAGGGTGAGTAGTCCCCCTGAGGAGGAAGGAGCAGCAGAGACAGCACGTGATGAACTCACCCCAACCCCCATTCCCCGTCCCCATGTGCTGCTCAGGGAAGGACATAGAGAAAATCGGGAGTGAAGTTTGAGCCCAGGAAGAAGGGAGGGTTGGGGGAAGTTTTTCTAAGATTTGGTTTTATTTCTCATTATCCTACTGTGATTTGCTTGACAATAAATTAAATTAATTTCCCCAAGTCGAGTCTGTTTTGTCCATGACAGTAATCAGTGGGTGATCTCTCCCTGCCCTTATCTTGACCCATGAGACTTTGGTATGTTTTCTCTCCCCAGTTCAGCTGAGGAGGGGAGTGACAGAGTGGCGTTGGTCGGCACCTGGTGTCCAGCCAGGGTCAACCCACCACATCTTCCCATACTGTCATTGATGAGGGAAGAGGAAATTTACCTGATCCAAATAACAGTTTATTAAAAAAAAAAGGGGGGGGGGGGAGGGGGAAAGGAGAATTAGGAGCTGTTGAAATTGTGCAATGGCTTGAGCTCTGACTGATTTCCTAGTTGTTTCATAAATGAAACAGTAATTTTTCTTCTTCTGTAAGCCTGACATAACTGATATATTTATTTGTTTTAAACATTGAAACTAAGGTCATTGTCAGCTCTGATGTGGCCTGCATATTATCTAGTGAAAAGAAAATCTATTTTTTTCCTGTCTTTCTTGCTCTTTCAAAGGCATCACTTTAATCCCTTAATAAATACAAAACCACACACATCCGGGTTCTCTTTGAGATGTAGCAGAGTGATTACTTATGGTAGTTGCACTGCTTTTTCAAGGGGTGGTGTAGGAAGTTCCTCCTCAGATCTAACTAGCTCAGCTAGCCCGACACCATTACGACACCATTACTATCTTTTGGCCCAGTGGCAATTAGCAGGTGCAGAAACCCAGGATGTATGCAGAGTGAACTTTCTTGGATCTAGACCCTTTGAGTTTCTTTGAGTTAAAGCTGCTGGAATGCCAGTACGATCTGATGACTTGGAAGGGTTGCTTTTTGGTTCTTTTCATGCAAGGGAATTGCAGCAGCACTTGATCACCACTCATCTGTTATCTTTGCTGCACCCTTGCTGTGCTCTAGAAAAGCAGGCCTTGCTAGAATAAGTCCATGTGGAAGCAGTTCCCAATTTTGCCTTACTGCAGGGAAGCAAAAGCTCTGTACTTTATGCTCATGTTTTATCTTAACTGTAACTGTGTGAGATCAACAGTAGCAGCAGCAAGAGAAAAAAAGAAAAAATAAAAAGAAAACCTCGTCTAATAGCGTTTAGTCTGCTTTTGGAGGAGGCATCTCCAGATGGCAGCTCAGCATCACTCCAGGGGAACAGTTATCTGAATTTCATGGAGAGTAGGTCTAGAAGGGAGGGAAACTTGTGAATGAATGATTGCTTCCATTTCAGGATCTGACAGCAGTCTTTTGAGTGACTTCTGTGAAGCTTCAAATTCTCCTTAATCCTGCAGAATATTAGACAGCAGAATATTCTTCAAATTTCCCCCTTTTCCATAGCAGCTTTTAAAATTTCTATAACCCTTTCTGTTGTATTGCCAGGTCCCACTCCATTTTAGATACAGTCATCCATTTTGTTGATTTTCAGGGTCATATGAAACGTACGGTGTTGTTCTTCCAAAGTGATCTCTCTTTAAGGCATCTCCTTGATGTTAATTTTCTGAGTTTTTCTGCTGATTATTTTTATTGGATTTTCTAGAATACAGCAGTGCTTACAATAAAGGTGATGTATATATTACTATGTGAAACTGGTGTTAACACAATGAAGCAGTTATGAGAACATCTGGATATTCAGTAAGTTACAGTTTTTTGGTATCAGGTAGCCAATATCTGTCACAGGAATGGAAAATGAAAGGCACTTTCTGGAAGCAGGAAAAAAAAAGGAAGTGAACAGAAATCAAAAGCCAAAACCAACAAAACTTGACATGAGTTCTTTGGAGTTTTTTGTTCAGGGTATGCCTCCTACCAGTATGTCTCCTACCAGTGTGCCCATGCCTGAGATTCATGTGTGCCCCCATAATCTGCGTGATTGTGAAGCTAACTTTTGCAGGCCCCTGCAATTACTGGCACCTTTTTTTGGAACATGAGACCTGGGACTGAGTGGATTCCCCCATACACCCTGATTTCAATAGTGAGAGTTACTTCTGGTTTGGGGGGTGGGGGAAGACAACTGTGCTGAGCATGATCAAACTCTCCCTCCTTCCATTTTGTTCTGATTCTTCATTCACAGTGTTGTAGTATTTTGTCCTCCTGCTTAGCTTCCACAGCCCAAAAGCCTCAGAGGTTCTTCATCTTCTACCTTTCTGTGGGCAGGTCCTGTCCAGTCAGGGGGAAAGGCTTGTTTTGAGAGAGTCAGAAAAAGAATGGTGGAGTTAAACTTACAGAAAAGATTCCAGAGGAATATGAAAATGTCCAATAAAAATGCAGTAATAATGACAACGTGGGAGAAAAGAGCAAGTGGAAGGTCATAAATTCATGTTGGTAACATATTAGTGGGTTTGGGTTTTTTGTTTTATACTGCAATTACATTAAGGAACCTGGATCATGGGGACTCATTAGGCTGAGTGCTGCATGGAGACAGCAGTGAGAGAGCTCCCAGCCCAAAACTGCTGCTGAAGTAGGAAATTCAGTGTATATTTGTGTCCATCTCTTCAGTGGTAGAGCTTGGGAGACTACTAAAAGTTGCAGAAGGTTCAACTTTTTCTGGGATAGAGAGCCTGTGTGTGTAGAAATATTTTCACTGAAAGGACTGAGGAATTTAAAGATAATCCTTGTTATTTAACGGTGTGTTTACTTGTAGATACTTGTTAACTCTGTTTTAAGAGGAAGAGTGTTAAAAAAAGAAACTGAGGGTGAGGAGAACCAGAACTAAACTCCTATGCTTTTAACATGTAGCTGTGCAAGTGTCAAAGTCTAGAAACTGAACACTGACTAGAGTCAATGATGGATATATTATATTTCTTCCATTCTGTTGTCATCAGGTCTGGAGCTGTAAAGCAGGCACCCACCAGCTGATACAATGTGCCAAAACTGGGCTCCTTAGAACTGTGATCTGGATTAGAGCACAAGGTCTTGCAAAGACTCAGTCAAATGGAAACTCTTGGAATGGAGGAAACACATCTGAAATCCCAACTCTATCTGGAATTTCAGTTCTTTCTCAGTCTGCAAATCCTGAATGAGCAACCTTCCTTGAGGATAGGTGATTCTGCAATCTTTTGTGAAAAGCTGCGTTCTTTTCTTTTACAGAATAGCAGGAGACGGTAGTGCTGCTCTTCAGCTGGTTCTATAATAGCTTAGGAGTTGGCCCACTCACTCATGAAGTGAAAAACTTCATCTCAATGCCTCATCAACTTAAGGGGCTATGAGGCTGTGTCTGTCATACACAAGGAGAGTCCTTAACTACAAACCTGCAGACTCATTTAGGGAGAGGCAATTTCCACTTATCTGTTGGGAGAACGTACCCCATGCGACAAAGAAATTCAACATCACAATGACAGCAAAAAAAAAGAAGAAAAGGATCTTCACTCAGTCGTCTACTTGTTAGGATATTTATCTAGCAAACAAGCACTTTTTATTCTACTCCCACTTTCAGGGATAAATCTGTATTTTTACTTCATATAAAATACTGTAAGAGCTTCATTGTGGGTATAATGGTGTATTTCATCTGTGCTTTCAGCTTTAAACTGAATCAAGAATTGGGCCACATGATGAATAAATTATCATATGCTTCTCTCATAATTTTCCTGTTTCACCGGGGGGGGAAAATCAGACTTGCTTCTGCAGTTTTCTGAATTAACCTTTTATATACCACAACTCGTTACATTGAGCAAACCAGTTTTTCCCTGCTTTGGGTACATTTCTATAGTAACACCAAGTGTAAACTGTTTTTCTTACTGCTTTTGGTAACTCTGCAGTGTATTTCTAGCAGCCTCAGAGCTCATTAAATAAAACTCTTCACGCCCAAAGGATGGAAGACAAACCTCTCAATAGAGGATTGCTGTGCTAGCAAGTGCTAGATGTACAAGGGTGATTAAAGCACATTATAAATGATGCACAACGAACTGTATAAAATATTGGTTTCCTGACACAGACAACTCAGTTAAGATATGTGGGTAAGGAACAGGTGAATTAAGCACAAAACGGTTCTTACCCAGAATTTATGGAGTACAACTGATTCTGGCATCATGGTCTCTCTCTCACAGGCTTTCAGAAATGTTTTTTGTTGGGGAAGGAGTGGAAAGACATACCTAAAATAGTTTAGGAAAAATAGGAGACCAAATGACAGACAGAAAACCACTGCTGTTTTATGTCTATTTCTTCAAAAGCATCACAGCAAAAAAAAAAAAAAAAAGGAAAAAAAGCGTGGTATCAAATAATTTTACAGTATCTAGTTTTATTATGAGAAATATCTTTTATAGAATAGTAGTCCACAATAATTGATGGACCTGTTGTTTTGTCCATTTGAGTCTTTGTGATCTGGTCAAAATCTGAATTAATTCATCAGCATCTTATCCGAGTTTTCTGACTGAACTTTTACATTTTACCATAATTTCTTCCAAATAAAAATGTTGTAGTTTACTCCAGCTTCACAAAATTCCGGTGTAGAAATCACAGATGTGTTACTTCAGTGGTGGCCTCTTGCTATTAATTTTAGTATCATTTGGGTATTACTTCTTTTCTGGAAAGTCGTCAGCACAAACCTCTATTTAACTCTGGTGGCCTGATTGCAAATCAGCATTGTTATAGTGGTTCATGCAATAGTAAGACACAAGTAATGTGCTTCAAATATTAATACAGCTGTGGCGTTCCTTTAAAAACTTCATGTCTGTTCTTTAAAACAACATAAAACCCAATGCAGAACTAAGCAGGTGTGAAGCTAGAGAAGACAAAATCAAAGCCTGAAATGTCTACGTTAAAGTCTGCCAATCAAAACCACAGAATGCATTGGTCTGTAAAAAAGATAATGTAGTCTCAGCTTTCCTTTCAGACTCACAAGCACCTGATCACTCTCTAATTTTAGTGAGGAATATAAGAGTTGCCTGTGCAGGAATCCTTGTAATCGCAATAAAGAGAAAATGCCTAGTCTTTTTGTGTCTAGAAGCCTTTTGTTCAAAATAAATGACATTTTTTTTCTACTTCAGAAATTTGCATTTTGTTGAGCATCTAATCAAGTTACAGATAATTAAAGCCCCAGTAATTTAGAGCTGAATTTGTCAAGTGCAAATTTTACATGAATGTTCAATATTTTGTTTGCCATTTACATTGATTTCATCACTTTACAGAATAATTAATAAAATGCTCAGTAATTACTTCAGAAATAGTAGGGGGGGTTATAACTTTAACCTCTCTCCCTTGTCTGAAGTGAAAAGTGGGATATGAAGAAAAAGTTTTGTTTAAGCAGCACAAAAAATTATCACATCTCATGGGCACAAACTAGTGACAATGGGAAAGTGTATTTTTGTAGTTTCGGGTTACTTTAAAAATCACATAGTGCACTGTAATAACTTTAATTTGAAGTGTATGTTCCCTGTGTGACTAGAGTTCAGGTATGCCTCAGTTTCTGCTATAGAGCAGGCTCTGCAGTGATTCTTTATTTCCCCAGATGAACCAGGGTCTCCAGTACTATTTCAGGTGGTCTTTTCCATTTTTTCCCAACAGCAGCAACAAAACACTTGATTCATACAGAAATGATCCAAGCATTTATATTTATTTCAAATTGTTTGTGCTTTCCTGTCCTTTATCTCCTTTTTTTTTTTTTTTTTTTCCTGGCCAGAATTATTCTAAGAAATTGTTCTCCATTTCAAGAAAGCAGTCAGTTCCTCTGAAATTTTGCCATTCAGCAAATGCAGTGATCAGAGAAAAGAAAGTGACCTGTCTCTACACAAAATTGAATAAGATAAGAATTTGGGCAAAAGTCCACAAGGGTTTGTATGATGATGACTTCTCTGAACCTCGTATTTTCAGCTGTATCTAATGGCCAGTGAATAAAATCATCTGAGCCTGCAGAACTCATTAGGAGGCTTTGGTAAGCTTTTGACTGCAGACCTATACTTGTGATAATTAGTACTGGCAATCTAAGTATTAACACACTTGGTTTTCAGTGACAGACAAATCACTCTGAGGCACACTTAGAAGATAACTGGTAAGACTTATGGGGTTTGATGAGCTCCCTAGCATTCATGTGCTTTTCATTGTGTTTTCTGAAGAAACAGCTCTTTTTCAGCTCTACAAAACTGTGTTAGGAACTGAGCCTAGAAATGTTCATATCTCTTTTTGGCTTCAGATACCATAATTACAATACTTCCTATAGCTCTGCAGCTCTTCTACTTTTCAGGATGTGATAGACCATGAATAAGGATAAAAACATATCAGACAAATTCATAGGAGTTGGTTCAAAACAATTATCTTTGAACGAATACTGCTTTTATTTTGCTCAAGGTATTGTGCGTAGTAGTATATTCATGTGACTATTTATGAAGTATTTGAGGAAGGCTTCTTAAGATTACAGACATTTTCAGTTCTCTGAAAAAAACCACATAATTAAAGAAATTTATTTTCCTCTGTTTTAGAGTTGATATGAGGATACGATAGAGTATCCCTTTGCAAGGATAAGGAGAGAAGGATGGCATAAACTACCAGTGGTCTGGCAAACTGCACACGGACTTTCTCTGCATTGGAAACCGATGCTTTGAATCTTTTTTAATTTTCTTGTCATACCTTTCTGCTCTGATGATGCCCATTAGTATGACCTGAGACCTTCTCAGGTGCTGAGTATCTCCATGGTTCTCTAAGGTCAGCAGGAGCAGCAAATGCTCCTTTGATAAACAAGCCAGCAGTGGGCTGTAATGACTGATAGTAGCTCAAAAGCTACCTACAGCAATTATGAAAGAGTTGCTTGGCTGCTCTGTGTCCTGACTCCAAGGCAGTCTAACCCTTCTGCAACTCTCCCAAGAAGTCTGTCCACTCAGCCTTATGGCAATACCAGCAATGAATTTGTCTCAAATTGTATTGCAGCTGGTCACTAGACTAATTGCCCCAAAATTTTAACTCTTACTCTGTTGTTGGGGTCTGATAGGCAAAGGTGAATCCTGATGAAGTGTGTCTCTCTCTGGATTGTTTAAGGCTGCATCTGGAATATATGCTGGTATATAATTACACTTACTTCCTGCAGCAATTCAGTGCCAGCAAAACATGGCATGTGACAACTGAGAGACAGCGTCCTTTCTTCTTGCCTACCAGTGACTGTATGTCAAGATAATGATGTATGCAGTGTGCATAGTGAACAGAATAAGCATTACTGGCAAGCAGTTATAAATGTGTAATATAATGGTTCTGCTATAAAATCTTTAATGCATTACCCTCACCACGCCACTCTGCTCTTCTGGGTGTGCTTGAAAAATTTCAGCTCGTGGTTCATTATGGATGTAAACGTGTATCTGTCAAACTGCTGAGTAAGTACTGAAGTCAGAGGGGATGGGAAGAAGGCTTGTTATGCTTGTGACTGACACCAAGCCAAACAGTTTAGCGTTTACAATTTTTAATTAACTCCATGGTCAGTCATATTGGTGCTCATGATTCTTGGGCAATTCTCCCGGCTTCAGAGATGTTTTTACTTAATCTTCCCATTACATGAGGGATGGTACTGGAACTGTTGGAGGGTGTCCTCGTGCCATACAAGTATATGGGTCATAGTGGTGTCTGCTGTTAGCTCAAAAAAAAAAAAAAAAGATAGAAGGAAAAGTGCTACTATGAAGCTAATTAATCTCAGAGAAGGGAAGGACTTGGAAGACAAAAGTGCAGTGCTGCACTAATACTGCACTGTGCTTCAGGGGGTCTGGGCCAGCATCGCTGTCAGCACAGCATTGCGCTGCTCCACAGGAGCACACCAGATCTCTCCAGCCTGCCTCGGAGTACTCCGTGCCATGCTCTGACACACGTGATAGACCTGGCCCAAGTCACGGCTCATCCTGGCAAACCACCCTGGCCACCAGAGCGGGCTGGCTGCAGCCCATTTTTAGTAAAGCACTGGTCATTTCCTAAGAGATAATGCTGGTGTCTTGCAGCACAAAATGATGCTGCATGCTTTTTCTTTTTTTTTTTTTCCTCAAAGGCACCAATACTGGAGGGAAAGGGATACATTTACATAAGTTGAATATGTGGGGCTTCTAATGAGGATAAAATGGTAAGAATTATCAACCCTCATTGTTCAAAGTATACGCTAACTGCCAGTGGGGATTAAACGAAAAATCCTTCCATTTTGTATTCTAGACATGTCGCTCTGCTTTCAGTCCATTTTATAAGGGTGAAATCCTGCTGAAGACACTGAAGTTGTTATTGACTGAAAAATGATGAAAGAGAGGGCAGAAGCTGGTATTTCATGTTCCCCAGAAAGAGAACAGCGCCTGGTTTTTTTGTAATATAAATATTATCAAGGTTTTCTGTGCTTAGCACAAACGTTGTTCCATATTAGTGGAAACCTATAACACAGTGCGATGTTTTTAGGCAGCATCTGTCTTGTGTGTTGAGACTGTGCCTTATTAAATACTTCCCACTCTAATGCAGAGTTTGAAAGGGTTAATCTTAACACCTGGTTTTGGGAAAATAAAAATAGAATTTGATAGATTTGTACTTTTGGCACAGCATGTTCTGAGGTTAGTTAGAAAAGGGGAGGTCTGCTTCTCTTTTACCTCTTTTAAGATAATTCCTATTGAACTGTACTGCATTTCAATTTACCTTATTTGGTTTCATTTATGTTAAAATTGTAATGGTTGCAGAATACTGTGAACCTAATAGGCCTGATTTTACTGTCTAAGTTTAATAAATGCAATGGTAAATGGTTTGAGTAAATTTAATTTAAGGAGTACCTTAGATGCTCTACATTTTTGTGACCTGATTTTAAAACAGAGTGTCTATTAATTTTATTACTTACGACTATTACTTTTGAAGGGTATGGGGATTTGGAATTGTCAGCTTTGTGGAGACTAACATGACTGGTGAGAAAATGGTGGCTTTTTTTTTTTTTTTTTTTTAATTTCTCTTTTTTTGTCATTGGCAAGAGGCATCCATGAGAACATTTCTGAAACTTTGTAAGGGGCAGGGAATATGCCCAAGGGAAGCACCTGTCTTGAATATCCATCTAAAAAAAATCCAGCTATCCCAGAGCAGCTCTCCAGAGGGAGATAGCTCAGTAAAGAAGATGCTTCAAGAGTAGGCTTCCTGACGGTGTGAGACTCACCGATTCAGTGTAATACTGCAGGGGTAAGAAGAAATCTCATCTCGCAAGCGATCTAATACAGTTTCCCAGCTTGAGTACTCACAATTTCTATCTGAAATTGCTGTTTCTCAGCTGCAACATTGTCTTTGCTTTCTTGATCCACCTCTGTTCTCTCATATAAGAAGCCATTAACTGTATTGATGTATCTCGAGCTGAGCTAGAACAACTGGAAGAAAACCAGTACAGATTCTGCTTTGCAAAGTGCTTATATTATTTCTGCATTAAAAAGAAATGGTTTGGAACATCATTCTTATGATAAATTGTGGGATTGAGGTCCCGTTCATAATCTGTATCTCACCCTCCAATAACCTGTTGATCAGAGCAGTCTCTAATGTGATGCAGTGACCCAGGTTCCTGCCAACATGTCAGTCTGTCACAAACAACACTGAACTGTTGTCCATCTGAAGGCTCTTTGTCTCTATTTCTCTCTCTCCTGTCTGGTACTCTGATATCAGGATGTTTTAAGAAGTTGTACTTTCTTTGTTTACTAGAAGGAAAAGACTTGATTAAAAAAACGAAATTTCCAGCCAGTGAGAATAAAGAATTTCTTGGAAAGCTGGTTAAACTGTACATAATCTTCTCACCAGGCCTTTCTTTGCTTTTCAGTCTTCCCCTTCCTTGGATACTTCAGGAGGTGCACTTCAGCAAAAACATTATTTACAAATCAACAGTAAACTCCACCTTATTGCACTTATTTTTTCCAAAGGCATATGTTGTCTGTGCAAGGCAGGTATTCGTGGCTCTCAGTTTCTCTCTGAAGGTGGATTTTGGTTTCAGCATTCCTTCCATAGGATTCCGTAAGCCTGGGTAATTTGTCTGCTGCTTCTGGTGTACTGCAGAAAATCTGTCTCATCTGTCCTTGGATGGTCACAGCTGGTAGATGATCACCACCTGGTGGGTTTGGAGCAGCTCAGTGAGACTTGTCCTTGAAGAACTTCAGTTCTGTGCCAAATGAAAGAACTTCCTGTCACGAAAATGGAAGACAAATCTTGGTCCGTGCCACATTTCATTTCCAGCTGTTGACAGTTCATTTTCACTTTTCCCTTTGAACCACAAAATTAGCCATTTAGTGTAATCGCTAGGACGAAACTTACTTAAACAATTCACTTGTCATTTTTCACACTGAAACCTTATAGCAGAAGCAATTATTTTTGTCCATGACTGAATCAAAATCTGGAGAGTAGGTGCTTTTATGTAAGGAAAAAAATATTTCCTGTTAAATATGAGTTTTCCCATGCAGAGGGAGAAGTGCGGCAAGGACTGGGGTATGGGTGGATCTATTGCTCCCAGATGGAGACTAGGACAAAGACCTGTGGACTGTGGTAAGATTAGGAAGTCCTTTTGTGTGTAAATCCCTTCTAGTATTCTATTATCAGTACAGCTACTGTCTTTCCACTTCGTTTTCTACCACCTTACATGACAACTAAGTTCCTGTAAGGTGAATGAAACCCATTGATATAAATTTATTTATTCCATTAGAGCCAGACCAATTTGTACTCTCTGGAGGGATGGCCTTTTATACATGGATACATCACATTTTGCACAATTTTATCACTGACATTTTGGTTCCTGTAACAAATGAGCATCTTGGAGTTGACCTTTTTCCTGAAGCAAACTTCCAAGTATCACCATCTGGATATCTCACTCTCTTTCTAAAAAACATATAAGCCAATGAAACAAAAAATCAAGTGATTAAATGTTGAAAAAAAAAGAAAAAAGAAATGTTATATGACAAAATTCTGTTTCTATTTAAACAAAAGTTTATAAACACCTTCTATGGGCATCTAGGTATCTTCACCTAGAGCATCTCCTCCCTTACTTCTGGTTCTTTGGAAAAGCATAGTGCATTACCTATAGCTCTGCACCAGGACTACACATGTACTGTATGTTTATGAGGTCTAAATCTCTTCAGTTTTTCATTGTGCAAAAATTCTGTATATTTTAAGCTTTATCTCTGTCTCTACATATAGCTTTTCACTCAGCTACGTGTACAGTAAGCAAGACAAGCTACACAGAACATTCTCTGAACTAATTTTTCTTAAAGACAGAGCATAAAATTGACATGATATTACTAGGTTTCCAGTTCAGTGTATTATATATATGATGAGTTTAAAAGCATTTGAATCTTTGAAAGGAGTTACCCATTCATTGGATTTTCAATTCGAATGTACCTCAGAGGAGCTCAGGTTAGCTTCACAGTGTTCTCGTTTTTTTTTCCTTTTTCCTCAAATTATCATCAACAAAATCCAGTTAATTTTGGTGGGGCTGAACACAGGCTGAGTGAGAAGGTGGCATGTGTCTTCTTAAGGTTTCAGAGATCGTGGTTTTGTTCATATATAAAAAGACAGCTATGAACTTCCAGTATGCCAAAGGACAGAACAGACTGTTATCTCAGATGCTCTAAAAATATAGATGTGGGTCAGCTAATTTTTTTTTCCCAGCATTTTTGACTGTTTTCTTACCTTCCTCACACTCGTATTTGTTGCCAGGTAAAAAACCCTTTCCAAGGATTATGCCTTGGTATGGAAGTGAATGGTCCAGAGATTGCTAAATTCCTTTCTCTAGGTGTTAAGTATTGGTCATCCAAAGAAGGCATATTTGTAAAAATTCCCAGACAAGATCAACATTGTTATCGTAAACGGGACCAGGACTTAATTCAAAGAGCTAACCATACAGATTCCCCTGCTGATAAGCAGCATTTGTGCTTCTAGTCTCTGCTCCCATGTAAGACACTCTGGCCTCAAAGCTTATGTCAGTAAGATTGTTTACTTCACTGAGTCATGGGGAACAGAACAAAATGAATGTGTCTTTTTGCAAGTCAGTACAAGTTGTCACTTGATTCAGCAACGAGATTTGGCTCTGGATCAACTCATTCCCAGTTATGACACTTCGAATACAAAACTGTATGTTCAGCCGTCATTCAAACATATGACTTTGCCATCTTCAACGCAGAACTAAACTAATTCATTCTTGTGTTACAAAGGAGAAGGTAGAAAACCCTTGAACAAGTCGCCTGGTGCCCTTCCTATACACTCCTTCTGCCAAGGCATGAGTATTAACTCATTTGCTACAAAGGTGAACTCATTGTCACTGCCTCTCTCTGACTGGCTTGGATGGGAGATGAGATAAAAGTGCAGGTGATTAAAACATAATGCATCTGATTTACTGAGACATACAGGCAGCTTTGGCAAAGGTGATGTGATCTGTGTTTGAGCATGTACGTAATAAACTTCTGGTATATTTATGGGAGAACAAGAAATATTAGATTTCACCAATTTAAATGGCTTTATTTTATTAGTTGAGGTGGAAAATTCATGTATTGTGGTGTCTTAACATACAGGAGGTTAACATTCAGGACAGGGCTGGGAGAAGACAGCTCTATACATTAGTATCCTGTTTAAGCAAGCAGTCCAAAAACAAGCCATGGGTGATTGAATGGGATTATGAATCAATGAGACAGACTTCGTTTAGCAATTCTGTTGTTTATGAAAATGATAAAAACAGTTGCACAGGGAGAGACATCTATTACCCACTCTCCTGTCATCAGTTTAATAACCTTTACTATAAGACTTGAGCACACCCCACTATATTTGGAAGTTGTAATGTGGTAAAAAAAAAAAATCCATAGCTCTTCAAGCTTTGGCAACTTCCTCCAACTCTGAATAATCTGTATATTTTGGCACTTGAGTTTTATAGATGATACTTATTGTTAGGGTAAGCAGTCACTTGCCAACATGTCTATACAAATAAATAAGCATGTAACACTTTTCTTCTCTTTACTGGATACCAGCTTTATAATGCATTGTGCTGCACAAAGCAAAATCGATATAATAACTACATCTTCAGTTGGGCAGATATGAAGGGACTGGCTAGGAATTGAGAGAAGCTCTCTCCATGTCCCCAGATGTGCATGGTCTTACCACTGAGCCCGTGCAAAGAGGAAAGTTATTGGACCTATTGTCTAAATTTGCACAGCTTGTATGTTCTGGGACCACGATGACAAAACGAAGTCTGTACACAGCTTAATTCACATTCTGCTTCTGAAGGTGTATTTCATACTGCTACATTTTGACTGTGTGCCTAGTGAAACGCACGGAAGTCAGTGCCATGGGCACCATGCCAGTCCTGGGTATAAATCAGTGATCATACAACGGGATCCAGCTATGGGCAATGGACAGTCATGAAAGATATCACAGACCCTCAACCCACACTTGGGCCAGGGAGGTTTCAGGGCTGTTTATAATCACAGGGGTGCTGATGACACAGATGCAAAGTGAGTATAACCCTGGATTAAGGCTTACCTGTCTTGTCTTGGTTTTGCCCTGACAATGCCAGCTCCTTTGGAGACAGACACAAGAATGCAAAGGTAGGATAAACTGGCCCCAGATAAACTTGATGTTTCTGAAATCTGGTGATTGCATTGGTGCAGAGAGAGTTATATATGCTAAGGCAATGCACTCTGTATTCTTAAAAGGAGTTTGTGATCATATTCCTTCTTCAGAATGCAACTGCATTTTTAATCCAGCTTCATTACATGATTAGCTCACTCATTTGCTGCTTTTTAGTTCTTCTGTTCTATCATGACTTTACCTGGAATTTTAAAGCATGCGTGCTGATTGACTTAATGGGTATCCTTATCCAAAAAAGACACATTTAATTCCGAGGAAATTTCATGGCTAATACTTCTGCGCAAAGTCAACAGTATGCTCTGCTGAACTGAGCTTATTAATGTCTGATTCTACATGAATGTCAGCTTAGATCTGCCAGTCTCTGAAGTAGTTTAATCACTAGGAAAGCATCTTCACCTCCTCTGGTCACTGAGAGTTTTGTGAACACTTAATATTTGCAGGAGCTTTTGGTGTAAGAATTACTTATGTAGCAGAATAAGACTCTGGGTTTTATTTATATTCCTGTTTTGTATGGACTGTGATGAAATCAGCGGTAAGGACTCTGTTAATGGTTGTATTAGACCTTTTCCTAATAACAAAATATAATGTCTCATTTTCTGAGTTTACGTAACCCTGATGTAAAGATGGTGCAGAATACAAGTTTATTCCTAAGCAAACAGACCGTTTGTGAATTATTGTGGTTTCATAACTAATAAAACAAAATTCATCTAAGCCTAATAGAAAAATAGCTGTTGTGAGTGCAGGCTTTTAGGTAGTTATAGAACTACTGATTTCTAACTGTCAGGAAATTTTATAGTTTTCTGTAATTTTACAGGCAACAGATATTAACTGTAGGCTTAACATCTGGCTTATCAAAGCAAATTATGTGTCTTAATGCTTCCTTCTAAAAGGAGTTTTTGAATTTTTATCTCCAGAAACTTGGAGCGCAGAAAGGGGTCCTGTATAGTTCATCTGCTATTTCCCTATTCTTTTACTTCTTAGCAAAAAATATTGAACATGGGGATCTTCAACACATATGAGCTCTAGCTGGGCTTTTGCATTTCTAATTTTCTCTCTGCATGACCTAACAAGATCCCTGTACTCTTCTTGAGTTGCCTGCCCCTTCTTCCAAAGCTAGTAAGCTCTCCTTTTCTTCCTGAGTCTCAGGTAAAGCTCCCTGTTCAGCCAGGCCCGTCATCTTCCCTGCCAGTTTGTCTTAAGGCACATGGGAAGAGCCTGCTCCTGTGACTTTAAGACTTCGTTCTTGAAGAATGTCCGGCCTTCCTGGACCCCTTTTCCCTTCAGCACTGGCTCCCAGGGGACTCTCTTGGTCCTGAACAGGCCAAAGTCTGCCATCTGGAAGTCCATGGTGGTGGTTTTGCTGATCCCTCTCCTTACTTCACCAAGAATCAAGAACTCTATGGAATGTGGAAAGAGGGTCCGGCCACTTGGCAGGTATACAGGCATGCTGCCAGAGCATGCAGGGAAGCAAACAGAAAGGCTAAGATCCACCTGGAATTAAATCTGTCAAGGGATATCAAGGATAACAAGAAGGACTTCTTCAAATACATCAGCAACAAATGGAAGACTAGGGGAAATGTGGGACCGCTGCTGAATGAAATGGGTGCCCTGGTGATGGAGGATACAGAGAAGGTGGAGTTACTGAATGCCTTCTTTGCATCAGTCTTCACTGCCAAGGCTGACCCTCAGGCTTCCCAGTCCTTGGAGGTAAGCGAGCAAGCCTAGAGAAAGGATGACCTTCCCTCTGTGTAGGTGGACCAGGTTAAGGATTTCTTAAGTAAGCTGAACACCCACAAATCCATGGGTCCCGATGGAATGCACCAGCGAGTGAGGGAGCTGGCTAACGTCATTGCTGAGCCACTCTCCGTCATCTGTGAAAGGTCCTGGAGAACAGGAGAGGTGCCTGAGGACTGGAGGATAACCAATGTCACTCCAGTCTTCAAAAAGGGCAAGAAGGAGGACCCAGGGAACTACAGGCCGGTTAGTCTCACCTCCATCCTTGGAAAGGTGATGGAACAACTCATTCTGGATGTCCTCTCCAAGTAAGTGGAAGAAATTAAGATAATCAGGAGTACCCAGCATGGATTCACCAAGGGGAAATCATGCCTAACCAATCTGATAGCCTTCTATGATGGCATGACCAGCTGGGGAGATGAGGGGAGAGCAGTGGATGTTGTCTCCCTTGACTTCAGCAAAGCTTCTGATACTGTCTCCCATAACATCCTCATAGGGAAGCTCAAGAAGTGTGGGTTGGATGAGTGGACAGTGAGGTGGATTGGGAACTGGCTGAATGACAGGGCTCAGAGGGTTCTGATTGATGGGGCAGAGTCCAGTTGGAGGCCAGGAGCTAGTGGAGTTCCACAGGGCTCAGTACTCGGTCTTGTTTCAACTTATTCATCAATGACCTGGATGAAGGGACAGAGTGTACCATCAGCAAGTTCACTGATGACACAAAACTGGGAGGAGTGGCTGATATGCCAGAAGGCTGTGCTGCCATTCAGCAGGACCTGGACAGGCTGGAGAGTTGGGCGGAGAGAAACATGATGAAGTTCAACAAGGGCAAGTGCTGAGTGCTGCACCTGGGGAGGTTGAACCCCAGGCTGGGGGCTGACCTGCTGGAAAGCAGCTCTGCTGAGAGAGACCTGGGAGTCCTGGTGGATGACAAGCCGACCATGAGCCAGCAGGGTGCCCTTGTTGCCAAGAAGGTCGATGGTATGCTGGGGTGCATTAAGAGGAGTGTGGCCAGCAGGTCGAGGGAGGTTATCCTCCCCCTCTACTCTGCCCTGGTAAGACCCCACCTGGAGTACTGTGTCTAGTTCTGGGCTCCCCAGTTCAAGAAGGATGAGAGAGAGTCCAGAGGAGGGGAACAAAGATGATGAGGGGACTGGAGCACCTCTCCTAGGAGGAATGGCTGAGGGAGCTGGACTTGTTTAGCCTGAAGAAGAGAAGACTGATAGGGGATCTCATAAATACTTACAAATATCTTAAGGGTGGATGTCATGAGGACTCTTCTCAGTGGTGTCCAGCGACAAGACAAGGGACAATGGATACAAACTGAAACATAAGAGGTTTCAGTTGAATATGTGGAATAACTTCTTTACTTTGAGGGTGACAGAGCACTGGAACAGGCTGCCCAGGGGGGTTGTGGAGTCTCCTTCTCTGGAGATATTCAAACCCCTCCTGGATGATATCCTGTGTAACCTGCTCTAGGTGAACCTGCTTTAGCAGGAGGGTTGGACTAGATGGTTTCCCGAGGTCCCTTCCAACCCTTGCCATTCTGTGATTCTGTGATTATCATTTCATGGTTGCTATGCCCAAGATGACCTCTGACCATCACCTCTCCCACCCGTCCTTCTCTGTTTGTAAACAGCAGGTCAAGAGAGGCACCTTCCCTTGTAGGCTCACTTACCAGCTGTGTCAGGAAGTTATCTTCCACACACTCCAGGAACTTCCTAGACTATTTCTTCTCTGCTGTGTTGTATTTCCAGTAGACATCTGGTAAGTTGAAGTCCCTCATGAGAACAAGGTCTAGCAATTGTGAGACTTCTGCCAGCTGCTTGTAGAATGCTTCATATACCTCTTTATCCTGCTTGGGTGGTCTACAGCAGACTCCCAGCAGGATGTCTGCTTTGTTGGTCTTCGTCCTCATCCTTACCCATAAGCACTCAACCTTATCATCACAATCGTTGTCTTCATTTAGTTGTTCCTACACTAGAATAAAGTAGGTAAGGGAATCATGTACAGTCTTGTAGAAACAAAGTGGAAGGTGAAGGAAAGGGAACTGGAAGGGGAAAAGGAAAGGGGAAAGGAATGGAAGGGGATGTGCCAATAAGGAAAATGGACTGACTCAAATTCCAACTCCATGAAAGCCCTCCCTCTGCTGTAACTGACATGAAGTTAGGTTTGCAATCTGCCACAAAGAGACCCCTTTCTATTTCTCCTTGGAAGTGAGAGACATTCAAAGAGAAAGACTCTCCTGGTGAAATGTTTGCTTCTTGTACTTGCTTTTTCTCTTATATCAGGGAACATCAAATTTAAATGCATCCCATTTGGCAGCCATGCAGTTGGAAGGCGAACCTCTGTCAGGCGAGCAGAAGACATTTAGAGTCACATGGATCAAGCCAAACCCAGCAGGTTAATTTCCATCTGTCAGTGATAGACAGCCTTGCCCTGAATTAACTTTCTTGTCTGGCTTTCTGTCTTTGCTGTTAGGTGGTACACAAGGATGCTGACACTTAGGATAAGGGCTTATTTCCCCAAGTGTCTGAGCACATCACAGATATTCCCATGGTGTGATGGTTTTGAGTTAAAGTCTTGTGAAATTAATCACTTTATTTTTTCTGTGTCTCACAATGTCTTTTCCAGTGGTGATCTCAACTGGTTTCTGTCTTGTTCTGTATAGAAACACAAAAAAATGGTGTTATGGTTGGTTTGGAGTTTTTTGTTTTGCTTTGTTTTCTTTGTGGTGAAATGTTCATTTTGCTGAGACTGCTGTTGCACTGTTGCACAGTGCTTCTGATGCCTTAGCCTTTGTAATGCTGTGGGATTTCCCTTTGTAACTCTGGAGCCTACCTTTTTACTTCACAGACTTTCATCTGCACACCCATAGGATTCCTGGCAGTGCTTTTAACCTGGTGTCCCAGCTACTCTCTTCCCTTGCCATTGTTGTTCTGAACCTTTGCTGGCTCTTGTCTCTTGTGGATAGTGATTGCCACTGATGTTTAAATCATCCTGCTCTTCCCCTGCCTCTTCACCTTTTTTCTTTCTGGCTTCTAGTTCATAACTAAAATCCCTTTACCCTTTGCCTCATGGCTTTTAGTCTATAACTTCATATTAGAAAATACAGACCCTTGGAGGTAGGACATTGCAATAGTCATACCACTTTCCAGGAAATAGTATCTAATGGTTAGATACCTACCTACCTACCTAGAAGTTAGATAATAATTAATAATATGAATTATCAGCACTAATAGTGTCATAGGCAGAAACTACCAGTTGGGGCATTTTGTTGGACTCAATGAAAACTGTAATTTTACTAGAAAGGAATGAATAAATATTCATTTTCATCATCTTCCTCATCCTCACCATCTCCTACACTGGAGAGAAGGATGCTCGTCATGGTGTCCCGCTGCTTGCTACTAGCCAGCTGGCCACTGGATTCAAGTCTTTCTTTTTCCTCACCATCTCTTTTTCTGCTCAGTGTTTGTTTTTTTTTCATTACCCCTGAGGTAACTTTGAAGTTGAGGTATGCACCTTCCTAATCTAGCATTTCAGCTTCTCCTGTGCAATAGCTGATAAGTCTGTGGATAGTGGGAGTTCATCTGCACAAGCTAATGCTCATTTAGTCAGAGTTTGCTATTCTTAAAAAATCATCATATTGAATTATGAAAAGAGGCATTTCTAATGTTTTCTACTTGGATTATCATTAAAATTATGTTTTGCTAATACTGAATTAACTCTTATCAGTTTCTCTTTGGCTGCAGAACCTTTGCTGACAAACTTTGGTGAATTGTCTTTGGTCAGGTTTCTGCTGTGAGTTAAAAGCAACAGAACAGAGCACCCTACATTATTTATTTTCTTTCATCCTTCAAATGAAAAAAAATCCTTCTTTCTCATTTTTAAGCTTGATGTTTTTGCATATCAGTGGTTTTCTTTATTTGGCAAGGAAGATTAACAACAACCAACTTTTTCTAAAATACATTTTACAGACAAGTAATTTTGGACAGGTACACACCTGAAAAAGCAGTGTGCAAAACAGTTGTAAAAGATACACTCTGTTTCATTTTTCATTTTGACCTTGAAAGAGGCTGCAGTGAAATTAGTTGAGGCCTCTGGAAGAGAGGTGCTGCCAATTTTCACAGTAGCATTCGAACACATGGTCACCCCTATCAGACATCTGGGAGGGTGGCAGAAATGGAGGCCTGCTCCATAGAATCATAGAATGTTTTGGCTTGGAAGGGACCCCTAGAGGTCATCTAGTCCCGCCCTGCTGCAGCTGGAGCCACCAGGGATGAAGACCAAAAGGTTGTGACAAAGGGGCACTGGGTTTAGAGGTCTGTCAGTTCCACAACCTGAATTTGCTTTTCCACTATTTTCCCTGCAAATGTGATGTTAAAATCTCATCCAGTATTTCAGTCACTAACGAGAAAGTGTTGTGGCACATCTAAGGGAAGGTGCTTTTTCATGTTTGCTGTGGGTGACTGTTAAGTTGGCTTCATGTTATCTTAATTTTGGGTTTTGCTTTGCTACACAGAATATGAAGGTATCTTGCTGTCAATAAGAGATTGTATTTATTGCTTTAAGGAGAAGCTTATGTTGGTTATGATATTTTTTGTTACCTTAAATTAGCTGTTTAAATGAAATTGTCAACTATTAAAAGAATCCAGTAATACAAGAAGAGAGAATAAGTGTTTCCTCTGTTACAGTAATAGCTATTACTGTTAGAAATTTATAGGTCCAGAATACAATAAGAGCCACAATGGGTTGCTTAAAAATGTCATCCAAGGAACTGTCAATACATTAAATTATGAATATTTTATGCAGGTCATTAACCTTGATAATTTACCTTAAAATAACTTTGAAATGGCTTGATTTTGATTAGTTTCTAATGGAGCTTGAATCATGTAGATGTTAATCTTCCCTGTGTGGCTGCCAGGTTGTTGATGTACTATTGGATTGATAATTATTCTTCTTTCATCACCCTTATACACTTTAATGTAGAAAGAGCTTTATATATTTAGTAATAGAATCAAGGAACAGTAGAACTATAGGGGAACTCCAGAAGCATGTCTGTTTGTAACAATGGCTTGAGACATGCCTGAAAGAAAGACTTAACTCTGTGTGTGTTACTTTTTTTTCTAGGGTTCTTTGTTTGTCCCACTTTTAAAAATATTCATCATGGGCAAGTCTGTGATATCCCCAAGCAACATACCTCGGAGCTTGCCTATCCTGAGAGTGGGGAAGTTTTCCAAATGTCTAACATTTCTGCTGCAGTATTAAATTGGATTCTTTTTATACTGTGCAAAATGAATGAGTAAAGCAGATTGTTCCCTTCATTTTTTATTTTTTTTTTGGCATAGATTTGTATGCATTTGAATACAGCAATTAAATTACATTTGCTTTCCTGCCTGTCTTCTGCTCTTTACTTTGAAATTGTTTCTATCACAGAACAGGGTTTCTCAGAGGGTCTGGAAGCCAGGCCAGTCCTACAACATGGTCATTTATGTTTTAGGAGTTGAGGAACAGGGGACAGAGGGAATACTTTAGCAGATACTTGGAGAAAGGAAAATATGTTGGATGGGAAATTTGCAATGCTGTACAGAGCCCTCCTGTCTCCTAGACAGTCAGGAGATGCTGTGGGCTGGTTTGATTTTGGTATTGTTTGTTTCCTTTATAGTAGGAATGTGTGGGTTAAAAGAATAGGTTATCAACTGTCATTTCCTAGTAAAGAGAATATAGAAAATTCAGAGCTGTGAAGGAAGTTTTGAACGCATGGGGAGAGTTAGGGATCTGGATAGCAAGGACATGACCCCAGTTTGAGGGATAGGAAGGCCCTGAATTAGAAGAAGAGAGAAGGCTGGAGAAAGCCAGGTTGGACACACTGCCAAAATGAGGGCTGATTGACGAAACAGCACCAGTCAGCACAGATAATCTTGTGCCTGTGCCCAGTCAGGCTGTGGGGAATATTTTGTGACACCTTCTGTCTCTGGATGTGTTTCTTTTACAGGACTGAAATGTTTACAGTATCCTGTTAGGTATGTAATAAAAAAATATGCAATATATTTGTTTAGAAGGGGAAATAGTGAATATAGAATACCATAAGGCATAGAAACAGAAAAGGGGTTTGGATATGAAGTGTTTGGTTAGCAAGAACCTCACATACCTCTTGATGAGATAGTAAACTTTTATAATTAATATGAGACAAATATCTTCAGAAATAGGTAGGTATTTTGTTTTACTCCAGAAGTTCCTAAACCCCTGAGTTCTTATATAGCATGTCATCCTAAAGAATTAGGATAAGTCCATTTTTCTACAAAGACTTCACTCTCACAGCAGAAAAGAAGAGCAGAAAAGTAATTGTTTTAAGTATTTCCATTTTTTAGATAAATTGATTTGTTCAAGATTACACATATAGGCTGCACTGAAACTGAAAAATTCAGTCCAAGGCTTTTGGGTCCCAAACCAGTGACTTAATTATACCTGACTTTCAGCCTTCAAGAAGGTTTTGTCCTTCAGCATTATCTCACTGGGGTTAAGAAAAAGCTACATTTTACCAGGAAGGTCCCCAGAAGCAAGCTCTGTAGACTGCATTTCACAGAAGTAATTTCTCTTAACTTGGTTCAGCTTTGCTAATTTTAGTGCACATCTTGTATTTTCCTCCTGCATATTTGCAGGAGCCTCTCTTTCACCCCCAGAATTGTCTTTACAGGACTCCACATTAGGGTTGCCCTGTCTTCCACCATTTTGGCTCCATGTTCAGTGGAGGACAGTGTACCTAGCTGACACTAGGTGGTATTGGAGTTCTTTTATTCTCATGAGTGCTTTGAAACATTGCTATCACCACATTTAATTCATGTATATCCAATTTAAGAATCACCATATGACCTAGGCTTATTTATCATCTTTCTTTGAAGAAGACAGTTTGCTCAGTCTAACGTAGTTTGCAAACTGTTTCACCACTCAGCAGCCTTGAACTCTCAAAAAACAGATTTATGACCCTGACAGTCATTTTAGCCACATGAGCATTGTTAGGATAACAATGAAGACAGAGGAGGAAAGGATAGAAGATTACAGGGAAGGAATACAACACTCGAAGATGGCTGTACTTTTAAGTTAATGAAGAGGGAGAGCTACTGAAGCGTAAAATATAGCTCAAAAGCTGTTGCTACTTGATAGGTGTATTTTCTTTATGTTGTCTACAGGTTGCTGCAGAAATACTTCCCCTGACTGTAGTCTAAGGGATAAAATACAGGACCAGGCAGGAAAATCATAGGCTAAACATTCAGAGAGCTGGCTTGATTTGTCCTTGGTTTTGTTTTCACAGATGCATATTAAAATGAGATTTTTTGAAGTCTTTTTGTTTGGTTTCAATGAAGAAGCAGGTGATCACTACTTACATTAAGAACTGAACAGTGTGGGCTAGTTCAGTAGGCTATCATGGCAAAACTTCAACATGACTGACATTCTCATTGTGGTTTAGAGTGGTAGGTGGGTGGCATCCTGAAACAATTGTTCTTTGTGCTGCTAATATGATGCTTTCTAATTGATATATCACTTCTTTCTCCTAAAAGCAACCCAACAAATAAATACATTAATAAATCCCTGTTCAGAAGTAACTGTTATTTTAGAGAACTTGTTTCCTCCATATAGTTGCATTAAAATAACATACTCCATCTTTATGACTGTCTCTTCTTCAAACACCTAAAATCTCTGAAAACCAAGAGAAAAAAAAAAAAAAGTAAGAAGGGCTTTTAACTTACAGGCTCAGTTTCATGTTTATAAAAGCTTGAGAGAGAATAAAAAGAATGAAAAGATGCTTTGTATTTCTGAACAGCATTCCTAAAGCCTGAGACATTCCCCATTACCATCTCGGTGATTAGATTTTCTTTGTTTAAACTTTCTTTTATTGATTTGTAGCACAGAACATTGATTTACAGTGCAGAGTGTGGTGATGAAACTAGGGAAGTAATACTTAAGTGAACAGCTTTCAGTACAGGAACATAGTGAAAGGATGCCTGAAATTTGTTAAACATACATTGCTGGATAAGTCACTCCCTCTGCTTATCACACCATTTTGTGAATGAACTTATGTAAGTGTTTCCCGGACATAAATCGTCATGCTTGTCATGGGCAGACAATTTTCATGGACATAAATCTGTCATGCTTGCAGAAATACTTACAGAATATTTTGGTGGTGGTTTTTTTTTTTTTCCCTTTTTAACTTTTTCCAATCTGAAGTGAGTGACAACTCAAGTAAATTTGTTTCCTCCTTTGGATTTTAGAAAAAAATTGTAAGTCCCATCATGAATGAAGGAGTCCTGTTAATTTTCTTGGGAATAATCCTTTCCTAAAAAATGTTTGACAACCATGGAATCTTGGTTAACCTAACCCTGCCATCCCACCACTAAACCATGTCCCTAAGCGACTTGTCTACCTGTCTTTTAAATGCCTCCAGGGATGGGGTCCTGACCACTTCCCTGGGCAGCCCATTCCAGTGCCTGACAACCCTTTCCGTGAAGAAATTTTTCTAATGTCCAACCTAAACCTGCCCTGGCGCAACTTCAGACCATTTCCATGACATTTTGCTAAGGTTTGACACAAAACAGCAACCAACAAGGTGACCATGGACACATGAGGGTATGTGCACAGCTGAAGCAAAAAGCACATATCATCTCCACAACCCCCAAAACTGTTTGTATATCAACTCTTCTCATTGGTTTTGAGGCTTTTATTTTTTCATTTTTTTCCCCAATTTACCCTGGCCTCCCTTCTTTTCAGTATGCATCCCCTTTCACTGAAATTTTTCATTCTCTATACTTTGTACAGTTCCTGTTGCCACTTGGAAAATCTGTAATTTCTCCCTGTGAAGATCTTTTTCATGTGTCTATTTCTTCCATCCTTGTTCTGGTAACATCAACTATTCTGTAAAGAAAATCAGATTGGTTTATTTCTCTGCATTTGGCCTAGGAGTTTCTTGAAGTAAGGATTTTCCTTTCTTGTATGCCCATAAAAATGTCTACATCTTCTTTCAGTATGAGAAATACAGAATAATGAAAATAGTCCGGAACTCTGCTGCAGTGCCATTGTGAAACTGCACTTAATTTGTAGACTGAAACTTGCCCTTTTTTCAGAGAAAATGGTTAAGCTAGTTGTACTGTAGCACTCAATACCTCCATAACCTTATTATTCAAAGCCATTTTCAAAAAGTGAGTTATTACATCTCCAAAACATGAACTAGCCCTCTGTATGTTGGTGGGACTGTGACTGGTTACAGCAGCAGACCAGAGGACTGAAGATGTCTGCAGCTTGTTCTGAACATTAAATATGGATCTTTTTCTAGGGAACTGTAAAAGCAGGGCACCCTGCCAATATATTTTGTGGAAACCCTAGTCACTTTTTATATTAGTCCATGAAGAAATGGCTTGATAAATTAGAAGAGAGGATTTTGAGGCTTGGAGAGGTGTCGGCGTTCAGATGCCTCCTTATATTTGCATTAGCTGTTTTTTACACTGTATGCAGCACAAGATAAATTCATTTCAATGCAGGTAAACAGTGCTGGGGCACTGGAAGTAAACGGACATAAATGAATCAGATTAAATAACAGATTTAATGAGTTCTGCAAGATATATCAGGGATGATATTAATTCCCCTCAAGCTTCTTGTAAATTATCCTTCCTATAATTTGAAGGCCTATTAAAATGACCTAAATATTTTCAGTCATGTGAGTTTCTCTTATGTTTTGTTTGTGGAATTTCTAAGAGCTTATTATTCTGGTGTTATGAAAGCTTTTGCTCAAAGAAAACATCTAGTCCATGACTTCTTATTTTCCTGAGTTTGTTCTTTTAGAATAAAATTGTTGAATGAAGAGCAAAGAGCCTCAATGATTCTTAATTTTGTGCATTCTTCTCTGCAAAGAAGAAAATATCAACAATGCAGCTGATAACTTTCAGTGAAAATGAAAAGCTCTTCTCATCTCAAATTCTGCTTTTTAATATATATAATACACAGAAATAAAGGATGAATGACTGCTCCTTGTTTGCAACCTCATATGCTCATTTCTTTTTTCCCCTTCATATGAAAGTCATAAAACATGTACTAGTCCAAGTACTATTCATAGTCCAAATTTGTCGCAATGGAATTTCTTCATTCCAAGATGGTGAAGCAAGGAAATGGAAATACAAGCTGCAAAGAGAACCAGAGAGGGCTTAAACTAGAAGGTGGGTTTAAGACATTTTCAGAGCAAATGTTTACATATGTCTTTACTAAAGTAAAGAAGGCTTCTGATACTAATTTGTGTGATTTCCACAGTCCCTCACTATCTAGTTACTTTTCTATCTTACATATTTATGATGCTAAAAGACCACTGTGACAAAGCAATTTAAAAAATACAAAGTCTGCCCAGCAGTAACCTTTCAGATACATACCACCTTGAAGTTTCATTTATTATACACTTTCACCTTTTAATTTGTTGTGCACAAAAGACTTTATTTTACATAAACAACAAGATTTATTATTTAATTCTCTAAGAGTTATCTCTAATACTATAATCAAGAAAAGCATTTACAAAGGAAAAATCCCAATATCTAGAGAGAACAGAAGTTTTCATCCCAGCAGACCTCAGAACCTGAGCATACTCACAGCTGAAAAAATAGCTTCAGTAGAGCCCTCAGCACCAGTTATTTTCCAGTCTGAATGAGGGAGGCAGAATTTGGATCTGAACACTTTGATACCTAGACATTGGAGGTTTTTCACCTTTGATAACAGATGAATGCTCATTTTAAGTCAGGAGCTATCTTTCTGAGTGTATTACTGGTTGCCTATATAACTTACCAAAAAGAGTTTTTCTCTTTGTCTGTGGACCACATACTGTTTTTTTTTTCCTTTCTCGTAGTCATGTCATTCTAACACATACCAATGTACATTTCTCTAGGTTACCATTTTCTATTGTAAAAGACATCTGTGCCATGTTCTGATCTACATTTATAATCCTCTTATGTTTCAGTAGCACTAAGCAGAAAAAAATGCTAAATCAAAGCTGCTGTGGGTCCTGCACATTCCTTCCACTAGAATATGAAATAATAAGGCTTTTTTTCCCTTTAAATTATTTTTTTCCCAGAAAGAAGCAATGTCAGAAATGGAGAATTTTGAACTTTAAATGGACATTAGAAGAGATTTATTTCTGTGTATATTCTGGTGGCTAAGTTCTTATAAAAGTTGAAATATTTATTTAATGCAGACATCTTAGGCATTTAATTCTTATCCTGTATCTGTACTTCATCCTTATCAAAGTGCTTCGAATGAATGAGAAATATGTGTGCTTTGGATGTTGTTATTGCAATCTAAGACTATAAGGCAGTAAGTTTTGTTTAGGAACAATACGACTTTTAACCTTCTCACCTTTTGCTTTGTAAACAGAAGTAAAACTGCATCTTTAGACATTTTTTTAATTGGTGCATTTTCATATCAGAGTCCATCAAATAAAGTATGAATATATTATTTTTCTGTTTGAGGCCTGCAAGTACATGTAGTCTGAAGAAGTCTGTACAGCCCAAGTATAGGAAACATTGCCTCAGGTAGAACTTTCCAATGTGAATTTCCCTGAGCTTGAAAAAGTCATCATGGATTTTTATTTGGTATTAAACTCACTTTGCCAGAAACATACAATTTATATGTATCTTTAGGTGTCTGTGGAGTGCCTAAAAATATTAAAAACTCATATCTTTCTGCATCTAAAATGGATCCTGGAAACTTTTTTGTCATCCCCACTTCTAAGCGATTCAGTTTTATGTGGGTTCTTCATTCACTGGAAATTGTACATTTGCAGTAAGAAAAGCATAACGTTGACACCTGTAGATAATTTTCTTTTATTTATTATAGTGCTGTGCAAAGGGTTTGGGGAACTCTTCTGTTTGGTCTCCTTTTCTATCCAGAAACTCAAGTGCTGTTTTCCCAATCTACATACTCAGCATGCAGAAACACATCACATGATCAGATTCCTAATGGCTGCTTCTGTCTCATTTCTCTTTTATTAATTGGAGCATCCAGGATATGCCACTTCTGTTTAGTCCAGGTGTTGTCAAAATTTAGAACCCGCCTGTCCTAACGGCAGCTAGCAAGTAGCAGACTCTTGCTGGAGAGATCAGAAGTTCAGTTCCAGACATTTCTCATCGTCCCCTCTCCCATTTACCCACTGCCTATTCATACTTAGTTTAAACTACTTTTTCTCATGGCTCCCATTGCACCCCTTGCTTTTTCATTTAGACTATTTAGGTTTGGTTTCTGTAATGACATAGTCACTTGATTAACAAACTACAGGTATCATTCAGACATGGACATTCTGTGTTAAGATTGGATTATTAATTTTGGTCCAGGTGGAAGAATGCCAAGGTATTTTGGCATCTATTTTATGGGGTAATGCTTGACATATGAATCTTGTAGTCCATTTTACGATTTGTTAATATATTAATTGTAAGCTGAAATTTATTGCATGGCACGTCAGGTCTATAGAGTTAAGGGTTGTACCTCATAAGCTCAGCAACTGTATGTGGCATTTTCATCTGGTCAGTGCTTTTTGTTGAGCTTCAGTTTATCATTCTCCACCCCTTGGATTATGTTGACCTGATATATGTAATGGGGTCAGTGAAGTTAATATGATGCCAGTCCAGCAACATATCCAACCTTGTCTGAGTGCAGCAGTTGGTCCTGCAGACAGCCACCTCCCAACTCATTCGCAGCAGATGGATGAGGCTGTGTGGAACACCACAGGAAATCATACAGAAATCCACACAATTAGTATAAGACACATTACAATTAGATGTATTCTCTCATGTAGTGGCCCTTGCAGGCTTGAGGCCACTGATCTTGAGGAAAAGACTTTCTTTTTAGATGTACAATGGGTTCATGGCTGGGCAAAATTTGACTGTTCATAACCTTGGTCACTGGTAAGCCTTCTGTCATGGCTTACCTACTTACTCATTTGTTGACTCTTGTACAAAGCCCTTCTTATTTGTACTGGCAACATGCTAGAGGAGGGCAACAGACATATTGAAGGCTTTATGATTAAGCCCTGATCTCATAGGTGGGTTTGTGCAAGTTGGTGAGGAAACCTTCTCTGCCAATATTGTGCTGCGCCCTTTGTAAATACATGAAGTGATACTCACAAAGATATATGCACATGCACATGTATAAAGTACATAGATCAGTGTCTGCAGGACTGGAATGGGATAGTCAATTTTCTGTGTAACTTATTGAAGACAAGAGTAACTGAAGATTGTTATTAATTGCTATCTTTGTTCCCCAAGCTGGAACATTTCCCTTTGTAGGAACTCCCACTATACTCAATGACAGTCATTTCCACTTCTCCAACTGATGGTTTGCTTTCATCTCTATAGTAAACATGCAAGCTTTATACTTTAGCTTACATCAGCAGTTGTTATATTTATACACAGATTTTATCATCTTCATCTCCTTCTTTCTTTTCGTTGAAAAGGAATATGTTGACATATTACTTAGGGTAGTCCATTACATAAGGTAAACTTTCAAAAACACTACAATACAGCTATTAAGCTTAGTTATCTGGCAGGTATGAGTAACCTCTGATACTTAGCTCTGCTCTTTTTCTTCCATGTTGCTTAAATTCTGGTTCAATTATTACATCTTGGTATTCACTATCCTCTCTCAAACCTTCATAGTTGCATGCTTAGCCAATAGTTAAATTCAGCCTTTAACTGCTTAAGTACAGGTAGCACTGACTTGTTTTCCCCTTTGTTACAAACTTTCTAACTTCTTGATATCCCCTCCCATATTACATACCTGTTAAAAGCAACATAACTAAACCCAACAATTTATCATTAGGTCTGGCTCTTTCTTTTCAAGGTGATGGTCTTCAAAGGAGCATGCTGTAAAACAAGGCAAAAAGACCAACTAAAGCAGTTAGGTTGTTACAGTCTGGTTTTAACTGTGACTGCTGATATAATTTCTTTTCAGATTACTCAAGGTTACATCCGGCTATTACTTAAGTTCAAACTGTTTCTCTGCGTTGATTTTTCTTTATAACAAGATAGTACTATGCAAAAGCTTTTTTTTTTTTTTTTTTTGAACTACACTGTAATTTTGTCCTTTCTTTGGTGTTGCAACAAAAAAACCCTGGCATCTGAGTTCCAAGATAGACGTAGTGTTCATACTGATGCATAAATATAAAGCAATACTAAATTGTCTTTTATCCTATTGAAAATAGCTCCAAACACTGCCATTAATTTCCCTGCAGCCACACAGAGAGGATTTTGCATATACAGAGTGTGTATGCAGACACGTTATCTTAAAGCTAATTGCATCTGAAATGCATCGTTACATACAGTGCACAATCTTCAGTTGTAAAACTGGAGTCGCGCTTAGCACAGAAGCCACTTCAAATCAGCTGTCTGCCTGTCTTGTTTTTCTGTAAGAAATTGATTTTCTTTTTCCCATGGTTGTGGCAATGCTAGTAAGCTCATATGAAAACATGAAATAATTTTGGAAAAGAACACCTAATTTCCAAGCAGAACCAAATTAATACTCAGAAAGGGTGTATATTTTGTCCTGTGAAGGAGTAAGAAAGAAAGTGAAAATATCTGCCCAAAATATGTCAGCCAAATCTTAGCATGTACTAAGACTGGAGTATATTTGTAGCATATATATCTAGAATATTCTATATAGAGTTTATGTAAATTCTGTGTTGTTACTTGAGTGGTGAATTGAATCTCCTATTGCTAACATGATGTTACAGCAATTGAAATGTATGAAGACACCACTGAGACAACAAAAACCCCTGCCATAATTGACCCCTCCTGGCCATATACTTTTAAAACCATACTAGATAACACGCGTTAGGCATGCAAGAAAGAAAACAGGTTTAGCACTTTTAATGGCTTGCTTTTATAAAAAAGGAACATCAATTAAAGAAATGTTCCTTTTTAAAATTTAGAAGGAAAATGCTATTTAGCTTGTCTACATAACGCAACAAGATATCCCTGAAAATCATCCCTTAAAAGGATTTATTTTAAAATGCATGGACATTCATGTAGTTAAAACTATCTATAATTACAGAATGACAACAAAGCAAGATTGAAAAAACATTAGTAGGCAGTAATCCCATGGCCACAGCCAAAGTCAGGATCATTTGTGTTTCTATTATTCCTGACAGAGCTCCAGAAAACTCATCTTAATAAATTCCTTATTCTATCCTTATAAGATATTATAAGATATGATATTATTTTTATTACTTAATTTTAATTTGAAGACATTTGTGTAGAAAATTGCTACACAATTAAGAGAAGAGAAAAACTGTTTATAAGTTTGTTTGTTTGTGGTTTTTTTTTTTTTTAAATCAAAATTAAAAAGCCCTTTACAACATATGGGAGTAGTAAAATGTGTTGGGAAAGGGCAACTTACTTGACTCCAGTGAAATAATATTTGGTCTATATACCAAATGAAAAATTAGGTGTACAGATTTTCTTCTATAAACTGCCCAAGCTGATATTGACTCCAGCAGACTTGAAGCAATTTATAATTTGGCCCTAGATGACTAAGTAGAGTCAAAAAGTTTAATTCTCAACAAACAGTATTTACAGAGTCTTGATGGTATTTAAATCAAAGGAAAAGCTTTCTAAACACTTGCCTTTGAACAGCAAAAAAGATGGCTCCTCAAAAAGTGCCACAAAAGGAAGACTAATACATCAAGCTCTGCATTTCATTATCAAGATGTTTGAAGACTTGAATCTCCTGCTAATTTGAAATAGTCTTAAATGTTATCAATAGGATATTCAGCTATGTGAATATACTGATCTTCCTACTAATCTAGACACAAGCAAAATTTGCCACTAAATATGTGTGCTGGTTTTGGCTGGGACAGAGTTAATTTTCTTCATGGTAGCTAGTATGGGGCTAAGTTTTGGATTTGTGCTGAAAACAGTGTTGATAACACAGGGATGTTCTCATTACTGCTGAGCAGAGCTTGCACAGAGCCAAGGCCTTTTCTTCTCCTCACCCCACCAGCGAGTGGGCTAGGGGTGCACAAGAAGCTGAGTGGGGGCACAGCCCAGCTGACCTAAGGGCTATTCTAGGCCATATGATGTAATGCTCAGCAATAAAACAAGTTGAGGAGGATGGCAGGGGCCCGCTGCTTGGGAACTGGCTGGGCATTGGTTGGTTGGTGATGAGCAATATTTTTCATTTGCATCACTTGTCTTTCTTGGGTTTTATTTTTCTCTCTTTGTTATTTTCCTTTTAATTTATTATTATTATTATTATTATTATTAGTTGTTGTTGTTGTTGTTGTTGTTATTGTAATATTTTATTTAAATCATTAAAGTGCTTTTATCTCAACCCAAGTGTTTTCTCACTTTAACCCTTCCAGTTCTCTCCCCCAATCCACTGGCATGAGTGAGCAAGCAGCTGTGTGGTGCTTACTTGCTGGCTGGGGTTAAACCATGAGAAAATGCAGCTGAAATAGTGTTTTGGTTGAGAAACTTCTCTTCTCACTATAAATTCAGGTAACTCAAAGGTGACATTTTCAAAGGACTGAATAAAAAGCTTTGGGGATTTTCTGAGTTAAGATGATGGCATCTGAAAGATACTTGCTATTTCAGCTGTATCCGTTCAGAAGGTTTTCAGCGGTGAAATGAAGAATGAGAAATACCTCCTCAGTGCACAACTACCAAATTGTTGTCATGAAGCTTTCAGTAAGTCATTCATCCCAAAGCATATTAGCTTGCCAAACTATCTCCGTAATGGAAGTCTGTCTTTCACATGGCTCAGAACTGGGCTTTTAAATTATAACTCTGGAAACACTTCAGCATCAAACTGTCTAAACAAGAAAAAAATGTATAAAATTTTTTGATCCCTTATGAATACAGTAACTCTCTGAACAGACTAAATAGACTACACTACACAGTGTCAACTTACATTTTTGGGAAGGAACAGCAGAGTAAAACGTATTTGCAATCCTACTTGAGGGTGAACTGACTCAGACATTGTATAGGTAAGTATTGGAGGTAGATCTTCACGAGTCCTTTACTGCTATAGAATATCCTTGTTCAGAACCAGATCACAGGCTTTTCAAGCCTACTACTTCATTTGAATCGGTTCATTTAGTATCAGATAACAGTTAGAAGGCTGACTTTTCCCAGACACGGAGACTTCAGGTTTAGCCTTTCCTGTAACTTTTCTTTGAATATCTAAATTCCTGCCACCATCCAGGAAGAACAGTACATCTGCAAAACTTTCAAAGTTTGAAGATTAGCTCTACAAACCACTTTGTACTAGGGATCATACTACTTTCTGTAGGATTATTTTAGGATTTTTCACCACTGTGGCTTATTTACCTTGCCTGTATTGGCCCATAGACTAACATCTTATACCTTAAAAGACAGCTTATTTTGTAGAGATGCTAAAATATACCTTTTTTCAACCACTGTCCATTTTCACTTCTAAAGCTGACAAGAAATTCATGTTACAGTCCTTAAAGACTCCATTCATGCACAACAATGTCGGTGCAGAGACCAATGTACTCTGAAGTAGAAATGATTACCTTAAAAGAGAGGTAACTGTTGTGGTCTTGTGGCTGTCTCTCTGCAGATAATATGTACTCCTCTATACTCTGGCTATAAAACATAGTCTTTCTCCTGCATATCTGCACAGTACCAGAAGCGTATGTTCTACTCCATTGGTTTAACATCCAAGAAATGTGAATACCACAACTTGTTCCTAAAAATTGTTTTTAAGTGAATCTGGAAGATTCATTTGAAGTAAAGAAATATATTCATTAATTTAACAATCTGCTTTTTGTAGTTGAGAAACAACGATGAATTTAACGAATTTATTTACTACTAATTTAGTTTTAATAAAAGATTTCTATGTACTTTAGAATTCCTTTTCCTCTTCCCCTGGTTCTCCTGGTTCTCCATAATTTTGTACTTGGAACTTGCTGGCTGATCCATTGTATGATGGATGCAGGACACAAATTTCAGGTTTTTTCTTCCTGCTTGAATACCAAGAGTTAACATCTTCCAAGATCATAATACATAATGCAATTACCAGTGCAAGTAAACATATAGTTGTTCTCTTGTGGTGAATATCCAGGTAAAGAAAACTTTTATTCAAACATTCACAAGAGACTGCATGAATAATACCAGTGTGAGCGAGCGAGTGGCTGCATGGTGCTTAGTTGCTGGCCGGGTTAAACCATGACAACCAGTCACAACTTTTGCCCAGAGGGATTCATTTGGACTTTTTTGTTATGTTATTCATTGCCTTTTTTTCAGAGTTGGTCTAGAGTAAAAGTAAAGATAACATATATATTCTGAGTCTGAAAATTAGATCTGTACCTAGGAAGCAGAACTTGCAATCACAGTCATATGATAATGATGATCTGACCTGATTGCCAATGATTTTCTTTTTCTGTCAACAACATGAATTAAGATTTCATATACATATATACATTAAAAGATGTTTCACATTAAGCATCCAGTAAACAAGGATTTATTGTAATTAATCCATAGCCAAGCAACACCTTCAGTATGCCCTTGGCTTCACACCATTGCCACATGTCACCTACCAGCAAAAATCTAAGTAGAAAATAAATCCACTGCCACATGGAACAAAAACCCTGTTGGACCTTACCTGTGGAGCAGTCAGGCTACAACACCAACTCAGTACCAACCATTATAGTCAGCGATGCTCTGTGTGTTTGCCGGCCAAGTCTACTGCAGCTCAAGCATTAAGTTAGCAGTATGGATTGGTTTTAATAATACTCCTCCTCTAAGGCCTTCTCCCTCAGAAGAAGTTATGCCTCCTACATTTTAAGAAGAAACACACTGATTAACAGCATGTTGATTTTGTTCTGCCTTCCATCCTGTTTATGTTTTCCACAAAAGACCTTTTTACATATTAATTTGTTAACACACTATTTTGCATGATGCTTAGAAAGAGGGATTGCGTCACTAAATTATACAGAGGAATTATTTTCCTTGAGCTGTACCATTTATTTTTGTTAGGGCAGTGCATGAAAAACTGAGAGTACATTCTCCAGAATCCTTCTTGAGGAATGGATCAAGAGTAAGAAAAAATCTTGCCTTTAATTAACTTCAATTTTAAAAAAAATCTTATTTTGTTGCATTATCTGTAAGAATGAATATACATATTATTTGTGCTTTTCAAGTGCTGAAGAAATTACCAGGTATCATTAGTAGTGTCTGTATTCAACCACTAATGACTGCAGAGATGCTTATTCAAGCAAAGAACATTTACATGCAGACTGCAGGGACTGAGCAAGACTTTGTTACTTCTCTGATTAAAGGAATTGATTTGACTGGAGGAAGAGTTACTTTAATTAGCTGTGCAAATGCCATTAATTCCAATTAATCTTCTCACAGTGTCAAGACCAGAATCCAGGGAGAAAATAAATTGCAGTAAATCAATGTAACTCTTGTTTCTACCAGGAGCAGGTGCTTACAGAAAGAGGAATGTCTTTTATAGTTGTCTGCATCAAGAAGTATTTAAACAAGCCAGTAATTCAATGTACCAAACCTCTCAATAATTCTTTATAGACTATTTATATATCTCATTAATTGCTTTTCATTTGATGGAAAGTATTTAAGTTAGTACTTTTGAGAAGTATTCCAGTAAGAAATTTGCTCAAAACACCCACAAGTACAACCAAGTTTTATTTTGCAGAGAAAACTGAGATGTGGATTTACAAGATAATTGTTTCTATTTACAAACCTTAGATAAGCACTAACTTGCACTTAATTTTCATGGGGCAGATAAGGACAAACCAACCAGTCAACTGACTCCAATGTAACTTGAAAAGCTGACTCTAAAAGAAGCTGTTGGATTTCTTTTAGACAGCCTTTGAGAACCATTACCATGAAATTTTAACCCTTGAGGATTTCCATGCTGCTCGTAGCAATGCATCAGAGCTGTCACAGCTTCTCAGATTTTGAGAACAGTGCCTCAAAAAAAGCACAAGCTCAAGCCTAAAAGAAACCAAAATAAATCAAATTAATCACCTCAGAGATGTACCACTGAAATAAAATGAAAAGAGTGCTCTGTGTGGGCAGGCAAGCACAGAACATCTTCCACATTTGAGAAATATTGCAGCTACCCTCTTGCAATAGTTTGCCTTAAAAAAAATTTTCATATCACACTGCACAACTGCGTGGAGAAGGGTATGAAGGAGTTTACACCTCAAGAATAGGGTAAGAATGAACGAAAAAGGAAAACTCTGAACAAATAAAAACATCTCTTAGAAGAGCCAAAGGTCTTTTTTTTTCCCCCTAGAAGATTAAGAGCAACCCTCCAAAATTTCAGTAAAAGTAACATACCAAACTGAGCTACAAAGCAGAGTTTCACAATGCATGCTAATATATGTAACCACATACAACCCTCAGACCTCAGGTGTGGTTATGCAGAAGTTTCCCACTCTCAGCAGCTGGACAGATATCAGTGTCAGAAATTGCAACCACAGATCATTCAGTTACAGAATATCCAGGTCGCTGACATCTTCAAATGTGTTTCCTCCTGTTAATGCTCATTTATTTACTCACTTTGAAAAGAAAAGACCAAAATCAGATACAGGTAGCAGCTGTCAGGGATTTGAAAGCACCAATGAGCCTTACTGACCCTGTCCCCAGGGAGGGCCACCCAGGGGTGCCCTGGGTGGCAGGGTGACTGCCCTGCTCCCCAGCTGCCCAGCTGCTGCGAGCCCCGGGAGCTCCAGTTTCTGTGGCACCCTGGCAGGAGCAGGGCACTGGCCAGAAGCATATGTCATACCTAACAGCCAGCTGTTTATCTCCTACTTTTCTCCCTGTTCTGGCTGACAGTGCCGAGAGGAATCCCAGGCAGCTGTGTCCCAGAATATTATTTTGCAACCAAAACATCTACTGTGCAACATACACAGCCTGCCCTCAACAAAACGCGGTTCAGGGTATGAGCAGAAAAGCCAATGTGTTATGAAAAACTTCATCAGGGATAAGACAGTCATTTTCCCGTCCATTTGTGCTGTATGAGTATAGTAAAGTATGGAACGCATGCACAGAGCTGAGCTTTTCAGTTATGGATACCGAGTTGCTACTCATATAAATCTTAAGAGCAAAACAGGGAAGACTGTACAGCCTGTGTCCTTGAAATGCATATCAAAGCGTAAGTAAACCCCTCTGTTCTGTACTGAATGGTTTTATTAAAGCGATATTAAATATATTTAGTAAATATTATGCTGTATTAAAAAGTCCTCTTCCTTCAAGAGCAAATATACAGCAGTTTTCAGATGAGTATTTTTAGTCATATAATATCATATAATCAAGATGAATGTTTCTGTCTGAAAAGTGAAACCAGAACTTTTGCTCCAGAATTGACAATAGTTTCTTAGCAAAATTATGTATTACACTTTTTTTTTTCCCCTTAATAAAAATCTTCCTCAACTCAAAATGGTTTTTTGGTATCTGTTATTGTTCCATCTTGACCTCTTCCATTTTCAACATATGATTTAGTATCGTCTGTTGCTTTTAGTATTGAGCAATAACAACAACGCTCAGTGATATTCTAAGGTTTTATGATGACATCGATCACCATAGATTCTATTTACTGGGCTAGAGCTTTGGTTTGGTTTGTTTTTTTAAAGAAAGAAGGAATCAAACAACACCTTGCATTTAACTTGAGGAAAAAAAACTTCACTGATCTCAGCGTGACTCCTAAAGATGAACATGTGATTGCTGTTTCACTAGGAGAATATGACATGCATTTAAGTGACTGCTAACAGTCAGACTGTGAATTACTGTCTGAAACACATCTAGCAGTCATGATGTCCAAGTCATCTGCCTAATTATTAGTCCCTGATTGGCTGAGAATTTTAGTTCCCTAAATTATGTTATTGAGACTTGCTACTGTGACACTGTAAGGAAACTGGAAGGTAAGAAACTTTTTAGCCAGCTGAGAAGGAAGATACACATTCTGAAAAATGTGAGATCCACTACTAAGAGGTTGGCTGGAAAATGAAAATGATATTTAATTTCAGAAAAGGAACAGAGAATTCTTCATCAAATAATTTTTTTTTTAAGCTGCTTTGGAAATACGTTATTTCATAAATACCTCTTCTGCACACAAAGTGGAGTCTGCAGTATTCCCAGGGAGTATCCAAAATATTAGTTTAGGCTATGCAAGGTGACTTTAGTGTAGTTTCTAGAATTTCTAATACACTTTGTTAGAAAGATTACAACTTTTTTCCTGCTCCCTCCTTGGCTTAAATGACTAACTTAGTTGATGAATTAAAAAAAAAAAAAAAAAGTTGCCATTTTAAAGAGTGGCATCCATCTCACAACTGCAAGATATCTGAGAAAGACAAAAATAGCCTAATTTACTGATATCTGATATTAGCAGCTCTTTCCAGGTTTAGAGAATGAGGTGAGATCTTTGACAACTATTCATAGTTGTTACTTATTGCAGTACAATTATTTATACAACAGCATTGGAAATCTTCCACATGAATGGTTATGTGCTGGACTTACAACATCATCATATGGGAAGACAGACCTAAGCTTATCAATATTTGCATCACAAGGATTAGTCTCCCTGAATGAGTTACTGCTTTTAATTTTTTTGCTAAGAGCATCCTGGCAGTTTGAAGGCTTCTCAGGTTGATTTTTCTTTCTTCCTCCGCTTTCCCCATGCTGTATTATGTTGGTGTTTATCACTGTGAGGCTAAAGGATGCAGACATGCTGAGCAGATGCATGATATGGGACTCCAACAGCTTTCGTCCCCCTAGGCTCTGTAACAGTGACAGCCCAGAGACCTTACACCCCTTATTCAGCTTCCTTCATCATAGCTTGGAACAGCAGAGAAAACTGAATTATGTTAGTTGTGAAAGAAAATAGAACAGGGAAAAAAGAAGGGGGAAAAAAAAAAGATACACAACCTAAGGGAGGTATTTTTTTCTCAAATTTAGAGTTATCCCACAATTTGTAACACCAGCTTAACCTTGAAATGGCTTAGAACTACAAAATCTCATTGACTTATGTCCTTCCTTATATGAATTCATGAATTAGAACTCCATCTACAGTGCTTATTCCATAAAATCACCTCTTTAAAAATCACATGCTCTACCAGGCTACTCAGCTCAGTAAATGCACATGCAAACTTTTTCCATCAATAGATCCACTAAAAACTGCATTCTGTTCCTTCATGGTGGAAACCTGCCCAAGGCTAGGAGAGTTCAGGAAAAAAAAAATCAATATCCCTAAATGATTATAAATCTGTGTTTTTGCAGTGAACATTTCACAAATCAGAATTCAATAGTTTTGCAAAATGCTAGTTTTGACCTTCATAAACCTATCTAAGTTCATTACTTCCATAAAGAATTCAACTCAGACCTCAGCAGGATTTCTCCCCCTTCAAACTATTCCTTCCAGCCGAATATATGTAGCTGATTTATTTTCATGTGTGTCATCTGCTCTGAGGATATCTCAGCAAGATCCAGAGTGGCAAAGCACGTGTCTTCACTGAAGGTTGGGTTCTTGGTTTTACACAAGAAAATTCTCAACTCATCTCAATGTAGCAAAAATGATATGCTTTAGAAATTGTGAAGATGATCACAGGAAGTGTACAGCTTTTCTGTGAAAGAGTAACAGCTTTTTTTTGCTTTTGTTTGTTGGATGATAACATGTTCTCACCCGTACTAAAGTTACATGTACAAAAGTTACAGAAGAGCTTTACAAGTAGGAAGTAAGTACTCACCTCACTACTTAAATTGCTACAGCTGATCCTCTCATGGAAAAATGCTGTTCCTGTATCATATTTTAAAAAAAAAAAAGGAAAAAAAATAATCAAGATTATTTGATATGCTATTGCATATTTACTGTGCCCTTCCCAAAATACCCTGAATATTTAGTTAGAAGTTTCTTTAACCCCTTGAACTCTTCCTTGTCATAATAAATTGGGACATTACCTTTGGCAATACTTGGATGCTAAAAGTCTTCAACCAATACAGCTGTCCTAGTGTTGTCATTTATCTACTACTTATTCCTCTCTACTCCTAATCTGGGGTTCATGATACGTCATTTCTCTCCTCATGCTCTCTCTGATGGTACGTCATTAAGGCTGACACTTAAGCAGAAACCACACACCTACAGCGTAAGGCTGAGCACAAGAATCACAGTTCCCATGGTTTGCTATTGCACCATTAAAAATAAACCTCAATATCAAATTGATTCGGCATCAATAGTCCAGGTATGTCTCAAGTCAGATTTAAGAACACCTAATTCTGTGATGCAGTCAACCATTTTATTTTGTTTTTTTCAGCATTCAGGAGGAAAAACAACACAACTGGATAAAAATTTTTGAAACAGTATTAAGTCTGGGCATTCAGTGAAAGTTCCCTGACTTCCCCAGAAAATTCACAGGATATAAAAAAAGAGCATATTTTAGAAAGGTAGTGCAAGACAACTGATACGATAATAAATTTCTTGCAAGAAATATATTGCTATCCATTTCTCTTCAGACCTTAACAATGTCAGGTAGATTATACATCTTCCAGAGAACACTATAAATCACTCTGAGTCTAAAAGCATACCCAGTTAAGTTAAATCCCCCAGAGCTATAAAAGAGAATCACAGAACATACAAATGATATGAAAAAAACCAGAGTATGATGGCAGATATGCCATGTATATCATATGACCTACACTGGTGCAGAAAACAGTACCTCCAAATGGATATGGATACCACACCATGCCATAAAGATACCATATGGTAAGTCAAAACATGCTGTAAGTATGTTACTTGTGTACCACAAAGCAAACTTAACCAAATATCATGATTAAACCAGAAGAAAATATACAAGCTAAGCTATTTTTTTTTCTCTGTGTTTGGGTGATGATTAATGAGAAATAATATACAGACATCAAACCCTTAGTACCAGTTATCACTGGCATAACTCCATGCCCAGTTTTGATCACTAATATCACACACCTTAGTAAGCATGAACAGAGTTACTGTGTTATTCCTGCCAGAGAGGAGCTTACTCCTTTCCCTCTCTCCCTCAACATTTGGTTTACATGCTAAACCATGGAGGCTTTTGTACTCTGCTATTAACAGAAAACATCAAAGGCAAAGTTAATGCTTTACCTGACCACACGCCTTCTCTAAAATGTACAGCTGCAGAATGATTGGTGGCCAGCAAAACTGATAGCTATGGTAAAAGGTCTATATGGCCATAATAATGAAAAAAACCCCCAAAAGTTAATTAGAAAGTACTTGCAAAAAATGAGCTGTTAATCAGACAGGACTAATGACGTTCATGCTGGGAGAGGAAGGGAAACAAGTTAAACAAGTGAGTCAGGAAGCTATAGGTCAGGTTGCTTATCTTTGGTTGCTATAGAGGCTGGAAATGTTAAACAAAAAAATCATTCACACTCACCTGAAAGGTAACGAGGTAGAAGGAATTGTTAGTAGTGTCTGGAAAAAGCTAAGAGTGTTTAACTTTTTTGTGCATGAGAAGGCAGCTGTCCCGCTCCCTGGGGGACTGACGTGTGGCCTTGACACAATCTCTTATGACATTCTCACAGACAAGCCATGTGTCTTCAGATGCATGTATATTAGGCCAAAACTTACTTGTTTTAACTGGGGAATAAAATTGTCTTGATGTATCAGAGAAAAATTTATCAATGGCTTCAATATAATAAATATAATATGATAATATAATATAATATGGGTTTTTTTTGTTTTGAATAATTAAAATATAATATAATTTTGACAGATCATCTAATGAAAATAACCCAATATTGAGAAGTTAAGCTTGCCATGGGTTTCAGAGATGATGCTGGCTAGCTTTGTCACACATTTTCTGGTTTACAGATGAATTCAAGTACCTTTGTAGGTAAGTGCATTGAAGTGCAGTTGCTCCCCCATGCATTCTTTACTTTAAAAGCTTGGCTGCTGCATATTTTGTAGGACATTTCTGTCAACACTTTTGACTGAGCGCCTGGTTCCCCAGAAGCTTGCTCTCTCTCACCCTGGGAAAGTTAACAGCTTCAATCTCCATGAAGTTTCTTGGTGCAAGGGGGTGGTAGAATAAGTAAGCTAGGCCTAGCTAGCAAGCACATGGCTAACTGAGATGACTATCTCAGAGAAACTTGTCTGGAGGACTTGGCTAGAGGGTGCAACCAGGGTCCAGGTCCAGTACAGGTGACCCTAAAACTCAGGAGGCAACTGTAGCTGGGTGAGCTGAAAAGTCCCTCAGTTTCAGGTGGAAGGTGAGCATAATTTTGTAGACATGGAGCTCCTGCCTAGCATTAAGTAGCAAAAAACAAGCCTCACAAAAACTAGAGGCTAAACTGTAAGTTAGTACAGGAAAGGGGAAGTTTCAGTCAGGGAAAATTGTGCAATAATATGTTTGAAATGCAGTGGCATGCACAGATAATCAGTACTGGAGAGATCACTTGGGACCACTGTCTGAGTTGTCGATAATGGTGATGTTGCTTTATTTTTCTTTGCACAAAAGGTCATGATTTTGAACCCTTAATGTTATCTGCAGAAGTGCCTTGCTATTAAACATAAATTAGTAAAGTTATTGAGTGCAAATGCTAGTGAATCGCTCAGAAGAAACAATCTTCTTCTAAGTCTTGTTTTGAAGAGTTTTGCAGACAGGAAAATATTAAGCTCAGCTGAACTGTGGTGAAACACAGACATGGAACCAATCCCAACAGAAAAGAGTTGCTACAAACCTGACTGCTCTGGGAAACTTCTCTTGAAAGCTGTGGCTGTTGTTAAAGTCAACAGTACTTCAGCAGCTTTGCTTTTGTGATGGTAAACACAGCCTTGACATTTGGACCGTCTGTTTATGGATACAGCAGAAGTCAGCTGCTGAGCAGAAAGCAGCAGCTATTGCCGCTTTCATTCACTTCCCAAACTGCCAACTGTTTGATATGGACATTAAAGAAGAGAAGCAATTGAGGACAAAAAAGTACTGAGGTTGGGAGGCTTCTACTTGAAATATGAAAGGGAACTGCTTTGTAGCCTGTGCTGCATGTGTGTGGAGCACTTCAAATATCAGTCTTGGAGAATGGCAGGCAGGGGAAGAATTGGCAGTGCCTGGAGAGATGTCTGGAAATCACAGGATGTGTTGGTCAGTGATGAATACCCGTGCCTTGGAAAATAAACACAGATAATAAATCAAAAGCTACAAGGACCCTTTTTTCCTTTACCTGGCCTGAATTTTACATATCAACAGAAGCTTACAAAAAGTCAGTGATAAGCAGGAGATAGATAGTTATTTCACAATTGTTTAAACCATGAGGACTTTAACATGCTACTTGAGGTCATCAGCGGCGTTGGAAGCAGGCTGCTTGCAACAGAAAACCTAGTTGGATAGCTGTCTTGCTAGTTTTTGGACAAGAAACTGTAAAAATTCATGTACATTCCAAATAATTGTAAAAGCTAGAAAGCGAGTGACGGGAAAATATTTTTTAAAGTGAATATTTTATTTCTTTAGAGGTTGAAAAACACTACTGTACTCTCTGGGACATGGTCATTCTTTCTGTGAGGAAAGAGACAAAGCTGGCTGAAGTTTGTAGGGATACTACGGACTCCAAAAGTCACCTAGTAGTATTCAGTGCACGGAGACACCATGGACAATGGAAAGTTGACTTCTGCTGTCAGTGCTGCCAAAGAAAACATGATAGAAAGAGAAAATAAGTTTTTCCAGAGAAGCAGGAAATCAGAACACTCCATGACTGAACATATCATGAAAGCACAGTGATTGTTTTTATTTGTGAAATCTGGGACAGATTGCCAGTGACAGCAGTAAGGCTATCAATTCTTTCCCCCCTTTCCATTTACTTTACTTGCTCCTAGGCCTGGATGCAAAGTGAACTCCATTCTTTTTTCCAATTTCTTCAGTTAGGTTTAGATTCAGTACTGATTTTCCAACATTATCTCATTTTATAAATGCCAACCTATTTTCCTTTTTTTTCCCTAATTTTTTAAGAAGAAAAGAGATAGTACAACTCTCTGCTGTTCGGAACCAAAGACCATTAAAATCACAAATAATTTAGGTCAAGAAAATAGGGGTAAGAACCAGAAGTATGTGTTGTTTTTTTTTTTAGTAGACAACTAAAAAACTTTTACATTTAGTTGGTGACATTCAGAGATTACATCAGGCATGGTGTTTTAACTGATTTCCAAGCCTTATATCCAAGTGACAGTAACTTCCAGATGTCATTCTAAGGAATTAGTCAGTAGCTTTATTTAGCTTTTACATGTACATTGGAAAGATGAAAGCTAGTATGAATTGGTATCAGAGATGTTCTGGTTTAGAAGATAGACATTTTAATTCAGTAAAATTTTATCTTTACTCTTCTTTCCTCATTAAAAAAATAATTATTCATTACATATGAAATAAAATATTTTAATTGCGTCAGTTTGGATGAAGCCTGGAACCAGTGAGTTTAAAATTTTAAGAGCAGGACAGAAAATTGTATTATTCTCTTGAAGAGCTTTGAACTGTATTAAACTCAGAAACAACTGTTACTCATGCATCAGATTTTTTTTATACCATGTAGATTTATCTTCACAACGCAACAAAATCTAATTGGTTTGCATAGAGTGAGTCACTAAAAAGGGATTCTCAAAACAGTTGTAAGAATGACATCCACAAAAGCACATGGTTCAGAAGATTAAATTGTGCAGACAGCTGGTGTGGTGCAGAGTCTACTGACTAAGTGTTCAGAACAGGGCTCATGTAGGTGATGAATCTTCTGCAGATGCTTGGTACAGAGCCAAATTTCATTTCAGACTTCAGAGAACTATAATTTGATACACCAACATTGACCAAATTTCTGTTTGGAGAAGCAAGTTTTAAAGCTTCCTGGTACTCATCCAACATTTTTGCTGAGGGACAGATTCATAGCATGTGTCTATTACCTTATGGCAGAGCCAGAATCACAGTGTCATGGACACAGCATGCAGACTAGCAGGGGCCTCTGGAGATCTCCACTCCAACTCCTGCCCAGAGCAGGCTCAGCTGTAAAGTCAGACCAGGCTGCTCAGGGCACCTATCTGTGGGGAGTGGAAACCCTATAAGGAGGGGACAGCACCACCTCCTTGGGCCCATCCCCACTGCCCATACATGCTGGAGTGAGAAAAGCTTTCTCTTATCTCCAGCCTCTCTGGCCCTGCTCAGTTTGCTGCTTACCAGGGCCCAGGATCTTCTGCCCACAGATGGCCCCTTGCCCCACCAGCATTGCTGCCAGGGCCCTGCACAGTGCTCTGGCCCAAATAGCATGGAGACCCTAACAGCCCCTTCTTCCCACTGGTCTTAGACCCTCTGCACAGTAGCACTGTTGTTATGACAATCTACTGGTGCCTCCAAGTTTGGGATCACCTGTAAACATGACAGGCATCCACCTTGTTACCTTCACAGGTCATTGATGAGAGGCTGCTGTGGGATCACATTTGTTCCCAGCCACCAGGCAATGCATGACCCATCAACCACCCCTCTCTGAGTCAAATTATCGAATCATTTTTTTTGTTTCCATCCATCGGGTTGCACACTCCTCCAGACCATAACATTCCAACTCAGCAGAATACTGTGGGAGACAGTGACAAAAGCCACGCTAATGTCAAGGTAAAGGACATCTGCAGTTCTCCACTTATCCACAAATACAGCTATGTTATCACAGAAGGCAACTGTCTGGGACTGAAATGATCCACCCATGGTCAATCCATGCTGGCTATTCCTGGCCATCTTCTTCACCCTTTTGCCCCCAGAGCTGTGCTCCAGCAGGACTCGTTCCATGTTTTTCCCATGCACTGAGCTAAGTCTGACCAGTCTGTAGTTCCTCAGTGCCTTCCTTTTTGTCTTTTTTGAAGGTGGGTACAACATTTGTCTTTCTCCAGTCTTCAGGGACCTTCCCTGATCATTACAAGCTTTTAAAGGGGCTAGAGAGCAACCTTACAAGGACACCATCCAGCTCTTTCAGCACCTTTGGGTGCAGTGTGTTGGGTCTGTACACCTTTGACTGAACTGGTCCCGAAAACACTGTGCTGTTTTATGCAGAAATGAGTTGTGTGGTGATGCCTCTCAGTAGGCCAGATAAACTTAGGCACGCTACCTCAGCAGCGCAGCTAACTACTGCTGATTCCAGAGCTATAGGTGTCACAGGTAATTCGGATATTGCTGTTCTGTGCCACACGTATGGTGTGAATGCACTGTCCTGGCTTTTCCTTCACTATACAAAGTGCTGCCAGCCTGTGGAAGAAGTCCTCTATGAGTTATGCAGTGCTGGGGAGCTTTTGGTAGGGCCAAACTATGGGGCATGGTGACCTCTTCTGTAGAGCTGTGATTGGACCATCATCTTCAGACCTCAGATGATAGTGCTGTTCTTCATTATTCTAATGGCTTTCAGGGTCTCTTGGATTTCAAATAATTGATAATGATGTCACTTTAATTTCTAGTTTAATGTTATTTGCCATTGGGGCTCAGAACTGTGTAGAACAAATAACTTGATCACATCAGATTTTTTATTCCTTTCTGATTGGAAATAAAGGATATTTAATATATGACTACATTCTGTCCATATACATATATTTTTTGATCAGGGTTTCTTTCAATATTTCTTCTATTCCACTGTTTATATTAAACTAAAAATAGGATTAAGATGCATACATATCTCCTTTTGTTTCTGAGAACTTGTCCAATTATTAAATTAAATATGTTTATGCTGTATTTGCATTTACTTTCTTGGGATTTTATGCCACACATTGTCAAAAAAATCCAGCCTACACCAAATTAGGAAATCAATGTAATTTCACAACTAATAATTACAGCTTCATTTGCTAATTAAAGCACATCCAGTGAAGAAAAAGAGCTCTATCATGTGGCCAGTTAAAACCATTCAAATGTTACCACTTAATATTCTGATCAAATAGCCCACAAATGAGTGACAAACAAAGAATTTTCTCTGAAATGATTTGATGACTAGTTTTGAATTACTGATATATTCAGAGATAACTGCAGTAAGAAAATGGAGACCAACCTGACCAAATAAATTATCCCTTACAATTTATTTACTCACCTCTAATTAAAAACAATAAAACCTGCTTCATGAATATTTGATCTCTGCAAAAACTGTACCAGTTCAATTACAGTTGTTTGAAAGTTTTATGTCAAGAAACCATATGATCTAGTAGTTCTGATTTTTTTTCTTAAAAAGCATGAATATTTTAGAACAAATTAGACCATTCTTGCCATCTAGTCCCGACAATGAATTGGGCCTATGCAGGACTTTCTTTAACAATTCCAGTATTGTAAGTGGGTATGAAAAACACAACTAAAGATGTTTTTATCCCTAATATGACTGGGATCAGAGCACAAATTTTATAAAGGAAGTCCAGGAACACTGGTCTGAGGACATCTTTATAAGTCTGTTTTAGATAACGGCAAACTATAATCAAACCTTACATATCATTACAGCTAATAAGTTGCTGAGCTAAGAAATTATTGTGTACAATCTTGGGCATGCTCAAGGAAGATAAACAGCTCAATGTCAGGCTTTGCTGCTTCTGACACATTTCTAACATTTTTCAGTGCTTCTTGTATTGCTGACTAAACATAAGTCAGTCTCTTTCATGAAACCTAATATTTCTATGCCCTTTCCTGTTCCAGAATTAAAAAAAAATGCTTCTAAAGCAACTGACTGTTCTGTTGTTTATAGATTAACTTATTGCATATTGTAACAAGGCTTAATTTAGCATAATAACTTGCCAGACTAAATGTTATTATTCCCTTGATTTTGTCATGCTTTTCAGCAATGAAATTAAATATTGGGCAGAATAAGGATACTTATTAATAAGATAGGCAAAAAGTTGGTAAACTTTGCAAAGTACTAATTAGAAGGTTGTCTTTTGTAAAAAGAAGGTTTCATTAGGCTTTCTTTCCTTATGAGATGGACCAACGAGAAAAGACTTCAGTCTTATTGCATTATGTATTTGCTACATGTATTACTGCTCTGTACACAAGAAGACATCAAAATGGTAAGTTCTTGAGTCTTGGGGTGCTGCACAGATTCTGTTGCTACTTACATTCAAATTGAATTGACATAAGTATATCAAGAGCCTAAACTGTATTTTTTGCAGTCACCAAAACCTTGGCATTAATATAAAAGGTACTGTGCTTGTTTTGGGTGATGAACAGATTGAGAGCAGCTCTATGGAAATGGACATGGAGGTAATGGTGGGTGAAAAATTGGACATGAGCCAAAAATGTGCACTTGCAGCCCAGAAGGCCAACTATATCCTGGGTTGCATCAAAAGAAGTATGGCCAGCAGGCCAAGGGAGGTAAGCCTGCCCCTCTACTCCTCTCTGGTGAGACCCCACCTGTAGTACTACATCCAGTTCTGAAGTCCTCAGTACAAGACATGGATGTGTTGGAGCAGGTCCAGAGGGGGGCCATGAAAATTATCAGAGAGCTGGAACACCTCTCCTATGAAGAAAGGCCAAGACAGTTGTTGTTACTCACCCTTGGAGAAGAGAAGGCTCTGGGGAGACTGTATTGCAGCCTTCCAATATATAAAAGGTGGTTTATAAGAAAGACAAAGAGGGACTGCTTATCAAGGCCTATGGTGACAGGACAAAGGGCAACAGTTTTAAACTGAAAGAAGATAGCTTTAGATTGGATGTAAGGAAGAAGTTTTTTTTATGCTGAGGGTGGTGGGATACTGGAAGATGTTGCCCAGAGTAGTTGTGGATGCCCCATCATTAGAAGTGTTCAAGGCCAGGTGTCATGGAGCTTTGAGCAATGTGATCTAGTGAAAGATATTTCTGTCCATACAGGAGGGTTGGGCTAGATATTTAAACATATCTTCCAACCCAAACCATTGTATGATTCTGTGACTTTATGATTCTCTTGCCAAAACAACCTCTCAGTGCTCATTAAACCTTATGCTTATTGTTGGTCTACATATTCCTTTTTCAGTTTTCATGCTACTATTTGGTTTATATCTTGAGCATATGAATTATACACAAAACCATAAAATTTTTTTAAGGCATTTGTTTATATCCATGCCTAAAAAACAAAATCAAAACCAAACTAATTTTTCACGAATTCCTGGAAAATGTACTCAAAGAATATATATTATTTATGTATGTAGAATATTTTATATTCTATGTATGGGCTAAATGTAAACTCTCCAAATTAATTTTAGCAGGATCTGATCTTCAATTATTTGTGTTCTTTTGCTGATCTTCACCTCTAAACTAACAAAAGAGGTGCATTTTCAGTGTTAGGTGCCCCTGAAAATAGCATCATATGCAGTTTTTCAAGACAGAAGGAATGCTCTCCAAGTCATGGCAGTGTGCAAAATCTACAAACTGTAGATTTGCTAGTATGGTTTATGTGGGAACTACTGAGCGTCAGCCCATGTACTAACCCTAATTTAATCATCATTCCCAAATGCTGAGTTAATTTGTGATTTTATTTAAGATTCAAGTTCAATACACCTTTTTTTTGGTCTCTTTCCAGTAGTTTTTTTAACTTTCCTGAACTTCCTTGACTAATTATAGAATACTGGTTCATCAGTTCAAGCTAGGGATCTTCTGTAGTTCCTAAAGGCTGTATAACAGTCTATGGACTGTAGAACAGTTCCTAAAGATTGTAGGTTCCTAGAGCCACCACGTTTTGGAGAACTTCTTTAGGTATTGTGAAAATTCCTTTTTACCTGCACAAAACTTGATCTGTTCCTTCATATAGATTTAGGTGCATTTTTGAAGACAGATAAGATATTCTAAAATACTGAAGAAATCATTGAGAGGTTGAAATAATTCCCTGTGTTTTCCCTGTGCAATTTCCAAATAGTAACTTAAATGAGAAATTATTTTCATACCTTCTGATCCTTCAGTGAAGCAAAGGCAGAACTCAAGGACATGCATGGATGTGCAGGGGAAAGTGCACCGAACATGATATGAAGCTGCAGAGCCTTGCCCAGGTCCAATGAAATTAATGAAAATATCCATGGCATGTTCTGGATCTGAGCCTCATGATGAGATGAGAAAGGGTATAGTAGTGGAGAAGGTGAAGAAAAACTAAAACCCAGTAATAAGCCACTTGTGAAGCTGTGATCTCTTGTTCTGATGGGGTGGTACAAAGTGCTAAGAAAGAACAGGGGAAAAGGATACAGCAGACTCATAGGGGAAGGCTCTGTGCAGAGAATATGCACCTTGGATTGTCCTAAATGCCATGTGCTGTCCCAGAAAGGTTTCATTAGTGGCCACTCAACACAAAAAATCAGTCTTACTTGCTGCACAAGAGGTGCTTAATGGCACTGAAATTGTTCAGTTAATTAAGAACTCAACAGGAAGGCCGGTGTTCTTCCTAATATTTTTCGTAACATAGCAAATTATTGACTTTTGTTCACATTTAGAAATGAAGATCTCATTTGCAGCTAGAGAAGAGTAAATGACATCCTAATAGTACTCCATTTTATACAATGGGCTATGCCGTTATCTCAGTTTGGTGTAAATCTTCAGTAGTTTCATCAAATTAATGGATTTTTTTTTTCTATAGTTACACGAGAGTAATTAATGTAACCTTGTCAGGGAAAAGGCCAGAGGCCAGTTGTGCTAATATTCATGTAGTTGCTCTGGGTACAATGAAAGTATATAGTGGCTGTTTTTCAAGAAAGGTGATTCAGATTTCCCCGCTGGCTATAAAGGAAGGAAATTTATCCATATCCTATTTTCCAGTTGTGTTGTAAACACAATGACATCTTGTTAAATGTTCTCCAGTTTGAAATAAAAGAGCAAAATTTCCATAAATAAATAAACACAGGATTTCCATAGTGAAAGTAGGTATATTCTTCTACCTTCACCTCCACCCATCCATCTCCTTCCCTTTTCCTTGCCAGAACCCTGCATGGTTATGCCACCTTGCTGCTTGGTGCCCTAGAAGGTATTTTTGACAGCAGTATCCACAGGTCTGTGTGCCAGACCTGAAGATGCCAGGACATTTGCAGAACTGGTGAATTATATTGAATTGGACAAAAGGTTGGACCAAAGCTAAAATTATAGACTGACCTATTCCCCAGGCAGTTTTCAAAATGGCCCACCATCAGTCCAATATAAGCCTTCAGCACTGGGGAAAAGACTGATTCTTGTTCTTAATTCTGTAGAATTGATCTGATGAATGGCAAAACGGCATACGGACAGTGAAGGACAAATCCTCACAGTTCCCAGGTGTTTTGCTTATCTGTAAGTTAGGAACTAGTTTTCTGTAACTTTACTGGTCTTAGATTGGTGAGGTTTTCAGATGCCCTACAAAGCGCTTGCCAAAACTGACAATCTTCTGACAGTTTCTTCTTAGGAGAAACTTGGCTTGCTTTCAACATGCTTGATAAAACTGCTTAGTGCTCTTCAGATTGTTAAAAATAGTGCCTCAATACAAAGGAAAAACAGGGAAATATCAAAACCAAAGTAATAGCTACAGATGAAATTCCAGGAAAAGTATTGTTGTTGACTTTTTGAAAATAAGAAATACCAGCCTCCATACAGACTGACATGCTTAAAGTTTAGATCTTGCCATCATCTGTTGTTCCCTTTTTGATTTAATATTAAGAGTGTATTTTCATATTCTGGTAGTTGTTAATAGGCTCGCGTTGCAAAATTGAGCCTGGTTTTACTCATCTATTTTTGTTTTTTCCACTGATAGGGATTTTTATTTTTAATATGTAGAGGCATCATTTCTATTTTGTTATCAAATGTAGGCAGCTGACCTCTCAGTATTTTTGGCAATCTTGAATGCAAAGACAATGACAGGACTTCACTAAAAGAAAATGCTATCTCCTTTTCCATTCCTTCAAATAGCCTAGCAAATATAGCCTACATGCAACCCAGTCAGTGCAGGACTGCAAGAAGAGAGACCTGGATATGCTGTAAGAAAAGCAGGCTTTCATAGTGACTTTTTTGTTTTGTTTTGTTTTGTTTAAATTGGCAAAAGGGCTGGGATATCCCTGCTCAACTGAACCACAGTTCTACACATAATGCTTCTTATGCCACTGAACAGACAAATGTGATCCATATACGGCAAATAAAACATCATCATCATCATCATCATCATGTCATCTCTATATGGTACTTTCTGCTTGTAGTTACCAAATCATTTTCTGTTAGAAGGTAAAATGGAATATTAAAACAAAAGTGTACATAATAGTATATGGAACTTGTTGTGATTGCCTTAAGGAGGGTAAATCTTAAGCTTTCCAGGTCCAATGTGTGTAGTGACATCAAACCTGCTTATCACCTTCTTGCAAAATCTGAACAGTTTCATACACACAAAAAAACCCCATGTAACTTTGGTGGTTTGGTTTTTGGTTTTTTCCTGGTTCTCAGAAAGTAGTCTGATTTTAACTGGAGTAAATCAGTTTATTGATTGCAACAGCGAGAACAGTATTTAATGCTTGCATGATATCCTCAATATAGTACATACTTTGGTGTTATAATTTACAACATAAAATTATCACATTTAGTTCCAAGAGTTTAAATACCAGCACAAAGATCACAGTAAAATAAAAGCTATTGTGGTATATTAATACATGAGCAAATGAATCATCTTCTCTTCCCAAGCAGATTTGAATCAAACTTTTGAAATACATATTGCTTATAATACGCATAATTAGTGTAATTAATATTGCAATTGATTTAAGTTCTCTGTTACGCTTTGTGCTTAATGATATTATTATAGCAGATAATGTTCATCTAACTGGTGTGTTCTGAACAGAAAGTTGTCTTTATCTTGCTTTTCCTATAATGTCATTAGGTAATGGCCTTTGCCTTATTCATCTGTTTTTTCTTTCAGAGGATTACAGAAAGAAATTGTGTTTTGTGTTCTGATGCATGAAATATGTTCCTGTACTGGTTTTGTCTGAGCCACTTACTTACTCCTCACCAGTGGGATGGGGGGGGGGGGGGGTGGTGGACGGGGACAATCAGAAGGGTAGAAGTGCAAAAACTCTTGGGTTGAGATAAAGACAGTTTAATAGCTAAAGCAAAAGCCATGCACACAAGTGAAGCAGAACAAGGAATTCATTCAATACTTCCCATCAGTAGGCAAGTGTTCATAGCACCATACAAGCTACTTTAGGTAAAGGTAACTGTATCCCAGCCAAACCCAGCATGTTTCCTTTGTTACTGTTTTGACACGGGCCACCTGTGGCCCTTACTGGCCCTGCCCCACCCCTGGGACCAGGAGTCCTGCTCCAGTGCTACCTCCACCCATGCTCCATTGTCCAAGCCCTGGTGTGTCCCAGCCCTGGCCCTGGTATGTTTGGAGGTCCCCGCTGCTGGGCAGGGGGAGAAGCCCATTGGTCCTTATGACTCCTTTGGGGCTGATGGTTTCTGCCCCCAAATGCCCAACTCCTCTTGCTCATTGTCTCCTTCATCCACCAGGTGATCCCCAGAGCCACCTGTGCTCCTACTGCCCCACTGCTGCAGGAAGGAGTTGCTTAACACTGGTTTTGTCCTTCTGGGATTTGGAAAATAACAGTAGCCAGAACAATGCTTATAGACACTTGTTTCCATCCATGCCATGGCCTGGTTTTGAGAAGAAAGTAAAAAACTGTGTAAGAGCAGAGAAGGAGACATTGTACCACATCAACAGTCCATCATGTGTGTGCAACAAAAATATTGGGAAGTTTCCATCCTGGTTTTGCATTGTCATATCCATGAAGGATATGCTTTCTTACTACAGCCTTTTTTACAGAGCAATAATTCATGCTAATGCAGGTCCTTCTTCTGCCTCCAGAGATGCCATGCTTAATTCTTTTCTTGTCCTGAGCAAAGGGCAAGTTGTCCCTAAGATACTGCACCACTAACTTCTTCTAGGAGTGTACAATAGCCTTCATTCTTGCAGTCGCCTCACTTGGATCTTAGTTGTGCTCCTGGATGAGTGCTGTGAGCCAAGCACTTTGCCCATCTGACAAAGTATAATGCTAATGCTTTCTTTCATGGTTTTATCAGTGATTGGTGTGTGTAGATAAGACATTTTTAAAGAGTTGGAAGCATGTTGCTGTTCTAGTAAAAAAAAGTCAATAATTGCTATAATTTTATTGGGAGAGACTTGGGGAAAAAAACTATAAAAGCAGAAACACAAGAGTGAATGCTAGGAAGACCTGTGTTGGGTTTTTTGTTTGTTTGTTTGTTTTAATGAAGGATGCTTTTTATGTTGCAGCTTATTGGCACTGAGTATCTTCTCCAGAAAAGTCTCTTGCTAAAGAATATTAAATTTCTTTTTATGCATTTGTTATATATTTGAGAATATATAGAAAGTATTCTAACTCTTCTTTTGACCTTATGTAATTTTACAATGACACAACCTTAATTTCCTTTTTGTGATAAATTAAGTAATTCAGGCTAGCAACAAGACATATCAAATGTTCTATCTTCTGTCCTCCTCTCACTCCCCCAAATTTAGCCAGTGAAAAATCCTGAAGCAAATAAGTGCATTCAAACGACAGTTTTGACACTGACCCTTTATTTTCCTTGAGCATTTACAGTTTTCTCTCTGAGGTGAAGAGAGTTGATGATGGTGTTTGAGCATTTAGGTGGAATGGCATTTGACCAAAGAGGAAGTCTGATTCTTTACAAATGGGGAACGTGTTGCATAGAAAGGTGAAAAGGTTTGCCCCGGGTCATCCCACGAACTAGGAGCAGGTAAGGTCAGGACTTACTGAGTCCAAGTCCAGGAGTATACATGAGTAATTTAGCTTTCTGTGAAACATAAATAGCTGGTTTACAAATGCTTGGAAATAGAAAGTGTTGCATAATGGTAACACAATACACTCTACATAGGTCAATCAAATCTATGGCTTGCAGTGTCTTCACAGAATCACAGAATCACAAGGGTTGGAAGGGACCTTGGGAGATCATCTAGTCCAACCCCCCTGCTAAAGCAGGTTCTCCTAGGGCATGTTACACAGGACTTCATCCAGGCGGGCTTTGAATATCTCCAGAGAAGGAGACTCCAGAACCCCCCTGGGCAGCCTGTTCCAGTGCTCCGTCACCCTCAGAGTAAAGAAGCTTTTCCTCATATTCAACTGAAACCTCTTATGTTTCAGTCTGTGCCCATTGCCCCTTTTCCTGTCGCTGGACGCCACTGCAGAGTCTGGCTCTGTCCTCGTGACATCCACCCTTAAGGTATTTGTATGTATTGATGAGGTCCCTTCTCAGTCTTCTCTTCTTCAGGCTGAATAAGCCCAGCTCTCTCAGCCTTACAGATGTTATAGCAGCATACAATTTTTAAGAAGCAGGAGTTATTAGTGGATGTCATTGCATAAAGTAGGAGGTTGAAACATAAGAAATTTTGGTGTTTCATTCCTACTTTCCTTCTTTTATTTCAAGTAATCACAAGTACCTGCTAAAAATAGGTGTGCCCAGAAGTTGGTTTCTGTGATTTCTTGCGTGTATGTTTTGGATCGAATATGGAAAACAGGAAAAAAAAGAACCATGATGAAGTGAGGTGTTGGTTTATTATGGGTGAAATATGTGTGGGTTTTTTATCTTCCAACAGCTATACTCCCCCTGCCATTTGCATTTATATAAAAAGCAGAAGCCTCCATCTCCATAGACACAGGCCCTAAGACCTGGTATAAAAATGCCAAGTTAGACAATGAGCTTGACAGAGAGCTCACTCTCTAGTCAAGTAAGTACGGTATTGTCTGTCTCTTCAGCTGGAACATGCAGTTACCAGTTTAAACATTTACTACATGAATTGCTGGCCCCTTCAAACAATACCCATGTAGAGAGAATTGAATAAGAACTTTCTTGGTTTTCTTATGAATTAAAAGCTGCTACCGTCTGTCCATAGGCTTCACTGGGACCTTCTGCTTGTGCCTTCATTGATCACAGTGCAGCTAGCTGAGATACCAGTGGCATCAAAAGCAGCACTGTGAAAGTTCAAAACACACTGAAGAAGCAAGACAAATAAATATTTGAGCAGCTGCCTTGTGTTAAGCCCCCTACGGCTGCAGTCAGACTCTGATCTAGAAGTGCAAAAGATGGGCCATTCCCTTGGTGTAACTTTTAGGTCTACCAACCCAATCCAATTAAGATGTTATCAAATGAGGGTTGCAAACATTTAAATTAGATCATATTGTCAAGTCTTTTAGAGAAGAGTAAAACTTAACTAAGAAAAATAAAAATCTACGAAATGTTAAGCCATCCATTATATGATAGTGACATAATATTTGCTTAGAACTCTTACAAAGCCAGCAAAATCATAAATGAAGCAACAGCAGTCTAAAGCAACAATACACATCTGTTAAATACACACAGTTAAAAACTATTAGATTTTCTCAGATTTAAAGGCATAATAAATTAAAAATACTTTATTTAAGCTTTAAACTATAGTAATTTTATAATAAATCTTATTTTTTAAAACAAAACAAAACAAAACAAACCCCCCGCCCCCTCCCCCAATACCAGCTCTACCCCCCCAAGTCAGGTTCTTCGTGATAGGTAGCATGATAGGGCTTAGGTTTTTGTTTCATGGAATAGTGGGTTATATCTTGGCATATATGAATTTATGGCACATAAGCTTATAGAAAACATATCAAACAGACTGCTAAATAAAAAATAAACTGCATATTTCTGGAAGCCTAGAGCCATCCATGAGTTGGTGTGTGGTGAAAAAGGAATTCTGATTTTCATTGTGTCTCAAAATTTGAACAAGATTTCTCTTAGACTTAGCTCACCGCTTCATGCTATGTGTCACATTTTTATTGATAACCTCCACTTGTCAGCTTCCAGATATGAGTACTGCACATGCATAATCTAAGAGAAGTGCATTTTGTGAAGATTTATTGTGCATGTTTTCATAGGTTTCAGTAGTCTACCCAATTTTCTCTTTAATGATTTGATAGAATCATAGATATCTTTTATTGTAAAGCCTGGACCTAGCTCTAAAATGTGTGCATCATCTTGACAGAGGAAATGTTTGAAGTATCTTCTTATGAGATCATCATCACTTACTCCTCCCTTCTTAAAAATCTGTGATCTCATCTACAATGAAAAGGCTATTCATCCTGGGAATTGTGGAATTTGCTTCTCTCCCTCCTTTTCTTTAAAATCTGTGAACATTCTTTGTGTTCTGACAACCTGACTGCTGTCTTGTGCTTTTAATGTAACGACCTGTTTTTTTACTGACCTAAGCTTCTGTTAAGTTTTAATTGTCTCTCCTATGTTGATCTTTCCCTTAGTTCCAATTATCTATACAACAGGGATATTTGAGGCTATGACTTATCCTACCCTTATTATATTTAAATTTTAAGGATTAGCACATGTGAAAACTCCCCTGTTACACCAGTGACAGAGGTGGTCTGTCTTACGGGATTGAAAACCCACCGAGGCAGGAGCATTTGTTTACCAGGTCTATAAGGGTATGTGTAAGACAGTAATCACTCTGACATCAAGGCTGAGAATTAAAGGAAACAATAAAATGAAGGAACAGAAAGAAATTTTAGTATGAAACTCTAAAGGGATATCACTACTCTGTGCATAGTTTATGGATTCAGTAAGTCTTTGTAATATTTTTATATGTCTCCTCTAAATCTTTGAAGATGCACACTCAGCTCCTGAAGTGTATGGGATGGTTTGAGCAGATTGTGAAGGCAAAGAATTTGCTATGAAAGGCTATGAATTCTTCATACAAGAAATTTTGGATGCTAAGTTATTGGTTGCAAAATGCTTCAGTGAGTATCTGGGTGTTATTCTGGTTTAGAATCAGTGTAAGGGAGTTCACACATTTTGTCGTATTAATTTTTTCTCTGTCTCATGTACCAGACAGAGACATAAGTTCCAGTTCCTTGATTTCATCCTATGAGAACAGCAAAGCCTTGGACACACCAGAATAGTTCCAGTTCCAAAGGGCAGTAGATGAGACTTACAACTAACTCTGCAGGTTGACCCTATCTTGCAGACGTGGCTTTCAGGCCCAGTTTTACAAAAGGGACCTTGCTTAGACTGTTTTGTATTTGAATTAGACTTGTAAATAATAATTTTTGGAAAAGAAAAGGGTATTTACATCAATGTTATTGAATATGGCCTTTTTTCTAATAAAACTTTCCATATCCACAACGGGGAGGGAGTGGGATAATATAATCTAAAAGTAAAAGATAAATACAAATAAAATTAAAAACAAAAACCCAATACATTTTTAAACCAAAAAACAGTGGAAATACTGGGGATTGAATTAAATGAGACTGTGTTTGCTGCTGGTTTTCCAACTGAAGGCCTCTGCTTCTCCTTTTGTGTTTCTATCTAGTGATGAAAGGTCTGTTTTTCCTTAAGGAAGAGCTTGTCTAATGCAACATTTTCACAATTCATGGGAATGTTTTTGTCAAATCCAGGAGTCAAGGGTGAAGAGGAAACAAACACATAATCAGTTTTTTCCTCACATTAGCAGAACTGCCCACACTGTGCGTAATGTAACTCCAAACATACCAAGATGCTCTTACCTTCAGAGACTTGTACTCTCTCTTCCACTACTAAGAAGTACATGTTTTCATTTATCTGATGCCAGTCACTATTCTGTTTCTTAATCCCTGCTCCAAAGTATTTTGTCTGGCTTCTTTATGGAACACTGGTCACTAAAGCATTGCTATTCTGATCTGATGAGGCTATTACAGCGTTCATTGCATGCCTCAAATTTCAAATAGCTTGCTTTATATTCACCAGAAAAGACTTATTTTTTAACCAAGTACAGTCAAGAATAAAACTTTTGAAAATGTTGTTTTTTATGTTCTATTGATATCAAGAAGGGGGTTGGAAGGGAGGACCCTGGCAAGGAATGTAAGTACTTTCCCAAAGTACTACTTAAAATGGCAATACTGTTAAAATGGCAAGTGCAAACAAACAAAATAAAATGAAGTTTCCTTTTACAAATATTACATTAACTGTGACTTTTTCCTGTATTTTAAGAAGACAGATATTTTGAATCCTCTAATCACCAGCAGCGGTGCAGCTCCTCCTTTAAATAGTATGTTTGTAATGTGTCCCTTGTTAAGTGAGCATTTCGGTCTTGTTTTAACAAATGGTATGTCCAAAATTACTTTAGAAAGCATTGCTTGCTTCTATTAAAAAATGTTTGAGCAATCAATCCTGACAAATGACAGTAGAAAGACTAATTTGTGCAAACAGGGAAAGCTTTTGTTAGATATTTTTATGTGCTGAGTTTCTTCCTAACATTTCTGTAGTCAAGCTACAGAGCCAAATCATCTCTATTATAATCTGGGTGAAGTTAATGGAGAAGTTTTATAGCAGCGAATGAAGTGTGCAGCTGCAATACACAGCTACTATGTAAAGCAAAACCAGAATTTATGGTCTGCTCCATATACCTCCATGGATTTATATGCTGCACCTATTCCCTTCCTGTCCAACAGCTTTACCTTGCCCCAGAGTAAGTATAGCAGAGTTGATTTCTTGATGTGAGAGATAAATTGCTGGAAAATGAGGAATTATTGCACAAAATATGTGAATCTGAGAACAGATATACTTGTTGATGACTAGATACAATATAAAAAGACTTAACATCATGAAAGGATGCTGTGAATAATGTCTTGCTCTCTAAAAGTCATGCTGGTGTCTTTCATGCTAGAGTTTTGTATAGAAGGTCATATTATGGAGTTATGTAATTCTTCCTCCCTCTCTCTGTTCTTCTCTTCCTCCACTCCCTTTCCTGCTCTCCCTCCCCTACTTCTTTTTTTATTCTCTTGGTCTTATTTCTCCCTTTCTTCTCCTGTTGGCATGGAAATGACAAAATCACTTGTGTTAGTACATAAAGTTGCATTATTTGTATGTTTGTTTGAGTCACATACATTTTAGTAGAATACTGATTGAATCAATGGTCAAAGTGGTAGGAGTACTGCATTTTAAAGGGATCTTACTAATTCTGGAAGAGTCAGTAAGTTAGTCTGTTTCATATGAAGGGTTTAAACACGTAGAAGAAAACTTTTTAAAGTTACTTTTTTCATTTATCACTGTGCAGGAAGTAAACATTATTTAGGCTGTTCATTTCGTGTTCATGTTCATTTCACCTTCAGTAAATGAAGACAGGTCTCTTGTACCTATGTAATTCAGGAATAAACGAGAATAGTAGAGATTTGTAGATGAGGTTATTCTTCCACAAAAGGTGAGAGTGAAGGAAAGTATGCAGAATCATAGATAGCTCCAAAGATAGAAAAAAAAATCAAACAAGACTTTGGCTGCAGTGGTCCGAACAATTGGGGAGACAGGAATAGGCTGGATGCACTTAAATGTTGGCAGGATGTGGTTCTTCACTTGGCACAGGATGAACTACAAGTTTTTGTAAAATATATATTCAAGTAATTTCCAATTTATGATTGTACTTAGAGTCTAAAATGTGTGTGAGAGAGAGTAGAGAAAGAATGGCCCTGAAGGTATTTCAGGCTCTTGCCCAGATTCTTGATACAAATCTTTTACACCAAGGACAAATCCTTTTAAGATATTTCAGAAAATAAATAAAGATGTGCCAAAGTAGAATGAAGCAGAAAGCACAAATACATTCTGAAAACTGTAACCATATTCAAACACCTAAGTATACAATATCTGTGAAGGGGAATGCGGATATACTGGGAATAACAAAGAAGGGCAACATTCTTTGTTATTTTATGTTCCATTCAAGAAACCAAAGTAAGGTCATTTTGCTGTTCTTAGCTCTGTAAATGTAGGTATTGCACTGAGCAAAAGACATTGCATTACTGTGTGTAAAATCACAGAATTATTGGAAACAGGTCACCTTGTCCACCCCCCTTCCTCAAGCAGGGTAACCTAGAGCCACTTATGCAAGGCTGTGTCCAGATGACTTTTGAATATCTCAAAGGATGGAAACTCCACTACTGCCTTGGGCAATTTGTTCCAGTGTTCAGTCACCCGTATATTAAAATAGTGTTTCCTGATGTTCAAGAGGAACCTCCTGTGTTTATTTGGCATAGCACTGATGAAATAAAAGTTAGATTAAAATAATGAGCACTGTAACACTTTCAAATTAATATCGTCACCTATCTTCCTTCTGAAGCTTGAAGGTGTGTCAGCCACATGCAAGTTTCTTAAACGTTTTTACTGCTCTGAAGCACACATATGAGAGACACCTTAAATTTTCTTCAAGTGAAGATCAATATTAATTGCCTGTATTAAAGCTATGCAGATTTTACTGAAGTATTTGTCTCTTGTTGAAGTTTCAATATGTTCAATAACATGTTCTTGCCTTTTTTCCTTTTTACTGTCTGACATCACTTCTAGCCACACCATCCTTCATACATCTAGATCTGGAAATTCCTGCCTATTTCAAGTCAGCATTTTTTCCGTCTCTCCCAGTCTGGGTTTAATTTTGAAACTCAGTATTTTTAGAGGCTGTTTGTGTATAAACCACTGAATCATGAGTAGCACTGAGATGCGCGTACTAGTCACCCGTTCCTGTTGATCTTGCCTGATTATCAAGCTTCATCTTTCAAAGGCATCAACTATCAAGTGACTTCAATGGAGAACTACAGCAATAATCCACATACTTTAAATAACATTTGATTAATTTTTTTTTTAATATTGTGGCTTCTTCTTTTTCATTTATCTGTGAAAAATGTGAAAATTTCTAAGCCTGTGTAAGGAGTTGGCTTCTCAAAACAATTCTGAAAGGTGTGTAATGGCATTTGCAATTAAGCACTGCCATTGGCTTCAATGGAAGCTAAGTCGAGGCAATGCAGCACACTTAACACACTTCAGCAACTTAGCAATTCACCTGCTTCCTTGTGACGTGTTCTTTGGCACTGCTGGGAGTTCCCATCCCCTAATTCCTATGCTCTTTACTTTATAATTAAGGTACACTATTACATCATATCATACAAATCTTTCTATTGGTAGCAAAGGAAAAACAATTCAGGAACTTCATAAGTTTTGTCCTGGAAAGACTTCACTTTATATTGTTTTTATATCAGGTAGCATCTCTCTTTTCTTCTTCCTCTCCCAGACACACAACTTTTTCAGGTACATTGAAAGAAAATGTAACTGGAGAATTCCGAGATATGTGTCCTAGTGAGTCAACAAGGAGGGAGACTCAGGTGCATTATGGGAGGTACAACCCAAACAGTGAGTCCAGCAACACCTAACCTGTGCCTCTAGAAAGGTACCACACACATTTCCATTTTTGTCAAGGGATAAAGTAGATAGAATTTTCAATAGAAAAAGGGGTTATTTGCTTTTTTTTTTAAATGAAAAATATCAATTTTCTAAGGGAGAAGAATACCCTACCACCCCACCACCTCCCATCTTCCCAGCAGCTGTGGAACGTAATGGAAGTACAGCATGATTCTATTTGCATCAGATAAGAGTGTGAGGCACCCAAAATACATCATTCTTAAGGTATTGAGGTGGCATTGTAAAATTGGTGTTTGGGAGCTGAGTCAGCTCTTTTTAATTTCTGATCAAAATACGTTTCAATGAGAGCTGAAAAAATTCTGCAGGAAGCAGAGAGTTTTGGAAAAAAAATCCTGTCAAAGAATGCATAATGATTCATAATTTGTATTGCATGCAAATATGCAAGGGATGGCAGGAAAAAAGCATTCCTTGCCTATTAACAGAATAGAATAGTTTCTTTCATTGCTAATGCTCATCATGTATGTCATATAACAGGTGTTCATTCTAGTCCTGACAAAAGCTTTTCCTGTAATATACACTTCTCTCACTCTCATAATATATCATTAAGTAGTCCCCAGCTTGTGGTAGCACTGAATCTTCACTGACTACTACTTTGCCAACCAATTTGGTTTCCATCAATATAGTTTTGGACCAGCCATATATTTTCCTTTCCCCTTTATTTCTTTATGGCTCCCTTCAGCTTGTAATTAATGTCCAGTATTTAGATGTTTTCGTTATTTATGTTTTGGTTTAGTCCTGGTAAAAGTGCTTCAGCCTCTTATGCCATCTTGCATTTTCTGTTTTTAACCTCAGTATATACAGTTTATCCCTTGCAAGGCTTACAGGTGATTGCAAGGCAAGGTGGTTGCAGGAGGAAAATATTCTTAGTTGGAATATCTAGATTTTAGTGTGTTATAAATATCTATGAATTGTAACTAAACATCCCTTTTGCAGCTGGCATTTCTTTTACAAATTTGAAAAGACAGAATTAATGGCCTGAATAGTATTACCAAGTTTTCTTTTTCATTTTTTCTCTTGTCCTTAGCTCATTTAAATGAGCAAGTAAAATGAATGTGTACATTGGCATTCTTATTAATATCCTCCACTCTGGCCAGTTCAAGGTGGCCTGGTAACCTAGTTCATGTGATTTCCAAGTTGTAGAATACAGAGAAGTAATGTATGAATATTTTTGTCTTTAAAGATAAAGCTTTGCCTTGCAACATGAACAATACTGTAGATTTTGTTTTTTTTTATGTAGGTAACAACTTGCAGTGGTTGACACAATAGGTACTTATAGGCCAATGAATACAAAAAAACACAGCTGAAAAATTTCTATGACCTTCGGGTTGAAGTGCTGGTGAAAACATCAGACACACATTTAAATAAAGAAAACTCTCTTGGGATTCCCTATCCAGCTGTTGTGAAGCAAATAACTGAAGGAGACAATCTGTGCATGTTTTTTCTTCTCTTTGTTGCTATACACATTGCAGTAGGGCAGCTCATTAACGTTTTGTTTAAAAGGGAAATTACAAAGCGATGCTAACTGAGGTTAGAGGTCAGAAAGAGCACAGAGTCACGACAGTGAGGGTGAGAAAATGATTAAATTAAAAAGGGATTTTGGAATCCTTCTTTGGCAAATGTTTTCCCAGTGCTGTGAAGGTGATGTGAAGGTGGTGTGAAGATATTAACACTTTCAAGTGGAGTGTGGGGGAGACAGTCTGCTGAGGAAGGCATAGCAGATCTCACAGAGGTCCTCTTTTGTAGTGTTGCCTTCTACCTTAGTGAAGCAGAGAACTGTTTTCCTGCTCAGCTGAAATTTCCACCTATCCTCAGAGGGAACAACTAACCGAGTACTGGGTGCCTGTTAGCTTCACCAGAAAGATGTGTTTTCTAGTTAAGCCTACTAGAAACCATATGTTGAGTCAGAAATTATATTCATCCTGCTCACCACATGCTCCTTTTCCATCTCTGTTGTACTACAGCAAAATGTGTGTTGCTGCCCTCCTTCTTTAGCATCTTAGCTATGTATGGCTGTGCCTCAGGACTGCTATAACTGTTGTCATAATAAAAACTATTTCCAGTCTGCTTCTGACTAGTCTAGGTATCAGTATAGTGGTCAGATTCCAAAAATGGAAGACATTTTTACATCTGCCAGGTCTCATTCCCTTTGTTGCCATGACTTAAATAATGGTCTTGTCACAGGATGTTTAGTAAGTGAATTGTATCCTTAAGATGAAACTAACTCAGATGAATTCTGATAAAATCAGAGATAGTTCAATGTACCTCTGTGTAAAATGTGACATCATGATTACTCAAGTTCTGGGAATGGCTTTAAAAGTCTAAGCTCTTCACCTTTTTTATTGCATTGCCAGTTATATGACGGTAAATTGAATGTATTCTCATTTAAGGTATTGGCTTTTCACTCCTATTAGATCTGTTTAACAAGTCCTTTAGAGTGCATAAGACAGTGCAGTCATAGGTTAAACTAAAACCTACATTAGCTTGTTGGGTTTTTAATGCCTTACAATAATTGTAGCACCTTTTAATGCTTAGAAGCGAGTCTTGGGATGTTATAGTAAACGGAGAAACTTTTTTAAATTAGCATACTTTCATTTAGCATTGAAGTTTACATTGTTTAGCTGTAGATACTATGTAGACAGGTTGGTTTAGGTATAAGAAAACCTACTGGGGAATGCAAACCAACTCTTGTTCACTGCAGGCTTCAGGCAGGTATAATTTGGGGAGGGAGGAACACGGTGAAAAAAACCCGAAGAAAACCTGCCAAGATTCCTATTTCCCTGTTTCAGGAGGAAAAAGGATGCTTCTCAAAGATTTGGATGATGGACTAAACTCTGCCAGAGACAAGTTAGACAGCAGATAACTGACAAGATAAAGGAGATATGTTCAGTTAATAAATCACATCTCTGAACTCCTAAGCGTAACACCTCTACATGTGTGTAATTTATATATATTAAATTAAAGTATCTATAAAACACACACACACCGTCTCACTGTATACTCAGTCTATTAACATTTCCAAAGCACTTGTCACAGTCCTGTCTCAGCTTTGTACAGAATTAAACCACCACCATAAATATTTCAAAAGCAGTAATTAATTGTCCTTCTTATGCCAGACAAAATGATAAGCTGCTGTTTCTTAAGAAAAATGATGGTTGCACTCCTGCTCTCATTTTAGTGAAAGACTGTTGTTTTATAATCTTATTTTATTGCTTTCACTCTGGTCCTTTGGGAAAGCTTGAGTGATGATGCAGGTCTTACAAAATAATCTAAAAATTGTAAGGTGATGGCTTTTCTTAGATCTAATTTTGGAAGATATTTCAAAGTCTTGGACCTATGCTTTGTTTTTAAGTGTACTGCACTTGTTAATCACAGCAGTAACAGGTACAGACAAAAGCCTTGAATCTGTGCCAGAGCATTGCACTGCAACAACTACAGACCTTCAGTCTCTGTGAATTAAAGTAAAACCCACATTTCTGGAAAGCCCTTCATATGTCCCCCCAAAGGAATGGTTCCTTTCCCGATGTGTAGGTGGCTCACTATGAAAGCTTGTTTCCTTCCCAGCTTTTAAGGTATCCATCCATCACTATCACCCAGAGATATGTGAAATAAAGCTACTCAGAACACAATACTTTCTTAAATTACTGGAACTATAAAACTATAGAATTATCATGCTACTTTCCAATCCCAACCATAAATAATCTTTTTTCTTCATTCATTCTTGGATTGGGTGGGATTTTACCAGAGTCTTCAGCCAAGTTTTTCACTTGTTTTCCTTTACTAGGAATTGTTCAGCAGCAGACTTTTCTGTGCACAGAAAAATGCTTGTCTTCCTCCCTCTGCCTCACTGTTTTCAATTTCACACCCTCCTAATGTGCCAGATGGAGTAATTCTTCAGAAAAACCTCAGTGGTGCTGAATTAATGTGGATGGGGCAGTATAATACCACATAATAATATTTGTGCATCCACAGACAAAATGCTCACAGCTTCTAACATTATGCCAAAAATGAAAAAAAACTATTAAATTGCTACATTATAGAGTAACTGAAGGGTTAGGTTTATGAGTACTTACTATGATGCATAGTGTGTCCAACCATACAGTCTTTCTCAATTCAGTAGTCACTCATTAAGAGGAAACATCCGTCTCAACATTTGCCAGAGATATAGATATTACCTGAAACCGAACTGTTGTTAAGAGAAATAAAGAAACCTGGATACAATTAAAAATTGCTTGCAGCCTTACTGGACAATGTTGGTTTGGAAAACTCCAGCTCAACTGATTTGGTTGGTTTCCAATGCCTAACTGTTCTTTGCTCCTCCAATAACTCATTGACCAGTTTCAATGAGATCTGACAGAGCTATGCGCATCTCAAAGATAAGTGAGTTTATATGTGAAAATAGGTAGCAAAACTGCAGGGAGAGAACTTGCAAGTGCCCCTCTGGCTCTCCAACCGTAGGAAAAGCAGTACTGTGACCACACAGTTTAAACACAGGCAAAAATCAAATGGGAGAGAAGCTCCAAACACAGATAAAGCTTCAGTCAGAGCTAGTAACTGATTATGAGACATAAGCCTGCAGAAGAGAACGACTATATGTGTTTCAGTCCTCACAGAATTGCTTGTGGAGAACAAGGCTAGGTCAAAATCCATCATTTTGCCCATCTTAAAAAAACAAACCAAAACAAACCCAACAACAACCTGAATATTTTTACTTTGCAAAACTCTGAAAACTTTTGGTATTTTGATCAGAAATGTGGATTTTGGCAGTCAGAGCAAATTCACAGAAATAATTGCGGCAAAGTTTACTGAAGGAATGCAGGGGCTGGTGGGGCAGGGGACTGGGGAGGGTGAGATAGGCAGGAAGCCTGACATTTATGCCTCGAAGGAAATAAAAAAGTGAGAGAAGGTCAGTGATTCATAAGGTTGAAGGAAATCTGGATCAAAGAGAACTTGAAAGGGTGAAGAAACTGTAAAGCTGAACCACTGATTCTTTCTATTCTGACTTTTCAGGTGTTTGACAAAAGTCAAAATACCCTTTCCTGGTATTTTAGATGTTAGGTTTGGGACTCTAAGAGGCAGATTTGAGGCCAGGACTAGTGGAGGGTTAACTGGATGTATGTGTATGATTGTTATGGTTCATCCTGTTTGTACAAATAGCAAGGTTTTGACTGAAATGTAGCTACTAGAACAAGTAAAAGAAATAGTCACATGATGTTTTTTCAGGCACAAAAGGTTTTCAGGGACACTCTAGAACACTTTACATTTGTGTACTGATGTAAAGCATATTTCTATTTTTTTATCTTTTTAGAAATAGAATAATATTAAGATAATTTTTAAATTTAAAAAACCTTTCTTTTAAATACTTCTTTAAAAAAGAAAAGGTGCAAAACTGAACATGTACATAGCAAAATGAAGCAATTCAGGTGCCCAAAGCAAAATTTTTGGATAGTTTCTTAAAAAAAACCAAACCCAAAACCCCAGATGTTTTTCAGAAGCAGAAAAATTGTTATTGAAATTTTCAAAATACTCTAAAATTGAAAAAACTTCATTTTCTATCTGGCTTTGCTCATGGAATAAATCAAAGAAGCTAGTGGTATGGACAAGAGCTGAATACAAACCTTGCGAAGTGACATGGCTAAACCTGGGGGAAAAAAAAAGAATTGGCACTGAGTGCATTGTTAATTGTCTGATAGGTCTCCTGTTCTTCAAAATATATTAAGGTGTAAGTTAGGTGGTCTGTTTATCTTTTAAAAAATCTGTGCTTAAAATGCAAATTTTTTTTTTTTGGTGAGATGTCTTTGAAGGCTTTAAAGACTTCAGAGCCACAATTAAATGCAGAGACTCCCAGGACTAAGAAAAATAAACAGGGAGCAGAAGATATAGGAAGACCTAACAGTGAGACTTGGAGGCTTCCAAAGGTATGAACATGGTCTGCAGGTGATGTTGCGTTGGGTTACTTGACTGAAACATAATAATTTCTTCAAATTTTGATGCTTTGGTATTGATTTCATGTAACATACATGGATTGCCATGATCTTATTTTTGGACTTGGAAAGAAGTTTATTTTAACATTGCTTCACTTCTGGAACACCAGTCAACAGCCCAGAAACTTGCATGAACTCAACCCATAGTTAGGATCTAATTTTGTTTGGATGAGAGGAAGGCCCCCTTGCTTTCTAGCCAACCTCAGATGAGTCTGGGAGGCCAGGGGCAGCTGGACCAACCCCTCATTTCAGGTTCGATCCCTTCAAGCAAGATTAAGACACAAATGAGGTCAGATGTCGTAAATCCACCCATTTATTAACTGTTCAGGGAAAGAGAGAAAGCAGCGACAGGAAAGGAAGGAAGGAAGGAAGGATAGGAAATCAAGTGAGAGGTCCAGATAAGAGAGAGCAGACAGTCACCACCATGGATCCACATGGTCTTCAGTGGTCTTCGGTGATTGCACACAGCATCTTTGGTGGTCTTTCACGAGGTTGGTGATCTCCCCCCCCCCCCAGAGTCTTTGACCGTCTCCCACAAGGTCTCCCCACAGTCTGAGACTGTAGCCTTTTTTATAGAGCACAGTCCAGCACATGCACACACATTTTGTGTGTTTTACTTTTTTTGGACTCTGTTCACGTGCTTTCTTGTTGCTGGGCTGGGGCAGGGTTCTGCTTGCATACTTTAAGTGGCAGCACACTGCAAGCCTTGGTGGGCAGGCAGCCCCACCTGGATGTCCATAGCTTCAGCAAGCCTGCAAACTACTTTGTCTGCAGCAATGCTGATCTTTGCGGATCACCACACAAAGGAGCAAGCTTTGAGCCAGTTAGCTGGCTATTCAGTCTCCCACACCCACGTAACACTGGCAGGACAATTTCACTTGAACTCCTCAAGTGCCATGTCTAGTGAATGCCTCTGCACAGAAGGCCCAAGTGCAAGTCTGCCATGATATTAGGTGTTTTTTTCGCAGTAAATCAAGGGGTTTTTTAGAAATTGAAAAAACAGTACAAAACATCAATGAAGGACTGTGATATTTTTGTCCCCGTCAGTCCCAGTGAACTGAAGAAGATCATTGGCTTTTGTTGTAAATTTAGGTTGCTTTGCTAGTGTGGAAGAATGATGTAGTAAAAATCATGAGGGATTTCTTTTTAAATATTACTATTTTGTCAAATCTGTTCTTCTGCTAACTGTTTTATGCTATCTTTCTCAGGCAATAAATATTAATGCTGTTTTAAACCATGATAAAAAAATCAATCCATGAGTTATTTTTTTCAAGTGTTGCCTCCCGGGACCTGTGCAAAAAGTTAAAAGCTTTTTTCTAGGACTTTCCTTTCTGGTGTGATAGACTAGAGAGATTAACAATTAACCAGATCGTTCAAGGCAAAACTCTGCAAGTCATGTCTTATTTATATATGTCCGGAAACATTTGATATACCATTTGACCACAAGCATGTTAAATTACTGTCATCATGAAAGATTTACTTCCACTTCACTTATCTATAAAATTAAATTGTACCACTTGTTTCTTAACATATTTTTTTCTTTCCTGAAGAGCTTGCTTTTTTTTTTTTTTCCCCCCCTGAAAAAAGGTTGGATGAGGCTTTGAACAACCTGATGTAGTGGAAGGAGTCCCTGCCCATGGCAGAGGGGTTGAAACAAGATTATCTTTAATGTCCTTTCCAACCCAACCCATTGTATGATTCAGTATTTCTGTACTACTGAATGTTATTAATAATTAATTCAACTAGTTTTGAAAATGCTCTTACTCCATGTGACAAGGATGTTAATTCTGACTCTCAAAGACCTACTGATGGATGTTCTGCTTCTGGTGCTGATGGTTGTGCCATGCTGGCTTGAACAGTTCCCTGGTGCTCTGACTCGCTGATAATCCTTGTCACCTCTGAGCCTTTACCTAAGATGAGAAAGTGCGGGTGCAAACATGATAAAACATTTGTGTGAACGTATCAGACAACATGTTCTTTGAGGTGACCTGGCAAACTCATCTAGATTTGGCAAGGATTTCCTTGCATCTTTCTGCAGAGTAACGCAGGGACATGTGGAAAATACCAGTCTTCTAAAAGATAACACTGAGAAGAACTTTGCATGAATTTCCTCTGACATTTTTCTGTCTGAATTCTTAAATCCCATAATTTTACAGGGGGAAGAATGATCCTTGAGAAGAAAGTAAAACCTATAATAATCCTAATTGCCATGAGGCATTTAGAAATGATAATATTTTATTGTCACGTTTACGTGCTACATTGTAACAAAGAAGAACTAGCGGGTAGGTGCTGGTTCCCCTTTGTGGGGAACATATCCCCTTATGGAAATGTTGTTATTACCAGGTTGTTACAGATGAGGAAATTCTCTATATTCTAAGAGTTACACAGCTATGTTCTCTTCCTATGGAAGTACACTTCAGAGTGTGGAATATAACAGCAATGGAAAATTGAATTCCTTCTCAGTGGTGGTGAGATCAAAAACTTGAACACCATTGGAGTACAGGAATTTCTATCCTTTCCCTGAGTATCACAGTGTTGATGGGTCGGAACTGGTCTTGGTGGTATGACTCCATATTAACCAACCCTGTTATTCCTGTCTTGTTTAATCAAGAACTTCATATACAGTTTTTTGGGCTCTACTACCTTTCTACATCTTGAATCAATCAAATGCTGACTGGCTTTTATGTTAAACAAATTAAACTCCAGATTCACATAAGCTTTGTTAGATTATTCTGCCATGCAAAAAAATGTATCATTTACTGAACTTGATTGAAAACGAATCGTTGTGCAACCCTCCGAGCTAAAACTTATACAGTGCATAAACTGACTTCCAGTTATTGTTTCATAGATTAAAATGGCACTTTTGTATATAGACTCATATAGATATCTTTCAATATTTTAGACGAGTTTTCTGATATTATTGGAAAATATACTTTAAGATCTGCTTTATACATTTTATCCATGGCTAAATGGCAGTTGGTATGGACAAGTAAGGTTTTTGACCTTTGATTTTTCCACTTAATTTCACTGTAATTATCCTTTCTTCCTTTTGGTCTGCAGGCAAAAATCTGAATAGTCTGGGAAAAGAAATTAATGGGAAGTGTTATGATCTGAATTTATTCAGGCTGTTTTCTAATATACATCATGAAATCCTTTTAAATGTGTTTTCACTGTATCTATAATTCAAACTGTGATTGTTTGCACACATTTATTTTTTTTTACCACTGCTACTGGTATAGAAGCTAGAGTAAGATCCTTGAGACAGTCCTTTTAGAAACAAAACACAGTTTTAATTACAACTTTTGATAGCTTGGAAATATTTTTCTGAGAAAAAAAATCTCAAAATTGTGGACTCAATTAACTATACTTTTTTGTGCACAAGAACTTTTAAACTACGGAGGAGCAGCTAAGAAAGTGGTATTGAAAGGAAATTGGAGTTGTTTATTTTGTGGTTGCAAAGGATTCTGAAAAACTGTACCAGCAGGAGTAATGGGAAAAACATGCACACATGGTCTAAATCTTCACTCCATATAAACATCTCTGAGGGTTACTGGAAAGATGTTATTAACCGACCTGTAGTTATTCTTTTCTATCAAATGGCTTCCATACTCCAAGAAGCTCCTGAAGAAATCAATCCTTTAAGGTAACTTTGAGCCCAAAATAGTATGTCCTGGGCCTTCATGAAACCAAAGGGATTACTATATGCATAAGGACGTTATTATTATGTTGGTTTAATTTAAATATATTATTTATGTAGCATAAGTTTAATTAATTAAGTAACTGCCTTTAGGTCAACATATGTTTGAACTGTCTACTAAAGACCTATGAATAGAGAGCATGTGGATCTACAATTACAGATAAGGAGCGGGGCTGGGAAGGGGGAGGAATATTTTTTGTGCTCCTGAATCTAGAAATAAGCTGAATTAGAATTGTGTAAGGATTTATTCCTTAAGAGAGGTAATCAAGATAAAGAAACTTCTTCGTTCTTTTGTTCCTTGTAAATGCTCCTTTGTATCTCTCTAAAATGGATTAACTACTATATGAGTTTTTTGTTTTGTTTTGTTTTGTTTTTTCCGGACGAGCACCAGTAGGTACTGCAAAATAACCCTTAGTAGGCCAACTCATTTACCAGAGTACTTATGTCCTGTTCCATGTCTAGCCCATGTTTTTACAAAGGGCATTTTTAAAATAACTTTCCTGACCATTATTAATGTAGAAACATTTCTACTGCTTTTCTCAGAGCCTGGTGGTTGTTTTTAGTAGAAGCCTGTAAGCAAAGGAGTTTGAAACAGAACTTTCCTACTTGAAACAGACTGGGAACCAATGTTTAACCCTGGATGGCATATGAGGATTTCTTCTGGAATAGCTTTATAATCTAAGTCCCCCATCTGGGTTTATTAGCTTACTGGAAACAAAGCTCAACCTTTGTGTAGGATTAGTGAAATAACGACTACCAAAATATATTGTGCACTTTTTTTTCCCCCTGTTCTTTTCATTCCACCAGATGGACTGAATAGGTGGTAATGGAATCCCTTTTCTATCTGTATCATCTTCATGGACAGTCAACACCCTTACGACGGTAACATTTTATATTTATCTAGACATGCAACATAGGGTGGTTGAGCATGATACTGAATATGCTCCCAGCCATGTTGTTTCAAGTCCAGAATCTAATTGAACTGCTGTTTTGAGACTTTACCTTGAAGCCTTCTGTTTATGCCCTTTCTAGGGCTTTGTTGCTGTTCTACTCCAACTCCTGAGCAGGCACATCTTTACTGACTTCAGAAAAGTTACTGTAGTACTTGAAGACAAGTATTTGCTTACACTTTTGCACTAAGATCCAAAGAGCTGCACTGTAGATGCAAACTCAACACAAAATAATTTTTAATATATTTGAAAAAAAATCAGTTAATAACATTTTTTTTTTTTTAAATTTGATAACACACACTCTCTCTTTTATTGTCCCTCTCTATGTTCTCTGTGGGCTGTATAGCGGCTCTCACTGAAAGGATGTGTTCCTACCAGTCAGTGATAAGGAGAATGGCCTTGGTAGAGTATACTTCTGTGTCATTTCCATGACAGAAATTTAGACCATCTGTATGTACAAAAACTATACCAGTGCAACGCTTTAGACCTGTGTCTTGTGGTCTACATTTCATTTTACCTAATGCCCTTTCCTGGGTGTCTTCTCAGTCAGCTGTATTGTATGTGATATTACACAAAGTGCTTTGTTTCCCTCAGAATACGGCGCGTTGAGACACATGGAAGACAGAAAATGGCTTAGATTCAAATGCACAGTTAGGTGTTTGCCTAATATTTGCTATACTTTAGCCACAATGTAAAAATGGCCTACAGTCTAAAAGTGCCTACAAATGTATAAATTCACACTTGTTCAAATTTCAGTATGAAATCACAGTTTTTGAGTGCAGAACTCAGAACAGTAAATACACAAATGTGACTCATCAGCAGTGATTACAGTATGTACTACAACTACAAATAAGATACAAAGGACTGTAGTCTTCAAATAAGAATAATTAAAAAAATCAAACTATTTTTATTACCTTTTCTTTCAGTTTCATTTTCATGGTACTTACATAATTTTTTTTTGAAATGTGTATCCTAAAAGATATTGGATTGATTATAATTCAGCTCTGGAATCCTAAGGGAGTTATCAGATTTTAATGAGTGAAAACAAGAGTTTTGTTATTCTTAGTAGAGTTAACGTCATTATTTATTTACTTATTTTCAACAGTCCTATTCAACCTTTCAGCTTCCTTGACAGATTAATAATTACGGGCCAATGAGATAGACACTAGAAGTTCATAAGACCAACTTTCCATTTGAATACTTTGAACTGTGCAGAAATCACATGATATCCCTGGATGATTTGACTTCTAGATTTTGGTGACAGAGATTGCAGTATCACTATGTTGCTGCTAAAATAGTCACCTTAATTTTTGTACTCTTCTCTCTTCTTGACAGCCACAGGTCAGCAATATGCTTAAACTTTACCTTGATTTTAAGTACTAGTTTAATGACCTTACTGGATCAGAGATTAAATGGAGGTGTTAACTCTTAGTTCTGGACCAGATATGACATTTGAGAAATGGTTGTTATCATGAGCACACTCTGCATCGTCAAAAAGTTCCTATTTTATTATAGCACTTTAAATATGTCCTTACATCTCAGCAGGGTAGCTGTTCTTATTTAGAATTGTGGACACTCTTTAATGTTTCTCTGAATTGAGCCATTAGTCCTAGAAGTTCTTTTTTTTAAAAATAGATATTGGTGTATCTGATTTGCTATAGAGTAATTAATTTTTAACACTTTTAAACATATTTCTGGTCTTAAATTAATTTTAAAAATTGAGTTAAGGATGATTCATTTCAAGTCATAATCTTTCATTTGAAATTAATCCTATATTCTTATATTCACTTTACAGCTTCTTTTCACATGGAAATCAGCCTGAACTTTGTTCAGAAAAAAATATTAGTAACATAATAACATTTCTTAACCCTCTCAGAGCAATAATTGCATTATTATGTCTTTTCTATGTGAGAAATTTAAGAAAAACATAGGAAATAAAATACAATACTTTCAAGTCAACCAAAAAGAAAAAAAAATAAGTTTGTTTTACAAGTGGGTTTTGGGGAGAAAAAACCAGAAAAAAATAATCTTCACAAACTAATTATGTTAACATAGTCAATTTTTTTTTTCTTTTAAATGTCCTTTTGCCTGGTCTCTTGAATTACCACACGTGAAAGTTCAGAACTAGAAAGAGAGAGAAAAACATCCCTCAAAATATTGTGTTCCACACTCTCAGGCTCTTTCATGCTGTTTTGGCAATAGAATGTTGCACTGTAAATCAGTGTACATCAAATTACATCGTATATATTCAGGAATAAGTAGCAAGGCCAATCCAAGTGCTTTGCTCTTAAGCAGATTGGACCACTTCCTGAATGCCTAGTATGACATATATTTGAAATGACAATGAGAAGTGAAAGGATGGCTATTTCATATCTTTTATTATTAGTGCCTCTTTAAATAAGTATTAAGCTGAGCACCAAACCCAGAGACATGTGCTTTCTCTTTCAAAATGAGTTTATATTAGGTGCAGAAGCATGAATGATTGGCCAACGGTTGTTCAATGAATATGTCAAAATAATTAGCCTGGAATGGTAAGCTATTAATTTTGAAATGAGCGCTCTTTTGGAAATGAAATTTTATTACATTTTTTTCCCCAAGGGAATTTCACTTGGACTTTAGGTGGAAAGTCAAAATTTTGAATCTTTTTAATAGTTCGGTTAAAAGCCAGGAAGCATATTTACTAATTGGATAGTAGTGAATTTAATTTTAAGAGTGGCTTAGGCTCAGATGCACTTTAGTTCTGCTGCAAGGACTATCCTTTGCCTTTTATATTTACAATGCAACCTTGCCATTTATATTTACTCAAATACAAGGAGCAACATTCAAAACAAATCCTTGCTAGTGGTACTGCCTCCTTTTTGGGCTATGAGTCTTGTTTGGTCTAGCAGAACAAAATTACTGACAGATGTCTAAGGTAATGCCTTAGAAGAAGTGCCAAAATACCTTAACTGGTAGTGTGCATTTGGCTAAGTATCCCCCAGTGCACTTGATACTAACACCACTGTTTGAATGACAGTTCATTTACATCACTGCCATATTAGCAGTACCACTAACGCTTCAATTATCCAACATGTACACTCTTAAAATTCTCAATGAGTAAGCTACTCAAATTTACAAGTATCACCCTATTCTCATGCCAATTTAAAAATGTTTCAACCCAACTGATTATGTAATCTAGGGCTACATTGTTTTATTACTTAATTAACAAAATGTGTTCTTCTATGTCAAAGCCATGGGCATAGCCTTTTCTTGTTTCCCTGATGTTACCTGGGAAAAAAACCTGTGCTGTTTTGGGGGCCAAATTCCTTTACATTTTTTGTGTTCCCTTTACCAGAAACTTTGAAATGATTAGAGGTCCCCTCAGCTGTCCTGATAAGAATATGAAATTTTCTGAGCACATTTTTATACTGCCTTAAATATTGTGCAGTCATTGACATTTGTGTAAATGAGCACAAAGTATTCCGAAATTCGAAAGACAGTTTCACATAAATTTTTCATAGATATAAAAAGCTATCCAGTGGGCAAGACTTTGGCTGCTAAAAGCTAGCTTATGATTGCTTTCAAGGCTGTGTTTAACTCCACTGTTTACTGTAAAACATGTTTTTCGCTCTCCTTAATGCTGATATGGAAGTGTTTGCATTACTAATGTATGACCTGACGCTTTGGAGATTCAAATAATTAGTGAGAGCAGTCTGCTTGTCCATGGCAGGCAAAAACTCACCTTGACAATAACACGGGGATTCTCTCTGCCTGTTCCCGTCATTTGATGCCACAGATCAGGCTGACCCCTACTAGCACATGTCTGTCTGCTGATGTTTAGCCATTAAGTCAGTGCAAAGCCAATTAACCCACCCCAGCTTGGAGGAAGTAATTGTGGACAGCTGGAATTTGCAGCACAAGAAGCATGTACATTGGTGTTAAGTACACAAACTCCATAGCTCTAAATTAGATCAGAGGATGATGGTATACATCCTCTGTAGGACTGTGGCTATGCCTACCAGAGAAGTTGCTCTCCAGGGCTTGTTTCTGATCTCCTTCCCTTGGTTGGCTCACCCCTGGGAGCCTTTACTGGGATTCTCCTTCTCTGAGAAGTGCCAATCCCTTTGTCGTTGTGAGCAGTCACTTACCTCTACCCATCAACACACGTACGCCAAGTTTTTGTTTTGCTGTGCTCAGTTTTTCAGTCTGACCCAGGTGAGTTATATCTCTCTGTATTTAAAAGGCCAGAGAAAGGTCATCTGAGTGGCAGAAGCAGGGAGTTCTCAGCTGGTTTGTTCCACAGTTACCAGCAATAACTTCTTTAAACTAGCACAGCTGTAACCAAAGGAGAAGGTATATCCCTAGCTTAAGAAAAATGCAACTTCAGACAAGCACAACTTCTTCCAGGGTAAATGTACCCGAAAAACCTATCTGAGTGAGTGAGAGTATGAAGATCATTGCTTAAATAGAGTAATTACCTGTGCTCTGTTTTCACAAAATGCACAGTCACAGGCTTAGTCTGAAGCACTTGAGTAATCCTGCTGAAATCAGTAGAGCTACTCACATTTTAAACAATTTGTTTAAGCTTCCATTTAATGTAATTTTTCAAAGAATAAAATAAACAGAAAAACATAATCATATATGTAGGACATGCTTCAGTTTGTATAATCCTAAATCTCATAATGTATGCCCAAAGGATTTAATGAGATTCTACAAGAAGAGCATTATTTAGAAAAAAATCAGCAACCAGCAAGTACATATTATTTCTAATATGCTGCAGAGGGTTATTTATATAACTGCAAGTCTCTGAATTATGGAAAAGAAGAAAAAAAATCTTTATTCATAAACTTTAACTATGAGAACTGAAATTGGACAATTATGAATTTATTTTAGGTACAAAATATCTCCAGTACTTTACTTTCCTGAAGACTTCCTGCTGCCTCTCTTGCTGTCACTATGCACTTCTGAGGGAAGTGAGCCATTCAATGAAGTCTTTAGGATCTCAAATGCTTAGCATCACCGTTCACTTTTAACCTTTCATTCTCAAAATGCAGCTGTGGAATGACTATTCAGAGTGACATTGAAGTTGGTGGTTTTGGTTTTTTTAATGGTATGGGTAGTTGGAGAGCAAATGGCCTTTTTTTTTCCAGTGGGTAGAGTGGAGTTATAATGCACTCACAATAACAGTGTTTGAAGTATTTTAGCTACATTATAAATTATTTTTCCCTATATTTGTATATACACATATGTAGAAGCTGAAATACTTCACCTAGTCTCTATGTAAGCAACCACATATAACAATGTTGCTCATTTTAAAATCATTTTGGGAGAACAAGTCATTGCTCATCTTATTGTGATATTATTATCAGAAATAAATTTTCTCCATGAGATGCTGAGACATGTGCCACATGGAAATCCTTAAACTCCAGCAAGTGTGGTATGGGCCTGTGGCTCTCTGTGCAAGAAAAAGCCAAAACTTTATGGACAGTGTTTGACTCCTATTTCTCAGGACTTTTGTGACTACAGCTGGGCCTTAGTTAAGTTGAAATGCTAAATAAACATCACACGTCATTTATCAGGTAACTATGTCCTGATGTTAGGAAGGAAGTTCCAGTGATTTACAGTCTAATGGGTCCTTCTGTCATCTCACCTTTTGGCTTCTGAAGCTCCCCTGCTCAAGAGACTCACTCAAAAAACTGATGGCACATGCCTGAACACGCTAACCAAAAGTAAAAAATAGTGACCTTATCAGCTCAGAAACCAAGGCTTCATTAATGATTTTTGGTACTGCAAAGCTCATTAGTTAAATATAGATTTGTAAAACCAAGCACATAACTAGAGACTCTGTGAACTGTGGTGCTAATTATGAGATGAAAAGGCTCTGGATTTAAATAAAGACCATGAGTTTTGCCTTAACGTGGCTGTGAGAGCGGGGTAAAAAACCCAAACTCTTTATTGATGAAGGACACTGTAATAGTTTGACAATGTATCTGCATTGTCCCTGGGTCTCTATCTCTGTAATACTCTTATGAATCGCTTGTTTTGAAAAATATTAGGAATTTATTCCAGGTCTGTGCCTGAATAAACAGCTGATACCTGTCTCTCATTGTGGTGTACATTTAAAATGAGTTTTATGGGTTCTGAGTTTGGATTCATTGCAGATGAAAGGTGACAGGTGTAACAACGGCAAATAGTTTTCTTTGTTAAATATGTTTTTCTTGAAGAAGGCAAGTTTTACCTGGGGACTGCAAATGCCATTAGGTTACCGAAAGGTGCACGTTTCACTCCTTCAAGTCTCCTGTGACGCATTTCAAAAGAATTAATGTCCGTGTTCCAATTTCAAGAGCATTGTTTTTAAAATATTTTCCCCTTTTTTCCCCCTCCTCTTTTTACCCAGAGAAAGTGCATTAGTTGCAGAAGACTCCCTGAAACAATTACAAGACTTAACTCATTTCAAAGTGGTAAATTTTTGCTAACAAACTGTCATGGTTTAATCTGGCAGGCAGCTCAACACCACACAGCCACTTGCTCACTCCCCTATGGTGGCATGGGAGAAAGAAAGGGAAAAAAAGGTAAAACTCGTGGGTTGTGATAAAGACAATTTAGTATGACAGAATATAAGGGGAAAATAATAATAATGATAAAATAATACACAAAACAAGTGACGCACAATGCAATTGCTTACCATGAACTGACTGATGCCCAGTCAGTTCCTGAGCAGTGGACCCACCCCTCCGGCCACTTCCCTAACATTATTTTATTGTTCAGCATGATGTCATATGGTCTGGAATACCCCTTTGGTCAGTTGGGGTCAGGTGTCCTAGCTGTGTCCCCTCTAAGCTTCTTGTGCACCCCCAGCCTCCTTGCTGGCAGGGTGTTATGAAAAGCTGAAAAGTCCTTAGTGTAAGAACTGCTCAGCAACACTAAACCATCATGTGTTACCAACATTATTTTCATCCTAAATCCAAAACATAGCACTATAACAGCTACTAGGAAGAAAACTAACTCTATCCCAGCTGAAACCAAGACACAGACTCAATGGAAAGAGACAGCATAGTCTATCTGCATTTAAAATGTGCAGAACATAAAGAAGCTAATTTCTTTAGAAAGATGATAGCTTTCTCATGGAACAACACATCTCGGTGTTTTTACTGTAAAATGGTTGGGTTTTTTGTTTTTTTTTTTTGCAGAGTTAACAAACACTGTGTATGTTGCCAAGGCTTCTCTCCTTCATTTCCCCTTACTATCAATCCAGTCTTACGGCATGTGCAAGGGCCGGTTGGGGAATCAGTGATAGATTTATAGATTTTACCCTCATGTGCTGTGACTAACACTAACTTCTCATATTCCATTTATCAGGAAAGGTATACAGAGCTGCTCTCTTGCTGGTACTTATACTTGTACTGTGCATTGAAAATAGGTAAGACATGACAGGAAAATCTAACTTTTTAAAGTTTCAATAGTCTACTAGCAAGCATTTTCTCAGCTGAGGTACCATATATGATTAGTCAAGAAAACATCCTTCAATTTTTGTGACAGAGATTACATTCATTCCCTTTTTATAGTAAACTGACATGCTGATTAGAGAACACTTGCCATATAGGGAAAACTATATTGCTGAAAGACAAGGGAGGCATCTTTAAATGCCTGGATTTTCAGCTGTCTGCAGCTAAAAATGTGAAGAGATTACCAGAAATTTGAAAGACCAAAAAGAAAAATAAACAGGAGAGACTCATGATCTAAATGTCCACAGTTATGTAGGGAGCACAAGCTCTTTCAAAAGACCCTCATGGCTCACCAGCAACCAGCCTGCATGCACGTACTTTCATATGTATTAGTCTCGAGAGGCGAGTTTTTAACAATGACTCAGTAGTTGCTTAATACTTAAATTATGGGACGATGACTATACGTGTAAATATTGTAGGGTTCTCGGGATATCATAAAATCATAGAATCATAGAATCACCTCGGTTGGAAAAGACCTTTAAGATCATCGAGTCCGACCGTTAACCTAGAACTGCCATCCCACCACTAAACCATGTCCCTAAGCACCTCATCTATCCTTCTTTTAAATACCTCCAGGGATGAGGACTCCACCACCTCCCTGGGCAGCCCATTCCAGAGCCTGACAACCCTCTCGGTGAAGAAGTTTTTCCTAATGTCTAGCCTAAACCTGCCCTGGCGCAGCTTCAAGCCATTCCCCCTCGTCCTAACGTCCGTTACCAGGGAGAAGAGGCCGACCCCACCTCACTACAGCCTCCTTTCAGGCAGTTGTAGAGGGTGATCAGGTCTCCCCTCAGCCTCCTCTTCTCCAGACTAAACAACCCCAGTTCCCTCAGCCGCTCCTCGTATGACTTGTGTTCCAGACCCCTCACCAGCTTGGTTGCTCTCCTCTGGACATGTTCCAGCAAGGCAACATCTTTCTTGTAGTGAAGGGCCCAAAACTGAACACAGTATTCGAGGTGCGGCCTCACCAGCACCGAGTACAGGGGCACGATCACTTCCCTACTCCTGCTGGCCACACTATTCCTGATACAAGCCAGGATACCATTGGCCTTCTTGACCACCTGGGCACACTGCTGGCTCATATTCAGCCGGCTGTCAATCAGTACCCCCAGGTCTTTTTCCACCAGGCAGCTTTCCAGCCACTCTTCCCCAAGCCTGTAGCATTGCATGGGGTTGTTGTGACCAAAGTGCAGGACCTGGCACTTGGCCTTGTTGAACCTCATACAATTGGCCTCGGCTGATTGATCCAGCCTGTCCAGGTCCCTTTGCAGAGCCTTCCTCCCCTCCAGCAGATCAACACTCCCACCCAGTTTGGTGTCATCTGCAAATTTACTGAGGGCACACTCAATCCCCTCATCCAGGTCATTGATAAAGATATTAAACAAGACCGGCCCTAATACTGAGCCCTGGGGGACACCGCTTGTGACCAGCCGCCAACTGGATTTAGCTCCATTCACCACGACTCTCTGGGCTCGGCCACCCAGCCAGTTTTTAACCCAGCGAAGAGTACATCCATCTAGGCCATGAACTGCCATATGAGTCAGAAAAAAAATCTGTGAAGATTAAGGGTACAACAGACTTTGCACATGTATTGACTTCACTTGCTTAGCATTCTTTTTTTTTTTCCCCTCAGTTTTCAGTGTTCATGGGAATTATTAAATAACTACTTCTAGAATCCTAGACACATATTTTTTTTCTCTAAAAATGTGGCTTAGATATAAAAAAAGTAAAATTAAAACATAACAGAAACTTCTCTTTCCATAAAAATAAACATTTTTTAAAGCAAAAGAAAACCACATGTATTTATTTGACACTATCTTTTTCAAGCTGTTGAGAAAATTCAATCAAAGGATCATATGAAAATGCATTTTATGTTGATGTAAAAAATGAAAACTTCATCCAGCTTTGTCCACAGTGTTTTCCTTCTGCCTTTTGCTCATCGGAAAGTCAGTTGTATTAGGGCTTTGCACTGTAATTCAGGGCAAGGTAGGCAGCTGCTGCTCACAGCTATTCCCATGAAACAACATGCTAAGATCCAGCCTATGCTACGCTGGCACTAAACACCTTCCCTTAACTCAATTTGCACATTTGCCTTCCAAACTCTATGGCAGCTCTAATCCCTAAATAACCAGGACTGACATAAAATGGGGCAGAAGTGTTACTGAAGTCCTGAAACTGAATAAGGAGACAAGCTAGGAGGTGAGCATAGTAAAGAAGTTTTATGGGTAGAAAAGTGGAATAGGAGTCCTGAATGCTTTTGCTGCAGAGTTCATAACGGTCAGTCTACATCTGCATCGCTTCTGTGTATGCATATTTTTATTTGAGTTCAAGTGTACCTTGCTCCTGTTTAATTTAACAGATTTATTTAAATGGGTGATATTATATGGATGATATATGTGTGATACTGTTATTTTTATTGAACACAAGTGACTAAACCTGGAGCTCCTCCTAAGTTAAATAGCTACACTATTTTTCCATTTTCAAGCCCACTCCATTGGATTATCAGAATTAACACATAAGATGTGGTCTGATCTCCAAATACCACCTTCCCAGATGTCTGTCAGAACACACTTGGCCAATGCAAAACCTATGTTGCCTAGTTCTCCTAGTTTAAACAGGGAATGAATATATCTCTATAGTCAGTGAATGTCCTGGTGGCTGTTGTCACTGATACTCATTTCACAGCTGCAAAAAAAGAAGCTTGTAAGAGAATGACTTAATGACAGGTCTGGACACAACCAAAAAGCCATTAGCTCTAATGTCCCAGCCATGATCTCGCAGAGGCTGTGCATCTGTTCCTAGGCACCAGTTTGGTGCAGGTACATGGATATACATCAGTTGAGCAGCTGTGCTGGAGAGGCTCCTAACTGGCACAGATATGTATAAAATAAGCCCATTTGCACCTTACATGGCAAGCTGTTCTTCAGTTGATGCTGGGCTCTTTCTGTTGGCACTTGGATGGTGCTGTCTGGTAGGAATAAGGCTGGGAGGATTGATGTTGTCTATACCATGGCATTCTTTACTCATGGTTAACTGTGAACCCTGAACAACCTGTGGTGCATTCAGTGGTGGACAAAGTACTTTTGTACTAAGTGACAATTAATTATTCATTTCAAATACAGGGACACAGCCTGCATTAGGGCACAATCTGCACATCCCACTTAACATTTTAAAACTGCATAGCAAATAGCACAATTACAGTTATATTTGTGGAGCATTACTGCATTAAGAAGACTTAAAAAATTTGCTAGTTGTTTCAAACAGAAAATGTTGGAGATTAGAAAATAAATTATTAATGTCATCCAAAGTACCTACAGCAATCTACCTGGGGTGGGGAGGAAGCTTATGAACCAAATATTAAATTCAGGAAAGCATTTCAAATCCAGTGGGAACGTATAGTGAATATATCTGCTACTCCAGATGACATATTAAAGGTTTGTATGCCTATGAGTGTATGGACCAGATATTAAAAACATTTAGATGCCTTTGGATTCCTTTGTTCCTGGCCATTCCTCCCGAGGGACATCAAGAAAGCTTAGGGTTTTTTATTATTATATTTCTAGATATTTTTCTGTGTGATGATATTACCTGAAAGTCAATCCCTGCTCTTGTAGGAAGGTGATGACTGTCATTTTCCTTGTGGAAAGCTTTTCTAAGTTGTCAGCCCTATGTGACCTCTTAAGGTAAAGAAGGGATACCTGCATCACTTAACAACCTTTTGCTCTTAAGGAATTTCTGTGAATCCGCAAGAGAGGTGTCCATGATCTGTACAAAATTTCTTTACTGCTCTTTCCTTTGTACAGAGGGAAACTTCTTTTGAAAGTGTGTGGGGAGCAATAGGAAAAGCTAATAAGAGAATAAATTCATAGTAGAGTAAGCTAACTTAATGATGACTTGGCCACCTAGGCACAACTGACATAACCAATTAATTTGCTTGTAAACCACAATGTTTGTGGTTAAATGCCCCCTTTGGTTTTGGGTTGATTATTCCTGGGATACTTCTCATTACACTTTTGAATCCGGATCACACATTTCTCAACGAACGTGGTCCCATGAAATCTGCATTGTATTCAAAGCAGAAATGAAAAAAAATCTGTTATTTTACTTTCAAGAAACACTCTGAAGCTAATGAAACATCACTAAAAAATGATGACACAGATGGGCAATGGGGAAGGAAATATTAACTGGGTATTTTGTTGTTTGTGAACTGAAAAATTACTTGAGCAAATACTGATTTTTAAGTCCTAATAAAATTAAATCTAGTGAAATAATTTGCTAAGAAAGTCCATGCATCACCACTTTTTTTTTTCTTTCTTGTTGCTGGAAGGGGTTAAAGAGTTTATCAAGTGTCAAGCTCAGGATTTCACCAGAGTGAGTTTGTTTAAGTATAAGGTATTGACTGGATTTGTAGCTGGTAGCATTTGTGGTGTAAAGCCACAATATCAAATGAAAGAGAGTTTAGGTCTCCATTCACATTGTTTGGAAGTTAGTGAACGTTAGGGGAATTACATAGAGGAGAACTGCAGTTTGATATGTTAGTGCTGTGGTGAACAATTTTCTTGCTCTTCCTATAAAAAATATATACCAATAAATACAAGAAATGAACCTTATGTTTTCTGACTCTCTGTTTAATGATTAACTCTTTCCTAAATACAGTAATTTCTTAATTTATGAACCAGATCTCCAGCTGGTTTAAGTTGTTGCAGCTCATTTGAATAAAACACAGTGTTTAAAAAGACCTCATTTTTACAGACTGAGGGTCTGTTGCTATAGAGGAGCAAAAGGATTCAAGATTTTTTCCAAAATTATTCTAATCTCAGTTAAAACATTAGCGTTGCTAGCAGATAATAATAATAATAATAAAAAAAATCAGCAGTGTATCAACAATCTAATGTTATTGCTGTTGACAGACCTCAGCAAAAGATCATTTGCAGGTACTAATGAAAAAGAATGCCATTACTATATAGGAAGAGGTGTGCAAATGTAGTTCCTGAGGTTCAAGGTGTTGTAATGAAATTTCCAGGATAACATGTGATGAGAGAGAGGTCCTGATTCTCATTCATCACGGCAGCAGGTTTTACTGGAAATCTTCACACACAGTGGAATAAATGTATTCCTGTAGCATGCTGTGCAGTGTAAAACTGGTATCTTCTTCTGAGATTCATCAGAAAAACCAGCTCAGAGGGAGATAGGTCTCTGAAGGCTCAGTGGTCCCAGTCAAAGGCTTTGGCTAGACTATAAAGGGATCAGCTTCCACTAATGACTCATGTCTTACATCTTTTGGGAAGAGGGTTCCTGAGTCAGCTCACTTTCTTCAGATCACAGTGAAAACCTGCATGGGAGCTGGAGGTTTCACTTTGGGGTTGTGCAAGTCACAGCCCTCTCTCCCAGGCGCTCCCTCTCCCCCCCATCCTAGAGTGCTCACCTTCACCTTCACTTTTTTTTTAATGAAATGAGAAAGCTGTTGAGGTGTTCAGCCATCCCTTCCATTCCTGGGATTAGGAGACTGGACACACTACACACTTCCAAGTCTTCTGCTGGGCAGCTTGCAAACCCAGATATATAGCTGCTACCCAAAGCATGACAATTCTTCATGTTTGACCTCTTTAGGGGTTTGCATTAGGCTGATTTCCAGCTTCAGCAGAAACCTCCTGTAAAATCATTGTCACCCTGCAGATATTAATTTAGCACCTTAGAATGCTATAACACTTATGCTTACAAAAGCTGACAGAGTGATCTTTGAATGCTCCATGAACCCACTGCATCTGCTATGACTCACAATAACCGTTTCACCAAAGAGGAAACCGGTCCTGGAAAAGGTCCAAGCATAATAATGAAGCACTGGCAGTCCTAATGTATTTGAGCCCCTTTCTGGATCCTCAATACACAAAATAAATTGCTTGATACATACAATTCTTTAGCAATGACCAGCTCTGTTCCTCTGTCTGAATCTAGTCTGAATCTACCCTCCCTTAGTTTAAAACCATTTCCCCTTGTCTTATTGCTACAGGCCCTGCTAAAAAGTTTGTCCCCATCTTAAAAGTCCCCTTCAAGTATTGAAAGGCCACAATAAGGTCCCCCTGGAGCCTTCCCCTCTCCCGCCTCAACAACCCCAATTTTTTCAGCTTTCCTCACAGGAAATCCTGACATTGAGCTGTTGGCCATTACCCTCTGGATATGACCATCCAGCCAATTCCTCATCCACTGAACAGTCCAACCATCAAATCCATATCTCTCCAATTTAGAGGAAAAGATAATGGGGGGGGGGGGGGGGGGGGGGGGGGGGGGCATGTCAAAGGCCTTGCAGGCTGTCCAGAGAGATGACACCCATATCAGTTCCCTTGTCCATTGATGTAGTCACACCATCACAGAAGACCACTAGATGGCTGAGGCAAGACTCGCCCTTGGTGAAGCCATGCTGGATGTCTCAAATCACCTCCATGTGCCTTAACATAGCTTCTAGGAGAATCTGTTCCATGATCTTCCCAGGCACAGAGGTGAGGCTGACAGGTTGGTAGTTCCCACTTCTCTCCTTTCTACCCATTTTAAAAATGGGTGTAATGTTTCCCCTTTTCCAGTGACCATGGACTTCACCTGACCGACACAACTTTTCACATATCATGGAGAGTGGCTTGGCAACTACATCAGGCCTCTCAGATGCATCTCGTCGGGTCCTACAGACATGTATGTTCAGGCTCCTCCGGTGGTCTCAAATCTGATCTTCTCTTACAGTCAGAGGGACTTTGTTTTCCCAGTCCCTGCCTCCGGTCCATCCACTCGAGACATGTGGGAAAAGATGTTGCCAGTGAAGGCTGAGGCAAAAAAGGTTGTCAAGTACCTCAACATTCTCATCTGTTGTTACCAGTTTGCTAGTTGTGTTCATCATGGGTGGTACGCTTTCTTTGACCTCCCTTTTCTGGTTGACATACCTATAGAAGCCCTTCTTGTTATTCTTTGCATCCCTTGCTAAGTTCAGCTCCAGCTGCACCTTGTCCTTCCTCACCCCATCCCTACACAACCAGGCAATGTCCCTATACTCTTCCCAGGACACCTGTCCCTGCTTCCACAGGCGTGCATTTCCTTTGCCTTTTAGTTCAACCAGCAGGTCTCGACTCAGCCATGTCAGTCTCTTGCCTTCCTTTCCTGATTTCTTACACCTGGCTATTGAAAGCTCTTTTACTCTATGGAAAGCACCCTTAAAGATCTGCCAGCTCTGTTTTTCTCCCTTGTTTCCTTGTGGGCAGTTTCCCAGGGGGTTCCTATTGACTAACTCCTTGAAGAGCTGGAATTTTTCTTTCTTAAAATTCTGGGTTCTGACTTTACTCTTTGCCTGTCCCATATCCCTCAGGCCTGTGAACTCCACCAGTGCACGATCACTGCAGCCCAGACTGCATCCAATTGATGTCACCGATTAGCTCACTTGTTTTGGTGACTAACAGGTCTAGTATGGCATCCCCTCCAGTAGGGCTGTCTATTACCTGGTTTAGAAGTTATCCTCAATATTTTCTAGGAGTCTCCTGAATCCCCTATGGCTCACTACTCCAGCAGATGTCAGGGTGGTTGCAATCCCCCAGCAGGATGAGACCCTGCGAGCCTGATGCCTCCTGTAGATGTCAATAGGCTCCCCTTGATCGGGTGGCCTGTAGTAGGCTCCAACCGCAAGATTCCCTTTACTGCCTCGGTCTCTGATTCTTACCAATAAGCTTTCACCCTGCTCATGGCTATTTTTCAGAGACAGCTCTTTGTACTTACTCATTTTTTTTATGTAGAGGGCAACGCCACTGCCCCTCCTTCCTCGCTAGTTCTACCAGCTCCATGACAAACCACATAAAAGATGGCTCTTTATAGATAAAGTGTAAGCCCATCCTAGAAATATAATTTTCAGGACATAGATTGCAGACAGTTTTCTTAGGCCATTCATTCAGTCTCACTACAAGAAAGATGTTGCCTTGCTGGAACATGTCCAGAGGAGAGCAACCAAGCTGGTGAGGGGTCTGGAACATAAGTCATATGAGGAGCGGCTGAGGGAACTGGGGTTGTTTAGTCTGGAGAAGAGGAGGCTGAGGGGAGACCTGATCGCCCTCTACAACTGCCTGAAAGGAGGCTGTAGTGAGGTGGGGGTCAGCCTCTTCTCCCTGGTAACGGACGTTAGGACGAGGGGGAATGGCTTGAAGCTGCGCCAGGGCAGGTTTAGGCTAGACATTAGGAAAAACTTCTTCACCGAGAGGGTTGTCAGGCTCTGGAATGGGCTGCCCAGGGAGGTGGTGGAGTCCTCATCCCTGGAGGTATTTAAAAGAAGGATAGATGAGGTGCTTAGGGACATGGTTTAGTGGTGGGATGGCAGTGCTAGGTTAACAGTTGGACTCGATGATCTAAAAGGTCTTTTCCAACCGAGGTGATTCTATGATTCTATGATTACTTGCAGTTTTGTGCTTTGTCATTGTAGTCATCTGGCACTGTTCTGTCCATCTTACTGTACCATAAATCTGATAAAAATATTTTTCTTGAATAAGAAACTAAGAAGAAAGGAAATTATTCTGCATCTCGGGTTTTTTTTTCACAATTTCAAGTGATTTTTCTCTTTGTAGCCATTTCTATAAATGGGGGAAAAAGTTGTGCAAAGACATCACTGTTTACAGAGCACTTGGGGCTAACAATATTTATTAGCATGATTCAGCCCTACAGTTATCTGGAGCTAAAATTCATTCTAATAAATGCTACATTATTTATACATACATTGCTGTCAGGTTTTTTTATCTTTCTTATGCCCTTCTAGTTCTTGTCTAAAACTGAAGACATTTAAATCACAGTCCCCTAAAATGTTTGAAGGTACATGTGATAACAAACCATTTTTTCCCACTTTTTTTTTTTAAATATTGATTTTTTTTCTTTACATTTAATATCCCTGCCTTTGTGTGTTCTCCTGATACTCTTGGAAATTCTGCAGTCAGAGAGACATGTAAATGGATTAACACTTAAAGTATTATGGGATTCTGCTGCACCGAAGCATCAGTGGGAAACTATAAGTCAACAATGAAAAACCCCAGCTGAAAACATCAAGAGCTTAATCAATAAGTCAGCTAGCCAATTCATTTAACTATCTCCAAGCTCCTCTCAGTCTAGCTGGGTGCTTAGAGTGACTGTAAGCAGAAGATAGGTCTAACTACAGTAGGTATCAACTTTCCAATTCTTTCCATACAGAGTGGTTTTAATATTAATTTTAATATTCCCCAGTTTAAGGACAGAGTCAAGAAGTTATTCTCTTCCAACAAGTATTTCTACACAACATTATTTGCAACTGAATATAAAATGGTTTAAATGGACTTTAAAATTAACAGATTTCAGGGATGGTGTCGTGGTTGTTGATGGTGTCGATGGTGTCCCAGATGAAACTAGGACAGATGGTCCTTCACATCACACTGCCTTTTAAAGCACACAACAGTAATTCTTCTAGCATTTCATTAATATATTTCTTTAAAGAAACAGTAGCTTTTATTTTCATGATTCAGAAAAGTCCGGGGTTTAGGAAAAAAAACCCCAACACCTCAGATAACTTGACACACATGATAAAGAACAGAAAAGCCATTAACTGAAATTCAGGGAATATACAAATATTTGTGTATTAATTCCTGTAATTTCTAAGGTTAATTCTGCCCACCTATATGTGTGCACTGTTAGGAACCATAGACGAGTCTGACTGTTTTTGAATGCTACTGAGGCCAGTTTTGTTCTCAGCGTACAAACTGTCCTGACTCCAGACACACTTGTTAAATCACAGCGTCTGCTGGATGAGCACTCATAACATGAGAATTTACAGTGTAGTTATAGTGCTTTCTGGTGAACAGAGGGTGGACAGAAGCCATCTCATCCTTATGAAACAAACCCATTTTCAGCACACATATAGTAGAGGAACAGGACAGGGCTCTGAGCAATCTGATCTAGTTGAAGATGGCCCTGCTCATTGCAGGGGGTTTGTCCTAGATGATCTTTAAATGTCTATTCCAACCCCAACTATTCTATGATTTTATGATCCTGTGAATAACTGACAGTGTTATTGTTTGCAAGGGGTGTGTGCTTGTGGAAGATCTCTATTGCCAAGTAAAGCCACTGCAGGAGAAGGTCAGCAGGTCCAAACAAAAGCCAAACCATTCAGTTCTCCAAAAGGAGGCACAGGTGGAGTCTGTGATTATTAGGCAGGGAAATGAAGAGTGGTGCTTCAGTGGTGAAGGCTAGGGGCTGTCAGTTTCTTGTACCAGGATGACTACTCCTGCTCCATCTGTAGATGTGTGGCTACAGATCAGGTTCTGGCAAAAGTGGAGGGGCTAGAAGCTGTGGCCAAAAAACCAAGCATACGAGCAGAACCCAGCCAGCAGTACCAGTAGGAAGTGGTGAGTGTTTGTAGGTAAAGACTCTGCCACAAGGATGGGTGTCCCATCTCCTGACCTTACCTGCTGTGGAGGGGGGCTGCTCCTTGACAAGGGCTTGGACATTGTAGAGACATTGTTGGTGCTTGCTCAGTCCTTGGACTAGTCCACATTATTTCTCATGCCCACCAGTGATGCTTCCAAGGACACATGGAGTGTTCCAGCAGTGACTGCATGACTCAGGGGATGAGATCCATGGGCACAGGGGCCCAGGAGATGTCTACTCAGTCCTGCTAGTAAAAGCAGGAAGGGCCTGAAGAGGAGCAGATGTATCCTGCAGGTCAACAGGGGATTGCTTGTGTCTAATTGGTGTCCACCAGGACCCTCAGGTCCTTTTCTGCCAAGGAGCTTTCCCGCTGGGTGACATCCAGCATATGCAGACACCTGAGGTTGTTCCTTCCCAGGTGCAGGACTTTGCACTTGTCCTTGTGAAACATCACGAGGTTCCTGTGGGCCTATTTCTCCAACCTGTTGAGTTCCATCTGGATGTCAGCATGGTCCCCTGGCCTGTCAGCCATTCCTCCCAGTTTTATGTCATCTTCAAACTTACTGAGGGTACGCTCTGTCCCTTCACCAAGATGATTAATGAAGATGTTGAGCAGAAATGGAGCCAATACTGACCCCTGGAGTACACTGGCCTCGAACTAGATGTTGTGTCACCCCCATCTGGGCCTCTCTGTTCAGACAATTTTCATTCCGAGGTAGTTTCTCCAGTGGATGCCATGGACCATGATTGGTGGTGTATCACCACTATCGCTGAGCACATATACACTGCTCTCAGCATATTTTTAGGCTCACTTTTTATGAAAAAACTACTACATCTTCTGCCTGCTTCTGTTAAAAACGCTGAAGGTTTTAATCTTTCCTGAACTGTTCCACTAACTGCTGATGGACCAAATCCATGCAGCTATGCACCACAGTCTCTCCTCTGCTGGCACCTGGGGATAAGCAACAAAGGCCACATGGTCACAGTCCATTGCTCTGTAATATCATGATGGGCTGGTTCCCCAGGCACCTATGGCACTGGGAAAGCGCAGCTCCAACTAAGGGCTAAGAAGGGCCTGGTGTCCCCCAGTCACTGTGGACTGGGCAATGGGGTGACACAGTACTGGCCATCCATCCCCAGGGTCTGTGCCTGTTGGGACTGATGAGGGCAGAATTTGGGAAGAGGATGGAGGCCTGTCAGATCTCCGTCTGGCCTGGGAGTTCCTGGGCAGCAGCTAGTGGCAGTGCCTTCCTGGGACAGCAAGGAAGATGTGCCCCCTTGCCCAGTTCCTCCACTGGTGGTCATCAGCGGGCCAACAGACAGGGCAAGTGATGGCTGAGGTTTGGACATTTGCAAAGGAGGTGGCTGAGCAAGTTCATCCTTTTTCAATTGCTGTTGTCCATTTCACCTGGGTATATACCTGCCCCCATTTCCTACCCACCTAGTGGATCAGGATGTGCACATCAGTTTATTCTATTTTACTTTCTTTTTGTTTGTTTGAAAGCCTCTTTTTTAAATGGAGAACAGAATAGTTGTATCACAGGCCTGACTGACGATGGCTACCCAGAGAGTTGGAGTGCACTGTGGAGAACGGGGGAGGAAGAATAAGGAGCTAGGATTGGGAACTTCTTAAGCAAATCTGTTGTTTAAAGAATAATTAGTACCAATGTCTCTAATGTAACAAGAAAACAAACATTGTACTCTAAGGTTTTGTGAATAATTTGGTTTGGTAGCTGGATTTCAATCCTCATCACAGAAATAGAAAATCATAATACATGACATTGTTTGACATGGAGTATTTTATTTACCATTGAAACAAAATCTTAAAATTTAAGGACATGTAAAAGAAAACCAAAGGAAATGAGGTTTAGGATCACAAACAACACTAGACAATAAAGCAGTCGTGTCTTAGGTTTTTTTTTTAGATGAGTCAGTTCAGAGAAGTCACTCTAAACATGATGCTGTAGGGGTCAAATTTTACTTTTCATGACAAAATCACTATAATCATGCTTTGTCCCTTAAATAAGCTTCATTTTCCATCTACTTACAAAGCTCCCTTTTCAGGTAGCATTTATACATCAAATTTCAATCAGCATAAATTCAGGGACATTCAAAATGTGGCACTGTTTTTTGTGACTATTTTCTCTGAAAAAGTCGTGTTTGGCTTCTTTGGCAAAATGATGGGCGTACTCAACCAAACAGAACTGTGGGATATGTAACTCTATCTTGTGGCATTCTTCTTAATCTTCAAGAGCAAAGCAAGTTTATGCAGCTCTGCAAGGGAAACACTGGGGGATTAAACAGAAGCTCTGCTTTTTAACAGTTTGTTTCTATTCCCTCTCTCCTAGATTCTTGCATACCCACCACCTCTCTAGACACACTGCTTAAATGGTTTTCCTTCAGAAGAAAATCTGACTTTTACTGAAAAAACAGTTTTGAGAATTTAGGGTTCTGTATTTTTCTGAACAAACAAGGTTTTGGAAAAGCACTTTCTTTTTAGGAACTTGTTCTGCTTTTTGAAATTGAGTAGGCTTTGTGATTTAGTAGAGCTTGAGTATATATATATGTGTACACATGTGTGTATAGATAAAAGCCTCCACCTTTCTCTTTTCATCCAATTTGGTAAACTAAAAAGAAATTAATAAAAAGAATGTGAGGAGAGAAACTTAAAAGTCCTACAGCAACGGCCATGAAAATATTAATCTAAAATAACAGTCTTCAAACAAGAGAAAGTCATTCATAATTTCTAATACAATCTTTTTTTAAAGTAAAATCAGTGCACTAGTCATGTATAACAAAGACCTGACACCTTACACACCAAAGGACATAACTAAGATGTCACAGTTAATGAGTATCAGAAATGGGAACTGATGTAAAATGCCTGCCCCTAAATCTATTAGCACCTGGATAAATGCCATAGGAATTTCCCAGTATGTAGGCATCCTTTACTGGCTTCTGCTGACACATGGGTGGCTGGGACAGGAAAAAGGCTGAGCTAAGAAGTGTTTCTCATCTTTTGCCCAATGCCAGACAATAAGAGTATGTGGAAAAGGAAGTGCAATAAAGGAATGAAGAAAACTAGCATCCATCTCATGTCTGTGTCTCATACTTTCAAAATAGCTGTTTGCCTTCTAGAGATTTCATGTCTGGATAGTAAACCCTATCTATGCTTGTGCTGCAGGAATAGAAACAACTGAATTACAGAGTTCCTTTGGCACAGACAGTTATAGGCTTAGAGGTACTTGGCAAGCTGGCTCATGAATGGCTACCCAGGCTAGTCAACATGAGACAGATTGATTTCTGAGTTAAATAGTAGGTCAGGTTTTGTATGGTTGCAGGTTTTGGGCATCCTGAGATGAGCTCACCATTCAGACACTGTTGGTACTTGTCTATGTGTGTAGAAAAAATGGTAGAAAAAATGTAGGTGGAAGTAGCCAATCCATCCAATGAATGGGAACTGTCAGAGATGCTAAGCATGAAACACACCCAATGATTTGTATTTTACTCTGCCACCTGGTGATCAGAAAGTAGGAAACAATAGAACAGGAAATTGATATTATGTACAAAACAAAGCAATGTTTGTCCCATTGGTACCCACACTTGCAACTTTTGACCCGCACCAATAAAATTCTTGCCAGTACAACTATAAAAACTTGCATGCTCACAGGAGAAAGTAATGAACTCAGATGATGTTTGTATATGCTACATGAAGTTTACTTCATTTACCAATACAATCTCAAAACAGGGATCAGCAAACAGCATGCCAACAATTTTATAATGTCAGTTCAAGAGCAGTCTCCATTTTCTAGACAATAATTCAACTTCTTAGTTCAAGAGTGAGGCATAGTTTAAACTCTTCTCTATTTTGCACAACCTTCTGTGTAGTTAGTAAGACATGCCTTTCTTTCCTCCTTTTCCTCAGTACACACACATGCATGAAGTATATAAAAATATCTTTACGTGAATTAAATTTGCATGCAATCTGAGAAAATTAAGTGTCACTGTTATAAAGGTATGCCGGGTAGTTTCCTTTAATACTCAGAATTTCTAAGTTTGAAACAAAGCCTTCTTTGTGTTCAAACAAAGTGACTCTTCTGTTAGATCTTCTGTTGATTAATATGAAATGCTTTCACAGTGGTCAGGATGGAAAAGCAGAGTTTGGTCACTGCTACTACTTTTCTACTACGGCCTTTTGGCATAGTTTGGGACTTGCTGGCCTAAGCAATGTGCCACCATGGGAAAAGGACAGTGCCTCCTGAAAATAATTAAAGTAGGAGGGGAAAATATGCATAATACAGATGCCTGAGGTTGATCTTAATGAATTATCAAAGTATTGGAAACAGGAAGCTGTGTAAGAAAGCGCCTCTGCCTGGGTGATGTGCACAGCTTTTCAGCCTGCTCATTTCTCAGCAAGTTCACCTATGGGAGGAACATGATGGCAGCAGTGCTGAAGGACTTCTTATATTTAAACAGGCTCATGTGGAGCTGACCTTAAGATCTCTGCATGGCACTATATCATGCAGTGCATACTTTTTCATTGGCAGTCTGTGGCCATTTAGGGCTAGAATCAAAATCCTTCAGCCCCAGAGGGTTTAATGAGAAAGTGACTTTAACCTACTATTCTCTTTCCATAAATATCCATTACATGAGGATTTTAGGTGTGTACATACAGAAGTAGTCCTAAAATAGAGAACAGTGTTTAAATACTGATTTCTTTCTCAGGTTAAGTTTTATTCAATTTTGTTAAGTAGCCAAGAAATATTATCCTCTGTAGTACAGAGGAATTATTTGGAACAAATTCAGAAATCTCCTGAATGAATAATTCAATGCACAGGGCAAAGGAGAAGCATTCTGCTTTTCTTTGTACTGCCTTCGTGTGTTTAGTGTTCCTATGGCAAAGAAACAACTACCACAATGAAAGCAGAAGAGAATACATGCATGCTGTGTATGCCTTGTGTATACATGTGTTCACACGGATAGTTTGCTGTTGGTACTACACCATTAGTCTCTCAGCCATTTTAGAAACAATGCATCTAAAGAGGGAAACCACAAGAGCTGCTTGCCAAAAGAATATTGGCAGAATAGCTGCACTCCAGATTGCCAGGAAATTCTGGCAATTGTCAAAGTATTGTGAGATGACCATTTGAACTGGCATGGTGATTTGACCCCTGGCATCAGATGCCCACCAAGCTTCTCTCTCACTCCCCCTCCCCAACAAGACAAGGGGAGAGAATATGACAAAAAGCTTGTTGGTCAAGATAAGGATAGGGAAATTGCTCAGCAAGTACTGCCATGGGCGAAATAGGCTTGACTTGGGGATATGGATAATTGGCAATATATTGCCAATTAAAAACAGGGTAGAATAATGAGAAATAAGAACAAATGCAAACCGATCTGTTTCTGCATGGGCTTCTCCCCATGGTCTGCAGCTCCTGCCAGGAGTCTACTTCATGGGATCTCCATAGGGTGCAACTTCCTTCAAGGCACACCCACCTGCTCTGGCATGAGGTCCTCCACAGGCTGCAGAATGGATATCTACTCCACTGTGGTCCTCCATAGGCTTTAGGGGGACATCATGCATCACCATGGTCTTCACAGGCTTCAGGGGAATCTCTGCTCTGGCACCTGGAGCACCTCCTCCCCTCCTTCTTCTCTGACCTTGGTGTCTACAGGGCTGTTTCTCTCACATATTATCACTCCTCTCTCACAGGTGTGCAGGGTTTTTTTACCCTTTCTTAAACATATTATCATGGAGCTGCCACCAATGTCGCTGATTGGCTCAGTTATGGGCAGCAGTGGATCTGTCTTGGAGCTGGCTGGAAGAGGCTCTGTTGGACTGGGGGACACCTTCCGGTGTTCTCTTACAGAAGCCAGCCCTGCAGCATCCCTCACTACCAAAACCTTGCCATGGAAATACAATACAACCCGAGAAGAAAATAATGAGTAAATGAGGAGAAGGTATTCTCTTCATCAAGACAACATGATGTATAAAGCCAACAAGGAAATAATGCATTAGGTTTGATTCAGGACCATACCTAGTCCAACTTAGTCAAGTGAGAAGTAACACCAAATTTTTCAACATTGTAGTAAATACTAACTAAATCTGAATTTAGTTCCTTGAAAACTTACATATTCCTCTTGAAAGGGTAGTTGTGTTAAAAAAGGATATTTCATACCAAGAAAAAGTGGAAGAGTGGGGTAACCTCAATCAGGAGTGGCAGTGGCAGTGGCTCAGGCACAGAGCCACTAGCAGTTAATAAAGTGAATGGGTTGAAAAATGAGAAGATAAAAAGGAAAAAAAAAAAAAGAAAAGAAGGGGAATCCTGTAAGTATATGAGATATACATTTAATGATATAAAGATTTGGATTATAATAATATAAAATTCCATTTTTTTCTGTATAATGCTACATAAGTGAATCTGATAGTTTTTTCTTTCAAAATTTCCAATTAAAGCTCCTGTTTTTAATTAAATTACTATTTTAAGAAGACTGAAAAATGGAAAAAATAGATGAAGACTGAAAACTAAAATAAAAAGTGCTCTGGATTTCAGGCTTTCAACAAAGCTCTGGAAATTTTTCATGGGGAAACAGTAATCATAATAAATATAACATGAAATTTCAACATCTGTGTTTCATGGAAAAGTCTCTAGTGAGCTTTTCACTGACACACTTGAAGAAGTCATGTAGGGTCTCCCTTTAGGTGTTTTATTGCTTTCTCTTCTCCTCCAACAAAATGCATCTCTCATGTATCTACTTTATTCTGAACTGCCCTATCTTTTCAGTGAATCACCAAAACAGTTTCTCAATTGACAGAAAAATACAGTTGACATCCTGTGAGTCAGACCTCTCCAAACAGAAGAGACCTCTCTCACAGAGGGGTAAAATGGAAGGAGTAGTCCTGGGTCAGCATTTCTAGATGATAGCTCAGGTAATGGTGGAAAAGTACAAATTCAAGTACTGCCGTTGACTCTTTAATTGGTCCCTTTGGAACTGGAGGAAGCAGTTGTTGTAGGAGTGTTACATAAAGAAACAAAAAACCTGTCATTTTCCATCTAAACTATTCCATTTTTTTGTGGTGGTGGTGGGGAAGTTTTGATGAAGAAGGTTTGCTTGGTGATTTTTCATGTTTTTTTTTATTATCATAATTTTCTTTCAGAAAATTCTACAAAGCATCTCATGCTCTTCATGTGAACTTGTCTATCAAGGCAATGTAGTTGCATGCAACACTATAAAACAGTAGGTAGGATGTAATTGCAGGTTGTCTTATGAAGTAATACTCTCATTCAGAGTATATTTGGGCTAGCGTACGTGTGGTTTCTTATGGTATGGTCTCCAAGGAAAGATTATATTTCTTCTGGGATCGTGATTCTTTCTGTGAATGAACCTTACAGCAAGCCAGAGGAGTCTCAGAAATTATAATACCACAAAAGATGTGATCTCAATTTCTGGCAGCCCCTGAGACACAGTGTAGCCAAGGAAAAACTTGTCCTTTTATTTCCATCCTACCTTGGCTTGTTCCCGATAGAGATCACTTTCTAGTTTCTTCATTCTTCTTCACAAGCATGGTATAAAATCTCTCTCTAAAAAAGTTTTTTAGGTTCTGTAGCAAGAGGTGTCTGAACAGCTGATATTAAAACTACTGATTTCTATTTTAAAAAGCTGAGTAAAATAAAGAGTAAAACCAGGAAATACTGACTTGCTTCTATATTTTCTACTAATAGAGGAAATTAACCACTGACTTCTTTAAATTTGCAAAAGCATTAACATATTTTACTGTTTGTTTGGTTGTTTTTGTGCTGTTGTGGGTTTTTTTTAAATAATAATCTTCTCATTTGTGTCATTACGCTGCAGAGCCCAAGAGTTTTTGAAGTATTACTGGGCTTGAAACTTTCAAAGCATTGTGATCGTATAGATAAAGTGTTAGGCCAGAACTTGAGAGATTGTGATGCCATTGCTTTGATTCAGAAACCAGGAAGCCAGCAAATCCTGATCCCAGGAGCGGCACCAGGAGGAAGTGACAAGTGTGTGTAGAGACTCCCTGTGATGGGGATATGTGCCCAATCTGCTGACCTGGCCTGCTGTGAAGCGAGGGTGCTCCTTGATGAGCTTTGGACATTGTGGAGGGACTGCTGGTGCTTGTTGAGCCCTTGATTCATACCATCCACGTTATCCCTCATGACCACCAGTGCTGCTGTCAATGAGACATGGAGCATTCCAGCAGTGACTACATGGCTCAGGGGTGAGAGACAAGGGCACTGGAGTCCAGAGGGTGTCTCCTCAGCCCCGCCCTTCTTACAGATGAGAGCATGAGGAGAAGTAGATATGTCCTGCAGGCCAGCAAGGGATTGCAAATCTGGGACTGACAACAGGGGTTTGTTTTCTATGACTATGGGATCTTTTATGAGAACAGAAGGCTGCCAGGAAGAGATTTGGTCCACTTGACGAGGAAGAGAAAAACTGTCTTTGCCACCAGGCTGGAAAACCTGGTGAGGAGAACTTTAAGCTAGAAATGATGGGGGAAGGGAGAATTGGTGACCTGGGTTGGCAAGGAAAGGGTGTGTGCTGGTATGGACACAAAAGACCTTGAAAAAAAAAAGAGCACTGGAGGGGGCCAACTCTAAACATATGTACATAAATGAGAAAGAACTGCCTACAGAACAGTATTATCAGGGAAACTTTTATACTTTTTCTGGGAAATCAGCACAACTGGATGCCTCTCTGAAAGCATCTATACTCTGACACATGCATCATGGGCATCAAACACAAATCAGTGGTCTACGTGTGGCTGCAGAGCCACAATCTTGTTGGGATCACAGAGATGTGGTAGAATAGCTCATGCAGCTGCAGCGCTGCTGTGGGTGGATACAGGCTCTACAGTAAGGATAGACCAGGAACGCAAGGAGGAGGATGAGGAGTTCCAATTGATATGAGAGCAGCAAGTATGTATGGAGCTCTGCCTAGAGATGGATAAATAGACAACTGAGAGATTATGGGTCAGGATTAGTAGGCAGACCAGGGAGGAAAAATGGGGTGGCAGAAGGTCTGGGGACATTCATGGGGCTGCTCTCTTGACTCCTGGCAGTGCAGGTGTCCTCTTGGTCCAGCTGTCTCTGGGCCTCTTCGCTACACTTGAGTACAATGACATTGATGAGCCAGTACAGGAAGACTGCTGTGTGGTTTTGCAGGCTGGATGGCAGCTCTGGGATCATCGCCTTCTCATCCAGCCCCAAGAAGTACAGACTGGTCATGATGAGGGCCTCCACTGCAACCGCTTGTCACCGTTGGGTGACAGATATCTCCTGCAGAGATATCTCCTTGATGCAGTCAGAGAACCATGGGCTCAAGGGTTTGGGGGTGGCTTTGGAAAATGGTTGCCCAGATGTCAGCTGGGAAGCCACTGACGGCAGCCCTAGGCACCATCCTTGCAGCCCCCAGCTCATCCAGGAATGGCATTGATTGGGAAGAGGGTGGTGGGGATGCTGTAGTGTGATGGGGATTGTGGGCATCTGAGTGTCTGACAGCTCTTCCTGCCTAGCTGCTGGCATCCAATGGATCTGTGGTGATCATGTTGGTATATTCTGAAGAGTCATATTTCGCCTGAACCAAGAACTTGATGGACTGGACAGGCATCCCACACAGGGAGCAGTCTGGTTTTTTTACTCGTCCAGCATATCACACATCTGAAGCAGACCTGGTGCAGACATGGGATCACATCAGCCAAGTCAGGCCAAGCTTTGCAGGACATGGGACAGGTGTAGTCTGATGCTGTGGCCATGGTCTCAATGTGCTGCAGAAGGCTGGGGAGAGCTGAGGGCAGCAGCTGCTTCCCTGTGGCATCCAGGGAAACACAGCCAACACCTTCAGGGATGGTACTGAGAACTGCTGCCAACAGCTCCCAGACCACAACCAAGCACCAGCCAGAGCCTCGCTTGACCCTCCAGACATTGCAGAAACACTCAGCAGGAGTCCAGGCATGAGCCAGGCTCTACCAGCACCTACAGATGAGCAGCAAGGATCTACCTGCTGGGAGTGATGAGAGTGAGATTTAGGAAGAGGACAGAGGCCAGGCGTTTTCCCTGCTGGATCTCCCTCTGGCCTGGGAGTTCCTGGGCAGCAGCTAGTGGCAGTGCCTTCCTGGGACAGCAAGGAAGATGTGCCCCCTTGCCCAGTTCCTCCACTGGGCAGTGGGCAGACAGACAGGGTAAAGTGATGGCCGAGGCTTGGACATTTGCAAAGGAGGTGGCTGAGCAAGTTCATCCTTTTTCAATTGCTGTTGTCCATTTCACCTGGGTATATACCTGCCCCCATTTCCTACCCACCTAGTGGATCAGGATGTGCACATCAGTTTATTCTATTTTACTTTCTTTTTGTTTGTTTGAAAGCCTCTTTTTTAAATGGAGAACAGAATAGTTGTATCACAGGCCTGACTGATGATGGCTACCCAGAGAGTTGGAGTGCACTGTGGAGAACTGGGGAGGAAGAATAAGGAGCTAGGAGTGGGAACTTCATAAACCTGTTGTTTAAAGAACAATGAGTTAGACAAGGGCTTGGGAAATCCTCATGTCACTGTCATTTTTCTGCATGGATTCAGGAAATACATACTTCTTTGTGATCCATAATTAGTGAACCATAATTTTCGCTACAGTTAGTTACACTCTTCCTAAAAAGATTTTGTATCCATAAACAAATTATGGAGGGTGAGAGCTTTTTGGGAGACCTTGGTATTAGTATTTGAATAAGTAAATTTTTGTTGTGACATTATGCTTAGTTATGTAAAACTCTCAAGATATTTCAGTAGGTGTATTTCTGTGTGGCTACATTTTCAGCCAGCAGAACAATTTACCGCTCTGCTTTCTGCCTCCCAGAAAGAGAATTTTGGCCAAAACCTCAGGTAGCATGGACTTGCCTGTACAGCTGTTATTTCCCTTGTTCTCATTGGTTCAACTAATCAGAAAACCATATAGCTGAACTTTCATGGCACTAAACACAAAGTAATTCTCCTAGTTTTAAGTTTTTATAGGTATATGGCTTCCAGAGCAGAAATTAGCTGGTTTAGATTCTACATGTCTCAGACCACCCAAATTTATGTGCATTGTGTTGAAGACTCAGACTGGCGAAGATCACCTAAAAATCCCAACAGTAGCTTAATTCTGGTTTTTTTTTCAAGAATTTTATTTTCTTTTCTATAACCTTTGTTGAGCAGAAAAATCTTCCTTAATTTTCTGTAGAAAATTGGTTAGATTTTCAGGCAAGCAGTTTTACATGTTTACTGAGTCAGTGCTAACAACTGTAAAGGACAAAATGTATTCAATATTTGTTCAAATACTCATTTTTTTGTCATATTGTCAATGCTTAAGATGTGTCAGGCACTTGTTTTCTATATGATATAACTTGTAAACGGAAGGCATTTTAGCCAGTATTGTTACTGGTCTTATATAGGCACCTCATAGAATCATAGAATCATAGAATGCTTTGGATTTTAAGGCACCTTTAGAGATCATCTAGTCCAACTCCCTGCAGTGAGCAGGAATGCCTTTAACTAGGTCAGGTTGCTCAGAGCCCTGTCCAACCTGACTGTGAATCTTTTTAGTGATGGGACCTCCACTACCTCTCCAGGCAACCAATTCCTTGAACTATTCTCTGAAACTATGCATGCTTAGCATGACACTGAGATGATTTTTTTTTCAATAGTCTAGATGAAAAATACAAGTAATTTTATTCTTGCCAGTTTGATGAATGAGAGATAGAAATGTTTGCTTTAACTTCTATTGAATGATTAAATTCTATTCTACAAATCCAGAGAGCCTCATACTAGTAGCAGTTATCCCAAAAGTTAGGATTATAGGCATTTCTTGACTTGCTTGGGCATTTTATAACAGCCTTTATAATATGAAATTATTTGTTTGTATTATATGGCTGCTTAGTAAACTTGGATCCTCGCTTTACACATGAGACAGCCCCTTGTTAGTAAAAAAAAAAAATAATTCAACTTTAGGCAAATCTATTTTATAGTAGTAATGAAAAATTTTACCCACATACCAGCAGAAGATCTGACATAAAGCTGAAAATGAAACCCAGCATTCTTGCCTCCAAAAATAAGGTAAAAACCACAGGCCACTGATTTTTCTTATTTCTAATTACAAGCTTTGTAACTCCTCCATGTTCAGGCTTTGAAGCTCAACACTTGCACACCTTTCTTGAAATTAAATTGGTGGAACAATGATGTCTAATTTTTTGTTAAAGTTTTTTCTTTCTCTTCGACAGTTTCTGAGACTCTTCCATAGGGGGTTTTCTCCTACATACTTGCAGGCAGATAGGTCTGGACAGCTACGAGCATGCTCCCTGTGCATATGTCTAAGGCACTATGAAAACATGGTTCTAATTCCTCAGTGACATGAACTACTGAAGTGATTCTGAAGTGAGCTCCCGACTTCTGTGCTAGACAGAACAAAGAATACATGATGTGGATGTGCTGTGCTGTCACACAGCATCAGAACTATCCAGTGTTGGTGGCATCTGTGGACAACAGATGCCACGTATAGCCTGAGACAGCAGTGTAAAAATTATATGGAGATTGTGGCTGGTTGCTGTCATCAATGCCCTTGTTTTCTCCTGTCAGAATTTTTGTCTATTTAAATTGATTTTTTTTTCTTAAGTCTTCTTGATGCTTTAGCAGGGGAGTTGGACTAGATGATCTCCCGAGGTCCCTTCCAACCCTTGAGAATGATTCTGTGTGATTCTGTGATGTTACCTTGTCTGTGTCTTTCCATACTCTCTTGTGTGGGTCTATTCTGTGCACATTCTCACTGGTCATCCTCACAATGTAGACATTTCCCCAGAAGTCTGAGCTATGCTTATGTCTCTGGGCTGTATCAAACCTAGGCTTCAGGTTTCAGCTAGGTGCACTCCAAGGAAGATGGGGAGAGAAGGTTAGAAAGCAGGACACAAAAAAAAAGAGAAAAGGACTTCTGAGTTAATAAACTGTTCCCTTTAGAAAAGTGAAAGCTGCTGATTATGACCTGCTTATTTGATACATTCTTCATATCTGGGAAACAAAATGAGAGCAGAGCAAGATGGAAAATTGCAGCTGGGACTTTCAGGAAGATAGGTGACCCCTGACAGCATTGTCTATGTTGAAAATTCACTTACCTTGCTAAGATAGTTAAAGAATTTCCCTGGACGCTAGGCTGAAATCACTGTTACACATGAGTGAAAACTGATAGATGAAACCTGACTTCAGAAAAATGAAGGGCCAAATCAGTCAGTCTATTAAGTGCAAAATTTCCTCTTAAGATAACTTTTACAATTATTTTCATCATAACTGAGATAAATATGTATTGTATCCCATTGTCAAATACAACTTTTATTTGCTCTTATTGTTTCTAATACTGATGGGGTTAAGAAAGAATATTTTTGAAATTATAACATTGACAAGAGCTCCTAATGTAGCCATTCTCTGGTCTATCAGCAAAACTACAAGCATGGAGGAATAGATTAGAACCTAATAGTGTTCCTCCTAAGCAGTGGCTATAGCAGTATAAAACCGTAATTTGGCTGCTCTTCTGAAAGAATGCAAGATCATTACACAAAAGTATAGGAAGGAAAAGACAGGCTTGTATAGATTTCAGTCTTGCAATAGCATGCCTGGATGATTCTTTTCTGTTTCAGGATTATGGCTAGTATAAGTTTGCAGTGTCAGCTGGCTTACAGATAATAGAAAAGGGAAGAAATTGGACTCTTACAATACTGCGCGCCCCACTCTGCCTGTTGCTGGGAAAAAAGAAGAGATAAACCCTTCAGCTGTTACAGCAGTTTTCTGCTGTGCAGTGTCCCATAAGAACTGTAAGCCCTAAGATTTTAGAGCTTCAGGAGTAGTTTTAAGCCTTGGTAAAATAAGAGTGAAAGTGGAACCAGGAATGGCCAGGTAACCCTGAGAACTGAGCTGTTACACATGAGAGAATCTGATTCAGGTACTCTAGGGGCTTCACTCTTGAATTTCTATTGATCATGATAAGAACTTAACATTACATTTGCTCAGCCTAGTTAGTGATTCTTGCCTGAAATAGGCATACAATTACATCCAATGTATCAATGTAGCACAAGTTAAATGAAATGGTGATTTTTTTTCTTCCTATAAAATACTTTTTCAGAAGAAAATACAAAAAATCATAAAAATCCACATATTTTAAAAATGCTAATGGAATGAGGGTTTTATTTCCTAGCTTGTTTTGAAAAAATAGTAAAATGTAGGAGGCTAAACAAATAAGTGTTTTCTTATTAAAAGTTTTGATTCCTGTCAAGATGTCACTTTATTATATTAAAAACATATAAAGGCCAAAATCTTGGTAACCCATCATTTTTGTAAAAGTATTTTTGATTGATATGAAACAGCTCGCTTAAAGTTAAAATCTGATTTTCAGATGTAATATTTTTTTATCCCACCTATCTGATTTTGCCAAAAATAATGAAAAATATGCCCAGTTCTAAACTTAACATGAATTTTTGAAGAAAAAAATTTTAATGTACTCATTCTTAGGTCTTTTCTTTCCCTCTCATGATCTCATTTTGCCTACAAATATAATAGTCAAATAGTTTCTTCTGCCATTTTTTCACAACACAGAATCTCTTGGGGGGTGGAAAAAGCAATAATGAAACCACACTCAAGCTATATCATGGATTAACAAAAAAAATGAGGTGCATTTTTAAAAGACTACATTAAATGTTCATAAATCTAGTTGCTAGATGAATTGATGGTAGATCTATGTTTGTAGAGCTATAATGTTTTTCCTTTTCATTGATTTCCCTCATGACGTTGAGCAGATACTTGTACTACTGGTACTTTATCTCTGACATGCATGCTGAGGATGATGTCTGTAATAGTATCCCTGACCTAAAACAAAAATATGAAACTGGGAGAAAGGTCACTTAAAGAAAAAAACTGTTATGTTCATTCTAGTGCCCTTGATGGCAATGTAATTGCTGAGGACTAAAATTCAAATGCTAGGAATTATGTATGCATTAAATACATATTTGTATTGATCTCTCCAACCACCATAACTTTCTCAAGCAGAGGCAAAGAAATCTTTTTAAGCTCATCTCCTGTAGCTATATCCAAAAAGAATTTCATAGAATCATAGAATCATAGAATGTTTTGGGTTGGAAGGGACCCCTAGAGGTTATCTAGTCCAACCCCCCTGCAGTGAACAGGGACACCGCTAGCTAGATCAGGCTGCTCAGAGCCCCGTCCAACCTGGCCTTGAATGTTTCCAGGGATGGGGCCTCCACTACCTCTCTGGGCGACCTGTTCCACTATTTCACCACCCTCATTGTAAAGAATTTCTTCCTGATATCCAGCCTAAAGGTACTCTGTTTTAGTTTAAAACCATTACCCCTTGTCCTGTCACAGCTGGCCCTACTAAAAGGATTTTCCCCATCTTTCCTATAGGCCCCCTTTAGGTATTGAAAGGCCGTAATCAGGTCTCCCCGCAGCCTTCTCTTCTCCATGCTGAACAACCCCAACTCTCTCAGCCTGTCCTCATAAGAGAGGTGCTCTAGGCCTTGGATCATTTTTGTGGCCCTCCTCTGGACCCGCTCCAACAGTTCCATGTCCTTCTTGTGCTGAGGGCTCCAGAGCTGGATGCAGGACTCCAGGTGAGGTCTCACCAGAGCAGAGTAGAGGGGCAGAATCACCTCCCTTGACCTACTGGCCACACTTCTCCCAATGCAGCCCAGAGTACGGTTGGCCTTCTGGGCTGCCATCGCACATTGCCGGCTCATGTCCAGCTTTTCATCCACCAGCACCCCCAAGTCCCTCTTGGCAGGGCTGCTCTCGATCCTTTCTTCCCCCAGCCTGTACTGATACTGGGGGTTACCCTGACCCAGGTGCAGGACCTTGCACTTGGCCTTGTTGAACCTCATGAGGTTCACACAGGCCCACCTCTCCAGCCTGTCCAGGTCTCTCTGGATGACATCCCGTCCTTCTGGTGTGTCAACCGCACCACTCAGTTTGGTGTCATCCGCAAACTTGCTGAGGGTGCACTCAATCTCGCTAAGTCATTGATGAAAACATTAAACAGTACTGGTCCCAGTATGGACCCCTGAGGGACACCACTCGTCACCAGTCTCCATCCGGACATCGAGCCATTGACCACTACCCTCTGGATGCGACCATCCAGCCAGTTCCTTATCCACCAAACAGTCCACCCATCAAATCCATAGCTCTCCAATTTAGAAAGAAGGATGTTGTGGGGGACCGTGTCAAAGGCTTTGCAGAAGTCCAGATAGATGATGTCCATTGGTTTTCCCTTGTCCACTGATGCTGTCACACCATCATAGAAAGCCACTAGGTTCGTCAGGCAGGACTTGCCCTTGGTGAAGCCATGCTGGCTATCTTGAATTACCTCCCTGGCCTCCATGTGCTTTAGCATAGTTTCTAGGAGGATCTGTTCCATGATCTTCCCAGGCACAGAGGTGAGGCTGACAGGTCAGTAGTTCCCAGGGTCTTCCTTTCTACCCTTTTTGAAAATGGGCACATTGTTTCCCTTTTTCCAGTCCGCAGGGACTTCACCTGACTGTCATGACTTTTCAAATATCATGGAGAGTGGCTTGGCGACTACATCGGCCAATTCCCTCAGGACTCTGGGATGCATCTCATCAGGTCCCATGGACTTATGTGCATTCAGGTTCCTCAGGTGGTCACGAACTTGATCTTCTCCTACAGCAGGAAGGGTTTGCCCTCCCGTTCCCCTTCATGCCATCCATCAACTCGGGTGGGGTGAGGAGAGAGGTTCCCAGTGAAGACTGAGGCAAAAAAGTTGTTGAGTACCTCAGCCTTCTCATCTGCTGTTACCAGCTTGCCAGTCTCGCTTATCAGTGGGGGTACGCTTTCTTTAACCATCCTTTTCCAGCTGATATACCTATAGAAATCCTTCTTATTATTCTTTGCATCCCTAGCCAAGTTTAGGTCCAGCTGTGCCTTGGGCTTCCTGACCCCATTCCTACACAACTGGACCGTGTCCCTATACTCTTCCCATGATGCCTGTCCCTGCTTCCACTGCCTGTGCATTTCCCTCTTCCTCCTTAGTTTGACAAGCATCTCTCATCTCAACCACGCTGGTCTCTTTCCCTTCTTTGCCCGATTTCTTACACCTAGGGATCGAGAGCTCTTGCGCTCTGTGGGTCACATCCTTAATGATCTGCCAGCTCTGTTCTGTTCCCCTGTCCCTGAAGACCGTTTCCCAGGGAGTCCTTCTGACTATCTCCTTGAGGAGCTGGAATTTTGCTTTTCTAAAATTCAGAGTCCTGACTGTACTCTTTGTTCTCCCCATTTCCCTCAGGAGTGTGAGCTCTAGCAGCGCATGATTACTGCAGCCCAGGCTGCCTCTGATCTTGACATTTCCGACGAGCTCACTTACATTGGTGACCATCAGGTCCAGTATCGCATCCCCTCGGGTAGGGGTGTCTATTCCCTGGCTTAAGAAGTTGTCCTCAATGCATTCAAGAAACCTGCTGGATTGCTTACAGCTTGCCATGTTGGTTTTCCAGCAGATGTTGGGGTGGTTGAAGTCCCCCAGCAGGATGACAGCCTGCAAGCATGAAGCCTCCCGGAGTTGGGGGAAGAGTACTTCGTCCGTCGACTCCTCTTGATCTGGCGGCCTGTAGTAGACGCCAGCCACCAGGTTCCCTTTGTTGCCTCTCTCTCTGATTCTTACCCATAAGCTTTCGACCTGCCCGTGGCTATTCTTCAGGGTCAGCTCTTCACACTGTAATGATTTCTTGATGTAAAGGGCAACGCCTCCGCCCCTCCTTCCTTGCCTGTCCCTTCTGAACAGCCTGTAGCCATCAATATCTACATTCCAGTCGTGGGATTCATCCCACCAAGTTTCCGTAATGGCAATCAGGTCATAGCTTTCTAGCAGCACGATAGCTTCCAACTCCTCTTGTTTGTTTCCCATTTGATAGATAACAGCACGTCTTTCACGAAAATGTATTTCTGCCAGCCTGTGGAGTTCCTCATCTTAACCAACTAGCAGCATATCATGTTGAGCCCTAACAGGAAAACTCTTTTGAGCATTAACAGACAATATTTTTGTTAGAGTGGAGGCACTTGACCTTTTTAAAGAAAAGCTTGTCATGCAAGGATGTATTGCAATCACAGTTTGGAGCAACTATCTTCAAAACCAAAGTATTTCTACAATATTCGAAATGAAGAAAGATCTCTGACATATTGCTTTCCCTCAATTTCTTCTCCCTTTCTTTTTTTCCCTCCTCCGCAGCCCCCTCCAAATTATTATCATGCAGCTCAACAGCACAGCAGCATTCTGTTCACATCGCTGTTTCACGAAGCCCAGCTAGATCTCCTGTTGAACATTTCTGCCTGTAATTTGTGTGATAACATCAGATATTTTGGAGATTGATGGTCTATGGCCTACAAACAATGGAATCATTCTCTCTGTGTCACAACCTATTTCCACACTTCTGCTTTCAAGACTTGATTTGTGTGACTCCTTTTTGCAACTACTAAAAATGTAGTAATTGTTTACATGTAGTTAGTATTTCTGGTTTTGGGATAATAAACCTAAATCTGGAACAAGAGGGAATCTATTCCTATACTTAGAAACTGCCATCTAACTTCATTATCTTCTTGCTGTTCTCTAAACATGCTCTTTTTGATATTGCTCTATTATATTCTTCAAGTTATTAGCATTTGCAGTGTAAAATACTGAGTTTTATTAGCAGTGTTCTTTATTAAAGGCAGCACAACACAACTGCCTTAACCATGTAGTTATTTATTTTGAAGCTTAAGAACTTGAAAGGGGGCAGCAGGTAAATTTACTGACCATGAAGGAATTTCTTAAAGGAGGAAAAGTGTATATGACTTTTACTTCAAGCTGAATGGGATACCCTGGCTAGCACATAAAACTGATGAATTTGAGAGGAGGTGTGATTTAATTTAAAATGTGGAGGAAGAGTAAAAAGAGATAAGGATACTGGTATCAAGTATATCTTGTAAGGAAGCCTGTAACACAGAACTCTGTAAATGGTAGTGAAGATAACTAGCATGGGGGCTGGAGAGACTGAGTTCTCAAAGACTAGTGATAAGCTAAGACTTGAGAACAATAGATTTTTTTAAACATTGTGGAATGGCAGAAATTGTGGGTACTGTTTACCATGGGAATGCACAAAAACATCTTTTCACTTAAATCATCCTAAATAGATTCTTTACTGCATCATTGTATTTTATTATTTGAGCAATGTACCCAGAGCTAAGATTGAATTAAAAAAAAAAAAGTGTGTGAAAGTTTCCTTTCTTTTTATTTACCTTTTTCAAAACACAGTAAATGCAAGTGGTTCAAGGCTTTCAGAGCTCAGCTGCTATATAAATACTGTAATAAATATTCACATTCTTTCCTCCTCTATTTAGAACTATTCGACACTGAAAGCCAACTCGACAATAAATATCACAAAAAAAAAGCTTTCTTTATCTATATTAATATATGAATATACCTTGAAGAATGTTCTGAATCTTCAATATTCAATATTTGGGAAGAATATACTAAAAATGTGGACTACACATTCTAATGTAAGTTATTCTGAAGTTCAAAACTTCTGAATATGGGTTTTTTTAATTCTTGGTTGATAGTCGTTGCAGAAAACATGCATGTCTCTCAATTTAAAAAGCCATACACACAGTCATACAACACTGTGTTAAACAGTATGCATCAACATCAGTATGATGTTTTGTATAAGTTAAGGGAGAAATACAGGAAAAGTAGGGCAGTGAAAGATCATAAAATTTAGGCTCCGCATCTCTCCCTCTGTCTCAGAAAATAAATCTGGCTAAGGTTATTAATGAGATTATGCTCAGAACTCTTAATTGAGTGCACATCCCTGGCTGGCTAAATACAAATCAAGAGACCTGTTTTAGAAAATCAGCAAAGATAATCCTTGACCTGTAATTTAAGGTTAAAACTTTAAAAAGGCTCCCACACCCTGCCCCAACAAATAAACAAATGTAAATCTGGCCTGAAAATGCTGCAAATTCTGACATGCACCAACCAGATCCAAGACAGTTTATGGTAACTCCTTTATCTGATTACTGAGGGACTGTGGAGAAACATATGCTTTATATGCTGCAAGTTTTGTCTGCTGCACCAGTTGTTCTTCTGAGTGTTTTAATACAAAAGCCAATAAACAAACCCTAGTGCAAAGTTTTGTACTACCGTCACATAAAGCAATTGTTGTTGATACTGCTGCTCTTCCTGATTTGTTTATTTAGTAAAAAAAAATAATAAAATTAGTTATTTCAATCTGCTCATCTGTTAATGGTATAGGACAAAAAGATGTGAGATGTTAACTAAAAATCTCTCCTACCAGCAGTATATGTAAATGTCTATGTATTTTCCAAGATAGATACCTTTATAGTTGTAGTTCAGCTCTGTTTGCTTAAAATTTTCATTTTGATGATGAAGTGATGAAAAGCACTTACACAAAGCTCTGTGTTTTGCCTATGTTGACATTACCCACAAGCTCTGAGAGTAGTCTAGTGTCTGCTTTTTCTGTCCAGTGTAATGAGAATTTTTTTTCCTGTTTTTAATTTTTTACTTTATTATTTAGATTTTTATTTTAAAATGTAGAGTTTAAAATAAGAGTTTTTTCATGTGCCTCTGTCATTTGAAACTGAGTCCTTAACATTAGTAAGACAACATTCCTAAAGCAGATCATCTTTACATTTCTTACTGCTAGAAAAAAAAGGTGAATGTCCTGGTTTCGGCTGGGATAGAGTTAATTTTCTTCACAGAAGCTAGCATAGTGCTGTGCTTTGGATTTAGTACCAGAAGAATGTTGATAACACGCTGATGTTTTTAGTTGTTGCCAGGTAGTGCTCAGACTGCTCAAGGACTTTTTGAGCTTCTCCTGCTCGGCCAGGTGCATAACAAGCTGGGAGTACAGCACAGCTAGGACCCAAACTGTCCAAAGAGCTATTCCATACCATATAATGTCATGCTCGGGTTGGTTTGGTCAGTCGGTCGTGGGCAGAGTGGTCGCAGCTCGGGTACTGATCGCTGCTCGGGACGGGCTGGGCATCAGTTGGCGGGTGGTGAGCAATTGCATTGTGCATCATTCGTTTTGTATATTCTGTATATTTTCTTCTTCTCTTCTTCTTCTTATTATTACTATTATTATTCTCTCTTATTAAACTGTCTCTATCTCAACCCACGTGTCTTACTTTTTTTTCTTTTCTCTGATTCTCTCCCCCAACCCACTGAGGGAGGGGGGGGGAGTGAGCGAGCGGCTGCGTGGTGCTTAGTTGCCAGCCGGGTTAAACCACGACAGTGAATAAAGAGGAAACCATTAGAGGAAGGAATACAAAACTGTGAGTGTGTTCATGAGAACTAGCAATCATAAAGAAGCAGCCTTCAGCAGCAGATAGTGAAATTGCTGTAAAACAAAAATAAGTCATACTATGCTTGAGAAAGCTGGCAAGATTTCGCACATTGGATTTTTTCTACATTCCTTATACTCTAAGGTAATGCAATGCCATCTATTTTAATTTGATTAAGATGCTAAGAAAGGAGCTGTTCAAATGCTTTTTTTGTAAAGCATTTTGCAAGAGATAGTTAGGCCAAACTGAAGCAGGCATGATCCGTGAGGGTGGCAAGTTAACATTTCTCGTGTGGCTGCAAGGAAGACAGGGAAATTGTTTGGTCAGATGGTATCACTTGGAGATGAAGCTTTTCCAACTTGAATAAAAGGTGAATTTATAAAAAATGAATGTTTTTTTCTATGCAATAATGAGAGTACAACACTGCAGCATTTATTTCGTGCCTCAGGGATCAGGTTGCAGCAGAAGTTGGAGAGGTCAGGCAGCTGACAAAAATTGAGTCAGTCTTCACAGATGTGCCTAAGTCTCACTGACAGGAAGGAGAATTTCAAACACATTTTCTGTCAGTCAGGCCCATTGCCATCATGCATACTCCCACAGTGGAGCATTAGCTCTTGAAAGGCCAGTTTCTGTCCATGAAGGTGCAGCAGGAGCTTTCCACACTCAGAGAGGGTCTGGTCTTGTGGCTGACTTCATTGCTTAGCTGCAATGAGGGCCCACTTCCAAAGGAGGAAAAGAGGACATTTCCTTCTTTGCAAAAGAGAAAGGGTGGGAGGAAGAGTGGTACAGTGGCATTACGTGCAGTAGTAGGAGTTACAGGACTAAGTTCATAACTACTAACCCAGCCAGGTCTCCTGGAAATTTTTTACTTGTCTGTCGTTCAGCGCTAGTATCTGTATTGTCTGCCTGTATTTGTCATGGGTTTGTTCATCAGACACGCATTCCTGTCACTCTGGTGTCTATTGTTTTTAATTTGAGACCAGTTAAGCAGCTGTCATCTCCCACTATCTCTAGGGTTTCCGAAAAAGAAAAGTGCATTACCAATGTGACAGCAATGCTGTTCTCCTTAATGGCTAAGCTGCTCATCATCTGTAGCATGTTTCTCCTTCTGAAGCACTACCGTCTCCAGAGACTCATGTGACTCAGTCCCCTGAGGCACAAAACAAAATGCTGGGTGTACTCTTACTGCTGTACCACAGCAAATATTTCATTTTATCTACAGGATTTAGAAACATCCATCAGATTGCTTTCAAGCTGGAAAAGTTTCCTCACTAATGGTATCCTTTCACAAACAATTGTCATATATCCTTTAAATTCACACCATCACCTGGAGGTCTTTTACTTTTTAGCCATTAGTATACATTTACCTCTCTTAAGTGCCTCTACCAAAACATTATTTATGTTCAGTGAGACCAAAGCTCTTGATGTTATGCTCTGCTCCAAGGCACGGTTTGCCTAGTTAATATGTCATTTGCTTTGACAGATCTGTGGTAGATAGGTTGCAATTCTCTGACAAGGTAAAGGTTTTAAAGATTTAATTTATAGAATTTGCTTTTATTATTCTTACTTAGGTTTGCACACACAGAAAAAGTCAACAGCTAGTAGTAAATGCCTATCAAATACTGTTGGCATTGCCTATTAAACTTATTAACAGCACATGACAATCTCTTCAGGGGAAGAATTTGAATTTGAGACATCATTCTGAATTTGATTTTTTTTTTTTTTTTTTTTGTGGTGTTTGTTTTCCAGATGTTCCTGTTTTCTTCTTTCTGCTTCTTCATAGTAGGGAAGAGGAGAACTAGCAAAAAAATCAGCGGAAAAGACAAACATTAGCTGTAGGAAGAGAAATGGGCATGCTGTAGCAGGTTTTTTCTCCAGATCCATCCCATACCACAAAGATTTTATCATCTTTGCTTGCAAGGAACTTCCCAAAGGTTCCCATGGAAATGTGCTATTGCTTTCACTCCAGCTGTCATGCAGGGTGTCTTTGCTATATTTTGTTTTTCATTTCCTTTCCATCAACACAAGGAAAGAAAACAGACTTTTAATCTGATGGTTAGAATAGGAATCATAGAGGATCTTAAATAAAATTGAAGCTTGGGTTTTAAACTTCTGCATGCAATTCCACTAAAATCATTGTATGCAACACAGTAGTTATCCTACTATTCCTTCTATGTCAGTTCTAGAAACAGTTTCCTTTTGCATTGAGAAAAATACTACATACTTTATAACAGTCACATGTACCACTTCTGCATAAATCCTGGAAATGTGATTTAACAACAATAACTTTGGGATGAAATTAATCCTTGGATATGAAAGCTTATTTGAGTCTTCTGGTCTACAGTTTTGTTTTGCTTTAAACCATGACTTTTTTTTCAGCTTTTTGATCAATAGCCATGAATACCAGTCTGGGAAATGCATATACAAAATATAACAGAACACAATAAAATGAATATGGTTCATGCATGTCTTACCATCCTCCATCTCAGCTAAGGGACAAAATGACTAATAATAACTAGTTGTCCACAAACAAACCTGTGAAACTAACTCCTCACTGATGTATCACTGTACATCCAGACTATAAACAAAACAGTTTATCTTGGTGACGCTTATCATCTGTATGTCATGGGCTTTGTTTAGTCTGAATCTGCTATCTGCAAGATGAGCAGAGAGAGTAGACACCCCATGATGAACTAAAAAAGTTACATTTGCCAGTGCTGGGAAGAGGGATGGGAATGACTTGAAACTTTGTGGGAACCTACAGAATCCCCACTTTGTATTTGATGGTCTGGATCAGACATCAATTTTTATGATTTTTTTTTTTTTAGCTTTAAGTAATAAAATCAGCAAAACATGTAAACAAATATGACAATTACCTAAGTATGAAATACTGTGCTTGTGCCAAGCCAGTAAACAACTGGCATAAGATTTGGAAGCTATATGTCTTCTCCCTGCTTTGTTTTTTTGAGGTTTTTTTTGTTTGTTTGTTTGTTTGTTTGAGGTGATTTTTTTAGTCATTATTGTTATTTTTAACAGTAGATTTAAAAAATCTAAAAAAAAATATCTAAAACTCTTTAATAAGATTTCTGTATTTCTTGCACTTTACATTACAAATAAATTGTAGATTCTAGGGAAAAAAGCTATGTAAATGCACAAAGCTGAGTAGGATACCATGTATGCTTGAAGTGGTCAGTGAAAGCTAAAGACACATAGCAAAACATACTGGATTTTAGAGGCATCTGAGGAGCTAAGGCCCATTCTCTCCCATTCATCATTATTTATCTTATGGCTCATTGGAATCAATATCGAATAACCACGAAGATGTTAGATACATTTCCTATTCCTCTGTGTTAGGAGTTTTTTTACTACTATTTGAAGTGTAAAAACCTAATTCATGGTGACAGGAGTAGCCTAAACAGGGAGGTGGGAGAGAGTGGAGTGGGGGGTCCTGCAGGTATTGTTAAAAAACACTTCAAGTACATGTGTGCAAAAGCAGTGTAACTTAACAGTGAAAAGTCTCTGTACTGTGTGTGCAGATAACTGTCTGAATAACACTGGTGCAAACATGCTTCTAGATCAATTGTAAGGAATGTGTTTCAAATAGCTTCTCTCCTTATCTGAAGCACACGTGTAGATGTAAACTGTGTTCATAAATATAAATGCAAATGTAAATATAAATATGTAAATATTTAAATAAATAAATGTGTGTGTATATGTATATAGATTAGATTTGTTTTATAGATGCTATATACTACTTAGAGACACACACCTGTATGCATGTAGTTGTTTAGGTTTGGTAGTATATACTCTTTGACAGCATCAAAGGGCTAGGACCATCTGGTTGCCAAGGGAACAATGCACACTTATTAGGCTTAATAAAAAAGTTGAAACAGGAAATAAGAGTCAAGCATAGGTGATTGCTTATATAGAAGGGAGGAAGTGATTCTCTTACCAGGTTTTACCTCTGAGGAAGTTTGTGTTGAGAGGGGGGAAAAAAAGAAAAAAAAACCTAACACCCAAATTTTGAAATTATCTTATCTGTGAAGTATGGCGGATTCTGACCCAAAAGCTCTTTTAGTGGTTTGGGAAGGAAGTTAGGTGCTGGGGAAATAAACCCTGCGTTTGCAGTGCATATGTGGTGTAGATGCATCCATGTGGTAAATCATAAAAGGAGCTTCACAGTGCTTCGGTAAGATTGGTCACTGCACCCACAGGGCCTGGACTTTTGGTTGTGGCTCTGCTGGTACCATCCAAACTTTTCTTACCGGAATAGCTATCATTTTCCTGTGATCTGCATCATGCTTTAACAGACCTTAGTATCTCATTTATATGGGAAAGAATATTCATCTACTGTCAAGCAGAGGATCAAATATATTTCTGCCTTTACTCTGCAAATATTAGTTGAATTAGAAGATAAATAAAGCTTGCCTAAGAAGTCCTGATGATTTTCCTCACTAGCCATGTGATAGTTGTTCATAGATGATGTTTATCTTTAAAATTAAATTCATTGCTGATCTAATGAACTTTATAATTACCTATATCTATTTTTTTTTTAAAGATCATACTTTACAGTTTGCATTGGGTTTATTTTTCATGTAAAAACTGTATCAGAAAATTTGGAAATACTTTTTTCTCCTCTTGCCAACTTGTGTTCTGCAGTTCATGTTCTACCTTCATGGCATGTATGTGTTGTAAGTTGTTAAAGACCAGTGTGTGTGGCTGTAATTTATCACTGCCGTATAGAGGACCATAGAAAAACAATAAGTATCAGCACTTTATTTTGCTAAAAGCTGTACACATTCATGGTAGATTATACTAAAGCTCTGTAAAATCTAAATGCCAAGATGCAGACTTACAGAAGCAGTGTTTATCCTATATGTAGTGTTGAAACCACAAGGGAAGAAAGACAATTTAATTTAGCAAAGTTGACACACAGTCAATCTTAGATATGGGCTTAAATATCACTGTGGACTCTTTTTTCCTTTATTGGTGTGCTTTTTTTGACTGGGATAAAGTTAATTTTCTTCACAGGGGCTATGTTTTGGATTTGTGCTGAAAACAGTGTTTTCTTATTGCTGAGCAGTGCTGATACAGAGTCAAGGCCTTTTCTGTTTCTCTCACACACACACCAGCAAGGAGGCTGGGGTTGCACAAGAAGTTGGGAGGGGACACAGTTGGTATAGATGACTTCAATTAACCAGGATATTCCATGACATATGATGTCATGATCAGCATATATAAAGCTGGGGGAAGAAGAAGGAGGGTGGGGGATGTTTGGAGTGATGGCATTTGTCTTCCCAAGTAACTGTTACACATGATGGAGTCCTGCTTTCCTGGAGATGGCTGAACATCTGCCTGCCAGTGGGAAGTAATGAATAGATTCTTTGGTTTGCTTTGCATACACGGCTTTTGCTTCACTTAATAAACTGTCTTTATCTCAATCCATGAGTTTTCTCAGTTTTACCCTTACAATTCTCTTCCTCATCCCATCAAAAGGGAGTGAAGGAGCAGCTGGGTGGAGCTTAGTTGCCTGCTCGGGTTAAACCACAACAGCTGGTGAGGGGAGTAATTCTCTCTTCCATCCCTCCTTCCTCAAGACTATACAAATGTTTTGACAGAACTAGAAACCTGAATCTTCTGAATTCTGGTTCAGTTTATATAGTGTGTTGTCCTTGTGATGTACAGCCTAGGATGCACAAGAGCAAAAGAAATCAGAGCATGCGGGAGAGAAAGAAAAGTAAGGAATTTCTTTCAAAATAGAGAAGTTTCTGGAAGCAGGAATTAATCCTACCTGTGGTCTCAATATTACTGGGAGAAATCAGTTATGTTTGCTCAAAGTATTGGTTCTTCTGCCAGTTGAATGTTCTCTCTGGGAGCTACAGCTTGTTTGTCCACCAGGTAATTTGCTGAATGAAATTCAGGCAAGCTTCTTCTTCAGCTATTTCCTCTCAGGTGACTGGATGCCCAGAAATATAGCAAGGTATAGTGATATATGGTATTGCACTTTTCAGTGGTGATGATATATATAGCAATGCACATAATAAAACATGCTCAGTGAATTCTGAAATTCAATTCATAAACAATTCGTCACAAGACCAGACAGATGATGGTGGCATTAGATACTTACATACTTTACTTAAGAAAGAGACAACATATTCCTAATGTCTCTGTGTACAAGTTGGTGATGAATCCAGTGGCTTTTAATTAAGGTCTTCATTCTAGGTTAATTCCAGACCTGTGCCAAGCTAATAAAAAGTCTGGCTGAGTTGTATTCAAGACTGTTGCTGTAATTAATCTTTACAGGCTATGTAGATGTTATGTTTAACTCTGCGGTCAGAGTGAATCTGAGGGGAATCATAAAAAGTGTTAAAAAATGATTGAGGCTTCAATTCTACCATGTGTTTGGAGTATGGACCTCTTTCCGTAATGATACTGGAGGGGAGGAGGCAGGTGTCACTGTATCCATTTATCCACAGTTCAGTGTAGGACTGGGAAATACATGATAAAACAACACAGACCAGTTTATTCAGTGAGAAAAAACAACACAATTAATAATCTTAATAATAAACCAAAAATATCACTCACATCTCAGGTAGCAGATACTATTAATTTTTCTTTGCACAATTCAGATTAAAAGCCTTTACAAAATCTGAGGGGAATGTTCACAATGAATGCAACCCAATCTCTTGCTAGAGGTGTTTGAGTCTTTTAATTCAGTTTCTGAAAAATCAATTACATTTCTTCTCACTTCTCTGGTAAATTTTTCAATATCTCTGACATAATCATTTCTTCTAAATTAAATTTACTTAATCTCCATAAAATTTTATATTTTACCTTACACTGAAAGAAGAAAAACATTAATTGCCTTTTTCTTTCTTTCCTGACCTATAGTCACTCTCTTCAATACTGTATACTGGCTAATTTCATGAAATACTTCAACATGTTATAGCAAAGTAACCGTCCTGGTTTCAGCTGGGATAGAGTTAATTTTCTTCATAGAAGCTAGCATAGTGCTGTGCTTTGGATTCAGTACTAGAAGAATGTTGATAACACACTGACGTTTTTAGTTGTTGCCACGTAGTGCTGAGACTGCTCAAGGACTTTTTGAGCTTCTGCTCGGCCAGGTGCATAACAAGCTGGGAAGGGAGCACAGGTAGGACAGCTAACCCAAAATGACCAAAGAGCTATTCCATACCATATAACGTCATGCTCAGGGGGAGTTAGTTGGTTGGTCGGTTGCAGGGAGAGTGATCACTGCTCAGGGACTGATTGCAGCTCGCGGGGAGTGATCGCTGCTCGGGACGGGCTGGGAATCGGTCGTCGGATGGTGAGCAAGTGCGTTGTGCATCATTTGTTTTGTATATTCTGTGTATTCTGTTACCATTCTCATTATTACTATTATTATTATTTTCTCTTATTAAACTGTCTTTATCTCAGCCCATGGCTCTAACTTTTTTTTTTCTTCCCGATTCTCTCCCCCATCCCACTGAGGGAGGGGGGAGTGAGTGAGTGGCTGCATGGTGCTTAGTTGCCAGACAGGTTAAACCACAGCAGTAACTAAATTTTGCTCTTCAGAAAACACTTGAAGTTGTCACATTAGGCTGTAGAGCTATTAAATGTATAGCTATTTATCTTGAACTGACTGCAATATCGCTATTTCTAATGAGAAACACCTTAATTTGTTAAGAGTGATGATGGGGTAATTATTAAGTTCCTATGGTTTGCTCTGTATTGCAAAAATTCACTACAATTTCTTAAAACATAGAAAAGTATCACCGTATTAAAATAGAATAGAATAGAATATTTCAGCTGGAAGGGACCTACAACAATGATCTAGTCCAACTGCCTGACCACTTCAGGGCTCACCAAAAGTTAAAGCATGTTGTTAAGGGCATTGTCCAAATGCCTCTTAAACACTGACAGGCATGGGGCATCGACTAACTCTCTAGGAAGCCTGTCCCAGTGTTACCCTATTGGTAACAAAATGCTTCCTAATGTCAAGTCTGAATTTCCCCTGGCACAGCTTTGAACCATTCCCACATTTCCTATCACAGGGTACCAGGGAGAAGAGCTCAGCTCCTCCCCTCTCCACCTCCCCTCCACAGGAAGCTGTAGAGAGCAATGAGCTCACCCGTCTGCCCCCTTTTCTCCAAACTAGACAACCCAGAGTCCTCAGCTGCTCCTCGTAAGGACATGCCTTCCAGCTCTTCCACTATGTTTGTTGTTCTCTTCTGGACACATGTGAATACCTTAACACCCTTCTTAAATTGTGGAGCCCAGAACTGCACACAACACTCAAGGTGAGGTCACACCAATGTTGAATGACCAGCTGGTTATGCTGTGTTTCGTGCTCCCCAAGATGGGGTTTTCCCTTTTGGCTGTCAGGATGCATTCCTGACTCAATGCTGAGCATGCTGCTGACCCACACCCCCAGATTCCTTTCTGCAGGGCTGGTGCCCAGTCACTCCTCCCCCAATTTATACTTGTGTCTGGCATTACTCCATTCCAGGTGCAGAATCTGACATTTGTTCTTGCTAAATTTCATGCCACTGATGATTTCCCAATACTTCAATCAATCTAGATCCAACGGCAAGGTCTCTTGTCCCTTGAGAGAGAGTCAAAAGCCCCTCCCAGCTTGGTGTCATCAGCAAGCTTACATTCTACTCCTACATAAAGATCGTTGATAAAAATATTGAACAAAACTGGACCTAGAATTGGGCCCTGAGGAACTCCACTGGTGACCAGTCACCAGCCAGACATAGCTGCATTCACTACAACTCTTTGAGCTCTGCCATCCAGCCAGTTCTTCACCCAGTACCACCATATACCTTCTCATCTCACAGTTGGACAACTTGTCCAGAAGAATGCTGTGAGGACAGCGTCAAAAACGTTACTAAAATCCAGAAAACCTACATCCACCACCTTCATTTCATCTACTAGCCAGTTGACCTTATCGTAGAAGGATATCAAATTAGGCAGAACTTTCCCTCTGTGAATCTGTGTTGACTGTACCTAATAACTGCATTGGTTTTTGAATGCTTTTCAGCAGTAGCCAGTATGATCTTCTCCATATTTTTTTCTGGGTACTGAGGTGAGACTAACAGGTCTGTAGTTTCTTGGGTCTTCCCTCATGCTCCTTCTTGTAGACTGGAATAAAATTGCCTAGCTTCCAGTCAGAGGAGACCTCCCCAGACTCCCAACACCTTTGGTAGATGACCAAATAGGGTCCTGCCATAATATCCATTAGCTCCTTCAGTCATCTGGGATCAATAGCATCAGGCTGCATGGACTTATGAACATTCAGCCAATACAACTGGTCCTTTACCATTTCAGTGTCCACAGATGGAAAGTCACTGTTCCTGCACTTATGGTCCTCTAACTCAGAGGGTTTGGCAGCCCAAGGTCTATCAGTAATATTAAATGCTGAGGCAAAAAAAACACATTGAATGCCTCCATTTTACCTTCATTCCTCTTTGTCAGTGTCGTGGTTTAACCCTGGCTGGACACCAGGGGCCCATCAAAGCCGCTCTATCACTCCCCTCTAACCAGACAGAGGAGAGAAAAGGTAAATCAAAAGGGCTCATGGGTCGAGATAAGGACAGGGAGAGATATTTTATCAGTTACCATCATGGGCAAAACAGACTCCACTTGAAAGAAATAATTAATTTATTATCAATCAATCAAAATCAGAGAAGGAGAGGCGAAAAACTGCTAGATCTTAAAAATCTTTCCCCCTACCCCTCCCTTCTTTCTGGGCACAACTTCACTCCCAGCTCCTCTACACACTCCCCCCAGTGGCGCAGGGGGACAGGAATGGGGGTTGAGGTCAGTTCATCACACATTGTCTCTGCCGCTGCTTCTTCCTAGGGAGAGGACTCTTCCCCTGCTCCAGCGTGGGGTCCCACTCATGGGAGACAGTCCTCCACAAACTTCTCCAACGTGAGTCCTTCCCATGGGCTACAGTTCTTCACAAACTGCTCCAGCATGGGCCAATAATTTCCATGGGGTGCAGTCCCTCAGAGGCAGACTGCTCCAGCATTGGGTCCCCTGCGGGGTCCCAAGTTCTACTGGCAAACCTGCTTCGGCATGGGCTCCTCCCCCCATGGATCTCCAATGGCTTGCCAGGAACCTGATCTGGTGCAGGCTTCCTACGGGATCACAGCCTCCTCCCTTCAGGCATCCACCCGCTCCGGCGTGGGGTCCTCCACGGGATACAGGTGGAGATCTGCTCCACCGTGGACCTCCATGGGCTGCAGGGGGACAGCCTGCCCCACCATGGTCTTCACCACGGGCTGCAGGGGAATCTCTGCTCCAGCGCCTGGAGCACCTCCTGCCCCTCCTTCTTCACTGACCTTGGTGTCTGCAGGGCTGTTTTCTCTTGCATCCTCTCACTTCTCTTCTCTCTCCAGCTACTGAGCCGCAGACGGGGTTTTTTTTCCCTTCTTAAATATGTTATCACAGAGGCGCTTCCACTGTTGCTGATTGGCTGGGCCTTGGCCAGCAGCGGTCACAGGGAATACTTCTAGCATCTTCTCTCAGAAGCCACCCCTGTAGCCCCCCCACTACCAAGACCTTGCCACAGAAACCAAATACAGTCAGGTGGGCATCTTCAACACGTATCAGTCCAAGGTTTTCTTTAGACCTCCTCTTGCTATTAACATACTTTTAAAAGCCTTTCTTGTTGTCTGACACAACACTGGCCAGTTTCAACTCTAACTGAGCTTCAGCCTTTCATGTCTTCTCCCTGCATATGTGAACTGTGGCTCTGTAATCTTGCTGCAAAGCCTGACCTTGCTTCCAGAGCTCGCCCAATTTCTTTTTCCTCTTCAGCTCCATGAGGGGTTCCCTGTTCAGCCAAGCTGGTCTTCTGCCCCGCTTGCTTGACTTACCACACAGTGGAATTGCCTGCTCCTGTGGTTTAAAAGGTCATTCTTAAAAACTGACCAGCACTTGTGGACTCCTAAGCTCTCAAAGGCAGATTCCCAGGGGACACTGCTAGGTAGCTCCATGTCTGGCTTAAGGTTTGCTTTCTTGAAATCCAGGGTAGCAACTCTGTAGACCTTCTTTCTCATTACACTGAAAATTTTAAATTCAACTATTTCATGATCGCTGTGGCCAAGACAACCACCTACCATCACACCCCCAATGAGTCCTTCCATATTCACAAATAGCAAGTCTAGGAGGGCATCTTTGAGTTGTCTTACTGAGTACTGGTGACAACAAGTTATCTCCCACAAACCAAGAATTTCCCAGACTTGCTTGTTACAGTTGTATGGTATTCCAAGTGTATGTCTGGGAAGTTGAAATCTCCCATAAGGACAAGGGCTACCAATCCAGAGATTTCTCCTAATTGCCTGCAGAATAACTCATCAGTGCTATCATCCTGGCTAGGTGATTGGTAGTAGACACCCACTATGGTATTTCCTTTGTTTTCCACCCCCCTAATCCTCACCCAGAGGTGCTCAGCCACATCATTGCTAACTGTAAGGGCTGTGCAATCAAACCTCTCTCTTACATACAGTGCAACTCCTTCACCTCACCTGCCCTTCCTGTCCCTCCTGAACAGCCTGTAGCCCTCCATCCCAGCACTCCAGTTTTGGGACTCATTTCAAGTCTCACTAACACCAATATCATAGCTCTGGGAACTGACCAGTTAGTCATCCGGCAGAGAACTTGCTGTGTGAATTTTGCAAAAAGAAATGAAATGCATCATCTCTTGCAATAATGATGACTGCAAGGTTTCTGTGTAAGTAGCAGTTAAATGTAACACCGAAGGCAGTTCCTCTGAATTAAGGTTCTGTAAAGATGCTTGCTCCACAGACTATACAGCCTACAGGAGAACTGAGTTACTCTTTTTGTTAATTATGAGAGTAAATGCCAGTAATCATTTATATTGTAGCAGAGGGCTGAGCTGCAAACCCTGTTGGAAGTCAAGGGTTTTTACAGCTAGTTTTGAATCCGGATGCTAAAATTTAAGAAGTCCCTATTGATACCTGCAGGTTGTGAATTGGGCATTATAGACAGTATCTCTGGTGTCTGTGTGACAACCACAGTAAGTTGCAGCATAAGGCAAGTATTTATGTATTCATCCGGAGCTAGAATTTAATAGCTTTTCTTGAGCTGCATATTATGGTAAATCTGTCACTTTTTTCAACCATATATACCACAGAACGAAGTAGTAAGTTGCTCTCCTGATGTGTTCCTCTATGTGTAACTGAGGGGAATAAATGGGGAAAGAATAAGAAGCTCTACCTGTCGTATTTCCAGAGTCCCAGTGGCCAGAGTATTTGGCTAGGTATGCAAATATGAGTAAGCTAAAATCAAAATGTGATAAAGAATCATAAATTAACAGTACTTATAGATTAATTTTATTTTCAGTCCACAGGTATCCTTTTTAGTTTCATGTTAGACAAATCAACAGTCCTTTTATGCAGCTATTTTTGCAACACTCTCTGCTCAGGAAAGAAAGTATACTATCTAGAGGCTCCCACCTGATGTAAAGTGCAGGTACAAAACAGGTAATACAGCCTCCTGGCCTGCATTAGTAGGAGCACTGTCAGCAGGTCAAGGAAGGTGATCTTTCCTTCTATTCAGCGATGTAAAGACACGTCTGGGGTGCTATGTCTAGCTCTGGGTTGCCCCAGTAAAAACATATGGACTTACTGGAGAGGAGTCCATGCAAGGGTCACGAAGATGGTGAAGGGACTAGAGCATCTCTTCCACGAGGAGAAGCTGAGCAACCTGGGACTGTTCAGCCAGAAAAGAAGGCTCAGACAGGATATTATCAATGTGTGTAAATTCCCACAGGAAGGGTGCAAAGAAGATGGAACCAGACTCTTTCCAGTGGTGTCCAGTGACAATGGGCACAAAATAAAAGATACTAAATTCCATCTGAATACAAGAAAAAAACATTTTTACTGTGAAAGTGGTGAGGCAGTGGGAGAGATTGCCCAGAGAGATTGTGGAGTCTCCATCCTTGAAGACATTAAAAGCTCAACTTGACACAGTCCTGGGCAACCTGCTTATGGCTGAGTAGAGGGATGAACTGCATGACATTCTGTGATCCTGTGAATATTACAGTTAGCTGGCATCATCCAAATATAAGAGTGATAAAGGAGAGCAGAGACTTTGCAGTAACTTATCTGGGTGTGGAGTGCAATCAGACTGCTTTCTGGTACAGAAAGCCTCAGAGGTATGCTGAAGTTTACCATACAGGAAGTAGAATAAAAAACAGTACAAAGAAGAACTAAAAACTCAGAGCATTTCCTGGGGTAGAACATCATCTGTTAAAATCTCTATATTATAGTGGCTATATCTTTCCAGGTTTTGTTTAGTCTTTTACGTATTTATTTACAAGACCGAATTATGGTAAGGGCATGAGGAATATCTGGAAGAGAAAACAAAACAAAATAAACAAAAACAGGCTGGAAAGACATTATGAAATAACTTACTTTTTTCATAATTATGGTCTGTGATAGTTAAGTGTTCAAATAACACATTTCAAATACTCCAGGACTGCAAATAGATTATTTCTATTTTAGTTCTGATATTTTCATTGCAACATCAGTGAGAGCCAAATGAAAGAGACATCTACTGTAAAAGTAACAAATTTTATAATGTGCTGTATAATTTTGAGAATATCTTTGCAAGTGCCTGAATGAATGGAATTAAACTGTTCCTGAAATCTACAGTGAAATCAGATCTTTAAAAATCACTCAATATCTTGATTTTTGTGAATTCCTTCAGGGGAAGGAAGATTAACGCACACAAGGAATTTTTTTTTTTAAGTTTTGGGGGAAGGAAATATTACACATTTAAGTAATTATGCAATTAATTTATTAACTTTACAAAACTACGTCTTTCACATTGCTTTCACATTTAACCTGAGTAAATTTAATGGGGTCTTAAATCAGCTAGAAAGCTTCCTGGATGTGTGTTCTTTGATCTTCTCTCTCTCTGAACAATGCATTTATTGGTTCCTAAAATACCTGTTTTCTTGTTTGCAAACCTTGGATCAAATTCTTTTCTTGCACTGGTTCAGTACAACTAGCAACATTGGAGTGGTTCACCAGTCGTCAATAAAATGGGAAGATACCTAGGCCAAAATTTGTTACTCAGTCTATGCATAGCTTTCCCATGTGTAAAGTGAAAACGATTCTCATTTTTCTCAACACATCAATGGTGTTTTTCAGTTAGACATCTTAATGGGCACGACTACTTCTTCATGTAGTTTGGAATATTCTCCCCAAAATATGCCTCTGATGCACGCTTGAAATTGACATCCAAGATACTTGTTATATACCATTTGGAATTTGATTTTTCTTATCGTTGCACAGTGGTAAAATCAGATCAAAAGGTCAAAATCAAATGATGTTCCAGGTGAAAATATTTAAAATATTGAGCGGACTAAAGATGTAGACTAGCACTTCTGAAGGCATTTCTAGATGCCTAAATTATGATTTTCCCACATTTGGTATGAGAACTAATTTTATTTTAAATCTGGACTGCTGCTTAGACCCCATTTTCACAAGTAGGAATTAATTGCTGTGTTACAGGTGTAATTTACTATGATGAGCAAATACCACAGAAGAGTATCAAGCTGGGAAACTTAAACCTTTGAAGTCTATAAAAGGGCAATGTTGCTGGGTCAGAGCTAAGAAGCACTCTTTGCCCCACGGCTGTGATCAAGTGTTGAATTTATTCCAATGGGGTTTTTTTGTACATTGTAAATATCAAGAGGCAAAATATATTTGCCTGCATTTGCACTGTGTGGCTTCACACCCTTTAGATAGAGCTTTTGGTGACCCTTCTGAGCCTGTTGACTTCAGGCCTTCTCCAGTAGTCATATGTAATCATGACTGATTTCGTGGGCCTTTAGTTGTAGAAGGTAGAAAAAAGAGTTGATGCTACAATGGGGTAGCAAGCAGGAGGGGAAAATAATCCTTTCTTCTTAAATCATAGAATCATAGAATCATAGAATCACCTCGGTTGGAAAAGACCTTTTAGATCATCGAGTCCAACTGTTAACCTAGCACTGCCATCCCACCACTAAACCATGTCCCTAAGCACCTCATCTATCCTTCTTTTAAATACCTCCAGGGATGAGGACTCCACCACCTCCCTGGGCAGCCCATTCCAGAGCCTGACAACCCTCTCGGTGAAGAAGTTTTTCCTAATGTCTAGCCTAAACCTGCCCTGGCGCAGCTTCAAGCCATTCCCCCTCGTCCTATCATCTGTTACCAGGGAGAAGAGGCCGACCCCCACCTCGCTACAGCCTCCTTTTAGGTAGTTGTAGAGGGCGATCAGGTCTCCCCTCAGCCTCCTCTTCTCCAGACTAAACAACCCCAGTTCCCTCAGCCACTCCTTGTATGACTTGTGTTCCAGACCCCTCACCAGCTTGGTTGCTCTCCTCTGGACCTGTTCCAGCAAGGCAACATCTTTCTTGTAGTGAGGGGCCCAAAACTGAACACAGTATTTGAGTTGCGGCCTCACCAGCACCGAGTACAGGGGCACGATCACTTCCCTACTCCTGCTGGGAGTTGAACAGAGTTACCTGATCTCAAGGATATAATGAATAACCAGAATAACCCAACTGTTGTTGAGTGACAATAAGTTATTCCCAGCTACTGCAGGCAGAGCTCTGGTAGTCTTGTAATGTATCTCCACATGCTAGCAGTGTATGCTTTTAAGCAGGGGTTAACAAGAGTTGTCTTGAAGAGGTACCTAATATTAGCAACCACAAGGGCAGAAGGACTAATGAAATAACAGAAAGAGTCTTTTGCATTTCATTTGATGTGACAATTGTTCCCTCAAAACTGCTGAAGCAGTTCGCATTTTTACAAATGTATTGCTACACCATCATATCCCAGTACTCTCCAGGCGTGTAGAAGTTATTTGGGAAAAATGTATAAGCAATAGTATTTTACAGAAACCCCCAGATTTCTTGCATTTTTTGGTTTTGCCTCAGGGCTTTCAGTAGTTTATGGTGAAAATACAGGAACTAATTTTCATTTATGTTTCATTGATGTAACTAGAATACCTAGTCTAGTTTAAATTACCGTGATTACAGTGCTAAGTTTAGCATCTTTTTAAGTATTGTTAGGAGAGTGAGACTGTAAATACACTCTGTTGGTGAATAACTGCTAGAGTGTGCAGTCCCTAAGCCACAAATAATTATTCAGCACTGAAGTCATTAGTTCTTTTCACGGTGAGTATAAAATAATCTAAAGCAGGGAACCGGAATGTCACATTTTGTGAAGGCCCAGCGTTGTGTCCCTTGCACAACCAGTCGGGAGGATATTGGGTAATGTAACTAGGTGGCTTCACTGAAGCTAAAAAGATTAACACATCTTGCAGATTCAGTCTCAAAAAGTACTTGCTTCTGCACAGATTGATTAGAAACTTGTAGTATTTCTACAGGGTATGATTAACTCTAGTGTATTTCTCCTAAGGAAAGATGATACTATATTTGCTATCATTTTTTCTGATTATGCAGTCAAATGTATCTCAGGGACCCTCAGATTTCTTGTAGACTCATTTCTCTCTCAGCTAGAGATCAAAATCTATTAAGAACTCAGCAGAATAAAATGTTGTATATTACAGAAATATATGTACACTTGGAAGAAACAGAAAACAGAATCAGAAGAAAAGTTTTGAAGCCTCTAAAGCTTCGGCTATCTGTGAAAAGGTGTTGTAGCTTAAGGTTACTTCTATCTGTGAGTCCTATCCCACAGGGGCTATGTAACATTGACACAAGACTCTGCAAATGACATGAAATCAGTTTTGACATTTAAACTTGCTGTGCAGTGGAATGTTTGCATCCTGAAGACTCCAAAGGAAAAACATGAATGAGTGAACAAGTGGCTTTGATTTCTGAGCACAAGACTGCTTATTTTTTGAATAGATGAATAACATCTTACAGTGCTTGGATGTTGTACTATAGTGTAGATGAACCTAATTTTTTTTTGATCTGCTGGAAAACATAAATGCACATTGGCCTAAGTGCAAAAAAAGTCTTGAAGTTGCTTGGAAAACCTGGAAACAAACCAGCTATTTTTATCCATCATTTGTTTTCATTTGTACTGAAAACCCGAATCTTTACGTGTTCACCTTCTCGTAGCCTATTGACTACACAGCCCTGGTCAAACTGAATCAGAAAGCTGGTGACTTTATCCAAAGACCACCTAGAAAACAGCAGTAACACAAACTCCTTCATCAATGCAAAGACTGTCCTTGGAGAAGGAGTTTAGTTCATTTCTCATTCATCTTCGGAGTGCCTTTGCCAGATCTACAGCTGGTGTTAATCAGCATAGCTGCACCGACTTAAAAATAAAGTTAGGATGATTTATGCTAGCTAAAGAGGCGGACCTCCTGATATTACTTTTTGTGCATCACATATTTGTGTAGGAGCTGGCTTGGTACCAGCAATTCAGTTTTTACTCTCAGATGATAACTTCTAATGATACTGACTTGGCCTTCAACTGAAGTTCAGAGGTTAAAAATATACATAACACAAGAGTTTCCCTCACTATGTTTCCTGAGTTTTAGTATGCTTTTTCTCAGCCAAAACACTTTTTCAACAAGTCAAAATGAATCATATTTCATAGACTTCTGGCTTAAAAAACCCCCACAATATAATGCACCCCAGAAAAAAAAAACAGGGCTCACAATCTAGCTAGCTTCCAAAGTGACTTGCATGCCTCCTCTCTGTGTCTGTACTACCAGAGTAAGTATGGCATCTAGTCAATACCTTGATGTCCATAGGATGGGGTTTGGATGTCACTCTCCTGTGTTAATTTGGATGGTTTTACTCTTTCTGGAATACCAGCCTGTTTCTTTAGAAATCCAGAAGTTTATTGAAGGATTTAGATACTTTTAACAATATAATCAGTAGCAATATAAATCAGCAGTAACAATCTCTCAAATTCTTTGCTTTCAGGGACTATTTGCACATACCAGTCTTGCTTCTGCTGTCACCTGTCAAATAAAGTAAACTTCATGTTTCACACACTGTTCAAAGACAACAGTGAGCTTCTTTGATGACAATAGTATACACACACAGTGTAATTCCTTGAAAGGTTTTCCTGCAGGAATTAGCTTGGGGTAAAGGCATCTCTGGGAAAAAGCAGCAGGTAATAAGAAGTCAGATCATAAATTTCTGTGTGTTGATATATATTTCCAACAGTTGGGTACTTGGAATAGTGTATTTAAGCCTTTAGATATTGTCTTTGCACCCAGCTCTAATGAAATGATTTAATGATTTTTTAAACTTATTGTAAGCCATGACTCATGCAAAGATGGAAGACAACATATGTAAATGGCTTTGTACTACGTTTTTTTTCCTCACCTTTCCTCCCCAAGTTTTCTTTTCTATTATAATAGAGTAATTAATCATATGATGTTTGGGGTTTGACAGCTTTAGCCTCTTGAATATATCATCAGCCAGAGCTTCTTTATGCCACATCCTTTGGCTTGCTATAACTTGCCCAGTAATTCTTAGTGCCACCTACTATTCACCTCAGACAGCATATACAGCCACTCAGGAATGATTATCTGGGAAATCAATAAACTGAAGCTCGATTAATAACACACATTATAAGGGATATGCCAAAATGGCTGTCATGTTCTCTTGTGTGAAAGCTGTCTTAACATAGAGGAAGCTGTCAGAAATCCATTAGAAATAAATCATTCTGACACCATCATTCTGCTTTTTTAATAGCGGGGTGTCAGCACCTCAATATTTCCCTCTGCTAATAGATTGGGGCGGGGGGGAGCATATGGATAAAGTTCACTGTCACCAGCAAGAGACATTCATAGCTTGAGTTTTGGTGTGACATAAAATGAAAGCAACAGACCAACTTATTATCTCTTGCCCTAGGGTCACCAGGTTACAGACCAATGATTCAAACACACTGATCTGACAGGCATTTGGAAGCTTGATTACTTAGTTGCAGTGAGAGACTCTTGCAAAGATTTATATCAGAATAAAATTGAAAATCACCGACAGAAATCACAGCAATTTAAATTAATCCCTATATCTGGATGTTGTATGCTTACTCACAAAACATGATGGCAGAAAATCATATTTCATCTTGGTAAGAGAAGTGGTCTCCATCTTTAGTAGTTATATATCCCGATTTGAAAAAAAAAATAGCTCCTCACAATCTACATCTCCATCATCCATTTCATGGGATGGTATAACTGAAGAGTTATGATTTGCTGGTCTCCTCTGAATATTACATGACTCTTACAGCAGCCAGCTGCAATCAAGGGTGTGGGATTTTTGAGCATAACACTTAAGTGATCCAGATTGCCCTTTAAAATAAGTAGTATGGGTAAAAAGGAATGGAAGGAGAGTAACTGTAACATTTCCAAACATTCTTGGGAGTATATTTTATGGCAGATGGCTGTAGCTTTTCAGATTTGCACCACTTTTTTTCCACTTTTGCACTGGTGAGTGATGTCCTGTAGTCATGATGGAAGAAATCTTGTCAGTCAGCAGGATCTGTTTCTTTAGCTTATTTTCAGACAGGGCATGTACAGGAAAAAAAATATTATAATTTTGGTCCTTAGGTAACAGAAGCTTGTGAATTACTGCGTAAAGCTGAATATATTCTCTCCATCCTGTGGGAGAATGATAGCTCCCTAGGCCCTTCTGAGGGAGAGAGGCGGATACAGCATATCATGTATAAGATAACAACACCTACATGTCTCCACATGTTTTGCAAGGTAGATGTGTCTGCAGATTCCTGCCTGCAGGACTTCACAATGTGAAGAGAGAAGATAAAGCTGGTTCCCGTTTGTGTGTGGAAGTCTAAAGTGTCAATTAACTACGTGTCCCATAACTTGAGCCACCGTACTGGCCTGTTCCCACATTTGCTAAAATTATACGTGGAAGTTTCAAGGACTTTGAGCCATTTATAAGGAGTTTATTTAAAGATCTGAGTGAACCTGAGGTTTCAAATACTGTTGGGGATTTGGGGACTCCAATAGGTTTTGAATGAAATTCAGGAAGTAAATTGTTTTTACTGGTAGAATTTTGTGTAGAATTAATTGCTTTTAAACTTCTGCAAGTAGACAAATGACAGTTTCAGCTGTTACTTGCTATGAAATGCAAAAGATGCTGAAACCCCAGACTCAATGAGACACAAAACAACTGAAACAAAGAAGAAAATTATACACCAGTGTCTATGTGTAGAAAACATGATAGTGAAATAACAACTGCAATAGGAGAAATGTAACTCAAATTTAGAAAACAAGGTTTTGATACATCATTCAGTGAAGCAGGGACTTTCAGGGCCTTTTGCCCCCAAAGTTCTTGTCCTGCTGACAACTAGCTGTTACCTTCTGTCTCTCTGTTGTGGTATGGATGAGCAACACTTTCCCATTGGGGTGTTATAGCTTCTCTCCAATTTCTGAAGCTGACGTATTAGACATGGTCTATTGGCTTGGAAGATAAGCATGCATATTTTCTCAGCCCCTGAAGTAGACAAAACCCTGTAATATTGCACAAAGGCAGGGCAAATTTGCCTCTTGCTGAAATGAGAAGTGGGAGTGGGGATGGGGAAGCTAATGATATGCAAGCTTATTTTTGCATTCATATCGATCCTCTGACTTACATATTTATATGCTTTACCTCAGCAACAATAAATAATGGATTCTGGGATGCCACAAAAGAGCTGATGTTAACCTTGGTTGGTTAGCTGTTTGTAGTTTATAAATCCTAGTGTAAACAAAACTTTTAATTTATGTATTTGAAATGAATTTTGACCATAGGACTTCTTTCAGAAGTAAGTTAATATTTAGTTAGTCTTTGTGACTTTATATAGATTTTATGTATCTTTGACAGTTTGAGGAATTATGGCCATCTCTGCTTGATAGAATGTTTACAAGTTTGCTTTCTGTGCCTCTGAATATTTGAAGAAACACCATGTTGTATTTTTACTGGAACCCAAAAGGATATGAGAAATGAGAAAAAAGGCTTTTTTCCCACTTTTCTTCTTTTGCCTATTTTTTTTTTTTTTTTTGCTGCATCTCATTAGTACTGTTGGTACAAGAAGACTTAATGACATGACTGATATGACAGATTAAAGCCTATGAGCTATTTTTTCCTCCCACTGGTTAGGACTTAATAGCATAAAATTGTAGGAGCCTGACTAGTTCAGAACCTCCTCAAGGTTATTATTTGCTGTTATTTTTATTGGCTCTTCATAATTTCTTTTTTTCTCTCTTTTTTTTTTTTTTCCCCACAAAGCAGGAATTGTAGAGGCAGGAAAGAAATTCTGTTTCTGGCAATGAGGATTTCCCCGTGGCACAGTCAAACACCCCAGGACATAGCTAGGAATGGCAGAAGAAGAGCCGATCTGACAGATTCTAGGTGCAAGAAAGATGCAGCCTCACATTTACAAACTTACAGAATACGTGAGGAATCATGTCAGGGGGTATATAACAGTATATTCCATGAGGAAATAGATCTTGTTCTTATGCTGAGAGGCATATCTTACTTTGTACAGAACTCTTTTAGGTGAGAATGGGACTGCTCAAAGTAAAATATCGCCCAGTAGGAGAGCATATTTTGTTATACACAACCTGGAACCTTGAGAAAATCTGGTTTTGTTTGTTTCCTTGTTACTTCTGTTACTTAAAAAATGTAGAATTTTCATAGGACTTCTGCTCTCTAGAGCTTTACTACAGAGAATAAAGCAAGGATCTACACATTGCTTAGGAATGTTAACCCTGCTCTACTCCCAGGAGAGAGGTGCTGCTGGTGACATTTAAGCAGCAGTCCCTAAAGGAAATATCAGTTTGTGCATAGGTAGAAAGCAAAGGTGTCTGAAAATGGAGCAAAGCAAAAAGAAAGAATATTAGCATCCTCACAGAAGAACACAGTCAGAAGAAAAAATAGAGATGATGAATGAGAGGCAAGCTGTAGCTGGACAGGATGGCAAGTAAGCTGGATTTTGAAGGTCATGAGCATGTGTATACATGTGCATGTGTGATCATACTTGTGATGGTATCAATGGCTTGTCTGAAAACTTAAGAAAAGAAAAGAAGAAGTAGGCCTTTAGTTGCAGAGGGATCTGGACAGGCTGGATTGATGGGACAAGGTCAGTTGTATGTCAGTTTAACATGGCCAAGTGCCGGGTCCTGCACTTTGGTTACAACAATCCCATTCAAGTCCTGCACTTTGGTTACAATAATCCCATTCAAGTCAAGTACAAGTCTTAGGAGGATCAGCTGAGGGAACAGGGATTGTTTAGCCTGACAAGAGGAGGCTGAGGGGAGACCTTATTGCCCTCTCCAACTGCCTGACAAGAGGTTGTAGCGAGGTGAATGTTGGTCTTTTCTCCCAAGTAACTAGCAATAGGATGAGAGGAAATGACCTCAAGTTGTGCCAGGGGAGGTTTGGATTGGATATTAGGAAAAATTTCTTTACTGAAAGAGTGTCCAAGCCTTGTACCAGGCTGACGAGAGAGGTGGTGGAGTCACTATCCCTGGAGATGTTCAAAAAACATGTAGATGTGGCACTTTGGGACATGGTTTTGTAGGCATCGTGGTGTTAGGTTGATAGTTGGACTTGATGATCTTGGAGGTATTTTCCAGCCTGAATGATTCTATGATTCTTTATTCAGTTTGTGCAGTTTGTCATTGGGTCTTCAACATGAGACTGACATTTTGCAGTGTGTCACGGTTTGTAGGGGAAGGTAGTAAGTTTTGATAGCCCACCTGACAAAGCTGGAAAATAAACAAGCCTCCAGGCACACTAGACTGTTAAGTCTTCCATCACCAGTGTGTCTACAAGATCCTATTTTGTTTCATTCTAGAAAACCAGGAAATGTGATTTACCAACTATTATTTAAAACAAAACAGCCACAAAATATGTATTTGCATTTCAAAAAACCTATGGAGAGTCTGCATGCAATTCGTTGCCTAAAATGTACTAAAGGTATTGAAAGAAAGGTATTTAAAAGAAATAACTCATACAAAACTGCTACACAAAGGATGGTATCTCTAGAAGGTGGTTGTTTGCAGCTCTGTGGGAATTTTTGTCTACTTTTCTTCTGCTGATGTCTTTAATATAAACAATATAAGTTTATTTAAAACACACTTATTTTTATTTGGGAGAAGGCAGAAAAAGTGATACATATATATATTTTTGGATGATAATGGCTGTCAAAGGCTCCACACTGGATGTTACAAAAGAGTTTTATGCTACTTGCTGAAGAGCCTATGTCAAAAGTTCCTGTACAGACCCAGATCATGCAATAAGGGGTTTTTAGATATCTGCCTCTGTGATGCTGACTGAACAAGAGAAAAACCTTGGTAGGATCTCCCCCCCACCCAAGCTCCCACTTATACAACCAAACTTGACAGCAATAGTATGACTTTGCTTTTATACAATAAAATTTTAGCTGCGGATTTCAAATGTGCAACCATTCTTGAACATATTGGACAGATGGCAAAACTAAAGTACTTGGCTAGTGACTTATCCAAGCTCAGCAGAAGCACTTAAAAAATTGCATATTTCCCACCAGAATTTGTAACCTGTTTTATCTCAAAATGGAGGAGATGAGTCTCGTATTACAGAATTGAGATCTTGATAATTAGTGAATCATGTAAAGTACATTATTAATACAGAACAACCTAGCTGCTTTTGTTTATGTATTATTTTGAATCTGCTTCCTTTCTTTTCTTAAGACTTCATATTTCAAGTTATTTTTTGCTTTAAACATTGCTACTTCAAGCCCACCCCCCTGAAAATTGTTAATCTGAAAAATAAACCATTCATGTGACTATTGGTTTGTTTTATTCAAAGTGACTGAATTAAAGGAACAGGTGAGCTATCTGAGAACTAAAGAGTGATTTGGGATAATTCTGTTGAAACCTGACAGATACTTTTCTCCTGCAAGCTGATGTATTGTCACCAAAGTCCAATCAGCTTTTAGTTTTTAGGGTCACATCCTTCATAGATGTAAATTTGTGCAGCTCCACTGACACTGATAGAGCTAAGCTGATACTGTATTGCCTTAGGATCTGGGACAACCAAGTTTGTGACAAAAGTAAACTATGTCTCAGAGCCTGAAAACTGGCAGGATGTAGCCTTTGATACAGTATGCTTAAGAAAGCAATGAGAACCTTGGAGTGTACACACACTCAAATGGATATCTGGAAGCAAAATCAAACCTTCAAAAACTATGAAAATTCTGAATTAAGTCTGCCTGAAGAACTTTATATTGTGGCTTCCTTGGCACATGCATGTGATACAAACTAAAATGTTGTGTTATCCCCACCCACTTGCTCACTGCTACAGAACAAATGATAGTAAAAAGCTCTGGGCTGCTCTGCTGCATTTTGTTCTTTTCCTCATCAGTCAGTGTGTGGTCAAAGTCTTGTTTTTGACACATTGTTCTGATGCTCCCCTGAGAACAGATTTATTCATTTCTTCCTCGTACCTGAGTGCTTCAGTGATGAGTCCATTTATCTTCACAGTGCCTTTGGGAGGTGAGATGGTGCTACAGCCATTTCAGGTTCCCCATCTGAGAGCATAGACCTGGGGTTATTTTCTTCTCTTTTCACAGCACTTTCTCATTGTTTAGCATTGTTACCTCTATTTAACTTCAGTGATTGGCTAGACCTCAAAATGGGACCTTGTTAATTCATACTGTGCATTAGAAAACTAGGAAGGCAGATTCAGTGGTCACTGTGAACCATTGGTTGAAGTAACTTGGTCAATATCGCTGAAGAAATCTGGAGGGGAGGGAGAGGGAAAGCCAGTTCTGCGCAGAAGCATCCTTCTGTCTTCATTGTGAAAGAAACTGTGTTCCCCTTCACTGGCTAGTAACCATGGTGCTGCTTTCCAAAAGAAAAAATACTCAGTAAAAGTTTAACTGTATCCACATGAGAGGTTAATATTTTATACAAGAGAGATCAAATACCTGCTGTGGATGCCACTGACAGTTTAGCTGCAGGAATCATTTAAAATGGGTATCAGGCATAAAGTGGCACTTATTCGTACCCTGGTTTTGATTTCAGCTACCTTTCCTATTATAAGAAGTAGCTGTATTGGATCCCTTTTGAAACAGCACATGGGATGGGTTAGTCAAGGTCATGGTGTCCATCACTCTGCTGGGTTCCCAGAAGCAATGTGAGAGGGAAGGGTTTGCATATGCGCGTGGAGGCTGTCACGGGAGGTGCTGACCAAACTAGTGGTGGTCCATAAGTTGGCCAGGTCCTGGACTCAAGGTCAGGCAAGACTTTCTTTCTGAAAACTGCCTTTCACATTTGACTGAGAGCTCTCATGGCTTTTGGAGCACACTCTCCTCCCAGGTATAGACAAGACACCTTTAAATCAACAGAGCTGCATCAGGAAAAGTAGGGGGAAAAAAATATGTAGTCCAGTACTTATAAACTTCTTATTATCTTACAACAGAATTTTTTCAACAAGCAAACATAAAGGGAGAAGGGGTGAGAACTATTGTAGCAGATAAGATTACTCTAATTAAATTTAATTAATATACTCTTGCACTGCAGTATTTAAAATTCAGACTGATTTAATAAATACATTAATCATACTGGTTAAATGGAAATGAATAGGTAATTCAGTATGCCCTTCAATTTCAAGAAAAGTATTAAATCTTTTACCAAATTATGTCCCTAAGCTAGAGGAGACAGGGAAAAAAATATGACATTTGTCAACATTTCTGTTCTCTCAAAAGTCCTCATGGTTAAGAATTGCTTTTCTAGAGCAGTGTTACTCAACCTTTTATTACTGAAGGACCACTTCACCTTTAAAAAACAATTCATAGAACTTCTCCCCAGTATTGTTTCATAGTTAGAAGGGAAGGTAATGAACAGATTATTTAGCATTTAGGTATTATAAAATTCTGTTTTGTAGAAAAATGTAATGTGCTGTTATGATTAAGAATGATGTAGTTAAGCCTCCTGATGATTTAAGAAAAAAAAAGTGACCACATATCCATCTTCAGAAACCATTATAGACTGTCAACTTCCCATGTGTATCTAATTTTGATCCTTTTTATTTTTTTTACTAGTTCATTTATGAGCATTTTGGGAGGGGAATTAACTGACTCATGAGGCCCTTTTTGTGACCACCAAAAGACCAAACAGTGTTGTTTTAGAGAGTTGATCTCTAGTCATTACATTTGTATGTGGGTGTGAATCCAAATCTTGAATATGGGTGGATTATTAATGTAATAATCTGTACTGTAAAGCATGTGTGCTATGTGTGTTAATCCTGCATTCAAAACCAGCCTAGATATTTAGGTCCAGTTCTTCAGTCAATAAAAGTGACTAAATCCTATTGTTTTAATGGTATTTGTGAAGTAGATCTTGCTCATCAGATAATACCTTCTGTTGAAAGCTGGTGACTATGCCTATTCTACATGCAACGTATGCTCTGTTTTGCATCCTTCAATCCTGGCCTTTGCACTGTCCACGACAGTGGGATTTTTTTCTGACTCTGTCCTTATGCATTTAAGTTTCTGTCCAAGGAAAGCATGGTGCATATACAAAGGCCTCACCCAGCTATGCAACCACATGTGGCCATGGTATCTGTATTGGAAATAGAATTCTAGGGCACAACAAACCAGTGCTGCATTGTGGTTGCACCAGTTGGAGCTTTGCTCACTAGATTAATGATTTTAGAAATGTCATGTCTTACATGAAATTTGAATTATTTAACCCATACTATGTTTCAGGGACTCATGGACTGGGAAGTATATTCTTGTCCCCTGAAAAGTGAGCGCATGCCTCATCAGGTGATCTTAACAGAGAGGAACAAATGGGACACAGGATTTGCAGTTCTCTTGATTAACTCATGCCTGACAATGAAACAGATAATAGGAAATCTCCCTTCTATACTTTAATCATGCAGTATTCTGGCTTCCAGAATAGCTGATAACTTGAGTTGAGCTAAGCGATTGCAAAGTTATGGAGCCCTTTAAAGACTCAAAACACTTTCTCTTCTCAGATGTGCCCTCTAGATCATTGCCAGGTATTGTTAGCACACCATGGAAGCACCTGTGGTTAAGACCCACTCAGCAGCGATATCTGACAGTGGTGTGACATGCCACAGAAGAACTGCTTGCAGCAGGAAAGCCAGCAGCAGAGCTCTGAGAGACGAGGACTTGCAGAGTGCTCTCAGCTCCGGGGATCAGAGTCAGGAAAGGAGACCAAGAGCGTTCTGCTTGTGTTTATTGTTTGTCCTGAATCTATAAAAGATCTGGGTTTCTGTTACCTGTAGGATCAGCATTCCCACAGAGAACACACAATGTGGTGAGTGAATGAATAATAGGTAAATGTGAAAAACAGGAAAAAAACTTCTGTGACTGTACCAGAAACAATTACTTGACTATGTTTTTATATAAACACATGATTACATATATAAAATCTTTACTTGGAGAATTTGTGGATCTGAACTGAGCTTTCTAAAAAGATATATAACTCATGAGGCTCTGTAACACTATTTTTAATATTTTTTTTTTCCCTCTGGTCAGCTTATTCTGAGGGTAGGGCCAGAAATCTGCCATCTTCTCCTTATGTCAAATAAAAAGAATTACCTCTCCCTTTGTAACTCTTTTTTATTCCAAATATCTTTTAGGCTCCTAGTATAGCCTACTTTCTTAAGAAATATGTGGTAAGCATAGGTCAGTCAGATGTTCAGATTTTCTTCCTCAGAGTAGAGATGACTTGTAGGTCATGGCAGACTTCAGCTGCATAAAAGGAGTAAAGACTTTGCTTCATCTCCATATATTTTATAACCAGGTGCTACATAAAGGTAGAGTAATCTGTTGTGAAATTACTAGCTTTAAACCTGACAGGGTAGCAAAGGAAGATATTGTTCTCTCAGGGTGTTACATTGAATGAATCAGAATAACCTCAATACAGAGCATGAAAGAAATGCACATCAGAGTTAGGAGTTAATTCTAAAACATTCTTGTTACCTTAAAAGGAAAAACACTTTTGGCTTTCAGAACGCACTACAGACATAAATTTATATATACGGGTTTTCCTAATAAGTGTGTATTTCACAGTCCACTTCCACCAGGATCAGATCAGGTCCCTGAGATTTATGATGGAACCATAATGGTATTGCATTAGAGACACAGATTAATTTATCATCTTGTGACTCTGGATGAAAGGAGGAAGAAGTGTGGTTAATGTTGTTCTGTTCTTTCATCTGATGGAAGTCTTGAATGCAGTTACTAGAGTCTAGCAGGGATTCTATTGCCTCTAGGTAAAACTGGTTCCTGCTGCAGAGGAAGCGTATAGTATGCAGCATTGATTAAGTCTGAAACATCATCTGACAGGAGTTGATAGACATAAAGATATGTTTTTGCATCTTGAAACAGCCTCAGGTTTCTCAAAAACCAAGTCAGAGTTTAAAAATCAGGCTAAAGAAAACCATTTATTTAATGCTTATCCATAAATAGCCATTTAAATGTTTCAAAACAATTCAGTAACTCTGGAAACCAGCAGTATTGCCACTACTCTTGGGAACTGCAAACCAGCTTAGGGAAATAACTCTGTGATTATGAGCTCTGTCAGCCTCCTAGCACTCCCTTTGTGTAGTCTGAATGCCCAGCTGGGACTGAGCGCTCCAAGCAGGATGCAGGCTTGATGGAGAATAATAACATCACACATACAGTTCCTGTTTGGGAACCTGTGCCTATATCAGACAACATAGAAACATTTCCAAACATTGCCTACCATCCGATAGGCTGTGCACATGACTGACCAAGGTTGGGATCAATCTCCATATTGATTGATAGGTCTATTGATAGTGATCTCATATGTTTTTTGTGTATATGGACATTTTTTTGCATTTATTTGCTGTGAAACATAGAATTGCTTGAAACGTCCCCTTTCAAAATCAGAAGCCAGGAATTGTGGGGGAGCTGGTTTGTACTGTAATAAATAAATCTTCCTGAAGAGTGAAATGTTCTCTGTGAAACAGAGTATTGAGACCTTTGTTTAGGAATGTTCTTTTCATAAATGATACATTTAACTCCCTCTGTTTATTACACATCAAATTTTATTCCTTATATAGCACAGATCTATGAAAGATATTACAGCTGTTTACTGCACTAGAAAGGCACCCACTAATTATCTTTAATTAAAGCTTTTATGAAGGTCTCAGTTTTAATGTTGTATTAAAGAAATTTAAAATTAACTTCAGCTCCTAAAACCCTTCAGTTTATATTAATAGCTGAACACTGCTAGGCCAACTCTTAAAAAGTAAAAAGGTTTAAAAATAATCTGTTCTGGGACGTTTGTTATCTGGTTATAAGGACCATTTGGCTTGGTCCTTTAATTTATCCTAACTCTTCCCCTAGTTTCTGGTTGGTGGTTTTTGTTTTTTTTTTCCTTTTTAATTGGACAGAAGAAATCTTCTAAGAATCACGTGGCATTAGTTTCTTTTTGATGTACATGCCAACTGTCATGAAAATTATCATAGCATTGCTGAATAAGATTACTGTTGCAGCATCCCTTTTTCCCCAAATCATCAGTCAATTAGTTAGATATTATGGTAGCGTCCATTAACAGCCCGAAATGGTGTACTTCTTGATTATCTTTTTAAAGGCCATGCTATACTTAAAATCCTCTTTACTTAAGCTGCTAGGCTGAGGCAGAAAAACTTTTTTTTCCCCATTCTTTTGTTTCATGTGATGACTGTTTAATGAAAGAAATATGAACAACTGGGTCAGTGGGGACCAGAACACAGGACTCTTCCTTTTCAAATCACTAAGTCATACTCATGTTGGCATTTTTTTCCTGCAAGAAACCAATGTTCTTTCCTGCACCAGTGAAACTGCTTCAATAGGAGGGATTTTTTTTTTCTTTTTGTGACTAAGCAGAGCAGTAAATCACTTCTTTTCAGGGATGAAGAGAGGGGATATTATCTGACAGTCAAGAAAAGACCATGGAAGATGGACAAAGAAGATCAATAAAATAGAGAATGTGTCGTCTCTCTCAACAAAATGTGCAAATCTCAGAAAGAGGCAATTTGTCTTTTCCTTTCACTTGTAAATATGTGAGTGGGATGCTTCCAACAACTTCTTTCTTTTCTGCTATGGTAAAAACAGTGGGTTCCACTTTAATCATTCTTCAGGAAAAAAAAAAAAAGAAAAAAAAGAAAAATACCCATCCCTTAATTAAAACAATATTTTTCTTACTTAAAACAACCTATTTTCTATGTGGCAATTACCAATCTTCTTCTTATAAGTTACAGAAAGTACAAAGGGCAAAGGATTGATGATGCCTTCCCTATAGTCAAAGCTAAAGATAAAGTCAAGCTTTTTCAAAGGCATTGATGTGACTCAGGACCCTCCAGCTGATTTCAAAAATAATACTGGAAAATTTTAAAAAATAAATTCTCTCAACTTGTTATTGATTTGTCAGATTTGAGTCAAAAGCACTTAGCATACATCTCACAGAATTTAAGGTCCTACAACTTACCACTTACAAAGGTATTTTAGGTGCAGATGGGAATCCGAAATGATCTCTAAGCACTAGATCAAATAAATACAGGTTCAAGTCTGAAGCTAGAGGGCAGAGCATAACTCATATTTTTGTCATAAGAGGAGGATAGGTTTTTTCCACTCCTTACAAGAATAGTCTGTTTCTATGGGGTTTAGGCTTCCAATTCCGCCTTCTGGACTTGCTTTAGTGCTTTTCAGAATTTTACTGAAGACTGACTGTATGTCAGAAATACATGGTAGAAAGAAAAAAAGCTGGCATAAAAATACACAACTATTAAAAAAGCAAAATCAGAACAAATAAAACAGCCCAGCTGCTCCAATTTTTTTTTTTTTATCTGAAGACTTCGTAATTTTTAATATTGAAGGTTAGCAATGATTGTTAGATACATGTGTGTCCGGTTCATGGTTTTGCAGATAGATGTTCCTTCAGGTTAAGCCCTTGCTTTACTACTAGTCAGGGGCAAGTCTGCTCAGGAGCTGCACGTGGCAAGTTGTGCATGGCTTAGCTAAGCACCAGCCAATTAATTGTGCCCTTCTGCTTGTCTTTACAGAGGTGCAGGCTGGAGTCCACACAGCCATCCCTGCTCATCACTGCAGCCATAGACACTCATGCTAGTCACACCGGCATCTGCCACCAGCTTGCTCCCTCCTGGAGGGACAGGTAGACAAGCCCAGTTAGTAACAACTTTTACTCTCCTTGACCCATCAGCAAAAGGATTATTCCTGTTGTCAGTTTTCTTAGTCATCTGCTTCTCTCCCAGTACCAGCTTAAGATACTCCAGTACCTTATTTGTCTTCTCTCTCTGATTGAGGAATTTATATTCTGTGGAACACTAAAAGAAAAAAAGAAGTCATCCTCTCAGACATAGAATTATACAATGTTTTGTAGCCTAACTTGAGACTAAACATCTTTTGCTTGGTTGCTGCATTCAGCAAAATTTCATGCTAATATTTCTATTCTGGTTGTACTTCAGAATGCAAGGGAGAATGTGTGCTGTGTGGTGTATTAGTATATATATGTATGCATGTAGGGAGAGAATTCAGTATTAAAAGGAATGCAACATATAAGGGCTACATGTAAATATATGACATAGCAACAGAAGGTGTCTGCACTTTGACCATTACACCTAAGAGACCTTTACTTTATAAACAACACTTATAATGCTAAGCCATGTAATTGGTATGCCAGTTAATAACTGCAATGAATTATGGTGTACTTAAATCCTGGTAAAAAAAAAAAAATCCTTACATTTGTTCCTTTCCATGAGTATTTGGCAGGGGCTGGGAGGGATTATTGGTTATGAAGTACATATGGGTCAGCAGACCCCAGGAATGAAAACAGCTTAGGGTTTTATTAAAAACCCCATTAAAACCAATTTATTTTCCAGAGATAGATGCTCCATCAAATATTAATGACCTTCGTTATTTATTGAAGAAATAATTTTTCAAGGTTATGGGAACTAGATAGAAAACTATTATCTGAATTAGTCCTAGAAACAGAATCAAGTTCTTCTGGTGCCTTTAGGGTGCATTTCAGTTGTTGTCTGACACTCTAAGGTAAGTGGTGTTTTATGTACAACATTTGCCATTTGATGAGCTCTGTAGTAAATGAAAAAAAAAAGGTTATAAAACCCCCCAAACATCCCGGTATTTCTCTTTTTGTGCCACGAGGACATGATCAGATCATGATCTTTTGAGGACTAGTATTTTAGACGACTGGATTTCCGATCAATCAGGTCCCAAGTCTTTATTGTCATGTGCTTTGTGAAGTTTTTTTATACTTATGGAAAGCACAGACCATCTGTATTCATGTAGCACTGCCGTGCACAGCTTCCTAAGGGATTGCCTCAGACTATGCTGGTTGAAACCACTATGCCCCCCTATGTCTCCAGGAAGTGAGTGATAGTAAAAGCCACATGCAGAAATTAAATACATGGTCCCAGAGACTTTGAGTGGCAGGAATATAAAACCAAAATAACTGGAATATCCAGTTACTTTATGGGGATAACATGTTAATTTTTTTTACAGTTTTAGGTCTGTTTTATATTTCCTTAGCTTCTTTTACAGGAGCTATTTGAAGACCTCCAGGATGCAAAGCCCACAGGCAGATGACTGCGTGTATTTACACAGGTTAGCAGGCATGGCCATTTGGAAACATCCTGCACTACGCAATCAGTGCTACATGGGGAGGAAAAGCAATACAGTCCTCTCTGGCTTGCTCAGCTGCTTCAGAGAAGAAAAGTAACTTATTATGAGTCAGCTTTCATCAGTAGTTACAGATTTCATGTGTTCCTAAGCTTTGATCCTGACTCAGATGCCAGCTCCTCTTGCACCTTTCTGTAAAATTCTGTCCACTTCCACCTCTCCAATTGTATAGAAAATCAAAAAAGCTTGCTGGCTTCAGGGAGTAGGAAGACAAATTAGCTGATATTTTTGAAATGTTTTCCAAAGCGTTATGCTCACATAAGACATATCTTTTGTGATTGCTAAGTATTCAGCACATGTCCACATTGTTACAGGAACAGGATTATAGGTATTTGGTTAATGGTGGCGTGGGGTAAAAATAGTTTAGCAGGTGTGTCAAGGAGGAAATGAATAGCATCCCATTAAATCGTGCACTAACAGAATGGAAGCGCTAGTAGTCATCAATTTTTTGGTGGATTTTTGCCCTGTAAAACACATCATGCTGCTTACTGAAAGTAAATAGAGCTGCATGTCTCCAGTAAGCATATGTGTATCTCTCACAGAGAAGATATACCAGTGCACGGAGAGAGGATTATTCCCTAAAGAAACAGGAGATTATTTTAGTAAAGTTCCTCTTTTCTATTAAGCACAATAATTAATAAAGTACCTTGACTGACATAACAACTCTCAACATCTGTTCTCTAACCTCTACAGAGCAGTAAAACATGCATTACACTAAAGTTTGATATTATCATCAACACCTGCAGTTCCCTACTTTTTTGTAATATAAAAAGCCAGCAACCAGAAAGTAATTAGAAATGCAAATAGAAAACTGTGAGTGATACCCTGTTTGTAGATGACTAATACAGGACAAATCATCAATTTGCCTGTGTTTTGGAAAAATTAGGACAAATGCTGGGGATAGGGGGGAGCAAAAATGAGGGAACAGAGAAAGAGAATTGTAAAAATTATTAATGTCCTAAATTCCCTTTTTTCTTTTTTGCACCAAAGTGTCAATGCTTGCTTTGAACTACTCAGTGGCTCAGCTCCAAATTTCAAAAATTCATTTTCTTTTTTATAGTGATGTAAACCTATTTTTACTTAAAAGTATTCTTTCTTAAACTACTCCTCAAATTGGTATCTGAAAAATAATGAAAAAAATCTGGTTGAAATTAGTATGACTTTTAAATTTGTTTGTTTGTTTGTTTTGGGAAAAAGCCAAGCCTTTAGGCTGTAGGTCTTCTTCTATTTCAGTAACATCACTAACTACGGAATCAGCATTACATAAACTCAAATTTTTCTTTCAGCTAAAATGTGTAAGATTATTTTAGTTTCAATTAATTTATACTTTGGATTGCCATTTTAGTAAAAATCATGCATTGTGACTAATATATCTCATTAGAGATGACAAATTAAACATATATGTATAAATATGTAAAAGATATTAAATATATATACCTTTAAGCATACAAATAATCCATGGTAGAAACATATTACTGAAATAGGAGTAACTGTATCACGAGAGATAAAAACATTGTTTGGACTCTGAGCTTGTCTGACTGGATGACTGTATTTGACTGGATCTTTTCTCGCCTGGGTGCTTGTGCATTATCTTTCTTCATATGCTCAGTGTCAAAGGCATGACCAGAGACAGCAGCAAATTTTTGGACTGTTAGGGATTTTGTTTACTCATCTATTTGCTTTTTGCATATTTCTGCAGTTTGACCATTTCTTCTGCAGTAACTGATCACCATAGCATCCATCCATACCTCAGATAATTAGTTGCCTATTTCATGTTAAGACACTTCAGCTGTAGTGAAAAAACAGAACATATCTCAAAACTAGGGTTTGGAATATTTTTTTTTTTTTCAATGAGATATGTATCTGGAGTCAGATGAAGATAATATGCTTACAAAGTACATTTTTATTGGGAAGTAAGTAATGCATAGATCCATGTACAAAAGGAATTTCATGTTCCTTAGTAGAGACATGTTTGACAAAAGCTCTCTCTTTGCTGAGAGCCAAAAATTCTGTGGTTTAGATTTTTTTCTGATTTTTTTTCGACCAATCTCCTGAACAGATAGGGTAGACTTTGAAAGCACTGGTGTTCCCTTGGAATGAAACAGCTCAAAATGTTCAGGAAAAATCTACAGAAATAATGGTATTGTAACTGGAATCAAAACAGGAGCTGGTGTGGCAGTTTTGCTAAGTTATGGGATCTTTTTTATCATGATACACTTTTGAGCTATTTCTTTTCTATGTGAGCAACCCACATTTCATAAATAAAGAATCCATTCAAAGGCAGAGTTAAAAGTGATCAAAGATGCTGTGCTATTGTAATGAATAGTGATGTAATAGTGTTACTACAGTGCAAGTACCTCGCTCCAAGGTCTTGTCAATGATAAGAGGTCTAACTTTTTCACCTATGCAGTGGTTAATAGGAAAAATCCATCAAATTAAAGTTGTACAAGTTATCTTTGTTTTGTTCTCATCAATCACACAATAATAAGCATGGTTCTGTATTTGGAGTATTATAATGACTTAATCATGTGTTGATGTCATACTGAAAGTTTCTGCACGTGTACTGTGATTTGTTCCATTAGTTTCCGGTGTTCAAGCTGATTTTTGTTGTTATTTTTGAGTGAGATTTGTAACCAGAGTGTCTGAAAGGTTGTTTCTAACTTGTGGCTGTAGACCAACTTGCACCATGTTCTGAACTTTACTGACAGTGTATGGCAATAAACAGAACTATTCTGGAGAGTTGCAGCTGTCGGCTGCCACTGGGCTTTACCTGTTCTTGCAAACAGTAGATGACATAGTTACCCTTCATCAGCACAAATGCCAGTATAAAGAGGCAAGGATAAAAAACAAAAATCCAACATCTGAAATGTCTTTTTTTCAGGTGTTAAAAATAAAAGATATGTTAGGTACTGAGAAACTGAAGTATTTTGTAGGTACTGTAGAGACAGTGCATATGAACATCAAAGAATAAAACCACATACAGCTCTAAGATTTCTCATGTATGATTAATACTCAGGTCTTGGTATTATTTAATCATACTGTGACTCTAAAGTACTAAAAATGCTTTTAATTTTCACATTATGCAGGCTTGCAAATGTGTTACACTGTTCAAAACAAGCTTTTCATATGTGAGTTCCTTGACATAGCTCTGTTCAGGGTTGAGATGCTGGCTTAAGGGTTACGCAAATTATAGCTTCTTAACAATGAAAGCACCCCTGGATTTACTTGGATCAAGACTGTGACTCCTTTGGTCTGAAATTTTATAAAAAACTACTTAATATTCTACAATTTCTCTGTTGTATGCAATTATGCAATAATTTTTAAATGAATACTGAGAAGTAGACCTATGTTTGTGCATGCCCAGGGTTAGTTTCTGAATGGACTTTTCAGCCTGCAATTAGTTCTCTGTGTGAGTTTAATCATGTACCTATGTCTTCACCATTACTGATGAAATCATTGATTGAAGCAATTTGTTATGTTCACCCAACTCCAAGCATTTACCATAACAAACCCTGTAAGGCTCATGATATAAGGGCCAGCTAAACTAGAGTACCTGGAAATAGAACTATGTTCAATACTCTGGTTCTGGTTTTTTTTTTTTTCTTCTTCTACAGAGACTCTTTCTGGTTGGTTCTATCAAGAGCAACTTGCTGAAGATTAACTTTGCAAAGGTACTGAAGGTCTTTGTGATAGTGACCTTTTTATTAACTGAGGAAAAAAAAAGTCATATTATTATAGCACCTGATATTTTTAATTCTTTCCTAGATCTGATGACACAAAACATCTATCCTGATTTGAATAGTACCTACTGAAAGGACTGAGGATGTTGTTTCTCACTAGGAAGAGAGAAATTTGCATAATACAAGAGATATATTCTAGCTGGGGATGGAGGAAGCAGATGAAATTATGAGAATGATATTATCAACTTAAAATTAATATGCTTTTCCCCCATTTTTAATGAAAAATAAATCTAGGACTGAAGTTTTTTTGGTGCTGTTTTTTGTATTTGTTTTAACACTGAAACAAATGGCAGCACACAAACAGCATTGCAGAAAGAAAGTTATTGCAAGGATGTAACTTCCCTTCAGTCACTATCTTCGCTCTTCATGCAGCTGTGGCTTTGTAGTACTGATTTTTCTTTCTTTGCACTGCACTGTTGAGATGAAGATCTACAAGACATATGGTTGCTAGGAGCAACTCATTGCAGTAATGTTTATAGCAGACCCAGCAAAATTAATTACTATTTCAGAGGAATGTCTTTAAATGTCAAGGGCACTTTGATATGATTGTGGGGTCTCAAGTACACGACAGTATCATAAAATCATGTGGATTTTTCATTTTAAGCTTTTTATTTTTCCTTCAGCACTACACTGGGTTTGGCTGTGATGGAGTTAATTTTCTTCACAGCAGCCTGTATGATGCTGTGTTTTGGATTGGTGACTGAAACAGTGTTGATAACACACTGAAGTCTAATGCTGAACAGTGCATGCACAGTATTGAAATTTTCTTTTTCCACACTCTGCATGCACAATGAACAGGCTGGGGGAACACAATAGGTTGGGAGGGAACACAGCTGGGACAGCTGACCCCAACTGACTAAAGGGATACTCCATACCATATGATATCATGAAATGTATGTTAAGCTAATCAGTAAGAAAGAGAATGTGCGTTTTATTAAATAGCTTTGTATTGAACAGTTGAGTCTGCTGTGTGTTCTTTAAGTCTGTAAACTTTCACAAAGTGTTAGCATTTGTTCTGCTCCAAACAAAATCTTCTCTCCAATATGCAAGATCAGGTAGGGGAATGAATATCTTAATGTTTAGTTATAACAATGTACTGGGCCTGGTAAGGATAGAATTAATTTTCTTCATGACACCTGATATGGTTCTGTGTTTTAGATTTTTGATCAAACCATACTGATAGCACAGTAATATTCTAGTTTTTGCTGGCAGTGTTTGCATCAAGGCATTCTCTATTTCTCACTCTGCCCCACCAGTGAAGAGATTGAGGGTTGTGCAATAGACTGTGAGGGGACACAATTGGACAAGTGACCTAAAGAGGTTTTCCATAACATAAGGTCATGCTTAGCAAAAAAAGGAAGAAGAGGGGGCTTTAGGGGGATTAGCCATCTATGCTCCGGCTGGACATCAGCCTATCCATGGGAGGTGGTGAGTGATTGCTTTTGCATCCCTTGTTTTGTTTTGTTTTCTTCTTTCTTCTTCCACTTATCCATCACTTATTAAAAAACTGGGTTTGTATGTGTCCTGGTTTTGGCTGGGATAATTTTCTTCGTAGTAGCTGGCATAGTGATGTGTTTTGGATTTAGTTCAAGAATAATGTTTGTAACATCCTGATGGTTTAGTTGTGGCTGAGTAGCGCTTGCACCAGTCAAGGATGTTTTCAGCTTCCTAGGGGCACAAGAAGCTGGGAGGGGGCACAGCCAGGACAGCTGACCCCAGCTGGCCACCGGGCTATTCCAGACCGTATGATGTCACGCTTGGTGGTAGTTTGCCAGGGGAGAGTGATCACTGATGGGGATGGGCTGGGCATCGGTCAGTGGGTGGTGAGCAATTCCATTGTGCATCACTTGTTTTGTATGTTCTGTGTATTCTTTTACCGTTATTATCGTTATCGTTATTCTTAATGTTATTCTAATTATTTTCCTCTGCTGTTCTATTATCTCAACCCACGGCTTTTACTTTTTTTTCCTGATTCTCTCCCCCATCCCACTGAGGGAGGGGGGAGTGAACGAGCAGCTGGGTGGTGTTCAGCTGCATGCTGGGGTAAACCACAATGGTTTGGTTTTTTGTTTCTTTTATGCTGACTTGCTTTTATTTGTCCTTTCCTCTTCCCCATCCCCCTGGGGATGGAAGGAGACATGAGCCAGCACCTGTGTAATGTTTAGCTATCCACTCAGGTTTACTCACAACAAAAAGTGATTCTTAAAAGTCTAAATATTGTATGAAAGATCCTTGACTTAAACACAAAACTGAAATCTATGAAAATTAGTGACTGGGTGTTCCCATACAGTTTTGAAAATAAAACAAACCAAAACCCAACAAAACAATGAAAAAGCAAATAATTTCTGTAATTCTACATCTGATTAGAGTTGCACAGTCAGGACTAATTGGTCCATATTTATAGCTACATAGAAAAATGTATTTACAGGAAGATAAAAAGCAATTCAAAATAGGGAAAGCAACAGACATCCCAGAGGAAATAATTTGGCTGTTGCCCACTCTAGAAAGGATGATTATGAGTATCTATGTCTGCTTCCAAAAACTGGACATTGATCTGCAGGTCTACAAATTTTACAAAATTTTTTATCCTTTCTTTCAATTTGAGAATTCTAGATTCATAAATCTCTTGAAATATTCTACAAATGCACACTAGCATACTGCTTTTCTGGAATACTCCTCTATGTCATTCATCTTTTTTTCTTCCTCTAGTGTCATCATTATTGCTGTACATACTAGAAATCCATGGAAGGAACTAAAGTACCCTCAGATTTATAAGCGAACTGGTGACTACCAGGAAATGCAGTAGTAGTTGGCAGAGTGATAAATAGGCAATGTTTTTAGGAAGATTGGGGGGGTTTAGGTTAATGTTTTTAGGAAAACCCATTTAGGTTAATTCTTAACGATCAAACCAAATGAATTTCCTAAAAAAATTAAAAATATTAGGTTGTCATTGCTGACAAGGTGGGTGGTAAGAAAACCTTTTGGGATTGTGAAGCATGTCAGCTTAGGCTGATAGAGCTGATTTCCAGCTTACTGTAGGTGCAGACACTTGAGTAAATGTCTATAGACACAGCCTACAAATGTTAAATGGATTTTACAAGCCAGTATGTACAGATCTATTGAGCTCACACATGGCTACTTTTTGCTCAGACTGGGAGACAAACACTTGGGCTAGAGATTCAAGAGTATTAAAGAGCAGCTGTTTCAAATCCTTCTTAACTAAGACAGCATATTGACTGAAAAAGTAAATGGAGCTGTAGGAATGAAAGGGTCTGGACCAAAGTCCTTCAAGGATCTAAAGAAAAACAGAAATGGTCAGGGATACCAGTATAGTTTTCAGTGGCTCACGTGTTGCCTCTTCAGGACTTTCCTGTCCTTTTATCACCTGGAATAAGGAGTTTCTTCCAGGACGAATGAGACACAGCAGCAGTGTAAGCTTCAGAGGCTCACAAGATGTAGGATTGGTTCTCTGACCAAGTGAAAAGCTTGCCTCTTTCCACAGGTAAAGCACTTTTCATGACTGAATTTGTCAGTGCTCTTCTGCATCATTATTATCTATTCCTCTCATGTAGTTCTTGTTATTTTTTCTACCCCATATTGCCATAGGCTGTGGCCTAACTTTGGTTTCAAGTCTTAGTTCTTGATTGCTACACTGTTTCTTGGCCCCGCATCGAGGTTACTTCCCTGATTTTTTGGTTGTTTTTGTTTCTTCTTGCTATGTTTTTCAGTATTAGTCCTGAGAACCTGAGTGCAATTCTAATTTCAACTGAAAAGTCCTTTTGCAGTTTAAATTCTGCTTTTAGGCTCTTTAGTTAGGTGGGGGCTCTAAGTTTTTCTGTTATTACCTTTCTCTTCTTTTACCTGTGTGATATGTTCTGCTTTTCTGTTTTGAAGAAATAGTTTCCACTGGTGGCCTCTCAAAACACTTTTGTGCCTGAGTCCACTTGGTGACAGTCAGACTGAGGAGAAATAGGATACAAAATTCATCACAATTCCAGATTATTTCCCTTCAAAGCCAGGGTGATTCAAACAAATATGTTCTTGAAAAAGTTTAAAGAAAACCCCAAACCAAACCCACAACAAAGTCAAACCCTGCTCAATCACTTTCTTTCTTTATTGCTGCTAGATTAATGATAGCATTAAAAAAAAAATCACAGTTTTATGTGTTCTTAGGTTTAATTATGAAAGCTGTGTACTTGGGATGTTGCATGAGTTGCCAAGCCTTATAAGTGAGGAAAAGGGCAAAGTAGATGAATTTTTTTCACTTCAAATTTTGTAGATTATGTTAAATGGTTTTCTAGATTCTCCGCTGCTTGATCTCCTGGCATGTATTCAGACTTCCCTTTCTGACAAGACAACAATTTATGTATTCATTCTGCATGCCAAAACACAGTATTGCTGTGCCAGAGCTTGAAGTAAATGGCAGAGATGTTTTTGCTGATTCATTTACATTGCTTAAACCTCAAAGAACATTTTGCTTTGAAACAGGAATCTGTGTTATGTACCCTCAGAGCTGTGTCCCAGATAATCTTACTGATGAATAACTGCTACCAGTGGAGAAAACAAAGGTGACATTATTGTGATTGTTCTGAGAAAAAGCATCAATGTAAGAATGGAAATAAAAGCACAAAAGTTGAAAATTTGGTCTTCAAATATTTTATCAGAGTCTGTAGTAATGTCCTGTTTTCATCTGTCATAGAGTTAGTTTTCTTCCTAATAGCTGGCATAGCACTGTGTTTTGGATTTAGGATGAGAAGAATATTGATAAGACCCTGATGTTTTAGTTGTTGCTGAGCAGGGCTTATACAAGTCAAGGCCTTTTCCCAGCTTCCCCAGCTCTGCCAGGGCCACAGGAAGCAGGGAGGAGGCACAGCCAGGACAGCTGACCCAAAATGGCCAGAGGGCTATTCCAGACCATATGACATCATGATCAGTATATAAACTGTGGGGAGTTGGTGGGGGGGAGGCAGCAATAGCTGCCTGGGGACTGATGGGGCATTGGTTGGCAAGTGGCGAGCAATTACACTGTGCACCACTTCTTTTGTATATTATTTTTATTATTATTTTCTCTTCCTTTGCTGTCCTGTTAAACTGTCTTTATGTCAACCCACAGGTTTTACTTCCTCCTCCCCTTCCCCCCCACCTCTCAGTCTCCCCACAAGTGTGGGGGAGGAGGGTGAGCAAGTGGCTGTGTGCTACTTAGCTGCTGACTGAAGTTAAACAATGACAGAAGAAAAAGATTGGACTGGATTTAACAAAATATTGCTTTCTTCCTGGGACACAGTCACAATTACTTTATATATGATTCCTTATTATTCAACAAAAACCAGTAGTTACAGCATTTATCTAGTTTTAGCTTTTAAGCACACTGAACACAAAGGAAACATGCATAATAACCAATTTTTAGTAAATGACTACTTGGTCTTTGGAACATCTATTAATTTCCTCCATCTTCTGTACTCTCTCTGTTCAACAACAGTTGTAGTTGCTGTCCTAATTTCAATGCAGTGGTTTTCTGTAACCCACTTACTCATACCCATGCCTTGTTTTGAAACTAGAAATCTATTAATGTTCCATATTTGTGAGAGCCAGAGGCTTTGTCTGCAAAGTTGAGTATGCATGACTAAAGGTTATGTTAAACAAATGTAAGTAAGTTGTTAAGAGAAAGTAAGATAAATATGAAAAGAACGGGAATTTTAGCTCTTATATAAAAAAAGTCTTTTTCTGGAAGTGAACAGAAATTGGTTTTAGAAGTCTTATATTAATGACAAAACTCAGATGGATAACTGATGTAACAAAGCGTTGCAAGAAAGAATATTAAAACAGCCCATCTTAGAGTTTTTGAAGATTTCCAAAGGCTACAGGATTAACTGTTAAGACAGAATGCTTCTGTGGGTTTTGAGCTCTAGAGTGGTACCAGTGGTGATGGCCATGAGAGATGATCTCCTTTGGGACTACTTACGAGTGTAAGTCGTGTGTGTGTCTGTAAGTAAGAGTGTGACTGTCTTGTTTCAATTCTCCATTGTACATTAAATGCTGAGAGTGTTAAAATGTGTGCCTGAAAGTCTTAAAATTTTGGCTCATGAGAAATTGGGGACTGTGGAAGCTTAGTAAACAAAATAAGAATAGACCAGTGGATTTTTGCCTATATAGTTTTGATAATCTCTTTATACTATTGCTCTGTCTTTGACATCCAGAGACAGTAGTTCCTGTCTCCTATTCTTTTGTCTCTGTAGATTTTAGGCTCTCTGGTAGGCACTGTCTTTTACACAATTTCTTTCACATATACTTGAATATATCTGCGACACAAATACTTTGTGTTCCCATTAATATATTTTATCAGTATCTATTATTAAATACCTCTTATGCTATATGGAGAATGGACGGGGCCATATCATTAACCTTCATCCACCTTGTCTATTAAGCAGAATATACCTAAGAAAGGGATAGAGGGCACCCAGGTGTTGGTTACATAACCTCCCACTTGCACAAAATGATAACAAAGAGAAAAACAACAATATCTAACATCCCAGTCATTTTAAGCTTTTAATTTACAGTGTTCATCAGGATGGTGATGTTTCACTTTTCTGCTAAAGGACATAATAAACCACAGAAATACAGTAGCCACACAGAACCTTTGGAATAACATAGCTACCACCCAGCCTGTGAATACCAAGCCCCTGCATCCTTTTGCCTTTTCTTTTTACTGTCTAGTTGTGTCCCTTAGTACTGCTGAGAGACATGGGTTTGCGCTGTTGTTTTATCGATTCCTTCATGGAAATTGGAAAGTTGCCATGATAGTTTTGGTCCTGTCCTTTATGTTTCTTTATTCCCTGACTGGGAAACCAATAGTTACTAAGCTGTTGTCATTTGCTGTCTGTATGTCCTGCACCCAAACAGCTCAGTTTGTCTCTTTCCACAGGCCTTGGTATAGACTATAATTCAATGTAGTTCTGGGAATATTTCTGAGAAGGACTTGCTGCTTTATTTGGAACGGCAAGCACTAGTCCCAGACTAAGTGGTCCTTCCATTTCTAAGTGCTTGATTCCTTCCTGCCATCTCAGGCCTTTATTTCTACTTGTGTCTTTTATCTGAAAAGACCTTCAGTCTTTTTAAATATTGCTTTCTTATATATAGATCTGGTATATCGCAACTTAAAGCTTTGCAAAGTTACTAACACAGAAAATTGTTACAGCTTACAAGACAACGTGTAAAGCAGATCAATGAAAAGATATTTTGCTGCCTCTTGCTGTCTTATCAAGTACCTATTGCTCAGCTACAAAGTTGTAGCAATTGTACATCAGTCTTGCCCTGATGACTGATGAAGTCAGATCATCTTATTTTCATTTGCTTTCATTGATGGAGGCACTGCACTTGAGCACTCTTTCTGTTTTACTGTGTTACAGCAATGACACAGCACCCTATGTTTTGAACACTAACTTCTCAATGAACAGAGTTTAAAATGGACATAAAAAGATGAACAGACAAACAAAACATTGACTTTATTCTATCTAAACTGAACAGTACCTGAACTACTGTCTTCAGAGAACATCTGGTTTTGGACTGGAACCACAGAGCCAGCTTTTCAGTCTTTAAGTGTTAGAGATGGTACATTGTGAACATCTGCTTAACTTGCAGCGGCCAAAATATTTTCCTTAGTATGGAAATTCCCTCAATATGGAAAATTACCCCAATATGGAAAACAGGTCTTGGCTGCTTCTCTTCTGTACTTTTCAGCTCCTATTTCACACTCATATTTTTGAGATCCATTGTTTCTGATATATTTAACTGTTATGTTCAGTTATGAACTATATAACAAATACCACTTATTGAAGATAAATTCCTCCCACATGGGGAATGCTACCTGGTCATAGATACAGATTTCCTCCTGAAGAAAACAAATTTTAAAACCATAACAAACCTGAGGGTTTTTGGCTGGTTTTTTAGAATTGGTACAGTTCCTTTTTTCATTCCAGAAGTCTTCTGAATTGTAACTCTTTCTCTCCTGCTTGTTTTTAGGGCCTGCGCATGTAGGTTGAATTAGTCTAGTATAATGCACATAACATGTTCACTTACATTGCTGCTTTGCTACAGTCTTCATAGGCTTTTATACCATTGTACAATTTCTTGTTTAGTAGACTGGTACTGTCTTTCCTTCCCACGTATTTGTGACTCAGTAGGTTAAAGCACAATAGAGATTTATCACAATATTTTTTGGGTTTCTTCTTTTTCCTGGAGATATGAGATCCTGACTTAGTAATTTCTACCTCTTTTACTTGCTCACTGCCAAACAAAGCTTTGAAACTGTTTATATAGTCCATTGTACAAATCTCTAAAGCTCACTTTAATAAAAATAAAAGCTGAGATATTAAAATATGACTCTGTGTCATTAAAAAGAACAACACATTGACCACTCTGCTAACTAGTTTTGTGGGTGTTTTGGGAGGCAGGGGGGATGTTCTCAAATTGCAAGAACTAAATGTATCTCTGAAAAATGAACAATATCTTCACTTTCAAAAGGTTCTTCATTTTCCAATTCACCACATAATGGAATCATGTGCAAGCTTCTACTAAAGCAGCATTAATTAGGCTCCAAAGGAATATATGAAAATACCAGATGTCAAAGTAGAAATATTAGCTAAGCTGCTAAATTCATGAACAGAGGTAGGAATAGCTTTTTGCATAAAATAGTGTGTGTTTAACTCACTGACAGGAATTGCAGAAACGGAAGGTTTATTTTAGTTGAAGATCTGCCTTGGAGAACTGATTCTGGTAGTGAAGGTTAGAAATCTTTCCATAAGTCCCAACAGCAAACACCTATTTAATACTTGCTGATTTTTAAATTTCTTTTATGTTTCTAAAAAAATGCTGCTGCTAACAACAAAGTGAAAATATAAAATTAAGGCAAACTCAAATCCTAGTTTGACATAAACATGCTGAATTCCAAAGGAGCATTGAAATTGTGTCTTTTTACACAAGAGTCATGCTTAATATATAATATCTTCATCAATTTTTTGTATTGCTGCTGCCACTTACTTATGTGATGTCCCACAGAAGAATAAGAAAAGTACAAATGTGACCCAGGATTCTGTCTACTTCAGAAAAGCTTTGCTGTTCTCAAGGTGATTGTTGAGTTAGGGGGGGGTCCCTTCTAGCCATAGTCAGGAGCCACTGTGTGAATTCACCCCACCTGTAGACCTGTTTCTGTCAAAAACAGTTCCTACACAAGTAAATCTTTATAGAGTCTAAATCTGAGTTGTGCCTTTGCAGCTTAGAACAACAGGAAGACTAAAAACCAGCACTTTCTTAAAACTTTATGTGACCACAGATTTGAATTAATAACACTTGCTTAGATGATAGTAAACTGGTTTTGACCTTCCCCAAATACAATGTAAGTACATGAAATGCAAATTCTGTCTGTGAATGCTCAGAACTTTAAAACAGAATCACCCATTCATAGAATAGCTGAGGTTGCAGACAACTCTGGACATTGTGTAGTCCAGCCCCTGCTGAAGCAGGGTCATAGAATCATAGAATCATAGAATGTTTTGGGTTGGAAGGGACCCCTAGAGGTAATCTAGTCCAACCCCCCTGCACTGAGCAGGGACACCACTAACTAGATCAGGTCACTGTGATCAGGTTATCCAGGATCATGTCCAGACAGCTTTTGAATATCTCCAAGGATGGAGACTCATCAATGACTCTGGGAAAGCTGTGCCAGTGCTCAGTCACTCTCACAGTGAAAAAATGATTCCTTACATTCAGAGGGAACCTTCCCAGGTTTTTTGCCCATTGTTTTTTCCCCTGTTGATGGACACCAGTGGAAAAGACAATGGCTCTGTCTTCTTTACTCCCATCATGTATATAGAATCATAGAATCATAGAATGTTTTGGGTTGGAGGGGACCCCTAGAGGTCATCTAGTCCAACCCCCCTGCAGTGAGCAGGGACACCACTAACTAGATCAGGTTGCTCAGAGCCCCATCCAACCTGGCCTTGAATGTTCCCAGGGATGGGGCCTCCACCACCTCTCTGGGCAACCCATTCCAGTGTTTCACCACCCTCGTTGTAAAGAATTTCCTCCTTATATCCAGTCTAAACCTACCCTGGTTTAGTTCAAAACCATTACCCCTTGTCCTGTCACAGCTGGCCCTACTAAAAAGATTTTCCCAGTCTTTCCTATAGGCCCCCTTTAGGTACTGAAAGGCCGTAATCAGGTCTCCCCGCAGCCTTCTCTTCTCCAGGCTGAACAACCCCAACTCCCTCAGCTTGTCCTCATAAGAGTGGTGCTCCAGCCCTCGGATCATTTTAGTAGCCCTCCTCTGGCCCCCTTTAGGTACTGAAAGGCCGTAATCAGGTCTCCCCGCAGCCTTCTCTTCTCCAGGCTGAACAACCCCAACTCCCTCAGCTTGTCCTCATAAGAGTGGTGCTCCAGCCCTCGGATCATTTTTGTGGCCCTCCTCTGGACCCGCTCCAACAGTTCCATGTCCTTCTTGTGCTGAGGGCTCCAGAGCTGGACGCAGGACTCCAGGTGAGGTCTCACCAGAGCAGAGTAGAGGGGCAGAATCACCTCCCTTGACCTGCTGGCCACGCTTCTCCTGATGCAGCCCACAATACGGTTGGCCTTCTGGGCTGCCATCGCACATTGCCGGCTCATGTCCAGCTTTTCATCCACCAGCACCCCCAAGTCCCTCTCGGCAGGGCTGCTCTCAATCCTTTGTACTGATACTGGGGGTTATCCCGACCCAGGTGCATGACCTTGCACTTGGCCTTTTTGAACCTCATGAGGTTCACACAGGCCCACCTCTCCAGCCTGTCCAGGTCTCTCTGGAGATATATATACAGATAAGATTCACCTCAAGCCTTCTCTTTTGCAGGCTGAATAGTCGCAAATCTCTCTGCCTTTTCTCACATGAGAGATGCTCCAGTCCCATCATCATCCTCATGGCCATGCACTGGAGCAGAGGGAAGAATCACCTCCTTCAGCCTGTTGGCCACACCCCTCCTGGTGCAGCCCAGGATAGTTAGCCTTCTTTGCTGCAAGGGCACATTTCTGGCTCATAGTCAACTTGGTGTCTGCCAGGACCCCCAGTTCTTTTCTGCAAAGATGCTTTCCAGCTGGTCTGCCCCAGCCTGATTTGGTGACTAGAGTTATTCCTCCTTGAGTGCAGGATTTTGCATTTCCTTTTGATGAACTTCAATAGGTTCCTGCCAGCCCATTTCTCCAGCCTGTTGAGGTCCCTCTGAATGATAGCACACCCATCTGATCTGTCAGCCCCTCCTCTCAATTTGTATAATCAGTGAACTTGCTGAGGGTACACTCTGACTCATCTTGATTCATGAAGAGGTTAGGTAGTATTGGTGACAGTATTCCCCCCGGGATACACCACTAATGACTAGCTTCCAGCTGGACTTTGTGCCATTTGAGTCCAACAGTTCATCCAGTTTCAAAGCTTCTTCCATGTCCAGTTATCTATCCCATACTTCATCAACCTGTAACAAAGCTAAAGAAGAATATTAGCAACAATTTTTTACAGTAGTGGATGGCTTTTAAGATTCTTTCTCACTGAAATCTATTTTATCAACAGGTCAGAAACTGGTATAAGGGTTAACATGTTAATATATATAAAATTTGTAAATCAGTTTTTGGAAGCCATTTTTTTCCCTGGTATTCTGGGGGTTCATGGTTCTTAGCTAGAACTGTTAAATGTAATGAGCAATTTTTAAAGCCATGACAGACCCTTGACATTTGTCTGCTTTGCAGAGTGTACGATGCATTTCCAGCACAAGAAACAGACACCAACTAAAATGTTCTCCAGCAAACATGGCAGTTTGCTAAGCCATTAATAAGCCAGTATTGCATTAACATATATGATTAGCCTTTAAAAATTCTAACAATGGAGCTTTGAATATGAACTTTACATTGACAGGCACTTTATGGAATTTCTGTATATAATTTAACAGGGACTACACAATGGTTTAACCCCAGCCAGCAGCTAAGCACCACACAGCTGCTCACTCATTCCTCTCTGGTGGGATAGAGGAGAGGATCAGAAGGGTAAAACTGAGAAAACTCTTGGGCTGAGGTAAAGACAATTTAATAAGTAAAGCAAAAGCTTCATGTGTAAGCAAAACAAAACAAGGAATTAATTCACTGCTTCCCATGGGCAGGCAGGTGTTCAGCCATCTCCAGGAAAGCAGGGCTCCATCACACATAACAATTACTTGGAAAGACAAATACCATCATTCTGAACATCTCACCCTTCCTTCTTCCCCCAGCTTTATATGCTGAGCATAACGTCATACGGTCTGTAATATCCCTTCCATCAGTTGGGGTCAGCTATCATGGCTGTGTCCCTTCCCAAGAGTTTAGGTATGTCTGGAGTCATGATATTCTGGAATATACTCACTTGCTGCTTTGTTTTGCTGCAGAAATTAGTCAATGCTCATTTAATACTTGCTCCAGACTCTACCAAAGTTAATATAACAATGATATTGACTTCAGTATTCTTTGAATGAGAGCATGGAGCACCAAATTGATCATAGAACCACACAGGGTGACTGTGAATCTACCTTAGACTGGGGTCCACTCTTTAGTGGTTAGAAACATCAGACCACTGTTTGTAGTGAAGCAGAAATTTCAGGTTTTAAGTAGCCAAGCACAAAGAGCAGCTAAGTAATTACCAACTTCTCTTTTGAAATCATTCACTAAAATGAATATTTTACATTTAAAAATACAGTGTCTTCAGTCCTGAGAAAATATCCTGTTAAGTGACTGTTCCTCTGTTTGCTGCTTTCCCCCCCCATCATTTTCTAATAGATTTCTTATAATTTTGTGAGGCTGAACCTAGGTCTAGTGGACCGGTAATTATCTCACACAGAGAGACTCAGTTTCATTTTCACTGCAATTAGTGAATGACACCAAGAGTGTGTGTAGTTTCCTCCCAATGAAAAAGAGATCAGGCTACACTTGATCAGTTTTAGCCTTCCCTTGCCTCTGGCTCTCTGGAGCTGAGGGGAGTAATGGACCATAAAAGGAAGGAGGTGACACACCAGAAAATGACAAGACTTGCACTATTTCCTGTGTCCTGCCTCCTGGCAATTGTCTATCAGAATGAGTAAATATGTGCAGCTCCTGCTAGCCCATAAAATATTCAGTTGGCAGGGTTTAAAGTCTCTAAATCAACATAGCCTGTCTTTACTATCTTGAAGGTAAGAAAAAGCTCCCATTTAAAACAAGATCAGCATCCAGAATGGAGGGCTGTGATGACCGTGCTCTTCCAAGGCTTCAAATTTTACCTGGAAGTTCTCTGTCATCTGCCCACCTGTCTCAAGAAGATATATGAGCAATTACCTGGTGAATACACACATGCACACACAGAGACAAAAAAATATATCTAAAATACAGGCCAAAAGTTGAGTTCTTCAATGACTAGAAGTAAAAAATTTCTCTTTAATGTAAGTACAGGCAGACTGAGAGTTCTGTGAAATGAAATTCTCTCTTTATCAGTTAAAGCATAAGAGGTGATGATACAGGCTTTCATTATGTTGTTTTACCATGACACTTAAATAAACTCAGGAAAGCTTGTTTGGGAGGAAATGTTCATTAGTATAGTATAGATTAGCACTGAAACTGTGTGTTTATGACTGATAATCTGGCTCTTATTAAACATGAAACTCTAAAACTACCTCTGCTATGGAAGTTGTATTTCTATAAATATCTCTCTAAAATCAGTTCCCTATTCTTGCGGACAAGTGTCTATAATAAACAGAATTATTTTTCTCCAGAAAGTATCTTTATAATTTCCCCCAAACTCATACACTACATGAGCATTTTATACAGGTTTGAATATTTGCACTTTCACATTTATTCTGTCCTTTTCACTCTTTGCATATTGTAGGTATGTGCTTTACAATTTGCATTTGCCTTTATTTCCTTCTAATACTGTGCTGATCCATCTTAGGAACATTAAGATTTCTCAAGAAAAATGTAAATAAGGGGAAAATCAAGAAAGCCCCAGCAATTCCAGTGTCAGTATGTTGCAACTTTAGTCTGTACTGTCTTTGTGGAAGTTCATCTTGCGCTGTTCTTACATACCTCCCAATTTTGACAGCTGGAGATAGGATTTCAATGCAATAGGTGTGTGAAAGGTGATAGTTAAAATATGGACCAGAGAGGCATGTCTTATGTCTGCTTTACTCAATGAAGACAATAACTTAGATGACTAAACCCAGGTCAGGGATGCCATGGGTGAAGGGAAAATATGAAGAGTTCTATTTATTATAATTCAAAAGTTGATTAATTTAATTTCAAATTAAATAAAATTTTAATTTTTTTCTTTTGCATGAGGGGGCATATTGATAATCTTTGTAGATCTTGGCATACAGAGAATGAATAACCAATGACCCCATCAATCTCTGGCCAACTCCTTATCCCATCACATAACATTTGACCTCAATGCACAGAAAAATTAAAAAAAAAAAAAAGCAAAACTTACTTCTGCAACACTTTTCTAAAAGCTGAAAAAATTTCAATATCAATGCCCCTTTGTTCATTTTCTAAAGGGGAAATCCTGTAGAGAGAGGCTCAATCCCAAGAATATGAACTTGTGATAGTAAAGATAGAGGTTCTTTCTTTTTTTAGATGGATAGTGTAGCAAAAGGAAAATAGAATATTATTCACTCTCAAAGAAGTCACATGAAGGAAAAATGACAGTTTTTACTCCACTCAAGGGCCTTTTGGATTCACTCAACTGTATCAGTCAGTGTCAAATCAAGACCAAAAGCTCAATAGAATGGCCACATTAAGCTCAAATGTAAAGATTCCATCTGTGGCATTCACAGCCTTGAGACTCGGGCCAGGTCCTTGGCTCCCTATGGCATATTTCCCCATTGCACCCATCAAAAAGGGGGCAAGTAGAAAGTTGCACAAGGGCACTTTACATTGCAGTGTGACAAGATGTCTGAAAGGGTGTGCCAGCTGGACCCACAAGCTCCATATGGCTTGTCCTGTGCTTTGTTGCTGAGACACACATTGGTCTTCTCATCCAAAAGTTCCCAGTACTCCCCTCATTCACCAGGTGTTTCTGAAATATTTCCCTCATGACCGTAGAAAAAGAACTTGAGAAATTCTCTGAGACCAATAATTAGCGATATTTCATGGTAATGCTGTCAGTTAAGAGTGATGGAAACTTTCAGCCTATGAAACTGGCCTGAGACGTTCCTCAGGGTCCTGCTCTGTTCTTACCACAGACTGGAAAAATCTTTGTATGAAGGTATTAGATTTTCTTAGAGTAACAATTTTCAGATTTCAAAGTTCGAAACATAACAGCTGCTTCAAATGTGAAGTCTGTTGATCTAAGTTAATGCTTTGTTGTGTCTTGTTGAGGGTGTCATATAAGTGTGAGAAATATAAAGATTTGTGAATGTAATGGTCCTGCTCGCTGTTTTAGCTGGGATCAAACTGTTCTGTATACTCTATTGGTCTTCAAACTTGTCCTGGACAAATTTTAAATACAGAAAATAGGGATGGGTAAAGCCTAGAACCACTGTAATTTCTAGCCTAGAAGTCTAAAAAGTGCAAACAAAGTCGTGCAAAGTAGTATTCAAAATGGTCCATTGTTTAAAACAATGGGGTCCTCTGGGATGTTAGGTGTGACGCCTACTTCTCATATTAATTATGGTGGGGAAGTAAACACTAAGACAATGGAAATATGTTTCATTGTACGTGAAAGGTGAAAAGGCCTTGCAGAAGGCAGGCAACATGCAACGGATCTACCAAACTGATTCTTTACACACCCTGAAATTTCTTAATGTGCTGAAATTTTTTGACAGGAATGTTAAGGATACTGAGAAACCCAGATACTCTGGTGGTGAGGACTATCAGAATAGTTGGAATATTTGGATTATAATGTTCTTTTGAAAAAAACAAGACCATTGTACACAATTATCTTTCCCGTATCTGAACTGACGATGCTAGCATTGATGAAGATCTTTCCATTTTTTTTCCAAATATTGTGTTCTAAATCAAAAACGGTTTGCATGCTGAAGGAGTGAAAGACTTTTAAGAGCACAAAGATTAAGGTAGTTCTGTAACTTTGGTCTGTGTGGGATATGAGCATTGGAAGGGGACACTTGGTGCCAACAATAAACTGATGATGATGTTCAACTGAATTTGTTCAGTGTTTTGGATCAATGTTATCTGTTTCTGGGGGGACTACTGCATTGATTAGCAGGACCTTTTTCCAGGAGAGGAAGTACCTGCTCAATAAAATATGCTTCTATTGCTGTTTGCAATTCTGCCAGTACCAGTAATCTGTTGCTACTTAGAAAAAGCAATAAATGTACTCATCTGAATTCAACAGATATTTAGATCATCACAGGTTAGGATTTCATTGTCAGCAGCAAACCGCCAATATACTGCTTTTATTAAGACATTAAGGAAACATTTTCTCTCCTGATAGTTATATTTTAACATACACTTAGCAGAAAAGGACTTCTGAGACTCAAATCTTGTGACTCCATCAGAAAATTAATGTCAGCCTTGCAAAGTTGTTTCTTATTTGCAAATAATCAGGTTTTGTCGGGTTGTGGGGTTTTTTTGATAAATTAATCCCTTTTTATAGCCAATACTCAATATGGGATTTTTAAGCAGGGATTTGAAGGACTACAGCGAATTGTTGAATAAGTTTGATTTCAACCACTTTTAACTTGCCTAGCTTTCACCATTTGTTTGGTAACTTTCTGGATTTGATTTATATCTAGAGAGATGTTATATAGAATTCATGTAGAAAGATACATAAATCCTTTGTAACCACTGCAGGTCGAAACAGAAAGCACTGGACCTGCTTAATCTTCAAATGGAACAAACATGAGCAAATACATCTAGTTCTTAGTCTGAAAAGGCCTAGAGTCTTGTAGGAAAAATGGAAACAATGCTATTGTCATGTTCTACACAGACTTCTTCAACTGTAAACCTGTAAGAACCTTAAAACCTGAAAGCTTTACTAAAAGAAATACTAGATACCCTTTATAACCTCTGGCACATTCTTGTTTCTTCCAGTTCACCAAAACCACTTTTCCATTCCAGTGCCAAAGACCCAGTACTGATAATCTTTCCCTGAATGCTACTATGCAAAAAAGAGAAACATGTATGCATAGCTGTCTTGTTGAGAAAAGTGGATATTAACTGTCTAAACTATCTCTGCATAAACAACATTAAGAAATCCTGGAGGTAAGGAAACAAAAGAACTATTATAATAAGCCCGATAGTATTTTATGTGATACAGAGTCCAGCTGATACTCTACTGAAGTGTAAAACTATGATGTGTTAATAGAAATACATATGTTCGAGGTGGTCCCTTTCATTTGCTGATCAAATATCAAAAAAGTTTAGAAACAGAAAGGTTCATACCCCTTTAGAAAATTACGCTTAAAAATACATGACATAAACTTGAAATTTACTTTTTTGTAAAAATACAAAAATGCCACATAATTTCAAATTAATATGTAATTAGTAAATTACATTGATAGGCAATGAAATCAACAAAACTCATAAGATACCTGTTACAATATCACTGATTCTCCACAGAGCCTCTTCTGATTCATTTGCATGCTAGTTATCTCATCAGCAAGCTTTTACTTTACAGGTCCATGACAGCAGTGACTTAAATTGTTACAGAATAAAGCTAAAACTATCCTTTTTTTTTTTTTCTGTTGAAATACAAGTTAGTTACCTCTTAGTCTTAGATGTATTTGAAGTGTTTTAACTATTGCATATTAATTAATATTTATTAACTGTATGGGTTGTTTTCTTCAGATTCCTTCACCTTTTCCTTTCTAATTTTGAAATCAGACTGTTGCTGAGGTTAACAGAAATCTGTTCAGTAGCTTTTCGTGTTTTTATGGAAACATTTCATACCTTTTCTACAGTTAAGTATATATCACAGATACATTTGAAGAAAGTACATTTTCTATTCCTAAATATGCTGACATTGAGATAAGGTTGCTCTGTTCATTACAGCTACAGGGAGTACAAAAAGCACTGGAAAGACATATTCTGAAAGAGAAATAACTTATGCTACATGTTAGTCATTAGGTTGACAATGGTAGCTGAGTAGAGAAAGAAAGCATTCAAGAGAATATTTTACACTGGAGAAAAAAAGTCTCTTCCCTGAAGGTTTAGTAAGGACCAGATATTATGATAGCAGAGCTTCACACGACAAAAGGTCAAGAAATAGAGAAGAAATCATCAGAGCTGTGACAAGAAAACAAATGAAGCTTCAGAGTTATATTCTTAGGTGGCTGCCTGTGAATTTTCGACATCCACCCGATCTTCCAAATTTCTGTGAGCCCAGACTCTTCCAGTTGTGTAAGTTGTGGTGGTGTGTCAGGTAGTGTACCTGAAGTAATGGCTCTGTTGCAGAGTAGAGGCATCTAGTATTGGCCTAGTTTTACCAATGGCACAAACCAGAATAAGTCCTAATGCAGGTATTTGTAATTGACAATACAGACCAGCATTATTTTTCACATCATGGCAGCATCCATCTCCATGCCTAATTTTGTGTCAGATTAACTCTTGAGCCTCATTTCTGCTTTGTTTTTTACTTCAGTAAATTTGGGTTCCAGGTGATGGTTATTAGAAATGTGCTAAGTTGTAGACAATGTGTGCATGAGTGTGTACGCGTACACGCACTATGCAATACACTTATGTTGTGAAAGCCCTAGGTGAAAAACTTCATGCTCAAGATGCTGGAATAAATTCCAGGAAAACAGTTTTCAATTTGGTTATTAGCTGTATCAAAACTTTGCTGTGTGACAAGTTGCTTGGTCTGGGACGTTCAGTCTAGCTGGACAATGTGAATTTCTGAACCCTCCCAAATCAAGCAAGATTTTGTTGCTGGCATTTTTCAGGTTGGTTTTGAACACCAGACTCAACCTCCCTCCTTTCCCCAGTACTCTCTGCCACATTATCCTCCATTTGCCCCAAATAACAGTACACGTAGCAAATACTTCAAATCTGTGATCTCAGCAGGTTACTCTGTGTGATACAAGTTGCAAAAGTCACTGTTTGTATGTAGCATGTACCGTAAAGAACACTTATTAATAAGCACATAGGCAGCACCTTCCCTGCAGTATTATGAATAGTATCAAACAATTTTGGTCTTGGTTATATTTTTGTGGTTGTTATAATTCTGCATGTGTGTGATGTGTCACTTTGAATTGTCAAAGGTTTTGGAAGTAATCAATTGATTTTCAGTTATCTGCCTGAAACATTTACTAATTTAAAAAAAAAAAAAAAAAAAGAAAAAATTAAAAGCTTTTCCATCTCCTCATCTCCTTGTGGTGGTCTGAAAAACGGCATTTCCAGCAGCGCTCTTCTGATTGCCATAAAAGCCTTGTTTGATTTATGATAAATGTTAATTGCCTTCATATAGCTTCCAGCCTGTCCAAGTAAGTGCTCCAGGACAATAAATGCCACGCTCATTCAAGCACACTGTGTTCAGAATATTATCTATTAAAGCCACTGTGGATTAAATGAAGCAGATAATATGTGATGAAATGTTTATTCTCTTCTTTTGGCTCACAAGACAAGTATGCATTACTACATTGCTAGATGTCTTGCCTGAAGGAAGAGAGCTCCTTTGCAAGTGTGTGGCTCTAACACACTACTTTGTTTCTTTACACTGCATGTGCATTACTTTTTTGCTGGTGGAGCAGGAAGACAAACACTTAGCTGGAGAAGAAATACATTTTCTCAGGGCAAAATATTATTGCAACCTGAGGTGAAGCAAACTGGGAAAACATTACATTCAAATGAAGAATGTACTTTTAAAATCAACATCAGTGCCCCTAAACCAGAGGAATTATCAGTGTATTTTCTCACGCAGTGCAAAGGAATGAGAATCTTTTACTACATATGACTAAATGTACCCAATATCCTCTTAGAATTGTGAAAACTCATAATATGCTCCTTTCATGTCCTTTTTTTTTTTTTTTTGACATTTTGCCTCAAGAGACTTGGCTTCAAGTAAATCCATCACAGAAAAGTATCAGCAGTGACACCTCCACTGCTGCACTACGTGATGAAATATTACAGACTGTGATCATTGCAGCTTCCTCACAATGTTGTTACCGACCTCCCCCAACATCAAGCAAACTCAGAGACACCATTTAACCTCATGGTTCCCTATTGTAAGGTTTTCTTAGAATATCTTAATTATCTGTATTCTAAGGAAGGCACAGAATTTCTGTATCTACATCTGCATCTCTATCTATACCCCTATACCCCCCCTTCTCTCTCCCCTCTTTCTAATCTCATCTCTATTTATCTCTGTCTCTATCTCTGTCTCTATCTCTATATCTCTATCTTGATCACCTGTCTCTGTATCTGTATATCTATACCTATATCGAATCTATATCTATCTAATCTACATAATCTATATCTCATCTATGTATGCATATATACATATAACTATAGCATCTCTATATCTATACATCTATTTATATTATTGTATTTTAGGTCTGTATATTATTATATAATGTCTATATATGTTTTGTTTTTTTCTAGGACCATTTTCATGCATTAAGCAAATTGGCCTTAGTGAAATGCAGAGAAATTGGCAGTCAATGCAAAAGCAGACAAGCCAGTTTGGCAACTATCTCTATGAGAGATTATAACACAAAAAGTGTTATTTATTTCTAGCCAAGAGATCAAGATTGGCCCTCTTTTTAATCTCTCTGTCATTTCTTCAAAACTGGCATGTTAAAATGAAATCATGGGATTTCAATTGCTGAATAACATGTAGTTGGTGGTTCTCCACTGTTGTTATCAAATGAGAAATGCTGAAAACAGCTCTACATTTAAAAAAAATTGAACATAAATGAAAGCAACAAAATGCGCCTGTAGAAAAAACGTAAATAAACTAGATTGCTATACATGTATGTACAGAAGTCATGGGGTTGGTGGGAGCAATTCAGTTGAAACTTACCTGGATTTTTCCATGGAGAATAAACACTTCCTATCTTTTGTATTCATGTCTTAATATATTTCCCATTCTCCTTTTCTGCCCGAGAGCAATCCCCCCAAAAAACTCCAACCCTTAAAGACTGTGATATGTTTCATAATGGTATTGTCATGAAAGAAATAATTAAGATTTTTTTTTCTAACCACATAAAATGTTTGCTAATATGAAGAGTAATCCTCTTTTTTCCTCTTTTTTTTTTTTTTTTTTTAAATTCAGAGGGTAGTTGACTGCCACATTGAAGCATTAGGTTTGAAACTTTACTTATGCATGCTTATGTCTCTGTTCATATTTATAAAACATGGTTGTGATACTTTTGCTCACTCTATTCAGCTTCTCTCAATGTTCCCTTCACCTTCATAGACTGACATGTTTGTACTAGTATTCTTAGTTCCTATAATAAGCTAACTAGTGATACAAACCTGTCCATTTTTTCTTTTAGTGCATGTTTTTCTTTCTGTATGCAAATGTATTCATGAATTTTTACCAAAAAAAGCTCTTTTTTTTTTCCAGAAAATATTTTACCATAATCTAACTTTCCTCTTGTGTGAATTTAACACTGCAGTCGATCTGTGCTCGGAGGTGCAAAATATTGTAGAAGAGATTCTAATGATAGATCTCAGTTATGCCATACTCATTGCAGGATGTGCTTCAGCACCTTGTCTGTGTATTTAGCTGCATTTTTCTGGCAAGCAAAGGGAAATCTATCACACACCTCTTTCAAAAGGTGAGACAAAATATCATTTGACTTCATCTTTCAAAATAAACTATTATTATTTTTTTTAACAGATATGTAGCAGCTTGTGTGTTCTATTTTTTCTGTACCACAGTGTGCCTACTAATATCATAATTGTTTTCTTCTGTGCAAAACCATACATTGTTACATTGTATTGTGAGGTTTAGGAGTTTGCCTGTTTTTCACTTTTTTTTTCAGTGAAAATGTGTTTAATAAAAGAATAAACTTATCATTTCCAGATAAAGAACATACATCATACAGCTCAAAATGCAGCAGGTGTGGTCCACTGCCCTTGCAATAGGTGTCAATAATGGAGGAGAACACCTGGTAGGCTTTGACTGATGTGCTTTGGCAATTTTCCTGTAAGATTTGCTGTGTAAGATTTTCGAGTGTTGACACCCTGGTGTTCAAGGTTTTGGTCAATTAAGATTTCTATATGAAGTCAATTCAATTCTCAGATGTAGTCAATAGTTTTAGAGAAAATACTGTTGGTTTGGGGCTTTGGGTCCTATTCTTCCCCTGCCTTATTATAGAGCAAATACATTTCCCTATAAATGAAACTTTCTCTTTATGTCTCTGGCATACATATGGTGCTGTTGCTAAAATATGTTATTGGATGGGTATGACCAAAATACAGGATTTCACAGGATGTTTTTTTTTCTCTATTTTTGCAATGTTTGCATAATAAGATATAATTGATTCATGGGTTTGGCTCTCTGTCTTATATTCAGGTTATATCAAAAACTTACTTACCTGTGCTGAGCTTTAATCATGCTGCGGCAGACATGCTTGAAGACAACCTCACATTTGGTGAGAGAGAGACAGGTAGACTAAAAGGCAAAACAGTTTCTTCCATTGGTAATATTATCTAAAAAGATAATGCATGAAATCAATATGCATAAAATCTGTTTTCATGAACCTACTCTTTAGTAAGGTTTTTTGTAATCCTTATTGACTTATATTCTCAATAACGGGAGAAACTGGAGGTATAAGATGTTTTACAATACTTCATTCTGAAGTTTTTGAGACCTTAATATTCTGGGGGGTAGGGTGAGGTGTGAGGGGGTGGCATATAAGAATAGGACCAAGGAATGTTTTCAATTCCTAATGGAAAAATAAGAGGGAGAAATGTACTCTGACCCCACTGATAGCTTTGTCATTACTGTACTGATCTGGATTTGAGTTTTTAGCTCTGCCCAGGCAGCACAAGCATTCCTGTGTCCCAGTCACTGGAACACAGGCTCTTCCAGTCTCCTTACCAGTCAGAAAATCTTTTCATACTGAGTTTAACAGAACTGATGTGAAGTCTTGGCAAGAAAGACCTAATGTGATGAGGAGAAAAAACAGCTTTTGTGAAAAGTTCCCAGTAGGTGCAGCAGTACTGCTTCTTGGAGCAAATTATTTTGATTACTTTGTGTACTTGGGTTTAAGAGACTGATTTTAAGGTTTTAAAATGTTAATGGCTAAAGAGAAGCACAATCAGTCTAAAATTTAGGGAGCTCTTGAAAGACTTTGTAGGTGTGGATGGAAAGCATTTGGGAACCAAAGGCACCAATTTTGTCAGAGGTCTTATACTGAATTTTAGATAAATGTGTTAGTTTCTCTCTGGGTCTGAATTCAGGGTCTGTGATATTTGTCAAATTCTCTTGCTCTTAATTTATATATTGTGTGATTAAAGATATATATGATTGTGAAGTGCTTCAGCACTATGAGAAGGAAGTGACAAATTTGTAGTGCAAAGCATTACTAAGTAGAACAAAGAACAGCAGAAATTTCTTATCTGCCATGAGCTCCTGAATACAGAGTGACTTTGCAACAGAATATCTCCCTCAATTTCACAGCCAAATTTACCTACACTAATTTATTTCCCTTCATGTGTGCATACATAATTCCCAGATGGCTGTTGTGACCAGAAATCAGAGAAAGGAGATTCTTATGTATGCATGCATTGAAACTAGATAGCTTTTCGTTTGTAGAGACATGTCTATTCATTTCCACTGGAAGCTGACTGGTACTGAGCAGGTGGGGTGAGCGAATACAGTAATTTCTGTTCACTAGTGAGCAGTTTAAAAGTATGGCTGTGAGACGTGAAGTAGCTGTGTTTAGCTATGGATAAACAATAATCTCAAGGAGACCTACTGATCTCAGGGACTGAGCAGTTTTGCAGGATCAGGATTTTTGTGAATTGGCTTTTCACAATAGTGTTATTAATACTGTTCTTACTCTATACTATGGAAATATTGGGAATTATTTTTTTTTAATCCCATGACTCAGAAATTTTCTCCTTCCCAATTACTTGGTACATTAACACGACACTACAAAGGACAAAATATCACAACATAATCAGGAAGCTTTTGCGTATCTATTACATAGGTACTGCCAGTGTAAGCTCATTTACGCTCATAGTTACTCCTCTTGGAATATATTTATTTTCTTATACACACATGTCTACATCCTATCTGTGACTGTAGAGCTTGTCATATGCATTGGGGACATATTCACATTTGAAAGATACAATCTGGGAGATTGCTCCAAGGTATGAAATCCAAATACTGAAATTCTGTGTGTGCATCTTAAGGTTTTTTTCAATTCCTCTAAGTTATCTGAAGCAATTCAGAGCACAATTCTATGAAATTTAATGATTAAAAAGATAGCTTTAAAATTGGGTGGTAAACTAGAAATCTTAATTTTTAATAATCTGCATTTTCTGTAAGCTACATTCTTTTAAAACTTTGTATTATTTGTTCTATTACTATTGGCTCCACACTACTATAGCCATAGTTTTTTGTATTTATACAAGTTTGAATGATTAATCAGATCATTCTATTTTATCTTGTGGCAATTGATATCAGCCACTTGCTGTCCATTTCCTATATCTCACTGTGCTGTGAAAAGTGTTTTTAAAACTCCTTAACAAACAGGTGTTACCATCTGTAAAACAAACAGAGTGTAAAAGAATAACTGGCCTGTTATAGTTTACATTGCAAGTTGTATGAAAAAAAATCAGTCATGAACTATCTGATGTAGACTGCCAGTACCACAGTTTCAAGTAAAACCCACTTTCAAGAAGAACTCTTGAAGTGCTTTTGCATGAAATTTAAGTCTGAAATGCTGACAAATAAAAACAAGGAGGCTCACAAAGGTCTAATGGTATAATGTATGGCTTGTACAAAAGTTTGACCTAATTAAAAAAGAAATTTTTATTGTGATAGCTCGTCAAAAATGTTTTCATTTAAATGACTTATCTTTGGAAATTAACATATTCTGTACCTTAACTAATATTTTCTGCTTTTCATAATAAAACTAAAAGATGGTAATTGTGTGCTTTTTGAAATTGGAATTATCTGATATTTATTAAAAAACTTTTTTAAAAAAATTATTGTTTTGTGCCTACTTTGGAAGAACATGTGAGGGTTTGACCAGCTTACTAAGTGCTGGTCAGAACTCTGTAATCCTTTCAATAAGCAGGTAAATTCTATCTGTTAGGAGCAAATCCTGTCCTAATGTATATTTAATTTTCAAATGGCTAGAAAATCTGATGACTGTGTTGAAATACTGCGTTCATATTGCATATATATAAATGACATAGGAATAAAATTAAATAGAATAAAAATACTTGCAGTTGTACTCAGGACAACAGGCTTGCTGAACTGAATACAAGTGTCATGTATAGGTTGTTCAGAGTTGAAATTATCTTTCGTGCAACCAAATCTTCACAGAAGTTATACACAACTGCTCCCACTGTCTTCTTATTTTATTGTCAACCCTATCTTTACTAGGAAGTTCAATAGCCACTGCCATGGAGGCTACAGAGCATGTTTCAATACAGGAGATCTAGGAGGCTGTATAAGATCTGGGAACACACTATGCACTTTTACATACCTGCTGAGTAGAGTAAATACAGTGAAAGCCTAGCTTCCCTGTCTAATACTCTTTCATCAAACTACCTTTTCAGGAAGAGCATGAAAACTGAAGATCAATGGGGACTTGAGTTATGAGATCCAGAACCTTTCTAACACAATCACTTTGCTTTGGAGTCCTCTACAGCAGAGTTCAGTAATGTTTGGAAAGCACCTACCTTTCTTCTCCTATTGCACCCAAAATTTACAACAGGATTGAATGTATTCAAGGAATTGCCTACGAGGCAATTGGAGAAATCCTCCAAATCCTTTATAGGAATTCAACAGCCTGGTGTGCCTCTGTAAAGTGTCTGTATAGCAAAGCATGTAGTATGATGAGTTAGAGAGCCGTGTGTAGTTGTTGAGATACTGCCATGCTGGGATGAAGCAGATGTGGTGGGATGGCTCATATGAGTTGCAAGGAAGGGTTACAGGATTTTCAGGAAGGACAAGCTGGGAAGATGGGGAGCGGGACTTGCCCTTTATGTGAGAGAAGCTGGAGTGCATGGAGCTCTGCCTGGGAATGGATGAGGAGCCAGCTGAGAGTTTATGGGTTAAGAAGAAAGAGATGACAGGTATAGATAACCTTACAGTGGGTGTCTGCTATAGGCCACCTGACCAGAAAGAACAAGCAGATAAGGCCTTGTACAGATAAGAGCAGCCTCACATTTGCAGATTCTGGTTCTCATGGGGGTCTTCAACCACCCTGATATCTGCTGGAGGGACAACACAGCATGGCATAAACAATCCAGGAGGTTCCTGGAGTGTGTCAATAATAACTTCCTGACCCAAATTGATAGAGGAGACAATGAAGAGAGGTCCTCTGCTGGACCTTGTACGTACCAACAAGGAGACATCCATTGGAAATGTGAAGGTCAAAAGCAGCCTTGGTTGCAGTGAACTATTGGATGGAGTAGTTCAGGATCCTGAGGGGAGGGAGGAAGGTAATAACACAAGCTCACAACTGTGGACTTCAGGAGAACAGACTTTGGCCTCTTCAGAGGTCTGCTTGGAAGAGTATCATGGAATAAGTCCCTCGAGTGAAGAGTGGGCCCAAGGAAGCTGTTTAATGTGAAGAAGAAGTCAGGCGAAAATGCCAGGAGGCCTGTGTGGAGGAATAAGGAACTCCTGGCCAAACTCAAACACAAAAATGAAACATCTAGAGGGTGTAAGCAAGGGTAGATAACCTGGGAGGAACACAGAGACATTGGCTGAGCATCCAGGAATGAAATTATAAAACCTAAAGCTCAGCTGGAATTCAGTCTCCCCAGGGATGTCAAAGACACTGACAAGGGCTTCTATAAGTACATAAGCAACAAAAGAAAGGCTGGGGAAAATGTAGGCCCTTTCCTGAATGAGACAGGGGACCTGGTTACACAGGACATGGAAAAGGTTAAATGCCTTCTTTGCCTCAGTCTGACTAACAACACTGGCCTTCAGAAATCCCAGATCACAGAGACAGGAGGAAATGTGGAGCAAGGAGAATGTACCCTTGGTGGAAGAGGATAAGGTCAGGGAATACTTAAGCAAACTGGACACATGTAAATTTGTGGGTCCTGATGAGATAACCCCACAAGTGCTGAGGGAGCTGGCAGATGTCATTGCAAGGCCACACTTGATAATCTTTGATCTGTCATGGTGACTGGGGGAAGTGCCCAAGACTGGAGGAAAGCAAATGTCACTCCTGTCTTAAGAAGGGCAAGAAGCTGGACCCAGGGAACTACAGGCTGGTCAGCCTCACCACAGTCCATGGGAAAGTGATGGAGCAGCTAATCCTGGAAACCATTTCCAGGCACATCAACAAGAAAATCATTGGTAGTAGTCAGCATGGCTTCACCAAGGGGAAGTCATGCTTGACCAACTTGATAAAATTTTACAATGAAATGACTGGCCTGGTAGATCAGGAGAGAGCAGTGGATGTTGTCTAGCTAGACTTTGGTAAGGCCTCTGACACTGTCTCCCATAAGATCCTCAAAGAGAAGCTGTTGATTTATGAGCTGGATGAACAGGCAGTAAAGTGGACTTAAAAATGGCTGAATGGCCTGGTCCAGGTGGTGCTCACCAGTGGCACAATGTCTAGTTGGAGGCCAGTGACCAGCAGTGTACCCCAGGAGCCAACATTGCATCTAGTCCTGTTCAACATCTTCATCAATCATTTTGGTGATGGGACAGAGTGTACCTTCAGCAAGTTTGCAGATGACACAAAACTGGGAAAAATAGCTGATAAGCTGGAGGACTGTACCGCCAAACAGAGGGACCTTGACAGGTTGGAGAAATACGCTGACAGGAACCTCATGAAGCTCAACAAGGGCAAGTGCAAAGTCCTGCATCTGGGGAGGAACAATGCCAGGCACCAGTGTGTGCTGGGGGTTGTCCAGTTGGAAAGCAGCTTTGTAAAAAAGGACCTGGGGGTACTGGTGGACACCAGGTTGAACATGAGCCAGCAACGTGCCCTTGTTGCAAAGACAGCTAAGGGTACCCTGAGCTGCATATTAGGAGGGGTGTTGCCAGCAGGTGGAAAGAAGTGACCCTTCCCCTCTAGTCAGAACTGATGAGGCCACCCCTGGAATACTTTGTCCAGTTCTGAGCTCCCCAGTACAAAATAGACATAGACATACTAGAAAGAGTCCAGTGAAGGGCCATGAGGATGATGAAGGGACTAGAGCATCTCTCCTATGAGTAAAGGCTGAGAGATCTCCAGGGTTCTGCCTGGAGAAGAGCAGGCTTGGGGAGAATCTTATTAATGTGTACAAATACCTGAGGGGAGGGTTCAAAGAATAAGAAGCCAGGTTGTTTTCAGTGGTGTCCAGTGGCAGAACAAGAGGCAATGGCCACAAACTGAAACACAGAATGTTCGTCCTGAACATCAGGAAACACTTTTTCATGGTGAGGGTGACTGGGTATTGGCACAGGTTGTACAGAGAAGTTGTAGAGTCCCTATCCTTGGAGATATTCAAAACCCATCTGGACACAATCCTGGGCCACCAGCTTTAAGTGGCCATGCATGAAGAGAGGAGTTAGAACAAATGACCTCCCGAGGTCCTTTCCAATCTCAACTGTTTTGTGATTCTGTGATCCTATGATTCTGTGGCTTCATGCTGATGGTTAGCAGCCTTGTAGCAGCTGGGAATTTTTTATGTTTCCAACCTATGTATATTCTTTGCCAATTTATCTCTTTCTGTGCTAGCATGAATGTTTATTTTTAAACAACTTTTCTCCCTCTGTACTTTAGTCTCCTCCCTTGTCACTCCCCACCTTTTATTTGTAGAAAAGTGACATCCTTAACACAGCCCTGTTTCTGTTGCCTTGGAAAGCATGGATTTCTTTCCTAGTTTTCTTTCAAATTAAGTTTTGTGTAATTTCTAATTAGCTTCTTTTTTGTCCTGTTCACATTCCAGATCAACTTTTTAATAAATGTGTCTTCAGAACTTCGTGAATAGTATTCAACATGAGATCTTAGCAAGATTTTGGACAGTGGCATTCAGTTATGCCCCTTTTCTGTAAGAATTCACTAGTAAATTCTGGATTTGACTATTTTTTGGTACACCATGTTGTTGATTTGTTCATCTTGTGATCAGTTATGACACCAAAGGCCTTTTCGACCATTCATGTTTGTTAAACTCACAGTTTACTATAGTAGTTTTCATACAAAGTCCTCAGAGCATGTTCTGTATTTTTTAGAATATATTTAATTCTGTCTTATTCCCAGACACACCCTCAAGGCAATCATAGTTCCATCTGCAAGCAATTCAATTATTTCTGTGTCTGTATTTCAGTATCACCCTGATCCTTTTCTGTATTGAGGATACTTTGTGTCATCAGAAAGTTTAACAGCATGTGCCTCTTTTACCAAAAGACTACTAATGAAATAAAGCAAGGCGGGTTCCAGAGCAGACCCTGAGGAGCTCTGCTAGTGACTCTGCTCCACTCTTCTCACTACATTTTTCAGTACTAATTTTGTGCTTTCTCCTTTTATGCAGACCCCTAGCCATTCTGCAATTGCTTAACTAATGTCTTCTAATGTTTTCTTCAATATGTTTCACTGAAGATATTAAAAATGAAGCTTTGGCTAGACTTCTTAGGCATATGCAGGTGCTGTATATCTAAAACGTAAAGAAAATTAATGTAGCTTGGCTTGTGACAACACTAAACAGGTATATCCTAGACACTTGTTGGAACAAGTAGGTACTTAGTAACTGAGTTTCTCAAACAACAGCTCCAACCCCACCTGTAAAGTCATTAGCTTGAGAATTAATTTCTCAGTGGAGATAGTGCTCTCTCATGAAGTGACCCAGTGGAAACAGGGGAGAAGGGAAAATCATCCCTTGCTAATTGAGCAAGACAGAATTTTCAGAGTTTTACAAGCAGAACAAGTGGAAATGTAAATGGTGATAATTGGGAGTTAATTATTCCCAGTAGCACTTTATGTATTCTCTGAGATGCATGCATGGAAAGAGACGGGAAACAAAAGATATGGTTACTTCATTTTGAACTGTGAAGGTGTAAGTAAAAATGTCCAAAATACAATATAAAACACCATTTAATGTTCTGTTCCTGAGAAAAAATATATTTCTCTGGTTCCTGACCTCTATGCCCAGGAAAAAAGAGTTTCTGTGGTCTTTTGAAATATATTTTTAAATATTGCATTCACATAGTATTTGGACTTGTGGCTGTTGATAAACCAGAAGAACCTACATAGTGCATGAATCAGTTCATGACATGTAAACAGTAATTTATTTGTTCACTGAGAGTCTAACAGAAATCCCAGGGGTGACAGAGGGACTCACACTGGAGTTCAGTGTTAAGCTGTAAGCATGTCTAGTCTGTTAACTGAAGGCTTTCCAAAAATACATATTTCTAAAAAATTTCTTGCTAACCTGCATGATAGCACCTACAGTTGAGTGATGCTTTGATTTTGCATGGCATGGTGGAAGAAGATGGACACACAGCTCATTTCAGCAGAGGAGAATGAGCACCCACTGAACACCAGTGACAGGAGACTGCTATGCAACTCTGAAGTTAAAAGAATTTCAGGTGGAAGGCCAGTAGGAAGGCCATTAATTTATCCAAAATAGAAAAATAGAAACATAATACTAAAAAAGTTAGGAATTATTTTTTTTAAGAAATACTTACGTTAAGAAAAATTAAACTGAAAACTCTACCACCAAAGGTTAATAGACACTTAACATGGATTTTAGTACAGGCGTTCTTCCTGTCTGGGCAGTTGACTTCCCTGGTGGTATGACTTCCATTATGTGAAATGCTGATGTTTTGGCAAGTACTTTCATAGCACATTTCTGAGAGAGGAAGGAGCTGAGCAAACAGAATCCACCCTGGAACAGCCACCTGTGCAATGGTTAGAAACTCTCCTGCTTTGTGGAAAAATCTGACAACGTCATCTTCTCTGACTGATTAGAAACAGCTTAATCACAGAATTAGAGCTGATTCTGTATATCTTTTTTTTTTTTTTCTAATTCTACCAGATGAATAGAAATACTATGCTACATAAGAGAGAGAGAGAATTAATTCAAGCCAGAGAATGCTCCTTCACACATATCAAGTGAGTGGCCAAACCCAACCTGATAGGTTCCCAAGAAAAAGTTTAGCAAACCTGCATTTACTGATATCCCTCCTCAGATGTTTTGTTGACAATTTTTTTGCTCTTACTATTAATGTTATACTGAACTAATATATACCAGTGGTTACTGCCACATACCACAGGATTTCTTTTTAATATAACAGAGAAAGAAGCACTTAAAAACGCATAGGTGGACCCTTAAATTCTTTGATATAACCACAGCTGGGAAGTTGTGAATGTCTGTGAGAGCATCTGATGTGTTGTCTGGAAATTAAGCATGTAAACCAGGTAGAGGCAGCTATACGGTGCACAGGCTGTGTGACATATTCACATTGAACAGTGCATGTCTAAGATTTTTTTTATCTATGCTCTTGGTATTTTCACTGACCCTTTCTCTAAAAGAATTTAGCAAGGTATTTTTTCTCTTGTTTGCTGAAGCAAATATTCCATTGTGCTGTTTTCAGATGCAAAGTACTTTATCATAGCAAAGGATATTTTAAGCCTGTCATTACAGTCAGAGAGAAAGAAACAATGGGAGGTTAATGACTTCTGTTTCAAAGGTGGTGGTAATCACAGAAGTCAAGGTGAGAAGTGATTTCATTTCTTCCAAAGTAATATAGATGCATCTTAGAGGCATATGGAGTCACATGATAACAAAAAATGTCCTATTATTTGAAATAAGTGGTTAAACTACTCTGTCCTTCTGATACGACAAACCTATGCAGATGCTCCGCATTTTGTTTAAGGGCAAGCCTTAACACAGAAACTGAATTATTGCCTGATTTTTCTTTCTGGCATGTTGAAGAACAGAGAAGGGGTGAGAAATGTAGAAAGACAAAGAAGACTATATAGCAACAAAAATTAATGGCAAAAAATTGATCAGATGCTTTGCATATTTAGCTAAATGTCAAGTCATTGAAAATTTAGCACAGTGCTAGAGTGAAATGCACATTTAAAACAGAACAAACCCAACCCTGTGGCTAATATGACATTTTCTGTTACTATATAAACACATTTAAAAAAAAAAATCTACCTCTACATTTACAAGTTTTATATAAAATCATGAGAGTTTTATTTTTCTACAGAACCACATCACTGTGATAATACATGCATCTGTAATATCAAAAAAGTTAAGACTGGGATTTTTTTAAATGACACCCTTAAAATTGGGAGTTTAATCAATAGCAACACACCCACACAAACTGTAATCTCAGAATTTGATTATGAATTGAGGAGCACAGTTTTTGTTGATTTTAACTTTGGTTGACATAATTTTTTCAATCCTTAGTTAAGCTGAAGAAGAGTCTGAACAAAACTAAACCAATTAAGAATGCCATATAAATATAGCAACATCTCTAGATACCAAAATTTGATTTATCTGAGGTCATAACAAAAAGCTTCACAGGTATTTGTTCACAAGAGAAAACTATCTCCTGTGATTAGAATGCAAGAGTTTGGGTTAGTGTATTTCTAGCAGTTCTTAGTGGCCTCATTCAGTTCACTACTGTCCAGAATAAGCTTCTGGATTTCAGTGGATGTAAATGCAGAAGTCACTTAGTATGGGCAAATAGCACAATGCTGTTTTTTGTCTAACATGTTCTCATAAAAACTGTTGTTGACTGAACTGTTCAAAGACCGAGAGATCCTACATCTAAATATGCAATATCCTAATAATATGGTCAGATTTTTATGCATGTGCTCTCTATATAAAAACAACTTTCAGTACTGAAGTACTTCAGTTTGCTTATTTTGACCTTTTTTTCCTTCCTTTTTATTGTAACAAACAAAACATCCCAAACTAAACAGATTCAGAAAAGCCACATTTCATCAAACAAAAGGTTTGAAGACCTTCTCTGCTAAAGACAGCAGCATGATTTTCTCAAGTAAATGTTTCTGTACAGAGCAGTAACTGACTTAAAATATAGGAAAGTGATTAGATTTGGATCCTAGCTCCTAGGTAGCATTATGTGTGTGGAATGGGAGTGACAGAAGAAAAAAAAAAAAAAACAAAAATCAAAAAGACATGAACTATGCACAATTTTAAAGATATTTTGAAGTACAAAATCATGTGAAGCCTTTCAGACACCTGCATGGAGTTTAGCATTCCATTCCAGGATCAGGTCATCAGTTTTATCTGTGCTTGTGTATCTGTAGCCCCTACAGGTACTTAAAAAATATTTGTTAGTCCCTATATGGCAGCATCCTCCAAGCACAAACACAATTTTTGGACATTCAGAAAATGAGGACTGTAGGGGTCTGTCCTGGGGCCTGTCCTATTTAGTGTCTTTATCAGAGACCTGGGAAGGTGACTGAATGCATTCTGTTCGTTTTTCAGGTGACAGCAAGTCTGCAGGGCTGGGTCTAGTTTGTTTAGGAGCAGGGACAGCTTCAGGGCACCAAACAGCATCCTGGTGTCTACAGGGAGGGAATCAAGGGGACAGGGATGGACAGGAGGGTGATACTGCAGCTGGAGCAGGAGAGGTTCGGACTACACATATTATAATCAACATATCACCCTGAGGATAAGAGGTGGAGGAGGTTCCCCAGAGTGGCTGTGGACTCCTCGTCTCTGGAGATTTTCACACCCACTTGAGACAAAGACCTGTACCTCCCCAGGTGTTGTCCCTGCTTGGAGCAGCAGACCACACTAGAGACATCCCAAGTCCCCCTAAAACCCACATGATCCAGTGATTCTGTGTACAAAACAGAAAATATGAGAAATCTTTGTGCCTTCAAACAGCAGTTTTGAGATGGCATTTATAGGCTGTGTGATGAAAGCTTACTCTAACAGTGAGACAGAACTGAATGCACCATTTCTGGTTTGGGACTTCCTTTGCTGTTTTTAATATTCTTGTAGGCACCTGTGCTGAACAGATGGGCTTCCTCATATATAATCTGAGAGTGGCCTTTCAGTTTCATCAACTTTCCTGTACATTTCCTAATATATTTATTTCTTTCTCAGCAGCTGTTTCTTCTCCCAGCTGCATAAGTTTCAGTTGTGAAGGAAAGTCATAAATAGCCAAAGACAGATGTGTTTTATCTTTCTAGTCCTGGTGAATAGTCTTATCTGGAACATACATTTTCAGTAAACATCCTTGCTTTCTCTGCCTTGTAACTATCACAAAAGACTGAAACTTTACTATGTTAAGATTCATTGTTATATTTAAAAAAAAAAATAATCAAGCACTTTTTTTGATTTTATTTTTTTATTGCAAAGGAAACAAAATAGAAGTTCAAAAAAACCTTTGATTTTGGAACATACGAATAATCATATAAAGTAAGACAGAAGTTTCTCTACTCCACCATTCTGTTTCTGATAACAGGCAGTTGCAAAGCCTTAGGAAAAGTGCAAGTAAAAGGCAAATCTATGTGATAGTCTCTCAGCCATGAGAAACTTGCTTTACTGATGAACTTTGAGGCAAAAGCTGTACCTACGTCTTTCTGTTTATTACTACCTTATGGACTTGAGCATAATTTGCTTGTCAGTCTCTGGTCCCATGCACATTATCCTATGACTATAAATATAACCAGTTTAGACGATGTCTTATGTGGATGGTAACTTCTTTGTGTCTTTGTGTGACCTAAATAATAAAATATGAAAGTATTGCAGGCAACAGTGATGTTATTTGACATACTGTGTCAAATACCGTGGCTCAGATGCTTTTTTCTCTAGCAGTCTTTGGAACAGACAGTCCATATCTATAGAGGATTCTACAGTACAGTTTCTGGTGAAAGGAATCTAATTTGCACAAAACCAAATTGATCCTGTAGACTCAACCAATGTAGGGATGTTGTGTAAGTGGGGACGACTGGCAAATCCACTTCAAAAGCACATTCTTGCTCCAAACAACAGTTCTGTGTGCATCAGCCATCATTCACCTCACCAGTAGTATTAGTGACTAAATTATTCCTCTTCCTCAAAGGAAGCCATTTTTGTCTTTTTTCACTCTATTGTACAGACTCTGGATCATTTCTTGTTCTTTCGTGTCATTTTTCAAAGGGGAAGCAAGTGGGAAAGGGGTGTAAGGATTATACACACTGTCCTAATTTTCAGTACCACATGGCTTTAAACAGAACTGTAACAAAGTTTTCAATTTTGATTCCTTTCCTTTCCTTTCCTTTCCTTTCCTTTCCTTTCCTTTCCTTTCCTTTCCTTTCCTTTCCTTTCCTTTCCTGCTCCTGAGTGCTGAGGTGTTTCCAATGAACTACCCAAAAGGACACCAGGAGGTTTTCCCAGGAGTGGCAACAGCTCACCAGAGTATATTTACAGTTATCTTGTTTTTTCTCTCCTTTCTGCTTTACTTTGCATGTATGGGCACTGAGTTTCATCTCTTTTTCTGGCCAGACACTCAGCACAGTGCAAATCTTCAGCAAGCCTTCACAGTCAATTTCTGGTTTGCTTGTCTTGAAGATGTTATTTCACTTACAAGCTTTGACATGTCTCCTTTTCAAGACTTTTAGAATAAGTTGGCATTGTATTGGTAGGGGCGCAAAAGGCCTGCAAAAGCCCTGCCTCCTGGTTGTGACAGATGTCCATATATTACTACAGAGTAGTAGTAGTAATAACAACAGTAATAAAAACTATCTTTCTGTGCTTAAGCTATATGAGATTAAGCCCATATAAACCTTTTCTTCTTACTGTTTTCAAGGTCTCTCCTTGAGAAAGCTTTCTAAAAATCCAGGCATATTCTGTCAGACAGACCCCTGTGATCTCTGACTTTTCTAAGTCCTTCAGGGTACTCAAACATATTTGTGAGGCATGACTTCCTTCTATAAAAATCGTGTTGACTCTTTCCCTATATATCATATTTATGCATGCCTGTTATTTAAAGATGTTCTGCTACTGCTTAAAAGCTTGAGTAAAACACTGTGTTTTCCCCCCTTAGATGTTTCATTTTCAGTCATGTCTGTATCTTCTCTTAGGCCAAAATTTCCAGCCATGGCAAAATGGAAGAATTAATTTCTGTTTTAAAAGTTCCCTTTTAGAATGCATCAAAGTTTAAAAGCAATTAAATGCAGGATCTGAGAATAAGTAATGTACTGGCCATAGTATAATTAAGCATGTTAACACTTCATATCATGTATCTAGATTGTATAATTTAGAGAAAACAAAGAGGAAATATGTCGCATTAGAGTACTATATTCCTTTATCTTCAGTTAAGAAGCTAAAAATTAAATTTATGCATATACTACCCAAGTAAGAGGGTTAAGTGAGAACTAATAAACTCATTTTGCCACTGAAGTTGACTGCCAGATGATGAAATCTGCTTTGTACTTAAGATACAAAATTGTGCCATGAATGGAAAATCAGAAAGCACTTGTGCCCTGGTTGTAACCCAAAAGAGAACCTACTTTACGCTTGGCTGTTTCTGTGCATGTTAAATATTCATGACCAGATTTACCCATTATAGAAACGCTCACTCATATCATTATGCCATATAATGAATTGCTTCCCCTGTTGAAAGTAGTCATTATAACTTTGTATCTCATCCAATCACATATTAAGTTTTCCCCCTTCCCCACTTCTATATCTCCTTTTGTTTGCTGAGGGTTTTTTGAGAGATAAGTGTAAGGCTGATATCTTACAGGATTAATTACAACCTGCACAATATAGCTATAGATGCCTTATATTACACCTGTTAGGCCTTCTGAGACCAAACAGCTATGTAGCAGCTCACAGACTGTATATTAAAATCTGCTTTTTCAAATGAAAATGGGCAATGCCTTCCAAATATCCCTCATGGCATTAATTATCTTGTAGACTACCTCCATCATAAATTATGTCCAAATTTGGACATTCAGCTTTCTTCTGGTGAGGCACCTTTTGTGTCCAGTGTTCACTACTTCCTCTCCATTCTCAGAAAACAAAGCCCAAGACAGTTCCTGTCTCTTGGTTCATTGACATCACCTTACAGCAGGAAGAAGAGGAAGAAACAGGAGAAAGAGAAGTCCAGATTAAGGTGGGCTGTCCCCCTTCCTTCCATTCTCAGGAGCAAGGGTCCTGGGCACCAAGCAGTGGATATTGCTAACCACCCTCTGAGTGACACAGAAGGAACAGAAAAAGAAGCCTCACATTAAAGGGGATGGAACCTGTTTCTAAAAGTTTCAGTTATCCTAAAGAGTTTGAGAACTACAGCTATAGGAAACTGAGGTTTGAATTTTAACCCAGTTTTGGATTATAACCATTTGCACAGGACACAAACTATGGCTCAAACACAAAGTTCTGACTTAACCTAAATTCTGTGCACTCCAAGAAACCATGAATCACCTCTGCTGGTAACCCAATTTTGCTTTCCCTTCCCATTCTATTACCCTAGAGTACTTGATATGCACATAGATTACTTGAGTGGGTCATGTCATTTTGAACAGAAGGTACAAGACTTGGTCACTGAAACATGTTTCAAGTGATAAGGCCAAGCATTTCCTTATGGACTGAGATATTGAAAGCAATGTATGTTTTTTTCTCATAGCATACCACATGGAAAAAAAAATCAAATAATGTTGTTGGGGTTTTCTGTGCTGTTTTATAACTTTTCTGCTTGTGGAAGGTAATTTATTTTTTTTTTTAAGATTAGAAATGTGGTTTATTTATTTTGTTTATAGGTAGAGATAACTTTAATCAGACCCTTGACACAGATCCATAAGTATCCTGAATTCTTGAGTATCTGATTTTATAACATAAATAGCCACCTGTAACAAGAAACCCTCTTTAAAGTGATGTTGTCCATGTTTTCTGAAAGCTGTTACTGTTGAATCACCATGAATAGTTAATCTAATAGAAAGAGCAGCAAGATGGATGGGCTGGGAAAGCTTGCTTCATTGCAACAAGTTTTGAATGCTGCAATTTTTTAATTTGGGACAGGGAAAATTGGTGATATATGTATATGTGTATGTGTACCTGCCTCTGTGCCTGCATATGCCTCAGTTATAGACATTTATGTTGTTTCAAAAGGGTTAAGGAAGACAAGTTTCAGAGACCATACGCTTATGTGATACACTTGAAACTTTACTTATTTAAGGAAATGGGAGAAGTTTATTTAAATAAGCTCTAAAAACATGTTTTCCAGATAGTTCAGGCATTGTATTTAGAATCATAGAATCATATCATAGAATGTTTTGGGTTGGAAGGGACCCCTAGAGGTCATCTAGACCAACCCCCCTCAGCAGGGACACTGCTAGCTAGATCAGGTTGCTCAGAGCCCTGTCCAACCTGGCCTTGAATGCTTCCAGGGATGGGGCCTCCACCACCTCTCTGGGAAACCCATTCCAGTGTTTCACCACCCTCGTTGTAAAGAATTTCCTCCTTATATCCAGTCTAAACCTACCCTGGTTTAGTTTAAAACCATTACCCCTTGTCCTGTCACAGCTGGCCCTACTAAAAAGATTTTCCCAGTCTTTGCTATAGGCCCCCTTTAGGTACTGAAAGGCCGTAATCAGGTCTCCCCGCAGCCTTCTCTTCTCCACGCTGAACAACCCCAACTCTCTCAGCCTGTCCTCATAGGAGAGGTGCTCCAGCCCTTGGATCATTTTTGTGGCCCTCCTCTGGACCCGCTCCAACAGTTCCATGTCCTTTGTGTGCTGAGGGCTCCAGAGCTGGATGCAGGACTCCAGGTGAGGTCTCACCAGAGCAGAGTAGAGGGGCAGAATCACCTCCCTTGACCTGCTGGCCACGCTTCTCCTGATGCAGCCCAGGGTACGGTTGGCCTTCTGGGCTGCCAGCGCACATTGCCGGCTCATGTCCAGCTTTTCATCCACCAGCACCCCCAAGTCCCTCTCGGCAGGGCTGCTCTCAATCCTTTCTTCCCCCAGCCTGTACTGATACTGGGGGTTACCCCGACCCAGGTGCAGGACCTTGCACTTGGCCTTTTTGAACCTCATGAGGTTCACACAGGCCCACCTCTCCAGCCTGTCCAGGTCTCTCTGGATGACAACCCGTCCTTCTGGTGTGTCAACCACACCACTCAGTTTGGTGTCATCCGCAAACTTGCTGAGGGTGCATTCGATCTCGCTGTCTAAGTCATTGATGAAAACATTAAACAGCACCAGTCCCAGTATGGACCCCTGAGGGACACCACTCATCACCGGTCTCCATCCGGACATCGAGCCATTGACCACTACCCTCTGGATGCAACCATCCAGCCAGTTCCTTATCCACCAAACAGTCCACCCATCAAATCCATAGCTCTCCAATTTAGAGAGAAGGATGTTGTGGAGGACCGTGTCAAAGGCTTTGCAGAAGTCCAGATAGATGATGTCCATTGGTTTTCCCTTGTCCACTGTTGTCACACCATCATAGAAAGACACTAGGTTCGTCAGGCAGGACTTGCCCTTGGTGAAGCCATGCTGGCTATCTCAAATTATCTCCCTGGCCTCCATGTGCTTTAGCATAGATTCTAGGAGGATCTGTTCCATGATCTTCCCAGGCACAGAGGTGAGGCTGAGGTTGATATGGAACTCTTCAGAGGTGTCTAGCAAAAAACAGTGGTTGTTTATAAAGACCCAAGGAATAACAATGTTTTCTTCTCTTTGAGGATCTCAGTTGCCAAATAGGAACATGAACTTTCTGGGATCATTAAGCACAAGCCTCTGCAGTCCTCAACCCCCTTCTGTGATGTGCACATACCTTCATGAACAGAAGCTCTAACCCTTCTCACATCCATTGTCAGACTGAGCTAGATTACACACCAGATGGAGAGGTCTGAAGTACAGTTTGTTGCTAATTTTGCCCACCACAGCAACTTGCTTTAGGGTAATACTCAGATATATGTATGGACAGATACCTTGTTTTAAGTATTCTTTCCTTATGTCTAAATGGAATTTTACAGGAAGCCAAACTATTTTAATGATCAGACTGTTCATGTCAATGAATTTACACTGATATGAGAGTTTAAAAGAAGAAGGGTTTTTTGTCACAAATAGCAGTACCTTTTTCTGGTTCAAATGGTGATCTGCTCATGACTAAAACAGTTTCTGTGGTATCTTTTCTTGAATGAGGAGTCCACAGTCTTCTCTATTTGACTAGCTCAATAGGTGGATGGAGATTTTAGTTTTCCAAAGGACAGCAGTCCAGATTCATCCTTAGATTTGGCAATGAGTACTTGTGCTGTAGTCCCAGAAGTCTACCTTTCTATGGCTTGACATGCTCTAGCCTGCTGCCCATGACAGTCTGAAGGCAAGAGAAACAGAAATTATAGATGAGGAGATAACATATTTATAATTTTATCTTATTTTTAGAAGTACAGCCAATTTTCTTGAGGCAGGTCTTCCAGTAGAAATGTTTTTATTTAGTGATAGCAAATTATTGAAGGTATGATTGTACACTGAATGAGTGTGTATATATCACAGAAATTCTGCCAGAATTATTTAAAATGTAGAAGTAAATATAGCATTTTTCACTCACAGATTTCAGAGCACTTTGCCAAACAAATTATTGCCACAGGAAATTTAATAAATTTTCTTAAAGTCTTGGGGAGACCATTGTTAGAATGAATGACTGAAGCAAACATCTTCTCTGGTGCCCTGTTTAACTGCTTATACTATTTCACTTAAAGCAGTTCACCTAGACTACATATATCAAGAGGAATTTGCACATTCGTTAGCTTAGTCTGAAAAAATTCCCTATATTAATCTGCATAGCTCTTTTGACACTGGTAGAGCTATGTTTTAAAAGATTTCACTGTTGCTTACTCTTGTTAAAATACTGTCCACAGCTATGGGTATTGTCTACTGTCCAACAGTGCTATTTGAAAATGAAATTTCAAAAATGTTACTGGTGTGAGAAGCTTAAATATTTTGCAAGTTGATGCATCATTTAGCATACTTGATCCTCAACCAATAAAAGATCAATATAGTCATTCCTGAAGTCAAGACTGAGGATGCAACTCTTCAGTTCATACAAATTAACAGATAAACTAAATCACTGTATAAAATATGTGTCAAAATCCTCACATGCTTCTGGATGTATCTAGATGTGAGAGATGTAGAAAAACAATATTTATGCACTCACGAGCCTAAAGAAAAATCAGAACAAGATTTTTCAGTCCCGTGGAAGGTGATAATCATGCATGATAAGTCATTAAGTAATTCAAAGATGAACTGACCAGCAACCTTCCCACAGTCAACCTGTAGAGATTATGCATGCCAATGCGCTTCATGTGAACACAGCTGTCATCCCATTTTGAGTGCTACTATGATCATGGCCTCTATTTTTAATGGAAGTAGAACTAATGGTATCCTCCGGTGCTCTGTGCATATAAAAAAAAAAAAGGTCCTGGATTACCGCAGAGGAAAAATCTAACGGTGAATCGGTGCTGCTTTTCTGCAGGATGGGGCAAAGAGGAATCAGTAACATTGTTTCATGATGTGAAGTATCACACAGTCACAGTTGTGTTCAATGAGTATTTTAGCAAGTTGTAGTATGTATACAAAGTTATTAATTGATTTGATTTTGCAACTAAAATATCTCTTTTAAAGCTGTAATTAGAAATTATGTGGACAATTAGATTTATAAATAGAGAATCTTATTCAAGTAAATTAATTCAGATGTTTATTACTGTTTAAAAAGTTGTTCCAGATGGCTCAGTATATCTAGTTACGTGAATCACCCTGGACTGCTTTACTCAACCATAAGAAAATGTTTCAATCATTTTCCTTGCTTATTCACATACACTAAATATCTGTCCAAAGCGAAGTCCAGGTGACCTAAACCATATAGACAGTATAACAAAAATATATAAAGTATTATTTGGATACTTCATAATATATTATAGATCGAGAAACCTTTCCAAATAAATAACAAAATAAAAGTGTTATAATCTGCTCATTTTGAAGGAACTGACTTCACTCTGTATGACAGAAAACAAAAAAGCAGCAAAAATGAGCAGCTCCCATAGTTTTAGTATTTTCTGGTCTGGATGTATCTGCTAATTTACGTTAATACTTCACTCTGTGACAGATTGCGCCTTGCTGTGCATTGTGGAGCATGCACATCCACATTCCCATTGTGGCCAATGGGTAAAAGCTGGGTCACCTCCCAAACTTCTTTAACTGTCTTAATGTCATTCTTTTTACATTACCACATGTAACACTCTCTGCTGATGTTTTTAGGTTATGCTGAGTGAAATAAGGAGTTTTAAATTACTGAGAATGGATCCTGTGTGACTCAGAGATGATGGAGGTGCAAACACCTGTGCATAGTATTGGCTGTCTATGTCAGGGAGACAGAGTATTGTACATGAAGACATTATGAAGAGACTGAGCCCCTGGGGTGGATTCAGCCTCAATAGCAAGCAGCAGTTGCAGAAGTAAGACACTCTCATGTGAACCAGTGCAGTTCCATCCTCTGCCTAAATTCTACCCTCGTTATCTATTTTCAAAGACAGTACCTGATTTTTCCAGCAAGTTTCTCACAAAATGAAAATGAAAGCTATACACAGCTGCAAATACAGTAAATGTGGCTATTGGAGAGGACATACGAAGTTTTTGTTTTCTCAAAGCAGAAAGGAGATTGTTACTATCAAGGTGCATGAATAATAATAATAAAAAATACTAAGGTAAATTGAATGTCTCTTTTATCCCAAGCCTGAAAACAGAATTGATATATACTTTAGTCATTACCTCAGCTGTAAGTCAGGATGTGAGTATTTCTTCACATAATCATAATCACATAACATTATACTTCATGAGTATCCCCACCTACTGCTATGTCAGTCCAGATCACAGGAAGGGCAAACTGCAACCAAACTTTTTTTTTGCACTGTGCTTTTCTGTGTTTAAATAGATTAGAAATACTTACTGCTCACTCAGTAATGATAGTAGTGATGGTGATAGTAGACAGATACCAAATTTTCTGGAAGGTTCAGGTATCTGGTTCCTGATAACCATAATCATGAACGTATCTGGAGGGAATGAGAGTCTAGAACCATGATGTAGTTCTCTAAGTTGGAGTACTTGATGGCTTGACAAGAGGGTGATGCATACATTGGTGATACATAATGGCTGTATCACTTCCCTGATGGACATCAGAATATCATCTTCATACAGACTGTGTGACTGCCATTATCCAGGCTAGCAAAAATAAGAGAGAAAACAAGGAATCAGTAACATTGTCATTGGAAGGTGAGCTTAGGTTTGATCCTCTTATTATTAAAGGAGTTGCAACAAGTCAAACTTGCTCATGGTATACTAGTACTTACTCATGTAAAGACCAATTGGTTATTTATTGTCCCTCAATATCTGCATGACATAGAAAACAACATATTTTTGTTCTTCATGTGAAGTTTGTTACAGAACTCTACTTTAGATGCTATATAAATCTCACTATTCAATTTTAATTTTCTTTTTCCCACAACTGCAGTGTAATATTGTTGTTAGGGAACAACTGAGACAAAGTTATATGCCTAAAGTCATGCAGAAGTATATGAAAAACAGAGAACTGAACAGTGTCTGATGTTTTTATAATAGTTGAACAGTTTTTACACTTAAGTTCACTAAAAATGTAAATGTGAAAAACATTGGTATCTGCATGTAAACAAAACAACAGAGAAACCAGCAAGAGTCTTCTGATTACTCCAAAGATTTCAGCTGGTATCAACAGCCTTATGAACTAACAAGTTCAGTGGCCCAAAACGTATAGCTTAAGTTGTTGTTTGTTATTTTTGCACTAGGATATAGCAAATATATTTAGGGGGAGGCAGAAAATGGTTTTTTTTGGTTATAATTTTTTAAATTTATTTTTCTTTTGTTGACATCACCACTTTGCCATTTTCAAATTACCTGAGCAATTTTTGTCACAAGCAACAGATAAAGACATCTCACTGATTTCAGTATGGTTTCTGCTTGTCTGCTACTCATTTATAAAGTGATAATATTGTGTGTAGTCAGCCCTCATTAACACTTCCGTTTTCCACAGTACTGCAGTTTTATGCAGTGAAGTTCATGGCAGTTCTTTTTTGTCCTTCTACCACTGGTTTTTATGATCTGAAAAAGATGTTGAATAATGCACATATCATGCTGTGAGTAAAGGTATTGTGTACTGCATATCTTAAAGACTGAAACATACAATAAGCTATATGTGTCGTTCTGACTTTCTGTGCACATCATTGAAGAAGTTTGCCAAACTTCTGTATTGGTCTACACTGCAAAGTCAACAGTCTTAGGCAATTCAATACTAAGCCTGAAAAATAAGCTCTTTGAGAGACTTCTTTTGACTTCTCCTTCTTCAAACAGCATCTAGAATCCATGGAAAAATGTGACCATTTTCAGAAAAACTGTATCACTGAAAAAATGTGCTCCACAGAGTAGAATACTCTGCCTTTGGATCTGAGCCATAATGTTCTCCTGTGTAATCAGAGAGTAGTAGTAAACTATCACTGCAAGGACTTGCAAGAAGTACACAACACACACATCGTCTTGTCAGATTCCAGGAAGAGTGTCTGACAAAGGGTATCATGTCATGTTAGGTGCACATGTAAAAAGCCCTTAGACTTTTTTTCTGTGTGACTAATGATCTCAATGGTTAATTACCACCCAAGCCTGCTTGGATACCAAATTGAGCTGCATATTGCAGGTAGTCAAGCTTATTTCTTACCTGTTACTGATCTGAATTAACAAGTTCAAAGACAAAAAAAAAGGGAAGAACTTGAAAAAGGTTGTTTTGTTCTAAGTTTTGGACAGAACATGAGTTTTTATAAATATAATTATTAACAAATTATAAATTCAGTTATAAGTAGCATAAAGAAAAAATCAAAAGGAAGAAATTTTCTTTAGAGGTATCAGTTTACTAATTTCTAAAATCTGTTGATCAATTTTACTTTTATGAAATTCTTTATTTACTTATGATGCTAGAATAGCTTTATTGCACACAAGCTGTCTTTCCAATAATGCTTAGGTTCAAAAGTACGGAATTACCAGGAAAGAAGCTTTACTTCTAAACCATAGGCTAAACCTATGGTTTAGCTCGCTTTCCTCTCATTTTAACAAGCAAATTCTCTCCTCCTAACTTTGTTGGCTGAGTCTATGAATATATAAATCCTTTATTCTTCTAGCATTATATACCAATGAAGAGATTAAATGCTCTGTGGAAAATTAATTCAGTTTTGTAGAAAGTTGTCCTTTGAAGTGCAAGTGGTTTTGTGTGTGTCTTAACATTTTCTGCTTGTGTTTATTAGCAAATTTTAATTGTTGGTCTACCAAGAAAACAGTATAAGCTCTGTTAACACAGATATTTCATAACATTTAGGGATAAATTAGTTATGTATGCAGAAGGTTCCACATGCACCTCTCAAAGGACTGCCTAAAACTTCTCTAATCATACAGTTGTTATCCCAAAAAGTTATTTTCTCTAAATCATGAAATTCCGATAAGTAGCAGGTGAGTGTTACAACTTGAACTTTGATAGATACTGAGGGAGATGGTGTGAAATACTGTCAGTTAAAGCTCCTTTAGAGACTACCTGTTTCAGGTGGTACTTCTGACAGGGCTAGGAGTCAAGCTTCTTATTTTCTGGGAGTTTCCTGTCACTTCATATCAGTCAGCTGTGTGTCAGCTCTATCTCAACCAAACAACAAGACTTATCCAGATGTCTATGAACAGCTGCAGATCTAGTCTTTCGAGTCAACTGCAGGTGCTTTATCACAAAGTAAAAATCAAGGATGTAGGTAGCTGTTGTTTTAACCACCAGTATTAATTTTACTTTTATCATCTATACTGTGGAACAGTTATGATTTGCAGTTAGTAGTCAGCAAAATGTATTGCTACATCAGGAGAAATCACTAGACAAAACTAAGCATAATACTTCTTGAAAATAGCAAGAGTTTCATGAGGCCAAATGTCAGCTTTAATTGTCTCTAAAACTTACTTTTCACCAGCTCTTGATCTTACTGCTGGCTGGTTTTACTATTACTACTACTACTACTACTACTACTACTACTACTACTACTACTACTACTGTTATAATTTTTATAGACATTTCTAAATAATTTGGCAACGTTTTAGAATAACACTTGTGCCAAATTCTGATTCTAAATTGTCTGGGGTTGGGAATTGAAGACAGGTTTTTTGTTTTTTTCAGTTTTCTCAGGCTTATCTCTAAATGAACAAGGTGGCTTTTCAACTACAAGACCAAACACGCAAAATCATTAATTTCTTTGTGTTCTTCCCACACTTTATTTCTTGGCACATTCCCTTGCTTCTATGAGTTTTGTGTTCTTTTGGAAAGATAGTAGTGGCAACCCTTCCATGGAGAGGTTTGAAGTGCATATATGTCCTTGAGAAATCCAGGAATAATCAAACTGAGGAAACACCATGCTCAGGAGAGGTTACAGAGTTGTTATCTCAGTTTATGGCTCATGATGTCCTTCCTCTGTTACATGGAGAATCAAGGACAAATATTGTACACGCCAACTAAAAGGAGTTTTGGAATAGATTTAAACAAAACAGTAACCCAACCAGAATTTTAAGCCTTTGTTGCCAAAGCGGTAAGAGAATAATGGCATTTTCTTAAACATATATGTATCGTTTATAAAGTTGTGGCTAACATTGAAAGTCAGGTATGGAAGAGTTATATTCAATTATTTTAAATTACATTGTTTCTGTAAGTGTACATCAGTGAATGTGTAAAGTAATTATATGGTAGAAAAACTGGTTTGAATCCTGCTTACCAATGTTCTTACTTGCAGTGGTCTTGGCAGAAGTTCTTCCAGCTTTTATTGGAGTAATTCAGGAGAAATTCTCTTTTCCTGTGCTTGCCCCTTCTCATGTTCATTTCCTTCCATTTTGCCTTTATGCAGAAAATGAAATTAAGATATCCCTACACATTTGTAGGTAATATCCAAGGCCTCCTTGAAAATTACCTTTCAAGTGACATCTGGCAAGGCTTTAAATTCCTAATAACCTAGGAGGAGATAATATTCTATGGTTTATTCATTCTGAATATGTAAACTCTATGTAAAATTATAATTAGGAATTTTCAAAGAGTAAATTATTCTACTCATATATTATTACATTCATTAATATGAGAATTAGTGAAGGAAATAGTTGCTAGTGTTAACCAAAAACTCTCTGTGCCAGAATTTTCTATCACTATATTACTGATACTATTTAATTTAATCTCTGTTTAATGTAAAATCAAACCAAACAATAACAAATTAAGAATATTTTGACTATTTTTTATTAATAGTTATCTTCAAGGTGGGGAGAGTTTTCTTCAGTGTATTTAATTCAGTAGATATTTGAAGCATAACACATACTGCTCCCAAAACAGATAATAAAACTTAGAGAAGTCAAGCACGACCTTATTTATGGTGATCTGGTGATCACCTCATGGCACGCCGAGTAACAGCATTTTGTTTAATCTTGGTACAGCCCTAAGATCATAAGTGGTGTTGATATTCTTAAATATGCACTATTAAAGATGAGGTCTGTGACAGCGGGGTTTGGTTTTTTAGAATAATGTGAGGATAGACTGCATGCCTTATTGAAAATCTTAAGAGTTGGTATTATGCAGAGTATACCTATACAAGAGGACAGATGGGCATTGCCCTATTTTTCATTTGGATAGAAAAGACACTTTCACTACCAATACTGTCTTCACTAATTATTAAAGCAACAGAGCATCCAGCCCAGGCTGCACAAACCTGTTGTGGGTATTACATGCCATCAGTCAACAAAACTAAGATAATGAGAAATTATTTGCACATAAAAGAGAAGTGGCTGCAATCCAGTCTTTTCAATATGCACATTTTCTCTAAGCAAAGCTAGTTAGAGAGTGAGCACCCAGAATTATCATCTAGCTCAAATGGCAATCTTTGTTTTTTGCACCAGTTAGTTTGCTGAGTATAGGATTAAGAATGCCAATATACTATATTTTTGTTCGTAGTGAGTTGGTGTATATGAAATCACTTTTGCCTGAAAGGTGAAGTAAATAAGGAGTATGCATACACAGATGGTTTAAATTTTTTACTGAAATCTTCAGCTGAGTTAAAATATTGAGTTCTTGTCCTTTCCAGCTTTGCTGAGACTAAATGGTTTAATCCAGACTATCTCATTAAGTGTGTAATATTGCTTTTATTCCTGAAAAGATCTCATAAAAGTAGATTATTCAAAAAATCAGATCTTAAAATGAGAAGTGTATACTGTAAATGACTCAATCACTTGAAAATAAAATATGCTATGTAATATTAAAAATGAGAAGAATTTTATTTGATTTTAAGAATATACAGTGGCACATAGACATAAAGACAAAAATGAATATTACTGTAAATATAAACATAGGTATAGTTCCCTTAGATCAAGAACATATGTTCTTTGATTTAGATACATATTGGAATATCACTTTGGTTTTTGTTTTTTTGGGGGGGGGGTGGTGGTTGGTTTTTTTTTTTGGAGGGGGGTTTTTGTTTTTTTTAATGTCTGTATAGAATTTAAGGGCTGATACAAAGCATATGACCTCAGTTAGAAAGTGGCAACCTTAAAGAAATCTAAAGTTACTGTAATTTTAACAAATGTTTTTCCTAACATAAAAAAAATGCATGAGCAGTAGACATCACCTTTGGTTTTATTACAACAAATATTATCTTCCTTTTGCAACTTTAGAACATATGTGTTATGACTCCTGTCAGATGTTCGTGAAGTTAAAATGATTCTATAACACATTTGGTACTTCAGAAAAAGTAAAAATAATTAGATTTTCCATTCAGAAGGACCTAAATATTGGTGTTCACTTCTTTTTTGGGTTTCTATATAGAAAATGAATACATTAATACTGTCACTTTTATTGAAGTGTTGCTCCAGTACATTAGATGTAAGAAATTAAACAGAATAGTTGAGAATGATTGGGCAGTAACAAGTCTTAGTTATTTTGATGCTTAATGTATCTTTTAGAAAAAGAAAAAAATATTCTTTTCAAATTATTCATATTTCTTACAGGAAAATAAGAATATGACTAGTAAATCTGAATCTTAAAAGAAACAGACGGTTATAAAACCTTAGAGTTTGAGGAGACAAGATTTCTGAATACTTAGCATGACTGCAAATAATCAGATAAAAATAAATGTTACTATACAGACTTATAGTTTCCTATGTAACAGTTCTTACCTTTTTGAGGTAAAGGAGATGTTCATAAGGGTGAAACAAAAGAAAATGAAAATGAAAAGGAGAATGAACAGGAAAAGGAAAAGGAAACAGAAACAGGAAAGTAAAAAAAAAAAAAAAAAAGAAAAAAGATAAAAATAGAAAAAGAAGAAAGAAAGGGAAAGGAGAATAAAAATAAAAATAAAAATAAAAATAAAAATAAAAATAAAAATAAAAAAATAAAAATAAAAATAAAAAAGAAAAATTTGAATGAGAAAGAAAGAGAGAAATAGAAAGAGATAAAGATAAAGATAAAGAGAAAGAAAGAGAAAGAGAAAGAAAGAGAAAGAGAAAGAGAAAGAAAGAGAAAGAGAAAAGAAGAAAGAAAGAGAAAGAGAAAGAGAAAGAGAAAGAAAGAGAAAGAGAGAGAGAGAGAGAGAGGGAGAAAGAGAAAGAAAGAGAGAGGGGAGAGAGAGAGAGAGGGGAAGAGGAAGAGGAAGAGGAAGAGGAAGAGGAAGAGGAAGGAAAAGAAAAAATAAAAAGAAATAGAAAAGGAAAAGCAGAAAAAGAAAGAAAAACCTTGGTCTCCTGATTTGTTGTATCCTTATGTAACTGTTTACTTTTAGAACAAGTCCTTATTACACTTCCCTACCCAACTTTCCAAAAACTACAAAAATGGATTCATTCTGCATAATTATGAATAAATTGGAAGTCACTGTATTGTTATCTGTTGCAATGTAGAGTCCTCTTGGTGGAACTGAAGAGTGTGGCAGTGGATCCAGCAGGTGATTATTTGTTGCATGTAGGACAGGAAGAATAAGAACAGACTTCTATGAAATATGTGTACATCACGATGCTGAATTTCAAGAACAACCAAAGGTCAGTTGCTGTGTTAATATATGATTCCCATTTGTACAAAGATTCTCACTTTAATGTTTGTGATTAATATGTTTTCTTTCTTTGTAATGGAAATAATGTTTAATTTTGTTTAAGTTTTTAGCATTAGCACCAACCTGGGCAGGAGAAATAGCCTCATTAACAACTTCATCATGTTGATTAAAGTTCTAGGATTCACTGTCTTCCTAATTGAGTTATGTATTACTGATCTGCCTTGTCTTTAAATATTTAATTGCCTGAGCAATTTCCAAGGGAATATTTTTTTCTTTTTTTAATCCAAAATAATTTAGTAATTATAATAAACTTTTAATGAGGGAAGAAGACAGTCTGATTTTTTACATTCCTAGTTGATCTGACATGCCTGACTTATGTGGCTTGCTGAATTAATCTACTAAACTAGATGAGAAAATTTGGGCTTGAAACATTGGTTGTAGAGAGTGTAAGCACTTCATAATACCATCTTTTAATAAGGATCAGCTCTTACCATTAGAGTGAGTCTTCATGACTTGTACAGGCTACTTCTCCAATAGCTGAAGCACTCAGGTTACATTTGGGAGACTGGGATTCCCATGCTGTCTCTCTCATCTTTCTGCTGGTTTTAACCACCATGGCTTATTTTCACTTCTGCAAAACCAAAATGTCAAGAAATTTGTTTCAGTTGGTTAACTCTGTGATTCTAGACACCTTCACAGAATGTGAATTTTTCTGTCTCTACCAGCCATCCTCCCTAGTAAATTTGACATCCATTGCTTTATGAAAAGAACCCAGATTTGCTTTTAATTTGTCTGTCAGTGTAACAAGGCTTTGAGGTAAAATATTCTATTGACCTTTTTATGGCACATACTTTTTGGATCATTCCACTGTTGCTCTCCTCATAGAATTTCCCAGTTCTTTTTTTTCCATCAATAACAACAGAAAAAAAAAAAAGACTTTTTATCCCACTATGGTCAGTTTTCCCATATAATAAAAATTTATTCATACTTTTCATAACTGCATGAGCATGAGGGTTGGGATATGTGTATATGCAATTATTGTTTAGCATGAAATCTGAAAGTCAAAGATTACATTGCTGCATAAGGTGTGTGTCAGAAAATAGGAAGAAGAATCTGTAAGCTTTAAAAAATGTTTTGTTTTATATTTTAAATAAAAAAGTTGCTTGATATTTTAATTGTACTATATTAATGTTCATTGGTCTTTTTTTTTTAATCCTATAGACAGATATAGAAAATGTCAAATTATTATCAAATACATGATCCTTAAGTTTGATCTTATATTGCAGTATTTGTGGTTATATCACCATACCTGCAATGGAATCTCTTTTATAACGAATAGCCTTATGATTTGAACAGAGGCACTCCCTTTAAAGAAACATTGTCAGGAGTATATCTGATACAATGAGAGAAACAAAACACCTCTCAGCCGTAATCTTATGTTTCCTTTTGTTTTGGAGACAGCTCCTTAGTATGGTTTATAATATTATATGGTCTTTATGGTTAATGTTGTCAAAAACTTGAGCTCAGTTCTCTTTGTCTTTCAGAATTCTGACCCTGATCCAACGTTATTCAGATCTACATTAGGACCCTTTGCTTATAATTTATTCTGTGCAGGTTAATATGCAAGCTTACTTTATAGTTTCAGACCTTCATAAATTCTTGCCATATGAATTTTTGTCTTTTTGTCTTTTGTGTTTTTATTGTTACCAGCATTTGAAAACATTTATTTTGTTTGTTTTAATTTCCCCAGCATACTGCACTTTTCTATGGCATTACAGACCCTGTTAATGCATTCTGTCAAATGCCTAGCTTTTAATATACGTTCTTCTCATTGATTTCAGTCCTCTTTCTATTAAGCTGCTACTGAAGTTATAACTTGCTGAAATGGAAACTTAAGGAGTTATGTTCAGGATTGTTTTTTCCAGTTTTTTTGTTCCATCAGCAACTATATGCAACTTGATGGAATTGAGGGGGAGAGAGAAATCCCAGGGATTTTTCTACCAAAAAAAGTTTAAAAATCTATCTTTTGTTCTACTGATCCCCTTAGTTCATGTGTCCCAAGGCTAAATTCACAATAGAGTAAAAACACTGACACATCTAAATACAAAATTTAGATTCTCAGAATAGCTCAGCAAATGCTGCACAAATCTCAGTCACAGTGTTCATCAGTATCATCTCCCTGGCAGCCTCAGGCTGTTGTGATAGGTAGGCACAGGACTGCACAACCTCATCTGTGCTGAGCAGTTTAACATGTGTTTTGGTGCCTCTGTTGCCTGACTACTTTGTATGTGGGGTCTCATCTGGTAAAAGTGCAAACTTCAGCTCTTTCCCAAGAGCTTATTTAGAAAATCAAGCAGGGGCTGCCTGAGAAACTATCACTTACCTCCTCAAAGGACTTCCCAAACCTTCATCAATGGGGTATTGGTACAACAGGTGGTGACAAATAGAACTGTTTCACGGTTCAGAGATTTGGACATTTCCTACAGCTTTTGACTGCTCCTGCCCTGCTGGTAAAGGCTGCCTGGCTGCTTCACCATGGTTGTGGCACCAAGACTTAGCCAAATAGCTTGTTAAAACCAGCTACCTTCTGTCTGTGTTGTCTAGCAAATAGTAATTTATAATTCTAACTTATAGTTAGAATTATAGTTATAGTTGTGTACCCCACTTGCAGTCTCTCTACATATGACTGATGATATTCAAACAAATATATATCCACTTCTATAACACATTCTCCCCTTAGAATCTGCTGGGTTTCAATTTTTTTTTTTCTTTTAACCTCTTCACACAAAACCAGATCAACATTATATGATGAAATGCAGACTGCCACAAAATGAGCTTGTTCCCAGCCAAACCATCTACTGCTAATCATTTAGCCTTTGAGTGGTTATTGTGTGTCTACAGTCTTTTTCAATCTCAAGCTATTGTTACCATATAATTTAGGAACATATCTCAGCAGCCATCAGTGCTACTGGCAATTTCATATGTTTTCTTGAATCAAGTATTTTTAAAAGACTGTATTTACCTTAAGTTTGCTTGGTTTGTTGGCAAAATTTTTGTTAGTACACCTTCATCTCTGTTAGAACACAGCATGAGAAGCACAGTGTGTTACACACTCTTTGCAAGGCTTTTCTTCTTACAGAAAGCATGGTTCATAACTATGTAGTTACATTTCCTTCACTGTAGGTACATTAATGATTTTTCACTTAGTTTCAAATAATTTAAAATCATAAAACCTCTCTGTAGTGTGTTACCTTTTCTTTTTTTTTTTTAATTTTTTGTAGAATTAGTCCACATCTCATTTAATATTTTTGTAGTGAACATGGTTTGAATTGTTTGGTTAGTCTTAAAAAAAAATCTTGGGATAGGAACTCCTACCTAGGTCATGTCCGGGATGTCCAGAAAGATGATTTTTTGAAACATAACAACTACCAGCTGATGTCAGCTACTCTTATGACATTAACTGCATTCCTTTCTTATTCTGGGTTGAATGGTTGGATGAAGGTAATTTACCAAGAAAGCTGGTGAAGACAAGAAGTGTTATGCACAAAAGACTACCATGAGATTTTCATACAATCAATATTGTTGATTTATATCCTGAAATGATGGAAAATTGTAACCCATTTTAAACTTTATTTTCTCACTCTCCTCTCCTTTTCTGCTGATGTTTTGGAGCTCCACCCCCAAATTTCTCCACTGGGAAGCCAATGGTCCTCAAGAGTACTGTCCTCCTATACTAACAATAAAAAAATGATCTCGCATCACACAGATGTATTCACACACTCACAAACAGAAAAATGCCAGTAAATAAAATCGTCTTTTGCTCTGTGGAATATTTTCCATTAAGGATTTTCTGATCTAAGGAAAAAAAAAAAAATCAACCAACTCTTCTATGAAATTTTGATTTTTTTCTTGCTGTGTAGACACCACAATAAGAGGTGGTATGATAGAAAGATATTAAGAGCAGATGAAGGGAAAGGTAAAGTAACACAAATGTTTTTAAAGAGTCTGGAATTGACTTTTCACACATTATACCCTCTAACGTACCAGAAAACTGGTCCAATATTTTGCTTTTGCTTTTTCATCAGACTGTGACTTAAAGGTATTCCTTTGAAGAGTTTTAGGTGTTTTTTTTTTTTTGGCGGGGGGGGTGGGGGGGCTGGGTTTGTTTCTTTTTAAGCAGATACAGGCCTTTCTGGCTGCATTTTTGTGGAGCATTTTGTGACATGTTGCATTCAGAACTGTCTCTCTGTATTCCCAGAATGTGTTCTGGGCTAACCTTCTTTAAAAGCAGTGGTCTGAATAATAACTGGGTACTGCATCTGCTGGTGTAATAGTCTTCAGGTTGCAGCATTACACTCTTCAGGAAAAGAGAACCTTGTGGTTCTAAACTTACTCACTGATGTTAGGTTAAACTTACAGCTGTATGTTTTCACCTGGAAGGAAATATTTGGAGCTGTTCTTTCCAATTGGAGGCAGTGCACAAGTAGATATTCCAGTAGCTCATACACTGGTTGTTACTTATGCCTTTTGGGAGCTCAGGTTCAGTTCATTTCTTTGGAACATGAACTCCCAGGAAAGTTGTTGTTCAGTAGGCTAAAGAGATATCTTGGTGTGGGTAATGTACTATACTTTCTAATACTGATGATTCTGCCAAAGAAAGCCTACTTAAGCAAAACAGAAAAGCATCAAAAAGGGTGATTTTGAGAGTCATCATTTACAATGTGTTCTCTAATGTAGTAGCTAAGGTGTTCTCTGGAGATATGAAAATATCCAGGGAGGATTTCAGAAGCCATCTGAGAGAAGCTGAACCAACCACAGGGGAGAGGCATCCTCTAACACTGTACATTTTCAAAATCAAACAATTTTTTTTGTTCTTTTTCTCTGTTTTTATGTTGTTCTTTGCTTAAAGGAAAAAAAAAAAAAGAGAAAAAAATAGAGTAGGTAGGCTTTTTTTCATGTTAATACTCTCTTCTTTACCAAAGAAATTAGACACATCTCTATTTCTTTTGGGATTATTTTAACAGTAATATCAGGTGGCTGTACTGCTATTCTGAGAACTTATGCACATCTTCTAAGACAAGTTCTGAGCAGCGTCTTGTTCTTAATCTATATACCATTTAATATACAGGTAGAGTTAAACATGCATTTCTAATATTTTGCTCTTAAAAACTAGTATATTGCAATACTGGAAGCCATAGAGGAATTAAAATGAATGAAGCATGTATTTGGATTTTCACCTTCTTTTTGTTTTTCCTTTTTTTAGTCAGAGACAAAACCAAGAAGAAATCTGATATGAAATTCAGACAGAATAACTTTTTTCTTTCTTCAGTCTTTCCAGTTTAGTACATAAAGGAGGCATCATTCACAGAGCTCTAAACTGCTTTTACTGTTAGCCCTACCAAACCAACATGCCAGAGACAATTGTGTAATTGAATCTAGAGTTATGACATCAAGTGATTATCATTAAAAGCTTTTAATGTATATATTTAGTATACGTGTGTATAGAAAATCTTATTGAAGCAGGAGAATTTGTTTCACCCTTTTGAAATCAATTCCACCAAGCCACTTTGAAAGAATGTAACATTCTGCCCATTCTGATTAACCGATGCATGGGAAGACATTTTACAATCGAACAATAAGATCTCATTTGTTATTATAATTATTGAATTTCCAAGGTAGGACATATAGTTAATCTTTCACTAATCTCAACCATAAATTGAATCTTTTTCTTGATGTCTGGTCAATATTTTAAGCAAAACATTTTCATTTTACTCATTAACATGTGAATTAATATATTAACTTAAATTATTTTTGCTTGGTTCTTCCTGGCAGATTTTCTGCCAGGATTTTCTTGTATTTTTCCCAGAGCATTCATCCCATCTACAAACAGTGAAGACTTCTACCTGTAAGTGAACTGCCCTTACTCTGAGAAACTAATTTAATAGTCTCATTCCTTTTTTCTAGGAAACTATCCTGCAGTTGTGATATGCAGTTTACAACTGTAAGGGTCTAGAAACTTGTCTCAACATTGGTGGCAGACAAGTTTAACTACGGAAGCCTAATCACCACGGCAACTGAGCGGGGCAGTTTAATCACCAAGGCAACCTATTGAGTCCCACCCCACAGGAATGTGTGTCCTGTTGTCTTGGAGTACCCGTCCTCTGCGCATGCACCCCGGCCCAGCGTCGACTGACAATGGGGAGGGGGCTCAGACCCTCTAGAACTTTCGATCATCCTCTAGTGACGGTACTCGGCATGCGCCCCATTGTCGAGTGGGAGGCGTGGATACGCAAAACAGTTATTGACTATTCAGGAGGACAACCCTATGAAAAGGGGAACCAGTGGAGACCACGAGGAGCATTCTGGAACATCTCCCCTCCACCAGACTCAAAGATACATCGGACCACTCGGGCCGCACCGGCGCACGGATCGTACACAACCAGTGGTGGTAGATATGACAAAACTGCCGTGCTGTTTGTTTCTCTCTTTCCCTTTCTCACTTTTCCTCTCTTTCTCTACTTTTCTCTCACATATTTGTTGTCGGCCAAAGTGTTGTTGGCACTTGACTCCGTTTTGAGTCTTAATTCTGTTCCCGAGAACGTAAAAGGAACCTAGTCATGATAAAACATTGGAGTTAATCATAAGTTAAGCCCAGGCGCCCCCAGCCTCCCAGAATTATCTGAGGTCGATTGGAAAGCAAGGGGGTTTAACCTCTGCCAAATTGTTCAACCTAACAGTGGATCATGACACAACACACAAAGCATCCAGGAGACATTTTCATTTGCATGTTCCTAAAAACAAAACAAAACAACCCAAACTAAACACCAAAAGTAGCCCTACTAGGCTTTCAACTTATTCAGCCTTCAAAATATTGAATTAGAACTTGCCAATGTTATAGGTTGCTCAACAATTCAAAGGTATAAACTAAAGATCTAGGCAGATTACCTTGTTCTCTGCTCATTCCCAATACAGTAGTAAGAGGTTTTGTAACATTAAACTTCTTCTGCAAAGAATGAATAAGAAGTCTACTGAGTGAACTGGATACATAACCAATGGCTAATTCTCCTGTCTCAGATGTACACTGTGCTTGTCAGTGGCACACATTATGCCTTTGATTTGTGAAAACTTGAAATACAAGTGCATAAAACCACTGTGTTGAGAAAGCTGACATTTGGCTTTGGGGCTTTTTCCTGTATCCATTTCCAAGGTTAGAGAAACTAAACAAAAATAGAAGAAAAAACAATGCACCCATCACTGGAAATCAGCTATGGTGGGTTGTGAATTACCTATCTTCAGACCCTACTGCACCGGTGGAGGATGGATAACTTTATTGGTAATGCACTGGATTAGTATTTACGAATTCTGAGTGCAATTTCATTCTCTGCTTATTTTTATTCCCTCAGGGAAATAATTTAATCTCTGTCTCATTTGCCTATTTGTAAAATAACGATAATATTGCCTTATGTGGTTGAATGGAGGGGAAGTTCATAGTTATGTGGGGCTCAGATGTCCGTAGTTATGAGGCAGGAAATGTTAGATAAATGGATAGCAGGACACAGGGTAGCTCTGCAAAGCTTCAGAAAGAGAAATACTGATGTTCAAAGCATCTGCAACAGGAAAATACCTTAAAAATATTTTTTTTCTTGGAGAAGGTCACACACATTTATATTCCACATTTTTCCTTCTTTTGGTTTTCTTCTTCCCCTACTGCTTTTCTTTTCCAGCCCATCACACCTTCTGTAGTCGTTTATTAGTTTTCCTTTTTCACTACCTACATCCTTTACTCAGTTGGCTTCTTCTTTACTCAGCCAACTTCATGTCTTCAGTTATCAACTCTCAACTCTACATTTGCCTTGTCCCTTCTCTACATGTCCTTTTTCTTTTATTATACCACTCTCAAATCTTCACAGTTGGCTCTATGCCCATGTTTGCTGATTCTGCTGTTGTTTTTATACTGCAGAGTATCTCTCTGAATTTGAATTATAGAAATGTTCCAAAGTTGTTGTTTCCATGTGAGTTTCAGACTTACCTGTGCATACTTGGAAAAGTCACCTTGAGCAAGGTGTATGTTATTTTTCCCCAGTGGACATTGATCTCACTTATGATTTTGACAATAAGATCCCTGCTGATGCATGTATATATCTTTATACATATTTTATTTTGTAGGAGTCTATAATTAAGGGAAAAACCCCTACATTCAGTGAGAAGTGTTTTCTTTTTGAAAACTTCAGAAGCTGCAAACCAAAATATGTTTTCAATGCACATGAACATGTAGTTTCTGAATTAATTTATTCAGTACTAGAGAAACTAAAGTTTTAATCTGATTTGAGGTAGTGTTCATAGAGAATGAGACAGCAATTTTATAACCCAACAAAAATAGGGAAATATGGTAATAAAATAATTCAGATTTTTAATTCTTGCAATAAGTGACAAAGAACATATCCAAACTGTGTTTTCATTCATCTGCAGTTTTATTCTTCCTTGCTATCCCCAGAGAGCAGTGATATCTTACTCTGTCTGTGTCAACCTGATGTGAAACCAAATGAGTGGCTTGTGAGCTCTGAATGGAGAAAGATATCTGAATGTAACCTTGTCAGAGGAGACAATCTAGTGGGCCAGAAATTTTAACTGGGAAAGAAATAACTCTGGTGTAATACCCTGAGCAGTGCATTGCTGTGACTTGTGTTTTCTCAGAAAGACTCACCAAAAGCATTGTGGTTTGGGGTGATGGCAGCCCAGTTAATCCATTTCAGTGAAGACAGTTCACCTTTCTGCAGCTTTCCTCATTTGTGTGCAAAGCCAAATAAGACAATTATATTAATCTTATGGATCCTGCCCTCATTCCATTAGTATATTATTCTATTATACAGCTAGTAGTCTGGAATCCAGTCCTTCAGGACTTTAGTATCTCATTGGGCCAAAATAATTGAATAACTATTTCCTGAGACAGAAGAAAAAAGTCTGAGCTTTTTAATTTGGTTTGGGCTGTGGGTTTTTTGTTGGGTTTTGGTTTGTGGTTGTTTTTTTTCTTTTTCCTCTCCCTGTACAGAATAAACGTGAATGCATTTCTAAAATGCAAAAGAAGTTATTTCACTGCCACTTGAAAGTGAAAACTAAAATATTTAGGAACTAGGGAAATGTCCCTTACCTATTAAAACTTCTATGTACTGCATCTTTAATTTTGCCTGATTTCTAATTCACTGCATGGTCAGAACAAACAAGGTCCAAGTGTTGATCTGCCCTCCTTGGTTTAATACATTCAAAACTAGAACTAACAGATCAAGGTTAATGTCAGGTTCCAAGCACTCAGTTCCCAAGACAGCCTTTTATATGTGCTTGTTTGTTTATTGGTTTTTTGTTTGGTTGTGGTTTCTTTTTTTTTTTTTTTGGGGGGGGGGGTGGAGGGCTTGGTTGGTTTTTTGGGGTTGATTTCCCAAAAGGATACTTGACTGCGTTAGTCCTTTGACCTGTGTTCATTCTACTCCATGTGCAAAATGGGCTGATATGATACAGCTTTCTTTCTGAAAGGTTGTAAGATTTCTGGAGGAAGAAATTGGTATTACCTCTGCACTGTGATTTTTTTTAACCATGCATCTCGATGAGTACTCTAACAGCAGAACTATTTGAGTAGTCAGATCTTGGTAAAAGCAAGTGATATCTGGCCTTTGATTAAAATATCTGTCTTAGATTTAAAACCAAAATATGACATTGGTACATTCACTTAAGTGGTATATTCATTCCAAGTATTAAAAACCTGATGGACTAAATTAATTATAATAGATGACACAAGTGGTAGTTATGAAACTGGTAAATGTAAAACTAAGCAAAAAATATTCATTCTTCATTCCAATCTCATATTAGAAACAGGCAAGGATGTGTCAGATTGACCCTATTTTTGCTCAATAATAATGAAGTTTACTTTACAGTTCCCATGCAATATTAGAACTGGAAGCTGATGGTTCAGATTGCCTAGGAGCTGGAAATGCTACAGATATATATAAAGGTTAGAATGAAGCAAACTCATCCAAATAGTAGAATTAAACCACTTTTGGTGATGACCAGTTAAGAAAACTGCTGACTGAGAAGAAATTAAATCTTGTTCTCAGAGTTTTAATTATGATCACTGACAAACAAATATACAGTACCTCGTCTTAAAAAGCCTGAATAATTTTCTGTGCTCCATATATACATGTACATGTTTCTGTTTTCATATTTCCTAGGGGGGAATCCATCACACAGCTCAATATGTATTTAATTCTGTCTGTGTGAATATCAACCTTTCAATTAGATATTATTAATGAGGGAAGAAGGTCACAAAATATAAATAAACAATTTCTACACCTTTCATTTCCTAGTCATCCTCATGTTACTGCCAATTTAAAGCTAAACCCAAGGCATTTGTGAGAACTGCAACTGTCACTGACTTCTCCAGCAATCCCTTTGAAGCATCACTGGTTTTGATCACCTACTTCAATCATAATCAGAGGATAAATCAATTGACCGCAGCTGTGGACAGCTACTTGAGTGTATTGCCCAGATAGCACTATTGGAGAAGTGATGTTGAACGTTTAAATAGCTGGTCAAATTAGATTTTTTTGATTAAGCTTCTTTGTGCTACAAGATGCTCAGGCTATGCTAATGATTAACGGAGAGAAACTGTGTTCCAGTGTTAGGAAAGCTTCCCAAGTTTTTCATGCACTAAAAAGAGCAGCAATCTGTATGTAGGAAGCCTGCCATGTGGATAGATTTTGTTAATTATCATCAATGTGATTTTTTTTTTCCTGCATAAGAAACTCTGAGAACAACCTGCTTGGTTATTATTAGATGGTCTGTGATCCTCTAAAAAAGGATGAGACACAAGCAGTGGATGCAAGTTGTAAGTTGTTTAAATGGAGTGTCGGTGATTTACTACAGCTGAGGATGTAGACCTATAACCTGTAAAACATTATTATTGATTTAAGGCTTGTCTGTTAGCTGCATGATATAGAAATTTTAGGAGACTTATAAGATTTCAGAAGACAGATAAGTAAAGCTAGAAAAATCCATTTTGGTGATCTCATCTGACAAGTCCTCAAGAGGTAACCACACTGTTTAAAAGATTAATCACTGATGGATAGATGGCAACTTTGTGGTCTAATCGCAGTCCAGGCAGTGCCTGTATATGCTTTTATCAAGCTGGACTTAGAACATGCCACTATCTGAGTTCTACTTCCACTTTGCTCCTTGCTGATATTATTTTGAAAGAGAAGGAAAAATGTGGGAGTGATCTTAATTAGTTTTTCCTCTTCTGTCTCTAATTCCTGTATTCTAGTCCTAAACCAGGTAACGTTATTGCATTGTTATTCTATAGAAAAGTATAAATGTCACATCAGAGTCAGGTCAGAAAAACAGTGTCTTTTATAAATAGAAAAAAAGGCCTTACATTACAAATGAGATAATTATTGTTTCCAAAATACCACCTACCCACCATTCCCACTTAAGTGTATTGTAAATGTGCTCATGGGGATGCAGAAGATTGAACATTTTGCCCCCCATAATGTTTAGTACTTCCAAAAATATTAATGAAGTCTTATTCATGCATATCACTTAATGATGTTATTTTTTTTCTTCATTATCATGAAGGTGACTAAGGTAGGATCTGATTTTATAGTGGTGTAGTCTGGTATAATTTAATAGACTTTTTTTGGACCTGCTTTACAATGCTGAAGTTCACACTATGTGCTATTGTAGCTTCCTTATATATTTTGCAATTTCAACTTCCTCAAAGTTGGAAGAGAGATCTAATCTTTGCCAAAAATCCCTAAATTGTCTGGTGCTCTGCTGATCCTTTCTTGTAAACACTGATCACGTTATATGTGTGGTCCTTGCACCCTTAAGTAGAGAATGCTTGAAGGAAATGTTTTAATTTCTTCAGTTGCTGATATTTAGTTGGACTGAAAATATTAGAATAGAAATATGATATCATCTAACCATTATCTCTGTGCACTGCTATGGTCTTTATAAACCTGCAGCACTTCACACTCACTTTGACCCTGGTCAAATAAAAACAGCAGGTAGAATTTATCAGGAAATTAGAATCTGTTCTTTCTTGTTTTTATGATAGCTTACCGTGTCTGTCCCTATCAAATTCCAAATTTAATGAATCACAGTTTCAAGGCTGGGTTCTTCTGTCTTGTAATCCAGGCAAATGAGTATGCATGATTCAGTCAAAAGAAACCTCTGAAGACATCATGTTGTAGTAATTCAAGATAAAAAAGAAGAAAAAAAGTAATTCAAGACACAAAAAAGAGTCAACATGGTGTTCCTGACACCAAGAAGGGGAGAAACTCTATTTCAAGCTTGAAACTGCATTTATCCCTGTGCATCATTGACCCTACATCCAATCATGTTGTCTTACTTCCTGACATCTGCAAAATTCATCTTGCAAAATAGTGGACATGAATTAGGTGTATATTCAGATGTTTTCCTGGTATGATAGGAGGATAGATCCCATGTTATGGTAGGACTTGTCACACCAAAGGCTGACTGACACCTGCAGCCTTTTCCCACAGCCAGAGCAGTCCTGCCAGTGGTACTGCTACTGTACCAGGTAGCATTGCCAGCAGGCAAGAGACCAGTAATGTTTCTTCTCCTGTAGCTACAGCTCTTGCCTTAGTGGATGCTGAAACAGGGAGGTGGCTTCAGGGTAAAAGTCCTACAGCTCTGGGAGAGTGAAAGAGGAAGGACAGCCACATTGCTACCTTTTGCTTTAGTCTCAAAGACCAAACAATGTCTTCAAAGGAACTCCACGCTTTTAAATGTTGAAAGGAAAAAAAAAAAAAAAGTAGAGAATCTGACTTTTCTTTCTCTCCCCTGTCCCCTTGGAACTACACTGCCCAAAAGCTTAAAAAGCATTGTAACAGCTGGTGATATCATTATACTGTTTAGGGGAGTCAGATACAGTTGTCACTGAACAGTTCCTTAGCCTTGATAATCTTTCCTTTGATGGCTAGATTATGACTATATAAATCCACTATGATTAAAGTAGTATGTTGTTCAGAGTTAAATACAGAAGTTCAGTGGGATGTCTATTCCCTACTTTATCTGCTGCTTCTTTTTACCTATCTTTATGTTGTGTTTAGAGATTAGGAGGCTTTTTTTTTATTATTCTTGTTACTGATGTTATAGCTGGTATAAGAAGGTATAACCCAAATTAAAACCTATTGCATCCCCCAGCAAGCTCTCTTACATTACTCAAAAGATGCATGTGATTTTACATCTTCCTATTCCTTTTACTTCATATTTTTATACTTCATGTGCAGCTTCAAGGTGCCCTATTTTAGCTAATGAGTTTTTCAGGCAGTACTCAGCATTGCAGATTTACATAAATTGTACTTTGTCAATATTTTGGTAAACGTTAAAGGTTCTGATCCCATCTATGTTTATATTGTTACTAGAATATATGAAAACAATTATAACCTACCTTATTGTAGTTTGTCTAAGTATTCACTAATTACTATTAATTTGATTAGTGCAGCAAATTAAAGCAGAAAAGAGTCAGAGTTTATTCACGGTTAAATTACAGAAATCAGTGCCTTATACAGTATTTTCATTTTAATTAAATCATGAACATTTAACGCTATGTGCTGGAAATACAGATGGATTCTCTGGGTTCATTGAAATTTAGCATTCATCTCATATTATTTCATTTTTGGTAGAAATTTGTATATCTCTCTCTGTAAATATGCACAGGTGTAAGCACAGTTTTGTTTCTAATACATGTCCATAACATGCCAAAATTAATGGCAAATTCTTTCATATAGATCATCAAAACGATCCTAAATCTGCAGTACAGGTAATGCATTAATTTGGTTTTATTGTCATGAAATAAACTTTAACATAACCCTTAATCCTTAGCTGTTCATCTTACAGGCTGTGTTGAGACAGTCTTAGGTTTGTAACACTCCAGTTCAAGAAGTGCTGTAAAACTAGACCAGACCACACAAGTTCTTCATCTTAGGGTCTGTTCAGTGTGTATTCTAAGTAATAAAGATTAGGTATCTGGTCTCCATTCTGAAATTCAGTGTAAGATTCTTCATAGCCTGTCTTCACATAATACATAGGGAAAGTTAAGAATCTCCCAGGTTAATTCACAGTAAACAGACAGCAGTGTGGAGAGAAATCCTCTGTACAGACTGGCAGCCCTCTCTGAGCTTGGTTCCTCCAATTAAATGCATTTCAAGCCCAAAGAGAAAGTAGGGGCCTGCAGTCTTTCTTCAAAATAACTTTTTTCTTTTAGCTTGTTTGCTTTTGATGGATATCAGAAGGATGTAATACCACTCACTTTCTTCTGTACAAGAGCCAGGATGAATTATTTCCACTAAAAGGAAGGGGGATAGGCAGGTTTTGTTGTTTCCTCAACATGAGGAAAATCTAACCTGTAAACTTCCATTTCTAAAACATACTCAACCAACATGGCTTCACTAAGGGCAAATGATGCCTGAAGAATTTGGTGGCCTTCTATGGCGGGGTTACACCGTTGGAGGATAAGAGAAGAATAACTGACATCATCTACACGGACTTTTGCAAAGCATTTGACACTGTCCTGCACAACATTCTTGTCTCTAAAATGGAGAGACATGGATTTGATGGCTGGACCACTCCGTGGATATGGAATTGGCTGGATGGACACACGAGATAAGTTACGGTCAACGTCTCGATGTCCAAACGGAGACCACTGATGAGTGGCATTCCTCAGGGGTCGGTGTTGGTATCAGCACTGTTTAACCTCCTTGTTGGCAACATGGACAGTGGGATTGAATGTACCCTCAGCAACTTTTCCAATGACACCAACCTGTGTGGTGTGGTCAACACACTGGAGGGAAGGCATGCAATGCAGAGGGACCTTGACAGGCTGAGAGGTGTGCCCACGTGGACCTCATAAAGTTGAACAAGGCCAAATGCAAGGTCCTACACATGGGTTGGAGCAATCCCAAACACAAATACAGGATGGACAGAGAATTAATTGAGAGCAGCCCTGAGGAGATGAACTTGAGAAGCTCAACACGACTCGTCAATGTCCACTTGCAGCCCAGAATGCCAACTGTATCCTAGGCTCTATCAAAAGAACCGTGACCAGTAGGTTGAGGGTGGTGACCCCTCTCATGAGACCCCACATGGAGTAGTGTGTTCAGCTCTGGGGCCGCCAGCATAAGAAGGTCATGGACCTGTTGGAGCAAGTCCAGAGGAGGGCCACAAAGATGATCAGGGGGCTGGAACAGGCTGAGAGAGTTAGGGCTGTTCAGTCTGGAGAAGAGAAGGCTCCAGGGAGACTTTGTAGCAGCCTTCCAGTACCTCAAGGGGGCCTGCAAGAAAGCTGGAGAGGGACTTTGTACAAGGGCGTGTAGTGATAGGTCAAGGGGTAATGGCTTTAAGCTGAAAAAGGATAGATTTAGGCTAGATACAAGGAAGAAGGTCTTCATGATGAGGGTGGTGAGGCATGGGAACAGATTGCCCAGAGAAGCTGTGGATACCCCATCCCTGGAAGTGTTCAAGGTCAGGTTGAATGCGGCACTGATCAACCTGGTCCCTGACCATGGCAGTGGGGTAGGAACTAGATGATCTTTAAGCTCCCTTCCAATCCAAACCATGCTATGATTCTATGATTAATGATATTTCAGGTGATGAGAGTGCTCTTCCCCATTAAATTCTGTTAAAATCAAAGCTAGAACCAGCAAGCATTTTATCAGGCAATTGTCCTAAAATCATATTTTTTACATTGGTCAAGGAATGTCTTGTTATCCCATGAAGACTGGAAAAGAGATAGAGGGCATTCTTTATGCAAATATTTGTCAGTCTCCTCTGATGGAAGGGAAGACCTTGATCCAAACTGCAGCTCTGAATTAGCTACCAAACACTGTTTTGTTATTTACCCATGCTGAAGCTGAGACGATAGCCCCTAGAGACACTTCAACCTTTCTATTGTCCTAATGAGAAAAGGCGTCCTGCAGACATATCACTTTCAGCTTTGTTCCTTGTAGCTACTTGATGAGTCTGGGAGGTCTGGACTTGTGAGGAGGTACCAGGAAATTCAGGGCTATGCAATGATATGTTTCACCCAAGTTCAAAATCTGTCATTAAATTACACAAACACTAAAGAAGGTACCAGGGGATTCTGTTGTACAGCTCTCATTTACACTAATGGAAACTGTGTGACTAAATCCTTGTGCTCAGAAATGAAATTCTATTCCTTAAATGAACAAATTAGGAGAAATAAGGAATTAATTCAGAGGCTGAATGAAACTTTTGCAAACTTATGGTGCAGTGATTGCCTTCGCCACTCTATAGGAAAACTACTTAAATTAAACATATAGAAAATTGTAAACTGCAGGAAGTACTGAATGTTATAAGCTTCACTCCAGGCTCTGTCTCCCCTTGCTGCTGTTCTCATTGGTATGTAACAAGTACATCATACAGAGTGTTGGCTTTAAAGGAGTTGAATAAAATAAATGTCAACACCAAATAAATCCTATTGCCAGCAAGCTGCCAGGAAACGTTTATCACACTTCTGGTAATGTTCAGAACAGTTACTGCACAATGATGAATCATACCTTATATTGCACACATGTTGATCATAATCATTTATCAGACTTCTGGCAATTTCCACAATGTTGAAAAGACACTATAGTTTGTTGAAGAGAATGTGTCTCTTCTATACAGTAGGTAGATTTCCTGACTTAAAGTACAAGCATAACATGTTTAACTAGTGTTACGTGGTTTTGTCAGAGACAAAGGAATATGGATCTCTTTCTGATTTAGTGTACAAAATGTATATATAGAGAGATGTATCAATTTTATTGTGTTCTGACAATCTTGTTTTATTATCTCATTATTATTATTTAATAAATATCTGATTTTATATTTCCTGATAAATCAAGTCATAAGTTTTTCATTATATCAGTGCCACAGTAAACTTTACATGAATTCCTGCAAGTCTTATTTACATGACTTTGAAGTTAATGAAGGCTTGATTATGGTTTAACTGGCTATAGATACAGGCTGTAGTGTTTACTGTTATAGAAAATATACACTTCAGTCATAAATTTTAAAACATATATTGAGCCCATCACACAAAGACCACAGTAAATAGAACTAAGTTTATTGCTGCCTGGGTGCATTAGTGATTAGATTGATGGTTTGACTGTTTGGAGAAGGATGAAATGTAGCAGCTTGAGAAAAAAAAAAAAAAAAAATTAAAAACTTCAGCTGAGATTCATGCTTCTCTTTCATTCCTCTACAGCATTATGCAAAATGAAGCATGGGTTCTGAACTATACTACTGAAAATTAAATGACTGCATAAATGAGCTTTGGTACATTTTACTATGATTTTGTCTTCTAAGTTCTGACATGTGCCAGGCACATGTTGTGCCACTGATGGGAACTCAGAGAAAAACTTAGGGTCCTATAACAGAAGAAAAAAAAATTTTATCCATTTTTACATCCAGACCCATACCTTAAAGGTCAGATCATTCTTTCATTTAGACCTTGCTATCTGATCCGATGCTTGCTGCAGTATTGCTGTGATGGATCAGGAGTGGGGAGAATTCAAAGGCATTGCCCTTTGAGGGCCAAGTTAGACTAGTAGTCTGCATTTTCCCCAGTCTGAGAAGAATGACAAAGCCTCCTCCAGTATCCTTTATTTTGATTAGAGCAGTGGATTCAAGATGCTTTTTCCTTTAAACATTTTTTTTTCTGCATTTATATTCTTTAAAAAGAGAATGTATCTAAGAACAGGGTTATCTTAGGGGAAAAATTCCAGCATGTCTTGATAATAAAATAAAAATTAATAATTTCACGCTTTCTTATTTTGTACAAAAATCAGGGAGTTTTACTATACTTCACTGGCATATTTAAAGTGCTACATCATAATACATGATCATTCATTCAGTTATTAGCCAAGAATTACTACCTGGCAACTTATATATGCAAAAATTAAAATTCTTATAAATGTCATTCCAAGAATTTCTCCCTCTTTTAGAAATAAGGGCCAATTTTAAGGCATCAGAAATGGAATTGTCAGGAAAAATAAGGTTTTTTTTGTTTACTAGCTGCTGAATTTTTTTGCTTTAGGAGTGCTTTGGGCTGTTACAGAAAAGTCCCTTTTAATGAAGTATGTGCTTGCAATAAGATCAAAGGAATTTCAGGAAATAAAATGAAAATGAGGTCTTATAAAAAATTAGTACTGAAAATAAAAAAAAAAAAATCCCAAGAGTCCACTATCCAGTTACTAATCAGCTTTTGAATTATCTCTGAAATCAGAGTATACTTTGTTGTATTATTTATAAAAATTAATTACCCTGGAACCCAGACTGTATACTCTGTTTTCTGACATAGAGAAATACAAAGTTTTACACAACAGTGTGACCATATATTAACAGCCTTTAGGCTCAAAATAACCTTTACCTTCTGCAAAAGGAGCTCCTAGCAGCAGTGAGGTAAAATTACAATGTTCCCTTACTATTTTTCTATTCCAGTCACTAGAGAAAGGAATGATTTAGTAATGGCTCTGGTAATGAGCCAAAATGCTTTTTAGAAAGGTACAAAAATTCATGCTAGGATTTACTTGCCACAGCTGAAAAGTGTAAGCTAATGGAACCTAAAGTGATTCAGTGTGGAAAGAGTTCTCACACTTCCTCTTCAATGGGATGAAAGAGGGAGGACAGAAGGTTGTATTTTAGGAGGGACATTTTACGTGTCTTCAAGGGTTTCATCTTCCATATGAAGAGTTTTTCCATACCTTTGTAGTTTTCAAGTTATTTCATTTATTAGAGCAGCCAGACTGAATATACGTAGGAAAGAGTAGGTCATGCTGCAAAGAATTTACAAGCTGAAAAGCATGACATGAAAGGCAAAGAGAAATAACTGCTGTCTGGTTTTGCAGATGAGGAAATAAGGTCCAGAGAAATTAGGAACAATCCTTACAAATTACTTAGACAAAATTATCATATATGAGAGTTAAACTGACTTGAGTAGAAATTAAGCACTTCTGAAAATACCTGCTACGTGCTTTCCTGCACCCAGAAGAGCCTGGATCCTATCAACAATTGCCTTGCCAGGATGATATACAGGAAACACACAGGTTAGCATAGAGAACTATCAAAGAAAGTCATGATTTGTGATACATGCCACAAAAGTCACATGCACAATTACATAAAAAGACTAGGATGATTGCTAATCATGTTCAATTCAATTCCTAGTTGCATAAGGAATGCAGGCTAGAAGTCGTTGTAAGGACATTTATAGACATCCTGAAAAAATAGTACAGAACATACGAATTAGCTTTGCAAATAATTTCTAAAGTGGGGTTTCAACCATCATCAAGACCGTGTTTGTTACATGATCTTGTGCAGCCTGAAAATCAGCATTCTGACTTTCACCTTTATTCAGTGTTAAACACCACTTGAAACTTAAGGTTTCTTTGTTTTTCTTTTCTCAGTTTGACTCTTTGTAACTGGTGTTAATTCAGTATAACCTAGCTGTGTTCACTGTATATCTACATTCAGTTGCTCCATAAATGCTTCTTCTTTTGCTTTATTTTACTAAATACTCTCGGCTTCTGCATCAAAAAGTAGTTCATGAGTGAGTTGCCATGGTGATTTCAGGTGGCTGGAAAATGTCAAGATAGAATGTGTTGTGCATGTAAAGCTACAAATATGGAAACAAAACCAAAAGTAATTTTTTTGAGCATGATGGGTTAATGAAGTACATGTATACCTCTGTGAAACTGGAAAAACGACTTACTTTGTATCCACGAAAAAAGGTACCTGATCTTTCAAACAAAAAATAGTGAGCTCACATAAAACATCAGTAAAAAAATGAATATATGGATATTAATTTTGACACTTGACCTTGTCAAGTGTCCTGAAGGCTCTCTGCTGCATTTGACCTTAGCATTCCAGCCTCTGGATATAATTTTTCTTTTTTTTTTTTTTTTTTTTTTGGCAAAACAATGCAGACATGCACAAAATATTAGTCCAAATGATTAGCCTGCTCAAGGCCCAGCCTGGGTCTTTTTATTTGTTCTTACATGTACAGATTTATACACCATCACTTACAAATACATAGTTAAAACAGATACTTTTGCTCTCCTTGATTTACAATAAAGTTCCAAGTGAGGTGGAAAAAAGAAAGGGGAGGTTGGAAAGAAAATGAAAATTCTGCCTTAAAAGTGGAGATCAACTCAGTTTATGAAGGTGCATTTGTCAGCAAAACTGCCACCATGGACTTCCGGAGGGTAGACTTTGGCCTGTTCAGGACACTGGTTGAGAGAGCCCCTTGGGAGCCAATGCTGAAGGGCAAAGGGGTCCAGGAAGGCTGGGCATTCTTCAAGGAAGAAGTCTTAAAGGCACAGAAGCAGGCTGTCCCCATGTGCCGTAAGACAAATTGGCGGGGAAGATGACCGGCCTGGCTGAACCGAGGTCTACTACTGAGACTCAGGAAAAAAAGGAGAGCTTACCAGCTCTGGAAGAATGGACAGGCAACCCAAGAAGAGTACAGGGATCTTGTCAGGTCATGAAGAGAGGAAATTAGAAAGGCAAAAGCCCAGCTGGGACTCAACCTGGCCACTGTTGTAAGGGATAATAAGAAGAGTTTTCATAAATACGTCAACAGCAAAAAGAGAGCCAGGGAGAACCTCCATCCACTAGTGGATGCAAGGGGGAACATTGCCACTAAGGATGAGGAGAAGGCTGAGATACTCAACGCCTTCTTTGCCTCAGTCTTTAATGGCCCGACAAGTTATCCCCAGGGTACCCAGCCTCCTGAGCTGGAAGATGGGGACAGAGAGTGGAATGAACCCCCCATAATCCAGGAGGGAGCAGTCTTTGACCTGCTATGCCACCTGGACATCCACAAGTCTATGGGGCCGGATGGGATCCACCCAAGAGTACTGAAGGATCTGACAGAGGAGCTTGCCAAGCCACTCTCTATCATTTATCAGCAGTCCTGGATAACAGGGGAGGTCCCAGATGACTGAAAGTTGGCAAATGTGATGCCTATCTTCAAGAAGGGCCGGAAGGAGGATCCAGGGAACTACAGACCAGTCAGTCTGACCTCGGTACCGGGGAAGATTATGGAGTGGTTCATCTTGAGTGTGCTCACCAGGCACATGGAGGACAATCAGGGGATCAGGCCCAGTCAGCATGGGTTCACGAAAGGCAGGTCTTGCCTAACCAACCTGATTTCCTTCTATGACCAGGTGACCCGCCTGGTAGATGAGGGAAAGGCTGTGGATGTTGTCTACCTGGACTTCAGCAAAGCCTTTGACACAGTCTCCCATAGCATTCTCCTGGAGAAGCTGGCATTTCATGGCCTAGATGGGTGTACTCTTCACTGTGTCAAAAACTGGCTGGATGGCTGAGCCCAGAGAGTCGTGGTGAATGGAGTTAAATCCAGTTGGCAGCCGGTCACAAGTGGTGTCCCCCAGGGCTCAGTTCTAGGGCCAGTCTTGTTTAATATCAATGACCTGGACGAGGGGATTGAGTGTGCCCTCGGTAAGTTTGCAGACGACACCAAACTGGGTGGGAGTGTTGATCTGCTGGAGGGGAGGAGGGCTCTGCAGAGGGACCTGGACAGGCTGGATCGATGGGACGAGGCCAATTGTATGAGGTTCAACAAGGCCAAGTGCCGGGTCCTGCACTTGGGTCACAACAACCCCATGCAGCGCTACAGGCTTGGCGAAGAGTGGCTGGAAAGCTGCCTGGTGGAAAAAGACCTGGGGGTACTGACTGACAGCCAGCTGAATATGAGCCAGCAGTGTGCCCAGGTGGCCAAGAAGGCCAACAGCATCCTGGCTTGTATCAGGAATAATGTGGCCAGCAGGAGCAGGGAAGTGATTGTGCCCCTGTACTGGTGAGGCCACACCTTGAATTCTGTGTTCAGTTTTGGGCCCCTCACTACAGGAAAGATGTTGCCTTGCTGGAGCATGTCCAGAGGAGAGCAATGAAGCTGGTGAGGGGTCTGGAGCACAAGTCTTACGAGGAGCGGCTGAGGGAACTGGGGTTGTTTAGTCTGGAGAAGAGGAGGCTAAGGGGAGACCTTATTGCCCTCTACAACTGCCTGAAAGGAGGCTGTAGTGAGGTGGGGGTCGGCCTCTTCTCCCTGGTAACAGATGATAGGACGAGGGGGAATGGCTTGAAGCTGCGTCAGGGCAGGTTTAGGCTAGACATTAGGAAAAACTTCTTCACCGAGAGGGTTGTCAGGCTCTGGAATGGGCTGCCCAGGGAGGTGGTTGAGACCCCATCCCTGGAGGTATTTAAAAGATGGGTAGATGAGGTTCTTAGGGACAACGTGTAGTGGTGGGATTGCAGGGTTAGGTTAAAGGTTGGACTTGATGATCTTAAACGTCTTTTCCAACCAAAGCAATTCTATGGTTCTATGATTTGGGCCTTTGATAATGAGTTGATTAGGTGATTTAGAATATAAATCTGAAAATTTAGGAGGGTATGATACTTCTAGAGAAGAGAAATTTTCAATTACTTAACTCTGCTTTTCTGAATATTTGTCCTTAGAGAATGTGTACTTATCTGGGTGTACCTAAAGAATAAAGTAAGCTTTCCGACGTGAGAAGGTGATTTTCAGAACAGAGGTAATTTTTTAGGAAAACAAAACAAATAAGCATAATTTATAGCACAATTTATTTGGCCAGAGAATGTAAACTGGATTCTGGTTTAGAATTTCAACTTTTAATGTTATATCACAAAATATTCTTCTCTTTGAGATTTACTTAAGGTTTCTATTAAACTTACAAGAATGCATTGCTTTGTTTCAGTGATATGAGTCAAAGAATGAACCCAGTCCCCCAGCCAGTAACTAATTGTTACAGTGTCAGTGCTGAAAAGGGGATAGCACAACGTGTAATCTCATAACCTAATCTTTCTTTCACCCCTCCCAGACTTCTCTGTATTCTAATGGGACAATACCAAGAAGCGAATCACCATCCTTGTTCTTTTAGTACACATAGCAGTGCTGCAATTGCTCCTCATCCCCCAGGCTCATCCCCATTGCTGGGGCCAGAACTTAAAAAAGTTATCTTGTTAGGTAAGTATTTCCCAGGCTTGGGAGAGGGTAGGAAAGACAAGACATTTGCATCCTCTCACGACTGTAATTTTCAGAGCGTATAAAAATATCTGAAAGATTCACTGTCACAGTGTTGGAGACTCGTTTTGGGCAGTGGGAACTAAACTTGCAGTATTCAAAGTCTACATTGCATGGAAGACACCCAAGAAAAAACTGCTCTTTAGCATGCCCCAACTTCTTTGAGAAAGCTACTTGGATTGGGTTTCAGGAACAAAGTCATGCATATGTGTCAAAGTCCAATATGCTCTGGACAAGTTCTTTTAGATATTCCATACATCACATGTAGAAGTGTAATGTTTAATTGTATTGGGTCAAGCTGCATAGTTCTGTGCTTTCTATTGGTATGTAGAAAGGGGTTGATAACACACCAATGTTTTGGCTACTGCTGAGCAGTGCTCAAACAGCATCAAAGCTCTGTCTCCAAAATTTCCCCCCCCCACCATCACCAATAGGTTGAAAGGGGGCATGACCTTGGGAGGGGATGTAGCCAAGACACCTGACCCAAACCAACCAAAGAGATATTCCATACCATATGACGTCAGCTCAGATATAAAAACTAAGGGAAAAGGAAGAGGAGGGGAGGCATTCGTCTTTTATGATGTTTTGTCTTCTGGAACAATAACTATGCGTACTGAAGCCCTACTTCCCAGGAAGTGGCTGGACATTGCCTGCTGATGGGAAGTAGAGAATAAAATCTTGTTTTCCTTTTGCTACTACTCACGACCTTTGCTTTTGCTTTTTTATTAAAATGCCTTTATCTTGACCCACGAGTTTTCTTTCTTTTCCATCTTTTCCATCTCATTCTCTCCCTGCCTGTCCTGCTGAAGAGGGGAGAGATAGAGTGGCTTGGTGGCACCTGGCATCCAGCCAAGGCCAACCCACCACATTAATATAAAAATTAGTTATTTGAAGATATTTGATCTTACATGGATTTTCTGATTTAGAGGAGTTTTACGAGCTATACGAATGTAAGTTATACTTGGCAAAACACAGCTATTTCACTACACAGTTCAATCACAATGCCGATGTGATTTCCACTACCAGTCTCTATAACATGCTCACTGTCATGATGCTGGGTGTTCCCAGTTGCCAGGAAGGAATATGTGGGTTGAAGCCAGCTCAAGCCTATTGCTGTCTCTAAAATTCTTTGTTTAGTTGTTCAGTACTAACATTCTGTGTTGGGTTGAGACACATATTCACTCCCCTGTGCTGGTCTGGCTAACTCAAGGAGACACACTCTTTTAATGAACTCAGGAAGAAACATTTACATCACCAGCTGATTCACTCAGCTGTTGATAGCTGTTTATCTAAAACATAGGTTACCCTCCAGTCCCTTCAGAGCATAACCTGGCAAGTGTGGGAAAAGTGTTCCCTTTTGTGCTTCTTCTGAAGAACTGCTTTTGGCAAACATCATACTGGGCTATATGGGGAACTTTCTTCATCTACAAAAGAATCCTTAAAATGTAACCATGGAGCTACGTAAAAAATAAATCAAGCAAAAGAAAGTAAGAAAGCGTTGTTGATGCTGAATTACTGTCTAATTATATGTTTTTAAACATAGGTTTGCAATGTGAAAAATGCAACTGAAGGTCTTCAAATAGCTTTATGTTTGTAAGTGGCCCACAGGCAGTTTTTCAGAGGCCCAAGCTATGAACAGTAGTTTCTCCCACTTATCCTGTACTGAGTACTGAGAAAATTACCTTCAATAGCATCAGGTTCTTGGGTCAGGCTGTTAACCTCTTAAAATTTTTATTGTCTATGTATTGCTATTACCTCCTACCACCTGTGCACTGTTACAAGGCATTTTCTTTTTGATGAGCCTGTCTTTTATTGGCAGTATATTTTCTTCATCATAAATGCCCTGGTTTTTACAATTCAAATTATTATCTTTTAGGGAAAAATATTATAATTTTTACTCTGTTCTCCCACCTGGGTCTGTTGAATGAAAAGACTTGTTACATTCGCCAAGGATAACAATAAAAGCAATTACAACATGGCAGATTCTATTTTTTCAGGCTGCATTTTAGAGCCTTTATTTTCCTTTGGTCTTCATCCCAAACTCCATTTTATAATAACTTTCACCATAGGAAGAAAAGAGCTTTAAGATTTGTCCTTAGCAGCAGGAATGAGTGCTAATCAGCTATAAATTAGTTCTAGTCATTCACAAACATGTAGAGTAGGCTCATTACATGGAAAGTAATAATGAAAAAGCTACTCTTCCTGCAGAATTTAATTTTACTAGTAGAAACTAGTATCGATGATAAGCCAGAAAAGGCTGAGATAGTCTACTCTACAAAACGTTAGGGTATTTTTGCTCCTTTTAAGATTTTAAGATCTGACTGTCTAAGATGCCAAACTAGAGATAGTTTAGAGTCCGTGATTTTCCAGAAAGAGCTCATCACTAAAAGCTTACTATTTCTCATAATGGATTTTCAGACTTCAGAGGTACTTCACCGTAAGTGAAGTCTAAATACTTTGTTTGGACTGACTCAATTTTATACTTCAAAATGTAGTTTCTGAAGTCTTGTAAAGTTCCAGCAAAATACAAGATCTAAGTACTTACACTCATATCCTTTTGTCACAGAAGAGAAAAAGTTGTTGGGTTTCCATGATTTTACTTTTTTTTTAATGGGGCTTTCAATTTCAGTTGGTAAGGAATGAATCAAAGAAAGCTGCTTTTATCCTTAGTTAAATATAATTTTCATCTGAACTAAAGAGTGAAATACTAACTTTAGAGCTTTTGCTATTTCAGTACTTTACTACGTTAGAACTTTAACTAATCAAGTATCAAAAAAAGTGTACAGAATTTTAAGTTAAAAATATTCAAATCTCCTTTCTAATTAGAACAGTATGTTTTAATACTCTACATGGTGGAAAATTCTGATATTTTATTCAAATATGTGTATAGAAACGTGCTTTAAAATACTGATTTGTATCTGTATCAAAGCACAATTTTCCACTATTGACACAGAGTCATGTGAATGTATCTAGGTATAAATATCATAGAATCACAGAATCATACAATGTTTTGGGTTGGAAGGGACCCCTAGAGGTCATCTAGACCAACCCCCCTGCAGTCAGCCAGGACACCTTTAACCAGATCAGGCTGCTCAGAGCCCTGTCCAACCTGGTCTTGAATGCTTCCAGGGATGGGGCCTCCACCACCTCTCTGGGAAACCCCTTCCAGTGTTTCACTAACTTCATTGTAAAGAATTTCTTCCTTATATCCAGTCTAAAGCTACTCTGTTTTAGTTTAAAACCATTACCCCTTGTCCTGTCACAGCTGGCCCTACTAAAAAGATTTTCCCAGTCTTTCCTAGAGTCTCCCTTTAACTACTGAAAGGCTGCAATAAGGTCTCCCCGCAGCCTTCTCTTCTCCACGCTGAACAACCCCAACTCTCTCAGCCTGTCCTCATAGGAGAGGTGCTCCAGCCCTCAGATCATTTTTGTGGCCCTCCTCTGGACCCGCTCCAACAGTTCCATGTCCTTTGTGTGCTGAGGGCTCCAGAGCTGGATGCAGGACTCCAGGTGAGGTCTCACCAGAGCAGAGTAGAGGGGCAGAATCACCTCCCTTGACCTGCTGGCCACACTTCTCCTGATGCAGCCCACAATACGGTTGGCCTTCTGGGCTGCCATCGCACATTGCCGGCTCATGTCCAGCTTTTCATCCACCAGCACCCCCAAGTCCCTCTCGGCAGGGCTGCCCTCAATCCTTTCTTCCCCCAGCCTGTACTGATACTGGGGGTTATCCCGACCCAGGTGCATGACCTTGCACTTGGCCTTTTTGAACCTCATGAGGTTCACACAGGCCCACCTCTCCAGCCTGTCCAGGTCTCTCTGGATGACATTCCGACCTTCTGGCGTATCAACCGCACCACTCAGTTTGGTGTCATCCGCAAACTTGCTGAGGGTGCATTCGATCTCGCTGTCTAAGTCATTGATGAAAACATTAAACAGCACCAGTCCCAGTATGGACCCCTGAGGGACACCACTCGTCACCGGTCTCCATCCGGACATCGAGCTGTTGACCACTACCCTCTGGATGCGACCATCCAGCCAGTTCCTTATCCACCAAACAGTCCACCCATCAAATCCATAGCTCTCCAATTTAGAGAGAAGGATGTTGTGGAGGACCGTGTCAAAGGCTTTGCAGAAGTCCAGATAGATGATGTCCATTGGTTTTCCCTTGTCCACTGATGCTGTCACACCATCATAGAAAGCCACTAGGTTCGTCAGGCAGGACTTGCCCTTGGTGAAGCCATGCTGGCTATCTCGAATTACCTCTCTGGCCTCCATGTGCACATATGAATGATACTTGTACACAAAGAATGTAATTTGATCACATCTAATTTTGGCCTCTGCAGTACAAGATACTGACTTGTCAGAGCAACTCACCAGAGAACTTTGAAGATTGATGGGGTCTGGAACACTGGATATGCAAGTGGCAGTTGAGAGAGCATGGCTTGTTCAGTACGGAGAAAAGAAGATGAAAGAGCGGCTTTATAAAGCTATCTAATGGAAAAATATAGAGAGGATAGAGACCAGACTCTTCTTGGAGAAGTACAGTAGAAGGTTAAATTGCAATAGACATGAGTTCCAAGAATGTGAATTAATCTTTTTCTCTATGGCAGTAATGCAACTTCAGGGCAGGCTCCCAGGGTGGTGGTGGAAACTCCCTGGAGGTGTTTCAAACTCAGAGGGACATGGCCTGAGCAACACAATCCCACTGGACTTTCACTTTACAGGAGGCTGGCACAGATGACTTCAGGAGGTCACTTCCAATCTTTATTACTGTGATTCTATGTTTCTACTTAATGAAGGTTGCTAAAAAGTTTAACAAGCATTTGTAGTCTATTCTGGTGAATTATTACTGTTCTGCATACAAAAATATTTTGTCTTTTTTATTATACGAGCTGGAAGCACTCTCCAGGCATTGACTACATAAAATACATTGTCAAGTATAACAGTGCGTGTTTGTACATCTATCTATCCATCCATCCATCCACACAATTATATATACATTTCATATTCTGGGCCTATGCATTTTGACTATTAAACAACACTGTCCTTTTGTCATTAAAGTAATCGCGAACATTTTATGACCACCCAAATCCTTTAAAACAGTGAATATTATTTACTTTCTCTGCTTAACAAACAGAAGAAAAGAATTGGAATAACTTCATGGTTTACTCCATGTGCTTGTACATTCTTAGCTTTGGTTTGCAGTGTGTAAGCTTTCTGAGTGACAGATAATTAAGCCATGAATCTCAGGCATACTTATTCAGAAAAGGTATTTTGGGCTTCTAAGGGGAATTGTTATATTTCATTTTTAACATATGTAAATGAAAATTCTTGTGGTGTACCATGGAGCACATTTCCTCCTTAGGCTCAAACTCTTCATGGGTAAATTGTTTTAATATGCAAGCTACCATTCCAGTATATGTCAACCATAGAAATTAAAATCAATACAATATTTCAAATAGCCTGATACCTAGTAACATACAAATGGCTCAACAATTCATCACTGACTGCAGGGACATATCTGAGTAATACTGATATCAGTAGTATTAGAAAAGCTTAATGTGCCAATAGAAAAACTTTCAGTTGGTGTATATGTATAGACATCTGAAAAAGAAATAAAATATTATTTCTGTGAGTAATACTATGCTACTTTGGTCAATAGCATCCACATGTGGATCGGTCAGAAACTGAACAGAAAAATATCTTATTAGAAGTATTTTTCTCCCTGATAAAAAAAACTCAAAAAGTTATTTATTAATGTGCTAGCATCTATTTAGTTTGGAACAATCATTTCAAAGTTTAATGGAAAATTACAGCAGAATTTTACTTTTATGAAAGTTCACACAAGCAAGACAGGAAGTTTCTTAGTGCAGGGGAACATAAAACTAAATTCCATCTCCATTTCTTCCATTACCTAAGCACCAAGTGACTTAATTTTCAGCATGATTCTGTAACCTAGCAGTTTCCCTCAGTGCTAGCTTTCCTGTGAGTTACATATGGACACAGAAGCAGCACCATGACACCACTCTCTGAAAAAGTATTGTCACTGATCCTGTACTGAACAGGCTCCAAGCCATTTAGAGAAAAGCTTTATTCTTAATCTAAATTTCTCAACCTAGGCTCTGGAGTTGACACAACAGCATTGTTTAAAATTAACAGTAATCTACTAGAAGTTAAAGAGGTGCTCACTTTGAAATTTTACTTTACACCATTACTTAAGTTAGTGCAACTTCCACTGCCTGCTAGACATCCCTGTTGCATGCAGCTTGCAGGTTTCTGTACTTTACTTGTCATCATTTAGTCAGTATCTTGCAATAATTTTTTGTGGCTGACACACCTGTAAGACTGTAATGGGTGCCACCACATTGTCCATTTGGGACTGCATTAAGAAAACAGAATCAAGACTTCTATGGGAAGTTTCACAGGAATTCCTCTCTGTGAGAGTCATTGGTTTCCAAGACCTTTGTGTCCTGCCTGATGGCTTTGAGGCAAAAATCAAGGTATTATTTTTCGTATGTTAAGGCCAGCTCTGTGCTTCAACAGTTCAAACCCAATGCTTTACCTGTTGCATCTTTCTGTCATGCTCTTGATCAAATGACACCGGATTAATTTCAGAAGTGAGTTTGGCAGACTAAACCTCAAAACTACTGACCTCAACATCTGTTTCAAACAGATCTTTTCAGTCATCTTCATGATGTGCTGCAAAAGACAGCAAAGAGCTTTCAGGCTCCTTGTTCCCTCCTTAAGGAAGGTTTTAGAATTTCATTAGAAATAAAATCTTACAAAAGAAAAATTTGGGGTTTTTTTTGCTTAGATATGTTCATTATATTTAAACATAGTGACAATAACATTTTCTTCATTTAAAATACAAACAAATAACAACCAGTTGTTATTAGAAAAAGGAACCTTAGCAAGGAAAAGTGTTTAGTAGCAGATCCAGGGTTTTTAAAAATATGACACAATGCTAGCAGAACTCCACCCTTTTGGACTCCCTTTATGGGTTCAGATATTTCAAGACCATGGCAGTTGATATAGCCCGTTCGTGACGCATGTGAAGGGAGCTCAGACAGAACATATGGAAGTATCTTTACCTCTGAAAAAAATGTGACCTTCTTTATATATAAAAGTTTGCATGAAAGACCATTGACTATAATCCCCTGTATAAATATATATACTGTCATACATACTCACATTGTAACTACTTTATTTCCTTGAAATTTGCAACTTAACAGAACAGACATATATGTTATATGGTATGATACATAGCTTATGTATATAGCATACACTGTATGCTATTGTCTTCAAGCACATCTTCAGGAATCTTCCATCATAGTTTTTAACAACTAGAAGGAGATTAAACTATTACTTTCAAGACCATTGAAGATGATGTTGGAACATACTAAAAAAATCAGTGGTCACTGCCTGTCACTGACCGTGGCATATAAATGTGATAAAAGGATGAAATTAAGAATGTAAAAATAGAAACTGAAGAACAGATTTCCTAATTATGAAGCTTATTTTTCTGAGAGCAAAACTTCCTACAGCAAGTCCAGTAGGAACTGTCTTAACTTTGTAATAGAGGTTGGCTAAGCAGAGGTTACTTTAGAGTCTTTGAGATGCAGTGGCCTCTACAAAAAAGAAGAAAAAAAAAAGTGATTTCTACATCTTTATCATAGAACCATAGAATCATAGCATGGTTTGGATTGGAAGGGAGCTTAAAGATCATCTAGTTCCTACCCCACTGCCATGGTCAGGGACCAGGTTGATCAGTGCCGCATTCAACCTGACCTTGAACACTTCCAGGGATGGGGTATCCACAGCTTCTCTGGGCAATCTGTTCCCATGCCTCACCACCCTCATCATGAAGACCTTCTTCCTTGTATCTAGCCTAAATCTATCCTTTTTCAGCTTAAAGCCATTACCCCTTGACCTATCACTACACGCCCTTGTACAAAGTCCCTCTCCAGCTTTCTTGCAGGCCCCCTTGAGGTACTGGAAGGCTGCTACAAAGTCTCCCTGGAGCCTTCTCTTCTCCAGACTGAACAGCCCTAACTCTCTCAGCCTGTCTTCATCTTTGTGGCCCTCCTCTGGACTTGCTCCAACAGGTCCATGACCTTCTTATGCTGGCGGCCCCAGAGCTGAACACACTACTCCATGTGGGGTCTCATGAGAGAGGAGCAGAGGGGGAGGATCACCTCGCTCGACCTGCTGGTCATGTTATGAATAATTTCTTTATGAATCACATTTTTTTTTAATTATCACACTTCTTTTTTTATGGCATCTTTTCTTCCTCTATGTCATAGCCATAGTGATAAAAGACAGCAGAATCCACACAGTATAGACTTCTATGCTGTCAGGTTCATATATGGTATCTGTACATCAGCTTCCTTTCAGATATGCCCAACTGATCAACATGAGTCCTGTTTGCAGTAAATTTCCTTTTTTAAAAGGCAGAATACCTGAATCCTTCTTTTAATATTCACTGGCAGTCAGCTGAGGCCAAGGGCTTGTGAATCCACTTGAAAGTAGACAGAACAAAATACTGATATATACACCAGAAATAATTTGGCATTGGCCAGAAAATGGATGACATGACAAAGTGGATCACTTTCCTTTCTAACTTTTCTGCTTGTTATTAGAGTAAAAATTCTTGATTTTATTTTACTCTTTAAGGAATGCATTTCACTTTTGATTTTGTTCTTTGTCTGGCACAGAAAAATCTGTCATGATCAAAGAGAGTGGAATTACTGTCTAGGAACAGAAAATGAAATATTTTCTTATTAAATAGAAGAATTTTCAAAATATTGTACATTGAATACAATATTTTCAAGTAGAGATCCTACCTCTAAGGAAAACAAGAATATCTCCTCTGGCCTTTTCCTACAATAACTATTTCTCATTAATTATGTTTCAAAATAGATCTTTTTTTAAATTGTAATTGTCACTGTGATTTGAGCTATCCTCCCCAGGTTAATTCTCTCACAAAGTTAATATTTTTGTAGATTTTTTTTTCTTTTTTAGTTTTAAGAAATAACCCACCAATAATTTGGCATATGCTCTTACACAGTTATTTTCTGGACTGTTTCTCACTGCCCATTCTTGCTGTCCATCATGTCTTGTCGAATAAAAGGACCACAGTTCCCACCAGGAAGTATGTACATTTCAGTAGACCAGATGCCAGACATTTAAATCACCAGCTGCAGTAGTACAGCCTACTCTTTTTAGTACCATGCCACAAATTATTCATATGGTTTCTGCACATTTTCTTTCTTGTTCATGATTCTTACACACCAGGTATTTAAACAGTAATCAGGCAAGTAACAGAGATGCATGGTTAGTATTATAGCTGTGAATGTGTAGCATAAAGATAAAGCTGTCCAGTTTTATGCCTCTGCAGATGGGACTCCGCTGATTGTGCCTTTGATGAGGTCATAGAATTGGTGGGTCAGAGCGTTGCAAGCCATCGTTTGGGGTTTTTTGGTTGTTTTGGGTTTTTTTTTTCAATTCTCCCCAGGATACCTTTGTTTTTCTACCTCATTCATATCTTTTATTGTTATCAGATATCACTTATTGTTTCTCTTCTTACTTCATAGAATCATAGAATCATAGAATCACCTCGGTTGGAAAAGACCTTTAAGATCATCGAGTCCAACCTTTAACCTAACCCTGCAATCCCACCACTACACGTTGTCCCTAAGAACCTCATCTACCCATCTTTTAAATACCTCCAGGGATGGGGTCTCAACCACCTCCCTGGGCAGCCCATTCCAGAGCCTGACAACCCTCTCGGTGAAGAAGTTTTTCCTAATGTCTAGCCTAAACCTGCCCTGACGCAGCTTCAAGCCATTCCCCCTCGTCCTATCATCTGTTACCAGGGAGAAGAGGCCGACCCCCACCTCACTACAGCCTCCTTTCAGGTAGTTGTAGAGGGCGATCAGGTCTCCCCTCAGCCTCCTCTTCTCCAGACTAAACAACCCCAGTTCCCTCAGCCGCTCCTCGTATGACTTGTGTTCCAGACCCCTCACCAGCTTGGTTGCTCTCCTCTGGACCTGTTCCAGCAAGGCAACATCTTTCCTGTAGTGAGGGGCCCAAAACTGAACACAGTATTCGAGGTGCGGCCTCACCAGCACCGAGTACAGGGGCACGATCACTTCCCTGCTCCTGCTGGCCACACTATTACTGATACAAGCCAGGATGCCATTGGTCTTCTTGGCCACCTGGGCACACTGCTGGCTCATATTCAGCCGGCTGTCAATCAGTACCCCCAGGTCTTTTTCCACCAGGCAGCTTTCCAGCCACTCTTCGCCAAGCCTGTAGCGCTGCATGGGGTTGTTGTGACCCAAGTGCAGGACCCGGCACTTGGCCTTGTTGAACCTCATACAATTGGCCTCGGCCCATCGATCCAGCCTGTCCAGGTCCCTCTGCAGAGCCCTCCTCCCCTCCAGCAGATCAACACTCCCACCCAGTTTGGTGTCATCTGCAAATTTACTGAGGGCACACTCAATCCCCTCGTCCAGGTCATTGATAAAGATATTAAACAAGACTGGCCCTAAAACTGAGCCCTGGGGGACACCGCTTGTGACCGGCCGCCAACTGGATTTAGCTCCATTCACCACGACTCTCTGGGCTCGGCCATGCAGCCAGTTTTTGACACAGTGAAGAGTACATCCATCTAGGCCATGAAATGCCAGCTTCTCCAGGAGAATGCTATGGGAGACTGTGTCAAAGGCTTTGCTGAAGTCCAGGTAGATAACATCCACAGCCTTTCCCTCATCTACCAGGCGGGTCACCTGGTCATAGAAGGAAATCAGGTTGGTTAGGCAAGACTTGCCTTTCGTGAACCCATGCTGACTGGGCCTGATCCCCTGATTGTCCTCCATGTGCCTGGTGAGCACACTCAAGATGAACCGCTCCATAATCTTCCCCGGTACCGAGGTTAGGCTGACTGGTCTGTAGTTCCCTGGATCCTCCTTCCGGCCCTTCTTGAAGAGAGGCGTCACATTTGCCAACCTCCAGTCATCTGGGGCCTCCCCTGTTCTCCAGGACTGCTGATAAATGATAGAGAGTGGCTTTGCAAGCTCCTCTGCCAGCTCCTTCAGCACTCTTGGGTGGATCCCATCTGGCCCCATAGACTTGTGGATGTCCAGGTGGCATAGCAGGTCAAAGACTGCTCCCTCCTGGATTATGGGGGGTTCATTCCACTCTCTGTCCCCACCTTCCAGCTCAGGAGGCTGGGTACCCTGGGGATAACTTGTCGGGCCATTAAAGACTGAGGCAAAGAAGGCGTTGAGTATCTCAGCCTTCTCCTCATCCTTAGTGGCAATGTTCCCCCTTGCATCCACTAGTGGATGGAGGTTCTCCCTGGCTCTCTTTTTGCTGTTGACGTATTTATGAAAACTCTTCTTATTATCCCTTACAACAGTGGCCAGGTTGAGTCCCAGCTGGGCTTTTGCCTTTCTAATTTCCTCTCTTCATGACCTGACAAGATCCCTGTACTCTTCTTGGGTTGCCTGCCCCTTCTTCCAGAGCTGGTAAGCTCTCCTTTTTTCCCTTAGTCGCACTAGTAGTCCTCTGTCCAGCCAGGCCACAGGCACTCACCTTACCAAAGATGCCATCTTACTCTGTTGCTTCTTTTTTCCCCTCTCTCATTTCCCTGTGAAGAGCAGGCTATCACACTGAAATGGCAGTTGCCTCCCACTACCAATGTAAAAAGAACATGGTAGTAGAGATATGAGGTTATGCCAAAAGGAAATGTATGGAATTCAAGTTTTTTTCTATAAAACAACCAGTCACATGGTGGGTAGTAATGCAAAGTTACCTTTTTTGTCCAGTTTAAACATGGAGTAAACATGCTGATAATTCAAGGCTGAAATGGACTCTAGAGTTAGCTGAGAATTTTTCCAAAATAAATGTCCTCACTTTTTCTTGCTTGGCATTGAAATATGGTCTATGCATATGTACAGATTATTGCACATATTCTGAACTGTTCACAAGACCAGAACTGTTCTCTTCCTGGTGTAGAAGTGAGACTCATTCTCCAAGGACACTCAAAGCACTCAACTACACCTTGGAGATTGCCCACCATAAAACTTATGCATCATCATCTTTCAAATCTTTATTTAAAACACATCTTAGCCTTGGCAGATGCATAACGCTTCAACCAAGCTGGATGGTCATGATGAGTCTGCTACCTGTTGTGCTAAATATTCCCTTATTCTGCCTCCTTCTTTATCAACTTTGGTGTCTGCAGGGCTTTTTCTTTATATTTTCTCACTCCTCTCTGCCACAGCTGCCATACTGCTTTTCCCACCCTTTTTTAAACATACTTTTGCAGAGGCACCACCAGTGTGGCTGGTAGGCCCAGCTCTGACCTGTAGTGGGTGTGTTTTGGAGATTACTAGAACCATCTAGAACTGGCTGTGTCTAGCAAGGGAAGCCCCTTGTCTCTCCTCACAAAGGCCACCCGTACAGCACCCTGCTGCCAACACCTTGGCATCTACACCCAATGCAGATTAACTGGTTACATTAAACTAAAAAAAGTTGAAAACTGAGTGTTCTACTTTTTAAAGGTAGAGATATCATAATCAATGCCATTATTTTTCTAAGGATTTTATAACATGTTTTTAGGAACTAAACCACTAAAATATGACACAGTAGGCAAGTAACATTATTCACAATGTTCGGAGTTTTGGAAAAGCCAGAAAATGAATTAAGACAATGCTCCACCCACTTACTGCCAAAATGTTTCATTAATTACCAGAAGCTTCGTAAAAGGCTTGGCTGTGGTTTCCTTTTCATTTGTGTCAGAGCTGATGCAAGCTGCCATTGCAGGAGAGAATGTTGCCATCAATGAAGGCATGCACGCTGAACAGAGTCTGTGGCCATCTTAGGCAGTGCATAGCTCATCACATTCTTAGTTGTTAAACGATGTAATGCAACCTTTTAAATGTCAACCGATTACAACTAGTACGGTCTTTCTTATTCCCCGCTCCCCTTTACATGAATGTACACATGCACACTTAAACACACAAAAGTATTGATAGCTATATGCACCTCAAAACCCAAATACTTCACATTACATTTGTTACATAAAAGACTTTAATAACAAAGATCCTGTCCTGGTTTTGGCTGGGATAGAGTTAATTTTCTTCACAGAAGCTAGCATAGGGCTGTGCTTTGGATTTAGTGCTAGAAGAATGTTGATAACATGCTGATGTTTTTAGTTGTTGTCAAGTAGTGCTCAGACTGTTCAAGGACTTTTTGAGCTTCTCCTGCTCGGCCAGGTGCATAACAAGCTGGGAGTACAGCACAGCTAGGACCCAAAATGACCAAAGAGCTATTCCATACCATATAACGTCATGCTCGGGTGGGTGTTTGGTGGGTCGGTCGGTCACGGGGAGAGTGATCGCTGCTCAGGTACTGATCGCTGCTCGGGACGGGCTGAGCATCGGTTGGCGGGTGGTGAGCAATTGCATTGTGCATCATTCGTTTTGTATATTCTGTATATTTTGTTATCATTCTCATTATTACTATTATTATTATTTTCTCTTATTAAACTGTCTTTATCTCAGCCCTCGGCTCTAACCTTTTTCTCCTTCCCGATTCTCTCCCCCATCCCATTGAGGGAGGGTGGGGGGGGAGTGAGCGAGCGGCTGCGTGGTGCTTAGTTGCCAGCCAGGTTAAACCACGACAGATCCATAGGAAATAGACCTGTGACATCTGAGTTAAAAGTGGAGTTCTTATGTGTCAGGACTACCTCAAACAGGACATGCTTTCTCTTTTTTTTTTTTTTTAATTTTTGTTATATATTAAGTATCTAAGAAACTTATACTTTGGAAAAAAAAATTGTAGCAGGTACAATTTTCACATTACTATACGTGGACAGTGAATTTGATGTGAATTAGAGAGAAGTGTGAAAACATTTTACTTGTTTGATTTCATAAGGTTTTGAAAGGGGAAGTTTCCTAATCTTGTTTTCCTATCCTTCCCATGAGTCAGTTCCAGATGTCTACTGATAGTTGAAAGAACATGGAACTCCAAAAAGTTATACCCATAAGCTATGCCACACGAGAAAGGAAGGGAAATTCACATTTTATTTACTTCCCAGATCTTTCTAATTTGCTTATTTTTTGTGTTAATTTTAGCCTGAAAATTGCAAAAAGTTAGATATATTGCCTTAAGGTAGCACACTAAAATTTAGTCAGCCGTTTTCTACCACAGAGCAGCTGGGAAGAAATGTATGGAGAGAAATAACTGATAGCTTCTCTCAGATACTGATGTCCTCTTCCTCTGGTAAGGCCAAACTCATCCATCAGCCAAAGCTTAATGTATGGGACTCTGCTTTCTTTTGATTTAATGGGAGTCAGCTCATAAGAATCCGTATATTTGTCCTTAGCACCCAGGACTGTGATAGGAAATGTCCTAATGGAGACAATGAGAAATGGAAAGTTCTTACTGCATCCTGTGTCACTCTGCCAGCACAAAAAAGGTGTGGCATATTCTGTTCCTTGTTATGAAACTTCAGAAATGTGCCCAGTATTCTGTTAGTTTGAGAGCAGAGCTTAGCATTTCTCTCCACATGTCCTCAGTGAACACTCAGGACAGAAACTATTAAACAGTAGGAAAAGAGTGACAGAATTTGACCCTGTAAAGTTTTTACATTTCAAACATCTTGAAATGAAAATAGTACAGTCTTCTTGGCAAAAGGCCAGATTCCAATATGCTGTTGAGTGTTAAATACCTTCTTGACTATGCAAGGAATCTTATTTTTATTGCAATTATTATATTTTAACTTTTTTGATTAATGACATTGAACCCTTATAAAGAAAAGGCAAGATAAGTTTTTGAGAGTCTAAAGATGTGCAACAAGTTTACATTTTCATCCAAAGAGTATATGAATAATTGCATATCAAGAAACAGGTCCTTCGGGTTTGGTCAGGGCAAGAGGAGATAAGTACTCCCATCGTCTACAGTTAGTAAAAGAGAAATTCATGGAAGCCAAATCATAGGGCATAAACCAGTATTTGTTTATCCATCTGCCTTATTTTTCTTCACCGTCCAGAGATTAAGGCATATACACATGCTACATTAAGCATCCTAGAGGAACAATTGCAAGTAGCTATCTTTTTTTGAAGCATTGTCGATTTGCTTTTCTAATTACTAAAATAATTAAGAATTTGTGACAGTTATGTTCTGAATTAATGGTAAAGAAATGAGCTGTAACACATAGAATGCTCTGTTCCATTGCCTACAACATGCTTCGGGAGAATTATTTGTACTATGCTTATGCTCATGCTCACTTCTGCAAATAGCATGAATCCAACTGGGTGCAGTGATAATTAAAAAGTGAATGAACTTACCTATTTAGCTCATCTGAGAAGCAAAGGAATTCTAAATTGCCCAACTTAGAAGTGGGTATACTTCATTTACTACCATATGATGTTGGCTAGGCATTGCATGCCCATGTGGTGATAATAGGAATACTCTTAAATTAAGACATGTTTCTGGAGAAGGATTAAGCAGGTTATGGGAGATAAGCAAGTGAGAAAGGGAACTAATTATTGTTTAGAATTGTTTTTTATAATTAAAAGATCAGATTTGATTTAAAGAAGTAACTGTCCCTTGTAATCTCTACCTAAGTCTTTGCCCTTCCTTTGACAGCAAATACACAGAAATAAAGCCAATTCCTGTGGCAATCTCTGCCACAGCACTGAGGTCTGAATAAACTGTACTTTCTTGTCAGATGCTGAAGGTAGTTCTCCATACTAACTGATTTGGTGACATTGGAATCGGAAGGGGGCAGAGTCCTCTATTGGAAGATACATATAGTTCTGTTGCAAGTCCTCCTCAGTTGCCTAGGAACATTTTCTTTTTATTTTCCTTGCTGAAGTGAAAGAGGAAATTTACCAAGTCAGCACCTATTTATTCTTCTGAATGTCAATACTGTCAAAAAGGAAGATTATAAAATGATTTGTTTTTAAATTAGAATTGTTAACCACTAATCACATGAGCATAAGTAGCTACCTTAAAATGAGGATGAGCTGCCAACTAATGAAAAGAAAATTATATTTTAGTGGACAAGTGTTACTAACTGAGACAGACATATTTTTGACATTTGCTGCCACACAGTTGGAAAGGAATTCATGAAGCTGACTTCAGGGCCCTTGAAGTTCAGGAATGACAGTCTGCTGCCTTCTGAAAGAAGGAAAATTTAAGTTTCACTGGATGCATTAATGCCTTGTGATTTCACAAGTAGCATCACATTCATAAAGAATAAAACATTCTTTACACAGCTAAGTGCAGATTGGGTGTAAAAGCCAAACTGGGGAATCACCTGCAACACAAAACATAAGGTCCAGCCAACTGGCTTTATTGGAAGAAAGTATCAATGGCTCTTTGGAAAAGGTAATGAAAAATACTGTCCCAATACTTACCTTCAAGCTGAGGAATAATAGCATTTCTTGTTTCAAAAAGTCATACCACATTGGCTTCATCAAATAATTTCAGAACACAGACAAGAATTTTGCTGAATAAAATATTTTATTAATGTATAAATTATTATACTGACCTTAGCACTCATTTGCACCAAAGGCCCATTAAGGTGTATTTATGCCTTTACCTACACCACACTTCCAAGTTAGTGAAGACAGAATTAGATCCAGGATGTTTGTCTACATAATTCCTAGAATTTTGGCCATATGGTTGTCTGTCTTTGACTGTTATACTTAATACTGACCTCAAGAATAAGCACAAAAATGTCTTTGTACCATACTTTTTCTTCCACCGCGAAAAAAATTATAGTTTAGACCCCAAGATCTGGAGGAACTAGCGACTCGAATCTGTCTTGATCCAATGTATTACATGTAAGCATTAATATTGCTGTTAAAACTTTCAGAGACCTTCTTTGGAACACATTGATTTTAGTGGAAATATGTTATCCTAGATTTTCCTAGTATAAATACACTTCTGCCGTTTCTAGTAAAATTAAATTGTTTCACACTAAATCTGTCAGCACTATTTTTCTTTTTAGAAGAAAAATGAAATGGGTGTATTCTGGATGGGTTTTTTAGTGGTGGAGGTAGGGTGTTTTGAGTTTTTGCCATTTTGTTTGAAATTTATAATTCTATTAGGAAAACATTTTCATTTGTCAACTCATCAAGCCTGGCTTTTCAAACACTCAGTATTCATTTACATTCTGATAGACTGTCATCATAGGAAAAAAAAAACACAGCCACCTTGCATTCCAGAGGATAAATTGCAGAAGATAATCTTTAATGAAATATGGAAGAAGTGCAAAATTATGAACTACCTTCCAAGCTGTCAACACCTGAATTATAGGAAAAGAGGACAGAAAGCCGCAATTTATCCACTCTGATTTAGTAATTCTCTTCCTGTTTTGTACCTGTGTATGCATTGTTGAGGATTGGCATATACAGGGCAAGTACGAAAAAAACATTAGTAATCATTCATAAATGATCCTTATCTGGGGAAAAAAATGCAAATCCAAAATAAAAGAGAATAAACCTGAAAGTTCCCAGTTCTTGAAGGAAGTAAAAAGAGAAGAAGTGGTATCAACTCATTATTGTTAATATTAATAATAATAATAATAATAAAGAATTGTAGAGAAAAGGAAAACAACAACAGAGAGAGAGAGAAACAAAACCCAGGAAAAACAATTGATGCAACTGTTCACCACTCACTGACCGATGCCAAGCCTGTCCCTGAGCAGTGATCACCAACCTCAGCCAACTCCCCCCAGTTTATATACTGAGCATGATGTCATATGGTCTGGAATAGCCAGCTGGGGTCATCTGTCCTGGCTGTGCCCCCTCCCAGCTTCTTGTGCCCCTGGCAGAGCAGGGGAAGCTGAAAACATCCTTGACTGGTGTAAGCCCTGCTCAGCAACAGCTAAAAGATCAGGGTGTTATCGACATTATCCTCACACTAAATTCAAAACACAGCACTATGCTGACTATTAGGAGGAAAATTAACTCTATTCCAGCCAAAACTAGGACACGATCAATGGCTTCTGGGAGGAGGGAATTGTGCTTTATTTTGTTTTTATTTTTATTTTTCTGACATTCCTGTCTTTTCAGGTCTCCAGATTACACTTAGAATTAGTTTAAGGTATATACCTAAATTCCCCCATGGAATGAATTTTAGCAAGCTATTCAAGGTAACCTTTGATTAAACCTGTTGAAACTGATACTGGAAACAGCTGGTAAAATTTGGTCTGCTTTGTTGTCATTAGTTGCAATGGTTGGAGTGTTGTAGATTACAGTCTTTTGGGAAGAGCTTAATGCTGATAGATAAGTGGTATCCATCCAGCATGTATCTTGGTGGACAATTCCCAAATCGAAATTGGCTTACATTCTTTGACTAACTGGTAAGGCTTGCACTGCAATTTCTGAGACAGAACAAAACCAAACAATTCCCCCCAAAACAAAACCAAACCAAACAACAATCCCCCCCCCAAAAAAATCCCCCAAAACAAAGCTGTGAGCAGTATGTGGTTTCTTTGTTTCATGATAACTAGATAAATTTAGAAATTTAAATTTCATTTAAACACTGATGTTTGATCGATGGCTTCCACTAGAAAAAAATTATCAGCAGCAGCTGTCACTGCTAACAGAAGAATTTAAAAACAAACAAGCAAGAGTTAGGAAAGATGTCTAGTGTATAATCCCTTAAGTAACAGTTCAATCATTTATCCTGGAGACAAAATAATGTCACCAGTTCACCTTTTATTGTCAGGGTGAACAGTGCTGAGGTATGAGGAAGGAAAAATTAAAAGTGAACTGCATATTAAAGCCTTCAAATTGTGTTTATAACACCTTAAATGTATTTTTAAATGCCTGCAAACTGCTACCACCACTGTTTTGACTGCCACCACAATCTTTTTTCTGGCCATTCAATTAACATTAGTGAGATTGTTCCTAGATCATGAGATCTGTGTTTATTGTTCCAGCCTAAATGTAATAGATTTTCTCAGTCATATTTCTTAGTTATTTCTACTTTTTGACCTTAGGATAAAAAAAATAGGAAACTGGAATTAATACAGAAAACATAGATGCTCAGAAGAGATAAAACACCAGTAACTATTCAAAATCTATTTTAGGACCATCAGCATTACAAGTTGAAAATATCTTGGATCTAAAAAGATCATTCAGACCTTTTCTGTTCTGCTCAGAAAATTTGAGAGTGTTTTTTAATGCCACTTACATTAAATATTAACTGTTTTCTACAGCCAAACTAAACTAGGAATAGCACTAACAAAACCACTTTGTAAATTATTTATGTGTAATTTCATACATTACCCCCAAACCCAGATATACGACAGCAGATTTAAAAAGAAATATTTAAAGCTTTAAAAGACAAGGTTTTGGGGGTTGGGGTTTTTTTTTATCTTTCTTTTTCTTTTTTTGGCAGATACTCTTGAAAAGAAAGATACCTGATTTCAGTGTTGAATTATATTTCAATGTGTTTTTTAAATTTTTTTTTTTCAAAATTACACTGAATTAATGAATATTCAAATTGAAATGTGAAACTCCACCTCACGCAGGCTTTTCATTTAATTGCTGCTGATCAATACCTGTTATTTTGATGTTTGCATCTTTTACTGGTCTGTATCTATATTAATTTCTTCAATGTCTCCTGCATTTAGCTTCACTCGAGTTCCTAATGAAAAGTCAGTGATTGTTATTTATCAGTGGGCTGGTATTAGGGATTTTAGCAATATTTAGGGGCATAACAGCTAAAGTGTTATGAAATTAAAAAACCAAAAAGGTTAATTAACTATCTTGTATTACCTTTGCTCATTTAAGTATTTTAATGTTCTAAAATTCTTACCTTCCTTCAAGTTTCCATTTCATCCATCCATCCAAGAGACATATTTCTGTAGTGATTCTGAACAAATTTGTACAAGTAGCATAGAAATTAATCACTACATTCCAATTCTGGTTAATTAATCTTTCCCAAATTATTTTTTTACAATAATTTTTAATGTTCTCTTTATTTGAGTCTGTACAGAACACACGTATTAGAAAATAGCAACGCAGAAGGAGTAAAAAAATGCAAGTAAAAGCTACAGTGTGATAAAAGAAAATTATTGGCATGTTGTTTACCACTAACTTCTGTATTTTATTTTTGCCAATGGAACAATGAAAATGATACCGCATGAACTACTACCCAGGGTTAAAAATCATTTATATCAAGAACTGAACATTATTTAAATGTATCTGCCAGTAACTTATTCTGAAAACTAGAGCACTAAAAAAAAACAGCCTAGAGATGGAAAAAAAGAAAAAAAAAAAAAAAAGCTAGCAAAATGTGCTGTAAAACCACCAAGAGAAAGTGATATGTAGACTGAGCTAATATCTTCTGGAACCAGCAACTTGTAGATGGTACAGCACTGGTTTGTGGTAAATAGAGGCAATGGGCACCTGCTGTGCAAGAGGGGACTACCAAAACCTGCATGAGAAAGTACAATGAATTTTCATTTTCAAGGTTGAGTACATTTTTATTCAGGAATGCTCTTGCAACCCCCCACAAACCAGTGGATACCACAAACAATCAATGAGCCATAAGCAAAAATGTAAAAACTGTCAGACATAAAAGGATTTTAGAAAGAGGTGATTTCACTTAGAATGGCCTGGGAAAAAAGTCAGGCTTTTGCTGCAGTCTACATTTGCCTATCTTCAGCCAACCTACCACAACACTGTCAGAGAGTGAAATATTGGTTCTGCTTTGGAAAATATGAGCTTGGCATTCATCCTTGCCAGGCCAGATTTTCAACCCAAGTGAGCAGTGGGCCACTGTAATAATTTTTTTTTGGTTTATCTTTGTTGTTCTCTTATTCATGGTGAACACACATGTCACATGACAGTGAAACAAACTTCCAGAGAGGAATGGCCTAACACAATTGAATTTATAACCTTAATTTGAAATTAGATTATGCCAAAAAGTCTATACCCAAATAAGTTCTGAGAAAAGATACTGGTGAACACAGGTTTGTTTTCCTGCTTTCCAAGAAGATGAACTTTAAATGAAGTGTTGGAGAGCACTGAAAATGTGTTTTCAAGAAGTGTGGGGAGAAGAAAAAATAGATTTTTAGTACTTAATTGAAAAAAGGAAAAGATTCCAGGAAAAATCCAGAGCAATTTCCTATAGTAATTCAGGTGACTCATTCTCTTTTACAGACTGTGTTCCTATATTGCATTAGAGCTCTTCAAGAGAAGAAACAGTTGCTAAGAGGACTCCTATTTATGTCGTGCTGAGGCAATTTAGTTCAGCCAGACACATTTGCCTCATGATAAACATGTAAACTTGGAAGAAGTAAACTAAAAGTATAACATGATATCAAAGCACAGTTTGAAACAGAGTTTTTGGAGGTTTAGTGCTTTAGTGGGGAGACTTGAGGGGTAACCACACTGCAGTTAAGAAAGGAAATGGGGAGGGATGTTTTCCCTCTGATGTCTGGTGATAGGACATGATGGAACGGCTTAAAGCTGTATCAGGGGAAGTTCAGATTGGATATTAGGAAAAAGTTCTTCACTGAGCACTGGAACAAGCTCCCCAGGGAAGTGGTCATGGCCCCAAGACTGTTGGTGTTCAAGAAGTATTTTGACAATGCCCTTAGATACATGGTTTAACTTTTAGTTTGCCCTGTGTGAAATCAGGAGTTGGACTCAATGACCCTCATGAGTCCATTCCAACTCAGGATATTCTATGATTTGGTGAAATAATTGTTTGCTAAGGAATGACATTCCTGCATAAAGAAGTTGGTTTTTTATGAATTAATAAGTAAAATTGTACCATTAGCCAATTTTCATTTGATATGTAATTTAAGTAAATGGTGAAAAAATTAAACATAATATTGAGATTTTATTTTTTTTAGTATGTGTAACTATAGGAACAAAAACAGTTTACCTGAGGAATGATAGTTATACTCCATTTCAGGAGAAAGGAAAAAAAAATCAGGTTTTCAAAGTCTCGAAGCTTTGGAGCAATTTTATTTTTATTTGGGAAACATGCCTTTTGATTCCTGCAGAATAAAAATACTTTATTTACCTATATACTTGTTATGCTTGTGAAAGTTACTTAATTCTTACCTTAATATGTCAAAAGTTATTAATAATTAAGCTTTCTGTATCACGTCCGTAACTGCAGTGTATGCATGATCAATGTTGTATTTGGGAAGTTTGAATTTACTAAGCAAAATTATTTTTCAGATTTTTTCCCCTTTTTTTATCTGCTGCAAAGTAACAGGATATAGTCCTTAAGCTATTATTTCTAGAAAGTAGTTTTTTCTGGACCAGATGACCAAATTGCCCATTAGTTTGAATTTGTGTTATTCAGAACCAGAGCTTGTATAATTATGTGTCTAGAAATCAGAAATGTATTAAAAGCAGACATGTTCAATAGCCCAAAAAGTAAACACTCCAATTCATGCAAAAGTCTTTGTTCTCCCTGCATGAAATGGGAGAATTTTTGTGAGTTTATGTCATATTTGAGATTGTTTGATAAGTCCCAAATGGACTGTAGTGTGGTCCTATGGCTGCTGCATTACTACATTGTTGTGTGCTCCCAAATCAGCCTTCAAACAGCAAATTCAAAAGCATAATAATCTAGAAGTTTATACTATCACACTTTTCCATCACAAAGATTGACAGGGAGCTTGGTCCACTTTCAACATAGAAAAAACAGCATTTCTGAAGGTTCTGCGAGATATTTCTATAGTAAGATTTGCTCAGGTGAATTTTGAATAATATGACTTATGTAATTCTGGGTGTTCGTGAGTAACTACTTGCTTGTAGATACCTCAGAAATGTACTTATTACCAAACTGACCAAAATGAACACATTCACATGTCCAAACCTTCACTGTAGCAAGAAGTTATTCTCAAAAATAATATGGTGAAATATACACACCAGACTTCATCCTGATGGATTGCAGTATCTCCTTCAGAGCTGCTGCTCACAGCTGTGCTGCACTTTTGCCTCAGGCAGGTAACCAGCACTGACCATCTCGGATGCTCATGAAAGACTGGAGATAAAAAACAGGAATATTCTTCATATGAATACTGTTCTTTTATCAAGAAAAAAAAAAAAAAGAAAAAAAAAGAAAAGAACAAAAAAAGAAAAGAAAAAAAAAACCCAAACATGATTTCTGTTCATTTGAGCCTCAAATACACCATCTCAGTGAGTTCCTGACCAGTACCTTCTCCCTCTCTCTTAGTCTTTGTTTAGGACTGTGCAACCTGTTCTGTAACATTTTTGCCTTCAAAATACAGGATTTGCCTTCAGAGAGCATTGTCTTCCAGCCCTTGTTTTTTCACTTTTCCAAGGAGAACTGAGTTTTCTAATTTCTCATTCCCATTTTGTATTGTGAAGGTTAAATATTCTCATTTAGAATTAGCTCTTTAGCTAAATTGTACTTATTAGTACAGCTTTTTAATATAGTCTAGACCTGAGAAGGAAGTTTTATTTTGTCTGAATGGACATTTCTGGCAAATGTTTTGCATTAAGCTCCTGTTCAGTTCAAAGACAACTTGACAAAGAAGAGCTGGTCATTTCTGAAAATGTATTCTCCTTAATCACCAAGAGAATTTCAGATATGAACTGAACTTTTGGTGGTCCAGGTACTAACACAAGCCTGAAACCCTTTGGAACCCAGCTAAAAGCACATATTTTATTCATAGCTGGCTTTTAAAATGAAAACTGTCTATTTGCTTCATGACAACATTTTCTTCAATATAGTTAATCAGAAGAAATAGCGTAGACAGCTATATCTGCTGTCACATGTGCAGTTCATGAAATTGAGAGTTATAGCTAATTTTTTAAAACAAGCTGTCTCTTGAAAAAGGTAGATTATGCAGTTTCTTTTGAAGCATAAATATCCTAATTAGACAGACTTAATGAACAGTCTTCTTAGGACATTGGAAAAGGCTAACTGCAACCATTGAAGTCCAGTTATGAAATTTTATGTGAACTTTACAGCTTATTTATGATGCTATTAGGTATTGTATACTACAGCTTAAAAGTCCTAAAACCAAAATGGCTTTGTCACCTTTGCAACTTTATTATATTCTATATTAATTGAACTGTGTCTTTTATAAGTTTGTATAACAGGTCTAGCTATTAATTTGCCTTTCAAAATTTTTTAAAATCTTGAAAGAAATCATATGTAGAAAGATGGTAATGATCTTACCCATCAAGCCATCTCTTACCCCTGGAGTATAAGGTATACTTTGAGCCACCACTACCACCACCAGCATTTAGTTAGTCTGTTTGTTTAAAGAGGAAAATTTTTTTCCAAACTAATGGTGGTGTTAAATTTACTTTTCATATACTTCTATCTGTCCATTTCTTTCCTCCTTCAGAATACATTACTATGTTTATACATACTAATAATGCTGTATACTGATGTATACAGACGCATTAAAAAAGCAACTAGGTCTTCTGCAGAGACACTGAAACTTGTTTAGGCTACTATTTATATAAAAAACACACAAAAAAGTTTCTATAGCCAGAGAACAGAATAATCCAATTAACTAGGACATAGATGTAATTCTGGTACTCAAACCCTACTTAGGACTGCAGTTTCATTCCTTTCTTGGCTTCCCAGGCGCTCCCAGCCACCCCAACCCCCACCTCCTGCCCCAAAAAACTACTGAAAATCTTCCAGTGCTTGAAATTCACAGAATTGAGAAGTATTTTATGGACCTTTCACTCACCATAGGTTGAAAAACATTATCATAACATTTTGTACAACTGTTCTTCCTTAACAGATAGGTTATAGGAAAGTCATAAATGGACTTTGTAGAGTCTTTGGCTCTTTCTATGATTAAAAAAGACTGAAGTATCTCTAGAAAACTTCTTATGACTGTACATTCAGGCACTGAACTGATCTCAGAAATTTTCCACAAAAAACAAAAATATGGAAAAGGTTTTAATGAAAGAGCTTAAGAAGGCATATTTTTGTGAACCATTGCCTTAATTTTAAAAAATACTTAATTTCAATGATAGTCTATTCTGAGGCAAACATATCAGTTGCTTATTTTTAACACAGAACCTTGTCAAAGGGAAGTCATGGACAAAAAATTCTGTCAATGTAATTTGGATTTCAGGTTTTGAGTATCACCATAACCCATACATTTGAAATTTAAATTCAAATAAGTTACTGACAACATTAAAGGCACATCTCAGCTTTTAGTAGAATTTTGACCTTTTAGTAGCTTTTTTGGATCAAGAATCAAAACTTTTTTTTTTCAGTGCTAAAAATACACAAACCTATCTCTTTCTAAATCAATTCCAGTTTCCGGAAATACAAAACTAGGACAGTTTTTCCCAACATGAATATAATATTGAACTGTATACACACTCAGTAAAACAGTTTTTTGGGGAACAGAAAGAAACAAACCTTCCATGAACAGAATAAAAATGAGATGAATACTAACAGGTATGAAATTAATTTGCAACTTCTTAAAGAAGGAGAAGATACTATAGTATAAATTTTGAATTAGATATTCATGTGTTTCATTATATCTAATGGTGGGGCTTCAAAAAATGTGTAGCATAATTATATAGTCAGATATTCCGAAAACTCATGAATCAAAATGCGTGTTTCAATTTTACTCATATATTCTGTGACACCAGTTACCCACACATTCAGTGTAATTGGCCAGAAAAAAATAACTTATAGCTGCTTTGAATCCCTAGGGACTAAAATTTGCCAGAAAATGCTGGATAATATAACTTTCAGTGTCTAAATAAGGAAGAATATCACCTTCATTTTGAAAAAATATACAGATTTCTGCACATAGTGAATATATATTCTAAAAGAACTGTCATATTCAAATGCTTTGGCTTAAAATATAAAGACAAAAGAAAGTAACATAAATACTAGTAACTTATTTATTTCCAAAACTTATTTATCTCTAAATTACTACCAGAACATCAAGAAGGAGAGCTGTGGTGTCAGTGAGAATGCATTATTGAAATAATCAGTAGAGGCTCCGATTTTCTATTCCAAGAGGATTAAACTAATGCACAGTGGAAAATCACATAAATTTATTTTGAAGGTAGATGATACAGAAGAATTGCCAAAAAAAAAAAATTGAATCCAAGCACATTGTCTTAAAAACAAAGAACAATAAAAAAATACAATGATGGAAACTACTCTTCTTCTTCCCAAAGATGTTGAAGTTGTTAAGAATAATTTAGGCTACTAGTTATTGTATAGTCATTTAAAATCTGGTTGGTAAAAAACTTACTGTATTGAACTTAACATTATTTATGACCTTATTAATCATTATTTTAAAGAAGAAAATGTACTTTGGCTTTTTTCAAGTCTTCATTCTACAGACTCACAATGCTCTGCTTACACAGTACTTGCCATGATAAATGGTTGTTTGCTAGTCCAAAACATACAGATAGATCCATATGGAAGAATGTCAATCTACGATTTGCACCATTTAGAATTTCTGCAAAGGACTAGAACAATATAGACATGCCTTATTTCATCTGGAGAGGTTTAAATTTTCTTTACCCTTTATATTGACTGTTAGAGTTGTCATTTTGACACCTCTCCAAAAAGAGACAATCTCACCCAAAACTGAAAGCTTAGTTCTCCATTCCCATTCATTGTAGAATATCCTATATCTGAATAATATATGAACTTAGGAAAAACTCTTTTAGAAAGGATAGGGGAGTACGTTTCAGTTATTATTTTTTCATTTCTTGGTTTTATTCTTTACTGGTGCAGTTAACCATAATGTCTAGGTTTGGAGGATAGTTTTCTTTCTTTCTTTTTTTTTTTTTTTTTTCTTTTTCTTTGTATCTTTGTTCTTTTTCTTTTCTTTCTTTCTTTCTTTCTTTCTTTTTTCTTTTTTTTCTTTCTTTCTTTTTTTCTTTCTTTTCTTTCTTTCTTTCTTTTTCTTTCTTTCTTTCTTTCTTTCTTTCTTTCTTTCTTTCTTTCTTTCTTTCTTTTCTCTTTTTCTTCTTTTCCTTCTTTCCTTCCTTCCTCCTTCCCTCCCTCCCTCTCTATCAGTTTTTTCTATTTTCTTTTTTTTTCTATTTCCTTTTTTCTTTTTTTTTTTTTTTTTTCTTATTTGAAGCCCTTTGGGACCTCAGTTGAGCCTTCAAAGATGTGAGACTGTTGTAATTGATGCTGATTAGCACCAAATTCAATTAAAGAAGCCAGTCATTGATTCGTTTTCTCTATTTTCAAAGTACTCAATTGTCAAGTAGCAGAGTGATAAGGTTAAATTGTCTTTGAATAAAGCTCTTAAAAGGTACAATCCAGTCTATGTGTACAAGTTCCTACAGGGCAGTGGGGGAAGCTTTCTCAAGTACACATAGCAAACTGTCATGTATCAAAGATAAATAAAACATTTTTGTCCTTTCTACTCTACCCTAAATAACATTTTAAGGAGATTTGCATGTCATCTAGATCAGTAATGCTGGATTCTGAGTAGTAATCTGTCCTTTTTGGCAAGAGTATGTTAATGGCAAAGCTGGTATGAGGACATCCAAGTACTTCAGTATCTTCCCAGCTTTTGACTGAGTAGACCATCCATGATTACACATGAAACCAGACAAGAACCGGGGTCATAGTCTTAAATATTCACTGCAAACAAGTCCTTCCAGAAAACTGAAAGTAATGTAGCACAAATGTAGCCTCATGGGCCATTCAGATTATAAAAAAATGCAATATACATCTGTTTTTTGGATTTGGTATGTTATGATGATAGTGTGATGACTTAAAAGCTTCTGCTCATTAAGGACCTTTTTAGGTATTACAGTAACTTTCAAAGAAGTAGATAGATATCAAGATTAAAAGAAAATCTTACTCTTATTTACAAAATCATTATGCTAATATTTCTTCCCTAAATAGGTGAGGGGGTGAGGCAGATATGCATGTTTAAGCTAAAATGTAAAGATTTTTAGAGTTTATGTAGACCAGATATCATATTGGAAGAGCTGTTCAATGAATTTCAAATGAATGGCCTTTATCAGAATTCTTTAAGGGTGGTTTTATATATTTAGAGCAAAGGGGATTGCTAATATTTAATTTCAGTGGGTAAAATAATAAATTTATAGAGCTTGATTTATCACTTAAGAGGTAGCTTTTTCACCTTTGAAAGATAAAATCACTTCACAGATGTGTGAAGTTAATTCATACATAATACAGATTTAACCTGAGATCTTCGTAATGGAAATTGGCCAGTTTAATTGGAAAACTTTACTCTTCTCAGTCCCTGATCCAAGATTCAATACTTGATGTGGAAAGAGGGTGGTATAAGCTGCTTTCACCAGTGAATCTTTGACTTTTTAACTTATTTTACTTTTTTTTTTTAATATATATTTTGCCTCCATGCAATTTCTGTTAAAGGATGCAAAGCCTCAGATGAGTTAGTGATGTAGACCTAGTTATAAAGGATGGAATGATCTCAAGCCTATTTCAGTTCACAAAGGAAACATCATGCCTAATCTAGACTGTTATAGTCGTTATGGTCTGAAGATATTCATGTGGAAGAATAATTTTTGGTATCATTACTCAATCAAGTTTCAGTATGGTAAAGTCATGTAGATACTTTAAAAAATAATAACAAAAAGAATGCTTAACATACTGTCCTTTTGAGCAATGGTATTTCTCTAAAATATATTATAAATCTTAACAGATGATACATTTCTGGTTATGGTCAACTATTCAGCAGTCACTCCTCATTTATCCCACCAACAGAATTGTAGGCAATTAAATGGGAACACTCCTAATAGATAACACAGGTAACAGATAATAGAGAAAGGGTAGCTTAAAAGGGGCTGTTGTGTGGCAGGATTTTTTTGGTTTGTTGTTACCTTATGTGCTTTAGGTTGGGGTTTTTTTATGAAATATTTTTTATGCTGTTTATATGTGTAGATATGACAACATTGTTCCTGTCTGAGTCAGTTCAGTGTATTAATCTTGTGTGTATATTTAAACTGTGTTCAGCCCTGCATGAAGGGATCTGGTGGAGAACATGCTGTGGTGTGTGCTCTTCTAGGGGGCTTTGTGGTCCATATTTAATTCTTTCTCTTTTGCCAGGATAGCCAGCTTGCAAGAGCGGCTGGAATGGAATGGCATTTCAAGGAAGGCTGAGTTCAAACTTTTTTTTTTCTCCCTGTTCAGTTGTTGACATCTCATAATATATACAGGAACAACTTCTTACATCTAGGAAATCACAACTTATAGCTCTTTCAAGGACACAAGCACAAATTTTTCAAGCCCTTTTGGCCTCATTTGGAATAAGTGAACTGTGGTAAGGTTACTTAAAATCCAGTTTTCAGAGAATGAAGTAAGCTTTGTTCAAACTCAGCTTTTATATGTATAAATATTGCATTAATTCAAATATTAATTCTTGAATAATCCATTTACCTTTTTTTCTTTGAGTGCTTTCCAACTTCCAGGCCATCTTTTCAGTCACTGTCCAACACCACCTCTCTTTTAGTAGTTTCCATATTGGTCTTAAATGTTGCAGTCCAAATTAATGTTTTATTTTGACCTCAAAAAAGATTATGAAAAAAAAAAAAAAGGGATCTGAAGAGTAGTTTCATGTAAGCTATTCCATGTGGCTGACATAGATTAATCTCACTGAGTGTTTGTGACCTTCAAGAGTTCAAGCTGGTGTCACTGATTTTGTTATTACAATACCACATAATTCTGTGTAATTGTTAAATATTTGGTTTTCTCAGTAAAGCTTAGTTTATACTAATTACTTGAATTTTGAATGTTAGTTCTTTTGAATAATGTGAGTAGCCTGATTAATATTTTCATTTTTTCACGTTCAATTTATCAAATGTGTGATTTTGCTTTCCATATGTGCCACCCCATCCTGTTAAAAATCCTAGTCTGAGTGTGTATGAAAGATCCCAGGTAGAGTAGGAATGTTAAGTGGTATGCTATCATACACACTGTGAGAAAAAAAAAAAAAGAAAATTACTCTTTCCATTATTATTTATATAGCTTGTTATTTCTGACAAGAAAATTGAAATGGTACTAGATTTAAATGGAAGTAGGTAACCTTCATGTAAAAAAGACACATCTGAGGTTCTAAAACTGTTTTTGCATTTTTAAGCTGCTTTATGTACATGAGCAGTACTGTTGGCTTATAATTACTTGTACAGCTGAGTGGAGGATCGCAGCCTGCAACTGCAAAAGTAACCCTGCTTTATATGCAAATAAAACCGCACCCTAGTTACTAAGTTTTTTAACTGCTTTGTAGTATTTTTTTTTTTAAAGATGAGGTAAACGATTATTGGAAGTTGCTAAAAATTCCCTTTTTTCAATATATCTCTCTGAAGAGATGATGAGAAAGTTTAATTTATACTAACGCTAACCTACTTTATAGTGTTATTATATACCCAGCAAATACTTTCCAAAGGAAATTAACTGAGTAAGCTAAATAGAATTTACCTTCATTTATTGTATTAAATGTAATTTATTACAGAGGTCACAAAAACCAGAATGCTAGCTTAGTACAGGGTAAAAAAATAGCCTACACAGCAGGAGGGACTCCTCAGATATATAAACAAGAGTGTTCAGGGGCAGCTGAGATGCCCCATTACATCAAAGACTGGCAGGTATAGACAATTTAGAGCACTCTTCCTTTCTGGAGCGGGTGGAGGAGGCAGTGTGGTATATATGCTGTGCCTAATATAAAACTGGTTACTTCTGCCTAATCAAGTGAGTCATGGCTTGTATCAGAAATACTGTGGCCAGCAGGACTAGGGATGTGAACGTCCCTTTGTATTCAGTGCTGATGAGGCTGCACCTTGAATACTGCGTTCAGTTTTGGGCCCCTCACTACAAGAAAGTCATCGAGTTGCTGGAGAGTGTCCAAAGAAGGGCAACAAAGCTGGTGAAGGGTGTAGAGCACAAGTCTAATGAGGAGTGGCTGAGGGAACTGGGGTTCATTCTGGAGAAGAGAAGGCTGAGGGGAGACCTTATCACCCTCTACAACTATCTGAAAGAAGTTTATAGCGAGGTGGGTCTCTTCTCCCACGTAACAAGCGAAAAGACAGGAGGAAATGGGCTCAAGTTATACCAGGGGAGGTTTAGACTGGATATTAAGAAAAATGTCTTTACTTAAGCATTGGTCAAGCATTGGAACAGGCTGCCCAGGGAAGTGGTTGAGTCCCCATCTTTGGAGGTATTTAAAAGATAAGTAGACGTGGTGCTTAGGGAGGTGGTTTAGTGGTAGGATGACAGGGTTCAGTTAACGGTTGGACTTGATGATTTTAAAGGTATTTTCTAAACAACTATGTGATTCTATCATTCTGTAAGTGATCCCTTAGTAACAAGATATGTTAAATAATTTTGAATTACAGTTTAAAATAAGACTGTCAAGGAAACTGTAAAAGCCGTTCCTAGAATCACTAGAACCAAAGGGAGAAACGAGAGAGGGAGAGGTAGCTAGGATAATTAAATATCAATGCTATGCCCTGTGAGAACTCTTACTGAGTTCAGCTTCTGGGATTCATTGCTTTTGTTTGGCAGTGGCCTCCCAGTTTCTTAATTAATTCTTACCAACACATAGATATGCAATTCTGACTTAATTATTTCTTCAAATCATACAGTATCGCAATGGATCACATAATAGAAGGCCTCTTTTGAACGATGTAGAGCCCACAATTAGGCAGTCAGTCCACAGATGACCAAGGATGATCCAAAGAGAATGAAAAGGTAAAATACTAGGGTACCTATTTATTCTTAGCTAAATTCTGTTCAATAAACAAAGGAAGTTACTTAATCTTTCTGCATTTTTGTCTTCTCATCCAGTAGCCCATAAGTATTTAATTTCAATTGTGTTTCTGGGGGCAGAAACAGCATCCTAGGTCAAGTCTGTATTTCATGAAACACAGTAAGATTTGGCCTAGGTGGGTTCCACATATGCATAAAAGCAATAAAAAAATCTGTCCCAGACTGAGTTAAATGTAAGAAGATGTAGTGTTTGAACTTTTGGTCCTAAAGTAGCTCTACATTATAAATAACATGTAAGAACCCCTCAGTGTGGGGGCAAATTTCTCTGCTGCAATAGTGATAGAATCTGATGAATTCTTTCTTTGTGTTTCAGTTATAGTATTGCCAGATTATTCTCTTTGGTTTTATCATAGTGTATATGATGGTATTGAGAGATTCCTGCCTGACCACTTGAGACTTTTTCAGGTTTTTAGTTTTGTATCTGGTTTCTCCCAAGGCCAAAAATCAGTGTCTCATGTGCTGTCTTTAAGAAAACCTTGGATTGGTTTATTTTTCTTCCCGAAAAACCCCATTTCCTGGTTTCTAGACTCGTATCATTGTAACTATAGTTGGAACTTTAAATGAAGACTGTTCCGTACCAGCATGTAATATATTGATCAAATAAAAAGCAGTAATTTACAATAAATCAATTTAATGAATGCTAGACATTACTTGTTATTAGGCATAGTTCTAAGTCTCTCAAGGGTATGCAATGATATTACACTTTGTAAGCACCCTGACATTGTCAGTCTGGATACTACTCTGGATCTGTCACTGCACTTTGATCTACCTTCTCCCTCTGCCCCACGACATTCCCTGTATATCTGGCTTCTGCCACAAAGGGACTGTTCATACTCCTTAACCTTCTGCTATTAACCTGAGAATATTAATTATTTAGAAAGCTTGCTTAATTACAATTCTTTCATTGCCTCTTCCATTCATTATGATAAACAGTACATTATATAGCCTGCATTTATAGTCATGAGGAGATTGAAGCTGTGTAATTCAATATGGCAAATTTTAATAATTTATACTGATGTGTGTGTTAATTAGATCAAACCAACCTTTGGAATACTTAAGTGAAGGAGGAAAGAATATCCATGCTCAAAGTTCTGCATCCCTTCTCCCCACACAACACTTCACTAAACTGATACACAGCACCACCACCAATCGTTACTTGTGTCCTCAGATGTGTAGAAGCCTTTCCTATAAAATTGGCTAAGAAATTTAAGTGCAAATTTAAGCGTAAATTATGTATGTGGGAGGGGGGAAAAAGATCTTTGATAAGCAATCATGTTTCTGTCGAGGTAACTGATGGACTTACTAAAACGAGATCTGTAAGTTATTTCTGGAGGAGAAAATAAAAAAAAAAGAAATACCAAATACAATAGCAGCTAATTAAAAGCCATCCAAGAGCCTTGAAACAAGGATCCTATTTAAGGTTCAGCTGTGTTCTCCTCCGTGTGATCCCTCAACTAGACAGGATGCAGCTTGCTGGCCGCCAGCTCTTCTCAGCTGGGATTCTTCTTGAGTCCACTGATTGCTCCTCAAGGATGAGTGAAATGATAGCACTGGGCAATATGTCTAGACTGACATCTCAATCTGTACTGTGCTTGATCATCAAGACTGGACACCTGGTTGAAGTATAAGGTAGTTTCTTTTTGGGCTACATATTCACATAATCCTCCTGTGGAAGTCATTGTGGGAAAGTATAAGAATAGGATTGCATGTGCCTCTCTTACCCCGGGATTGAGCCAAGAAACAGATGCCACCCATGTGTACAGAGGCCTGAGAAAACAGAATCTGTGCTAGGTTAACACTTTGGGCTTAGCTTGTAATCAAGCAGCAATAAGGTTTTGGAGTTCAGGCAGTATTTGCAAGGGATACACTTAAGACTAAGTTAGCCAATTTTTTATTTTGTTATAACTTACATTGTTAAAAGAAGAAAGGTGAAGTGACTTTTGACTGAGAAAAACACAATTCAGCTGTTTCATTGCAAACTTCTGACACAGTGTGCAGCAACCAAGGAACTGACAACCAGCCACAGGCCTATGCAGTAGCAGTAACATCATGATGGTACCAACAAAGTGCATGGTAAGGGTGAAGGCAATACCGACTGTAGATTACTCGTGTTCTTCAGCGATTGCAGTCATGGTAACATCTGGAGCACAATGTGCTCCTTCTGATTGTGGTGCCACTACCTTGATTATGTCTTCATGGATTTTTGCCACCACTTTAACCGAACTTTATATTCTAGACGGAGAGATCCCTTCCTTGCTCCATCTACCTAAAAAAAATCTGTTTGGTCTGAAAAGCCTGTTTGGAGGGGAGGCTCTGCATGCTCTGTTTTCTATTTCTGAAAAAAAAAATGAGATTTTTTTTCATGAAAGAGAAAGCTCTGACATTAGAGCTTTTTCTTTTAGAATATGCTAATATTAAAGTCTTCTTATCAACTCATACAGCAAACATTTCACACTTCCGTGGTAGTTCTCAGTTCTCACTTGCCCAGAGACTGAGCAAGGTAAAAAACCATCCATCAGGCAGGTAAGATACATTATCCCCTTCTAATATATGATTTAGGCTATCTATCAACCTCTATATAAACCTTGCTAGACAATTTTAGTACAAAAACCTTGAGCTTTACAATATAGAATTTATCACATTTTCAAAGTTAGCTCTCTGAAAATACAGGTGTATTGTTTTGCTCTATCACCTCTTCTCCAAACTGTTTTGGATTTTTCATGAACTTTAGTGATATTCAAGCCCCAAGAGAATCCATATATCATGCTAGCCCGACAAAAAGTCCCTGTTTAACACTGAAGTGTTTAACTGAGAGTATTTGTATGCTTACAGATATTCTTTTACCTTCTGTACATTGTTAAACATATTTCATTAAATGATTCTCTGTAGGTGATGGCACTTTACTAGAAGCATTTAATTTTGGTCAAGGGAAGAAGAGGAATTTTTATTTCACCTTCACCACAGTAAAACAAACAATCTAAATATTAGTGAAGTAACTGTAGTTCAATTCTACTTAATTTAATATAAGGTCTCTGGCACTTTTTATCACAACTACATGAGGAATGAGCTGTAGTTGGTTTTGCAGAATTTGTATTTACTGTGAGACACCTAAACAAAAATCATATTTTCATTATTATTTTAGTGTAAGGCTTTCTTAAATTAACAGAGAGTTTATGAAGCACTTTAAAATGTGCCCCTAGTAAAAGGTTGATGGAGGTTTTTTTGCATATGTCAGGTAAAGAAGTAGTGATTTACTTATAGCCACAACCAGACACAGCTCATTTGGCTCATTTTTGCTGTGGGGAGGTTTGAAAAACTCCTTGGTTCAAAGTTATTTTTCTCCTTCACAGATTCTCACATAACCAACACATTGTGTAAAAGAAACATTTAGTGAAATTAAATAAACTAGTGTTCTATGGATTTGAAATATATAAAATCATGAATGATGGAAACATTGCTCAATAGATCTCATAGCACAAGAATCAAATTACGGTACTAAATAACTTGATTAGGCAGCAGGTTTAAAGCTCGTTAAGTAAAGCAGATTTTTTTATAATGAATAATTAATCTTTGGAACACACTGCCACAGGACACTGTGGAAGCCAAAGTTTAATACAGTTCAAAAAAAGATTAAATCATCTAATCGAATAAAAATCTACCGGAGGCCAGGAAGTGTGAGAATGTGAATGAGATCTGCAGCACCTAAACAGATATTTTCAGAATCTGAGAGTATATATTATGGAAGCACAACTGTGCTTTCACAGCTACTGTCAGGAGCTTGATATTTGTGTTGGAGAGATTTGGCTTTATCAAGTGTTGTCTTTTTTTTTTTTTTTTCCCCTCCATAGTGGAAAAACTAGCACATATTACCACATTTAGGTAACACATTTAGGTACTTCCTGTATACCTCTGTAATGGCCATAAATTAGTATTTCTCATGTAATAGTCTATTTAATCTTCCATCCTCCTTTCTTAAGCCTCAAGATCAAGCTTACTGTTTATAGTGTATTGTCTAGCCAAATTTCTAATTAATTGCTTATTTTGTTTTCTTTTCCTATTGAAATTTTACAGGGGAGCAACACAGGCAACTATATTTCAATTATAAATTCAGTTTTCAGTAACAACAGAGTTTGATTTGCTTATGTTTTAGATGGAAATAAATATTTTTGAAAATAAAGTTAAAGCTAAAGAATAAGAAAAAGTGAGATGAATCTCTTTTCATGCAAAATCTCTAACGAGGGCATAACCACACTGTAGAATATTTCTCAGATGCACGGTTCGGAGAAGATGCTGTTCACAAGTTTTGGCTGCTCTCTAACAAATGACTTTTCCTGCATCTGTGATCAGTGTAATTATCCAAGGAAATTACTATTGTTGAAGAAATTAGGAAATGTTCCTTTCAATTTGAGTATGAAGGATTCACCTGGCAATAATGTGTGACCTGCTGGAAAATAAAGATTACAGAAGTCTATGTGAACAAAAGGTACAGAGAACATGAAATTGGTTGGTGGTAGCTTTTATTCTTAAGAACTTTAATTGATATTGACTGTTAATACAATTAATTTAAAACAAACAAACAAACAGACTGTTTGTATGTGCTGCCTTTCCTCTTTTTGTCTTTAGAATTTTCCCAGAATTTAAACAACCCACTTTTTCTATTTCTCTTTCTCTTGCAATCAGGAGAAAATATGAACAAACACACATGCACATGCACTGCAAACACTGTGAGCAACACTTCATCAGCAGTGCTCCTGGAAGGTAAAAATACAGTTTTCAATTAATAAAATAATTTAGATTCAATCTGAAATGTGATTCATAGGTATAGAAACTTCTAAAATTTCCACATAAGTTAATTCTTTGGGGAAGATAACGGCAGCAGAGATTGCAGGGAATTTGACTGCAATGAGACATTCATTCAAGAAATTATCTAAGCACATGGTTTTCAAGAAAACATCTTACCATAACTAAAATACTAAATGCATTCTTAAGCATTTTACTTGCTCATATGCTGGGATGATTTGCAGAAATTCTGACCTCACAGGTCTCATACTTATGGTGGATGAAAAACTGGACATGAGCTGGCAATGTGCACTTGCAGCCCAGAAAGCCAACCGTATAATGGACTGCACCAAAAAAAGCGTTGCCAGCAGGTCAAGGGAGGTGATTCTTCCCTTCTACTCTGCTCTGGTGACACCCCACCTGGAGCACTGTGCCATCTCTGGAGCCCTCAGCACAGGAAAGACACAGTCCTGTTGGAGTGGGTCCAGAGGAGGGCCACAAAAATGATCCAAGAGCTGGAGCACCTCTCTTATAAGGACAGGCTGAGAAAGTTGGAGTTGTTCAGCCTGGAGAAGAGAAGGCTCCAGGGAGACGTTATTGCAGTCTTTCAATACTTAAAGGGGGCTTATAAGAAAGATGGGGACAGAGTTTTCAGCAGGGCCTGTTGCAATAGGAAAAGGGATAATGGTTTTAAAATAAAAGAGGGTAGATTCAGACTAGCTATAAGGAAGAATTTTTTTACAATGAAGGTGGTGAAACACCGGCACAGGTTGCCCAAAGAGGTGGTAGATACCCCATCTCCGGAAATGTTCAAGGTAATGTTGGATGGAGCTCTGAGTAACCTGATTGATTTGAAGATATCCCTGCTCACTGCAAGAGGGTTGGACTAGATGACCTTTAAAGGTCCCTTCCAACCCAAACAATTTTATGATAAACATCCTGGAATATCTCCTAATAATAATAGCAATGGTATACTTCACCAGGATTATACAAAAAATCTATCACAATTGGACATGTATTTATAAGCCAGTCATGCACCCATGCAGCCTTTCTAGGGTCCTGCTATGTTGCTTAACAGTTGTCATGGGGAAAAGATTTTCCTTACCTCCAACTACTCCAGCCCTGCTCAGCTCACTGTCTGCCAGGGCACCCTTCTCTCCAGAGCTGCCCTTGGCCCTGCCAGCATCTCTGCTGGGGCTCTGCTTGCCCAGAGCACACTGCCCTTGCCTGAATTGTCTCCCAATCTCTACACTCAGAAACCTGTGAGAACTTGCTGGTGAATACCAAGGCAAAGAAGGCATTGTTCACCTCAGAATTAGCTGTGCCCATTGTCTCAAATCACCTTATGTTTTCCCTGTTCAGCTTTTTAACTTTAGTTTAGCCATAAGATCTCTTCCTGTTGCCCTTGAATTCCCGTGCCAATCTCAACTCTAGTTAGGCTTTGCCTTCCCTAACATCACCCCTGTAATCCCAGCCAACATTTCTAATCTTCTCTTTTGTCACCTGCCTCAGCTTCCATCTCCTGTGCGCTGCTTTTTTTTTGTGTGTTGGAGCTCTGTGAATTCCCTACTTAGCCATGCTGGTCTCCTGATATGTAAGCCTGAGTAAGGCATTGGCCTTCTCTCACCCCTGAACATTGCCCTAAAAGCCCTGCCAGCTACCCCAAGCTCCCTGGCCCTTCAGATCTGCCTTCCTTGGGATCCCACCTTGAGTAAGCAAAATCTACTCACCTGAAGTCCCAGGTCTGTGCTTTGCTATTCTCATCCCTCACTCTCTGCGGGACCTCACACAACTCTATTTCATGGTCACTGCTGCCACAGCCTGACAGTGATTGTTCCTGTTCCTATACCTGTCCTGTTCCTCCTTCTTAGTAGACATTTAATCCAGTTGTGTGTCAGCCTGGTTGGCCTGTCCAGCACCTGTACTAAGCAGTTGTTCCTGACATCCCCCAGATGTCAATCTCCTTGACTGCTAGAGTCCCACCACAATGCCCAACCAGAAGATGTCAGGAAGCTGAAGCCTCTGAGAGAGCTGGTGTCAGTGACTCAGAAATTTATTCAGGTCATTGAAGTTGGTCCACTACCTTTCCCTGACCACATGGCTGGTAACATGCTGCCACCATGGTGTCATCTGTCTCAGTCCCACCCTCTGACCCTGACTTCCAACTCTCACCCCCTGTAGCCTGTCCCATACAGAAGCCCTGGGTGTATGAGCTCCTCCACTACACTAAGGAGCACCTATCCTCTTCCTTCTTCCTGCCCACCTATACTGAAGCGCTTTTACCCAGCCACTTGTCTCCCTCATTTTGCACGCTGTCTCACCATGTCTCAATTTTTGCAACTCCCCAGTAGCAGTCTCTATCCATGGAATGCTAGTGCATGTCAGGACCTGTACCTTTGTAGGTGCTTTGGAAAGAAATGTGAAACTAGCATGTGTCAATGAAATACAGAGCCTTTTGGTGTAACAGCAGGATGCTATTTGCTTTCTAGGTCAAGGCAACAACTGTTTCTTTTGTATTTGATTTTCTTGGGTTATGTGACCATACTGCCAGGGCCTTCAGAAGATGTCAAGTCAATTTTAATGTTCTTGGAATTGCAAATGCTGTGTGAATGTTCCTGAGTGCCTCCTGCTCAAAGAAAGAACTGACTTAATATTTGTCACAGCTACACACACAGGTTAAAAAACTTCAAGAGAATTGTCCTGGTTTTGGCTGGGATAGAGTTAATTTTCTTCACAGAATCTAGCATAGGGCTGTGCTTTGGATTTAGTGCTAGAAGAATGTTGATAACATGCTGATGTTTTTAGTTGTTGCCAAGCAGTGCTCAGACTGTTCAAGGACTTTTTGAGCTTCTCCTGCTCGGCCAGGTGCATAACAAGCTGGGAGTACAGCACAGCTAGGACCCAAACTGTCCAAAGAGCTATTCCATACCATATAACGTCATGCTTGGGGGGGGGGGGGGGGGTGTTGGTGGGTCGGTCGGTCACGGGGAGAGTGATCGCTGCTCAGGTACTGATCGCTGCTCGGGACGGGCTGGGCATCGGTCGGCGGGTGGTGAGCAATTGCATTGTGCATCATTCGTTTTGTATATTCTGTATATTTTGTTATCATTCTCATTATTACTATTATTATTATTTTCTCTTATTAAACTGTCTTTATCTCAGCCCTCGGCTCTAACCTTTTTCTCCTTCCCGATTCTCTCCCCCATCCCACTGAGGGGGGGGGGGTTGGAGTGAGCGAGCGGCTGCGTGGTGCTTAGTTGCCAGCCAGGTTAAACCACGACAAGAATATAATTTTCAGGTGAATATATTGCTTCTTTTAGAGGATATAGAAGCTTTCAGGCAACAAAAGTATCCAGATGATACGTGATACACCATGGAAAGTACAGAGAGCATTCAATGACTGTTATGTCTGTTAGTCCATAATGAGTAGATTTAGATATAATTTTTAGCGCGGTCACTCTCAGGTGATGGTAGTTCCAGGAAGTAACATTAAAGTACAGAAGATAATTTCAATGGATGTCAGAGTCTGCTGAGTAGCTGTTTGATGTGTGTTTTTCATTATCTGAAGATGCAGCTTGTAAGTGATAAATGCCCATCCCATCTCTCTTCCTTTGTTATGTTACTTTTTACTTCAGGGTTTTTTTGACATAAAAGCCACTAATTAGCATCAGTTTTGCTGCTGTGGTCTATGTGTTAGTGTTTAGAGGGATGGTATTCTGCATGAGGATACCTGGGATTTTTGCTTTACCACTTATCTGCTAACTGATTTTGATCACCTTATTGAAACTTTTGTTATCAATCTATGCCTGCCCATCATATTAAGGCAGGAGATAACTTTTTTGAAGTCCTTAAATGACTTAGGTGTCCAGGTGAAGTTTTTCAAAAGCATGGTAAGCTCCTACAGCCTAAGTGTCACTGAAAGTAATAGAAGCAAAATAGGTAATTTTGCTCTTTGGTTGCAAGTACTCATGATGGCATCTTATACATATGTGTGGATGCTGTTGCAGTCCATTAATTCCAAGTAAACAGTAGCCTTTGCCATTGTCATCTTCTTCTGAAAAGACCTAAGTCGGAGTGTGTTCCTGTTAGAAATGCTCCACTTTCTGAGAGAGTTTATGGAATTTTCAAGGGAAAGAACTGTCAAAATAAAGGAAAAACTAAACTGGATCAAAACATGAGTTCCTTACCTTAATATCTATCAATCAACAGCATTAGATGTCGCATAAAAATAAATAACTAATTTTAAAAGCTTGGAAATTAGCTACCCTGTTTATTCAGATGTGTTTTATAAATTCCTTCTGCATCTTCCAGGCACAAAAAAGATTGTCCATTATTTTCTCTCATTTTTCTAAATAAAACAACACACTTAGTGATGTTCAGGATTTGAGAAGAGTATAATTCTCTAGGCAGGACCATCTGTCTGTGATTTTGTTCACCTCTCTGTAATGTGTAAAAGTGCTGCAATTCTGCTTGTGACCTCAGCAATTACAGAATTTTAAACATTAAAAGCAACAGTCTATTGGTGCTCCAGACTATTAATTTGTCACTTAAATATTGCAGGAGTCATATGCTAGCTACTGTTGTTGCACACTGTGCAATACTTAATATTTTAAGGGAGCCTAAGAGATGAAGGAACCTTCATATATAGGCATTGCCTCACTTTGAAAAACACCTGAGTATTTGTCGTGGTTTAACCCGGCTGGCAACTAAGCACCACGCAGCCGCTCGCTCAGTCCCCCCCCTCCCTCAGTGGGATGGGGGAGAGAATTGGGAAGGGGAAAAAAGGTTAGAGCCGAGGGCTGAGATAAAGACAGTTTAATAAGAGAAAATAATAATAATAGTAATAATGAGAATGATAACAAAATATACAGAATATACAAAACAAATGATGCACAATGCAATTGCTCACCACCCGCCGACCGATGCCCAGCCCGTCCCGAGCAGCGATCAGTACCCGAGCGACCGACCAACTCCACCAACCCCCCCGAGCATGACGTTCTATGGTATGGAATAGCTCTTTGGACAGTTTGGGTCCTAGCTGTGCTGTACTCCCAGCTTGTTATGCACCTGGCCGAGCAGGAGAAGCTCAAAAAGTCCTTGAACAGTCTGAGCACTGCTTGGCAACAACTAAAAACATCAGCGTGTTATCAACATTCTTCTAGTACTAAATCCAAAGCACAGCCCTATGCTAGCTTCTGTGAAGAAAATTAACTCTATCCCAGCCGAAACCAGGACAGTATTATATAGTATTTCTCTTTGAAAGTAGTATTTGTGTGAACTCACAAGGACTGGTCTATGATGTGTGGAAATCGTTGACCGCAGTCAATGCAAGGTCAACTGAATAATCTCCTGACTATAACTGCTTCCACAGGTCCTTTCTGTGTTGCCCTTAAATAAAAAAAAAATCTTATTAAATAGATAGCTAATCACTCAGACACGTGTTTCCTCATTTATCTATCTTTTTGGGCACAGAAAATATGTAGCCAGAGGTTGTTTTGTTTAACTTATCTAGTACTTAAATTAGAGATGTGGGATAAATGTCATAATTGTTATATTTGTTTTGGAAACAAAAAATTATCTGCATAAACGTCTTGACATAAGCCACAGAGATCTTGGGTTCAAAACAAATGCCATAAATTAACTCTTGAGATTAGGATATTAAATCTTCTGAGGGTCTTGCCTGAATTTCAAACCAGGTCAGGAAGTTATCACTGATTTCTTGGACTAACTTCAGCCTTTTGGTTATTTTCTTTTTCTTTTTAAATCTACCACTACAACATTAAATAAATTGGCAATTTTACAGTTTGGAAGAACACAGGCATTCTGTAGTCAATAGCAATGTGTGTGTGCCTACCTTACTGAAGGTTATTTCCTATGAATATTTGCTGCAGGCGTGTGGTCTCCTCATTTTCATTCCTGCTCCCACCTGCAGCAGTAACATCCCGATGACTAAATAAAGAGAGAAGAGTTTTCAGTTCTTGCAAGAGATTTCTGTGGAGACCAGCAGGCTATAAAACAGTAATATGTAAACAGCCCAAAGCATATACAGAGGTTTTTTAAGCTTAATGGAATTACAAAGTATCTGTTGCTTGCAAAGAATATTCTTGCTTTGCATGGGGCAACCTAGGAGAAAAAAATTCATCCTGATATCTTTGTCAGGCTGTCAGGCTGGGTTTTTTCGAGTCTATATAACTATATTAAAATCCTATCACATAGCTTCTTAATGGAATCCAAACTATAGTGCAATCTACAATAGAAGTTTGAGTCTCGAAAAGGCAAATTGCAAGGAAGAGTAAGAAAGAATTGACTGTGTCACACCTCTCGAGAAAAAATCGTAACTGTTTTAATAGTGTATAATAATATCTGCTTGTATTCCATTTCTTTATTAACTTCATGAATCACCACTAATGTCATGATGTACATGAAACCTGAAGGGATGTTTATAGTTTACAGGAAGGCATTTGTAAGTACCACAGCTCTTGCTTGGTATAAATTGATCTTGAATCTGATGCATGAGTAGCTATCTGTTAAGGACCTAGTTTCTTTTGTTTATATCATTCTGTGCTACTATTCCCATAGAAATTGAACATCAAAGTAAACCAAGAAGTTTTAAGACGAAAAGAGACTTCAGAGACTGACCTAGACAAGGTCTGTGATTTGGCAAGAGCACGCTCCCTCTGATGTACTTGCATGGTTACTTTTACAAGCTATCCCTCTGCTTGGGTTAAGGTCCTAAAAGTGCCCTGATTATGATTAAGACTAAAAATATACAGTACAGGAGTTTAAACACTAAACCTGTACAAGTGCAGAAAGCAGCTGAGATGCTCAAAAGTTTGTGACATTCAGGATGCAAACTCCAGGTTGAAATGTCCATTTGAATACAACATGGTGATACACATTTCTCTGGCAGACCACTTCATACATATTCCATCTCTGTAAGATTACTTCAGCTTTCCTGCATGTTTCAGTGGTATAAGGTGTATCTGACTGATAGAAACAAAAAATAAATACATAAGCCAAGAAAAAGAATTTTGAATTAACAATGGGTATTCACTAAGTTGGTGCTAGTATTGCAGTGCCATTACTCAAAGAGAGAAATTCAGAATCCTCTAGGCACAATCCTTTAGATCACCTTCTTTGATATTCAGGAGAAGATGATCTCTCAGGGCACCCTCAGGGCATATTTTCATAATTCTGCATTAGGAAAAAAGAAAAGTCACCCTGGTTCAGGTCAATGGTCCCCTTAGAAAATGGCCCGTCTTCAACAGTATTCCTATGCAAATGTTTAGGAAAAGAAAGAGCAGAGCAGGTGTGTGTACCTCTCAAAAACTTTTCCCTTGTTTTTTCTGCTTTTAACATAGGGACTTCCTGATTTAGATCTGGTTTCAGTTCTAAGTCCTTTCCCAGTTCGCTTTGAACCCATGTAAATATTTTGCATCTATACCCCCTATTGACAAGGAGTTCTGTAGGTCTATTGCCCATTACGTATTGAATCACCTTCTCTGGTGGTTGTTTTTTGCTTGGCCACCACTGTTTCCATCGGTAGTTCTTAGTTCCTACACCAGAAGAATCTGTCAACAGTTGACACATTTTTCTACAATCTCCATAACACTAGATTTTGTAGAATTATATTTACAAAAGAAGAAAATTCTTAAATTCAGGGTTGTTTTTGGTTTTTTTTAATAGCTCCTTAAGTTTAAGTGATTTTTGGAATTTCATAGGATGGGCAGATACACACACAGACACATACTCAAACACAAAAACTTGTTGTTGACAAGGATCGTATTATGCCCTCTAAGGTTTTAAATAAATAGGAGACTACCATAATGAAATGTCCAGTCATAGACACAAACATTATTTATTATATGCTTATTAGTTGTTCTTAAAGACATTTAGAAACACTTGGAAATAGTACCAATTACTTTACATATAAGCAAAAGACCTCTCATCATGCTTCATTCCCAGTGCTGGTTCGCAATGAAGAAAAATTAAAACAGAACTGGAATTTATTATCTGCTACAAAAGCAAAATAAAAATCTGTCCTTGCTTCTGAAAGTGGCCTCCAGGTAATGGTTCTGCCTTGCCTGTGTGACAAGTAATTCCCTTAGCTACAAGAGAGTACAGAGGGAATCATTTTTAGAAGGAATGTAGTTAACATGAGAACAATTCTAAGTTTTTGCATGTTTATGGAGAGGTTTCTGTAATGTCATATAAAATAACAGAATGTTAACTTGGTTGTGATTATGTCTTCAGTGTATCCTTACTCAGTATTTCAGCAAGTATTTCACAGACCAGTGGCTTGGACTTTTATCAATGCTAAAGTGGCTATATTGATAATATCCCACCTCAGTGAAAGTGCTGCATTCAGTGTGTAGTGTAAAGGTGGTGTGCAGAGAGTGGTCTTTATCAAGAAATTTTGTACTTGATTATGTAATAATCGCACACCTAGTTTCTACAGATAATATCTGTACCTATACCATAAACAAAGACTGGAAAGACAGTTTGTGTGCCTGAGACAGTAGGTTTACATGAGCAAACCCTGAAAGAGCCGGACTTCATGAATAGTGACACTAATGATGGATGTATCACTCAGTATGATTAACTGACCACCAATATAGGATTTTGCAGTGTCACTCCATTAGTTTTAAAATCTTTGTTTGTTAAGTAATTTCTTAGTATTGCTTTCATTTTCTTGATTTGTTCTTGTTGTGGTGACCCATTTCAAAATGTTTAAATGGTTTATAGGCCAAAAATTAGTCACAGTTATTACAGCAGACTTTGTTCTAGTAACGCCAAACCCTGCAGATTTGGTGTACCTGTGAGAAAGTACACTATAAAAGCTTTACTTTTAAAAGGTTCACCTGGCAATATTAGTAGATCTCTGTTATTACAGGTCATGATACACCAGACATAACTGCAAGACTCGACCCAAAATATGGTTGTTTTAGCTAATGTCTCCAATTACACTGGCTACAGTACTTCTCTGTTTGTTTTCAGCTGATCCCAAAAAATTTTTCTGCACATTACATTTCTGTGTGCTCCAACAATATCACTATGTAAATAAATTCTACTAGCAAGAATAAGAGTTCACACTGAAATTTTTAGAACATTGTCTCATCAATAACATTCGGCAAATTAATTTGGCTGCTGAAGATATCAAATTTGAAAAACTTATGGAAAGTACGGGAGACTCATTAAACTGGGAAAATTTATATATATTTACTTTATAAAGCTTCATTTATGGTAACATTGAAAACTCATCTGTGACATCAGTGGAGAATCTGAGCATGCTTAAACCATGTTTACTTAACAAATAATTACTTACACTGCTATTTCTCAGAAAAGAGTAAAATACTAGTTATTATCTGCCATTTGATCATGTTCCGTGCCTCTGAGATTTTTAAGTGGCCTTTGAAAACAGATTGCTGTCTACTTTTATTTTCTTGTTCTTTACTCTAGGACGACTAAAGTCAGAATCATTGTTTTGCACACTGGTAGTCAAGTAACAGTTTATTTAATCTGTCTTTTCCTGGCCCTGCAAGAAAATACAAATCATTCACATCACCACCAATACCAAAAATGATCCTCCAAACCCCGTTTTGTGCTTAAAGACATAGGTAGTATTAGTAATATTGAAAGGGATGTAGTCTTAGACTAAAGATTTCATGTACTATTGATTTTTTCATGATAGTGTTTAACCTACCAATACATTCTAAATGCAACCTTTTCCTGATAAATAGGGCATAAATTGTTCCACTAAATACCTTATTCTGGTGGTTCCTACCTTAATGAGATTTTTGATTTGAAGTTCCTCTTGATTCTTGTCTGTGGAACATTACCATTGACAGTGGAAGGCAAACAGAGTCAGGCTTTGCTAGTCTTTCTCTAGGTTGGATGCACTAATGACCTTGTTACAGTTGTTCTAGGATGGATGTGCAAAAGACAGATGGGAATCCAATCCATTTGTCATCTTCATTAAAAAAGTAAAACCAAAACAGGAGAGTCTTGTGGCTCAACCTGGCAGGCAGCTGAACTCCACACAACTGCTTGCTCACTCCTCCCTTCCCTCAGTGGGGTGGGGGAGAGAATGGAAAAAAAAAGGCAAAACCTGTGGGTTGAGATAAAGACAGTTTAATAAAACAGCAGAGGGGGAAAAAGTAGTAATAATAATAATAGAATATGCAGAATATACAAAACAAGTGATGCTCAATGCAATTGACCAATTCTCAGCCCATCCAAGCAGCGATCACTCTCCCCCTGCTAACTCCCCCCAAGCATGACGTCATATGGTCTGGAATAGCCCTTTGGCCAGTTGGAGTCAGATGTCCTGGCTGTGCCCCCTCCCAGCTTCTTGTGCCCCTGGCAGAGCAGGGGAAGCTGAAAAAGTTCTTGACGGGTGTAAGCACTGCTGAGCAACAACTGAAACATCAGGGTGTTATCAGCATTCTTCTCACACTAAATCCAAAACACAGCATTATGCAAGATACTAGGAAGAAAATTAACTCTATCTCAGCTGAAACCAGGACAGAGAGGAATAAAAGTATATCTGTAATGTTGTTACGACGGTCTATTATGTGACATTGTGACCAACTTTGTACAACAGTCTAGGTCCAGAAATTTGAAACTGGAATTGGAAGATTTACTAGCCTGGGATTCAGTTAAAAGATGAAAATATTCTTTTTTATTGGTGGTGTTAACTAAATTGAATTTTCACAGTTTTGCAATTCTCAGCTACTTTGTGAGTCTAGAACTAATGTATTTTATAGCTTAGAGAATGTACCTATCTACTGTATATATATACAAACCTGTATGTACATTTCTCCTATGGCCCTAGGATGTAGCAAAGTTTCTAATTAATTAATTAATTGCCAAATTTTACGGTAATTAAAAAACAGTATCACTTTTATTTGTTACATATATATGTTTCCTGTTAAAAACACCGAGGAAAGTGGGGTCTTAGGTAGCATGAGTAATCTAACCATGGGCTCACTTTTCTTATGGAGGATACATAGATGAACACAACAGCAGGCTGGTGCCAGAAGACCTATAGTCCTTCAAATGAAAACATCTAAAAGTTAAAGATTTTTAAATGTTGCCCTGATTCCTTACTAAACTGATATTTGCAGATCCCATTTAATCTATATCCTGATTCTGCAGGCAGAGCATTTCTTCCATAATGCACTGGTACACAGACTCCGCAATGTAAGAATTCCTTTCACAAAAAGCTAAATAAGCAGTATTTGCCTTGAGAAATGCGGTAGTCCACTTCATCCAGGAAAGCCAGTCTGCAGCTCTCAAACTGTTTCCAAAGCAGCATATTTTTGCCTTTGAATTTCTGTCAAAAGCATCAGTAAATTAAATAAGAAAAATTAACTTTTATAAAAAGCTTCAGGAGGAAGAAATATCTGTGGTGATCAAAGTCTAAGGAGCAGAAGCAAAGACTGCCAGCAGATATGATACTTGTGCAAGCAGTGACTCTGCAAGCAGTGTGTGAATGGTTTTTAGCTAGTCAGAACCAGAAGAAAGTTAAATCCACCACCCTGAAGGCTCATTAAAGTACATTTGTGCTTAGGACAGTTCAGTAAATACGTGGTAGGAATAATTTCTGTGATTGTAATACCTAATGACCACCTACAACCTTCTGGCATTAGAGCAGAAGGAAAAACACAGCCAAGGGGAAGAAACTGGAGGTACTGAAGAAAAAAATCTCCTTTAGGTAATAAAATTATACTGGTTAGTAATCACTAGTATAAGAAAACTAACTAGTGTGGGTTTGCTTTACTTTATTTTCTAACAAAATTGGCAATTAAAGTTATGTTTTAATTTTCTTTCTTCTTTTTCCCCATTTTTCTGTCAGAATACAACACCTCAATCCCATTCATATTCTACATTCCTGTACAGAATATGTGAAAGATTACATGATTTATTAAAAAACTGTGTAAATTGTATTCAGTGTCTACATTTCCGGTTGCTCTGAAGGGAATTACAAAATTAGTTTGAACAGTGTAGATGATTTCTATTTTATCTTGCTTTTTCTTCCTTGCACTTCTCATTTGGTTTAGTAATTCAAGACAGAAGGCAAACACAAATTGTTCCTAACCAGTTCATCAATTCTGTCCTTGCTGCTAATTGCTCAATTACTGCATTATGCAGGAATTCCTTTCTAGTTTCAGGTTCATCCCTACCTCAGATTGTTACAGATTTCAGGGTTAACAAGAAAGAATTATGGTAAAAAAGTGATTTCTTTGCTTTAGCTATTATTGTAGAAAGTAGGGGCCTCTAAAAGTAAGGAAGATTTTTTATTGGTGTACTACTGATATTTATTTTGGTGTAATACCCCAAGGGAAGCCATTTCTATCTGAACTTTTTCCAACAACAGAACAACATACTGCATAGTGATACCTAGATAAACAGATACTACATTACTCACCTTTTTTTTTTTTTTTTTTAATCGCTGTCAGAGATATCTTTTTTGCCACTGTATTAGCAAAACCTCCTGTTGAAGGTTGGACTTCTACCCTAGAAGGTTCAGGCTAGAGAAAATCCTCTGTCCAGCTGGGAGAAAGATGGACCCTGAACAATACACATCATTACTGTGCCTGAAGAGGGAAGAGTCCTTCCAGAGACTTCTTTGTTAACAGTTGTCTTCTGCAGGTTTTATGTGCAAGGAATAAAGTAATCTCAGTGTTGTGATACAATGTTAATGGTATCATATTTTATACTGCTCTTCACCTAAACTTATTGCTTTGAATTTAGGGGACATAAAGTAAAACCAATTAAAGATAATGCACTTTTTATTATTTTATGCACTTTAATAGCATTTGAAGACCTTTGCCAAGATCTTGTTACGTGCTATGCAAATGTATAAGTTGGTCTATGCCCTAAAGAACTCACATTCTATAAAACAAAACCAGGGCTAGTAAGTGTTATTAACCTTATTTTACAGCTGAGGAAGCTCAGGTTGAAGAAAATAAAATAAACTCCCAAAGTCACATGGAAAATTCTGAAACAGGCAGGAATGAAATGCAGATCTGCATCTGAATGAGCTACTTAAAGCATGTGTCCTCCTCAGGTCAATCTTCAAGGAAGCCTGTTAACAAAATTTCCTTCTACAAACCAAATTGTTTAATAGGGGAATAGTTGGACACAAGACTCTGAAAAGTGGAATGAAAACTTAAACTGGGATATGGAAACACATATTGACTGACAGGACAACTTTTTTACTTTCTTGCTCCTTTCTGGGTAGAGTCATTGACACTGCTGTCTGCAACATCCTTCCTTACTGTTCTTCCTGTTACAAGGTCCTGCTGAGTTCTCCAGCCCTGCTCGAACCTACAAAGAAACCTGTAGGAGCACATACTTAAACAGCATCAACAGCACTTGTTATTTCTCATCAGGTCTTTTATTATTTAGTCTTGCAAAATCTCTTCTTATCATTGCAACATACTTGAGGCAAAGTGAAATGTCAGCTACAAAGCAAATACGGTGACAAGCCAAACTGTGGGTTGAGTTAAGAAGAATCTAGTCTAGCTGATTTTCCCTCTTGAAATATTCAGTTATATGCAAATTAAATATTACATACAAACGTGTATTTATATAAATATACACATAATAAGCTTAAGAAGCACAGCGGTTTTTTTCAACAATTAGCAACTAAGTGCAATGTATTTCAGGTAAAGTCAGTAGAGTACATGAAAGCTAAGTGTAATAGTAATTAAATTTGGTAATATAAAGTGCCAGGTCCTCATACATTTTCTTCATCTAACTTCCACTGCTTTCGGTGGGTTTTAGGTGTATTTGTCTTCTCCTAAAGCAAGCAACACGGTATAGGGATCTGAAAGAGTAACTTGTTTAATCAAAATAACATAAAATGCTGGTTTGCATCAAATACAGCCTCACTGAGAAAACAATCAAGTACACAGTTAAGTAATTTCCTACCTAAGCTAGCATTTAATTGTGCCATTCATTTTAATGGGGTTTAGATATGTGACTAAAGAATAGTACATGCTTGAAAAATGCTTTTCTGAGTTACACTGAAAACAAATATAATTTAATGGGTTTCTTTGAGATAAGCTGTTGTAGATCCATTTCACTTTTTTTTAGTTTAAGAGATGAAATCAAGTGTGTAATTTTCTTATTAACTGCAGTGATATACTTATATTGAAATATTTAGGAGAAAAGTTATCTGAAAAAAAAAACTTACATTTTGTTAAAAAAAATCAAAGTACTGGTAGATAGTAATAAAATAAATTAATAAAATAAAATGAATAAATAAAGTGGTATGTGATAGTATTTGATGACATAGCAAATTGCAGCTAATACCAAATCTGTTTGTTGTTTTGAATCTTCACAGAAAGAAGGGTGAGGGGGAAGAAATCAAGACCACAATAAAAAAAAAATAATCAATTTTTATTGGACCTTTTCCTTTTTCTTCTTATAGATTTTTCCTACTATTGCTACCAAGAATGGTGACAACGTGCTGGTTTTGGCTGGGACAGAGTTAATTTTCTTCACAATAGCTAGTATGGGGCTATGTTTTGGATTTGTGCTGGAAACAGTGCTGTTAACACAGGGATGTTCTCATTACTGTTGAGCAGTGCTGGCACAGAGCCAAAGCCTTTTCTGCTCCTCACCCCACCCCACCAGTGAGTAGGCTGGGGGGGGCACAAGAAGCTGAGTGGGGGCACAGCTGGGACAGCTGACCCCAGCTGGCCAAAGGGATATTCCAGATCATATGACATCATGCTTAGCAATAAACTGGGGGGAAGGTTGGCTGCTGCTCAGGAACTGGCTGGGCATTAGTCATTTGGCAGTGAGCAATTGTTTTCATTTGCATCACTTGTCTTGCTTGGGTTTTATTTTTCTATCTTTGTTATTTTCCTTTTCATTACTTCTTCTTCTTCTTTTTCTTCTTCTTCTTATCTTCACCATCATCATAATCTATTTCAATTATTAAACTGTCTTTATCTCAACCCATGAGTTTTCTCACTTTTACACTTCTGATTCTCTGCCCCATTCCTGCTGGGGGGAGGTGAGTGAGTGCGTGTGTTGTGTTTAGATGCCAGCTGGGGTTAAACCACAACACAACACTAAGAATGTTAAAGAAGGGTGTGTATTATATAGAAAAGAAATAGGAATCCATAACCAAATTAAACTTCTCACTAAGGAGGTACTAAAGTGGCAGAAGGGATCAAGAGATCTTTTTGCTTCTTAATTCTGAAAGTATTTCCTGCTCTTTATTGTTGCTGTTTTAACAAATATGTAAGACCCCAAACATAACCTAGGGAAAAAAAAAAAGAAATACAGGAATTAAAAGTCTGCCTTAGTTAACTTTCTTCTCCAATAGCTGATAGAGCTGAACCATGCAGCCAGCTAAATATTTTATATTATATGGTACGATACAAATACGGAGTGGAAAAGAAATCCACAGTAGTCCAACAAAGGGGATCTTAACAACTGTGCAATTGAAAGTACGGGGGGAACTTCAAATATTGAGAAAAAAAGAGAGGGTTGAATAGAAATTCCTTCTTGTAGATGTTTCTGGCATGCACACCACAACAGAAAGACTTGAAATAAAAATAAATAAATAAAGCAAGCAAACACTCATTTTCAAATAAAACCACAGTGGGGAAGTAATTACATTAAATAGTAACTGTGGGTTCCAAACAAAGATATATAGAATTAATCACATCATTTCCTGTGCAATTGATATGGATTGCAGGCAGCAATCAGACAGAGCTAAAGAAGTGAATCACTGGCAATGCTGCATAGAGCAGATTGTATCCTCCCACGGGCCAATTGCTAGAAGAGAGTTTAATTGCATGTTAGAGAAGCTCAAATATTCCTTCAGCTTGAAGACAACATTGTGGCCTTGAGCATCATAGTCCACCCAATGAATTCATAGACACACTTTCTTTCTCTATGGTTAGATGGAAGGCAAGTTGCGTGTCATGACACCATGAGATCAGAGAATGGGAAGCAATATTCTTAGAGAAGAACAAAGATCTTTCTACTACTGAAGAAAAGCTGTCTTTGAATTACAAGTATGAACTCTGAAGATTTTATCTGGTAGTTTATGAAAAGTGGTAAGAATCCGAGACCTATCATTTAGTCATAAATTTTACATTGCTTACAAGCTGATAATGAGCAGTGGAATCTTTTTGACAACCACCCAAATCCATGTGAAACTGGCAAAAGTCCATGGTGTTGTTACTCCTTCTGTTTTAGCAGGTTTTCTGGTGTACTAATCACCATTATTGACACTAATGGATTGTTTTGTTTAAGATATATATGAATAAATGGGCATGGAGAGGGATGGGAATTTTATTCTGGTTGAAGCAAGAAGGACATTTCTCAGATATATTTAGCATGCAGTGGAGCCTTGGATAATCAGATTCAGAATACAAGTAGGTATCTAGTGTACATATGCCTCAGAGCATCGCACTGTGGCAGCGATAACCAAGCTAGCGAGTTTAAAAATAGCCTAATAATGTATGCATAAGCTATAGTTACCGCCGTAGCTTCTTGTAGATGAACCTAATTTCTTTATATCTGCAGAATCTCTTTCTCAATTAAACATACAGTACACCAAAAAAAAAGTTAAATCTTATTTCTTTATAAAAATCTAGATCTATAGATTTGTGAAACCTGTATATACCTGTTTAGTTCTTGTCAGCATTTTCATTCTTCCCCTATAACCCAACCCTTAAGTACAAACTAGCAAAGCTTGTTTGTGCATAAAAAAGCTGAAAAACTGTTTTGTGCATTTGTGTCATATTCCAATTTCTGTGGCATTTGAGTCATCACAGATTCTTTTGGCTACCATTGATTAGTACAGAAGTTCTTCACATGTCTTACAACCTGTAATGTAAATTAATTGTTCTGTGAAGTACACAAAATTTAATTCAATCATTTTATATCATATATCCACATGCTTTTAATATTGAATAAGTAAGGAAGATACTGGAGTTTTGGTACAGGAGTCTAAGAAGTTCAAGGTAGCTTATATATACTTTTTTTTTTTTAATAAAATATAGAAGTTGAAACTAGACCCTCTCTTTAGTAAATTACTTCCCCTTTCTCACCTATTCTCACCAATTTATATTCGCCAATATTTCTAAGACAACATCCTTTACTCTGAGGCCTGTTCAAATGCAGACAGTGCTCGAGATAGCAAATACCATTTAATCCTCCTGGAATGCAGTCAGTCTGTACTATCTAGGTAAGAAATATTTATTTCTTTTATTCTAGTGAGGTTTTAAAATTTTGCTGTGGGAGAGGAGGGAAGGGAAGCCTTGAAGTCCAACAACAAATTTAAAAAGCCACATGTGACTCTGAGGTAAATAATTTCCAACCACGAAAGGAGGTCAACATTGGAAGGAGAGCTGGAAGGATTGTGTTCTAGATGATAGTGATTAAGTACCTTACCCTGAAATATCATACAGTGTGGGCAACCCAAGAGTCTGCACTGTAGGATTACTGACTGCTTCATAAGGATTCATTTTATAAACAGAATAACATCGCTGTTCCTTGGCAATTATCACCTACAATCTGTTGCCTACTACAAAATATAAGTTAAGCATGCTTCTCACCTGCTTGATTTTCCCCAAATGGAGGCTGACTTTTTATTTAGCAACTTTGCCAAAACAGCAGAGGTTAGTCAAAGCAAATGGAGATAATCAGTTTTTTGATCAGTGAGTGGTCAGTTTGAGACATTTGAAAGGACTCAAAGACTTAAAAAAAATTTGGTATTAGATCTCTTAAATTTATTATCTTTCTTCCTCCTGTCATGGATGGATTGTGAAAATCCCTTATTATGAAAATATTTCTTAATAAATTTTGAAATTAATAATCCACAGAAATTAAAATATGTTTGTTTATATTCTGTGATTCATTTACTCCAATTTATTGAAAATACATTTTTAAAATGCATTAACTAAAGGAGTATCAGACAGCAACAAGACATTAGCAGTGCGTCTTTTAATTTTAATGTAATTTTACAACTGGCACTAACCATAAAAATCAGTAGAGATGTACAGTTATAAATAAAAATAATTGATCTCTGTGTTTTATTGATTTTTCAGTGATGCAGGTTAGAAAGCTCATTTGAATTCATTTTTAGAACTTAAAAAAATCTCACTAACAAAAATTAAATGAAATATTACTGAAAGGTTGGCCACATATTCTAAAGGATAGTGACAACAAACAGAAATTCAGATCCATTTAGTAATACAGGACTGAGGGAACTAATCAATATTTACTTCTTTCTGGCCAATATTTTGTGATAACAATACACAAGTATTATATTAACTTTTTACATTTTTGTGAGTTTTTGTTAAACTTAAGTGGAACATTGACACATCTTGTCATTCTTCAGTGAAGTGATTTATTTCATTTATCTTTCCTATCTTATTTATCTTGTTCACAGTGGTACCTGTACTAGTATTGACCTGTGATGAGATGTCCACTCAGGTTACAGCTACAGCTACAGTGTCATGAACATACATATTTAATTCAGTCAGATCTGCAACTTTTGTGTCAACAGAATGGCACCTTGGCAGTGAGTATTGCATTACTGTTAAAATAATTGCAGAAATCCCACAACACATCCTCCTCATTTTGCAGACTGAAAAGAGAAGGGGGGAAAGAGAGCGAGGGAGAGGAGGACCTTGTTAATACAACTGACACCTGTGCTGCTTCCTTCTGGTTCTTGCTCTTACAGGTAAGTAAAACAGGGCAAGAGTGTTGTATACAGGATCTTCATGCATGAGCACATCACACACAATGTGGATGCTCTTTCCGACACCACTCTGTTGGGCTTGCTTGTTTTCTCATGCTGAGCCATCAGCACACTTCTGTATTTTCACAGCTAAGAATCTAAGAGATGGGTGAATTCAACAATCTTACCACTGCTAACACATCTAATCTTGCAAAGGAGTAGGGAAGACAACATAGGCAAACCACAGAAAAACAGTATTCATCTTCAAAACAAGCACACTGATTCTTTTGGTAGTCTTCATCTTCTTTTTTGCAAAAGTGCATAAGTAAACTATGTAGTGTCAGTGTCAATTTTTAACTTCATGTATCTAAGACATTTAGAAGGAACAAACTTAGCAAAAATTTGTCAAAGTAGACACTTATTTTATCAAAACTTTAGAAAAAAAATGTAGTAAGGTCATCTGAAAACTGGTTTAGGCATATTTGTAAATAGCCAAGCAGTTTCCTATTTGTCTTTTTTTTTTTCCCCCTCTAACATGCCAATTAAAGTTACACTTGATGACTGATGTTTCTCATAAGTCTGTCTATAAGGATTACCAGGACATTTACTTACAAATAGAATATAGGAAGAAAAAAAGATTTCTTTTAAAGTATATAATTCAGAACAACAAAATCTCTCAAAGATGATTACAATCAAACCAGAATATTTTCTTTTTTAAGTCTGGCCAGTATGTAGCAATAGAAATCGTTCAAGAATTATTGATAAAAGTCAATTTGAAGATTCAGCATCGACCTGGAAGCTGTAACAATGCATTGCCCGGCTGAAATCTGGGAAGTGTGAGGCTATGGGACTGGCATCATGGGGATGAATTGCTGATATGTTACAACACTCAGAAGAATTATGTTCTTTCCACCTACTTTTAGTGCTAGATGAAAAGGTCACAACCACTGATGACAGTGTCCATAAACTATGAATTATAGTCCAAAGTTTTCCTGTTAATTCTTTCCAGCATCTGTGGGATGGTTGTTCTCTGCACAGCTGCAGGTAGCTTTATATATATCTTTGCCATAAAATGTCAGGAGATACATGATCAGTTTGATCAGAGTCATGGGTTGATGGCACTCTGCCAATACAAATCAGACATAAATGCCTCTCTGCAGGCTGGTTTATGTCCTAAAAGCTGCTCAGACTACCTGGAGAAAACAAAAAAATTTGGTTTCTACTGTAGAAGTGCTTTCTAGAAAACATGATTGCTTCCTGATTTAAGAGTAAGGATTCCTACTTCAACATAACAAATTAATAGTTTAGTAAATTATTTTGCTCCTCTTAGAAGGTCTTTATATATAGAACCTTATTGTCTGTACACCAGAGGGGCTGAACTGGTTTTTTAGCTCTCACCAATGTTTTGCAACTTGGTTCAACTTTGGAGTTTCAGGCAATTTTTTCTTAGTCCCTTTGCACATATTTTTGCCTTTGGTCCAGATGCTTAGTGAATATAAACAGATATAGTTCAATCCCAGCTAATAAAGCTATGCTGATTTACATCAGCTAAATGTCTGTCACATAGGTTTAACAAGTGACTTATGAAATATTCCAAAACCCCACAGGGTGGAATATTCAAACATGTGATCCCACATATGTCCCTTCAGAAGCTACTGCCTGGCTACTGAGCGGCAATAGTAGACCGTGTGTTCACTAATAGTCTCCTTATGCGGTGAAGTAAAGTGCGTTAATTTGATGGAGATCCAAGGTGTTCCCTGCAATCGTGGTCCCTAACAATGTGCGTGTTGTCTCTTCCTGCATCACAGCTAAAGGAGGGTGATTTTTTTCAAGAAGGTAGTTAATTATTTCTGTTCACATGAACAAACTTTACAGGTGTAAACTCATGCATAAAAGGGGATTAGAGTCAGATCACTGAAGAAATTACTACCCACTGTCCACCTCTCCCTTCTCTAAGCAGTCTTTGCTCTGAAGCAGGGACAGATGGACCATGCAGGAGGTTGATGTCCAGTTCCCAGCATTTGGTGCATGGTATGTTAAGGTGAAACCAGAACTGGCATCAGATTTAATGATAAAACACGTTGATTTGTGCCATCCAAATTGAGTACTCCCTCAATTTTATATTAACACTCCATCTCCCTTTTCCATAAGAGGTCCTTGAGATCCATAGAGCTATCATGGATCTCCCTGGGAATTGGTTTGTCCAGCACCCAGAGACAGGGTGATGGCTTCCCTCTTCTGTTAGCTGTGTGAGCTGGCTGGAAACAAATGACATATGTTTCCAAGCCATTAAGACATGAAGTAATCTGATAAATAGCTCTGTACAAGAGAAATTTTCACCTGATATATACTTTTATAAAGAATAACATTTACCTTGTTAGAAGAATTAGAGAGCTTTCAAAAGATCAGTAATATAAGTCTGAATTCTGAACTGTCATTTTTATTTGCATGGGATGTCATCAAGCTTTATACTCAGTTCCTGAACAAGTTAGTGTCCTGGTTTCAGCTGGGATAGAGTTAATTTTCTTCCTAGCAGCTGGTATAGTGCTGAGTTTTTGATTTAGTATGAGAAGAATGCTGATAACACACTGATGTTTTAGTTGTTGCTGAACAGTGTTCAGACTGGCCAAGGAATTCTCAGCTTCCCATGCTCTGCCAGGTGCACAAGAAGCTGGGAGGGGGCACAGCTGGGACAGTTGACCCCAACTGACCCAAGGGATATTCCATATCATATGACATCATGCTCAGCTTATAAACTGGGGGACGAAGAAGAAGGGGGAGGGATGTTCAGAGTGATGGCGCTTGTCTTTCCAAGTCACCGTTATGCATGATGGAGCCCTGCTTTCCTGGGGATGGCTGAGCACCTGCTTGCCAGTGGGAAGCAGGGAGTGAATTCCTTGTTCTGCTTTGCTTATGTGCATGGCTTTTGCTTTACCTATTTAACTGTCTTTATCTCAACCCACAATTTTTCTTACTTTTACCCTTCCAATTCTCTCCCCCATCCTGCTGGGGGGGGGGGGGACTGAGGCAGCAGCTGGGTGGTTCTTAGTTGGTGGCTGGGGTTAAACCACAACAGTTAGCAATACTATTCTGTATCATTTCACATCCACAAGTTTCTCATTTTATAAAGCTGGGTGAGTATTATGATTCTTGTTTTCCAGAAAGGTAAATTTAGCTACTCAGAATCTACAAATTTCAGTTATTTATGTTTTAAAGAAATGTATTAGCAATGATATTCAAAACTGAAACCAGTGAGAATCCATGTAGAATTATAGCACAGTGAAGGATTTCAAAATAATACGTGAGACTGCTTCAAGAATTCTTAAATTTGGTGAGCCATTTTATTAAAATACAGTAGGTGCAGAATGATCCTGATATAGAAGGCAGGGTGTATAAATACAACATTACTCATAGGACAAAGAGAAATAAGGCTGACCAAAAGCCTGAAAGAAGTCTTTTAGTATTGATTTATTTAAATGAAGTTCTCTAGTAGACACTACTCTTGGACTGTTATTTGTCAGTTTGTTCTTGATGATCACTCCCATCCCATGCCCGGTGTCACAGGGTTATCCAAGGGTTTCTTTTTGAACGTAAATTAACCAGCTGTCATTTAGACCCCTGCAACTTTAACCTCTCAGTTGATATAAAGGGCTTTTTAAGGTAAGCAGATTAGTCTATGCCTACATTAACCAGAAACCCTGTACAGTGACTGAATAGTATCTCATCTGAAGACTCCACAGTACACTCTGTTCTGCACCTGGAAGACAAGTTGTTATTTTCAGGCAGGACATACCGACATGTTAAGATTTACATTTCTTTAGCTGACATGGAAATAAAAAACTGAATCTGTAGCAAATGCTCCATGTAAGAGTCATGCAAATTCATAGAATCATAGAATTGTTTAGGTTGGAAAAGACCTTTAAGATCATCGAGTCCAACCATTAACCTAACCCTGTAATCCCACCACTAAACCATGTCCCTAAGCACCACATCTGCCCGTCTTTTAAAAACCTCCAGGGATGGGGACTTCACTTTTGGTGAAGAAACTTTTCCTAATGTCTAACCTAAACCTGCCCTGGTGCAACTTCAGACCATTTCCTCTCATCCTATCACTTGTTACCTGGGAGAAGAGACCACCACCCACCTCACTACAACTTCCTTTCAGGTTGTTGTACAGAGTGAAAAGGTTTCCCCTCAGTTTCCTTTTCTCCAGGCTAAACAACTTCAGTTCCCTCAGATGCTCCTCATAAGACTTGTGCTCCAGACCCTTCGTTGCTCTCACCAGCTTCCTTGCTCTCCTCTGGAAACATTCCAATAACACAATGTCTTTCCTGTAGTGAGGGGCCCAAAACTAAACACAGTGTTCGAGGTGTGGCCTCATCAGTGCTGAGTAAAAGGGAATGATCACTTCCTTACTCCTGCTGGCCACACTATTCCTGATGCAAGCCTTCTTGGCCACCTGGGCACACTTCTGGCTTATATTCAGCTGACTATCAACCAGTACCCCCAGGTCCTTTTCTGCCAGGCAGCTTTCCAGACACTCATCCCCAGGCCTGTAGCGTTGCGTAGGGTTGTTGTGACCCAAGTGCAGGACACGGCACTTGGCCTTGTTAAATCTCATACAATTGGCTCTGGCCCAGCGATCCAGCCTGTCTAGATCCCTCTGCAGATCCCTCCTCCCCTCAAGCAGATCAACACGTGCACCTAATTTGGTGTCATCTGTAAACTTACTGAGGGTGCACTCAATCCCCTCGTCCAGGTCATTGATAAAGATATTAAACAAGACTGGCCCCAGCACCGAGCTCAGGGGGCTACTGCTTGTAACTGGACACCAATTGGATTTAACTCCATTCACCACAACTCTCTGGGCTCAGCCATCCAGCCAGTTTTTTACCTAGCAAAAAGTATGCCTGTCTAAGCCATGAGCCACCAGCTTTTCTAGGAGAATGCTATGGGAGACAGTGTCAAAGGCTTTGCTGAAGTCCAGGTAACAACATCCACAGCCTTTCCTTCATATACCAGGCAGGTCATCTGGTCATAGAAGGAAATCAGGTTGGTCAGGCAGGACCTGCCTTTCATGAACCCATGCTGGCTGGGCCTGATCCCCTGATTCTCCTGCACATGCCTGGTGAGCACAATCAGGATGAACCGCTCTATGACCTTCCCTGGTACCAAGGTCAGGCTGACAGGCCTGTAGTTCCCCAGATCCTCCTTCTGACCCTTCTTGTAGATGGGTGTCACATTTGCCAACCCAGTCTTCCTGGACCTCCCCTGCTAACCAGGAGTGCTGATAAATGATGGAGAATGGCTTGGCAAGCTCCTCTGCCAGCTCCTTCAGCACTCTTGGGTGGATTCCATCCGGCCCCATAGACTTGTGGGTGTTCAGGTGGCATAGCAGGTTGTAAACTGCTTCCTCCTGGATTATCAGGGGTTTATTCTGTTCCCCATCCCTGTCTCCCAGCTTGGGGTGCTGAGTATCTTGGGGATAAATGGTTGGGCTATTAAAGACTGAGGCAAAGAAGGCATTAAGTACCTCAGCCTTTTCCTCATCCTTAGTGGCAATGTTCTCTGCCACATCCAATAGAGGATGGAGATTCTCCCTGGCTCTTTTTGCCTTTAATGTATTTGTAAAAACATTTTTTATTATCACTTACAACAGTGGTCAGGTTGAGTTTAAGCTGGGCTTTTGCCTTTCAAATTTTCTCTCTGCATGACCTGATGACATCCCTCTACTCTTCTTGAGTTGCCTGTCTCTTCTTCCAAAGCTAGTAAACTCTCCTTTTCTTCCTGAGTCCCAGAAAAATCTCCCTGTTTGGCCAGGTCAGTCGTCTTCCCTGTAGGTTTGTCTTATGGCACATGGGGACAGCCAGCTCCTGTGCCTTCTCAAAGAATGTCCAGCCTTCCTGGGCCCCCTTGCCCTTCAGCACTGGCTCCCCAAGGGGCTCTATCAACCAGTGTCCTGAACAGGCCAAAGTCTGCCCTCTGAAAGTCCGTGGTGATGGTTTTGCTGATTTCCTTCCTTACTTCACCAAGAATCAAAAACTCTATCATTCCATGGTCTCTAAGGCCAAGACAGCCTCCGACCACCAACTCTCCTACGAGTCCTTCTCTGTTAGTTAACAGGAGGTCAAGCAAGCAACTCCCCTGGTAGGCTCAATTACCAGCTGTGTCAGGAAGTTATCTTCCACATGTTTCAGGAACCTCCTAGACTGTTTCCTCTCTGCTATGTTGTATTTCCAGCAGAGAACAAGAGCTCGTGATTGAGAGACTTGTGCCAGCCGCTTGTAGAATGATTCACCCACCTCCTCATCCTGGTTGGGTAGTCTATAACAGACTCCCAGAAGATAATCTGCTTTGTTGGTTTTCCCCCTCATCCTCACCCGTAAGCACTCGGCCTCATCATCACAACTGTTGATCTCTGTACTGAAACAATCTCTAACATACAGAGCCACCCCACCTCCTCTCCCTCCTTGCCTACCCCTTCTGAAGAGCTTATAGCCATCCATTGCAGCATTCCAGTCATGAGAGACATCTCACTACATTTCTGTGATGGTGACTAAGTCGTAGCTATCCTGCTGCACAATGGCTTCCATCTCCTCCTGTTTGTTGCCCATGCTGCATACGTTGGTGTAGATGCACTTGAGGTGGGCTATCAATTTCACGCACAACATTAGCGTGCCATCACTATGCTCCTCTCTAGCAAGCCTGATTATATCCCCTTCCCCCTTCAAATCTAGTTTAAAGCCCTGTCAATGAGCCCTGCCAGCTCTTGAGCAAGGATCCTTTTCCCCCTTTGAGAAAGCTGAGTTCCATCTGTTGTCAGCAGGCCTGGTGCTGTGTAAGCCTCCCCATGATCAAAAACCCCAAAATTCCTCTGATGGCAACAGCCTCTGAGCCACCTGTTAATCAGTATAGTCTTCCTGTTCCTTTCAGTATTCTTCCCTGCCACTAATGGGATTGAGAACACTACCTGCACTCCTGATCCTTCAACCAATCTCCCCAGTGCCCTGAAGTCCCTTTTGATAAATTTTGGACTTCTCTCTGCAACCTCATCACTGTCAACCTGCACAAGCAATAGCAGGTGATAATCAGAGGGCCGTACCAGGCCAGGGAGTTTCCTAGTAATGTCCCTAACCTGGGCCCCAGGGAGGCAGTAGTCCTGGCTATATATTCTGTGACTGAAGCCACAACCACTCAGCCTCACTTCTACAAGCACCTAAAGTCTTTTGATTACCACTTCTCAGGCCTGTCAATTTTTACTACATTCATAGTTCTGATTTCAAAATAAGCATCACTGCTACTGAATATGTATTTATTTATCAATCAGGGAGCCAGAAATTATTAACAATGCACTTGGTGGTCATGGTTACACATTATTAATCATCACTGCATATACAAAATTACCTTTAACAGTGATATCCTAAATCAACTGTATCCATGCAGTTCCATGGAGCTGGTGCCATGTGGTCAGGGCTCATGGCTGTGACCTTGGTGGCCTCAGAGGTTGAGGTGATCAGGCTTGAGAGCTCTTGACAAGAGAATTCCAAACACACATGGGTTAGTTCTTCTTTTTTCACTTTTCCCACCTTATACTCTTGTGTTACTTGCACCCCCTTCCAGAAAGGGGGATCTGGTTTGTTCCTGACCCGCTTACCTTGGTTTTGCTTCTTCCTTCTTGTTTGCTCAGAGCATGTCCTGACTGTTTGCAGTTACTTGTGCTCATCTTGCTCTGTCTTTTCCTCTTGTAAAGTTTGTTACTTGGACTGCTTCTTAACACTGCTTAAGTGCAACTATACAAGGCTTTGTTTACCCCCTTGGTAGTAACATTGCTCTCATGAGTAAATATGTGGTGTTTATACATGTTGTTTGACTATATGTGGTGTTTATACATGTTGTTTGACTATGCTATCAAAGCGTCACATATTACTGTTGATTACACTATTTTAGCACACACACACTTGGTTTCAGAGTAACTTAATATTGATTATATTGACAATATTGAGAATTGCACTTACACTTTCTGAGTTTTACAGACTATTGTTTTGGTTGCCACATGAAATGACATAAAATCTTGTTGTTTAGATTACCGAAAGGAATAATATTTGGATGTATGACTGCCATCTCCATCTCAGCATACATTATCTTTTAGTTTTCTTTTTTGGGTGCTGAACAATAAAGATATTCTAGTTACACAAACTACATTCCAGCCAGTCAGACATTCCTATTCTCTTCCTCCTATAATTTTTTTATCTCCACATATTTCTCTGGAGTAGAGATGCAAAAATGTAGTGTAGCAGGTATTATTACGCCTTCCCCTCCAATTCACTTTTGCAAAGATAATCCTACATGTTGACCCCTTTAGCCCCTGAAGAACTACTTGGCACAGTTACAGAGATTTTAGACACATTCATCTATTCCTCCAGAGTTCCTTTAAGGTTGCTACTGTTGGCTGTGGAAAAGAGTTTGGAATGAAAATGGGTTCTTAATGAACCCCATCCAGTTGAACCTGAATTCTCATGGTCAGCATCAACAATGAGTCTTACAATTGCAGTGAATGCTTGATTCCCAAGCAATCACTTCTTGCTTACCAGTGGAAAAACTAATACATCCCCTTAGACCACTGCTTGCTTTTGTCTTCTTGCATCAGTCTTTTATTCATTTTTTCTGTGCATTTGTCAGAAAAAAAACCCAAACAAAAAAGTCTATTCATTGATCATTGTATTGGGTCAAGTTCCATAGTGCTGTGCTTTCTATTGGTATGTAGAAAGGGGTTGATAACACACCAATGTTTTGGCTACTGCTGAGCAGTGCTCAAACAGCATCAAGGCTCTGTCTCCAACATTTCCCCCCCCCCCCTCATCACCAGTGGGTTGAAAGGGGGCATGACCTTGGGAGGGGTTGTAGCCAAGACACCTGACCCAAAACAAACAAAAGGATATTCCATAACATATGATGTCAGCTCAGATATAAAAACTAAGGGAAAAGGAAGAGGAGGGGGGGGCATTCATCTTTTATGATGTCTTCCAGAGCAACAATTATGTATACTGAAGCCCTGCTTCCCAGGAAGTGGCTGGACATTGCCTGCTAATGGGAAGTAGAGAATAAAATCTTGTTTTCTCCTTTTGCTACCACGCACAGCCTTTGCTTTTTCTTTATTAAACTGCCTTTATCTTGATCCATGAGTTTGTTTTTTTTTTTCCCATCTCATTCTCTCCCCACCTGTTCTGCTGAAGAGGGGAGTGATAGAGCAGCTTGGTGGCACCTGGCATCCAGCCAAGGTCAAACCACCACAATCATCAATCACACAAGATTTTGCTGCATTGTGTTGCAGGACCCGTACATTGACTTAACCAATAAAGCTTACTCTGAAAACATATTATCAATAATAACTATGAGGAAGATAACTTAACAAAATGGAAATATATCAAGAAGGTGCTATGTAGGGCTTGGTTAGAATTAAGAAAATAATTGGGAGTTCAAGTCTCTGTTTTGTCTCAAATTACCTTTGCAATATTGGATGAACTGAATTTTGTTGGTAGGGAGTAGAGGAGTGCATTCAGGTGATTTAAATAAATGTCCAGTAGTCTTGAAAACACACAAATAAAGTCAAAATACAAAAAAGGACAAACAAAGAGGATTAGAAACTTTATTTCACAGGGGAGATGACAAAATGGAGAGGGGAGAATGGATTGCTGTAGTGCAAACCAAGTAAGATATAATTCTTTATGTCCAGATGCATAGAAGCATAGGAGCAATAGCTGTGCAATCTTGCAGAGAGAAATAACTGGAGGAGTGATCAGTTCAGCCAGTACAGCAAGTGCTCCTAGGGCCATTGCTGGTTAGATGCTTGAGTACAAGTTTGAGGTTTCTTAGAGATTCACTATATGCTCAAACATGGAGATAACTTCGGTGACAGTAATTAAATGTCTTCAGTCCATTTTATTGTTTGCCCATTAGCTTCTCCTTCAGTGCAGCGCCTATTCTTTATTTCTGGCAATAAATAAATGAATGATATTGTAAATCAGAAAATAAAAAAACCAACTCTCTACTTAAGGACTCAAAGACAATTATCAAAAGGGGAAATGTAGGATTATGATTTCACATGAGGCTTATTCTTACTCTGCAATATGAAGTGGGTCTGGATTCACTGACAGTGTCAGTATAATCAATAAATAACATTTTATAGTGACACAAAACCTTTCTACACAGAAGCATAAGGATTCACGTAAGAATTGTGAGGATCGAGCTGTATAGAACCATGCCAGAAGTATCCTTCATGTCTGCTGACTGCTCACAGAGATACATATTAGTCAGGAAAAGATTATTTCTCCTTCAGAAACATGGTAAGATTTAAAAAAAAATTAAAGTTAGATATTCTGCTTCTCTCTCTCTCACACACACTCACTCAGAAGGGTGGAGACCATCCAATCTAAATTATCATGGAAACAGTGCCACACAAAAAAACATTTGGTGATATTTGCAGGAAATGGCTGTGACATTTTCAACTTGTTAAAAAGCAATGAAACAAGGAAATATATTGCCAAACTGGGAGAAAATGAGCCTTTGAAGAACTGAACTTCTAAAACCTAATATAAACTCTCTATATTTTTCTGTGACAATATGCTGGAAAGTTAAAGCAATCTCCTTTAGGCTCTCACAAACAAGGTGCATGTTATCAGAAATTTACTGAGCTGAAGATCAAGAAAGAGCTATAACTCATCCAATTTCCACCCCACATTTCAGACACTTTCAGTTTCCCTCAATTACCACTGCATTGACTCCATCATGTTTTTGACCAAAGTGTAATTTCTGTAAGGGTGCCAGCTTAATCTGAAGTTACCAGAAAAGGAAAAAATTCAACTTTTCCTTTGATATTTTGTTTCCAGGTTTGATCATCTTTACATTTAAAAAGGTATTCTTCCATTCTAATTTGAACTTGTTCAATGTTACCTTTAAACCGTTGCTTCTCTGCTTGATCAAAGGACCCTTGCAAGCCCTATATATTCTTCTTATCAGAACATTTATTCCTTGTTATCAATTACCAACAAGTTTCATTCTAACATTCTTAACGTATATTTATATATCAGTCCTTGAATATATTGGGAGCCTTCAGGTCTTTTACATCCCTCCTCTTCCTCAGCTTCTTTTAACATTCAGCTACCTGTCTCATTATACAAAATGCCTTACTGGTAGGTGAGGTCCATTCCTTAACTGTACTCAGTATTCTTTTCTTTTTATCACAGCAGTTCATGGGGAGGACCTGCTGTGCTGCATATTAAGTAGACCTTTGGACTATCTTCAGAATCACTGTTTTCTGCATATTGTCTCCACTTCTATGCATATAGCATAGTGAACACTCAAACAAACAAAAAATTGCACATATGCTAATATATTTTTTTTCACTAACACTGCCTATTGAGCAAGCTTTCACCTTCTATTTGAATGTCAGATATTTCTTGTTTATAATCTTTGTGCCATAATATTTTTTATTATTATTTTTGCAATGTTGTATTATCTTCTAAGTCACTGATGAAAATTGTTCAGGTATGGTATCAACTCCTACAGAAACACAGAGCTGATCACCACCAGTCCTTGCTGATTTCCCCTATGATACCTACCTGCCCTTCATAGTGTGCAAAAGGCTTGCTTTACAGTCTGTCACTGCACTGGGTTATTAGCTTCATGTCAGTGAAGTATGCATTGAGGTATTGTTATCCACATATCTGAAAAAGAACTTGATGCAGGAAAAAGCCTTAAGAAATATCTAATAAAGTGGTTGCAGCAGCATTTTGAAAAGCAAAATCCTAAAAGCAAGGATAATAAAAATCTTTCAAAAGCAGGGGAAAAAAAATCAGCAAATTAAACAAGCTTAATGGAGATATTTCACATGCTTTCAAAAGATGCCTCTTCATAGTGTATTCATTGTAGCTGGGAAACATTTTGTGAATTTCACTATTCCAATTAACTCTTTCAGGGACATTCCAAATCTGGACTGAAAATGATGCAATTTGTATCTTGCAGCATGAGCATATTTTCAGTCAGATGTAGAGCCTGCAAAGGCATATTGGAAGTCAGATACTTCTTTCCTCATCCCACATGAAGTTAATAACAGTTTCCAATGTAACACACATTCTTTTGATGAATATTCTTAAGTTTTATGCATTTTTCAAACATTCCTGGCAAATGCATTGAATATTCATCACTCCTTGTAATTTTCCTCTTTCTCTAAATAACCTGGCAGAACAGTATTTGGACTTTAAATTACCTTTGAAGAACTAAATTTGCAACCTCAGCCCCCTAGCCGTGTGTCAGATTCCTCAGTACCGTAACCATGGAGAATTTCTGAGCTGTCTAATGAAGCTTTTCTCAACAGGCCAATGCTGTGGTATTGATACCAATGGCAATATTCTTTCCTGTGGTATCAGAGCCTACATATATAAAGTAATGATTTCCAAGTGTTAAAAGAAAGTTATTTTAAGCTGACACCTTTTCTTTCCACTTAGAGCCTTGCTTTCCCATTATTGCCTTTTCATTTGACACAGTTTCGCTGCAAGCATTCTTTTGCAGCTACTGAGCAATTTTCCCAGCAGTCCCTCTGTTACTGCAACCAGAAACCCAAATTAGTTTATTATACTCCAGACACTGGCATCGCTTTCATCTTTGTCTTTCATAATTTCTGTAATTTGATCCAAATGCTTTTACTCTTACCTTTTTTTTTTTTTTTTTTTGTGATAGCTTGATAGATGGGAACTCAGTTGAATGCCTGACATATAAGGAGCTGTAGATTTCATCCATTCCTTTATGGCTAAGAGTATTATTGTTCTCTACTTTAATTGTGCTCCAGTTAAATCACAATTCACACAAATATGGGCTGGAATTCTAGCATGAACATAGTTACAATTTTTGTACACTATGATTAATATCTGGGTTTTTATTACTATATTTTATTACTATAGCTTAACTTTTTTTCCCCTCAATATCACTCACTTAAGGACAAGAAATGCTTAAAAATTAAAACAACTCTACAATGAAGAAAAATGTTCACAGAATTATATACTAATGAATATTAATAAAATATCTCAGAAACAGGATGAGCTTAAATAAACATTTCACATAAAAAGGAACTCAATCCAGTCAGCCATATGATTTCCAAGTTTGTAACAGTGAAACAGGTTTAAAAAAACAAGCTGATTTCTCAAACCAGACATCTGTGACTTGCCAACAGATGAGTCCTGACTGCCACTGAACTGTGACTTAAGCCTGTGTAGTCACCTTTGGATGTTAATGACATCAGTAAAATATCTTTATCTCTCACTGTTGGGTTTGGGTTTGTTTTTTTTTTTTTCACCTTTACAGCAGAGCTGCAGTCATGTCTGCATCGCAGCAGTCCAGCAACAGAGCCGATATCCACCTCCCAAAAAATGGCCTTGTTTGATCCTGGAGGGAGTTCTGTCCAGTCTTTATTGCTTGGGGGAACAGTACACTGAGGGGGGGTTGTCTGGGTCTCGCCCAATTTTCAGTTTCAAAATAACTTGCAGTAGTTTTCATTATTTTCCTCCATATATTCTAAGCAATTAATTTCTAAAACTTGGAATACTTTTTAGCATGTCTAGCAAGGCAGCTTGGATGACAGTAACTGTGGGGGCCTTTATCACACTCCATTACACAGCTGAAACACTCCATCATTACAGGTTTTGAAACCTCAACCAAGGTCCCTCTCTCTTTGGAAAAGAAATGTTTATAATATCTATCTCTTTGTCTGGTGCCAAGCTCTGGGAACCCCTGTGAGTCAGAGCTATACTAATACTACTATCACAATTGATATATAAATATATTGATGCAGGAAAAATTGAGCCATTAACATTTAAAACTTGTATCAATGAAATTTTGTACTAAAAATGTGAGAAGAAAATCCCATAAGAAAGCTACTGCTGAAAAGCAGTACTCTTGGAGAATTAGAAATAATACAAATACGGTTTTATTTTCCCTATTTCAATACACTTTTACCTTATTGCTTCCTTTCCTCACCCTCCCTGCACCCTATTGTGTTAGGAGAAATCAGAAAGTTGAAAGTTTATTGTCAAGGTAACAATAAACACAGTTTGAATTCCCAGTCCACTTGCATTTTCATCTTTTCTTCCATTCATAAATCATTGTGTACTTCTACTTGCACCAGGACAGAACTGGTTATGTTTTGCCTTAACTGCCTCGTCCTTCAGCAGATAACAATGAACAAGTACATTCATTCTTTTTCTGTGAAATGAGTCCTGCACAAGTCAACAGTTAATGTATGTTCATCCTAAAACAATTTAAAACAACTTTTAGGGGTTATTTAATGTTTTGGTATTTTTAATTAAGACTAATGTGGAGAAAGTCCATGAAAATATTTCTACAGAACAGGTTTTTATATTTTGTTATATAATATTTTATTGCGTTTTGGGAATAATTATATTGTCACTCAGGGCTCAGGACCACCTGGTTTTAGTAAAAGCCTTAATCAGCAGTCTCGTAGCCAAGAACTTTGAAACTGAATTCTTAGAAGTTGAAAGTATGAGAAATAGATATGTTGATGTTAGCATTTTTAGTGAGTTAGTGAGTTATGCAAAAGGTCCAGTTTTACAGAGAGGTTCTACAATGCTGTTGTCCTAGAGAATTTAGACCACTTTTATCATACAGTGTGTATGTAACTTTTTCTAATATTAAAAAGAAAGTCTTGAAAATGGGGAGAACAAGGGAATTATGGGAATTACTGTGGAAGATGTTATCAGGCAAGGTTTCAGACTTACTGTGGTGGCTTTTGTGCACATGAGTAGTACACACTCAACTTTAACATGATGCTTTTATGAATAGGGTTTGTCATGTTTGAGAAAGAGGCTGGTACCATCACCCTATTTTATGGTAGGGGTAACTGTGACAATGGAGATATTAGAGATTTATCTACATTCACTCGGGGACCAGTGGCAAAAAAGAGGATCTGTACTAAGGATTGGATGCCTTATAGTATGACTTCACTTGCATAAAACAGTAAAAATATTGCTATTCGACAGACTTAACAATGGCTGTTTGCTTCAGGTATACTGACAGCAGCTGAATTGAAACACATGAAGTCAATGATGGCTTAACACTGAAGAACATTGGACAAAGTTTGTTTTTTCAACTTCAGCAAAATGTGTAGGTCTTTTGAGAAGTTGCAGTCAATATTTGTCTGTCAGCTTGCCTTTTATAAACACAGACAGATGGTATCAGGACTTTTTTTTATAGGTTTAAGCTATAGCACATTCAGATCCACTGATACTATAATCTGCAGGGGTGGTATTCACATCTTGTTAAAATTGCTGCATAGACAAACTGGCAAAATTGCCTCTGGTAAGAGAAGTGCAAGCTCTTAATTTTTTATTCTGAGATGATTCAAGGGGACTTTATTCAAAGCGCATTTAAATGGATGTTTAGTCAACAAGGGCAACAGGCAGTATTGATGTTTTGCCACTGTCACTAGATTCTGTCAGGAAGAAGCTTGTTTGCGGTAGCTTCAGAAAAATCAAGACAAAAATTAGCTACCAAAACTTTCACACTTCATATTAATGTAAATCTGATCTTCTTTTACATATGACAGTCAGGTGTTACAGGGTCTAATTCTTTGCAGCTAGAAGCAAAACGATCTATATAATTGTGTGACAAAATTGTTCAAGATCAATATACCAATGTTTCTATTCAACATAAGTGGTGTGATACATGTGATTGCACTGTCAGTTCTTCTGGACACTCCCCCAATTATTTCACCATGGAATGAAATAAGGATCTCTGCCTACTAAAACCCAACAACTTCCAAAATAATCTGCTCATTCATTGGGTCTTTCATCACATTTACCCTCTTATAAAAACTGTTTACCTAAGTGGCTCACAATTTACATTTGGGAATGTGTTAATCTGGCAACATTCTTCAGCTGACATCATCTTATTCTGGTCTCGTGTTAAAGCATCTTCAGTTTTATTACATGTAGTTTTCTGTGTTCTTTCGTGTTCCTTTCCTTTCTTCTCCCCAAATAAGATGTGAATCACCTCCTTTCCTCACTTCCTTCCTCATCCCACTTCATTCAGTTCTTCTCTGTGTCTGTAACTTCCTAAACCTAGGCCCTTTTTTTCCTTTTGTTTTTAAAATTCACATTTCTCACTTCCCAGTAGTTTTGAAAGAACTACTTTTAAACAATTAGTTTTAATTTGCTAAGCCAACTGCTTCTGTTTCAATACCAGTCAAATGTAGAATATTGAACTGAATTCACTTCACTTAATCCCCTTTGGGCTAGGCTGCCTAGATAGCCTACATCCCCTGGCCAGCAGTACATCAAGCCCCCCAGGTTAGTAAGAATGTTGATTCACAAATTAGTCTTATTTAGGAAACTTAGGAAAGTCCTAAGGCTCATGACTAGTTATTAACAATGCTGATGAGACAGAGGTTTTCCATACCTTCTTTGCTTCTGTCTTTATTGGCATACCTGGAACCCAGATCATAGGATCAAGTAACTACAACAAGCAGCAACTGTTGTTGACCCACCAGTAGTGGAGGCAGGGAAGGTCTGCAGTCTTTTACAAAGGCTCAACCCACATAAAACCATACGCCTGGGCAGGCTTCACACCAGGGTGTTAAGAAAAGGGTTTGACGTTGTTGCAAAGCCACCATCTATAATACCTGAAAAGTTGTGGAGATCAGGGGATGTTCCTGATAACTAGAAGAGGGCAAATGTCATGCCCATCTACAAGAAGGGCCCAAAAGAGGTACCAGGAAACTACAAGCCAGTTAGTTTTACTTCAGTCCCTGGGAAAGTAATGGAAGTAATGGAGTCCTCCTAGAAATTATTACAAACAAAATGAAGTAGGTGACTGGGAAAAGCCACCACGGATTTACCAAGGGGTGTTGTAGTTCACCTTGTACAACAAAATAACATCTTCTGTTGACAAGGGGGGAGCACTGGTTTTCTGTTTACCTGGATTTCAGCAAAGCATTTGATGCTGTTTCCCACAACCTTCCCTGGACAAACTTGCAAGTTATAGATTGGACGAGTGGTCTGTGAGATAGGGAGGGGGGAAATCATAAAAGATCTGGATGATGGAATTGAAAGCGCCCTCACCAAGTTTGCCGATGACTCTAAAGTGAGTGATGGGTTAGACATGTTAGAAGGATGAGTCATCTTACGGATAGATCTGGACAAGCTCGAAGAGTGGACTAACAAGAACTTTATGAAGTTTAACAAAGACAAATGTGAAGTCCCACATCTGGGACGAAATAGCCAAAGAACCCAGTACGGGCTAGGAGCTGTGTGGCTGGGGAGCAGCACCTGGGGGGTCCTGAACATGAGTCAGCAGTGCACCACTGCAACAACAAAGGCAAGACAGATCCTGGGCTGCACCCGCAGGGATTTTACTAACAGAGATAGAGATGTATGCATCCCACTCTACTCAGTGCTTTTGAGGCTGCACCTGAAGTACTGTGTCCAGTTCTGGTCCCAATAATTAAAGAAAGATACAAACATATTGTGGGTCCAAAGGAGGGACACAAAGATAACGAAAAGGCTGGAAAGGCTGTCCTATAAGGAAAGGCTGAAGAAGATAGGTCTTTTCTCACCTGAGAAGAGAATGCTTTGGGAAACATCAGCCACAGTATTCCAGTACTTAAGGGGCGGCTACAAAGGCAACGGAGGCTCTCTCTACACAAGAAGCCATGTGGAGAAGACAAGGGGTAACACTTACAGGTGCACTGGGAGAGGTTTCAGCTCAAAATAAGAATTAATTTTTTTACAGTAAGAACAATCATTCACTGGAACAACCTCCCCAGTGACGTGGTAGAGTCCCCATAAATGGAGGTTTTCAATATATGGTTGGACAGGGTGCTCAGTAATCTCCTCCAAGCTTCATTTCCCACAAAATATTTGACCAGATGACCTTTTAAGACGCCTTCCAACCTGGAATATTCTGTGATTCTATGATTGTATGACTATGGTCTGTTTCCTGAGCTAGAACCTCCAAGTTAACTGCCTAAGGAACACTAATAAATGGGTGCAGCAGAGGCACAGCTGAATTTTGAGAACAGGAATTGGGAAGCATAAAACAATGATGCTGTAAGAAATTCTTTCACATTTGTGGGAGCATAACATAATCACAGACAGAAAAGCAGGGTATCAGAATTAGAGCTATGGTCAGTGTTGGTACTGTTTATAATTAGGAATTTAGAGAAACTTAATAATGTTTTCTTAAAACAACATATCCTGGAGCCCTGGGGTTATATTTTAATTTTTAAGTGATAAAAAAAAAAAAAAAAAACCCAAGCAAAATAAAAAACCTACATGTTCATATTTTCAGGGTAAAAAAAAAAAAAAAATCCTACCAAAACCCACCAACCCCTCCCAAACCGACAAAACCCCCTCACCCTGAAAATGTAGGCTTTGTAATTCATTCATTTCTCTGCTATATGCACAGGGCAGCTGGTCATGCTGAGTGTAACTAGTTACTAAACACCTGTAAAAAAGTATTGTAAAATCAAGCTGAGGGTCTGCCCTCCCATCTTACTTTTAAAATTGATTTTCCTATCAGTTCATCTTTCCATTTTCTTTCTTTTTTTTTTTTAATATATCACCTGGATTTGAAAGTATGCATGGTTTGAAGCTTTTCACTGAAGACTTTACATTACCTGCATTGCTGCTCGATTTATTTCATGGTTAAAATACAATTGTTCAGGTCACATTTTCATATCACATATTTACCATTTTTTTTCTTTTTATTTCACTGAACCCTAATCTCCACATAATTGAAACAAATATGTGTCCTTCTTATCTGCTCTGATGAGATACACAGAACTTTGAAATTCTTCTGAAAAGAAAGACCTGGTGCAGTAGCTTTAGGAAACAAATAAAAACCAAAAGCCACTTCTATGGAGAAAAATGCACACACCCCCTCCTCTATTTTCTCCTTTCCTCATTTAGTCACAATAGTTCAAACTCATCTCAAACTCATCTCAAAAAAACTAGACCAAATTAAAGCAAATGGAATGTCTCCAGAGATCAAGGAATTTACTGTATCTTTGGAATTACTGCTTTGCAAATGGAGAATGTTCACATATTTTTATACCTCAGAATCTGTTAACTCAGTTCAGGATTGTAATCTTGTTTAATTCTAACTACATTTTCTATAAAACTGCTGGTCCCCCATGGGTAAACCAGAGAGATGATGCATTGAACCCACCTTATTTCTATCACAGAAAAAGAATTGTGGCTCTTTTTTTTGTTAAAGGAGCTGCAACCAATTCTCCTGAAAAGCCATAAATTCATCATAGTAGGAGATTAAATATTACAAGGAAAACTCCACTTTCCTTGACCTTTTTCCCTAAATGTCATCACATTGCTCTTTCCACAGATATATTTGAAAAGGTTAGGTAATGTTTAGGAAAGTAAGATAATGCTTAGGAAGGCAAGGCAAGGTAAAGCTTAGGAAGATTTCACGCAATCCTTGGAGAAAATAACTTCTTCATATAACTTTCTATCATAGAATTTTGTTATTATGGTTATTTTTATAGTTGCTGTTATAGTTATCATTGTTTGTATTATTATTTATTATAATTAATATGATATACTATACTATACTAATAGCATAGTATAATATAATGTAATATTATATTATATTATACTAAATATAGAATAGAATAGAACAGAACAGAACACAATAGAATCGAGAATTTTGTCATAGGAATAGAATTTTATGTCACAAAACAATATATGGTACTCGCAATAAGCAGTTAGATCATTACGTGGAAAATTTCCTTTGTGGCCATCCTTTCCTGCCTTTGCCTTTCCTGGGACTGGATGGCTGCCCTCTGATTCCAAATCTGGGTGAAACCAGAACAGAGACTTTTTGTCTAGATAGATGTACCTTTTTCCTTCTCTTCTTTTTTCAATGATATGAAGATAAACATATATTTCATAAGGGAATTAGCAGATAAATATTTGGACAGTCTGGTACTGAGGGAGGCTGAAGACAACCAGTACCAAAGAAAGACACAAGATATTGGACTTCCTTTTTTGTGCTACTGGAACTTTTCTGGGAAGTGTTCTGGAATATGTAAGGTACAGACGGTCAGTGGGAAGGTAAGAAAAACAAAAGCAATGCTTTTAATTATGCTTTTGATTTCTTACTTAGCACTCTTTTATATTAAGAACCGCGAGATGTGACAGATGATGACTGCATCCCTGTGAAATGCCAGGTGCAGCATTCTGTTAGCACTCATATTGGATAATTAGCTGATTGTCTTTAGGGGTTGACATGGGTCATGTGGGGATGCCCCTGAAGATTCTTCTGTCAAACACTTCTGAAGAAAAAATGCAGTAAAAGTGTGAACCTTCATTTAAAAGAACAATTTTTCCTGACCGCTGCAACTCAAGCTTATGGCCAAGATTCCTGCTACAAAGGATTATATTTAGAAAACAGAATAAAAACAATACAGGCTTGATTGAGAATTTGTGTTGATTGTCCAAAGGTTTACACTAACATAGAAACAGTAAGAAAAAAAAGGTCAGATATGTCATGTTATCTTTGACTGTCTTGTTTAATGAACCTAAAATCATGTTGAAAAAATGCTATTTGTCATAAGAAAGTATTAACATTTATTTTGCACAAAGATCAACAGCAATAGAAAATGTCTTATTCATATGAAAAATGTCTTGATGAAAATATCCAATTGCTCTCAGCTTCTTTTTGGAGTACTGTACAGTGACTTTAAATAGACCAAGTCCTTGGTAGATATAAACCACAAAAATGCTCTTTTGGTAAGTAGAACTGTCTCAGTTTACAGTAGATAAGATTTCTTACTCTTCTTAATTCCATCAAACATACATTCTCATATACTTTCTTTGTACATATTATACAGATCTTCATTTTCCCTATTCTTTGTCTGAACTTCAGCTGTCTGTTCAGTGATTGTTTCAGACAAAGTATTTCAAGGAGGTATCCATGTACAGAATGGGTATGAAGTATTTGACATTAGTTCACGGGGTTTTTTTAGAATACTCTTAATTATTCAACTCAAAGTGCTCTGTACATGTCAGTAAATTACAATAACACTCACAAAAAATACTTTCATATGCCCCTATTCTATACACAGTTAAGCTGATTTATAGGAAAGGTTATGCAACTAGCTTTTGTTATTAAGCAAGTCACCTGCCAAAACTGAAAGTGGAATGCAATCATCCTTGTGACTCCCATGTGATCTTTCTCCTCCTGTTCAGGTTTTGTTTTTTTTTTTTTTCCCTTCAGTTCATCATGCCTGTATCTTTTATCTTTTCTATAAATCCAAGTAGCTCAAAAAGGTGAGTAGATGGGGAGGGGAGTGGCAGGAAGGAGGGAGGGAAATCCAAAAGAAGCTATAATCCGTAGGTTGGCAAACCTGCTTAGATATAAAAACAATATTCTTGATGATGACAAGCAGAGTACCATCATTTCTGTGTACAAAAAAAAAGGGGCAGTCTTTTTTAATGAAAAAGGAGGTGTTTCTTTTTTTAAAAAAAAAAAATATCTGGATCTATTTGTTTTACTTTTTCTGTCTCTTTAACTGGTTAAAAAGCTAAACTTCTGATTTCATTTTTCCCTCTTGTTGGTTTCCACCAGCTGTGTTCAGGCCTGGTAGTCACTTAAAACAGTAATTGAAATAATTTGAGCTGCAACTTACTTAGATAAACCTGTGGCTGAGCCCTAGGTATGAGTGTTGCTCCAGAAATGGAAATGATAATGTTGAAATCACATAGTAAAGAAAAGCCAATATGTCAAATAAGTATTTTTAAAGAAAAGCAACTTTTTTTAACTTTGTTTCATAAAACATAATCTGCATTTACCTTGGTGAACAAATTGGATATACTGGGAGAGGAAGCTTCTTAAATTCTCAGGATTAAGGAAATTAGTTCAAAATGTCCTGTCTAAAACACAATAATTAAATTTTAATTAAAATTCTGTTAAAGCATCTTGGCTTAAGACATAGTAAACTGTCTAAAGGGGAATAGAACCTTCATGAAACCTGTAGCAGTGCTAATACATGCTTTCTGTCTCATTTTTCACAGTTATGTTAACTGGGACAGAATTTTATAGTTGCAGGACTGAATTTAAGATTCTGGAGGATCCAGAGCAAAGTTACAAACCAGCTGTGACACAGAAAGGATTGCTCTGGGAAGAATTATATGTATCATAAGCTTCATTCATGAAGGATAAAAAGGCCTTCAACTTGTCATGGGATTGGTATTTTCAGTCCTTGACAGAATCCAGTTCCCACGTCACTCTTCACTTTACAGATCTGCACCTCCAGGTCCCTGTTCTGAATACATTAAAATTAAAATATCTACTGCTATGAACAGCTAACAGGTTTGAGGTCTACCTCTAGCTTAGCAGAAAAAAAGGCTCTGTTCAAGGTCAGAGAAGAGGTGAAGAACAGCCTCCTGTGTCAGATGCTGTTGGTATTCTCAAGACAATAGTCAATGTAGAGGCAAAAAATATGTTGTAACCTGGCTTTTACCTTGTATATAGGCTTGATCTGGCCTAAAATATTCAATTGGAATGATGAAAAGTTACTGCAAGGATGAATCTAGAGATGATGTGTGTGCTTTACTCTACATGGCCTGAACTAAATTCAGTGTATATAGGAAATTCACCAATTGTTATCTTTTGATGATGGGACCTTCAAACACCTGTCAAAATATTATCTGCATGTGCATGTGTGTGTATATATGTATATGTGAAAGAGATAAACTAAAAGTAGCCATTGTCTTTCAAACATCAAGGCTATTGCATGCCATATTCATTCTCAGCTTTCCCAGGATTGCAGTCTGTCCCCTGAGTTACGTGCAGACAACATTTTCTCTGTCAGCTTCTCTTCAGAAATTTGGCCCTGAAATAATAAAGGCATTCATTTCTAGTAGGTGTGAAGACTTCCTGTTAGCCAGGGGGACAGTGGATTTCAGAACAGGAGCCTGTCACTTCATATAGGAATTTAACAGGTCTCAGGATACTATAGGATCATCTAGCAAAACAAGCTTTGTTCCTAGATGGATAGTATGTGATAACTTTATCTGATGAAATAGTGATGTTCAGTTATCCAGAGGATTCCTTACTGCAAGAAGACAACTTCATGTTTCTCATACAGAACAATGATACTTTAGAGCACTTCAAACAAGCCATTTGGTTCACTTCAGTTTGTGGAAAATCTCAGTCAAAAGACAAAGCAGAAAGGAGACATTTCTTTCCCCCTGTCTTTTCTTTAATGGTATTATAGCTTGCTGGAGAATTATGTCCAGGAGAAGTAAAAGGTTGTTACCACTCTAATCTGCAATCCACATAGTAAACAGACTGGCACTGGATGACTAGTGGGGACGCTGGTAGCTATTTATGGCTTCCTCATCGGCCTTTTGATGCGAAAAGATCTAAAGGAGGTGAAATCCAGCTGTACATTCTGACAGCTGGATGCAACACACATTTAAAATATTTTTTTCTCTTAGGCCAAACAGTCATACCATTGTAGAGTACCTGACTGTATACAGTGCAAAGGGTCTCAGGATAAAGCAAAGAACATCACTTAGTTTTAATGCATGTTTCCCATCTGTTTAGATATATATAAAAGAGGAACAACTTCTTAGAGATGGGATTACCTCATCTTTTCAGAAAAATTCAGACAGCAGAGCCTACAAACCACACCTAGGTGTGGCTTCAAAAAATTTGCAACTCCAGAGGAATTCCCATTGGCACATTCTGCAGGGAGTCCTGGCATGATATTCAGCGTAATTTTAGACCACCAGTTTTGAGGAGCCATCAGAAGTTGGAGCAATCTCCTCAGGCTGGGATAGACCACTGCCAACTTTTCTGCAGCTGTGACAATTCCACTCCATGTTGACTTAGATGCTTTCTTCCCTGTCCCAGTCCTAAATCACCCTCTAGGCTAGGATGTGAGAAGGAATCCTTGGAAAGCAGACTATTTTCGAGGACAGACTGAAGGTGTTTTAAGCTACATTAGCGTTCAACCATTTAACATGACCATTCTCACTCTGGCCCCTTCAGACTCCCGCTTGTTTTTAAATCATTGATTTCCGTTCTGTTTTATTTTGGTTTGTAGTAAACATTACATCTGCAGGGACAGTTGTTACTCTGTGCTGTCAGCTGGTGGTCAGACATGTTGAGACTCTTTCTGAAACCCTCTATGTACCTGTCCTGCATGTGAAGTAAAGCCAGAAACATCACTGACACAAGCAGCAGGGAAATGTGTCTATACATAGCAAATGAATAATGTGCAGTCTCTGCTGCTGTCAGACCGGGCATCGTGCGCACCCTCAGCCTTCTGATACACTCAGACTGAAAAAAATTTGTTCTCAGCCAAACTATCAGCTTTTCAAAAAGACAATAAAAGTGCCTGGGAGTTTTGATAAGAATTCCCTCTTGGTCAGCCTTTCAAGTAGAGACACTGCCTTTCATGTGGTTCTCATTCAGGAACCTCATTACTTTTTCAGTGTGTTAAATGCTGTATTAACTTTTCCAGATATGCTGAAGCCCTACTAGGATTTTTCTGGATTTTCTTATAAAGCCTACTTCATAGAAGCTCTTTTGTTTCTGTCTGCAAACAGCCCTTTCTATTTAGTATGATTGTTACTAAGAGACAATCTTAAACTGAACGTCATCTTACCTTCTGAAAAAATTAAGATTCTCCCCAATGACTAATTACAGACACATGTCTTTTTTTTTTTTTTCCCTTTATATAGACCACATCTAAAGAAAGATCTTGCAGAAGGGCCTGTAATATCATGAAACATCCTGGCATAGCAGCACGGATTTCTCTCTCTCCTTCTCCCCTTACCCACTCTTCTTCATCTCTTTTACTGTTCCATTTTTCTCTCCCTTTCTTCTTTTCCCTTTTTCTTTTCCTTTTTACCTTTTCCCTTCCATTTGCCATCAAAATTTACTTATTGTAGAGGTAGTGCCTAGGGAAGGAAGCCCCATGGAGACTTCTGACTACCTAATAACAAGTGGAAGGTTATGCTTCTCTTGCAGGGAAGGATCTGGCACTCACTGCCAGTTCAGGGAACACTGGAGGCTCTACTGCCACACAGAAGGCTCCTGTGCTGGGGATCATGGGTCCTGCAGCTCCAGCGCTCGCTCCTGGCCTGGCTTCTTTCAAAAGCAGCATGACTACACTGAGGTGACACAAACGGAATTTTATCCCAGAAGTGACAGGGTCTCTGCAAGAAAGGGTAAACCTGGGGTGTCCTGGCACATGCTGGCAGAACGAAGAATGTTGCAGGACAAGTGGAAAGTGGGTTGAAGAATGGCAATATTCCTGATTTTGCTGTACATGACGTCTCTGCCCCTTTCTCTGTGAGAATCCCAAGGGTGTAATGTGCTCAGAGCAATAAGTGATTTTTCAGTCAGGAAAGGTGAATATCCGAGATGCCTCTGCTGAAGATGGGGTCCACCTATTTCTAATGCAGCATATCTTGGGAATGAGGTACATAATCTGCAATGTCTGTTCATTAAAGCATAGTCAAACGTTAAAAAATGTAAGGGGTGTTCACTCTTTAGTTAAAGGAATCTGCTAGTGATATCTCAAGTTTACTGAGAATTGATTCAGTAGAATCAGTACAGGCAACTGCTGTGTAAGTCATCATAAGAAAGCTGGGAATCCTCAGTTCATTTGTGTCCCCTAATTGCACTGATTTAATAAGAATTAATAACCTTCAGCATTTTCATCACACTTTTAATTCACAGAATTCAAAATTGAATTGCAAACACTAGTTAAGATTCAGGGTACCCATAAAACAGAACCTTAAGGTGATCAAAATCCTAATTCTGTAGTTGTATAAACACTGTGTATGAATTGAAAGGATAAAGAAAAGAGCCTGTGTCATTTCCCTCTTTCTCATTTTGTGGTCAGATATTGAAATCCAGCATGAGGAGGCTTTCTGTTATTTATTATTAGGAGAAAAGTGTGAAACTTGTATAACAGTTGAGTTACTAACGTGATAGACTACTTCCCAGGACTAGAGACTTGTGACTGCCATACATGAACTGGAAACCAGAGTCCTTTTTATGAAATCATGTGATAACCTGTTAATCAACTGCCTTCTCTGTAGATACTTTATGCTGCTTCTGCAAGTGCTGCTTCTAACTCAGAAGAGAGCAGCTGTCAATAAGCATCTCAAGAGAATGAAACATGGAGAGAGATTCCTGGAGGACATCAAAAAAGCAAACCTTAGGTTGAAAAGGAGTAAAAAGCCCGGAAGAGAGCCCTTCAGGAAGAGGATAACTGGAACTTATTGTCATAATAGGAAAGCTATTGAGGGGAAAGATTTGGGATCAAAATGTAATGACAGAGGTGGTTGGGACAAGAAAAGAGATTATAAAATGAATGTACAAGGTTTTATCTGTAAGTGTTCAGGGAAATGGTTCCTGCTATAAAGTTTAAATTGTATTGTGAAATATCTTGAGAAAAGAAAATTGGGTTTTGACTCTTCACTGTTAGGATATGAGGTTCTTTACATATGTAATACACACATAGTCTTTTCTTTTTATTTTCTTAATACATACCATTATTTGCACTAAAAGTTTTTTAGCTACCAGTGCCTCATCTGTTAGTACTAACAATGATATTTATGATTTTAATTTACTGATGTGTTAAATACAATCAGAACGACTTATATTTAAATTTGTCAATGGCTTTATTTTATTTTTTTTGTTTTTAATGTACCTTATCTACTTTACGTCCTTCCCTTTCTCCATGTATGAGTAATGGTTTGATTTCTTCAGGAAACATTTGTAAGAAAAATTTCATTGTCTAAGCTTTTGACCAGGGACTGACTTTCTTTGATCTAATCTCAAGGTGCTGAGAGAGCAAGTCACAGAATCATAAGATGCTCTCCTATAGATATGGAAAGTACTCATCCATCACTTCAAGTATTTGAGGTGCATTCACTCTCTCTCATAATTTCCTTTCTTTTATGACTAATGCCTTGTCAAATTCCATCTCTTCCAAATTAAACCCCTTGTGACTAACATAAGTGAAATAAAAGCCTCTTCTGTGGCTATTTTTCAAATATTTGTGTAATATCAAAAATCTCTAATCTTTTTTTTTTCTTTCCTTTAAAAACACAAATGGCAAAAGCTTCCTTTCTAAGAGGTGTTTACAGAAGACATGCTTTAATGAGACAAACTTTATGACAATAGCCCTTTGAAAGGTAAAAATAGCATGAAAAGCACACAACAATGCTCTTATTGAAACTTTGGGTCATACCTATGTGGAGCAAGGAGGAAATTGTGTTAACAGTAGTTAAGATTTCTTTTGTAAAGTACAGAGAGGAATATGTTATTACAACATCTTGTAATAGTCATGAAACAGGAGGTTTAGGGGTATGCTTTATGTGTGTGTTGTTCATGGGGTTAGTCACCACTTTTAAAGAAACTTCACTAATTATTCATGCATCTGTTTGCATTATAGTTCTGTTAGTGGAGTTCTGTGTAGCCACAGAAGCTGTAGCTGGGAGCCGGATTGCTTTGTGCAGGTGTTTCAGGACCATCCCTGTAGGAGTGTCAGACATGAATCATGTAGTCTTCATGTCTCACTATCTATCTCCTGTGCTCTGAGCTCCAAATACCATTATTGAAATAATGATAGTTGGAAATTGCCAAGCCCATAGTGGTAGGTGATAGAAGTAAAAATTAACCCAATATTTACATTTCCTAAGAATAAGCTCAGATTCATCAGGACATTTTGACTCCTTTCATGAAAAAGGTGACAAAAGCAGTCTGAATTTGCAGAAGAATTATTTTACTAATCCATGTGTTTGAATATGAAGGTTTTGAAATGGCATACATGTTGGTTTAAATATGCAGACAACCAACAAAACTTTTTTCGTTCTCATAAACACACCTGGCATGCAAGGAACATGTACTAGTCTGTCTTTTCGATATATAGCAAAGAAATGTAAATAGGAGAGGGAATCTATAATAGGACAAGCTGTTCTGAATGTCGTTATGCTCTTGGTGTTTACAGCCATGTGAAAATGAATCTGACATGGTTTGTTACAGAACAGTGATGGTGCAGCATTTGAGTGAGCAGGAAAATCTTTTGCTTGCTATTATGCTGTTATAGCTGAGCAGTATTCAAAAATGAATAAAAAAAGTCACCTTTCCCAAAAATAGTAGTTTAAAGCAGTGTAACTTTTGTATTCTGCAATTATGATGAGGAAAAATCGTTAATGACATATTTTCTTGCATTGCCTGCTCAAGCAAATGACATTGTAATGGCAATAGTATATTCCTAAGGTATTGTTACCATCATAGAACTGAAAACTCAGAAAACTTTTCATCTGAGTTGGCCTAAAATGTGCAAATCTAAGTGTTAGATCCATAAAAAATATCTTGTGTGGGCAAGTGCTTTTTAATTTTCTTTTGGAGTTTTTTTTTTTTTCCTTTATATATTTAAACAATGGAAGTTCTGGCTTTGTACTAACACTAGAATCAAATGGTCTCAAGTCTCATGACTATTATGAGTTTGTTTAAGAAATATTTCAGGATATGGAAACTGTAGCCCTTGCTCTCTGTAACATCTAGTGTAACTCCCACTGCGAATTTAGGTGCTTGTGCACCAAGGATTGAAGGTCTAGCTTTACTATAGTACAAAGAGTGGATGGAACGGGTACAAGAAAAGTATTATTATATGTTAAAAAAAAATAATCTGATTACCAAAAGACAGCATATGTGCAACAACAGATATGGTCAGAATATAGAGTCATATGTGTGGGCTCTGATTCTGTTATGTCACACAATACTGGCTTTGCAGTGAAGATGAGTAGATTACTTCTGATTTATGCTTTGTATGAAAAAAAAAAACCAAAACAAAACAGATGCAAACAAAAAACTTTAAATGTAATAATGTCCTGTATACAATTAATAAATAAAAACCCCCAAACCAGAAAATAGTTTTTCTACATAACAGTCCTGAAACCGTAGAGCAAATTAAAATGATAGATTCATTTCTTTATAAGAAATTCATATTTTATTAATTCTTTAAGTGTTTTCTCAATGCTTAAGGATAGCAGTGACAAGAATAAAACCAGCTGTGGATAAGGACTGATGGATTTGGTATGTATATATATGAGCTAAAATATAAACTGCTTCAAGCACTGTGTTTGGGACCCTTCAGTTGTTACACTGGTAAGGGAGAAGTGGCCAAAAAAAGAAGTGTCCCTCAAAAACCCTTTAGCCTAATGTTTGTTGGTTTACCTGTTTCATTACAGACCTATTTAACTTGTAGGTTTTCAAACGGATTTTTGCAGTTGCAGCTCATGACTGTTTTCAGCAGTATGGAAACCTTGCTGAGATGCTTTTGCCCTTGGCTGGCTGCCTGCATCTTTGTCAGTATTCACCTCATTGTTCTGATACATCTGTTTGAGGGACTAAGCTGTTCTCTTTGGGTATATGAAATTGTCAACTTCAAGTGTAGACCTTCCTGGCAATAGTACTAATACTGTGGAGCTTGTAGGATGAACAATCTTATAGTTTTCAGTAAGGTTTAAAAATGAGGACTCCAATTTTTTTTTTACCCCTGGTGACAAATGGCAAGAAAATAACAGAGAAGGAAGAACTGGAGCATGAAGGAGTCATATAAATTTAATTGACTGTATTGGGCTGCAGGTCAGCTTTGATTAACAGAATCTTCTGTGCTAAAATGGATGAATCCTCTTAGTCTGTGCTAAAGATCAAAATCCTCTACCAGAAAACAACCCAGCTGTATTCCACGTCTTTTTTGAAGAATATCAAAACTCATGGTCTTCAAGGGTATTGACTTCCTTGTGCTCTGTATCAGCCTCTTACATGTGGACATAATGGTGAGGAAAGACTATCATAAGAAATTAAGAAAAAAGGCAGTCAAGGTAAGTTGCAGATAATTCTGGATGTGGTTTATAGTCTCAGGTCCTTAAATGCCCAAACTTATATGAGTTTAGATTTCAACTGCAAAGGGTGAATACAGTCAAAAAATATGTGTTTCTTGTTGTCTGTCAATACAGAAAACTTTGGACCCTATCAAGTTTCATTTTCTCTTCTGCTTTAATAATATCTGATGGATCCATGAAAACACATTTATTAAAAGTCTATTTTTCTTTTGAAAGCAGTATTTTCATAGAAGTTTACTCAAATGTATTTTTTGTTAGCTATATTATTCCTGTGCTTCCTGATGCATTGTACCTTATAAAGACAAGGATTTTTTTCTGGAAAGTGCTAATCCTCAAATTAAATAGGGTGACACATAGATTTATGTTTGTCTTCAAACCCCAAGTCGTAAAATACACAGACATAAGAGCCTTTAATATACAGCACAAAGTGAAAGACAATAAGCAAGTCCTTTACACTAGTAGTCTTAGAAATTCTCTCTCACTACATCTGACTCTGTCCTGTATAACTACTTATCTGGTTGCTTCTCCTATAAATGGTTAATTTATAAACATGTACCTGTGAAAGTGTTTTTGAAAGCTACTTCAACTTATCATATGATGTAAAAAAAACCCCAAGCTTATTTTTATTTATTTCTTTAGATGTTGCATGTGGACACATGCCTTTGTGTGAACTTTCATGGCTGAGTCTTTCCAGTAGATAGTAGTTGTGACTCCCTGAACTCCAATTTACCTACCTCTAAATAGTGTATGAAAGGAGCTGAAGAATGCAAAGGGCTCTAAAGATTCGACACATCATAAGAGGGAATGACAATCAAAGACATTCTCACATATATTGATGTTTATCTGTGGTCTGTCACTCAATATGCATGAGGAAATGCAGGAATTGTTATAGTAGGCCTTTTTATTTGTATGTCCTTTCTTCAATATTAGTCAGTAGCAGATACTGCAGAGGAAAGTGTGACAATTCAGTGATGAGTACTTAGGAAAATATTTGCTCACTAGGAAAGATAACACGGCCTCCCTTTTATTACTTAGAAGTTCTATTTGGACTGAAACATGGACATTTCACATATTTTTTTCTTTTAAATTTGAAAAGCTGGGTGAAAATTTAGATCACACTTTCTTTTTTTTTAAGATTTCAGTATTTTTTCATTGTTTTCAATATAAGCACTTCTATATCTTAGACTGGCAACTTTGTCTGTGTGCTTCAAAGTAGTTTGAAGGGACCACAGGTGTCTTGCATCTGTGTGTAAATTTTTGCCAGTACCAACCTGTAAAAATGCTGCTATAAAATTTTTCATGTCTTTCTAAGCAACAAGAATAGCCTTGGATCAGAGCAGTGTAAGGCAACTTCAGGTATGCTATACTTCCAAAACCTGTCACAACCCCTTGTCCAGGTTAGAGCTCTGCAAAGCTAATAAAGTTCTAATATTATTAACAGCAGGGATCCTTTCTACTGTAAGTGCTAAATATTTGTTATTGCTCATCTCAGCAGCACTGATGTACTGGGAAAAAATAGAACCAGCTCTGTATGAGAAGATACATAGAAGAATTCCACAGAATCATGCATAAGAAAATAGTTTCCCCATCCAAAAGTTGTAGGCCAAATTTCCAAACTGACAGCTTGCGTTCACCAAATTTGATCATACTGACTGCCAGATAAGCACTGTGAAAAAGACCCATACCAGAACTGCTATTTTTTCCTTCAAACTTTTGTAAACATCTATCCAGCAGTCTTCATAGAACTAAGAGTTTTAGAAACAGTTCCACGTGAGCTTTTCTCTTGAATATATTCATAGAGTTTTCACCATGATGGGGTATTAGTTCTTCTGTTCTATAATATTTTGGCATTGCACTTCACCTGACTTGAAACACTGTATATGCACTACAATACTCTATGCATCACCATTTGGTGAAGCCACCAATTAGTTAAAGAACTAGGGAACTAAAAAAAAAAATTCTTTGCTAATTATTCAAAAGCTTTTTAAACTAGTTAGGCTAAGAAGAGTGGAATGACAGAATAATCTCCAAAAATAAAAAGAAAATGAGCCAAGATATGTTATTTTGTCTTGGCTATCAAAGTTGTGGTTTTTGGTTTGGTTTTTTTTGTGGCTGCCTTTGTTTTCAGATTAAACAACTGCATAAAATGAATCAACACTGGGAGCTTTCATTCTTGTATCGTAGCAGAAAAAATAAGTGAGTTTACAGGGTTTTCTAGATGAACTTAGGCCTGTTATTCACAGTTGTCTGAGAATCTTTCCAACGATATTAAAAAAATTATCTCTTTTTCCTTTTCCAGATTTCATTCACACTGTGAGAGAATGATCATAATCCCATACTAGCCCATGCAGAGTGGAGTGAGATGAATGCATGGAAAAAAATAGGGTAGGCTTAGGTTTCAGAAAAAAACTTAGAAAGAGCAAACATGTAAACAATATGCCCAGTCGTAAGGCTCAGGTATGTTCACCTGCACATTTATATCTGTTCTAGATGGCACCTGCCAACAGGCTTCACTCTTTTCAAGTAGGCATAGGAAAACTAGTATCACCCTCTCTAGGTCTTCATTTTTTACATTTAAAATTTAATCTTACTATCCATGTCCTCCAAATAAAAGCTAGAATTTACAATCTAATAGAAAGCAGAGAGATGAGAGAAACAAATTTGAATAAATAAATGCTCTCAGCCTAAATGAAATCCTACTCCTAAACCTTTAGATAAGAAGATGTGTGAGCATAGTTTGCTCATGTCAGATAAAATGTCCTGTCTGTAACAGTGACTTTATACCTGTTAATCTTAGCTGAGGATCTTGTCCATAAATTATTTTCAGAAGACTAGATTACATTCTTCTGACTATTAAGGGAGGGAGCTTTTGAGCTTTTGCCTATTTATTTAGTATACATTTTAAAATATGTATTCTGCAGAGGCTATATGCGACTCATCTTACAAACTACATACAAGCACAGCTGTTTCATTAGACATACATCAAAAGGAGTACTAGATTAGAAATCTCTGGGTACCAAAGAACCTTTGTCCCTGCATATATCGCTGTAAATGAGAACCCATCATTTCTCCACAGGTGAGGTATTACAGATTCAGGCACTGACAATGAAAGCTTTGTATTGTTTCAAGCCAGGTTTGTCCTTAACATTTGCCCAAAGTGGTCTTTAGCCCTCTGACTGAAGCTTTTGCATTAGTGAAGGAAGCTGATGCAACTGATTTTAACTGAGCCATTGAGGCAAAAGCAGAGATCAAACCAAACTGCTGACTTATATGGCAACTAGATGTTTGTCTATTGACTTTTTTAAACAAGGAGAGTTAATCTTCCATTATCATATTGAATGACTGAAAATAAACTGAATACTCTAACCCAGCTCCAGAAATACTTCATTTAACCACCTGAGTCTCATTCTCCATGCAAAGGGTGTGCAACACTAAAGAAGAAATTTAGTTAACAAATGCAGTTAGTATCTCTCCTTGCTTAGAAGATCCCTCTAGACAAAGTGCTGGTCCTTTTGTACTTGGCAGGGCTTTTGCTATTGACTTCACTGAGTCCCAGGTTTACATGTAATTTAGCCAAACAGAACTTTACTGTATACATTTCCCTGGAGGCACCATTGACATTTTTCAAACCTCTGTGTATTAATTTAATTTATATACATATAGCGATAGTTTACAGAAAAAAAGAGTAATACTAATCTACTTTGTCCTTGTAAATACAGTCTTCTACTACACTAAAATTTCAATTACGTTACTAATGCATTGACATTAGCAGGACCTTTCTTGCTTCCAAAACAGTGACTGTTGAAACAGTGAACTGCTATACTTAGAAGCAAACTTGATGGATGTGTGTTAATTTGCTTCCCATACAATTGCTTTTGTGAAGTATACAGTTACAAACTGCTGATGAGATATCTGGGTGCTGACTTTCTTGCTCTTCTTAGGTTTTCAAAACTTCCTTTTTGCCTTTTTTTTTCTTTTTTCTTTTTCTTTTTTCTTTTTTTTTCTTCTTTTTCTTTTTTCTTATTTCTTTTTCTCTTTCTTCTTTTTTTTCTTTCTTTTTTATTTCCTTTTTTTTTTTGAATTTGTCAAGAATAATAAAAGATTTTATCTTGACCTTTGACTCCATGCTGAGATCTGTGAGCTTTTACCATAGGCAGACTCACCATGTGTTCAGCCTCAAACGTATGTCAGTGAAGCCAGTCAGTGTAAGTTACTAACTTTAAGTAAGTTAAGCATTTGAATAAGGATCTCTCTTTAGAACTTATGTTGTTTGTCCATCTCTGGTTTTCAGCTACGTATGTAAAGAAATTATATTCTTGCATCTTTTTGATGAAAACTAAGCAAATTCTCTTGTTAATGTTATATTCAGAAAGCTTTCCATGGGAGGTTAGGAAAGCAGACAAGCTACACAATATCTAATTTGAAAATCTGTCATCTGCAGCTTTCTCTGCACCTGTTGCTCAGAGGCCAGACTCCAATGCTTTTTAACTGTGAATGGCCAATTTTCCCTAGAATCTCATCTTAGAATTACAGAACACCACCAAAGTACTGATGTCTACCTGAGTAGACATCTTGAAACAATGATCCCTTCTTCAGCTCAGTAAAATATTAGTTCAGATCTTCAGTCACAATCTAACTATTTCCCTATTGACTCTTGGTACACAGGGGCTGTGAAATCATAGGAAAGAGGTCCCAAAGAAATTGAGTAAGTTGCTTCATTTAGGTGCTGCCAGGGACTATCACTGTTTTCTTACAGTCACAGCCAACATACTTGTCAAAATCCCTATTTATCTCAAATCACTTATTTTGAAAATTTTAGTTTTATAGGAGAAGGAATATGGAAAAGATCTTTCTGCTGTGTTTGACTGTCAGTCAGTTTTTTTCTCTGCAATGGTGATTTGAAATTTAAATGGTGATTTAAATTTATGGAATTACTTTACTGACAATTGGTAACAGGACGACATTAACTACTACCTGGGTGAAGGGCAGCATTTTGTTTAATAATGTTGTATTACATTAAAACATTCCTGGAGTGACAGCTTTACTGGTAGTACATTATACTAATATATAGCTTTGCATAGCAACAAAGTGCTCTGAGGATGCATCACAGACATATAGTGTCAGAGCACTGAAGTCTTCTTTATTTTCACTAAACCAGACTAAGTCCATGCCTACGATGAGAATACAACTGTAGTCAATCTTATAGTACAAAGTTCAAGATTTTGTCCGTTTTTAAGGATTTACATGTGAGGTTGAAATGTATGGTATTTTAGATGAAATTGGAAATGGTCTGTCTGAAGAGCGTATGAAAACACTTTTTCCCACTTTTCTGTCTGAGGGCCCTACTTCATTATAACCCTATGCAAAGAGAGGGAGAAACAAAGCAATGACTCAGTAGACAGCACTTGTAAGAGACTTACTTTTTGTGCTGTGGACCCAGGTAGTCCTAGAAAGCATACTAAAGTATGAATTAGATTCATTACAAACTTCTGAGACTGCAAGCCTGCTGTGGAAATCTTGCCAGAATTAAGTTTCTGAGATTCCAGTATTTTTTTGTATTCTCAATTTTCTACTCCCAGGTTGAAACTCCAGCTAAGCCAAAAATTCAGTGAAGTGACAAGGAGAGTGTAAACAGTTCAGATCAAGTTACGATGTGGTGTTTACTGGGGCAGTAAGGCAGGACAACCTTATTTTCTCCATAACATCAAACCCATCTCCAAATTTTCAAAAAGTACTATTACAGTCAAAATCTTGTAGGGTAAGTATAAAGCTGGAAGAATCCAGAGTCCTATCCAAGAGGGCGTAAAGCAGGATCATCAGGGAAAATACTCAGACAGATTGCTCCAGAGATAAGGTAAAGATTTCTTCCTTCACAGCCAGACTAAGTGGTCCATGGGAATTGCACAGAGAAGTGCAATAGCTATAAGGAAGAAATTCTTTACAATGAGGGTGGTGAAACACTGGAATGGGTTGCCCAGAGAGGTAGTGGAGGCCCCATCCCTGGAAACATTCAAGGTTAGGTGGGATGGGGCTCTGAGCAACCTGATCTAGTTAGCGGTGTGCCTGCTCACTGCAGGGGGGGTGGACTAGATGACCTCTAGGTGTCCCTTCCAACCCAAAATATTCTATGATTCTATGATTCTAAGTCTGGAAGAGCAACACAAAGTCTAAGATTGACAAAGTCTTCATTTTATTATTATCTGGATAATTGTTATTGTAACTAAATATGTTTAATTCCCTGATAATCTTTTTTTTTCAACTGCCCCACATTCCCAGTGGCTTCCACCTTACTAATTACTTTGCCCTCAATTTCCAGAGCCCCAGTGTCCCATTCCAACCTGAAGCATGCTATCTGAAATGGCATTGTAATGCATTAATTTAATGTGTTTGTTACTGCAATGTTTATCAAACATGTCAATGATGGTAGAAGCTGAAACAAACAGATGAACAGCTTATAGGACACTGTTGAATAAAATACTGCCCACCAATGACTTAGTAAATTGCAAAACAGAGCCAGTAGGATTCATGCATTGCAAATAATGATCCTGGAGGTGAAAGCCCCATTTGGAAAAAAGTTCATTTATTTGATCTCTGTGTAGCTCATTTTCCCAGGAAGGGGAGAGTATTTGCAAGCACAGCAGAAAAAAAACCATAATGAAACAGTGGGGGTTTTGATGCAAAAATTCAAAACTGTAGTTTAGAAGTTGAATATAAGAAGTACAAGTTCACAGAAAGCTCAGAAATATCTATTTTATACCAAAAGATTTTTAAATATTTGTAAGGCTTTAAAGGCCCCAGGATTTTAAAAGGTATTAGCCATAACACAATAACACAACTAGTTTGATTGTTTTATTTGACACACACACCCCAAAAGAAAGATATCAAATTGTGAATTATTAACAGTAAGGTTAGCTTACATTTTTTATTAAATTATTGAATATACACAGTGAATAACAAGTTCCTTAATCTTCTATGCAGTTATTTTGAATCCAGAAAAAAAAAAAAAAACAAAACAGGAAGCAAATAAGGACAGGTATTTCTGAGAATTCACAGCACTGTAACTGAATGCAGAGTAAGTAGAGATGGGGATTTAAAACTGAAGGGAAGTGGATGGCCACTGGGATACCTTCCTTCCTGAGAATCAACAATAACCTTCTGCCTTTGGAGGCCTGAACTGAAAGTGCATAATAAGTTAATAATGGTGGTCTCTGGCTTCCCTGTTTAGCTAGCATTTGCACCATTAAACAATCAAAAAAAATTGGCACAATTACTTGACATGACTGACAGGAAGCAGAGGGCTAGCAATAGCATAGGAGGAGTACAACAGGCCAAAACTGAGGAATATTGGCAGGGCCACGTGGGGAGACACACAGTGCAGCTGTCTGTGGTGTGCTGAGCTCTAATTAGTGCCATTAGTTTCTCATTTTCAGGAGTCAGACATTCACTACGCAGATGCATGCTACAAAACGTGCATCATGCCAAAAGCAAAGCTCTTGCACAGGGGTGGGAGAGAGGCTGTGGTGGCTCCTGCTGGGGATGGCTAGTGGCTGGCGAGGGTGATGGCCAGGGAGTCCGTCTGCTTGCCTGTGATGCAATGGCTGCTGTGTTGGGTTACTGTGGCTGCTCACCCTAGGTGAGACTGCCGTGGCACCATCCTGAAGTGAGAAAGACAGGGACCTTCTGATGATGATACCTGTGTGAAAGTGGCTCTGGGTCACTTTGCCTGACCCCTACAGGCTTAGTCTGTACGACAGCAGTACAAATTTCCACTACAATGTGAACAGGTTATGTTAAGCTTCTTTTGCATTGGATTCTTCAGACCACAATTTATGGTATAAAGAATTATAACTATTTTAAAAGATCCTATAGTAATCTGCCTCATCATAAAATTTCTCTACAACTCTGTACTGAAAACCATTTTGGTTTTTACATTCTAACATTAAATATGACACTGAAAGTGAAGAAAAGTTTTTGTTGCCTTTTCACTCTATGAGAGATGTGTCACTTGGTCCAAGGGTGAGCTAACATCTGCTTAATTTCTTGCCTTCAAAAAAGGTGGGTGTGTGAATGTGTCTACTGCTATGGAAAACTGAAGATCATGCAATAATACTTATGATGTAATTATAATTGGACGGTAAAGAAAGAATTGCTAATCACCCATTTGTTTGTTAGAAGGCAGCATATTTAATGGTTCAGCATCTGAGGGGGTCAGCTGATAAAGAGCAGATTTTGTTGAAATATAATTACAGAAATAGATTGAAATATATTTACAGAATGAAATACTCTTTCTTGTGAAAAGACAAGTGTGAATATTAATAACAAAAGATTTCTAATCGTAAATAACTTAAGCATCAAGACAAGAAGCAAGGAGATGCATATTATAAAATGAAAATATGTACAGCGTTTCATCTCCAAAGTTATACATGGATAACTTCTCTGGCCTGGGACTTTATAATACTAACTGGTTCAACAAAGTTGTTATCTCTGCAGAGAAGCTAATGATTATAATTGTTGTAAGGTAATGAATATTCCCTCTCGTAACAAATCAGGACTACGTTAAGTTTAACAAATTGATGATAGTGGGGAGAAAAAGAGACTGAATTGCATAGTGAAGGAGACAACTATATTGTTAATATTATTACAGACATAACACTAGACTAGCATAAAATCAGCACCCAAACCAGCTATTTTGGAGTAAGATGAAGTGTGTCAGATGAATGCATTACAAGTGAGCACCCAAAGTCACATAACGTAGTTGAGCTGAAGATTGAAACTAATTCGGTTGCCCAATAGCTGTCCAGTATGTCAAATAACAAATGAGTTGGGGGTCTGGGTTTTTTTTAATCCTCTTTTTATGCACAGGAGACCAGGTCACAGTGGGAACTGAAGGTCTCAGCACCATAACTATCTTTTTGTATCTATAGGATATGTGTCTTTAGACTGCTTGGTAGTCTCCTGGATGCACCACCTTTGGACCCATAAGGAATTCCACAGTGGATGTTTCTTCTCCAACACATCCTCCTGCTCTCCCAGCTGTCTCACCTACTGTCATCATCTTGCCATAACATTTGAGATGGAAATAATATGGCTGGAAAAATCAGACTGTATAAGGGTTCTTAATTGGCTCACCTCAGAAATATATTAAAAAATTATTTCCAGCCAACATTAGTCAATAACTGCAATTTTGCATATATTTCCAAGGTGTAATGACCACATGAAAATCTTTCAACTAGTTATTTACAAGCAATTAATATTAAAAAATACTGTAATAGCAATCATGCTAAGTTAATTAAACAAAAGGCAAAATAGGAATAATTTTGATGCTCATCTTTCTAGTAAGACGAGGTGCATTTGCTTGGTGTTTAAAGGAGTCATTAAACCAAGAGGGAGAACTTTATAAAACAGGAGACACAACCAGGATAGCTTTTATTTGTCCAGGTCTGGTGCAGATACCAGTGAACGCTGGTGACATGGATTTAACACTTACTAACTGCCCATATTCCTTGTCAGGCTTGTGTAACTGTACTGAACACTGTTCTTTGGGTTTTGAGGTAAAATGAGGTTTGTTGCTAGAGGTGTACACATGCTACAAACCATCCTGTTCCCCAAATCAATTTTTCTGAGACTCCTTACCTACCCCTTAGATAAAAACTGCTAATTGTTTCAATTAACAGTTTTCATTTCAGAATGAGTAGTTCAGCATAAGCATGATTTTGAATCCTATTATTTTACTCTGACAAAGCATTTTCTTACTCTGACAAAGTATTTTCTTACACAGTTGGTGAGACTGTGCTAACTGTCTGAGGAAACAGAATTTACATTGTGCAGGTGAAGCTGTGCAGCAAGGATCAGCCTACCTCAAAGAAACTCCTTAGTAAAATAATTTGTGAATCTCATGAATACCTACTCCTTTTGTAGCTATGAGATACACAAATACATCCGGGTGAATTAAACAGCTCCTTCCTTAAGTAACTGGTTTCATCATAAAGTGTACAAAGTAAGAAAATTAATTAGTCATCTAGCAGCAGCTTAACAATTCCTCTACCAAAAGCAGATAACAACCTCCTCTACGAAAGTAATTAAGAAGAGGTGATGCCTTCTTTTAAGACTAACAAAGGCTAAAGATTCTATTTAAGGATTACTCCACAGAGGACCTATGAGTTCAGAATAGCTTTGCATACAAAACAAGAACAAAAAGATAAATCTAAGATTTCAACTCCTACTAAATTGTTGATAAACCTAAGAGGAAATCTGAGTTTAATTTGGAGATAAGATACCTTTGAAAGTATTCTGGAATATCTTGTCACAAATTCAAAAGTAGAAAACCTTCAAGTTGAAGAAAAATCATATGCTTATATACATAGAAGCATAGCACCTATTCATAAGATAAAACTAGCCAAGCAATCTCATGAAGGTGCTGAGAAAATGAAAGGATGACAGCCACAGGTATTTTAAAATTGGTAAGCCATGACAGAAATATGGTTTCCTTTTTCCAGAAGAAAAGAATATACAATGTTCAGCAATGAACAAGCAGCAGCATGCTCTGATCTCATCACTCAACTTTACAGCACAGCTCTTTCCTGCTCATCCCTGCCAGCAAGCCACTCACAACAGCAATCAGACTGAACAAACAGAAGCTGAGGAGAACATCAAGAAAAAGCAGCCTTCCACTTCAGCTCCACAGAGAGATGAATTCTGCCATACTGCTGATAGCAAATGAGATCAATGTTTTCATTAACATCAATTCAATTTGATACTGAATTGTTTATAGTAGACTGATGGCTTATCCTGTTTGTAAACTGTCTTGGACTTAGTTGTGTTGAACAGGGAGGCTTATGATAAAATGGGCAAATAGAGATGATAACATTCATAGGAAATCAGCATTCTTAATGGTCATTTATGTCCCAAGAATTTTCATTGAATTATTCTTTCTGAGAAAGTAGGATGGATAACTCCCCTCAACCTTAAAGACTTAAAAATTGTACTGCTAATTGGAAGCCTCTATTAGTTTTGGGAATAAGGTTCTTGATTTTTTTCCAAAAGCAAGTCTGCACAGAAAAAGTTTAAGCTCTACTGAAAGTTTCCACAAAGGAAGACATAAGAAAGATTGTAACTAAAGCAATTTTATGTGCTTGTGTTCTTTTATCTTTTTCTTTTCTCCTTTAATAAACATATAGTCATGATTAACGACCACCTGTGTTTATTTTCCTATCTTTTTTCTTTTAATCACATTGTCTGCTAAAGCATAACAGAGATCTTGCTTTAGCTTGTGCTTAAGTAGCACAAGTCATTCCCTGGATCAGTAAAATTTGGCTCCCAATTTTTGCCTTCCTTTACACTATGAATTATGCTTGGTCTTTTAAGATAAAAGCACTTGCCTGTCAGACTGTCAAGCTGCATACATCATGCTGAGGTTATATTTACTTTGTTTTAGTAATACAGTGGACTGATGTAAGTCAACAGAAAGAACATAGTCAGCTGACTTGCATCTACAACACTGTTAACAACAATAGTTAATTACAATTGATAGTTCAGTAACTGCAGTTAATTATCTGACCTATGATCTTTCACAGGTTATTAATACAAAGCACATTTCATGCTTTTGCACAGGATACCAAAGGCGCGATTCTTCAGGCTTGAGTAAAGAATAGTATGAAGATAAATTAACAGGCTCAATACAAGTATAGCTGAATTCAAGAAGATGAAAATAACATTGGTGACTTCATGTACTTTGGCAGGCACGATGTCTTCTAATACCAGTAGTATGCATTTAAGTCAATACTTGATATTGACTTAAAAAGGTGTTTGGGAATTATTCCCTGGTTTAAGCTCTTGTTTTAGGCATCCATGCAAAACTGAAAAGTGATGCCACTCATTCTCTCAATGCCTTTGTAGGCTATGTAGTCTATTGAATGCTTAAATGGCATAAAGTAAAAAAAAAAACACTATATAATTTGCTCTGCTTTTAAAACTTACTGAGCAGGAGGTTTGTGCATGTTGTTGCAATCACATCCAAAGAAGTAGTACCCATTTCCCTGAAGGACACAGAGAGAACGGAAAACTAGTGTGCAACCAATTAAACATACCTGATAATAATAAATTTGCTTTTAAGCATCTATAAATAGCTTTGGTTTCTCTGTCTCCATTAATAGTTTATTTTCTGGTCAGGTGTACTATTGATTGTTCTGCACTGAAGCAATTTTTTTCCTCATTAGCTTTCCAAACTTTTCCTTACCTCAATTTTCTTCAGATACAAAAGCTGAGAAAGATTATGTGAGGCTTGTTGCTTAGCAACAGTCCCATTCCTAAAATGATAATGGCTGAGCACTCCATGCCATCTTCTTGTGAAAGAAGCCAAATATTCCTCCCTTTTCTCCGCAGTGTTTCAGGACCTCTCTCTCTGTCTTCCCCCTCCCCTTCCCATAAAAAAAAAAAAAAAACCTAAAATGATAATTATTCATAAATTCACAATTTATATTGTGTTGCCCCATGCAACTTACATTCTATTTAAATTTGAGGCATCTATATTTGTCTGTGTGAAAAAAAGTGTTTATGTTTTGTCTCCCTGCAGAGAGTCAAAAAGTATCTAGAAGTGTTTACAACCAGCAAAATGAATGGAGGGATGGGAGAAGGAAGAAGTAGAAAGTTTTGGGGGAGAGGAAATCCCATCCATTATTACTCTTGGGAATATTCTTACCCTTCAAAGAAGATTTTTAGCACTTCTAAGAATAATAGATGCCTGGCATCTTGAGTCTTACAGAATCAAAGAGTGCAGAGGCTTGCAGAAAAATTAACTTTCTGTTTGAGAACTGTTAGAATTCTTTCTTTTTTTTTTAAAGAGCTAGTGATTCACTCTTAATCCATTCATCTCTTTAAAACACAAAGAACAGTCCATTTACATTCCTGATATAATTGTCCATAAATAAAAATCTTTCTCTTTTAAACAAATTAGCATGCCACTTAGAGGAAGAGTGCACATCCTGTACAGCACAGATGACAGGTCCTGTGGGGGAACCATTTGAACAAGCACTGAAAGAATATGAAGGACAAGAAAAAACCAGACTTGGAACAGGTAAAATGCCTCAAAGATATTGAAAAGAGGTCAGCAAAAGAAAGCAAGTCACTTTCTGCTGTAAGCCAGAATGAGTCCTGAAATAGGAAAAAGTGTATTCTGTGTAACAGCCCATGACTGTATGAATGCAGGTGTTTGTTGAATTCACCAAAGGTGGGGACAGGAAGACCCTGGTAAATACAGGGCTGTCAGTCTCACTTTGGTGCCTGGTAAAATTATGGAGATGGTCATTCTGGGAGTTATTGAAAAACAGTCACTGGTCATAGCCAGCACGGGTTCGTGAGGGGAAAGTTCTGCTTAACCAATTAATTTCCTTTTATGAAAAGTTCTCCCATCTAGTTGACCAATGAAAGCCAGTAGATGTGGTGTTTTGCGATTTTAGCAAAGCTTTTGATACTGCCTCTCACTGTATCCTTCTGGACAAAATGTCCAGGACACAGCTAGAGAAGTCCCTAATACATTGAGTGAGCAACTGGTTGACAGGTTGGGCTCAAAGGGTTATAGCAAATGAGATTATATCAGGCTGTTGTCCAGTTACCAGTGGGGTTGCCCAGGGCTTGATTTTAGGGCCAGTGTTCTTTAATGTTTTTATAAATTATCTCAAAGCAGGAATTGAATGCACATTAAGTAAGCTTGACAAACTAGGAAGATTCCCTCGAGGGTAGGAAGGCCTTAGGGAGATATCTGGCTAGACTAGAGAGCTGGGCAGTCACCAGCCATATGAATTTTAACAAGAGCAAGTTCCAGATTCTTCACCTCAGAGGGGATAATCCTGGTTATACACACAAATTGGAGGACAAGAGGCTGGAAAGCAGCCCTGAGGAAAGAGATCAGGGGTGTGGGGTTGATGGCAGGTTGAATATGAGTAAACAGTGTGCCCTGGCAGGCAAAAAGGCCAACCATATCTCCACTGAGAGACTAGTTGGTCACTGGAACAGGCTCCCCAGAGAGCTGGTGATGGCACCAAGCCTGTCAGAGTTCAAGGAGTGTCTGGACAATGCTTTTAGTCATATGGTTTAGTTTTAGGTAGTCCTGTGCGGAGCAGTGATTTGGACTCAATGATCCTTACGGGTCCCTTCCAACTTGAGATATTCTATGATTCTATGATTTGTCTGCCCTGAGAGACAGGGGGAAGGAACAAGCACTGAAGGGTGAGCACTGAGCCCATGTTATGGTAGGGATGACATCTGTGCTTCTATACTGCTGGTAATCCATGTGTGTGGGTGGGCAAGTTATTGAGAGGTCTTGTCTGGGCAGTCTGCATCTGGAAGTAGTGAAGAAAAGACTGTGAGGGTGTTATTAGGGGAAACTTGGAGGACTGGACTGTACTGGATTTTCATCTTCAATACCTTTTGATCCCATGGCTATTAGACTGAGACTTGGCTCTGCATCCCCAGGACCTTGATGGTCCATAAGTGGAAGGAGTTCAGTGTTCACTTAAACTCTTCACATGGCCTACAGTTTTCCAGGGAAGGCATTTGACCAAAGAGACCAGAGGATATACAATTTCAGCTGTCATGCAGACAGGTATCTTCAAGCCAGCTAAGATGGGAGCAATACAAGTACCAAATTCCTGTGACAGAGGCTTGAATGCTTGCTAGATATCTAGAGGCCCTGACAGTGTCCTTGCTTACAGGCAAGAGGCTCCTAGCAACATAACAATAGTTTGCTATCATGGTACTACGGTGCTGGGTGATCCACTCTTTTCCACCTGACATAAACATTTTTTAATCACCTCAGCCATTATTTTTTGGCCTCTTCTGTACTTCTCATAGGAAAACTGTCCTCTATTCATCCACAGGTTTCCATTCATACATCAACTAGTTTGGCTTCCTCACTGTTAAAACAATGGATATAGCTGCAGGGTTGATACAGTTCTTAGACTCTAATATAGCCCCAGAATCATCTATTTATAAAAGCTACCAAGAAAGCTACCAAAAAAAGCTACCAAGATTATCTTCCACTACCTTACTGGAAGACTGAACCATATGCTTTTCATGGTTTCATCTCCTCATTTATTACAGAGACAACCTAAGTCAACAGCTCCCATCTAGAAGACATTAGCTACAGTGGCACAAACAAAAAGAGGACTTTAAAAAGAGTGGTGTTGCCTGTTTGATATGTTAGACAAAGGTTGCCACTATGATATTGAAGTCACGGTATGTACCAGGAACTTTGTATTCTGACAGAATTTATAATGTACAAAATAAACCAAGAAAAACTAATTTTCACAAGTGCACTTTAGCTGCTCAAATGAGGAGCTGCAAAATGCATAGCATTTTGTTATTTCAAAGGCGGAGAGAAGAAAAACTTCCCTCTTTACTTATTCACCTCTGCATCTTCTTGTACTCTGTATTTCTTTTTCTCCTTACAGTTACCATGGCCGTTCCTGCAAAGCTTTCACAGCTAATGTTTTAATTTTGGCTATCTATGCTCATAACCTGTACTTAAAGTCTGTTTTCACACACTTATAAAATCATTAAGGTTCCCGCTTTTACCTATAACTACCAAAAGTACTTGTCAGACCTGGCTCCCACATATGCAACCTTGGAAAATTATGCTGTTGGTTTTGAAACTGTGTTCTCTCTGCCTCCATTTAATTTCTTCTCTTTATCCACTTGTACCTGTGAAAATGAAGCTGAGCAAGATATTATTGGTGTGTATAAAGTAGGTGAACATGTTGATCATATACTTGAGAATTTCTGTACAGCTTCAATAATTTAATTCCTTTACATTAAAGTAAGTTATTTTGCTTTTGTTGTAACTTCTAGGCATGTTAGTTTTATTTCATGTGGAATAAATCCTGCAATCATTATTTCTTAACATATTTTATGCAGCTTCCTGTAGAATTTAGGAAGTATCTTGTCACTTTTCTCTTTTTTGTCAAAATATTATTTAGTTTAATAAGTTTTCAATCTAATTTTATTTATTATTGCTTTATTATTTTTTTCTTCCTTTAGTTTTTGTTTTTGCTAGAAGTTCTGCTTTATCTCTTCCTTCATAATGTTTCTTTTTTTCCCTTCAGCTTATTAAAATTTTAGTTTCATGCTTTCAAGGTTATTTGATTCAGTGACTTGCTGAGAGTATTTTTGCATGGTTTGTTCATCAGGATATCTCCCATATACATTCTTTTCTTTTAATCTTCCCTGTCAGTTCTTATGCTGTTAATATTTCTCTCTTATCAGTCAAAATGCTATTACTTTCCCCATTACGATGGTCCTGCTGGTATCTCATAAAATCATGGATCATACTTACTGTAGAAATGCAAATAGTTACCCATTTATTCTTCTAATAATAAAAAACAGATCTTCTAAAAGAAACACATCCAGTGGTCTGGGTGTATATTTTTGGGTTTTTAAGTCACTATTTAGAGTCCTACTTGTGTCATACTGCTCCATGTAAAAAAATTTCTCACACGTATAGAAATCTAATTCTACATCTGTATAATGGTGAGGTCCATTGACCAGTCAGGACCAATACTTCTACCCTCTCTTAGTGTGAGCTGCATGGGGCCAGCAATGCAGTGTAGGTTCACTCATTGTTCTTTCTGTGGAGCAGTGTAGGAAATGCTTAGTTTGAAGATAGAGTAGAAAAAAATATGGAGCCCCTTTTTTCCATTTTCTTGGGAAATGGAAAAAGGGGTTGGGGAGTGTTATTGAATGTGGCCCAAATAGAGAAGGAGAGAATTAGGAACAGTTTTCTCTTTGTCTCCAAGGTGAACAACAGTCAGGAAATTCCAAATCCACTCTTGCTTCACATGAGCACAAGTCTAAAGTCTAACAGCAAGATGCTCTGGAGGAGATCCAAGGAGTGATTTGCTTTTCCTGTGTTTCCTCTTTCAGGTTTTCAACAGACACAATATGATCTGGATGCCTATCTTTAGGTTTTTATAGAAGTAAATGATTTTTAACTCAATTTAATATGTCCAGGAGCTGCATGAAGATTGTCTGATGCTGCTACTAATTAATTCATCTCCATATGTCTGCACATATGAAAGCAACAAAGAAATTAAAACTTTTTCTTATTGTATGGAAGTTGAGGATTGTCCTGTAAATGACAGTGTGGGGTTCTCAGGGATTTTTTTGTGAAAACTATGCGGAAGTATCAGTCACTTTTACATTTCTCCCCTTGCCCCTCCCCAACAAAGATGATTAAACTCCAAAGAAGCATGTATCAGAAGCAGTCTTTTGCATCTGCTTTCTCAGGCCCGCTGAAGTTGAAGAGTCCAGGGGCTGTTCTGAAGAAGATAAATTCACCCTCAGTTCAGCTGTTTCAAGATTAGCACAGAACAAATAATTCCAATTTCTAGAACACCTGAATGACTATTCACTCCCAGCTGAATCTGGGGGTTTTCCCTGTGGCAAGACAAGGAACTGAAGATCTTCCAGCTTAGCTGTACTTGTGGCTTAAATTCCAGTTTGAAATTTACTCAGCCCGGGTAACTATGGCCATTGTAGTGCCTGTAAGAAAGAATAGACCACAGGAAACAACTTTGAGAGTTTTTTTCCTCTTCTTCCCTTCCCTTCCCTTCCTCCCTTCCTCCCTTCCCTTCCCTTCCCTTCCCTTCCCTTCCCTTCCCTTCCCTTCCCTTCCCTTCCCTTCCCTTCTCTTGCCCTGCCCTGCCCACCACATCCCTCTTTCTCACACAGTTCTCTTTGTAAGGAAAATCTTTTCTTATGTTGAAAGTTGCTACCTTCCTCTTTTTTCCCAGTTCAGCTTTTGAACCAACTTTTTTTTTTTTCTTGGAGACAAGCAGATACCAATTTCTACCAGCACATTCCCTGAATTCTTGCACACAGCTGAGTCCCAGGAGCACTGCAAAAGTTTTGCATATACTGGAACGATGCATCAAGAAATGCTGTGCATTAGAGCAGAAAGGACAGGAAAACACCACTCTACACTTCTGTTGTCAAGTTTCCTGCACCAGCATCATCACAATAACCCCCCCTACAGTTTTCCTACTTTTCTTTGTCTTGTCTAACCCCTGGTAGGGAAATTGGATTGAGTGACTTGCCAAGGCCTTAAAATGAGATTGCAACCCTGTTTGAAATTCCCTATAGCAGTGTCTTGTTGATTGTCAATCTGTTGATCATGTTGAATACTCTCTTCCTCCACTACAGCATGGTTTCAGGAAGGCAAACACTCCAGGAAGCAATGAGTCTGCTTTCTGTGATGAGCTTTGGAAACATGCTGCTAATTGCCATGGCTGTGATTCTCAGTTTGACTGATAGCTCTAGGAATCAAAGCACTGTCTCTGGAGTTCACTGTGATTTGCAAGTGAGCCCTCTGGCTTTCTTACTGAGTCACCATGCCAACCATTAGTAGCATTTCTCACTAAATGCATAACACAGTCTACAAGCTTTTCAACCTTCAGCACATGTAGCTGTAAATGGTTTACAATACGTTAATTTTAGTTTAGCATAGAACACAGTTTTCTTCACCTCCTATTGTTCAGGCTAGGGACACATAAAAGGAATTAAATGTGTACATAGCAATCATACTGCAGTACAATGTCATTTGCACACTGCAATTCTTCATGTGATTCACTGTGATAATTTTTGTTGCTTTTGCAGATGCATATGCATTTAGTTAAATCATGTATTGTAACTGCATAAATTTAAATTAAAAACTGGGCTTGTTTTGTCTTTAGAACATCCCCTAAATGGCACTCAGTAGGTTTTTCTGGTTTGTTTTTTTTTTTTTTTCCCAAAGACTCTCAAGATTGGAACCATTTCTATAAAACAAAATACCCACAGTGTGTCAGATATAAGAAAGGGAAGTTTTAGTATGGAAAAGAAGGATGTTCATATGATGGTAAGTGAGAGCAAAAATATTTATATTTTTGTGAAGCTTACAGGGGCTTTTTTTCCAACACTTTTGTCAGAAAATGAGTATGTTTCCTAGTGTGAAGTTCTAGAACTCATATAAATATGTGTGTTGTATATGCATATATATTGCGTATGTGTGCTGTATCTCTACAAAAAACAGAGATTTTGTAGTACAGACATTATTTAGCAGAAATGTTTATGTCAGAAAAACCTCATGCTGTTGTCCTCCCACAAATAAGCATATAATTAAAAAAAAAACCAAAACAGTTTTCACCAATATTTCCAAGTCCTCTTTGTTTAAAGAAAAAGGTTTAAGAAGAGGAAGGACCAACAACAAATGAGGGTTGATTCAGAGATTACCTACACAAAATCAATCCATATAGTTCTGTGGGACCTGGAGGGCCTGCACCTGAGCAAGTTGGCTGGTGTCCTTGTGAAGTCACTGTCAAATAATTTTAAATGGCTGTGGAGATTAGGGGAGGTTATCGACAATTTGAGAATTGGCAAAAAAAATCACACCCATCTTCAAAAAGGAGAAGAAAGGTGGTGTGGGGAACAGCCAGACAGTCAGTTTGACTTCGGTCCCTGGAAAAAACCATGAACTGAACCCTCTTGGGGAGCAGCTCTGGGCACATGAGAGAGAATAAGGTGATGGGAACAGTCAGTGTGGTTTGAGCAGGAGTTGGTGCCTGATAAACCTTGTGGCTTTCAGTGATAAAATGGCTGGACTTGTGGAAATTAACTTCCCCTTGAAAGCTTTCTAAAGGTTCTAAAACATGTGGTGCCTGAAAGATATTTTACCGTTTTATGGCAGCAGTTTTCCAAGCTTATGCAATAAAAAAAACATCTGGAAGAGAGGAAGAGAACTGAGATCTCAGTAACAGGTGGCATTCGGCTAGCAGAGGGAGCTGACACACATTTTCAAATCTCTCTGGGATCACATTTTCAAATCTCTCTAGGATCAAGAATTGGAGACAACTGGTTTATTTATTTCTTTTTACAAAGTATAAATTAACTGCTAAAAGCAACCTTTCTCAGTTGGCTGTGGTCCAGGTACCCTCTAAATAATCAGCATTTTTAGTCTTAAGAATTAATTTCACCACGACAGAAAAACTCTTTAGACAATGAAGAGTCCTTGTCCTACCTCCCAATTAGTGCAAGGCTCCTTTTTGGGGCAAGCCAGGAAGCATTCATAATGTAGGCATACAGGTGGGATGGGTCAGACCAGTGCATCTGAAAGGCATTGTAAAGAATATCAGCTTTTAAAGCTAGATTTATTTTTTTTTTTTCATTTTAACACTTTAATTGCTCTTTAATTGGAAGAAGTGATATGATGAAAATATTTATTTCTCCAGGAAACTCACAGTAAATAGATTGTCTTTTTGAAAATTGTTTCCTTCTTCACCTGTGTAAAGTTGTCTCAATCTCATCATCTAGAATTTACCAAGGCAGATATTTTAAAGGACAAAAATTCTAAAGAATAAGAATTAGAGGTTTTTTTCATATTATATGTTCCTGAAGTATAGTTTTAAATACATTTCCTCCATGTGCCTGGGCAACATTGGCTTAAATGAACTGTTATATATCTTTTCTGAATGAAACATTTGGCACACAACAATTTTAAAGAACTATTTGATCATATCTGAATTTTTATTGTCATTCAAAGTCTCCTTATGCTTGGGACTTCCTCCAGGCTCATGAAATCGAAGGGCTGTGGACACATCACTTGACATTCAGGTTTTTGTCTTACTGACACTGTTCAGAATGAGACAGCTTTGGATGCACTTCCACGTGGCATGGAAATTGTTGTTTTCTTCTAATAATGAGCAGGGAACTATATTAGAATACTGAAAACAATATTAGCTTTGCAGTTTCTTTCTTTACTTAATTCATGGAGTTTTTTTTCTCTCTTGTCCCTTGATAGATTTTAAAGTTTTACACACATAGCTCTGCCCAGGTTCTGAACACTATGATCTTCTGTGATGGAAGAAAACCCAAAAAGTCACTTAGAATGTAATGAAAAAAAAAAAAGAAAGCAAGTGTGTCTATATGGAAAGAAGAAATAACAAATCCGCTGTCTTCTCCAAAACAGATCTTCCTATGTTAGAGACATATTAATAGAGAAACTTGGATCAGAAATCTTTCTGCAGCTCAGACATTTATTGTGACATGCTGGATAATGCTTGGACAGTAAAACCAATTTTTACATTCACAAAAAGAATCTGTAAAGAGAGAGAAAAATTGTCTAGATCACAAGAATAACAGTCATTGCAAAGCATGTTTCTTGGGAAATTTGAAATACTTTTTTCTATTCCTGATAAATAAATCCTTTTTTTTTCTTTTTTTCTGACTTGCTGACCTAGGGAGCTTGAGGACAAGGAATGGAAACAACCGGGAGGACTTGAAACATAAAGTGAAACATATAATTCCACAACCATTATTTTACTTTTCTCTATGTGTCCTTTAGATAACAAACTATTTGGAAATGAAGCATTGCAAAGTTCCATGCTTTAGAAAGGCATTTCAAATGCAGTTAGGTCTACAGTACTTAGTTTTTAAAACTAATTTAATAAAATTTTAAGAGTTATTTTTATATAATAAATATAATACATAACAATAAATATGAATCTATAATAATATACACTAATAAAATATATTAACAATATCAAATTAAATATAAATAATACATATAAATAATAATAATACTATTTTCAAAGTCTTTACCTCATTAAAAGTACATTTTTTTTGTCTTTTTTTCATTAAAATATTATTTCAGTGGAAAATTTCTTTGCAAAGGAAAGATGCGTCATCTAATACAAAGATGTGTGTCTTCATATGCCTATTCAGGATTCATATCAAGGGAAGATTTCAGTAGTGAATTATTTCTTTTTATTGGAGAAAAATCATAGCTCTACACAAAGCATCCAGGGTTTTGAACAGTGTGATTTTAATAGACAGGAGGTTAATAGTGTCCAAATTAAGCAGATATATAGTCCAAGATGAAAATCGTAATCTCTGCGTAAAAAACAATGTGGGTTTTTTCACAGTTAAAATGTAAGCTTGAATGTTTAGTCCTCAGAGTAATATAACAATCTTAGCAACAGGCTGCTAAAAAAATCTCACAAACTTTGCCCACTTTTGCACCCATATTCATTTGGGATCAACCCTGACACCTTATACAGTACTCTAATATGCCACTTGGCCTTATCTTAGCTCTGTAAGTGCATATCACTAATTATCTCATTGTTGTATTCATCCTCTTTCTGTCCATGACCACAAGACAGTTATCCAAATAATTAGATTCTCTGACCTTTTAAATTAGATTTGGCAGCATTTTGCCACCTTTCTTGACCCTCTTATTCACCTTAGCCTGAAATAAAACTAGAGATGGAAAATTTCAGCCAACATAATATTTATTGGAAAAGTACCATGTAGAAGTTCTGTCTAATGCAGATATTGTACAGCCTGACCCTTGCCATCCAGAGATCCCAAGAGCACTTTATACCCATGTTCTAAATAATTTATTTTCAGCACAGATTTCACAATTGCATCAAACTACAGCACTTTGCACTTTCAGTTTGAATTAACAACATTCAGATATGAATGGGTTTTTTAGGTCGACCATCATCATTGAGGTTTTTGACAAGTCATCAGTGGAGTTTTAAAACCAAATTCTTCTGGAGGATGTGAGTATTTAACAAATTCAACTTCATTGTCAGATCTCATTAAAAAAAGGACTTAAAATTTTCATGACCTGAGAGCTACAAATGAAGTAATCAATCGTGCTGTCATAAGACCATCTATTGACATGATCAATAGACCCTGTCTCAAAAGATCTTGTTTATGAGGAAGAGAAGAAAAGGATTTATTAGAAGAAAAACTCTTGGGATCATGATGGATGCATGGTTTTCTGTGTTTGTGGTGGTCAAATGTCCAATAGCTGACATTTATTTCTTACTTAATAGAAAAATGACAAATGGACAGTTATATACTGGGTATAAATATCTTAGCACAACGACCCAGAGGAATAAGGTTTTTAAAGGTGATTGAAGACCAGTATCAAATACCTTAGATTCTCTTACCTGAACAGTGATGCAGTCACTTGGTCTGTTACAATACATGCAATTACATATGCAGGCACGCACCGACCCTGCAACTGAAGGGCTATTCAAAACCAAAGGTGCTGCAGCTACAGCAGCGGTCCTTCCCATAAAACATAATGATCTAGATATTGTATATATATTTGTAGGCTATTTATAAAAGAAATGATTGACAAAAAGAGCCTTATGCAAGGGAACAAAACAGTTGAAACTGAGCCCTTCAGAACTTATTTGATATGCTTGTAAGCAAGAATGTTTTCCTTAGTTCTGTAACCAGAAGGAAAAAAAAAAAAAATTTAAATCAAGCACTGACTAAAAAATGCTGTGGCTGTTACTCCATTGAAAATATTACAATAGGTCTAGTCTCCCTGGAAAAACAAGTAATTTCTTTCACTGGAAAGTCTTAAATTCATGAATGATATTTCCCCTTGATCCAAAAAAAATAAATTTTTAATCTTGTAAGAAAAAATATTTCTCCACTTTAAAATTTCCTTTCCCACTTAAAAGTGAATGACGAAGAAACATCAGCATTCATTGTTTGTTTCACCAACTCTTTTTCTAAGGTCTTTATTCATTGGTCCTCAAACCTGCCTTAACTCATTCTCTCTCAGTAGTGGATGGACACTGAAACTCCATTTGTGTGGTTCAAGTTTAGTAGGGAGAACTGGAAAAGTATGAGTGAGAAAACTTCTGGGTTGAGATAAAGACAGCTTAGTAAGTAAAAAACCACAACAAACAAAACCCCCAGCCCCCGCCAAAAACAAACCCAAGAAAAACAAGTGATGCAAAAAATCCAATTGCTCGCCACCAGCCAACTGATGCCCAGCCAGTCCCCAAGAAATGGCAGCCCTTGCATGCTTCCTCCCCTCCAAGTTTTTATGGCTGAACATGACATCGTATGGTACGGGGTAACCCTTTGCTTCCAGCTGTGTGCCCTCCCAGCTTATTCCCCAGCCTACTCACTGGCAGGGCAGTGTGAGAAGCAGAAAAGGCTGTGTAAGCACTGCTCAGCAACAGCTGAAACTTTAGTGTGTTATCAAGACTGTTTTCAACTCAAATCCAAAACACAGCACCATGCAAGCTACTATGAATAAAATTAATTCTGTCCCAGAGAAAACCAGTACAGTTCTTTGAAAAATCCCACCTGCCAGAACCAGGTGGAATGATACCAAATGTACACAAGTGGTTAATTTATTTGTTTATTTTTTTACCTTACAAAGTCCATCAGAAGGCTGAGCTTTTCACCTTCAGTCCCTCCTCCCCATATAGTAGGTCTGAGCCCCTCCTCCAGAACACCTGTCCACGTGTTGCTCCTGTACCAGTGTGAATGGTTTCAGCAGTAATCTGAACTTCATAGAGAGACTCAGAGTTGGCAGGATATGGCTGGTGTAAAATCAGAACACTGAAACATTTGTGTATTGCATACCAAAAGCATCTCACACACAGAGGAGGACTTTACTCGGCTATATATAGGCATTATTGTCACTTATTTTAATCTATGTTAGGTTATTTTCCTCTCTTTTTTATTCCTCACCCTCTCACATTCTCTGTGTTTTCCAGATTTTAAGGTCCACCTTCTCAATTAATAGCTTTAGTAATTTTCCATGGTTTTAATACCTTCTTCTTTCCTTCAACAAACTCGTATATTAATTGTAATTTACCCCGGCAGACTGTCCCACCCTGCAACCCTCTTTGCAACACATTGTCGTTTACATGAGTAGCATCGGGTAATCAATTAGTTTGCTGGCTCCAGCAGCGGTGTTCAATATAAAGCTGCCAGGAAACACAACTTTGCAGACCAGCATGAAGTAATAGCACAAAACATGAAAGAAATCCCACCCTGGCAGACTAAGATATAATTTAAAAACTGTAAAAAAAAAAACCCCAACCTTGTAGATGTACAGACTATAATATCATTACTTCATTACTGAGACCATCTATCTAATTCTGAGACTAACTATGCAATATTTGTTGCTCTGATATATCTGTCTTACATGCAACATGTTTTTATTGCTCTTCTGTTGACACAATGATGGAGAACTGAGGCATGATCTTTTACCTCTAATTTAGCAGTACTTTGCACAAACAATACTGTATATGTTGTAAGAGAACATTCCCAAAATTGTCATTATCCTCTTTTAGAAAAAATACATTTGATGTATCTAAAAGAAATAAAATCTTTACAAAACAGATGGTTCCTACCTCCCTTCAAGAGAAATAAACTGAATTTGACAGAATAGGGGAAAAAAAAAAGATCTTAACATAATAAAATTACCACTTAGAAGAATTAATTTTACCCTATATTTTTAAAAATTTACTTATAACCTGTGTTAATCAAACTCTCTTTTTCTTTTTAGGATCATAATTACCTTCTGCTCCTGTTTCCCTTAATTTTGTCTACTAGAGAATCTTTGTATAGTTTGTCCTACTCCTCCTACCTTTGTACTGCAGAGAAGGCAGCACTTGATTTGTCTGTTTTAGAGAGGTTCAGCCTCTGGGTGCCATCTTTAACCAAATTGTTGCACATAATTCCAAGTTAAACGAACCTGCCCTTAAAAGGAGGAGAAGCAGATGCAATTCTACATGGAGCAATGGAAACCAAATGAGTGAAGCCTCTTGGCTTGCCTTTTGCATGGGAATCAGTGGGCAAGAAATACAACCACGTTTAACACTGAAGGAGCTGAAGCAAGCCAGTTTGCTTGCTATGAAATGATCTATGAAACCACAGAAGCACATTCCCAACCCTACAGCCGTCTCAGGAGGTAGGATTGATCTGCTGTAATGTATGATATGATTAATCTTTGCTATTTTCCTTTCTTTCTATTTCTTTGTTGTTGATGTTATTTTTTTTCTTTTCACCGTAGGAATAATTATAGAAGCACTACAGCACACTCAATACACAGCTCCACCTGAGGGGAAAAGTTAATAGGCGATACCTGGGTTTCTCACAGTCAGTACTTGTCAGAGGCAGGCCGTCATTGTAAATTGCAAAAATATATGCAGAAGTAATTTTAATCAAAAGCTTTTAACTGTATGCACAAAGCCAGCAGTAAGCACTTATTAAAGAGTTTTGTAAGATAAGGTCCATGGATTGTTGTGTTTCTAGTTCACACAAGTAATGAAAATAAAGACATCTTTGCTATATATTTTTTTATATCCTTGAAGGCACTTTTCTCCCAGAACTGAGTATGTCAGTCAGACTTTGTCCCTTACATAGACATTCATAAGAGATTTACTTGGTAATTATAGGACCTGCCTAGATGTGAGTATAACTTTTGAAGGCCCAAGCCACCTTCTAACCATGTGGAGCTATGACAAATGTCTCCTCCAGAAAATCACTCCATAATTCTTGAGGTCTCAGATGCGCCTGGTGCACATCAAGTTTATTTGGTGGCTATCCCTAATTTCCCACTTCCAACAAGCTACATCCAAATATCCTGCCATTTCCAAAGGCATTTGTTTTGACAAGACATCAGGTTTCAGTCTATTAATGGATGCCTCTCATTATTCCCATTTATTGGTCTATATATTGATGGTTCTGAAGTTATATCACATGTTGCCTGTAAATTTTCACTTTCTGCAGCTGCCTACTAGGTAAAAAAAAAACCCAACTCAAACCCAAACATTTATCATTTAGAGCCAACTTGTGTTAAGTTCAGATAAAATCCACTCAGCCAGAACAGGAACTTTGAGGTTCCTTTACATTGCAGTGCTGAACCTTTAGCAGCCAACTGATAGACATTAAGACAAGGGTTTAGTGACCAAAACACTGGACTGTGCAACTGTTGGTGCATTGACCTGGTGATTGCCAGGTGCCCACCAAGCCACTCTATCAGTCCTCCTCACCAACATGATAGGGGGAGAAAATCCAACAAAAAGTCAAGATAAGGACAAGGAGATCACTCAGCAATTACCACCATAGGTAAAACAGACTAAACTTGGGAAATTAATTTGATATATTGCCAAGCAAATAAGAGTAGGGTGATGAGAAACAAGAACAAATCTAAAACCACCTTCCCCCCACCCCTCCCTTCTTCCTGGGAAAAATTTCACTCCTGATCCCCTACCCCCTCCCCCCAAGCAGTGCAAGGGGGCAGGGACCAGTGATTGTGGTGGGTTCATTACATGTTGTCTTTGCTGCTCACGCTTTTCCCCTGCTCCAGCATGGGGCCCCACCCATGGGAAACAGTCCTTCATGAACTTCTCCAACATACGGGTCCTTCCCACAGGCTGCAGTTCTTCATGAACTGTTCCAGTGTGGGCCCTCTATGGGGTCAAAGGTCCTGTCAGAAAACCTGCTCCTGCACGTGCTCCACTCCACAGGGCCACAGTTTCTGCCAGGAATGTGCTCCAGCATGGGCTTTTCATGAGCTGCAGCTTCTTTCGGAGAACCTGCTCTGGTGTGGGGTCTTCCATGGGCTGCATGGTGGATATCTGCTCCATCATGGACCTCCATGGACTGCAGGGGATTCTCTGCTCTGGCACCTGGAGCACCTCCTCCCCGTCCTTCTTCAATGACTTTGGTGTCTGCAGAGTTGTTTCTCTCACATTTTCTCACCCTCTCTCCCAGCTGCTCCCAGCTCCCTTTCTTAAGTATGTTATCACAGAGGTGCTACAACATCACTGATTGGCTCACCCTTGGCAGCGGCAAGTCTATCTTGAGACTGTCTGGCATTGGCTCTGTTGTATATAGACGCAGCTTCTGGTGTCTTTTCATTGAAGCCACACCTTCAACCCCACTCCCCAACCCCACCCCTGCTATTAAAACCTTGACGTGTAACCCAATACAGCAACACAAGTAGACCCAAGAATTAATTTACACTCAGAAGAAACCCTGGTAGAACAATGTGATATTTCTCACCATATCACCTTGGGGAAGGCCTGATGTAGAAGAAAAGAATCCAGCTTTGGACATCTCTGTGAAACATTTTTGGTAGAGGCTTGACCTGGTAACTGTAGGGAATAAAGGAGATTCTTTGAAGTTAAACCATATAATGATAAGAAATGTGTTTGGTTTTTTTTTTCCCCAGCTATGTACATGAATGTTTTTATTCAGTTTTCCCCTATAAGAAAATGTTGTGGGGTTTTTTGTTTGTTTGTTTGTTTTTTCCTTAACAAAAGCCTGTCTAGGTTGGACATTGAAACCAGGCTGTGAAGCAGAGGATAGGCACTGAACAGGTTAGTTATGTAGAGAGTTTTAATTCAGGGAAGGCAAACATGGCAGTAAACTGTTAGGCATTTAAAATTAACTCTCTTTTTATATTAATAACCCTGCTAACCAAACCGAAAAGTACTGAAGCACAGAATTATGTGACACCTATGACATGTGGATGGAAAATGGAGACTGGTAAAATGGGAGCTGTGTTTGAATTAAAATCTAAGTACTCTCTCTAACTAGAAAATGCTTACAGGTGGTTGTGTGAAGGAGACTTAGTAAGTTTGATATGACTGCACCGAAATATCCTTTCCGTAACATGAAACTTAACACACTGGAAGTATATTTCCCATTATAATGAACCCAGTGACATCTGTTGTTTCAAGATATATGGTGCTTGAATAATTTCAAAATCACTGATAGTGATAGCTAGCTTTAGCAAGCAGAAACCTACTCATTAAGCTACTAAGAACAGTTCTGCGGCTGTAACAGAGAAGCTTATAAAATATCAAGACAGGCTGCTGCTCGCAGGCCCTTGAAGTCTGTGGATATGCCTCCTCTCTCTCTGCCTGCCCTTTTCCCCCAGAAGTACACTTCTGTGTCTTTTGGACGGGCAGAGAATTAGCTGTCTGGGAAACTTTTCTCTACTATTAGCAGTGATAAACATTGCATTACTGAATGACCTACAGCTTCACCTCGGATGGAGTTGAACTGTTATAGTAACTTTTTGTATAGCATAAGCCCCACCTGGGAAAGATTAGTCCTAGAAGGACAAAACAGGGTTTTTTGCACAGGATAAGGTGAGACAGCTTGATTAGAGCCAGATGGCAGTTTGGTGGTAGTGCCAGGGCAAGGAGTCAGACACTGAGTCCTGACCAACAGACATTTGGCTCACTGTCTGCAGGAATTTAGACCTTCCAGACTGACAGAATGGCTGAGGATTCACTGTCTCTCCTTTTTTTTTAGGGTTTTGGTGGGGGGTTTTTGGCAAAACAAGAATACAGAAAAACTCTCTGGTTCTATCACTTTTGAATTAAATAAACCTGTTTCTAGATTCCTGGAAGGATATTGTAAGTATTATTGCTTCCAAGATCAACTCCTGTAAACTGAAAAACTTACATTTCAATGTTGTTCAGTTTTCAGATGAATTCTCCTCTCAAAAAAAATTAGGAAATTCCTTATGTTTAGAGTTTTCTTTTGCCATGGAAGAAAAACTACAGCACCTAGCACTTCTTTCTTATGAATAAGTTTATAGCTGAAAATCAAATACCTCAATATTAAGTTCTGCATATGACTAGTCTCAGAAACCTACTGACTTCCATCTCGTTCTTGTTTGCTGTGTGTGTTTGACAGATTGGCTTAAACCATTTGTAAATTCTCATGGTTGTAGTAGTAGATTTTTTTTCCAAAATAAATTAATTCTTGCTATAAATCTACTGACAGACCACTAACGTTAGGTGATAGTGAGATCTCACTCAATGCTTGAACCTTTGTGCATTGTTCCAATAGGATTAATCTTCTTTCCATATTTATTTAAAGAAAGTGAACAGCAGAAGAGGCAACATAACATAAAGACAATATAAAGGCTATATAGTCTCTCAATATTCTATATATTCTAGAATGCTTCACTGCATACCGAAGATGTATCATTTTGTATCAGTTTGGCAAAAAAATATGGGAATATAGCCCTTTGTTAGCAGAGAAACACAGCTTTTTATTGTTACTTTTTTCTTTTATTTTTAACATATTAGAAAATATTCAGTCCCATGTAAACCACCAATTTTATTGTTCCATGTATGTCTTAAGCTCAAGTAATCTTCAAAAAATGTAATTTATGTTGTTGGTGGTTTTTTTATTTAAATTGAGGATGTTTCCTGCTTTTTTCCTTCCTGTATAAACATCTAAGACTGGATTCTAGTGTTTATAAAAACATGGAATCAAAGTATAATAGTGGTTATAATTTTTATTCATTTATTTTTGCTATTGTATGAGTTATAAATACAGGCAGACACAGCTTTGCAGTATAAATAGGCTGGCTGGGAATAAAGTTTAAACTGCTGCTTTGGGTTGCTTTGCAAATTCTGATGACAGTTTTATTGTAAGCAGAATGCTGTGGGGAAAGAAAAAAAAAACTAGTGCCATGCTGCTGTACCTCTCACTGACAAAAATAAGTCAAGAAAACTATATGTTATCTCCCTGAAGGTGGCACCATGGTAACTGCAGTTCTCAATGGATAAAGAGATGCAACCCCTCTCTCTGTCAACACCTACTCTGTGATCCTGTTTTTCCCCACTTCAACACGTTTCTAGATTCCTCTGTATATTTGTGTGTTCTTGTATATATAGTATAATAAATATAATAAAATAAATAGTATAATATAACATAAAACAGTATAGTATAATATCATATCATATAGTATATAATTTTATGTATTATGTTATATTATATAGGGGTCTGCCTATTTTTGAACTGGTGGTAACCAGTTCAGGAAAGGTCCTGTCATTATGACAGGGTCTGCAGTGGCAGCCTCGTGGGAGCAGAGGGGATATTTTCCTTGAAGTTTAGCTTGTTTTCATTCAGCACAGAACTCGCCTGCAAGGTGAGTTCTCCCTTCAAGATAGTGTTTTCTGCAGATAGGTAGCTGCCTTTACTCAAATACTGGAACAAATACCTGGCAATATCCCAAAAATATGTGGCTACATGGAAGTCCAATTGCAATTATTCGAAGTTCAGTATTTAGTTTTATGTCTGTGTTTCTTCTTCTGGATTCCAGAATTCCCAGAGGAATTTCTTTGGGAATTCTCAGGGTTTTCAGAAGGAAATGTTTGCATCAATTATAAAAACTGTAGATGAACTGTAAAAAAAAAATCAAACATAAAACCAAAAAAGTAACTTTTGAAACATTTTTTTTTTTCATGAACTAAAAACTAAAGTGTCTCCTTAAATTAAAGTGTCTGCTGTGGCCAAGAAGGCCAACAGGTTGCTGGGTTGCATCAAAAAGGGCATCACCAGCAGAGATAAAGAAGTCAACGCTTGTCAGGCCACACCTGGAATACTGTGTACAGTTCTGGGCCCTGCTATACAAAAAAGACATTGACAGGCTGGAGGGGATCCAGAGAAGGGCCACCAAGATGATCAAAGGACTGGGAAGCCTGCCATATGAGGACAGGCTGAGAGAACTGGGTTAATTCAGCCTTGAGGAAAGGAGGCTCAGAGGTGATCTCATCACCATGTACCCATATTTAAAGGGTGGCTACAAAGAAGATGGAGACTCCCTTTTTACAAGAAGTCACATGGAAAAGATGAGGGGTAATGGGTACAAGTTAATCCTGAGAAGATTCCCATTGAACTTGAGAGGAAAAATTTTCACAATGAGAAGAGTCAACCATCGGAATAATCTCTACAGGGGAATGGTTGACTCCGACACATTGGACACTTTCAAAATGCAGCTGGAGGCAGGATGCTGGGCCATCTTGTTTAGACTGTGCTCTTGCCTAAGAAGGTTGAACCAGATGATCCTTGAGGTCCCTTTCAACCTGGTATTTTGTGATTCTATGACCTTAGATATGATTGAGTGAAGCTTCCTGTGTAATAGAAGATGGTCATACCACTTCATTGCCTTTCAGATTCCTGCGTGTTTATCTATTTTGATTAGGTCCAAGAGGTGAAGTGTGGCACTGAGCTCTATACATCATGTGTTTAAGGATATTTTTCTTTTGAAAAAAAAACCTGCTTACTTTCATAGATTCTGTCTCTTTGCTTTTCTACCCCACTGCAAATTACAATTTAGTTGTTTTATTTCACAGTGGGGAGGAAGGTGGTTTTAAGGCTACATCTTCCCTGTTTGGTTTTCTTGATACCGTGTTTGAAACTTGTTATTTTGTGTCTGGTGCTTGGAGCATGATGGGGTACTGGGAGTGGGCAAGTCTGATCGTAAAAATCATAGAATCATAGAATAGTTTGGGTTTGAAGGGACCTTTAGAGATCATCTAGTACAACCCCCCCTGCAGTGAACAGAGACAACTTCAACTGGATCAGGTTGCTCAGACCTTGAATGTTTCCAGGGATGGGGCATCTACTACCTCTTTGAGCAACCTCTGCCAGTGTTTCACCACCCCCATTGTAAAAAATGCTGTCACTATATCTATTCTGAATCTACCCTCCTTTAGTTTAAAACCATTGCCCCTTGTGTTATTGCTACAGGCCCTGTTAAAATCTTTGTCCCCATCTTTCTTATAAGCCCCCTTTAAGTACAGAAAAGCCAGGTCTCCCCAGAGCCTTCTCTTCTCCAGGCTCAACAACCCCAGCTCTCTCATCTTTTTCTCACAAGAGGGGTGTTCCATCTCTCTGATCATTTCTGTGGTCCTCCTTTGGACCTGTTCCAACAGGTCCATGTCTTCCCTGTGTTGAGGACTCCAGAGCTGGATGCGGGACTCCAGGTGGGGACTCACCAGAGCGGAGCAGAGGGGTAGAATCATCTCCCTCGACATGCTGGTTACCCTTCTTTTCATGCAGCCCTGGATACAGTTGTCTTTCTGGGCTACAAGCACGCATTGTTGGTTTATATCCAGCTTTTCATCCACCAGTACCCCCAAGGTCTTCTCCACAGGGCTGCTCTTGATCCTTTTGTTCCTCAGCCTGTACTCATACAGGGGGTTGCCCCAACCCAGGTACAGGACTCTACACTTGGCTTCACTGAACCCATGATGTTCACACAGGCCCACTTCTTGAGCTTGTCCAGGTCACTTTGGATGGCATCCCATACCTCATTCATGTCAACTGCACCATTCAATTTGGTGTCATCTGCAAATTTGCTGATGGTGCACTTTATCCCCCTATGTCATTGATGGAGACTTTAAACAGCACTGGTCCCAGTACGGTCCCCTGAGGGACACCACTGGTCACCAATCTACATCCTGACATTGAGCCACTAACCACTACACTCTGGATGCAATCATCCAATTAATTCCTTATCTCCAAACAGTCCACCCATCAAATCCATATCTCTCCAATTTAGAGAAAAAGATGTTGTGAGGGATTACAGAATTTCAGATAGATGCCACCCATAGCTCTTCCCTTGTCCACTGATGTAGTCACACCATCATAAAGACCACTAGGTTTCTGAGGCAAGACTTGCCCCTGGTGAAGCCATGCTGGATGCCTCAAATCACCTCCCTGGCCTCCATGTGCCTTAGCATAGCTTCTAAGAGGATCTGTTCCATGATCTTCCCAGGCACAGAGGTTGGTGATTCGCAGTTCCCTCCTTTCTACCCATTTTAAAAATGGGTGCAATGTTTCCCCTTTTCCAGTCTCTAGGGACTTCACTTGACTGCCATGACTTTTCAAATATCATGGAGAGTGGCTTGGCAACTACATCAGCCAATTCCCTCAGGACTCTTCATGCATCTCGTCAGGTCCCGTAGACTTATGTATATTCAGGCTCCTCTGGCGGTCTCAAACCTGATCTTCTCTTACAGTCAGAGGGACTTTGCTCCCCCAGTCACTGCCTTGCAGTCCATCCACTTGAGAGGTGTGGGAAAAATTGTTGCCAGTGAAGGCTGAGGCAAAAAAGGTTGTCAAGTACCTCAGCATTCTTGTCCGTCGTTACCAGTTTGCTAGTTGTGTTCATCATGGGTGGTACACTTTCTTTGACCTCCCTTTTCTGGTTGACATGTCTTGTTATTCTTTGTATCCCTTGCTAAGTTCAGCTCCAGCTGCACCTTGTCCTTCCTCACCCCATCCCTACACAACCAGGCAATGTCCCTATACTCTTCCCAGGATACCTGTCCCTGCTTCCACTGCCTGTGCATTTGCTTTGCCTTTTAGTTCGACCAGCAGGTCTTGACTCAGCCATGCCAGTCTCTTGCCTTCCTTTCCTGATTTCTTACACCTGGCTATTGAAAGCTCTTTTACTCTATGGAAAGCACCCTTAAATATCTGCCAGCTCTGTTTTGCTCCCTTGTCCCTGAGGGCAGTTTCCCAGCAGGGGTCCTATTGACTAACTCCTTGAAGAGCTGGAAGTTTACTTTCTTAAAATTCTGGGTTCTGACTTTACTCTTTGCCTGTCTCATATCCCTCAGGATTGTGATATCCACCAGTGCATGATCACTGCAGCCCAGACTGCCTCCAGTCTCGAAGTCACCAATTAGCTCACTTGTTTTTGTGACCAACAGGCCTAGTAACAGGTCCCATCCGATGGGTCTGTCTATTACCTGCTTCAGAAGTTATCCTCGATGTTCTCCAGGAGTCTCCTGGATTGTCTGCTGTGGCTACTCTGCATGAATATTCTTGCTGATATATTGCATGCCCTATGGTTTTGTTTAAGGCAGGATAAATTAAGTATAGTTCATTTTTGCAGACTACACATAGTGCAGAAAGAACAGAGAAAGAAAGGATCGGAAGTAAATGCACTGACTTTTTAGCATGACCAAGCCTAAATGAGATAACATTTAATTCTGCCTGTCTTTACAGTTACTTGAGTTGAATCCAACCACCTCAGGTGCTTTTATAAATCATGATGGCTTAAACTGCCATAGTATGCCTGTATATCACATTGCAGCTTAGACAAACTGAATTGCTTACTGGTAACTTTCTGGTAATTAAAGGATTTCACACTTACAGAGTCAGATTCTGAAAAATTAGCTATTTTCAAAGAAGAGCATTGATATTGTCCCAAGAAGTCTCACTTTGCTTAGAAACAGATTTTTCCTTAGTTTCCAGTTCAAGAAAAGTGAATAGTTGCTTTCTAAAATATTTTCTTTGACAAAATGTTTTGTAGCACTGCATAACTATCTGAATAAGTTTTTTTTTTCTACAAACCTGTATATTTCAGCTTACTAAAATACATAGATATTCAAGGGCTCAGGAGTGTTAATGATACTGATAGATATATTTGTCCTTTCTCTTCATTTGGTAAAGAAGAACTTGGCTTATACATTTTTTATGGGAAAAAAAGAAATGCTGAGGTCTTCAGTGACCATCTCAGAAATAAGATCTTATTAGAATAGAATCATAGAATGATAGAAATGTCTAGGTTGGAAAAGACCTTTAAGATCATCAAGTCCAGCCTTTAACCTAACCCTGACATCCCACCACTAAACCCTGTCCCTAAGCACCTCATCTATCCTTCTTTTAAACACCTCCAGGGATGGGGACTCGACCACCTCCCTGGGCAGCCCATTCCAGAGCCTGACAACACTTTCTGTGAAGAAATTTTTCCTAATGTCTAACCTAAACCTGCCCTGGTGCAACTTCAGACCATTTCCCCTTGCCCTATCACCCGTTACCAGGGAGAAGAGGCCAACCGCCACCTCACTACAGCCTCCTGTCAGGCAGTTGTAGAGGGCGATCAGGTCTCCCCTCAGCCTCCTTTTCTGCAGACTAAACAGCCGCAGTTCCCTCAGCTGCTCCTCGTAAGACTTGTGCTCCAGACCCCTCACCAGCTTGGTTGCTCTCCTCTGGACATGTTCCAGCAATGCAACAACTTTCTTGGAGTGAGGGGCCCAAAACTGAACACAGGATTCAAGTTGTGGCCTCACCAGCACTGAGTACAGGGGCACGATCACTCCCCTACTCCTGCTGGTCACACTATTCCTGATACAGGCCAGGATGCCATTGGCCTTCTTGGCCACCTGGGCACACTGCTGGCTCATATTCATCTGGCTGTCAACCTGTACCCCCAGGTCTTTTCCCACCAGGCAGCTTTCCAGCCACTCTTCGCCAAGCCTGTAGCATTGCATGGGGTTGTTGTGACCCAAGGGCAGGACCTGGCCCTTGGCCTTGTTGAACCTCATACAGTTGGCCTTGGCCCATTGATCCATCCTGTCCAGGTCCCTCTGCAGAGCCCTCCTCCCCTCCAGCAGATCAACATTTCCACCCAGTTTGGTGTCATCTGCAAACTTACTGAGGATGCACTCAATCCCCTCATCCAGGTCGTTGATAAAGATATTAAACAAGACCGGCCCTAGAACTGAGCCCTGGGGGACACCGCTTGTGGCCAGCTGCCAATTGGATTTAACTCAATTCACCACAACTCTCTGGGCTCAGCCATCCAGCCATTTTTTTACCCAGTGAAGAGTACACCTATCTAGGCCATGAACTGCCAGCTTCTCCAGGAGAATGTTGTGGGAGACTGTGTCAAAGGCTTTGCTGAAGTCCAGGTAGACAACATCCACAGCCTTTCCCTCATCTACCAGGCGGGTCACCTGGTCATAGAAGGAAATCAGGTTGGTTAGGCAAGACCTGCCTTTCATGAACCCATGCTGGCTGGGCCTGACCACCTGATTGTCCTCCAATTAGCTAGGGCTGTGGCTGAAAATGTGCAAAGAAACCACAAGCATTAACAGAGAAGGAGAACCTACTTCCTAAAGGCACGATGCTCTTTGGGAGGGGTGTTCACTAGTTAAAAGCTTTAAAGAGAAACTTTACTTATAACACAGAAATAGGAGGTTTGATCAGAATTGGTTCCTAGATAATTTGAAGTTATCAGATGACTGCAACAAGGACAGACTAAAGGGTCAGGGAAGTATTTTGAGGACAAAAGAAAGATCAGAAACAGGACATTCAGGAATCAAAAAGTTTTGACAATAATAACAATTTCTTCCACACAACTGACTTCAGGATATGGACATAATATTTCTAGATCAGAGCAACAAAGTGGATGAACTGAAGTGCATGGACTGGTAACAAGCAAAAAGTTGATACTCTAACATAGAACAAGAATCAAAAGAGTACTTTATAATGTTCATATCCTCTCCTGCCCTACTTTGGATCAACAATGTAGTAGGGTGATGAGGGGAGACTGTGTACAAAATGAACTAGGTTCCATCCTTAATTTTCTACTGAAGTTGCAGGCAAAGACCATCAAGACCGTGGACTGTGGGAAGAAGTAATTTCCTCTTCTGCAAAAAAAGCCAACATTCACAATGACAGTCAAATAAAAAGGCATCTGTAGCTAAATAATATTAATGACCATAACTTAGACATAACAATGGCACTACTAGCTCTCTGGAAAAGTTTTGATTAACAAGTTGATTTAAACTGACAGTTTCACATTCCATTTCCCAAGATTTATGTCTTGATCAATAAAAAATGTTAGATGTGGTATCACTGTTGCTATTATACTATGGTCAGAACTTGAGGGTGATGGTTACTCCACACAGCGAATCATTAGTGTAGAAACCCCCAAACATCTTATCTATACCATTTAAGACAGGAGCACGAGTAAGCAAGGATTCCTGAAGGAAGGGAGGGTTGCGGACAAAGAAATTATGTATCAGTTTTAGACTTTGAATACAATTAACTTCTGGCCATGATAGCTGAGAACTGGATTCAGGAGACCAGAATTCTGTTGTACTCCTCCCCGTTGTCCGCTGGATAAGTCTGGCAGTCTGTCAGGAAAAATGCAGAAAAGTAATGAGTCATCTGCTGACAGTCCTTGTAATTGTGCTCATCAGATGCATAGTTGTACAAGAGTTCAATAGAAATTTTTGATAGCTACTGGACACTATACTTTGAGCCAGAAAATCGAGTAATATGGCAATAAAGGCTATGGATGTAATTCTGAACAATACTGGTATTAATCAAGGAGTCCTGGCCAAAGCTAAAAAGTTCATGTCATGCTAACAGGGTCTGTGAATGGCTCAGTGGTTGTTGTTTTGTTTATCAGTGCCAAAATTCAGCAACATGAAGAAAAAAGTGGCTAACAGTGTAGGTGGATGAACAATCCCCAAATATCTGGCTATTGCCTTATAGAAGCATAAAAAAAGAAACGAATGTATGGAAAGATGTGTTTGAAGAAATTACTTAGACACAGTAAAGTACCAATATAGACTCAGAATAAGTCTATTGCTTTTGGCAAAATATTTGTATTTAGAGAAGGAATGACTTTGCTAGAAAGCCTCAGGAGAAATGCAGATATTCAGGTCTTGTTCATTCTCTTTCCCAGATTTTATAAGGTGCTCAGGAGTTTAATCTTCTTCTGGGTTTAATAGCAGAAGTATTCAATCATAACTACTCAAGACTGATCCCTATACTATTCTAGAAACTCTAAAGAATGATACTTGGTTTGTTAATTGCATAGCCCTTCAAGTATTTAAGTATTTAAATTTTCAACAGAGACTTTTTGCTTAGTCTCACCATGGCAGTCCATGGCTTTTAGAAACTGTGAATAATCTGACTGCACTTTTTGCAAGAAATATGGCAAGGTTAAGAAACACACTGGTCAGGCCAGCTCTGCTCCTTTATCTGACCTAAGAATGCCTCTTGGAGGGATTATGGGAGGGTTAAACACAGTATCAGGGGATTACAACAGGATGACCGGCAACTGCAGTAACACATGAATCCAAATTAGTATTTTCTTCACAGAAACCTGTAAACTAGATGACCCGTAGGACAGTGGCACTGTGAAGGTTATGGTTCTTTAACAAGCAGATTAACAATCCCGTAGAAAGTCTAAGATAAAATAGGGGAAAACTTGTGAACTAAACAAAAGCAGGAATCTTCTATGGATGTCTGTAGACCAGATTGATGTGTTTCACTCTTCCTTATGTTATTGGCCCAAGCTGCTTTCCCACAGCAAGAAAGAATCCTCCTACCATTTGTCTCCTGGATCTTTTCTATACCTTGAAATTGAAGGTAGAAGAAAACAGTTTCAGGGTACTTCATCAAAGCCCATGAGTGAAAAAAGCTATCTGGAAATTTGCCCATACCTCAAAAGCAGCCTACAGTTCCAAGCTTCAGTGTATTCTGAGATGCCTTTACCTACTTATACTAATCAGTGATCAAGCTAGTAAATTTTATATCACAATAAACCAGTTGCAAAGTAAAGACGCAGTGGAGTCATACGCAATGCAACAGCAAACTGCATTATAAAATTTATATATGTAATGGTTGTTTTATCTTCTAGTCTATCAGCTACTGTTTACCTCAATTCTGGTGCAACTCTGAAGAAGACTTCCTGTGAAGTAGGAAGTCAGATGTATTTCAATATGTGGAAAGCATTAATTATCTCAAGGTTGAAAAAGAAGGTGCTCAGGCTTTTCATTATGTTTTTTCCATATTCCGTATTTTTTCTGTCTTATATTTATAAGCAGAAAATGGAAAACCAGAAATTGACTTCTGAACTTACTATAATGAAAAAAAAAGGCTATTTGAAATATATCATTACAGTCATGCAGATTGCATGGTTGATAGAAAGGAGGTAGAGAGCATCATAGTAGTACAGTCCCTTGGTAATGTGTATGAGTCTATCATGTTTATAACCTGGAGAAAGATGCACTAAAGCATAAGTAAGAAAAAATGTTAAAGGTTAAAGTGAGCATCCAAATCCTTAAAGGACTGTATAGTATGTGTATTTTATTTTTTTTTGTCCTAAATGCTTCCAGTCTTGGATAAGATAAAGTATCTTCTAGGCAAAAAAATCATGATCACATATGTGTTTTGAGCTCCTACAAAATATATATTAAGTGGGTTGATATTTAATAGATGATATAATCTTTAACTAATATGTTTTAAGGAGGATTTCATTGTTGTGGGAAGTTGAATGTGTCCCCTGTTTCTGCTGTTTCTGATAACTTTATACAATAATGTATGAAACCTTCCTTTGTTTTTCAGATCTATGGTACTGTTTCTCCTATGAAAACACATTATTAAGGAAAGATTTAAGTGCTGGACCAACAACACTTTTAATTTGTGAAAATCAGTGAGTTATGTGTCACAGAACAGAAGGGACATCTTCCTCAACATGTGGCTCAAATGTTGATATCTGTATCTGTGTAGTTTGTTACTAACAGGGTTACAAATCAAAATGCATCATCTCCACCCTTCAAGAAGACCTTTGACACTTTGCATTACAGACTAAACACAGAGACAAATATTGTAAATCTAACAAAAGTAATTCCCTGTTTAAAGAAAACATTAAGGGAAAAAAATAAGTAACTATTTTAAGCACAGTCTTTGAAATGAGAGTTGAATTCACAAACGTCATGGTTCTACTTCTGTTAATGAAGTGGGGATGCACTGAAGAAGAATTGGGAATATATAATTAAGACAGAAAATACTACATTCTGGTTAGCTGTAAATAAACATTCATTACCTCTGATGAAGGAAGCAGAGACATTACTCAATTACTCTATCAGTAAAGAATGAGAAGTCTTTCATGTCTACAATGAGAATGACATGTTCTGTCAAGGACTCTTCAATCTCACACAGGAACAAAGGCTATTTTTGAGTCATTCCACATCCTTCTGGCTGTGGTGCCAGCCAGCACAGGAATAGCTCCAGCTTCAAATTCATTTTCATTTTGTATAAAAATGATCTTTCATCCCAAATACTGCCAAAACAGACAAAACAGAAGTCCTAAGTTTGCCTCTTTTCCAGGCAAATCTTTGTTAAATAGCTCAGGTTTGTGAGCGCAGTATCTTGCTGTCTTTTTGCCAAGCAACCCTAGGATTTCATTAGTTCCAAATGCCTTTCTATAATAATATATGTATTTCAGTACATACATGTATTTAGGTACATAGATATGTAAGGTTATATTTAGCTGGGTAAATTACAGTTTTCTGGGAAAATCTGGCAAAATTTGATCTTTCAAAATCCTGGGCAACTAAAAAATTTCTTGAGGGCTCAGAATTATGTTGATTTTAATAGTTATTAAATATGCTAAAGAGATTCCATAGTGTTAGATCACATAAGTGAGATCAGATAGTTTTGCATATTTTCAAGAGTCAAAACAGAACGTCAAACACAAAAAAGACAATGTCACTGTTTGTAACTACTGTCACTGTATTTCTAACTCATCCTGACAACTCTGTTATTTGAGTATTTATAGTAATTTCTTATCTGAACTTTTATTTTTTTTCAAAGTTCCACAGCTGAAACTTGTGTGGGTGGCACAAACAAGAACATGAATATGAGTGGAAATTCAAGAACTTTTCTATAAAGTATAAACAAAAAAATCCTTGTCATAAATAGTGGCCAAAATCATGTGTCATACTGAAACATTTTTTTCTAACTAAGATGCTTTTGTACAGATGTTAGCTGCCTTTTACTGTCTTTCCTTTTACATTTCAGATTGATATTTGTTTGTTCTTGGTATGTAGCCAAAAATAATGAACATGAAATATTTTGCAGGTGTTCTCATGCAGTGCTTTCCTTGTGGGCTTAATCTTTATCTCTAATTGTGTAGGGTTACTAAAACTGTTGGAGCATTTCAATGCATTGCCCTTGTGCTTCAGGCTGAGTATCCAAGCTGTAGGCTTGCTCTGTGTAAGAATGTGGATCACCACTGCACCAGAATATTTGTCTGTGCCTCACCAACCCAAGTTATTCTGAACTTAAGTGTAATAAAGACCAGAAACGCACTCTGAGTATCTTGTAGCACAGGATATAAGGTGTGCCTCTGGTATAAAGAAAGAATTAATGAAAACAACAGACTCTCTTCAAATTTCCATTGTTTTGTTTGGAAGCTCAGAAAAATTCATCTTCCTTAGCTGTGCATCCATGTGAGTTTAGCAAGCGTGGTGCTTAGTAGCTTAGCACAACCTCAGAGCATTCTTTGATGTATTGTTAGTCTGGATGCATGCAGGCTCCATTATGGATTTTTGACAAGCAGCAATGAGTCCCCTTACATATTTTTAGTACACAGCAACCAAAGCTCAGAAAGGGGTTTTATTAACAGTGTGTCAGATATTTCTCATTATAGAACATAATACACTTTGTACACAAACTTTTATTACAATCTCTGCAACAATAGCTGTTGACAAACATTCATCCACACTTCTTTTAATAGTATTATTGATAGGAGGACATATTGTATTCTCAGAGTTGTCCGTAAGGATGCACTCCATCAAACTGCATAAATGTGCCTAATTGTAAGAGTCTAAAAAAATTGTGGAATTTCTCACATTGTTAGCACAAATTGCTGAAAGTTTTTGCTTGGCCTGGATACAGGAGGATTAAATATTAACCTGTTCACTGCACCGACCAGTTAACAAAAACATTAATAACTTCCCTACCTCTATCTCTCAAAGCTTGTCGAAATGTTTGCATATTTTTTGCTAATGAAATGACTACAGTAAAGTGAGCACTGTGTTGCCTGTTGTTACATAAAGTATTTTTCCTACACTGAAAAGACTCAAGTGATGTATAGTTTAACAGTGTGAATGACTATTGCAAGTGTAAAAAAATTCCCATATTTCTTTGCCTGAAAACTCCTCCATAACCTTTTGTATCAAAATCTTCCACTGTCTTTTCAGTATTCTTACCAAAACTTTAATAGTTTTTCCCAGCAAGCTTCATAAAAGGAAGCTTGTAAATTAATCTGGATTTTTGTTGCTTACCATCATGTAAACTAACCCTGGCTCAAACTACCAGCTCACATTAGATATCCAGATAATAGAAAGGTTTAGGCTGAAAGAAAAATGAGTTCTGCAGCAGCTTGGGCTGTCCAACCAAGAGAAAAAAAAAAATGCATGCAGTACTAATCACTCCTGAATCCAGTGGAAGGCCAGCAAAAGAGCTATCACACCGTTTAATTAAGAAAATCAGTCTCTGTTTACCAACAACACCATTTGAAAAGTTACTTCTAAACTGTGTGCCATGGAGGATTTTCTCAAGGATTGCAAAGGATACCCACTCAGTTGCAGTTTGATCAGATTTGGAAAACCTGGAGAAGCTGTTATGAAGAAGCAATCACACAGCGTAGCTTGCACAGGGTGGACAGACATGGGGATTTTGAATAGGAAAACCAAGGTGGTTGTTTGCTTTTGGAAACAGGCTTTTCTTGTAGATGACTGATCCAAAAGAAAATTATTCTGAATACTAGACATCCACTGAGACCAATATGCTCACATTTTTTAATACCAGAAATACTGGAATTCTACTAACATTTCTTACATTTATGTCTTTCAGCTAAATACTTTGCAGACCAGGAGATACTGAAATCACACATTCCACAGAGTACCTTCTAAGGTACAGTAATCACATTTTGAAAACTAATACTCTTTCAAAAGTATAGTATAAAGCAGATGTATCACATTAGGTTTTAAATCAGAATCAATTTCTCTATGGCAATACAAAGTTTGACATAAACTACAAAACCCATCTGAGACAAAAAGAAAGTACTCAGGAAACAGGACAGAGCATGTCTACAGGGTGTTGCAATCATAAAAGCAATTACATACCTGCGGATGTACATCTTAGCCTCTTATAATGTAAACTGGACATTGAAGCATCCTTGTTATTAGATAAGATTCTGGAGGAGCATCCAGTAAGAAAAGATCATCCTGTACATAAGTTACTGTCTGTGTAACTGTTTTCTGCAAATTCTTCCTGCCTGGGTGTCTGTGTCTTTTGGCTTAAGTGTTAATCAAAATGCACGACGGGTCAGAAGCCTAAAACTGTGTTGTTGCTTTGACATAATAGCAGACTGCACTGAAAGTGCTTGCCACCAGAGAGAGCACAAATTGATGCAAAACTGCCCAGGGATTCCTTAGTGGGCAAAGCCCACACCGTCAGTGAGCACACGACTCTCTCCTGCCCTTCTGTCAAGCAGGCAGATAGTGTGGGCTGAGCAGTTGTCCTGAACACTATTACACCTCCCACGGATCACTACAATGCCTGGATTCATTCTTTCCTTTGTTCTGTACAAATTCAATAAGTTATAAATTATATGGCAGTAAACAGAATGCGTGAATAATAATTCTTTCAATTATTTTGATTCAGTGAGTTTCTTTCCATGTCAGGCTTGTCTGATATGCTAGTACCAGTAAAACTAAGCCAGGAGTTTAAAATAAAATTTTATTAACTTTATGGATTTTTAAACAATACCCATAAAGCAGTGCATTTTTTTCACCTTATTAAATACCAGGAAAAATAGATTTTCAGTAATTCTTCCCTGATAGTTGTTTTTTAAAAGTGAAAGGTATTAAGTACCAAAAGCATACAAAATCTTTGTCTTCTTTGGAGCTCTAGAGACCAATGTGATCTGAACATTTGAGTGAGCTATTATCTGTACAAAGTTTTTATGACTCCGAGTAATTAACCTACAAAAAGGTTACTTACATTGTGCAGCAAACCTGAATAGCATTGTTATTATTATTACTACAGATCTCATTCTTCTGAATACAATTATTTGAAACCAGTGCACAATATGTCAAATTTCTCCTTTAAAAATGTTTAGGCACATGAAGTACCAGTAAGGTGTTTGTGTTTGCCACAATTTCCATTGACTTTTCTGGACTTGAAAAACCTCATGGATTAAGTGCAGTAATCGGTACTTGCAGAAGGGATAGGTACAAATTTTGGTGTATTTATCAGAAAATGCATTAACAGAACCAAGTTTCGAATTAATGAATAAAAGATCCTGGATTTATTTTCTTTTTGTATGGAAGGGAGGAGGGAAAAGGGAAGACTGCCTTTCATATGTCTCAAGAAATCAGTAGCAAGTTTTTAAAAAGAAAATCTGTTGTTCAAAGATTTTTGTGAAAATATAGGCTGATGTGCTAGCCTATTTTGAATATTATAATAATGTGTACACTTAAGAGTTGGAAAAAAAAAATCCAGCCAGCATCAATTAATTTTAAAATATATCTGTCAAACATTTTTTTTTTCCAGAAATGGAAAAACTTACACAATACACTAACAATTTTTTTTCAGAAGTTAACGTTACCAAAATGAATACATAACTTTATTTTCAGTTTTGAAAACAAGTCACATGAACTTTAGGAAAAATATTATTTACATTTCATCAATGCAGTCAGATACTCCCTTCCTTTTTCTGTGATACTACCTTCCTATAGCATTATCGAGTATGATGGTGGGGCAGAGTGATGAGCTATGAGGGCTGAAGATCAGGGAAGTGATCAGCATGGTAGTACTAAGGGTGTGGAAAGCAAAGCCAAGAAAAAGAGGGAAAGCATATGAGATTTTATGGGTGGCCAGTAGTGTATTTCAGCTAGAAATTTTCATGTGTTTTAGGGGCACAGGGTGGAAAGAGCTTGAAGAGACTTGTTAAAATTTTGGCAGCATATCATAACGGAAACGACTGACTCATGAGCCATGCACCTTAAGTCACAGCAATCATTGCTGTGCTTTATGCTGGTACCATAGCCTATTCTAGGTAAGACAGCTTTTTACCTTCGTGAACTCTCTGTCAGCTCAGTGAAAGGAATGAAGCTTGTGAAGGAAATTTTGGGGGGTTTTCTTCTCTTTTTTTTCTTCTTTTTTTTTTCCCTGTAACAGTCTGTAATCTGCTGCCAACACAATTTTGCTAGTCTTAACCTTGACACTCCAGGGACAACAGCTGTTGTCTCCATGGGTACCCTGTGAATTTTTAGATTCTTTCTCAACATCTGCATCATCTATGTTAGAGAGGCTTTATTGCCTATGCAGAAAAGTCTGTTTTCTAGAAGGAGGTTAAAAGTAACAAATCTGCAATTTTGTGAGCATACTGTACTTGGAATAAAATTAATTTTTAAGTGGTTAAAAAGCCACACAGTTCTAGAGGGCAAGTGCAAACTAATTATACTCCAGTACAAAAAAAAAAAAAGCCCTACCATTTCATTAGTAAAACCTATTCCCATACTGAGCTGCTGAAGTAACCTAAATTTAAAATACAAACCTAAATGCAATTTTATCTAAAAGAAATATCAAGGTTTCTACTTTTTTCTTGCTCAGTAAAACTACCAAAGATTGGAACTTCTAGCTTTCCACCCCTAGTTGATTGCATTTTTACCTGAACTGATTAGAATCTGAAAAATTAGACAATTTGTGCATATCCTCAATAGATAAATGTTGTGTAAATAATTCAGTATGTTTCTATTTTACTACTCCATTACTTTTGTTTCCAACAAAACAGAGCACAATAAATCATAAAAATCTTCCCTGGCTTTGATTTGTGACAGTTATCATAAGATCATAAAATGTCATCAGGTTAAAATATTCTGCATTATCAAAAGTCACCTATTGAGAAGATGCATTAGTATGCATCTTTCTTTCTGAGGACAAACATCTCTGAAAATGGGACCATCGTGGAAACATTCCTGTGCTACTTTATTCTGCAGGATAACTGAACATTTCTTTCCTTCCTGACTCACCAGATGACCAATTTTGACTTTGGCTTCTTTACAAAAGTGTGATACTGTTCTACTTGCCAATAATAATAGGAGAGACTTCAGTGGCTGAAAGAGTTTGGTGACCTTTTGAGAAGTGTGTACACCCTAGTCTTGTGAGGGTTTCCCCTTGCACAGATGTATGAGTGATTGTCATGCCTCTACTCTCTGTGGTCATACTCTTTTGTTACCTATCCCTCTGCTGCTACCTGTGCTTGTTTTCATTTATTCTCCTCTGCACACATTTGGAGAGCCTGAGAATACTTGAGTCTGTGATAGGGGTGAGGAAGGTCCATCTGCCTCCTTGTTGTATTCAGAACAATAGAAAGTTGCTGCCAGGGGAATGCTGTAACTTAAGGGTAATGCTGCTAGTGCATAAACCAGAAAAAATTCTCCTTCCTACATGAAACCCTGTGTCAATGTAAGTCTTGGCTAAACCACCTACAGAAACAGAAAAAATATATTGCAAAAAGGAAGGAAGGGCTTGAGACAAGGGTAGACACATCAATGGTGACAGACCTTCCTAGGACTTTAGAAATATACCAAGAAAAATTATTCTGCAGTGGTTAAGAACCTTGTGAGGTTGCCCTATGCTGAAGACAGGGATTTGCATTCAGGCTGGAAAGTCACATTTTTCATCGTGTTTACTCTATGTAAAAGAGCCTTTGGAAAGAAGTGGGCAACGCAGAGCCCTGCAGCTGATTTGTCAGTACATGACAACTGCACAGAGAGTTTAGGAGAAATCCAGGAGGTCTGAGGTCTAGAGGATGGTTTCATTACACTTTCTGTCTAAACAGAAATCACCAAATTCCAACTAAAAAGAGATTGTTTCTTCCATTAGCTGTGTCAAATTGTTGGCTGAATGAATTTTAAATATTCTTTTTTTGGTTTTCATTAGTTTGGGGTTTTTTTGTTCGTTGTTTTGTCTTGTTTTGCTGTGCTTTCCATTGAGTAAGAGACTTTTGGGGGCTTTATCATATTTTTAACTGAAACTCTGAAACATTCCCAGAAAGCAAAATCTTTATATAAGATATTTTTTCAGCTTTTTCAATGAAATTCTAAAGAAAATTCTATATAATTTTATTTTTCAGACAATTCTATAGACTTTCTGTGCTCCTATAACCTTAATAATGACATTTTATAAAGCCATTCAACGATTTTTTTCTGTGTAAATAATTCATCAGCAAGTTTGTGTCTCTGCACAAAACCTGTGTATAAGCAGGAAAGCCATGAGCTCTCTAGATTAGTCTTGAAAATGTCCCATGAGAGTCTTTGTTTTCCCCACTCACACAGACTCTTAGAATTATCTGGGGATTTCACATTACTCAGATATCTGCAAGGGTGTGAATAAAATTTGTTTCTGTTGATATGAACATTAAATGGCTTTCTATAACCTGTCATTTCATATATTACTGAATGTCCCCATTATGCTGTAAGTATAGACGGCTTCCTATCCCTTTTTAAAAATTAAATTGCAGAAATTTTTTGAGCACTTGCATTACTCTATTACTGAAATGTAATTGTTGCAAGAAGCCAATGCTAGCAGCAGCCACAGCAGCAGCGGCAGTTGCCATATGCTGGGAGGAGTGCGAGGCTTGCGAAATCTCCAGGGAGTGTCTGAGGAGGTTTCTAGGTCCCCGGCTCCTTGGGTTGGGGAACTGGGAGTCAAGAGGTCTTGCAAGAGAGGCAGGTGGGAGCTGGGCAATGCCAGCAGTCCTGAAGGCCAGTTCAAACTGTGGGAAGCCACATATAACCAGCCCACAGGGAGCACCAGCAAACAGGGCATGCAAACAAGGAGAGACCAGCATGGCAGCCTTCACAGCAGTTCGTGTGGAAGGGAGTGCAGGAAGGGCTGTGCACTCTGCCTGTTACCAGGCTGTTGCCTGCTTTGCTCACCCGCAGACTTAAGCTGCAGCCCCAATGGTCAACTGACATAACTGGTAGCTATCCAAGTCTACGCAGCAGCCTGAGGTTTCCAGAGAACAAAAGGCTTGTTAGGGAATGTCTTGATATTGTCAAAAGCATGGTTGTAGAGACCAGGCAATGGTCTCTGCACCTGAAAGGAACCAGCTACCTTGTCAGGCTAGCCTGGGACGAATGGAGGTGGCCACTCAGAGAGAGCTCCTTATCAGGGAAGCTACTGTCCAGGTGGAGGGCTGAAAAAACTGCCCCCCTGCCTCCTGGGTGGAGGCGGGTGGAAAATCTACCCACACAAGGTGTGGTCTGGTGGAGTAACTCAAGCAGTGGGTGAAGGAACTGAAGAAGGAAGTAATCAGGTTTCACAGTATTAGGAAGAAGACACCAGAAATAGATAATTATTTGAGACTGCAAGAAGAAACAGCAGGGCTCCTTGGCGCTGACTTCCAAGGACAACACTTTGGAGGAGGAGGAGCCATGGTCTCTGGTGACTCATGGGAACAGGATATCGCTTCACTCTCCTTCCTCATATGTAGCAAAAGGTATGAAATCTTCATAGCTGTCAAAACCAATGAGCAAGATTTACAGGGAGAAACCACACCAGCAGCACATAATAAAAGCTGCAAAAGAAAATGGCAAGCTGCAAAAGAAAATGGTGGGTGGCTCTGTTGAGAGGCACTGAAGTACCCATCTGCTGGCCTGATACAGAGTCAAGGGAATTTTACAGCTTGCCAGGAGCTGAGATCCAGGATGCCACAGAGACACTGTCACAACTGGTTAAAAGCACAGACTGCTGTCCTTTACTTCTTTTCCATGTAAGCACCAGTGCAAGCAAAACCTGGGCCAGATCAAGTAGGACTTCAGAGACCTGGAGGCCCAAGTGAAAGTCACAGGTGCCTGAGGGATCTTCTGTTCTGTCTTGCCAGTCAGGGATAGGGGTTCAGGCAGAAGTTGATGTATCATGCAGATCAATACCTGATTTTGTGGCTGGTGTTGTTGCCAGGGCTTTGGTTTCTATGATCAAGGGACATTCTTCAGTGAATACAGCCTACTGGGGAGACATGGGATCCACTTATCTAGAAGAGGTAGGAGAAACTTCACTGACAGATTGTCTTAGTGAATTGTGCTTTAAACCAACAAACTTGGGGGTAGAGCCCACAGATGTGACACCTGTATATCGATAAGCAACAGGGTGGGATGACTGTATCTACCAGAGTATTGGAGAATGCTCTCCAACACTTTCCAAAGGCAAGAACACTAAGTTCAGCCACCTTAAGTGCACATATACCAACGCATGTAGTCTGGGCAACAGAGAGGAGGAATTTGAACTCCGTGCCCAGTCTGACAGTTACGATGTTATAGGAATCACAGAATCATATTGGGGAAAGTCACATGACTGGAAGACCACAATGGATGGCTACAAAATCTTTTGGAAGCAGAGGAGCTGGACGTGTGATTAAATAGATGCAAGCTATGGACACCATGAAAGTTGTATTGAAAACCTTTGGATCAAGATTAGAGTAATAGTCACCAAGGGGTATCTTATGTTAGGTATCTGTTACCCACTTCCCAGTCAGGATGATGAGGCCAACAAACTCTTACTTTGGCCGCCCAAGGAAGACTTGTGCCACCAGAAACTGGTCCTCATGACCAACTTCAACTACCTGGACATTTGTTGGTAAAACAACACAGCAATGCACAAGTTATTCATCAGGTTATTGGAATACATTGAGGACTGCTTTCTGTTACAGATGCTGGACATGCTGACTGGGAACAGAGGATTTCTGGATTTACCACTCATAAACCAAGAAGACATACTTGACAACACAATTACAAGTAATAGCCCTGGATACAGCAACCACTACACTGAGGATTTTAAGATCCTGCTGAGCACACTGAAGACCAGTATAGGAAAAAGACCCTGGATTTTAGAAGAGCCAACTTCAATACTCACAGAGTCCAGTTACAAGGGAGTCCATGAAAAGCAACTATGGAGGGCAAAGTAGCTTGTGTGTTCCGGGAATTATTCAAGAGCAGCCTTCTGAAAACACAAGGGGCAGCTACAAAAAGGACAGAGGCTCTCTGCTCACAAAGAACCACATGGAGAAGACAAGGGGCAATGGGTAGAAGTTGCAGTGGGAGAGGTTTCATTTCAACATAAGAAAGACATTTTTTACAGTAAGAACACCGGAACATTCTCCCCAAGGATAGAGTCCCCATTGCTGGAGGTTTCCAAGATGCAACTGGACAGACTGTTAGATAGTCTAATCTAAGCTCCTTTTCCAATGAAATGTTGGACCAGATGATCTTCTGAGGTGCCTTCCAAGAAGGGTTGTTCTATGTTTCTACCTATGTTCTATGTTATCTACCTACATCCCATCCCTCTATTTTCAAGGGAGAAAAATGTGGTATAGAACATCCACTGTTTTCCAGGATATGTTTAAAAATGTATAAAAAGAATGATTCCAGCATACAGTTCTCTATTTTTTATATCTTTAAATGACATACCACTTTACTGCTTAAAATTAGTTAGTCATTCAAGTCTGCCAGACTATACTTTTGTATTTTATTTAAGTCTGATTTGGATATTTTCTTGGAATTTGAGCATCTGAGAAAGTGAAAACAATCACTGAAAACAAGCATAATTAGTTTCTTTACTCCTCTAATAAGATTGCCTAAGTCTGGGAGTTGGTTAAATAGAACTTTAATAGAATCAATATAGATGAATCAATACAAGTATCAACAGTAGTAAAGCCTCTCCTCATTGGATTGGTGAGCTTTTTTTAAGAGGTGGAAACCTGTGTGTTTGTATCAGTGATTAAACTCCTTCTTCAGGATTTTAATATAACAGAATTTAACACTTATTTTTATATGGGTTCCTTCATCAGCTGAAACAGTTGTAATTGAAATAATCAGGCTTATCCCATTGTATCCAATAACGTTTACCCCATCCTACAGAGAGAAACTCTTCCTCACAGGGGAATGGAGGTATTGTGTAATCTACACTTTTATTTTGCACCTATACTTCACTACTTAGATAATCTAAAGAGTCCTATTTCTGTCTAGGAGTTAACACAAATGCCTCCTTAGGCAGATTGTCGGCAATGAAGTTTATCTCTGGAAGCATACATTCCTCACTATCTACTAATGACTCTGATATTTTTATTTCTATTTAAGATACTCTTGTTCAAGATCCACCCATAGATTTCTGAATATATATATACGAACATAACAATTCCTCATACACTGCAACATTTTCAAAATCAGCTGGTAAAAAAATAAATATGCAACAAATAAATAGTGACATAAAATTGCACTCTGAAATTAAAATGCGATATGTATATGAAACTGCTGTGGATATTGCTGCAATTAGCATTTCCCTGTAAACGTTCTAACCCGGCGAAGTTAATTGGAAATGATGCATATTCACTCTTATAAATATTTAAAGAAAGAAAGACTATGGAAAGGTTTAATTGCCTTTGGAAAAGTTATTTTTATATATATTGTATATATAAAAATAACAAATACATATCAGAGAACTTTCGGTACTAGCAGAACTCTTATATTTAGTACTTTCCCAGTAGTTTACTGGATTTTTTGACCATGGTCCCTGTTAAGACATTGGAATTTTTGTATTTCTGGCTGTGGTGGTTTGACCCTAGGGGCTCACCAAAGCTGTTCTATCACTCCCCTCTTTAACAGGACAGAGGAGAGAAAAGTAAATCAAAGGGCTCGTGGGTCGAGATAAGGTCAGGGAGAGATCATTTTTCAGTTACCATCATGGGCAAAACAGACTCAACTTGATAAAATTAATTTAATTTATTATCAATCAAAATCAGAGAAGGAGAGGAGAAAAACTGGTGAATCTTAAAACAACTTCCCCCCACCCCTCCTTTCTTCCTGGGCTCAACTTCACTCCCAGTTTCTCTACCTACTCCCCCCAGTGGCACAGGGGGATGGGCATGGGGGTTGGGGTCAGTTCACCACACAGTCTCTGCTGCTTCTTCTTCCTCAGGAGAGGACTCTTACCCTGCTCATGCGTGGGGTCCCTCTCACTGGAGACAGTCCTCCACGAACTTCTCCAACATGAGTTCTTCCCACAGGCTACAGTTCTTCACGAACTACTCCAGCATGGGTCCATCCCTCCCATGGGGTGCAGTCCCTCAGGAGCAGACAGCTCCAGCGTGGGTCCCCTGCGGGATCACAAGTTCTGCCAGCAAACCTGCTTCAGTGTGGGTTCTTCCCTGCACAGGTCCACAAAGTCTTGCCAGGAACCTGGTCTGGTGCAGGCTTCCCATGGGGTCACAGCATCCTTCCTTTGGGCATCCACCTGCTCTGGCATGGGGTCCTCCATAGGCTACAGATGGAGATCTGCTCCACCATGGGCCTCCATGGGCTGCAGGGGGACAGCCCACCTCACCATGGTCTCCTCCATGGGATGCAGTGCCTGGAGCACCTCCTGCCCCTCCTTCTTCACTGACCTTGGTGTCTGCAGGGCTGTTTTCTCTGATCCTCTCACTTCTCTTCCGTCTCCTGCTGCTGAGCTGCAGCAGGATTTTTTTCCTTCTTAAATATGTTATCACAGAGGCGCTTCCACCATTGCTGATTGGCTTGGCCTTGGACAGCAGTGGACACAGGGAAAATTTCTGGCAGCTTCTCACAGAAGCCACCCCTGTAGCCTCCCCACTACCAAGACCTTGCTACACAAACCCAATACACAGGCACATCTATATCAAAACAGCAACATAAGATACTCCCCATTCATTTCTTTTTAAGTTCTTTTCTTTTTTTATGTTCAGTCTTAAGAATTAAGGATATAAATCAAAGTACTCAGAAGTTTGAAAATTAATTATTTGAAAGCCGAAAAGCAGGACTATCTTGCTTGTGGTGATTATCATGCAGACTGTAAGCACACAGTCCAGTTATCACCGGGCCCTTTTCTCATTTATTTTAACCAGGCTTCCCTGCTTTAAGAATACATCAGAATTGTTGACTCCAGAAGAATATTGCCCATACACATTGGGTTAATTTGTTGAATAATCTAGAGAAAGAGTGGCAAACACCTCTTCAGTCTGGTGGGGGAAGCAAGGAGAAAGAATGATGCTTCAGTTGAAGCAGCTGAGCAATATCGTGTGGCAGTTCTGCCACAGGGCTTCTACGGGAACCTTGACAAATGACTTAAAACTGGGCTTTGCAGCATACATCACAAGTAGTTTGTTCTGCTCCAGGGCATGATTTTAGAAGTGTTTACTAGGGAAAGTCACAAAGTGGATAAAAATACACATAACTTGAAAAATCATAGGATGGATCTTCAAAAGCTGAAAGGTGTATTAAACAGTATTAAGCTTTGCTCTTTTGAGGAGAGACCACTACCAACACCTGACATACACATTCTTGCAGTTTGGATATACATCTGCCTGTCAGCATTCTGTATTTTTTTATTTTGGAAGGCAAATGATTTTTTTTCCCCAAAAAAACAGAAATTAAATGTAAATGCTCAACAGCTAGCATGAGACTATTTCATTGTTTTACAAGGCTGCTAAAGCAGTAGGAAAATCAGAGCAGAACAATTTTTGAAGCCTTGGTTTGTAGAGTTAAACTGGTGGAAGCTGAAAACATCCACCAAATTCTTACTGGTATCGGTCACAGTTATGCAGAATCCCATACTCCTGTCTCTGTTTCCTCAAAGCACAAGTGACTGTAAATAAGGACTAACATTGTCAGGCTTAAATATGGATTACCTATCATCAGATTTACAGATGGAAGTATTGTGCAAGGTTTCATGCCTGGGCAGCATTGGAACAGGAGCTTCACATTATCTAAAATCTACTAATGATTTAATTCTAAATTGGGTGGTTAGCCTTTTACTGTTGCAAAGACAGTAGCACACATCTCTAACATCTCAGAACAGCCAATTTACTACACCTGAGTAGAAAACTGTGTATTTACTTATAACATTGAAATCAAAAAAAAACCTAGTTCTATGAGGATACCTCAGCCTAATGCTGGAGTAGAATTAAAACATACTGTGTCCCATTGAGAGGACAGTCACCATGTAACCTCACAGTATCTCTGAGTTTAATCCCCTCCCCACCCTGTCTTTTTTCACAGAGCTAATTTTTCTCATTGCTCTGTGTAGGAGAAACATTGATTTCTCATTTCTGTTAGATCGATCCAATTTTAACCTCTCTTTGCATTTGTCTCCAGATGAAACCAAGGGGGTTCATGCATGACAAGCCCTCATCTAACTGCATTAGATCCAGTCACCTGTGATTTGAACATCATTCTTGATCCTTTCTGATGTTCTATGGACAACAGCAGCCAGGGAAATAGGAAGGACATTTTATTGTTGTTGCTCAGGTTCTAGATAGCAGAGTTTATATTCAATGTCTTCAACTCCATGGGGTTCATCCCACTGTGATGAAACATGCTATTGCTAAACTGATCAAAGCTGTGCATTGCAGTAAATAATAATGTTCCCTTAAGAGATAATAAAATTAAGCTTTCAAGTGTGTTCCTTAAGAAATTATAAAACTAAGCTCTCAAAATACAACAATAAGATAAATACTTAGTATAGAAAATCAGATCTCAAATAAAATAAAAATAGAGGGCAATTAAAAAACATTGTCACATGGTATTATCTCATCCATGTCTAAGTCTTGAAAAGAATGTACATAGGTATCCACTAGATGCTTCATTTTGTTTACACTCAGACAACCAGTGATATGCACTCATCTATCACTGTCGTACTGCAAAGCAATCATGAGGCTTATCTAATGAATGCTAATGACTTTCTTATTGAAAGAATAGTAAATCTGTATGTCATCAGCTTAGCTAAGGTAACTTAATCCACAATTAATTTAATTAACTTTGGCAATTAAGACAAAGTTGAAAATCATATAAGTTGAAAGTCTGATGTTGTAAAGATACTCTGCAATCATAATGAACAATTAGTGTGCGATAGTGTTTGATTACGGTGATTAAAATCAATCTAAAGTCACAGAACAAAAGTTTAATTGAGTATGAAGGTACTTATAAGTAGAATAATCAACACAGCTAGAAAGGTTTACCAGCTATATTCAATATATTCTGTAACAGATATCATACAATCATCAGTAAAGGCTGTCAGTTCTCATCTGTGAAATCCTTAATTCTAAGTGTGGGGGTTAAAACATTGAAATGAAATCGTAAAAACAGTCCACGTACAGCTTATTCATCTGGTATACACAAAATTAAGGCATAAGTGTAAACAAATTATTTCTACACAGTTATGCATGTAGCTTACTCAGACATGCTGAAACTGAAAATTAACCTTTGTCAAGTAGAAAAGGCAATTGACATGTGAAACTTAAAATGGAAGGAGTCTTGGATATTATCTTAGTGGTTAGATGTTTGTATTCTTTCTTTCCAAGGAAAGCACAACCTATGCTCCAATCCTTCTCCTCCACTAAACCCTATCTTCCTTATTACTAGATGTATTAAGAAATAAAATTCAGTACTCTGTTATTCAGTGAAGTTCAAAATAGTGCATTTTATGGGTGGTAAGAGATAAAGGAACAAACCAAAAATACTACAATGGCAACAAAAAAACAAATGCCCAGGCCATACTTAAAACTAAACATTGTGATCTCTAACAAATATTCTCTTTTCATCTGAATTTGTACTAAACTAAACCAAATATTTTAACAAAACTCCACACGGAGGGACTTGCCATTTATGGTTTATATCATGGTCCCAAAGAACTGACCCTATGACCTTTTTATTCGTAGTGCAGAGCTCCTTATAGCGTAGTCTATAAGGAGAATTTTCTGCCTTCTTCCCTGCCAAGTATTCTCAAGGCATACTCTAGCCTACAGAAACTATTTAAGCAAGTCCTCTATCTGAATCATCATGGTTCTTCTGTATACTTTTTTTGTGCATACTTTTTTTCTGCATTAAAATTGTGCTTGGATTCTTTTTTCAGCTTCTGAAAAGCACAAAACATTGAGCAAATTTATCCATGATGGTCTGTTATGTACACCAAAGTCTGTATATTGTTTCTTCTGCATGCACTGCAGTTGAAGCAGTTATATAAAAGCCTTTGCTGCTGAAATGCAGTTCTGGGTACCGGATTCTTCTGAAAAAAAAGTCATGTATATACACATAGACACACACAAATCAGTGTGCAGCTGAAACACCCTGACTCACTTTTATCTTCCTGTACCATGTGAGGATATTTCCTTGCATTTGTGTAACTGACCTGTAATCTCACACTGTTTTATTCATGCTAGATGGATTGCTCTTTTCTGATCTGGGCCACATTCACTTGAATGGAGATTACTGTGCTACACTTCGTATTTTTTTCAAGCACTGTCCATTGGTAAAGTTAGCAGCAGGTTAAAGGCTTGCCTTTTACCATTGTCTTTTTGTTTGCTTGTTAAATTTATGTGTTCATTATTGTTTTCATAACCTTTATTCATTATTGTTGGAATATTTGACCATTCATTCCTCTCCTCAATACACATACTACAGAGTACAGTAGAATAGCTTTTGTTTCCTGTGCAGGTAAGTTTTTTCTATTTTGACATAGAAGCTTCCCCTGTGCTTTAGGCATAATGCTATCAAACAGTAAGAACAAGAGCTGCTGATACAGTGATTAGGTGCTTGTGTGAGAGAAAAACCCTTTTCCACTGCCAAATTTATAACATTTCAATCTCAACTAAAATAAAATGCTACCCTTTCTCCAAGCACGACATCTGCTGTCTTCTGTAAATGCTTGACGAAATCTATAAACTTGGCCATGAAAATAATAAGAATTGTGCAACCATCTTTGACCTCGGGGTGTGTGAGCCTCCCGCTTTCCCACCTTTTCCAGGACAAAAAGACTGACACTGCTTTGGCACCTGCTCAGCCAAGCACTTCAGCCTGTGTTTCACCACCAAGAAAGTCCAGCTTGACAAATAATTAGACTTCTGCTTTAAGGTTCTTTCTCCCGGGAAGAGGTAAGGAGCCTGATCCAAAGTTCATCGAGATCTAAAATCCTTCCTTCAGTTCATAGTTCAACTCTTTTATTGATCTCTGCTACTGTTTCAGCTTGCTTCTTGGACCTACCCTTTTCTCATGAACATAGTTTACCTTCTCCTTTCCTCCACTGTCTTAATTTCTTATTTCCTTCCTTCATCATAATTTACTGGGCTCTGCCATTTGTTGTAGGATTTTATGGGAATAAAGCATGGACTCAGGTGCACGACATATTTTAGTTAAAACAGAAAAGCTTCAGTTGCCAACTCCATGTTTGAATAATTTGTGCACCAGACCTTCCCAAAGCCATGTGGGAGGCCTGACAGAACTGAACCTGAATCCCAATGACATTAACTTTTGTGTAATGCCCTTACCACAGCCAGCCCTCTGATACTGTGGTTATAATATGCTTTCAAGGAAACAAAACAATTGGGAAAATATGAATTAATTAATCTCCTTTTCCTTTTTTGTTTGAGGGGTTTCTTACCTTTTCCTTCTTATTTCTTCACCCTTTCCTCCCCCACAGCTTTTCTGTTGTGATGCCTTTTTCAAGGACAAATAACTTTCCTGGTGACTAGGCTGAGCTTCAATGAAGAGCGTAGACTGAGCCTAAAAAACAGTTGGTTGGATTAAGCTGGATACAGGTAAACAGAAAAAAAAATATCTTAAACCCCAATTTTTATGCATGGTCTTTTTTAATAATTAATAACAAAACCAACAAAAACAATGACAACAAGACCAGTACCACTTCCTGAAATAACATTTTCCTTAGTTCTTTTTGTTGCTTTTTTGTTTTCCTACAGGTTTTATACATGGTTCAGAGTTTTTAATCTTCCTGATCTTTCAAGTGATACCAGAGAAACTCCCTTCTCTCTTGTACTGTGAAACAGCTTTTGGTTCACAAAACTGAAACCATAGCAATCCTCAGAGTTAGCAATGCTGTGTTGTTCACAAAAAAACTAGATTGTACATGTGCTTTGCTGTTTTTACTTAATGAGTGCTATATTAATATAATAACAGTATACCAGGCACAAGAACATCTACTGAACAACAACCATACAAACTGGATTGTCACAGGCAATCAAGATTCACAGATGTTCCTAACCATGAAAAGCAGCATTTGAGATTATTGTGTTTCAGTCCAATATATGGTAATCCTGCCATAATTATGTATTACAGTATCATACCACTCTTCCTAAGAATTGTCGGTGTGACAGTAAAAGCATTTATGAACCATTTTATGTGGTTTTCTTTGGATTATATCTTTTGCAAGATATTAGGAAATTATTTTAGCAGTATTTTTCATTTAAAATGACATATGCTAATTACACAATATTTGTGTATGCCATGGTATTTTGATAGACTAAAAGACCTTGAGATTTCAAGGTTCAAAACTTGAAAGCTTATGAAAAAAGCAGCTATTAATTTTCATTTATTTTTTAGAGGTAAAGGTGATCAAAACAGATGGTGAAATCTTTTGTTTATGCATCATAAATAAAGACATAAATCATAGAATCACAGAATGTTTTGGGTTGGAAGGGACCCCTAGAGGTCATCTAGTCCAACCCCATATATAAGAAAGAAGAAATCAGCTCTGAAGTACTGCTATCTTTTTTAATTATCCCACAAAAAAAATCTGAAGTTCAGGGTTCTGCAGATACAGAGAGTGATTACAATAGCTCTGAAATGACCAAAAATTCTCAATTTTTTTCTTGACTAGCTAAATTTAGAAAGTAAAAGCAACTTTCACCTGATGGTCGACCATTAAAGAAGGCACCAGAATTACAATGACTTTTGAGCTCTATTACAGCAATAATTCATATATTTTCATCTCATAAAAAGTAGTAATTCTCAAAAATCATCAAGGTGACCTTTAGAAAAGATGAGGGATTGCTAAAACTTAGATATCATGCAGCTGATGTTAAAGATTAATTGTCTGATATTCAGAGCTTTAATGATAAAAATAAAAATACTCTTCTGTTTTTAAGTCTAGGAACACTGGGTTTCTATGATTTTATTCTATGTTTGTCTGCCATGTCAACTTCTCTAAATCATCCCTATGTATATACACCAGACTACGAACATTTGCATGTCCAGATAGGTATAATCAAGATTGTTTGCAGTGTACCACTTGGTTTGATGGCTAAATAAAATCTACATCGATATTTATATTTATTTTGGTGGTAGAAAATAAATTCTCAATGACTAAATATTTTTGATACACTCTTCTAAATAGTGAGCTTTCAAAAGAAAAAAAAATGATTTATTGATTTCATTCTCATCCTTTTTTAAAACTATTGGTATTATTATTCAAATTCTAATATTTCTTTAAAGGGTATCTTAACAAAAATCATAAGCAAAAGATCAAGAAATAGTGAGCAATGCATTTCTTAATAGAAATACTTATGCACGTATATAAGACATTTAAAGTAGATAAATTTTTGGTTTAGTCTTTCAATAAATAGTGGTTTGAGTTCACAGTGTTCTAGTACATCACAGTATTCCAGTCCTTAAAAGGTGGTTACAAAGAGGTCAGAGGTTCTCTCTTCACAAGGAGCCGTATGGAGAAGAAAAGGGGCAATCGGTAGAAGTTGCACTGGGAGAGGTTTCATCTCAACATGAGAAAGAAATTTTTTATAGTAAGAACAATCATTCACTAGAACATCCTCCCCAAGGATGGTAGAGTCCCCATTGCTGGAGGTTTTCAAGATGCAATTGGACAGACTGCTAGACAATCTCTTCTAAGCTCTTTCCCATGAAAGGTTGGACCAGATGATCTCTCAAGGTCCTAGGATTTTCTACTATTCTATGATATGATTTTATGACTTATAATTTAAATGAAGAAAAGTTTTGTAGGTCTAGGCCACAAATTCAGGTGAGGATGCATAAAACTAATACTGTTTCCTGATAACAACTGAATACACAGTTTTTTACAGAATATAGATATCCTGCTTTGCCATTACTATATGTTGGATCTTTCACTCTTTTCCCCATCCATCTTCATACATATAACTAGTTCCACATACTTAGCCTCTAACTTCTATTTTTCTTTCTCAAAACCCAGTGTTGTTTACATATGAGAATATCCGTCAAGAGTACGTCACATTGCACAATCATTATGGTAATATTTTCTGAAAATATTCTCTGTGACAATTTTCAGAGAAGGAAACAGCTGAGCACATTCCTCCGCTTGAAATATTTTCTCCTGTCTTTTCAAATGGAATAGTGTTTCTTCATGATTTAAAGTGGCCTTTTGTCAAGACAATCGAGTTTTATTCCCAGGCCTCCTATTAACCCATGTGATTAGGTACTTAACATCCGAATTAACCATCATTCTTCTGGCTATTCAGATTCTTAGGTATATATGCATCTATCTCCTTGCATCAGCAAATGTGTGATTATGCTGTCAGCTTAGCTACATATTTCTGGCAGAATGTCAGAAATTGTCTGCATTTTTATAGGGAAATGGATTGCAATGACCTGTCAAGTCTAATAGGTCTGTTTGGAACCTCGACCCCTTCCTCCTGTTGTTTGGTAGGTTATGTACCTGGGCACAGTATAGCATGCCACCATATCAGAGTACCATGGTTATATCCAGCAGAGAAGTAAGTAGCAGGTCAAAGCAGAACAGAAGTAACCATTCCAGTTGCAAGAGAATGTAGAGCATTAGAAAAAGTTTCTGTAAAAAGCTCTTGCTTCAATCAATTGTGGTTGCAACAAAAAAAATAAAGGATGGTTGTGAAAGACCATTTTTGTTTCTCAATTCAATCTACTTCCATTATCCAAGAACAGAAAAATCAAATGAAATCTGATAGCATTGATCATAGTTCCAAGTAAATAGTAAATATTATGCCATGATCAGACTAAAATAAGGATTGATATGTCTGTCTGCACTTTTTAGTCTTTAATTTATGTTCCTCTTTCAAATCAAGACAGAGAAGATTCTGCAATAAAATATTTTTGAAAGCTCTTGATCTTTTATTTTAAAATATCCATTTTGAAACAGCATTAAAAATGAAGCATTAAAAGAAAGCTTAAAGAGTAGCATTCAGTCTCCAGAAAAACAGTATTTCAGTGCATGAGTACAAGTAAGGAAGATGTGCTTTAGAAAAAGATAAAATATTGCTATAAGGTAGGAAAAAAGAATTGCCAAGGAGTTGTGTTTATGCAGTCACTGGTCGTAGACATCCAAAAGTATGATCATTAAAAAATTTTGCTATAAGTTCTGCCCCCCCTCTTCTCCTCCCCCAAACTGAGTATGTCACAGCAAAATAGTAGTTCTGTAGACTTTTACAAGGAATCTGGTCTACATCCAGTTGGATTTACAGACTTGACAAAAGGAATAGAAGTGAAGTGATGCAGGAAAAAACATTCCTTCTTTCAAGTGCTGTTTACTGTAGTATTGGGAAATGAGACAGTGATTTCCCACAACACATTTTCACTTTAGAGATAACCACATGTGAATCCAATGTGTTGGATTTTTCTCCTCCTATCCCATTCACTCTATCCCATCTGCAGACTCTGATTAATAGTTATAAACCAGAGTTAACACTGCATTGGAGCATTGGGCAAGCAAGCCACTGCTCACACCTTCAGTTATAATTATAGCTGGCAGGGCTAACTCATGAAGGATGCTTACTCTGAGTTGCTTAAGTAGTTTTAAGTGATAAACTGTAGACTCTATCCTAAAACTCTCCTGGTCCACATCACAAAGTGGAGGAAAAAGGAAGGAAGAGGAGAGGGGTATGTGGCAATGGTAGCTAGCATTCCCCAAATGGGGCCAGGTTGTTGGCAAATACAAATGCTCTCCTACCTAAATCACCAGATAAAGACCTCAGATCATCTTTGGAAGAATCTCGTTTTACCAGTAGGTTAAAAGACCCATTTCATCTTAGAATAGGTTACCCTTTATAGGTAAATAGGCCTGTTACCTTGCTACTTCAGAGTGCTTTTCACCTCAGTATGTGCTGAATCATGCTTTATGTACCATACAGAAAGGCTGAAACTGGTCTAAAACCGGTCTGAAGCTATGTCTCACAAAATAGCAACCAAAATGAGGTAATACAAATAGGTGCATGATTATCTATGAATGACCTGTTCTTGGGAAGAATGCTTCATTTTTCTGTAGTTTGCGTCAGAACACCAGTGGCTTCCAGGAATGTAGCAGTTCTGACTAGCTAGTCTCAAAGAACAAAAGGCTCATTTTCTATTTTATCCTTCTTTTCCTTCCATTCTTCTCACAGGGAACTGAGTATAGCTCTAGCTAGCATCTCACTTAATTTAGATTGTAATAAACAAGTTAGCTGCAAAATCTTCTCTTCAGTGCATACACAGTTTAATGTTCTATTAGAACTCTTGATTAATGGATGTTTCCACTCCTAAGTTCTGGCAATGTGTTAATTAATATAATAATAAACTAATGTGAACTGAAGAGAAAGGAAAAATAATCAAGCCTCTGAATGGGGTGATAGGAATAAGCTGCTTTTCTCTGAGTAATCTATTTGAACAAGTTGTAGTCCGAGTATACATGTAAATTATTAACATCTAACAAGCAATGACAGGAGACTTTGATTTTCATCATAAAACTTTACACTGAATACAGGCTAATTTAAAGTAGCAGCATAAATGATTTGTGTGCAATTAGGAGTGCCTACATAGAAAGCTTCCTCTATTCAAGTTGTGTAAGGTGCACTGCATTTCTGTGTGCAGCAATAAGGTGACAAAGACTGGTGTAATTATTAGGCTGACACTGCAAACTACTGCAAAATTACCACTTCAAAACTGGGTGGCTAGAGCAGGAGTAGCTTGGGACTGGTGTGGTGGATAAAATATGTAACAGGGGCACAGGTTACTGCTGCTGAAAATGAGAGCACTCGTTTCACCTGTATCCCTCTCCATCCAGTTTATTTTACTTGTTTGCTGTTGCGGGAACCCTGTTCACCTTTCAAATCTCATCGAGCTTGTAGGATTGTACTATTTTTAGCCAGGAACTGGGACTTGGCTTGTCCTGGAGACAACATATGTTACATTCCTGAAATAGATAATCCACCCCTCAGCTTCATGAAAATAGAACTTGTTCATACCATCTAGTTGTTAAGATAGTCCTGTTGCTGTTTTATCTTCACACCAATGGATCTACGTATTTTATTTGCTAATAGCATGAATATGATTCTGTCATTAACGACCTTTTAGTTACCCAGATGGTTCTAAAATAAAAGTTGTCATGTGTTTGTACTACAGCAAATGAAAGGGAAAATATATTCTCTGTGAACATCTGAATTTTTCTTTTATTTTAATCACAGGAGTAAGAAGTCTGATAGCAGGCCAGTGAATGTTCATGTGAGATGATTTCCAGACCATTAGACTACTCATAAATGAATTCTGGTTCTTCGTGTGTAGAGATTAAATTGAAAATTCTGAACTATTAAACCTATCTGTGTCACTGAAGACAGTAGATAAGGAGCACAGGTTCATATCTTATTTGCAAGTCAGCAAACACACGACTCATAAGGTGAGGAGTGTCTGACCACATTACCAAGTTCCAGGTCCATTTCTTTCCTTCCTAGCAGTAGTAATGAAAGAAGAAAGGAGGGATATGCTTGCTTTTGTCAAAGAATCATCTGGTTATACACTAAAATTTCCCTTGTTTTAAAGCCTAGTTTCTGTCCTTGCCAAGAACCTTCACACTGTCATAGAAATTAGCATGAAAGCAACAGCTCTCACTGAGTCATCAAATCTTTTTCATTTGTTCTCCCGTCTCTAGAGCCTCTCTATCTCTTTCCACAACCCTCTGCCAAGTGATTTTACATCAGAAGAAAACATAAAATTATACTATGGAAGTGAAACATTGCTGTATTACAGGCTGTCATTGCTTCAAGGTAGACCAAGATTTTACTGTAATACGTTCTTGTTTCAGGACTGAGTGTTTCCTTCCCTCTTTCTCCAGTGCTGTTGACCAGAAATTCATAACATTTTGCTCTTCTTGTGTTGTTACCTTTTTTTTTTTTCCCCTCCATTGTTTTCTGATTCCCTGTCTGGGTTACATGTTCACTGCATTTTTTTTTCCCAAATAACTCCTGCTCACTTGTAGCTTGTGAATGACTGAAAAAGCTTTTCTGTGAATGTTTTAAGAGCTATTTTACACCAGAGACTCTTACTCAACAGTTTTGTTCACACAGATATTCCTGTGTAGGGAAGTTACACATGAGTGCTTGGAAACTATCAAAATAATATAGCATAGCATAACATAGCACAGCATAGCATAACATAATGTAACACAATACAATACAACATAACATAACATAAAATTACTATTGTAAATATAATACCAGTACAAATAGATAAAAATCTAATATATTTTGTATAATTATACAATAATAACAACAATAGTAATATAATAGTGTCATATATTCTTTTTGATATATAGCTATATCTTTCATTGGTGGTCTTATCTGGCAGGTTCAGGACAATCTGAAGCACTTAACGTATGGGGTAATGAAGGTAGCAAAGTCATAAGTTGCTCTGGAAAAGTAAGTCACAACAAAAAGCAAACTTTTTCTCTGAATTAGGAGATTTAGTTAATCAGCAAATAGAAATAGGTCATAATGGCTTGTGGTTACCAAGCCATTTGAAAAGGAATCTAGAGCCACAGTTATGCAAATGGACCTAATTAAAGCACCACCACTGTGAATAAATAAATCCGCATTAATGTTATGCATATGGCAATTATGCTACAACCTTATTTAAAGCCATCGATGCACACTAGCGCTGTTTACAGTAAGAAGCTAAGATGTGGTATCTTACAGTAAAAGTAACAATAAGAGCAGTAAATGAGAAGACAGTTAAATTGAATTAGAACCGTCTACAAGTTCTGACTAAGTAAAGTTGGAAATCAAAAAAAGCAAACTAAACTGTACACTGTGGTTTGGGCTCTGTGATAAAAAAACTATCCAACTGGTGCTCTACAGAAATAAGTCTCTGCAGGTCTTCCTGCCATGAATGTATAAGCAAGAAGCCTTTGTAGATGTTTCTGCCAACAACTGCAGCACTGCACTGAAATGCAGGCCCCTGGATGGAGAAAATTGGGCTTTGGGTGCCTGTGTTAGCAGTGAGATCTTTTCCAAGCAATGATATTACTGAGGAGAGCAACTGGGACTGTGTGACATCTGCTTCAACAGTACTCCCATCTGGTTAGCTGCAGCCCCGCCCAGCCTTCCTAAGCAGGTTTTCCAAGCTTGATAAGTCACCCCACCTACTTACTGCTGTTGGAAACAGCAACTCAGATGATAGAAATCAGCCATCTGGAACAAGCAGATACCTTCCTTTCTTTTTTTTTTTCTTCTTTTCAGAAGGTTTTACAATGGATTAATGGATTATAGCTGCATATTTCAAAGTATATGTGCATGGGTTAGAGTAGACAAATTTGTTCAAATGCCCTCATTTAGGGAATTTCTCTTTTTTTTCAGAACCTTTGTAACAATCTGATCTGTTTTGAGAAATACAATCTGTTCTGAGATTTGAGACTAAAGAGTAATCTAGTCCTACAAAGACTGCTGGGCAGTTAAAAATATGAGGCTGAATGGGGACACACAGTTCCACTGGACTGTGGAAATGAGAAATTCACACATAGTGAAGAACCTACTATTGGTGGGTAAAATGAGGATTGAATTCTGCTTTTATTTTACCTTTAGTCCATTGAAAATACATCCCAGGCAGGTGGTGGTCAGCTAGAACAGGTTATACACATGCACTTATGTGCTGTGTGTGCACACACTTATAGACACAATCACAAAACAGGAACATTCAGTTTGAAGTGTATTTAAAGACAGGATTTTCATAACTGCCCAGATGAAAAAAAAAAAAGGCTCTTTATTCCATTAAGAAGCAGCCAAGTGAGTATTATACCTAGTTAATGTGGAAAAATTCTGTGATGGTCAGACATGTCACATGCAGGATATTGTAAAGTTGCTGGAGTTACCTCCACTGTAAACTTCTGACTATATGTACATGGAAGAGGAGATTCAGTTTAGGCATCTTGTATAAAACCACACAGGAATTTATCAACAAAATCTTTTCTACAGGTAGAAATGTATTTCAATAAATAGCAACAATTGAAATTTAAATATATTTTTTAAAAAGACACCTCAAACTGTATTGTATTTTATTAGAAAGTAGTACTGCTGCAATATTATACTGGTGATAAACCATAATTCATGACCTAATATTTATGTGATAAATATTTTGCAAAGGCAAGGATTACTGAAACACTCTAAAAATAGAGAGAATAATATGTAAACAAAGAGATGTCTAATAAGAGGTTAAGGGGTTGATAATGAAGGTAGTAAGAGAAAACATAAAAACATTCAATCCAGTTATGTATTTTTAGTGCAAATTCAAACTTCTGAAGGGCTAATCTGCTGGTAGTGAATGCTCTCTGGCTCTGTAGAGCACATGGAAGATATGGTGAAGGGTATAATTTCTACTTCTCATGAATATTTTTACATCAGCAAAATTAATCTTTTTTAACACAGATTTTTCTCTTTCTGTGGGATGCTTTAAGGGTTTTCTTAAAAGAAAAGTAATTTTAAGGTTATTTTTGAAAGGCATCAAGGCATGCTAGTAAAAGGTGGTGTTTGGTTTTTTTTTTTCCTTTGGCCACCTAAGAAGACTAGAAAAGTCAGACAAGCTCTGAGAACAGCATACGGAATATTTCTCTAATTAAAAATTTTTTAACTATATTTCTGAACTGAACTTTTAGTCTGATTGCCATGAAATTCCACGATAGATTAGTAGTTGCAATTATTGTTAATGAAATTATTAATTCTTCCCTGTTCTTAAGAGAAACAGAAAGATAGCATTAAAGCTATTTTCTTTGTTGTTGATGAGATTACTTCCCCCCTTTGCACAGATATGTTCTTTTGAAAATTGCAGGAGAAATTGCTTATATTCTATACGTAATGTTAGACTACAAATATGGGATGTGAAAACCCCCCAAATTTCTTACATCCCTTGCTGTATCTCTCTTCAAAATACTGTGAATGCTAAGAGTGAAAGAAATGGGGTATGGGAATTATGGCCTGAATTAATCCATAGAAGAAAGAATGATCATGTAGTTACCAAGCTTGTTTTAGATTTTGTTTGTTTTCAGACTCCATGTTGCATTCACTGAATGTTGTGTATGGAGTCTTTTAGGCTAGGATACGGGTCTTTATTTTCAAAATCTCTAACAGACATACTTAAACAGCATGTAAAACAGGCTTGTTGGGTTGTAATGTTCCATAAATATTTTTTCTTTGTCTATCTCTTTGGCTGTTCATTTTAAAACTCCCTAAATACTCTTCTGCTAGTGTCAATAAAGCAACACATCAGCTGCTTTGCTCAGAATTATGGGTCTCCTTGCCTGTTCTATATGTTTTTCAGCTCTTGTGTAAGTCTCAGAATAATTGTTCCAGATAGATGCTATACAAGGAAGAAAAAAAGTAGTCAGTGATAATGGATGACTTGTGTTGAATTCAACCCACCATGAACATACACCAGAGTGAGGCAGTTTGAACATGTGGGGAAAAAGAAGGGAAGAACACAGTGCAGGTTATATGAGAGCCAAACCACATGAAAAGTAAAACAAAGGTCAATGATTCAGTGCATCCTGATTTAAAAAAAAAAAAAGAAATTGTTTCTGCCTAGCAGCTAGGAGTTTGCTAGCAACTTGTCATTGAAAATGTCACAGGATGAAGCCTACCTCAAAGCCACAGCTCAGATAAATGAGACCTGGCATGCTTCTGTCCAGTTTGAACTGATGAGATTATTAGATTAATACAGCAGTGTTAGACTATGTAATATAACTGCTGTTAATGTCACACTTGTCATAACACATCTGGGACAGGAGGGCAGAGGGAACAAAGACCCTGGTGACAGCCACCAATGGCCCTTTGGCTTGGGAAATTAATGGAGCCATTGGTGGTCTTTGCTAATGATTTCATTAAAAAAGCTGTGAGAAGGGAAAACAGTAGTCCCTTTGGATGAGACACAGATATGGACCTCCAACAGCATACTGTTGGCTGAGCCCAGGAGGGAGCTGCTAGGGCCACAAGCCAGAGGTTGGGTACCTAGAGTGGTAGGAATGAACATCCTCCTCCCCTGGGGTTCTGGTTTGTGGGGGTGCATCCTGTGGGTGCCTTGCAGGATAGAAATAACTATCCACATGGTCATTCCCACTCAGGGGTTAAAAAAAAAAGAAAGTCATATGTGTGACTACTTGTAATTGTGGTCCTGTGGCACTGCACCACCCAATTCACCTCTGACAAAAGTTACAGATAAGGGAGTAAAGAAGAAAACGAGAAACAGAAGAAAGATGACCTTGAACTAACTACATCAAGAAGCAGTGCAAGTCCCTGAAAAAGAAGCAGAGGAGCCCAAATTTTCCTGCACATAAAATCTGATCACTCACTCTTAACTTTAGTGTTCTAAATGTGTAGTATTTGCTAAGTATATTTAGCAGATCTTGTAATATTCAATAATAAAGGCACACAGTAATAAAGGGTGACTGGTGATGTGATGTGTCACTTCATTTCACATTAAACCTGAGCATCCATTTGCCATCAGCATGAGACCTTCCTTGCTTGCCACCTTCATCATGAGATGGTGGCAGCCCTGTGATATTGGGTGATGGGTGACAGCTGCCCTCACATGTGGCATCAAGCCACACGCTGGAACCCAGTGCCTGTGAACAAGTGAAGGGCAGCTGGTGGTCTCATTTTTGCTGGAGCAGACAGCACATTGTTCTAACTAAATGAACTAATTACCATAAATAAATCACATTGCATTCTTACTGGAAAGCTTATCAGGCGGTACTATTATAGCCTTTCTGTTTGGGCCCAAGAACCTTATCTTCCCAGACCATGATCCTGAAGTATAATGTACTTTTTCGGGTGGAAAAAAACTCATTCCAAGGTTTGAATGAGAATTAGATTCACAACAGTAATACCAATTTTGTGTTACTCTTGAATATGAAATGTGACTTTATTATTACATGACTCATGATAAGGAGAGGGAAAAAAAGCATGTAACAGTAAAAATCTCCGTAACTCTACTTCAATATACAGGATTTTAAAATAAAATATATAGCTCCTGAAAGATGTCTGCGCATTTTCAGTCATTAGGCTAGGATGCAAATTTTCTATATACAAGCTAGGAGACTTAAAATGAGAGTACCATTTCAGAGAAAAGGATGAACATGATTGTTCATTAGGGTTCCATTCATTGCTCAGTAAAACATTACCCTATGTTATAAAAATAATGTATCCCAGGGTTCACACTCTGCTTAATCTTATTAATGTTTTAATATTATATTTATAACATTTTTTCCTGGCCTAGTTTCTGAGTAGATAATAAAAAACTAATTATGATCTATGCATGGTCCATAAAAAACACAAAACACTGTTTTGAGAGGTTCAGTTTTTACTTACTCCTGATACGTTAGCTAAATGTTCTGCCTGTGCCAATGGGCACATTAAGAAGTAGGGAACGGTATAATATAATACTAAAAATTTAGCTCATTGCTTGCTGATTATGGTATGTGTTATGTTTCAATTTTTTTTAGAAATGGTGGAACTACTATTCATTCACACAGAACTGTCATACTCTTTAGGATTTGCTGTCTAGTTATCAATCTATAGCCTTTTACCGAAAAATATCCTTTATGTAATAGAAAAGCCGCAGTAAAGGGAATTGTCTTCTTCATCATAAAATATGCAGTGTATTCCAGTTAAACAACTTGGAATTTATAGAAGCCAGATGCTCAGTCCCCATAAATCAGCCTAGCTTTACTTTGGATGGAGATACAGTAGTTTGTTTGCACTCAGGATCTTGCTAGCCACATATCTAAATGAGCCATAAGGACTTGATTACTGAAATACTGCCATTTAAATGATGCTAGCAGAATCAATTTACCATTTGCATCTTCCATGTCCAAACCAAAACCCAAAGGTGGATAGGGTCCCTACAGTGCTCCTGTAAAATACCTGAAGCTTATAAAATCTTTACCAATACAATCATGCTGGAAATGTCTTAGTACAGACCTAACTTGGTATTCCTTTAAATCTTTGTAATCTCAAAGGTGATTAACAGGTGCTGGGTTATGAATAATCCAGTTTGCCTACTGTGTGCATAATAATCTTGTTCATGCAATTACTGGGCATACACCTAAAGCAAAGCAACTTCAAGGGGATGTTCTTATGATGAAGAATTGGCGTGACTGTTGACAGAGTAAATCCAAGGACAATAAGTTATGTTGTGCATTTGGACGAAATATTCAAGATGCAGAATAAAGGTATGGCTGAGAACAAGGAAAAGCCCCATTTTTGTTTCTGTCTTGAGACAGATAATGAGGTCTGCCCTATTTTTTAAGCTTCAGTGAGGGTTTATGACAAATAAGTGAAAAACATTTAAGAGTACAGATTCTTCAGTGATACTCAGTAATTTTTTATTTTTTTTTGTCTCTAAAGAAAGAGGAGAAACAGTATAATAAATGGGATATTCATGATATTGTTCAGATTGTTTTGAGGAAAATTTAGTTATGCCTGGTCATCAAGATAAATTAAGAGGAGATGTACTGGCTAAGCATGTTTTTCAATAAACTTTCGCAGATGAAGGCTCACACTGTTGGAAAAACTTTGAAGAAAGAAACAGAAAAAATTGGAAAACGCTCTTCTAATTGACATGACTGATTTTCAGTACGTGTCTGAGACTTGATTTCAAGGGGAAAAAAATATGTCTGATATTGGTAATAGGATTTTGCCCAATCCAGCAAGTAAATTATATATATGCAAGGAAGGACAACTTGTAGCATTTATAAGTAAAGCAAGAAAGGCTGAAAAGGAATATGAATAGCAACAAGAAGGACTTATTCAGCACTTCACCATCAAAATTGTGGGTTTGCTGCAGGGACCCTGGTCACAAAGAACACATAGAATGCCAAAGTGCTTAATGACACCTTCTCCTCAGTCTTCACTACTAAGACTGGCCTTTAGCAATCCTAAGGCCCCTAAGAGCAGATGGAAAGTCTGGAGCAAGGAAGACTTACTCTTGGTGGAAGAGGATGAGGTTAGGGGACATTTAAACAAGCTGGAGATACACAAGTCCATGGGCCCTGATGGAATGCACCCACAAGTGCTCAGGGATCTGGCCCATATCATTGGGAGGCCATTCACAATTGTCTTTGGAAGGTCATGGAGATGAGAGAAGGTCTCTGAGGACTGGAAGAGAGCAAATGTCACTGTTGTCTTCAAGAAGGAGGATCTGAAGTACTACATGACAATAAGCCTCAACTTGGTTGTGGGAAGCTGGTGGAGCAACTCATCCTAGAAACCATTTCCAAATATATTAAGCATGGAGAAATCATGCCTGACCAATCTGATAACATTTTACAATGAAATAACCAGCTTAGTGGATGAGGGGAGAGCTGTGGATGCTCTTTATCTTGACTTCAGCAGGGTTTTTGACACTGTGTCCCATCAGATATTCATAAACAAACTGATGCAGCTTAGATAAATGAACAGTGATGTAGATTGAAAACTCTGAGTTGCCAGGCTCAAAGGGCTGTGGCACAAAGTCCAACTGCAGGCCTCTCAGTACTGGTATGCCTCCGTAGGGGATACTGCAACTGATACTGTTTCACCTCTTCATTAATGACCTGGTTAGATAGGCTAGAGAGCACCCCGAACAATTGGCAAATGATACAAAATTGCGAGTCAAAATTTGGTAGTCTCCAGTGTTACCTTCCAAACTCTGATTCCGTGGTTGTCCCTTGAAGATATATTGCAGGAAAAAAGTGCTTTGAAGGAAAGAAGATAAAAATCTAATACATGTTGTTGCCACAGAAAAAAATGGATCTAACAGGTCTTGAATAGCTACAGTTGAGAACTGAAAAGGGATCATTGATCATGACATGAGATAGATTCCAGATTAGCGCTTTCATGAGAGAATCAGGATGATGGCAACATGGGTTCCAAAAGTATACTTTGTATGGATTTTACCTGTTGAATCAAGCCAATAAAGTGCTTACTCCTAATGGAAGCCTGGGACACTAAACTCACAGGAATCCTTTTCATCTGAATGCTTGTAGTAACACCATAGCAGTTCCACTTCTTCTTAAATACTATGGTTTGAACAAAGACAAGCTATTTTTGTTATCAAGAAACTTTTTTGATAACTTTTATTTTTTTATAGTGAGAAAGCTAAATCATTCTCATGCAAGAACTGTAGTATTGCATGAGTAGTACAAGAAAAGTATTTTGTCTGAATAAATTTTCTCTGGTTATGAGTTGAGTGGTCTACACACTTTCTTCACAGATGTGAATTTTTTCCATCTGTGCATCCATTATTGATTAAACAGCATGTAATGGTAATTGCGGTGGCTTTGGAGCACATATAAAGCATGTCTTAAGAAACTCCTCACTTTATTGCTTTACTTTTTACTCAGACCTTTACTGTTGCTTGAATATCTACACAAAATATATCTGATTATAGGCAAATCAATCAATTGGTAGTCAGTCACTTTTTTTATGTAATTAGATCTATTTCATCCCCTTCCTTTTAAAAGATGGCAAACCACTCCTTAAAAGGTGTCTACATCTTTGTATAAACTGAATCAAGAAGGTGAAGAAAAGAAGAAGTTAAGGTGCAAAATCATTTGAGATAAAGATAAATACATATAATTTCAGAACATGTAGTCATCTCCTATTATGGAATCTAATTTTTAAATCTGGATACTTAAATGTCCTGTTCAGGTCTTTCTTTTATAGTATAAAAATTTATTAGAACCTCCTGCTGGAGTAAGAGATTCAGTGAAAACTGCACTTTTCATGCATATAGGTCCATCTTTAAATTCTATTTTAAGTTAGAAAATGGGTGACTGGTTTGGAGGTCAACAAGTGATCAGATTTACAATGTTAATTAAATATCTAACATGTTGCCATGAAAACAAACTTGTATGATTATCCTGAGGTTTGTGAAAGATGTACACAGCTGAATCTGATATTGTCCTTTAATATGCCCTGAACTGGAGAACCCTGTTCTACACAGCAATATTGGATAGAGGGAGTTTAATTAACTCTAGTGATCTGTCCAAAAGTCAATGTGTGTGGAAATGGAATTAAAGGAATTCTGTGATCATAATCAATTAATGCATGGAGGTGAATATGAGAAATAACTCATCTGAGAGCAAGTAAATTACATATAGAAAACATATACCTCTTCCTGATATTGATTAATTTCACAGACATAATTGCTCATTTGGCTCTAAATTGCAAGCAAAATCAAAAAATCTGTAAACCACAAAACAAGTTGTGATATGCCATTTTTGTATTGTTTCTAGATTTAATCTTTGTTTCCCATAAGAATGCAATATTTTAAAGCATCTGGTGGATTTTCTGGTAATCTAAGCAGTAATGCTAACAAACATGAGGTGGGTTTTCTTACACTGTTACTATTTACAGATCTGTAAGGGTCTGCATTGGCACTGACAGTTAAGTGAGGCAGTTGTTTTGTCCTCCTACTGTCCTCCACAGTAGAGGAGCTAACTATTCCAGATTAAACTGTTAAATTGTAATGATGGCTTGAGAGTTTGCTCTGTGGAGTGCTCCCAAAACACATTTTGTGTCCAATGTGGTTCCTCTGCTCTTTCACTGTCCCCCCTTTTCCCCACACCACCTCATGTCTTGGAAGGCATCTAGATAAAATCACATTGTACAAAACCCACTCGGCAGCATGCTGTTACAGATGTCAAATTTTGTGTGCTTCAAAGTTGTAGGATATTAACTTTGTTATTGCTTATTGTTTATCATTAAAGAGAAAGAAAAAGTACCTCAGTGATGTTAAGTGATGACTGATATCTCAGAGAAGACTGCAATCCTCATTTGTCTATGCCAGGAAAGTGAATGGAGTCTTATAGACAGTCTTCTCTGCAGCAACACAGGGAGGTAGCCAAAAAATCCCATGTTTTCCTTTACTCCATACACCTAATAATTTTTAAACTTTTTTCCTGCTTGTTCTTTTCTTTCTTTCATTGATCTCAATTCACAAAATGTAATGATTTACTAGATTTTTCCTTTTTGCCCTTTCTGTTGGTTTGAAATTTGCCAATGAAAAACAGGGAATGAATCCTTTAGGGTATGTTTTACCTCCTATACATCCTTCTCTTTTTTTTTTTTTACCAAATAGCGTAGAAATAGATATAGTTTAACTAATGCTGCCTCAACAGGTTTTTTTGATCATTTTTGAAAGATGTCCAACAGAAATTTAGAAAAGTTCCAATTTGTTCTTGTCAAAAGTACAAGAGAGAGAATCTTTCCTGGGTAATTCTGTTATCTTTGAGATTGTGTTTGCCTACATGCAAAAGTAGTCTGGTCCTCCTGGATAAACAGAAAGCCTATGTTATGGGAAGGTGTTTAGGTATTGTTACTGGTTAGGAGAAGCTTGTTGTTTTGGGGAAGAAATAGTTACAGTCCTCACACTGTCACTGGAGACAAATGTTTTGACCTTGTATTTACAGAGGTGTTAACATTATTCCAAAGAGGGAGCAGGAGTTGTGAGTTGAAAATTTTAACATGTTAAGTATGCAATTTATGATATGACCTAATATAGCTTAGCCATATGGGTTTTAAAGGAATTTAGAACAAATGTGATTGAGCATCTATGGGAAAAAGTTTACCCAAGAAGTTTTATCTAAAGAAGTTGAAAGGTGGGATTAATTTAACGCAACTCTTTACAGTGACCGTCATCTTTCCTTACTGTCATCTGCCTGTCCTAATCAGTTCTCTGTCTTGTTGCAATTTTTCAAGATTTTTCAAGACACCACAGATGCTGAAAATGAGTAGGACTTATTCTCTGTGAAGGTTACCCTTCTGTACTGGAATACTTTATGATATAAAATGGTAACTGCTTCTGAAAATCAAATAACATTTTTATGCCTAAGAAACCAGGAATTTCAGAAAGAAACATGGCTAAAAAGGAACAAGAGCTGACAGTTGTTTCTGATCCAAAGTCCTGCGTAATGTCATTTTCACCACAAGAGAAAACAAACTATGTTCCTAGGGACCTGTGCTGACATTAAGACTGTATCAACAATTTCTGGTGGGGTAAAAGCACACACAGAGGTTTTAACAGAAGAGCACACAATGCCATAGATCTCCATTCTTCCTTAATCATATAGGCTGAAACAAACAAATCACTAAAAGACGGCACTATATTTGTCATGTTTTGTGTTCTAATTATTCTACTTATTTAAAGCTATAAAGAACTCCCAATAAAATGTTGCTTTGGGACACTACACAAATATACTGAACAATATTTTTTCCAGAGTTTTAGGAATTTTTTTTATTTTTTTGTCGTCCTCGTCTCTTTGAAACTGGAATAGTCATTTATAATAGCCACAGACAGTGATCAGCTCATCAGAGGTGGCTGACAACCCTTGTGCAGCAAATGAAGAGAATTACCTAACAAACCAATTAATGACTGATTTCAAGGAGGTTATTGTTTAAATACACTACATGTTCAGTAGACACGAGATCAGTCTTTTTTACTTCATGCTTGACTGAACTGCAAAAGGAGGTCGTTCATGTAAGTATAGAGTTTAACACTAAACATTCAGTGGAAGGTTTCTAAGTGGAAACAAGACCTTTTAGAAGGATTGCCGTTAAGCTCAGTGTATTGCTTTTGCTATAATGGGACTCCATGCCACAGAAGAATCAGAAGTTGTTGATTAGGCTATCAAATAGGCTAATTAATGATAAATAGAAAGGAGTGACTGGAAAAATGCCTCTTCCTTTCTCATGAAGCAAGAATTGGAAGGGTGCCTGATATGTGCATAAAATACATGTCTAGGAATGAAAGGAATATATTAGGCATAGCTGATTTCTGCTAGGTTTTTCAATAGGTTGACAGTTGTTGCTTCCACGGTAAGAGCATAATTTCTGGTGGTGCTTATTTAGCTGATGAAAGATAATTTGAGTAAACTATCCATAGTTTGTCTCTTAAAAAGCTCAGGGTTACAAACACTTTCCTCCAATTTACATTCTATCTCTAAAATTAGTTTAAAAAGACGAGGAGACAATTGGAAAAAAAAACCAAAACCCATACAATTACCAAAAAGAAAATCCCAGACCCCAAAATAGCCCTAACACAAACAAAAATCCACCACAATCCCCCAAACCCAGATATTGATTTGAGGGCCTGTATTTAACTAACAAGCACTTATTAATTTATTGTAACATTGTGTGAAATACATATATATTTATATACTTATATCTGTATATGTATAAAATAATATATATAAGTATATATATTATATAATGGCTTATATAACATATATTATATACACTTATAAGAGAGTGTGTGTGTGTATATTCCCATGAAAAAAGACATATTCTTCCTTCAGAAATGTTATTGAAGTGTAGTGTTGCTTTTCACTCCACTTCTAATGTGGTGAGTCATGTTGTTGCTCTGTTTTCCAAGCAGAAGAAAGTTTGTTACTGATGAACAAGCATACTGCCTTATGCTTTGGTAAGACAATCTACATTTGGTCATTGCTATTAAATTCAATTTTTCTGGAAGTTTTATTAAACCTAGCAAATTATGGGGTTTACCAGTTTTATAGCTGATTCCTTGTTGGATCCTGGGGACAGAAGAAATCCAAGTATGGGAGAAAATTACAAGATGCACAGATCTTCCCAATACAGAGCCAGGAGGAAGCTGTTGGGTGGACCCAAGAGCATGATTTTGGAGCACAGCATTGAGTATATCTGCCCATCAGCACAGACTTTCATTCTGACACTGCACACAACTCTGCTAAAATTACTGATATTTCTTCCTGGTTCTGAAGAGCTGTGACAATCCCTGGTAACTGTAGACTTCTAGTGTATGCTGTGACAAATTCATATCTGTGAATTTTGTTCCCTCTATCTCAGGCTCCTTTGGTGGAGTGGAGAGTTTTACAACCATAAAAAAAGTAAGTGAAAAGTACCACCATCTAACCAGAGAAATCATAAATGTTTAGTAGTACGTCACAATAGAATAAAACCATTATCTATTGATTATCCATTTATCTTTACCTGGGAAAGTATAAATAATTTTATTCCCTACCCTGAGATCTTCATTCTCAAACATTATGTTGGCTACTTCAATAACAAACAAAGACATAAGACTTCCCCTAAGGGTAAGTTAGATGTTTCAGGGTTTTACAGTAAAAAGATCTTTCTTTCTGCCAACACTACAAAACCCTAATATCATCACATTGGACCATAACTCAAAGTGAACCATGAAAAGAGGCTGCCTGAGCTAGATAAGTAACAGTATAATTTTCAATTTAGTTTTGCGATATTTCTAATATTTCACTGTTGTTTTTCTTAGTTGTCCCATAGTGCTCTGCACAACTCTTGTTATGAAATTCTTCTTCACGTCGTATGTGTGAAGAATACTAACTAACAGTACCGTCCAAGGGAAAGACAAGTTTTCATAGATGTCTAATTAATCCAATTCATGCTTTCATAATGGTCACAAATAACCTGTGTTTTTTCAGGCAAAAGAAACTACATACAAATCAATAAAATTAAGTATCAAATGTACTTACTAGAGAGAGGGGCAGTACCTATTAGTAAAGCTTAAAGTTGAATATTTAAGGATAAGAATTTACTTATGATTACAATAAAATTGATTCTTAAAGAAGTCTCCTGGAAAGGTTGGAAAGCATGTTCTCTTCTACTTCTACTTTTGGAAGTTGCCTCTGATGTTGGTATCTAGGATCAAAGGCCTGTTATGAAAAGCAACATGTCTAGAAGCATGACTGGTAGGTTCACAAGGACAAGGCATGTTGTTATCATGCTCTGTCTCCAGTCTACCTTCCTCTGCTTTTCTATTATTTTAAAAAGTCATTTTAACTATGAGCACGAACACATATCTATCTTCTACACCTTTGCCTTTAATAAGACCAATGAACAAGGATATTGAGGCAGCCTCAGTGTACTTTGTCTGAAACTATATACTTATCAGGAACTGTATTGAAGCACACTTTGTCTTGCAGCATAGTGTAGATTTGCTCTTCTGCAAGGCAGTGGTGTGGGGAACGAGGGAAAAGCTTTACTGCCCTTTTGTATTCTCCCCTTGTGTATAGAGCATGTTGAGGATCACCAGAGTGTTTTTTTTTCCCTTGTCTCCCAGTGAGATATACTACTTTAACCTTGAGAAAAGAAGGAGAGACAAGCCTTTCTGTGGAGTGATTTTCTGCTAAAAGGAACAAATTAAACAAAAATCAACAAAAAGGTACTACCTGGTCTTACTCTGAAATTTGAATATTTAAACTCTAGTGACCATGTTAATCTCTATGTGTCTAGCGCTTTGGTAGGCATTGGGTCTGCTCAGAAAGCTCTGTGATATCAGCTACCTCAAAGGTTCATGTAACAACTGGTGGAAATTTATTTATAGATGCAGCTTTGCACTTGATTCATGATAATTGGATTTAGAAACCTAAATATCTCTGGTTTGAGTTAAATGACCTGTAAATGTTACTAGGAGGTTGAAAGTTAAAGTAGAAATGTTCAGAAATCACTGAATTGCTAAAGGACTATTTGAGAGTAACCTATTAGAGGCACAGATGGTTTGTACACCTCTGAGCAAAAAAAGTAAACCATCATGCAGAGTTAATTACAGCTAAATCAGCTTCCCTTTAAAAAGGTGAGCTCTGGCCATGCCAGGTGTAATGAAAATATGGCATGATATAAATGAAAGAAATAGCAAGTAATCAGATAAGATAGACAGTTATGTAGAAATTCTGATGCATGTTGTAATTATGATTTGAAGGCTGACTGCAGGTTTCCCATGTACGGAGGGGATGAAAAGGAAATCAAATAAAATAATGAATGATCTGCTACAGTACACTAGTTCCATCCTGCTTTATGGACACAATGAAATATAGTAGCCCAACAGGTTTTTCCTTTTCTGCCCTCAAGGTTAAGATCACACACTCCCTAAAGTGTTTTCCTTGCATAATGGTTCAGATTAGTCCTTCAATAGACATCATAAAGTCACTGTTCAAATTCGTTTTCCTTGGACTTGCAGACATAATTACTCTCTATAAACAGAAACTGTTTCTCAAAGCATTAAGTGATACAATTCACAAACAATTCAAATTTCAAAAGAACCTCAAGCTATTAGGCTTTCATGCTTCACTGTTGCAGATTTATCATGCTGAAGTACTTTACTCAGCAGGTCATTGTGGCAGAATTGCTGTATTTAGATGCTTAATTTACTCCATAAATCATAGTGTTTAATTCTGTAAAACAGAGGCTTCTTGGGATATTGTTACAATATATAAAATTAAAAATCTAGTACTCTACAGCCTAATCATGTCTATTCAAGTGACTTTCAAACTGGTTGTATCAACTGAGACTGCTCCAAATAGTTCTTCTCAAAGAGAGATTCCAGGCTGTGTACTTTATTAACTCTGAAATTGGTACAATTCTAGGGACCAATCATAGGAATTTGGACATATGTGCATCCCTTAGAACTATATAAACACACAAAGAAGTCTATATTAGTATTTTCTAAATGATTTAAAGTGGAACTTAGAAAGTGGGCTATGTGAGCGCCCATGCGTACAAGCAGTTTTTCTTCTCATTTTGTTTTTGATTTTTTTTTCCCTGCAGCTGTTGAGTTTTCTTATAATACAACACTGATGGTCCAAAAAAGTGACATGGAAGTGACAAGATTTATCTGATAGGCAGCTAAGACTTCTGTTTGCCCACACAGGTGTTTTCTGTGATATCAATCTCTACATATCACTTTTGGCGTGATTACTTTGGTGAGTAGCTAAGCTTTTGAGTTACAGCTTTCAAATTCAGATTAAATCTAGACAAAGAGCCGAGCATGAGGAAGGAAAAGCAAGTTTCTAACTTGCTTGACTAACTAGATGATTATACCATAATGCAGGCATGGGTAGACTGGATGTTTATAGGCAAAACAAAGGCTTTGAAGGGAAGTCTGTGTTCAGACAGCATAGAGTCAGAAGTAATTATCATTGTAATGTAACTGGTAGACACTGAACATGCACAAATGCTTTACTAACATCTAATTGCCTTATGAAACATCATGTCTTCTTTCCGTCAAGGCACTTACAGCTCAGGCATCTGGCTGTTGTATCTTCTGATGCCCCCTTTTGGCCATGCTGTCAGTTGCCTACACTCATTGACAGTAGTTGTTTCTTAAATGTGATGTAGCTTCCCTAGCCCCTCCACTCCCACCCCCTTCTTTCATTGTAATTTCACAATGAAACTCTCTGTAAGGAACAAATATGATGTAAGTGTTCATATATGATTTTTTTTTAGGACAACAAAATGATGATTCCTTAACCTTTCTCTTCTCTCTCCTGTTATGCTTTTGATAGGAAAATTGGCCTTGTGCTTCATACTCAAAGACATAAAAAACTGGAACACTTTGGAATACATTGCAACAGATTAACTTCTTGGTGTTTTGATATTTTTCCTTCCTACTGTTGTTCTGTAGAGATTTATGGTGAGATTTGGGGATGCTTTTGCACGATATTGACCTGTAAGTTTATCTTTGCCACAAGAAATTTCATTGTGAAAGTCTGGGATTTGCTAGTCATCAGATGAGATGGATGAGAGCTTTCTATGAAAGTTTCAGCACTCGCGGAGCTATTTTAAGTGGCAGTATGCAATTCCAAGCTCATTTCTATAAAAGAGTATGGAAAGGACACTGGCCTGGTATGCAATATTCCTGACCAAACATCTGACAGGAGAGACTTTGCTGGATATTCTCAGAATATGATGGAGGAAGAGCTGTAAAGTTTGGATGAGACACACATGTATTGAGCCTGTATACACAACCCATTTTTACTCATTTTAAAAAGGCAGAAGGTGAGTATTGAAATTGAATTGGATAGTGGTGAGCTACAGATAGGTTACGAATGAAGTTCGAGTAGCTTCAGCTGTGGTATGAATATTGAAGTCAAATTCAAGTGAAATGTGAAAGAAAACCTGAATATTTTAAACTCTTTAGTGATGCAATCTGTAATGCTATGCCTATAAATTTAAAATAATGTAGATAGCAAGTCTTCTGACTTTTCAGTTTAGTCATGTCTGCACACAGCCAGCTGGTGAATGTGGATTTGCAAAGGATGTAGTGTACTGGGAAAATAATACCTCTAAGATATGGAGGAGAGGAAATAAATTTGGCTTTCGGGAACTCTTAGTTGCCAGCTGGCTACCAGATATCAGTGTGACCTGTTTCAATTTTTTGGTGCAATTTCAGATAAAATTCCTTCTAGAAGGAAGTCACACATAAAATTTAACTGGTTACATCATTCATCTGGTAACATGTCTGAGATAAGTAGGCAAATATATTTTAAAGGACCCGAAAAAGCTTTATAAGTCTTCGGTTTTGCAGAGAAAAGAGTAAAGCTTTTGTGTTATTTTATTTAATTTTATTTTATTTGTTATGAAGGTAAAAAATTCAAGTCAGTTTTAAGGTAAAAACACCACAGTTTAGAGAATGGAGAATTAAAATCTTGTTGATTGATGAATAAATTAAAGGTACTGAAGCTGCAGTAAAGCTACTGGAATTGAAAAGATCATAAAAAAAAAGCTTTCCTTCTATGAGAAAAATTGGAACAAAATAAATGAAAGGAAATGTGAACCTGCAATTTCTGGAGTGACCCACAGTATAATAGCTCTGACTAGGTGAGACAGATATGAATTTCCATTTAAAAATACGTATGCGGAAGTTGAAATTTGGCATAACCTTTATTCTTGGAATACACTGTTCTTCTAGAGATTAACTTTCTCCAAATACATCAAGGCACTCTATAACTTAAAACACATATTTAGTTCCATGAATCTGTAGTTAACACTCAGCAATAATGTTTTCTGTCAGTATGGCCAGAATTCTCTCTTACATTTTGTAAAATCTGCTCTCAAGTTAATGAGACAGATGAATTCCCTTTGTCTATCCTGTCTCATTTCAGTTATTTATCACCTGATGATTTTGGCAACAATAATAAAGTAATTAGGAAAGAATCAGCCCAACACAACGCCTAAATGAATTTGAACTTTATTGGACAGTATAAGAGAAGAAATAGGAATAGTTTTTCTTTGGCAGAGGAAAAATGCATTTGGTAAGTAACTGAGTAAAGTTTAGTGAAGCTTTTTGCTAACTGGTATGTATGTAATGTCTGTGCTTGTTTTAATTCAAAAAATTTTTGAGAAGTTATTTGAAAAACCCTAGTGACCAAAAATGTTTTTGGGAAATACAGAAGTGATGTGAATCGAAAAGACTTCCTTTATAGCCAGAAATGTAACATATTTTGAAGTTGATATAAACATAAACATAAACATAAATAGAAATATAAATGTATACCTATGTATGTACATATGCATATAGACATATACATCTCTATATAGATATAGTTATGTGGTCTGTGTTATAAGAAGGTTTATTTAAGGAAATGTTTTTGACCTGTTCTCCAAGACACCTTTTAGTCTTCTAGAGTTGAACACAAAGACCATAACAAATTGTCAGCAAGGAAGCAAAGATTATATTTTTTTTTTTTAAGACTGTTGGCATTAACCAACTGGAGCAAATGGAACACAAAGGAAAAATGTCAGTGGCCTAAGTTCAGTGCAACCTAACAACTAAAAAAGACTGCAAAGGCAGAATTTTAGTTATTATACGATTAAACTAATCTAAAAGGAAATGTTAATGACAGTATCAGACATAAGAAAAATAGTTTTAATACAACCTATTTTCAAAGCACAGAAATATCCATTTACCCCCAAATTATGCAACATTCATAAAACATCTTGATGCATGAATGTGCCATGGGTTTGGTGCTGGATAAATCTAAATGATCACTACCAATTACTCCCTTGTAAATCAGCCATTTCTTTGTCCATGTCATGACACACATCTTGAAAATGTCTGCTGTAGATTTTGCACTGATAGAACATTGCTGTGATACAATACTTCAATATGACAGAAAATGGGGTTAAGGTGAACCCACCCAAAGTATAAAGAAATTACTTTAATAGTGTGATTTTATGCAAAATTAAAGCAAGGTCAGATCAATCAGCCATGAACACCTGATGTTCAGAATAACTTTGGATAACTGTTCATGATGGTTAGAATTCCTAATGACTGAGATTTATGTAACAAAAAAGTTCAAAGAAGATGTCATAGGTAGGTTTGAGAACACATCCCTCTTTACTGGCTGTGTGAAATTGATGTTCTCATTTAGAATATTAATCCTTCTCTTATAACACTTTTAAAAATCCATAGGTTATTTTTCATTTGAGAGGAGAAAGCAAACAGATATTAATGAAGTAGAAGCAAGAAAAGAATATTTGGCTATGCATGAGAAATATTTAACTTCAGTTACAAAAATGTATTTTAACAAGGGAGAAAATAACTCCATGTTAATTGTTTATGATCAAACGCAGTAATACAATGCCAATTGTCTGTCTTTCAAGTGAGCCTTTTCAAGCTAAGAAAGAAAGAAAGAAAGAGAACACAAAAAAGAAAGTTGGCATCTGACAGTAGTGGCATAAACCCGTACTGCTACTTGGGAGGCACTTCGCTTTTATATAGCAGCCTTGTTTAGAGAATGCAAGATGAATGCAAAGAAGGTAAAAAAAACAAGCAAGGAAGCTGGTGAAGGGTCTAGAGTACAAGTCTTATGAGGAGCAGCTGAGGGAACTGGTTTTTTTTAGCCTGCAAAAAAGGAGGCTGAAGACCTTATTGCTCTCTACAACTACCTGAAAGGAGGTTGTAGCAAGGTGAGTCTCGGTCTCTTTTCCCAAGTAACAAGTAATAGAAAGAGAGGAAATGGCCTCAAGTTGTGCCAGGGAAGGTTTAGATTAGATACTAGGAACAATTTCTTCATGGAAAGGGTTGTCAAGCATCGGAATGGGCTGCCCAGGGAAGTGGTTGAGCCACCATCCCTGGAGGTATTTAAAAGACATCTAGATGTGGTGCTTAAGGACATGGTTTAGTAGTGGACTTGGTAGTATTAACTTAATGGTTGGACTTAATTATCTTAAAGATCTTTTCCAACCTAAATGATTCTATGTTTCTTAGATTCTCTGAAGAATTATTGTTTTGGCTCTTGAGGGTGACAAAAATAGCTGAAGTAATACAATGTCACAGAAATAAAATACTGCAATCACCTCTTGGTATCAAGTGGCATTATATAGGATTTTGTAACAGCAAAAATGAACACTGGAATGAAGGACAGCTACATTTGTGTGCCTCTTGTCCTAGACAGAATAGAAAAACTGTACACAGCAGCTGACAGTGTGCGATCAGACAGGTGAGAGTTGGGTACATAAAAGAAGACAATATGACATGAGAGCGAGTTACAGGGAGCACATACTTTCCTGCAGCAGCTTAGCAAATAGCTTTTCTAAAAAATGGCTGTTGTTTCCAACCCTCTCTCCCCCCTCCCCCCCCCTCCCATTTATCTTAACTTTATTAAACACCACTTTAACTTCTTACTTATAGGAACATTACTTTTATTGCAATCTCTAATTTTTAAATATCTAATATTACACTGCAGAAGCTGTAATGATTTTCTGCATGCTTTTTTGCTTTTTTTTCACTCTGTTATTTGAAGAAGTGTTGTTTAGTTTAGCTTATGATAAGTTATTAAAATTTCTGTAGCATTTCAGTTTGGCTGACAGCATAGCCAAAGATGTTGTACTCAGAAGTCTAGATTGCATAAATCCATGTGCTTGGAGTGGGTCATTAGGATATGCTTATAACAGCATAGGAGAGCTATTGTAACTTAGTCTTCCATTCTGTCCCTCTTGCTTTTGAAATGCAGTGTGTTACATGGTTCACTGTGAGGTATTTCTAATGCTAGTCTGCCTGAGGATGTACTGAGAAGACCGGATTGACTTAAACTGTTCTGACAACCTGAGATAGAGGGAAAATGAGGTATTCTGGGGAGCTTCCTTTCTAGACTATCCTCTGCAGAACTAGATGAGAAAGGATTGTTTTTTCAATGTCATGTGTAACCTTATGAGGTAGGCGTGAAATTGTGGTGGCTCTGGTATAACAGAGTCAAGAGATAACGCATTTAGGATCTCTAGGCCATTTGTAGCTGTGCAGTGGGTGGAACATGAGTTGTTCACAGAAAACTGATCACTAAAGTTCTGGATGGCGAGAAATTGGTGTCTTTTCCCAGTTAAAAGTGTGTGAAGCTTACTGAAGTTGGATGATACCAAGTAGCAGTATTGCTTACATGTGCGCTTGCTGCACTACTTGACAAACTATACTAAAAGAAATCACTTTTTGTGGTGTTTCATCTTCATCTTACAAAGTGAGAAATGGGTTTACAAATCTCCATGTAAAACTATCCAACAAGAAAGAAACTCAACATTTCAAACAAACCAGAAATTTGGATCTTCTGTTTTCTTTAAAGAACTGTACTGTTTCTCTGGGACTTAGAATTTGAGAAAAGACTGGCTTATTCTGAAAATCAGCTTGACTCTATTCTGCTCTCTTTAAATTTTCCCAGGTATCAGTTAGGGAACAGAACGTAGTGATTGCAACTACAGGAAAACTGTGGGAATTGCTATTTCTTTTCCTCTGTGAATTGATCTTGGAGGTTTTTATTTTTGCAGCACACACAAATTGAATTCTTGCTTGTCCAGGTCATTGTCGTGAAATTACATTTTCCAGCTGTCATATCTGGACTTGTGCATTTGATCTGTAAAGAATTCACTGAAGGGTATGTATATGCATTTGTCTCTAATGTTATTAGAAGTGGTTTTCGATGCTTACATTCTTATTATTGCTTTGTTTTTTTCATTCTACCTGTGGGATGTAAGAAGTTTCCTTTCTGGAACTTGACAAATATTTTCTGCAAAATATTTCTTTTTTATTTAACACCATTGACATCAAAATGCTACAAAGGATATTATTTTCATTTTTCTTTTTATCATGAAGATAAGGAAGTCAGGTAGATGCGATTTATTCAGGTCATCTAGCCAGCTAGTGTCAACAGTTCAGAATAGCAGCCAGCTTCCAGTGTATTATTTGATTGTGTATTGGATAGGTACATTATGTAGTGCTTAGGAACTTCATTTGTAATTTCATGTCAAAATGTCCATTTTATCCTCTGAGTCAGTCATGTCTTAGGGCTTGTAATGTGGCAAGTATATTTCCATGTAAAGCCTCTTTTCATTTTTTCCAATATATTTACAGTAACTTGATCATGTAGATAATGAAATCAAGCACAGGAAAAATAAACTAAAAATGGAGGTCTGGGAATTAAGTTGCTTAGAGCCAAAGGGAGACAAGTCTTAGGTCAGAATATCTCTGTTTCCATCTCCAAAATGGTAAACATAAAAGACTTGAACTTTTAGTCAGTTTGGTTCCAGATTAAGTGTCTTTTGCATACAGATTACATTTGCTCAGTCAAGAATGTGATGCAAAAGATGCAGGGAACAACAGAATGAAGGAAAGAGCTGTAATTGTCTGATTATACCTGTTTTCATTTAAAATCCACAACAAAATTTCAGATGCCAGAAACAAAACCTGGACTTTGGAAGTCTACGCTGTTGCTCATGGCCTAAAAATTAAATCATAATTACACACACAAAATTAAATTGTTCCTTTATTCTCTGGGCAGACTCACAGCTATAATTGCAGAGTCTTTGCTGGAATAGTTTCCTCAAAACAAATATAATCCCACAATGTGATGTGTACTCCACATTGTATGGTCACAGATTCCAGTTTCCATATCCTACTGCTAGAATGCTCTTATTCATTAGGCTTTTTGTTATCTCAGCAGTAACTTTAATATGCAATAATTTTCCATTCCCCTTCTCTGTTTTCAGTCAGCTATACTTCTCTGAAACAATTACCTTTAGAGTTGAAATACTGTTCTGGTATGCTAAAACCTGCATTTCTTAGAATTCTTGGGAAGTTTGAGATGAACATATAATTTGGAGTAGGATGAGAGAAAGAAAAGTAATTTTGATTTTAAATAAATACAAAAAACAATACTGAAAGGACAAACTGACCTCCTTATTTACTTCTTTCTTAAAAAATGTATTGATTTCTGATCTTCCCAGCTTTTGCAGATTGGTTTGTGGCAATTGTGAACATTCTCCTTTCCAAAATTAGTTGGGTTTTGTGGAAATGTCATTCACCAGCTTAGTAAGATGACTGGGGGCAGTGACCATTGAGGGTAAATTGTGCTGAACCAACCTGATAGTCTTCTACAAAATGATGACTGGCTTTATGGTTGAGGGGAGAGCAGTGGATGTGGCTTTTGTTGACTTCAGTAAGACTTTTAACACTGTTTCCCATAAAATCTTCATAGACAATCTGATGAAATATGGGATAGTTAAGTAGACAGTGAGATGAACTGAAAATTGGCTGAACTTGCAGGTGTAAAGTGTTGTAACTAGTACTAAGAAGTCCCATTGAAGACCAGTTACTAGTGGTGTACCCTTTAACCTCTTCATTACAAACCTAAACAATGCGTCAGAGTTCACCTTTGGTAAATTGGCAGATGATACAAAACTGGGAGAAGTGGTTGATACACCAGGTGAGTGTCCCACCATTCAGAAGAGCCATGATAGACTGGAGAAATGGCATAATTGGAACATTGAGAAGTTCAACAAAGGCAAGTGCAAAGCCCTGCACCTGGGGAGGAACAATCACAGGCACCAGCATATGCCGGGGATTGTCCAGCTGGAAAGCAGCTTGGCAGAAAAGGGGGGTCCTAGTGGACACTAAGTTGAACATGAGCCAGCTATATGTCCTTGCCGCAAAGATAACTAAGGGTATCTTGGGCTGCATTAGGAGGGGTGTTGCCATCAGGTGGACAGAGGTGATCCTTCCACTCTATTCAGCACTGGTGAGACCTAACTAGAGTGGTGTGTCCAGTCCTGGGCTCCCTGGTACATTAAAGGTGTGAACATACTGGAAGGAGTCCAAAGGAGGGCCAAGAAGATGATGAAAGGATTGAAGAGCTGGGACTGTTCAGCCTGGAGAAGAGAAAGCTCAGGAGGGATTTTATGCATGTGTATAAATATCTGATGAGAGGTTGTATAAGGATGAAAGGCAATGGGCACAAGTTGAAAAACAAGAAATACCATCTAAACGTAAGAAAAGCCTTTGTGTACACTGCCTGATAAAATACTAAGCAGGTTTCCAAGAGATATTCAAAACCTGACTAGACATGGTCATGGTCAACCTGCCCCAGAAAACCCTGCTCTGAGCAAGGCATTAGACTGTGTAATCTGCAGAAGTGATTCCAACCTCAGGAGTTCTGTATTTCCTTAAATACCAAATTTGCTCAAAGTAAAAAAAAAATAAATAAATCTCCCTAACTATATAAACAATTTGAAATCAGTTTAATTAGAAAGAAATGTGAATTTTTTCTTGCCTACTCATCTTCTAATCCTCAGTAAGGAAAATTAGTAATTACTAACATTCTTGGGGCGGTTGTGTGTGTGTTGGTCAGGTAATCATCCCATGGGGATATGAGTGTTCATATCACCTATATAAGTTCAGCCTCTGTTTGTTTGATTTCTAAATAGTTCTCCAAGTTACAGAATTGCATCTTCATCCACTTAAAACCAACATGCAGTATAAAATGGCTGATACAATCCTGATATTTTGATTTTTTAATTTTTTTAGCTGATGTAGTTTCTGGAGATCTGTGGAGGTTTAACAGAGCTTCAGTTCTTACTAAATGTGGTGTAATATTTTGATCTATCATCTTAAGATTACCCTCCATCCTCCTTCTCCCAAGGTCCCATTTAAAATTACCACAGCACTAATGTTTTTCCTTTGAAAGACAGGTTATTATAGCATTTGTCTAGCATGAAATATTGAGAACTGTTAAACTCAGATTAAACATAATTGCAATTGCAAATGTAAGACAGACAAGTTGACCCCACTGTCAGAGAGTCAATACCAACTGGACAGAGTTGTTCAGGGAAGGTTTCTTTCCTACTGAACATCAAGTACTTGCTGAAAATTGAGAAAGTAGAACAATAGAAATAAGCAGACAATGAAAAATGAGTAAGTAAACAGTGAAAATAAATACATAAGCCCTTTTCATTTGTCTTGGTGAGAATTGCTTTAAACTGTGTAAAGGAAGCAATTACCTAGCAACCCTTTCTTAATGTACAGCAATATGCCTGATTGAAAATAGCATTGCTTCTGTATGTCACTTTATGTGTAGGTAAGGGCCTGTCAATAAACCTCCTATAAACTCCTTTAGAGGATTTGTAATCAACCAGCCATTATAATTCACTTTAAGAGGACACTTAAAATAAGATTCTCCTGGGCCTCAACAATATGATTTTGAAGTTTTGTTTCTCTTTTTATTTATTTGATTTAGAGATGGAACCAGCAAAAGTTGCTAAGCCCATTTATGGAAGTTAATGCTCCTCAAGTTTAAAAAAGATCAGGACAGCTTTTGGTCCTATTTAGTGTCCATCACTTTAAGAGTCAGGTTTTTCAGCTGGGATTGAAGCTTTTACATTAAGAGATCATAGAATCATAGAATCATAGAATGTTTTGGGTTAGAAGGGACCCCTAGAGGTCATCTAGTCCAACCCCCCTGCAGTCAGCAGGGACACCACTAACTAGATCAGGTTGCTCAGAGCCCCCGCCAACCTGGTCTTGAATGTTTCCAGGGATGGGGCCTCCACCACCTCTCTGGGCAACCCGCTCCAGTGTTTCACCACCCTCATTGTAAAGAATTTCCTCCTTATATCCAGTCTAAACCTACCCTGCTTCAGTTTAAAACCATTACCCCTTGTCCTGTCACAGCTGGCCCTACTAAAAAGATTTTCCCCATCTTTCCTATAGGCCCCCTTTAGATACTGAAAGGCCGTAATCGGGTCTCCCCGCAGCCTTCTCTTCTCCAGGCTGAACAACCCCAACTCCCTCAGCCTGTCCTCATAAGAGAGGTGCTCCAGCCCTCGGATCATTTTAGTAGCCCTCCTCTGGACCCACTCCAACAGTTCCATGTCCTTCTTGTGCTGAGGGCTCCAGAGCTGGACTCAGGACTCCAGGTGAGGTCTCACCAGAGCAGAGTAGAGGGGCAGAATCCCCTCCCTCGACCTGCTGGCCACGCTTCTCCTGATGCAGCCCACAATACGGTTGGCTTTCTGGGCCACCAGCGCACATTGCCGGCTCATGTCCAGCTTTTCATCCACCAGCACCCCCAAGTCCCTCTCGGCAGGGCTGCTCTCGATCCTTTCTTCCCCCAGCCTGTACTGATACTGGGGGTTACCCCGACCCAGGGGCATGAGCTTGCACTTGGCCTTGTTGAACCTCATGAGGCTCACACGGGCCCAACTCTCCAGCCTCTCCAGGTCTCTCTGGATGACATCCCGACCTTCTGGTGTGTCAACTGCACCACTCAGTTTGGTGTCGTCCACAAACTTGCGGAGGGTGCATTCGATCTCGCTGTCTAAATCATTGATGAATATATTAAACGGCACCGGTCCCAGTACGGACCCCTGAGGGACACCACTCGTCATTGGTCTCCATCCGGACATCAAGCCATTGATCACTAACCTCTGGATGCGGCCATCCAGCCAGTTCCTTATCCACCGAACAGTCCACCCATCAAATCCATAGCTCTCCAATTTAGAGAGAAGGATGTTGTGGGGGACCGTGTCAAAGGCTTTGCAGAAATCCAGATAGATGACATTCATTGGTTTTCCCTTGTCCACTGATGCTGTCACACCATCATAGAAAGTCACTAGGTTCGTCAGGCAGGACTTGCCCTTGGTGAAGCCATGCTGGCTATCTCAAATTATCTCCCTGGCCTCCATGTGCCTTAGCATAGCTTCTAGGAGGACCTGTTCCATGATCTTCCCAGGCACAGAGGTGAGGCTGACAGGTCGGTAGTTCCCAGGGTCTTCCTTTCTACCCTTTTTGAAAATGGGCACAATGTTTCCCTTTTTCCAGTCACCAGGGACTTCACCTGACTGCCATGACTTTTCAAATATCATGGAGAGTGGCTTGGCAACTACATCGGCAACTGCATCTCATCAGGTCCCATGGACTTATGTGCATTCAGGTTCCTCAGGTGGTCACGAACCTGATCTTCTCCTACAGCAGGAAGGGTTTTGCCCTCCCGGTCCCCCTCATGCCATCCATCAACTCGGGTGGGGTGAGGAGAGAGGTTCCCAGTGAAGACTGAGGCAAAAAAAGGTGTTGAGTACCTCAGCCTTCTCCTCCTCTGCTGTTACCAGCTTGCCAGTCTCGCTCATCAGCGGGGGTACGCTTTCTTTAACCATCCTTTTCCGGCTGATATACCTGTAGAAACCCTTCTTGTTATTCTTTGCATCCCTAGCCAAGTTTAGGTCCAGCTGAGCCTTGGCTTTCCTGACCCCATTCCTACACAAGGGATGTATGACTTCTGCAGTCCTTATCTTGAAGAACCTAACCTTTTCTTTATTTTCTGTGCATGAGGAAAGGATTAATAAAAGGTGTTGATTATTTAATGTAGCATAGTGGTGGCTAGCCATGGGCTATTCTTCCAGTTCCTTTCACCCTCTTTTGTTGATACACCTTTTTCCTAATCCTATATCCTTTGTTCCTCCTCGGTTGTTTTGGTTAAGCAGAACTTCTGATTTATAAACTATTCATTGTTTTCCCTCTAAGCCTTACCCATAATGCAACACAAGGCTATAAGAACAAAGGAAAAAAATCTTGTGTCTACATCATTCTTGTGTACTGTCTTGACCTTTTCCAGCCAGAAAGTGTCTGAAACCCAAATTGGGGGTTCATCTAAACTGTAACATAGCAGAAAACTTATGTAGTCTGAAGAATTATTTTTAGAAGAAAGTGTACTGTCATGAAAATTGCATCTTTGCCTCAAAATCTTAAAGTGCTTTCTTGACAATCATTCTGCCCTTAATGCTGTCAGAAAAATTTCAGTGTGTTAAACTGGCTTCAGAAAAGTCATTATAAGGTCACACAATAAAGAAAAGAGTCACAATTGATTTCTGTTTGCCTTTATGTTATTAGAGAAATATGCATTTCTTAACACTGAAAGAGTTATCAGGCACGGGAATGGGCTGCCCAAGCAAGTGGATGAGTCACTATCACTGAAGATATTTAAAAGATGGGTAGATGTGATGCTTAGGGACATGGGCTACTGGTGGAATTGGCAGTGTTAGGTTAACAGACTAGGTGATTCTATAAAGAGCTAAAATCTATGGAAATTTCATTGGCTTTCATTTAGTTTAGATTTTGTCTGAAATACATCTATAAAATAACTAATCTGTGAAACTCCAGGATGAAACAGATGTAATAGTTGACTATTCTATATTGTCTACTGAGATGTATGTAAAGACTAAATAACTGGCAAAAGCAAGAGTTTGAATTCCAAATGTAAGTAAGTTGTAGTGGTTGGGGTAACAATAGATTGCTGTATTCTCACAGCACAACTGGAAGATATGAAATGTTCAATAACATCTTTCAATATCTGATAAAGCTTTTTTTTTTTTTCTTTTCCTTTTTATCTCAGAAGTTCAATGAAAAAGATGAATAGAGTAAGCTTGTAGGCTTGAGTTAATAACAGATCATGGTATTTTCTCAGAGATAACGGACATCACAAGTTGCAAAAAATAATAACAAAGTTTCCTTCTAGGATAGCTGAGATTTGCTGAGGGATTAGAAAATGTAACATATTGTGTGGCCAGGGACAAAGTAGCTAGTTTTGGTAAAGCAAGTTCTAGAGTCTGCAAAGTTTCAGTAAAAACTTATTCTCCTTTGTCCTTTCTGTTTCCTTTCTACTTTAATTATCAGGTGAGGGGAGGGAAAAAACAAACAAACAAACAAAACAAACAAAAAAAACAAACCAAAAAACTAAAACAAACTCTTTGTGGTCTGTCCTACCTGGAATGTTTTCTTTCTTTGTACCCTGCAAATTAGGAAGGATTTTACATTGTGTACTTGGGTTCCAGTATCATATAGAAATAGGATCCCATATAGCTGTGTATTTAAACACGACATGAGTCTGAATGAAAATTTACAGATGTGTTCCAGGAAATTGTAACAAGATTATGAAAATTTGTAGGGGGGGAGTAGTTTTGTCACTAACAAAATAAACATTTTGTCATATGAGTGAACACAGACAGTACATCTTAACTATTACATGTGTCAGAAATGTCCTTTTTTCATGATTTATAAGCTTCTGAGTTAGAGTTTTATCCTATGACTTTCTTCTCTCTGTTGTGCCTACAACATTCTTTACCCAACTAGAGGTATTGTATCAATAATTCCATTCAAATATGCCCCTCCAACCTACAGAAACATGCACTTAATTTTGTTGGCATGATGAAAAAGGGGAGCAATAGATACCTGATTTATAAGATAATGAATTTCGTCTGTAGAAAAGTAAGAATTCCTTTATAAAAAACCTTCTGAAAGAAATAATATTTTAGAACCACTTGAACTGTGAATATTTTTTCTTTGCCACCACACACATGTTTTTTGTGGTGTCATTTGGGATGCAGCATATTTGACCCGAATGTAACTGTCTGATACAATTTCTGAATAATTTGGTAATGTACAATGAGGCCTATAGCTGAAAATCTTGCTGATATGCTATTATCATTGTACATAATAAGCACAGAAATATTTACCCTGTCACTACCCTAAACAAGTACAAGCTATTTTAATGTTTTTTTTTTCTTTTTATTCTTGCAGGATGATGATTCCTCAGTAAATATTAGAAGAATTGTGATAGTTTAGGTTGCATTAAAGGACTCATACAGAGAACAAGCATAGCCATTAATTTAATAATCCTGCAAGAAAATCTCAGATAGTCTTTTTGTGATATAATTGACATTGTAAACCTACAAACACTCTTCCTTTCTCTCTTATCAACTCAACATAGAAAGGATCTTGCTTTGTTTTCGTCTGTATCCACTTATCAGCATAAATGAAAAAAAAAAAAAAGTTCTCTTAATTGTTTTTTTCAGTGTGTCATTTTTGTCCTGGAAAGGATTGCATTAGTGGAATTGGTCTGTAAATGCATCCTTTGTTTCACTTGAGACTGTGCTGTACAAAGCTAATAACAGTAGTGTCACTGTTGCAAACAGCATGAGGGCAATGGTAAAGTTCTCTGTAATGCATATTCTGTACATAAGATTTATTATGTCATTATTTTATGACATGATACAGATCACATCATGTTTAATTGCAGTAGGAGCATCCTAGCAATATCATTTTGATAGATGAAATTTCAGCACCAGCAAATACAAGCAACTTTATGGTCTTATATAATTAAAAGCTTCCCTCTTTGTCCCTTAGAAATAGTAATAATACAGTCAAGTTAGGAAAACACTCTGAAAATAATGTAGTAGGATAACTTTAGTAGCAGCAAGATAGTGGAATGGATGACCTGTCATGATTTCTCTATCTTAAGTCTCTCTTCTAGCTTTCATGCATTTTTCAAGTTTTCTCAGTGAGTTCTCTACACCAGTGGACCATCTCCAGATACTTAGAAATGAAAGACAGAAAATCCTGGTGATGTTCTATCACTTCAGAAGGCTAGCCAGATCATTTTTTTTTAATTTAAATATACCATAAAGTTGATTTTATGCTCAAGAATGAGAACTACTTGCCCTTTGGTAAGCAAATTTATTGGCAGGGTGTGAGGTAATGGGAGTTTTCCTTCTAAACTAAGTTTGAGGTTGAAAGCTTTTGCCTTAGGGCTTTGTTTTCATGCTAGAATCTATTACTGAAGAAAGCTATTTTCATAATACTTATTTATGATTCAGGAGGTCACAGGGAAGTAAAATAGCCCTACTGACAGGGTTCTTACAGGGCATTGCCACCTGAAACATTTTGTATAGCATTTTATGTGCTATGCAAAATATTTCCTCTAGAATGTAGCATTTTTTAATAACTCAAAGAACACTCTTATTCTTATTTGAAAATGAAAAAAAATTCTTCATTTCAAATTAAAAATAAATAATGTCTGCTCAAAGCACATTTTCGTGTATCTTGTAGGAAGTAAACCCCTGGTTTCTTATCCTGATCCATCATATACATCATGAAAATGGAACATTAAACAACAAATAAAATGTTGGTTTATTAATAGGCATCTTTTAACTTTTTCTCCTCCAAGAAAAAAAATAAAATCTGTAAATTCCACTAGTAAAAAACCTATTTCAACAACAACAAAAAAAATCCAATTACATGTGGAAATTTACATAGAAAATAAAATGGTAATAAAACATTTTTTTTTGTAAAGAATATATCACTTGAATATTTAAAATAAACAAAAAGGTAAGCAGAGGGGAAAATCCATTTTTAAAACCTCACCATTTAAATTCTAAGGAATAGCAATGCAAATTATTTAAAATCATTTAGATTTCAGAACACAATATAGTGACATCTGGCTTTTATGAACTTTATCTTTGTGGAAAATATCCCAAGATATATTGGAAAAGCTAAAACATTACACATACAAATTTCAAATACTGTGTGTTGAGACATGTTTTGAAAATGAAGTACATTTTTGCTGAAGTCTTACTAAATTGTTGACAATCTTATCAGACAGTGAGAGTAGGAGCTTATACACTGTTTGCAGAGGTAAGTTCATCCTACTGCAGCTATGTTCATTCTTACCTCTAGATCTTTCTTATGAATAACTTGAAATATTCATTTCACATACCAACACTTTTGTTTGTTTCAGTCATAATTTTCCATTACCCTGAGAATAATGCCTTAGAGTTCTGGTAGCTGGAATTTATTTTAAAATTCTTCAACATGTATTTCTTTTCAATCTTGTAGGAATAATTAGCTCTGAGAAACAGAAACTGTTAGAGATAATAGCGGAAACATTGCCTCTTCTGTAATTGCAATGGCAAAAGTCTTCCTTTCTCAACATAATAATGGACATGTTTTAGTAAGAATTGGTTTGGCCAAGACAACAAGGCTGTTGTTCATCATGCAACTCAACAAATGCTTAGCATCCTTTTAAAACCAAGACATTATTGATCATTGTTTAGCCTAAGAACAAAACATAAGTAGTCAAAAGAACTTCTGTTATCCTAGTAATTTAACTGTTACTTGCTTGATTCCTTGCTACCTTGTTATCCTCCTCTGAGATTTCTTGTGCAGAGAAGTAACCTCACTAAATTTTAATCCAGTAGCTGTTTGTTGATCTGCCCCCTTAAGTTTTGTAGTTCAGGTGCCTCAAGGTGAAGGGAATAATAAATATATCACTATTCTTATGTTTGGTTTAATGCAGAAAGCATATTTTAGTAATAGTACCAGAGCAACTCAGAACAGGAAAAGCAGGTTTGAAGAATAAAAAATACGATCAGACTTCCAGAAAGACATCAAAGAAACAAATCTAGCTTTGCCCAAAGCTAACACTTCTTCTATTGGTTATGACAGCGCATTTTTCCTTGTACTCTGCCCCAGTGTGGTACCTTACAGACTAATAACATCACTGGATGTCAGTGGAGAAGGGAAACTAGGAGTGATTTTCAAAAATGATAACAATTATAAATAGTAAATCCTGTTAGTTGCACTTCTGCAACTACTATGGTTTACTTCCTAAATGTATTGTTTCCTTGAAAAGAAACTATCTGAGGAGAAAGGCAGGAATACAAAGAATGCAACTTATAGTACCACAGTTCCATAGTCAGGAAGCATAGATTCACAAGAGACAGGAAAAACAGCTTCAGTGCGAAAATAGAGGGCGATGAGACCTTTTCTTTCTTAGGTTCACATAATGAAAGTTGTCCTTGAAGCTGACCATGTAGAAACACATCTGGACAGGAAACGACACTAAGAAAGGTATGCCAATTTTCTATGACGTAAACAGCAATGTGCAGGGCCTCAAAATTTCATGGAAACCATTGAAATTAAGTCAAAGCCAATGTAACAAAGGCTCACAGAGCTGGAAAAGGACATGCAGCAGCAAAGCAGATAACTCTGAAAAGACAACCTCAAAAGGTATGACTAATAATGAATAAAATAAAAAATAGACAAAGCAACTTGGCATTTGTATTACATGGAACATTTTGTTTCCTTAAGGATGAAGTCGGTGCTTAGTGACAGCCGAAAAGAACAAACAGACAAAAAAAATGGATTGGAGACAGGAATCCAAAGTAAAACATATCATTTCTCATATATTATATGGGTGAAGTGGTAAAAGACACTATGATATACTGCCAAAATCCAAGATGTCTGTAGTAAAAACTAAACATGAAAAATGTTTGCAAATCTGTAAGTATTTTGCTGGGCTCTGTTGTTGAAGGATGTGATGTATGTCTTCCTAGGCAAAATCAAACAAGCAGCAGCTAGCCACCTTCTTTACCTCCTACATGAGGTTATTCATCTGGACTGTGAACAAAACATAGGAACTAAGTATCAGAATGTTTTAGATAGATTTTTAAGGAGAATTTGAAGCAAACCGCAAGTTCTATTGTGCAACCTTTGAACAATATCTTTTTTATATTTTATGCAGAAATATCAACTATAAGGAACATATTGACTATATTAATGAAAAGTATCTCAGACAAAATCTTAAAGCATGAAATTGGGACTTGGAACAATATGCGGAAGCTGTGACCAGGTTTTGCCCCATTTGGACTTATTTTCTGTAGCATTTCAAAAAGGATTCAAATTTTGTCTAGTATAATTGAAGATCTGTAACTCAAATTACAAAAGTGTTCACTGGCAACAGTCAATGAATTGATTGGTAACTTTGTACTGAACAAATAAAAGGCTTTAATTATGCTGACCTTGTGCCCTAGATTTCTTGGAATGACCACAAAAATTAGTTTACAGTTTTGATTATTTTGGTCTTGACCTCCATGCATTATCGCCATGCATGTAAATCAGAGGTGATAATTATCCTGCCTTTTTATGAAACAGACATCTATTTATCTTAAAAAAACAATTTACCTATACAAAATAGTATATTGAGGTCAATCTCTTCCCAAAGAACTTATAAAAAATGAATAGTTCTTGAATGGTATGAAGAAAATACAGCCACTCACTGAACAGTGAGGACAAAAGTATTAAGAAGGTATAGACTCAGATATCACAGTACATCCATGCACTAAATGAATCAAGGTTCCCGGGGAAAACTGTCCTCAATTTAGTAAAAGTATAATCCAGATTTTATACTCAAGGGCATCCTGAAAAACTTCTGCTTCTGATGTGGCAAGAGAAAGAAAGGGATAAATACTCCCAGCTTGGGCAGTTTCTTCCAATTACCCTCACAGATAAAATCTGAATAGTTTTTTTCTCATTTCTGTTCCTTATTTCCTTCCAATGATTAGATTTTATTACACCTTTTTCTGTGGGATGAGAGAGTCATTTAATAGCTGTTATTTCCACCCCCCCATGTCAGTCCATAGATACTGTCAGCAAATCATCTCTTAGTAATATATAATATTAAAATCAAAGTCCCTGTAATGACGTACAAGAACTGATAGCCTTAATCAACTGCTTATTTTTTGTGGTCATCTGCAATTTAGTTCTTTTACAATGTTTGTTATCTGAGTATGGGCGGAGAGGAACCTGATGAAATTCAACAAGGGCAAGTGCCGAGTGCTGCACCTGGGGAGGTCGAACCCCATGCACCAGTACAGGCTGGGGGCTGACCTGCTGGAAAGCAGCTCTGCTGAGAGGGACCTGGAAGTCCTGGTGGACGACAAGCTGATCATGAGCCAGCAGGGTGCCCTTGTTGCCAAGAAAGCCAATAGTATCCTGGGGTGCATTAAGAGGAGTGTGGCCAGCAGGTCGAGGGAGGTTATCCTCCCCCTCTACTCTGCCCTGGTGAGACCCCACCTGGAGTGCTGTGTCCAGTTCTGGGCTCCCCAGTTCAAGAAAGATGAGGAACTCCTAGAAAGAGTCCAGAAGAGAGCAACTAGGATGATAAAGGGACTCGAAAATCTCCCCTATGAGGAAAGGCTGAGGGAGCTGGGCTTGTTTAGCCTGGAGAAGACTGAGAGGGGACCTCATTAACACATACAAATATCTTAAGGGCAGAAATCACGAGGACAGAACCAGTCTCTTTGCAGTGGTTTCCAGCGACAGGACAAGGGGCAATGGATACAAACTGAAACATAAGAGGTTTCAGTTGAACATGAGGAGGAACTTCTTTACTCTGAGGGTGATGGAGCACTGGAACAGGCTGCCCAGGGGGGTTGTGGAGTCTCCTTCTCCGGAGATATTCAAAGCCCGCCTGGATGAAGTCCTGTGTAACATGCTCTAGGAGAACCTGCTTTAGCAGGAGGGTTGGACTAGATGATCTCACGAGGTCCCTTCCAACCCTTGCAATTTTGTGATTCTGTAAAAATAATTATTATGGTGACCTCAGATACTTGATAATTTGAAATGCTTATTTCATTAATTAGTTTTGGAAAAAAAAAAGGTGATCCAATCAATTTAAAGTAGTAGTAGAGACACATAAATCATACAATTTAGGTAGGGACATTTTTATATCTAACAATAAATGGTTTAAAAATGGGACAGCAGCAATAATCTTGAGTGACTGGCAGATTTCAGCTGGCTATATCTTGCGAGTCTGAAAGTTTGTGCAATATTCGTACTTAAATTGAATAAAATATACAGAACAATATTAACTTCAGAAACTTCTAACAGTAAAGACAGTATAATGACTACTCATGGGCATAAAAGGAAAGTAATAGAATTCAATTATCATTACATAAAATATCATGCGTAGTGAATATCATTTATAGTATGGAACATGTATCTCTGACATTAACCAGACCATTGCTTTTCATAAATATCTCTGAAATGAACAGTCTTGACATTTTGCTCTTTACCATAGATTACTCAAGCATGAAGCCAGTTTAATTGGTTTTCTGTTCTAACTCCACTCAAATGAAATTAATTTCTTCCTCCATTTTTGCTGTTCACACTTTTTTTTTACAGTGTTCCTCAAATATGGGTAAACTAAGTCAAATTCTCTCATATATTAGTTGTTTTTTCATATGGAAACTTTTTATACTAAACAGCATTTTGTAATTTTCACTGTTCAGTGACTACATTCTAGTCACTAGATTCTAGTTTCCACTTAAAGTTTAATAAGGATAAAAACCCATATTTCTCCTCTTTGGTTCTACTTTTTAGTAATTTTGCTGATGACTGGACTGACTTTCAATAGTTTATATTTTGTGAAGAACAGAAATTTAGAAAATTTCAATTAGATTATACTAACACCTTAAAAATTACATTGTATTTGAGAGAACAAAAAAACCCACAACAAACCAACAGGTGTTTCAAATCCCAGTTTTATCATCTCTGTAGCCTTTTATATTCAACAGTATCTAGTATACTACAGTAACTGAAGCAGAGGTTTAAAAATTGGATGACCACTGTACATGTGCATGTGGAGAGGAGGAGGGATGGCAGTGTTAGGTTAACGGTTGGACTTGATGATCTTAAAGGTCTTTTCCAACCTAAATAATTCTATGATTCTATGAACACTGGATGATGCTGGTGGACTGAACAGGGACAACAACATTAGCAATAATTTCAGGCTCAAATCTCTGATTAAAACAGATGTAACATATCAAATCTAGCTTATAGTGTCATGTACTTTCATGTCTCTTATGTCACTTTGCACAATCACTGCTCCTGCTGGTGTAGAACAAACTGGAAGGAAAATGGTCGTCTTTGTATCCTAACACAAAATAAGTTACACCTTAATTTCTTTCTGTTCATTTGTATATAATACTTATACTAAGGCTTATACTAAGTTAAATCCAGAATAATGTCAAAGTTTCTAAAAAATTTTCTACTTGAAGTTTCTAAAAATTGAACAGTACTCTGGAAAGTAGCTGTCCTTGTTGACTGAACAGGTACCAAGTGTAACTACATATAGACAACTTCTGATTAAGTGAGATGAACACAACACACTGTGTTTCTTCCTCTCCATCTAAGCTGGTAAGTTTTGATCCCATTGATCCACTGAAACAAAATGTGACAGAAGGACAGACATCTCCCAGTTGAGATCCTATAATATAAATAAAATTAGGAATCTTCATGGGGAAGGAGTACCTTTAAACTTTGCCTCTGAGTTAGTTTTAGTTACTGGATACTGGGAGATCAGTCAAAAACCTTTGCCATAGGAAAATTCCCATTCACCGATGGAATCAATCCCAAGTTACTTATCTACTGAGTGGTAGATAAATAGTGTTTCTTGGTTCCAGTGTTAGAACATTTTTTGTTGTCTTCACCAATGCAGGGATAGGCCTTTTCTGTTTTACGTTCTTTCTGATTCCTTAGCCTGCTTCTGGGAAGGAAAAAAAAAAAAAAAAAAGAAACAAAATTAATTTTAAGTACCGTTAATTAAGTTTTACTAAATTTTATGGCTGCTTTTATGAAGCCATGTGAAGGAAATTATTCTGGAAGCAATTTTTTATAGTAATTATCACAGAAAATCAAAGGCTGAAGGGAACCTAATAAAGCATAGTTGTTTAAATGCTGCATTCAGTGTTTCAGAGATTGAAATCCATGGACCAATAAAACTGGGGAACAAAGCAAGGAAGTGTTGGTTACCTATTAAAGTTTGATGTGTCAAAGTCAGGAGACTTTTCCATAGCTAACTGATATGCAACAGAAGAGAATAGACATGTTGGATGTCTAATCATGCAACAGCAAAGTATTTTCTGGAAAAAAGTTCAGGAATTAAAGTGATTAGTAATGGTAACATTTAAAAGTTTAATATTAATCATGATAATTAGAACTTTATTTATATATTACTTTCTACTACAACTTTAATACTGCATGCTTGCTGCTTTTGCATTTTTTTCATTGCAGCTCCTGCTACATCTGCACATGAAGTTTTGTCCACTCTGAAACTCTCGAACAACATCTGTCAGAGTTTGATAGCTTTCTAAAAATTTGGCCTTAAGTCTGGTTTTGGGCTTTTCAGAAATATTGGACCAATACTCAAAACCAAAATCTGGAACTCTGTGAGATAGTGTTGGATTACCTGAACCTGAAGAGGAGATGTCTCATACTTGAGAAACATGAACAGGAAAGAGAGCAGATAGTAGCTTCATTGTAGCTGCTCTCAGGCAATAAACAAAAGCATGTACAATTAGCAGGTTTTACACTTAATCTATGTCTTTCATGTACTGAATCTTTATAATCTTCTAAAGATTTCTGAGTCTTTTTTTAAAAAAAAAATCTGATTTTTTTCTGCTTTTCAAATATATTTGTGAGGATAATCAGCTGAGATAGATGGGAAAATGACTTGTTAACATTAGGCTATAGCCTGACATCTGGCTGGGCTTACTGTGTGAAAAGAGACAGATAAAGTTAGAATTACACTTTTTTCCTTGTTGCTTTTGTTTTGTTTTGGGTTTTTTTGTGGAGCCTAAATCTAGACACAGGTCAGTCACTTAAAGATTTGTCCATCTAAACAGACTTATTGTATTCCTTTGAAACATATTCCCTTTGATGGCTAAATAATTTTCCTGATAGTTTATGACTAATTCAGAACTCCTGAAGTTATAGACAGGAGTTAAAATGTTTCTGGAATTGCTTTCAGACCCCATTATCTGTATTTTCCTAAAACTGCTTTGATTCTTCCTACAGACTGAATCTATGTTTGCATCTGAGACTAACCAGAGCTCCTAAGGGAATAGTGTAACCTGAAGAAGGAATTTGGGTTCTTCTGTTCTTCTTGGAACAGTGGTGTGCTGATGCAGGTAAGGCTAAAGACTGAAGCTGAATGAACCATTGTCTCTGTCTGGATAAAACCAGTTTATGAAACAGCCTGCTGATACACAAAATGAATAGAAGGAGTCAGAGTTCAACTAAGATTTTTTGAAAGTAATACATGACAAAAAGAAATTTTATAAATGGGTATCCTATGTTTAATTATGTTCTCTGAGTTTTGTCACCATTGCCTATCATTCATTTAAGAGTTTTTTTTAAAAAAGTTCCCCTCTTTTATGACACCAGCTTGGTGGACCTGAGACCTCTTAAATTAACTAAAATTGATGAAGTTCTAGTTGTGTGGGATTTAATGGTAAGATGCCTCAATAATGTCCTGGTTACAGACAGAAACTTTATCTGGAAAGGCATAAAACAACAAAGTATTTGAGTTAATAGAGTTACATGGTTACTCTTCACCAACTTCATCCAGCCAATTTTCAGTCTTCAAAATGTCTATTCAGCTCTTAGAATTTGCAGGGACCCTAAGAATAGAGTTATTCCAACAAGATGCTATAACAATGTGCAAAAACCTCAACCTAAGAAAGGAGTAGAATTAAATAAATAAAAGTAATAGAAAATATAACAAATGCAATACCAAAAGGTGTATTGCAGGAAGATGTCTTCCTCTCTCCAATTTAAGATTAGAAAACGATAAAAGAGTATGAGAATGTCTGCTTTTTCATAGAATCATAGAATAGTTTGAGTTGGAAGGGACCTTCAGAGATCATTTAGTGCAAACCCCCTGCCAAGGGCTGGGACATCTTTCGCTACATCAGGTTATTCAAAGCCCAATCCAACCTGACCTTGAAGACAGAAGTGATACACAACCTGTTCCAGTGTCTCACCGCTCTCATGGTAAAAAATTTCTTCCTTATGTCCTATCTAAATCCTCCTTTCTCAGTTTAAAAATGTTGCCCCTCATCCTGTCTCTACAGGCCTTCATAAAGTCTCTCTCCATCTTTCTTATACTCCCCCTTTATATATCGAAAGGCCACAATAAGGTCTCCCTGGAGCCTTCTATTCTCCAGGCTGCACAACATCAACTCTCCCAGCCTTTCTTCATAGGAGATGTGCTCCAGACCTGTGACAATTATTTTCATGGCCCACCTCTAGACTTGTTCTAACAGATCCCTGTCATTATCGTGCTGGGGTCCACATAGCTGGTCACAGTACTCCAGGTGGAGTCTCATGAGAGTGGAGTAGAAAGGGGGAGAATCACCTCCCTCAACCTGCTGGATACCCTTCTTTTTGTGCAGCCCAGGATACAATTGGTTTTCTGGGCTGCAAGCCCACGTTGCTGCCTCATGTCCACTTTTTCATCCACTAATATCCTTAATTCCTTCTCCACAGGGCTGTTCTCAATCCATTCATGCCCCATTCTGTATCACTCTCCATGATATTTGAAAAGTCATGGCAGTCAGGTGAAGTCCCTGGTGACTGGAAGAAGGGAAACATTGTGCCCGTTTTCAAAAAAGGTAGAAAGGAAGACCCTGGGAACTACCGACCTGTCAGCCTCACCTCTGTGCCTGGGAAGATCATGGAACAGATCCTCCTAGAAGCTATGCTAAAGCACATGGAGGCCAGGGAGATAATTTGAGATAGCCAGCACGGTTTCACCAAGGGCAAGTCCTGCCTGACGAACCTAGTGACTTTCTATGATGGTGTGACAGCATCAGTGGACAAAGGAAAACCAATGAATGTCATCTATCTGGACTTCTGCAAAGCCTTTGACACGGTCCTCCACAACATCCTTCTCTCTAAATTGGAGAGCTACGGATTTGATGGGTGGACTGTTCGGTGGATAAGGAACTGGCTGGATGGCCGCATCCAGAGGTTAGTGATCAATGGCTTGATGTCCGGATGGAGACCAATGACGAGTGGTGTCCCTCAGGGGTCCGTACTGGGACCGGTGCCGTTTAATATATTCATCAATGATTTAGACAGCGAGATCGAATGCACCCTCCGCAAGTTTGTGGACGACACCAAACTGAGTGGTGTGGTTGACACACCAGAAGGACAGGATGTCATCCAGAGAGACCTGGACAGTCTGGAGAGGTGGGCCTGTGTGAGCCTCATGAGGTTCAACAAGGCCAAGTGCAAGCTCATGCCCCTGGGTCGGGGTAACCCCCAGTATCAGTACAGGCTGGGGGAAGAAAGGATCGAGAGCAGCCCTGCCGAGAGGGACTTAGGGGTGCTGGTGGATGAAAAGCTGGACATGAGCCAGCAATGTGCGCTGGTGGCCCAGAAAGCCAACCGTATTGTGGGCTGCATCAGGAGAAGCGTGGCCAGCAGGTCGAGGGAGGTGATTCTGCCCCTCTACTCTGCTCTGGTGAGACCTCACCTGGAGTCCTGAGTCCAGCTCTGGAGCCCTCAGCAGTCGAAGGACATGGAACTGTTGGAGCGGGTCCAGAGGAGGGCTACTAAAATGATCCGAGGGCTGGAGCGCCTCTCTTATGAGGAAAGGCTGAGGGAGTTGGGCTTGTTCAGCCTGGAGAAGAGAAGGCTGCGGGGAGACCTGATTACGGCCTTTCAGTACCTAAAGGGGGCCTATAGGAAAGATGGGGAAAATCTTTTTAGAAGGGACAGCTGTGACGGGACAAGGGGTAATGGTTTTAAGCTAAAACAGGGTAGGTTTAGACTGGATATAAGGAAGAAATTCTTTACAGTAAGGGTAGTGAAACACTGGAACATGTTGCCCAGGGAGGTTGCGGAGGCCCCATCCCTGGGAACATTCAAGACCAGGTTGGAGGGGGCTCTGAGCAACCTGATCTAGTTAGCGGTGTCCCTGCTCACTGCAGCAGGGTTGGACTAGATGACCTCTAGGGGTCCCTTCCAACCCAAAACATTCTATGATTCTATCATTCTATGTATTGATATTGGGCATTGACCCAAACCAGGCACAGGACCTTGGACCTGGCCTTGTTGAACTTCATGAGGTTCACACAGACCCAATCCTCAAGCCTATCAAGGTCCCTCTAAATAACATCACTTCCCTCTAACAAATCAACTGTACCACTAGCTTGGTGTCATCAATGTTTCCCTCACAGAAAAAACAAAACAAAACAACCATACACACACACACACACACCCATTTGTTTCTATTTAGTCTGAAGAAATGATCAGTTTGGAGCACTGCAGCTTAGTTCAGCTCTAATACTCCTTGTTCTTTCCCCTTGAAGGCCTTGCAAAGCTGCTGCTTCTGCCTTCAGCATACCAGGGCAGTGCTTAGACCTGAAGTCCCTCTTGTGTAACTTAAGTAGGCTAAAAGCTACTGTGTGGACTTTCCAGAGTGCAAATACATTTGGCTTTGCAACATTCTCAAAGTTCACATAAATGCGTTTGTTATTATGAGCAAATAAGATATTCTGTCAACAAGACATTACTGCTAAGTTTTTTTTCCAGTGCCCTTTTGGGTCTTGAGTTCCATTTTGATGGCTTATCTTCTGAATTTTTTTCCAGGTGTCACCTTTTTTTTTTTCCCCCCCTTTTTTTCCACCTCTTCCAGATACAGTTTTATTTTCATGCAATTGAGAGATGTCCACCTGTAAATCCTCTGTCCCCATTATAAAGACATGAGGCTGTTCTTAACGTTCAGTCAAAGTGCTATCTTTCCACAACATATCAATCTGAGCAGAAAATCTACCTGAGAACTTATGTATCTTTTCCTTAGAACTTGAGTGAAACCTTTGGTGTATGTTCCATGTATAGTCCAAGTGATGGTAGTATTTTTCAGGCTTCTTAATTCACTCCATATAACAAATATTAATGAAGAAATACCCCATTTGGAAGGAATATCTGGAAGCACCTTACTCTAATTATTACAGACATATGTCTGTTTCAAGAATAAAACATTAAATCATACTTAGTATGCTGATGTAATATATAACTCAGGAGTTAATAGGGAAACTATCATGATAAAAATGACACGTAAGTGTGGAGGATCACTGAAGAGCTACTGTCTCCCAAAAGCCTCATCCAATACCTGACCAGTCCATGCAGCCCAGGTGTCCAAGTTTGACAGAGTTTGATAGCATAATATGTAATAACATATCAGCCAAATGCCTGTTTAAGCAACAGGTATTCAGAAAGGCAAAATGAAAAAAATTTTGCCTGCAGCTTTTTAATGAATTAGCCAGAGCAAAGAGTCTGAAGCCAAACTGAAATTTTCTGAGGAAAGATTCTTGTTGCCACTTCCTTGTTTAAGAATAAAAATCAGAACTGAACCCTTTCAAATTTCTACCCCAGGGAAGTGCAAAGTCTTTCTGACTGATGGTTTCTTTTACTGCTTCTTATAATTCAGGTGTCCTACACAGGCAAGTAACTCCATCAAGTTATTTTTATTTCTTCAGTGAGCAGCAAGGCTAGAAACATCATGGTGAAAAAAAAAAATGACACCACTACTGTGTGAGTCCCAGAAAAGGTAGGTACAGCAAACACAGAAAGGAAAGGCTGTAAACTGAGTCACAGAAACAAGGAATAAGATTCACCTCTCCTACAATAAGTCTTCAGAATAAAGAAAAATTCAAGCAGGATTCCACCTGAATCAAGGTATTAGTGCAGCCTGAAGCAGCTGAATCAGACTTCAGATAAAGAGGGCAATGCATCTGTAAAAGTACATCCAGGGCCTCAACTTTAAATGAATAGAGAAAGTCATTAGTGTTTTGTTTTGTTTTTTTTTACTCTAAACTCATTGCTAAGCCTTTATCATTTAATCCTATGCCTTATATTATGAATGCAAGTTTATTTTTTTTATTACTATTTGGCCTTTTAGTCTACTTTATCATGATAATCCCCTTCATTTCTCCTCCATTTCTCACTTAATGGACTCCATTATTCAATTCTGACTTTTCTACTTTGCTGCTGCTTTTCTCTTGCCTGTGATGCAATCAGAAAATTTTCTAATGTTCACATGAATCTTTCAGTTACTCTGAAAACAGACTGTTCATCTCAAAGGCACAGGCAGAGACACTGTCAGAGACACAGGACTTTTTTTACATTACAAGAATCCTCCATTTTGTGGCTAATCCCTATTTCAGGAAGGGGTCTGACAACATGTTTTCTACACGAGAAGTTTGTAAATGCTGTCACCATTCTGTTTCAGTCAGGAGGGTTTTGGCTTTCTCCTCATCCTGGATCAATCCCCTATTTCCTTCCTTTATTCCCAGGATACTTTTAGCAGGTTCATTTTGAAGACTGCAGATGCATGTTCAGTGGGAGCAGCTCCACTTCAGAGCTGGTTGGTGAAATCCTTCTCTTTCACTTGCAGGTAACAGCTTGATTTGCTGTTCATCACAGAGCCACATCCCCACTCTCACAGCAGAGGGACAGCTTTCACTGACTCCATCAGAAGTTGTTGTCTTCTCTATTTGCTGACCTTGGTCTTAGGGCCCCTATCTCTGTACTCTGGGCTAATGCAGGCTCAGATAGATATAGCACCATCCTGTCAACTCTTACATGTTCCCCAAGACCTCACCCTGCTTTCTTCAGTATTGCCTTAGATTTTTATCTCCTCCCCTCATCGCAATATGACATCACGTAGCATACATGTACAATGCAGTCGAGCTGTCAAAAAACTCATTCCTTCGTACTGTCATTAATATTCCTCCTCAGCCCCACCTACCTCCTTCCTCTCACCTGTTCTCAGGTGGGTTACACTGATCATGTCCTGTAGTTAACAGCAGGTTTGAGCACTAGAGACTTCTGCAGGACACTGTCCATTTATACAAAATTCATCCTGTGACATGACATGGAACTTGTGCAGTGAAAGAGAGACAGAAGGGAGAGACGGGCCTGAATCACCCTCCAATTTGCAGATGCTGACTAGGATTAATAAACCTGAATTATTTGTCTTACTTGTCCCTTCCCAATCACTGGCACACTGAACAAATGGAGCACCTAATGACGATGACAGTCTTTTATGAAGTCCTGAGCTGGCTTCTGTTCTTCAAGAAGAGGTTCCCCTTCTTGAAAACATGTGCATAATGAAGAAAGATGCAACCTCCATGTATAACCTTGTAATAATGACTGCCCTAAGGAATAAAAACCACATAGCTGGTACTTCAGTGCTCTTGAACTTCAGCAAGTTGTGAAGCCTTATTCAATTGCTGCATCTGCCTTCTCACTTTACAAAAGGCCAAACCTTCTTAATAGAAAATACCATATCTTGGTCCTACTGCTGTAGTGTCCTTTTAGTTACATTCTTAACCTTTCCCAGGTTAAGTCTTTCTACTCAGAAGCTTTCACGTTTTTTTTTTCTCTGAACCAGATCTTAATGCCACTTTTGAGTTCAACAGTCTTTTAAGCATGTCTTGATTTTTATCCACTGAGTTCTCAGCACATTACATATTCTTTCAAACATTTTTCTTTTTATTGACCAAGACAGTGAATAAATCATGGATTTACCTAGAATTTTAAAACTGTGTTCTAAATCTTTGAGTTAAATCACTTCAATATGCACGTTTATACTAAATATATAGTTATCTCCTTAAAGAGTTACAAGACCAACAACCCAATGATTTAAGTTCCAGCTCTGCAAGGCATACCTCATTAATACATAGCAAAAAGAGCCCTTTATCTTTAGAAAGTTTCAAAAGGATTGTTTTTATTTTTTATAGTTTCTGTCATGCCAGAGAATTCCAACTGCCATTTCTTCACATTTATAGCTAAGCATCCGCACCTTTTATGTTAGAGCAATCTGCTTGAGAATTGGCCATCACATATTGCAATTTCCTCTGAACAGGTCCAAACTTTCCATAGAAACTAGTATAACACCTAGCAAAGAGTAAATTGCTGACGAAACACAGACAACAAATAGCTGTGGGGATATATAAAGAACATATTGGAGGCAGAATACAAAGTGTTTTCAAGAAACAGAAAGTCTACTCATAATGCTAGATATTATACTCAAGTCTCTTCTTTAAAAAGCTTACATTTTAGTATCACTTTTTGTGTATTTTTGTATTCAAATTTAAATGGATATGCTATACAATAGAAAAAAATACACATTACATGAGAAGAGGAAAAGACTGAGGAATAGTTCTTAAGTATTTCTTTCTCTGTGCTGAAGCTGACAGTTTCAGTGAAAGAAGTCAAGTCTCTAATATTTTTCTGCTCCCAGCAGGCTTTTGACATTAACTTAAAAGGAATTTAAATAAATATAAAACCAAAGAGGAAAAAATAAAATAGCACGTCTGATTTACTTTTACATTATTCCAGATTTACACCAGTTTAATTCTATTAATTTCAATAGAGAGAGAATGGGACAAAATTGGACTAATGAAGTGTTGAATCTGGTCTCTCAAAACATATTACACAAGAAAAACAACATATTTTCTTCTAAAACAATGACTTACATGGACTTTTCATTACATGTTCATGGGTGTTTTGAAACACAGTTGCTACAAGATAGTCTCTCTTCACTCTCTAATGTATTTGACCTTCAGTTTTGTGCACTGGTGAAGGTAGTAAACTGTATTACACTTTGATATCAAAAAAAAGTTTGCTGTAGTTCCTAGTCTTCACTGAGATTAGAGGTCTTCTGATATAGGTACCTGGCACTACAGAATTAGTTACTTTCACAAACACACAAATAACAATCACTCACAATAGACTTCTAGCATTTATTGAAAAAAATATTTCCAGAAAGCAATCTGGTGTGTTTGGAAGTAGGACAGACATCATTACTTTAAAAAGAAGAGGTTCCCCAAACAGTGTAACAGCCAAGAAATCTGGCTCGGTTTATCAGTAGTTGTAGTGCCTGGGATCAAAGAGAACTGCAGGAACAGGAATTCCAATTTTAAATGTGGTGACCATTGTCGCACCCTTTGGAAAACAATATTCTCAACAGCCACAGATTTACACCTCTCTGTGCCAGATAAAGTTAAGGAAAATTCAATGGCTGCTTCAGCTAGGTGGGCAGGAGCTCTGGAATGATGGGCTTGGTACCACGGGCATTCTGGATGAGGACACTACCACACAGAACATGGTCAAGAGATGAGCATTACAGTGGAGCCCCCATCCAAACTGCTATCTCATGTGGAAAAAGTAACAGCTGTAAAAAGGAATTGAAGTCACCATAGACAACCAGCTGAGAACTCCTACTGTAACGTTACTACATGAAGAAATGTTTTATATAGTCTTTGACTGTTTAAAATGGGATATTGACAAGTGTAAAGTTCCTACTTTTCCTTCATATATATGGGATCTCTGGCAGTTAGTGTCCCTTTCTGGTGTCTCCATTTCACAAAAATTCACAGAGAAATCTAAAATGGTCCAAATAAACTCCAGAAATTTTTGATAGCTTGAGAACCTGCAATTTAAAGTTCCTTTGTCTGTAAAATAGCAACATATTTAGTATATAACTGATTTGGACATTAAGGGTTGCAGCTGTAGTCTAAGTAGTCTAGAAATAGCCAAAAAAGAATTTCCTGCAGGCACAAGATATTTTCTGCTAGTAGAACTGGTAGAAAATTTCTACCAGTAGAAATTTCTGCAAGTCCCATTTCCCATTTTGGTGTAAAAGGGAGGCTGGGAAAATGTGTTATACCAAGTAGAATGGTGACACAAATGAGAGCTGCTCCTCACTAGTAGGACTGGGACTTGAAGTTGAACTGAATGAGTCACTACAGACGTGCCACCATCCCTAGCTCTCATAAACAGAGGATTGGGAGTATCACCTAGTTTTAGGTATAGTTACAGAAACACTGTAACAAAAGCAGCTACAGTGGATCATGAATAATATTGTTATGCAGGTAATAAACTAATCTTCATTTTTTAACCTTAATTTGGAAGTAAATGATTAGGTTAGATGCTAGCAATCAAACTCAAATTTGCTTTAATGTGAAGACAAAAGTATAAAGCAATTTAAAAGAACAGTTAAGGATCTAGAAGGCATATCCCATGAAGATTAAAACCAGAATTTACCACTAAAGTCAATGTATTTGCACCCAGCTGTAGCATCAATTTTCACTTACTGGAGAGAAACAAACAAAACAATCCTATTTTCAGGCTGGACAGCCAAAATCGTCAAGTGGTCAATATTATCATTCTTCTCTTATGCTCACTTGCTTGTAAATGCATTCTTAAAAAACATAACAAGTATTTCAGCTTTCTGACTGTAGTGTATAAGAGAAAATATCTTTCAAACACCCTATACTCTTCTCCACAGAATATTTTTCACGTGCTAAGCATTCACCCAACTCTCAATGAAAAATGCTTGTTTTCCCTCTCACAAATCCTTTAAGATTTACAATACAGCTTCACAACACAGGCCCAAGGAGGTTTCCAGATTAAGAAGCATTGGTGCATGCTGTTTGTTAATCGGTGTGTTGTACAACACTGTTAAACAGCACTATCACAGGCTGCTAAGCCCAAGGTCTAGAGCTCTCTTCAGATACCGATTATGTGGTTGTTAAAAGGCAAAGCTGTCGTTTCATTCAGCAACGGTGTAAAATATTATTTCTGTGTTATCAACAAGAACCTATCACTGGTAAAACCAGATCAAATATGAAATTGCATTTGCAATACTTAATAAATTCTTTAAGCAAAGCTGTATGAATCTATTAATCAAGTGACTTGCTAAGCAATAAGGTAACATTGATTCAGACAGACTTTTAAGAAAGAAGTAGCTTTGATAGCGATTGCTTCCTTTTGATATGGCTGTAATAATAGTCCTGTAAATCTCTACCAGATACCTGTAAATAGCAGCAGTACCTTAAGCTGTAATTATCACAGACACACACTCAGTTAACAGACACAACACCTTGCTACTAAAATAACAGAAATATATGAACACCTCACATTAATGTCCTTATTCCTTACATATAGTAGCTCCTTTGTAAAGTAAAATACTCTGGGTGAAATATTTGAATTAAACAGGGGATGGGGAACTGTCATTTCACAGAATCGTCTGTGTATTTTCAATAGCAATGAATACTCTTTAGTACAGTTGCCTGTTGTAACACAAAGAATTTTAACGAACATAAACAAATTCCTACTCAACTACAAGTAGCTATCCAATCCTTTTAATTCTTTTACTTCTGACTTCTAATAAATATAAATTATCCTTTACATAGTTGATACCCACTCTCTTCCTTTCAGCAAAGCCTTGCTTCTGAATCAGGTTTCCAGCAGAGCTGATTGAGAACTAAATGAAATAAACAGAATTACCTTTACCACGCTGCTTAGTATTTGACACCTACCCTGCTCTTGTCATTTTTCCCTCACTCCTCACCTCTTCCACATGATATTCCACTTCTCTTCCCTGACTATCCTCTTGCCCAAATCTGTTTAGCAGATCCTTTTCTTTATCAAACTCAGAATGAAACTGACATTCACACTTGACTTGCTTTTCAAACACCATCTGTGGTAGGACTGCAGAAATACAAGAGCTGATCTGGCTGAACACGTTTATGTGGATGTGCACAAGATATATGTAAGCTTCTCTTCCCTTAATGAAATTTCTGTGGTTCACGGCAGCACAATTATCTTCAAGTAATCTTGTAGCAAAATCAAGCCTTCTACTTTCAAGTAAGAATAACTACAAAAGCTTTAAATGAATGTCTATGCAACATCTTTAGGACAATTCAGTTGTAATTGCACCATCTTATCCCATCCCACATACCTGCAGCAAAATATACTACCAGCCTTTTGGCAGTTTAGAATCTTTGCCCACAGGTATACTCCTTTTATTAATTTATTACACCTGAAAATCAAATTCATTTTTCAGCATGTTGAGCATTTTAGAATTGATGACATTCTGCAAAGTTCCATGTGTTCCTCAGTAAGAGGCTTAGTCATGCCAAACATAAGGTTTCTTAAAATGTAAAGATCTGGCCTTAAAATATATTCAAGGAAAAAAAGGGAAAAAAAGAAAAGAAAAAATAAATAATTTTGTTCTAGTCATACAAGACCCTATTCTTAACCTATCCAAATGGCAAACTTTTTGTGTGTGTGTGTTTACTAGAATTAAACTCTATTTGAGCACAAGCCAAATATAAACTCTCAAAATATTTTTTTTCCCCCAAGAAGTTAGACAGAAAAATATTGAAAGCAAACCACTATGTGGCCAAACAGACTCTTTGAAGTCCCTTCTCATCTAATCATTTTCTGTAACTATTCTATTTATTATAGTTTTAATTCTGTCTCTTCCCCCAATAAATTTAACAATTTTTAAAAGAACAAAAGTTTACTTTTCAATGTCCACATTTTACATTCTTCTTCAAATTTTCCCCATCAGGAAAAATTCTTATCACAGCAAGGGAGAGCTTGTTGGTAACAGAGCTAAATATCCAAAAGGAAATATATTCATTTTAATGATAATACTAAATCATATTTCATAACTTAGTATTCAAAGCACGTTACAAGTATTAATTAGCTTTACCATCCCCCCTGTGATGTTATTATAATGCTTTTACACAGGAAAAACCAGACAATTAATTAACCCAAAGTCATATAAAACTCAATGCTGGAGCCAGCATTGTAATTCCTGAGCACCCTCACTGCTTACCCTGTGTCCTTCTTCCATGATAGCCTCTATTTTACAAATTACTGCATAATTAGAGGGGTACTAAATTTCCACCCATTTACTTTTAAATGAGGTCATAAAAAATTAAGCTTATATTTTTGCTTTATAGATCTCAAATTCACATTTACTTTTTGCTTTATGAATACAGCAAGTTCCTAAATTCCCTAGAGTTCCCCGTAATATTCCTAAAGGAGGAAGTGACACAGAAAACTGCAGCTGTTAGGCAATTAATTAGGTATAGCAAAGTTTATTATCCGTTTAATTCTATCCCTTTAACTCTGGTTTACTTCTGTCTCCACCTAAACTCATCAGCACCTAAGGCAAAGGCCTGAACATTACTAACCAAGATAGTCCACATCTGTGGACAGTTTAGGCATAAAATGTCCAGAAAAGGACATCCCCCTTGCCCAGTAATGACCTTAAATTTACTTGAATTAATAACAACACAGTTAAAAATTAATTCCAGGGGAACTAGCACTGCAGTGAAAGCCACTCGGATCTACTGCAGTCTCAAAAAAATTGTAATTTTACACACCTCAGGAAAAGATGTATCTGCATTCAGCAGCCTGAAATCACACGTACATAGATGACAAATGATTTTAATTAGCAGGTTAGTCACTAAAAATTCACAGTAAGAGCAATGCTAACAATGCTACAAACCTGAGATTTTTCTGCTTTTTAACACTACAGATACTCTAATGGCATGGTTTGTTTTCATATCAAATTTTCATGCTAAATATGCTTAAAAGCCTCCCCTGAACAGCATACGCTGGCTCATATCCAATTTTTAAAAAGGTGATATTCAAATCCAATTCTACTTTTTGCTATATACTCTTTTTAATGAGCACAGAGACACATAGCATCTACCATGCAGAGTGAAATCTGTCTCCTCTAACCTCTCCCAAAATCTATATTTTCTAAGAGTTGTGAAGGTTGACAAGTTCTTGGCATTTCTGGGTCAACCTCTCTTCATATCGTCTTAATTTTTACCAACTGCTGTCTTTATTGGGAGTCTCCTTGTCTTGCTGCATACTTTCCTATGGAATAGTAATGTCAGCTCGAATTTTGTCCCTGCCTTGCCATGGACCTGATCTAGTGACCACTTTTCATACAGGAGTGCTGCCTTGGCCTCCCTAGCCTGCCTAGTGCTACACCAATGCCTCCATGGTGGGTGCCTGGTCAGGGAACAGCTCTGGAGACCTGGTTTAGCCCCATCATGGGTATATTGGGGTCTTCCAGAGCTGTGATGTATGTGAGCAGATTTGAAGTTAACTGACACATCACTTCCAGACATGGGATATGTTTTGCCACATGTGTGATTTAAAGCTTGAAATTCCATTATAATGTTGTGGTTATCTATCATAACCATTCCTTACGTATGAAAAGATCCTCCAGGAACACCTGCAGAAAGCAGCTTTCTGTCCCGAGGTGTTCTGTTTTGGTTTTTTTCACTTTTGACTTTTCTCTCAATGCAAAGCCATACTCCTTGGTAGAAGTTTATGAGGTCCTTAGACCAGACAGATTTCCCATATATATTCTATGTTGGTTTTGTTTTGGTTTTTTTTTTAATGTGTGTGTGTGTATATATATATATATATATTCTATGAATATTTTCAGAATCCTTTCTTCAGTGTTCCCTATATATAACTTTCTTCTGAAGGGAAAGTTTATGGCAGCATACTTAAAATACCTCTAGTTTAGGTAAAACATTTAATTGCTCTACAGCCATTGATGGAAATGACAACTTTTATGTAGAGCCACTCAAAAATATAAACTATTTTTCTGTGAAAAATGTTGAACAATTCTTTTTGTTCAATTTTCACTGATACTTTTGTCAGCAATATAAAAAAATGCTTTCAGGTTACACTGCTATTTGTTTTCTTTTTCTCACTCACAAACTAAATATATATTGAGGAATATATGGTTATCTTTTTTTTTTTTTCTTAGGGAATCACATTGGAATAAATGAATATTCTCTGAAAAGCTGTCCTCCTTTAGTAATTTTCCTTTCAAAAACAATAACAACAAAACTACTTCAGTGATAACATTTTTCCATCACTTGAGATTTTTCTCTGTTAAAAAGTACTTGTTAGACTTAAGAAGAAATTTTAGAATAAATGTACCTATTTTAAAAATAATTTTTTTTATAATTAAAAAAAACATATTGCTGATTGTTAGTATAATGAACTTAACATAACAAAAGAAAAAAAAAAAAGGTCCCAAATTTCAGAGACTCCAGCAATCAGGGTCTAGGGAAGGAGGAAAGGGAGAAAGGGGGAAAGGGGGAAAAGGGGAAAAAGGGGAAAAAGGGGAAAAGGGGAAAAGGGGAAGGGAGGGGAGGGGAGGGGTTTGCATAGCATACATACAGTTATGAACACACAATAAAACACAATGAAACATGTATGTACATATGCAGAAGCACATATAGTGCGAGGAAACATAGTAGTTATTCAAAACAGAGGTGGTAATATTTCTGGTTTTTGTATTTATTCACTAATCCAAGAGAAGCAGATTTATCATCATCAAGGACACATTCCCCACATGATTCACCCTGTAAGTCCCTGCTAAATGTTGAGAAAAGCAGTGTCCATTCTAAAAGAAAAGGTGACATTTTCCCTGGACAAAATGTAAGCAGCTTACTACCATGATCAGCAATGTATCAATGAAATACTTACATTGATTTAAATGGGCAAATAAGCATGCTCACTGAGCATTAAGATTGACAAAGCTTAATAAGCCAAAAGTAAGAAAAAAATTGTATGTGTTTACATAATTTTGCAAAGCTTCTAACAGACTTCAGTTCTCTTCAGCTTTTCATATTTTTTACAGAAGGATCAGGTTAAAGGACAGAACTAGTTTAAAAACAATTTTCCATAGTTTAATATCTATAACATTAAGGCATGTTAGAAGCAGAGCTGCCTGCTCCAGCTGCTCCAGTCCAGGGCTCCCCTTAATTGACCACTGGAGCCCCTGCCTGGGCTGCAGGACATGGATGCTGCTTTTCTGGGTGTGGGTTCAACCAGTCTCAAAGCTGCACACATAGTCCAGAGACACACACATAGGAGACACTGACACAGCCGGTCACACAGACTGACACAGACAAGTCACTGCCTTCAGCAGCACCCAGATACAGGACTCACATAAAACACAAACACAGATGGCCACGTCCCCTCCTCTTCCTGTAGTATCTTGATAGCCCATCAACTAGCATGAGTGGTGAGGTTTGTTTCTTGTCATTGTCTCCATGTTTGTTTTCCTACATCTGTTTGTCCAGATATTTGTTTCTGGTTTCCAATTTTCCCCCTTATTTTCCCAATTTCCAGGGTTCCCTATCAGATAACCTCACTGAAATAAACATCCACAGACTCTCTCACACCCTCATCAATAAGTGTGACTGATCAGGCTTGGTTCTTGTCACTGCCTCCTTCATAATTTTTTTGTCAGGTTTGTGTTGTTTCTGGCTTCCTCCTTTTCTTATTATCTTTTGTTGCATTGAAAAAGATATCCTTGACCAGATAGCCTTAAGGAAGCATACAGTCTTCTTCCACAAACCCTTACCTATACTATTTACAAAGTGCACCACAAGAAAACTGATGCAGTAATACCCTGCCACTCCTAACCCAAACTGTGAAATGACTTCTGTAGCTATCATCCTTACCCTCTAGAAAATATCCTGACTCCATGCACTAAGTAACACCAGCTCTACCCATTCTGATTCATGTGGGCTTTCTGTCATAGGCTTTCCAGGCTCACAATAACTGAAAAGGCAGCTAATATAATTTTGATGCCTCTTTTGCATTAGCAGATGATGGTGCACAGGTAGGCCAGGATAAAGGTTATTATCTGAAAGTGCAGGAACAGGTTCAAAATGGTCTCCAAAGTACAAAACTGGTAGTTCTAAAAGGAGTAAAGATTTTTTTTTTTCCCCTGTAGTCGGGTCAAGCACATAAAAGTTTATCCTGCAACAAGATTATTGCTTCTAAACAGTTAGTAACCAAGTGATGGGAATACTCAAAAAATCTCAGCATTTTGGTCAGAAACAGAATAAAGAGAATGTTTCTACCAAACTCCTTAACAAGAGTTTCAAAAGAAACAAAGGTTTCTGTGAATCTCTCCATCTCAGTTTCCTCATCATCATGTTTTGGGGAACAGAGAGAAAGGAAAAGAATACAACTTTGCATTTTATTTTTCTGCAGGAAACCTGTTTGTACAGAATTTTAGATAAAAATTTCCCAACATCTTTTAAAAATTACAAAAGTGAGGTACTTCTGCATGCAATACAAATTGCAGTCTGGTGTGCTTTCTTTCCTACAACAACACAAAAAACATACTTCTGTTGCTGTGTCAATCTCCAGTTATTTGCAGTTGTAGTTCTTATGTTTTTATTTTTCATCAGTAACAAACCAGTTGAAGTTTTCAGCTAGCATACAGCTCTTTGCATTAGCTGTGTCTACAGGCTGTATTCTGAAGTAGCTCCTCTGTTTTACTAAATACATCCTTCTGTATATGTACAAAAGCTTATGCGTATTCTTACTAAAAACCAGAATTAAAGGTCCATGAAAATGGATTCAGGTAGAACAAGATATTCACAATTCTTCAGAAGAATCTAAAGGCTCGATGCAAAAAGGATGGAAAATAATGAAGTCCTAAATTAGCCTTCAACTGTCCACCTGCTTCTGGGTTTTTTTTGCCCCACTAGGCAAAGGAGGACTGGCTGAGAATTTATTCTCCACCTTCATCTCCTGAATTTTCACTTATCTTTCCATTAAGAATTACAAGTAAAAAAAAAGAAAAGAAAAGAAAAAATAAACGCTTCCAGACAACCAAAGAAACAGAAACAGCAAAAGTGATCACAGAAGAACAAAAATGAAAACAGAACATTATGCAAAATCTACAATATTACAATTAATAGTAAAGAAAAACAGCTTCCTGGATATTTATTTTATGGTGCCACTTATGACTGCCTCAGACATGTGAATGTAACAGCCTTATCGTTCTGCTTCTCTGAGGAATGATATGGTAGCGCAAGTTTAACGGTTATATTCATGATCTTAAGGGTCTTTTGCAACCTAAAGTATTCTGTGATTCTATGATTCTATATACTAATGATTTCATAATGCATAATCTGTCATATCTCATTGCTCAGTTAATCCTGATTACTACTTCTTTGAACCTAAGGAGATATCATCAACAGCACATCTGATAAGAGCTGTCCATCACAGTCAGATTTTGGAAGGCTGATTCTCTTTGGCTGAAAATAAAATACTCATAGACTTAGTCTGTGTCTATTTATCCTTTGCAGTCTGGGAGCATTGAAATTCTTCGGTGATCTTGTTCATCCTTGTTGATTTATGTACTTCTTTCACAGAATGAAAGGAAGGGACCACTGGAGGTCATGTTGTCCAACGCCCCTGCTTAAGCAAGTCCACATAAAACTGGTTACAGAAAACTTTTGAATACCTTCAAGGATAGAGACTCCAAAACCTCTCTGGGCAGCCTGTGCTAGTGCTTGGTCACCCTCACAGTAAAAAAGTGTTTCCTGATGTTCAGGGGGAACCTCCTGTGTTTCAGTTTATGACCATTTCCTCTTGTCCTGTTGCTGGGCACCACTGAAAAGAGCCTGGATCTGTCTTATTTTCATCCTCCCATCAGATATTTTCATACATTGACAAGACTCTCCTGAGCCTGCTCTTCTCTAGACTGAACAGTCTGAGCTGTTATAGCCTTTCCTTATAGGAGAGACAGCCTAATCCCTTCATCATCTTCTTGTTCCTTTGTTAGACTCTCTCTAGTATGTCTATGTCTCTTTTGCACTGGGGAACCTAGATCTGGACACAGTACTCCAAAGGTGGCCTCACCAGTGTTGAGAAGGGAAGAATCTCCTCCCTCTGTGTGCTGGCAACACCCCTCCTAATGCAGCCCAGGATACCCTTAGCTATCTTTGTGGCAAGGACATATAGCTGGCTTATGTTCAACTTAGTGTCCACCAAGACCCCCAGGTCCTTTTCTGCCAAGCTGTTTTCCAGCTGGACAACCCCCAGCTTATGTTGGTGCCTGTGGTTGTTTCTCCCCAGGTGCAGGACTTTGCACTTGCCCTTGTTGAACCTCATGAGGTTTCTGTCACTATATTTTTCCAGCCTGTCCAGGTCACTTTGGTTGGTAACACAACCCTCTGTTGTATCAGCCACTGCTCCCAGTTTTATATCTGCCAGTTGCCAAGGGTGCACTTTGACCCATTGTCTAGGTCAGAAATGAAGAGTTTAAAGAATATTGGCCCCTATATCTACCATGTGGGTTTACAGCTAGTTTCTGGCCTCCACATAGACTCTGTTCCTCTCATCACCACCGTTTAGGCCTGACCATTCAGTTAGTTTTCAGTTCACCTCACTGTCTGCTCATCCAGCCCCTACTTCAACAGTTTAAATCATCTAAGACGATAGACTTCTTAACACCACAAAGTGTCAGCAGGTCTATTCCAAGTCTGCCTACTCAAATGAAAAAAGAAAATAAAACAATCTTCAGCCAACCTCCTAGCATTAAAACATCAAAAGATGGAAGTGGACTGAATCGAAACAAAAAAGCCCAGAGGTTCTTTTGGAGTATGTTGTATATCAGGTTGGTTTTCAGCCTCACTTGGAGGAAATCCCATATCTGAGACTCCAGCTAGAGTAACTGGCAGCTAAATTTCCAATCAGAACAATGAATGTAAACAGTACCTTCCAGGCAGTTTCACATACTGCCACTCCACTCCTTAGCTTGGCACAAGCAGGAAATTTGTTAAGCTGTTAAATATTTGTGCTATTCTGGAACTCTGCCTTCTTGACTATAAATAAAGCACAGGTGTGCATCTAGCACAAAACAGAACGTGCCTCTGTTGTATTCTGACACTAAGTCCAAGGAGCATTGTTGCACCTGTAGTAGATATAATATTCATAAAGATGGAATATCATCAGGTTAGAATGACATTAATATGCGCATCCTGGCCTGACTCCTGCATTGTGATGCAATGTATCCACAAATAGTCCCTGCTGGAGTATATTTCACCAGACATTTATACACCTCCTTGGACTTATGCAGTGGCACAATGAGATGCAACAGCAAAAAGGTACAGCAAGGGAGATTCTGATAATATATTGAGAATAAAAGCTTGATTGGAGAAGGCCCTGGACAGCCAGATCTCAACTGACACAGCTTTGAGTGGGGGATTGGACCATGAACATCCAGAAGTCTCTTCCAAGCTAAATTATTATTTGATTCTGCCTCATTCCATCTCTATTCAGAATTTATGGCACATTCAGTTTTTTGACATAGTCTTGTTCATGCTCCACATCAGAAAAGATTGTTAACAGCTTATCCTGTAATTTACTGGCTGATGTGTACAATGACATGTTCTCTCAAACAGTTTCAGTGGTTGTCATAGACAGTCACAACTTTACCTGTCTTTCTCCTGTAAGTGTTGATAAGTAGTGAACACATAAGGCTCTATGTTACACAAGCAAAACTGAAAAAAGAATCATTGTTGAAGAGCCATAGCCATTACTAATGCCACTGTGAGTCTAAACAATTTTTGGTAAATAACATATGGTGTTGTGGCAGGCAGCTAAACACCACACAGCTCTTTTCCCACTTTCTCGAGTGGGATGAGGGAAAGAATAGGAAAAAAAAAAAAAGTCCTGCTTTGGAGTAGTCTGCCTCATCCACTTCTTCCCTTAGTAGGGGAAGAGGTTTTTTCCTGTACTAAACAAGCTGACTTTTGCTTCCAGCATTTCTTCTTGTGTATAGGGATGGCTGACACCAGCATGGGTTGGTTCTCTGGTTCAGCTGCAGAGCCTGTCACGAGGGTTGAAGTAGGCTCAGTGCCTGTTGTTTTGTTGTCAGATCCAGAGACCTCTTGCCTTGAGGGTACTGAATAATGCTGAACTAGGATATTAGAAATTCTCAAGAGCTATTGCAACTTGCCTAGAAGAGAACGGGGAGGTGAAAGGGGGCGGAGGGGGGAGGAAGTATCCCCCCCATAACTTGGGTCTCCAAGGAGAAAAGGTAAAGAACTTAACTAATAAATTCTGAGATATGGTTCCCAAAATACAGAGATTACTCCAATGGTCAGTACAAAAAATAACAGATTAGCCTCATGACCAGTAATTTTATCATACCATAAACCAGTGTTACACAGTAGAGCAAGCTGATAACCTTAATCCAGCCCCCAGAGATGATAAAGAGCACAACAGGGAACATAGCCAGCAAGTAAGGTGTTACATAAAACAACTCTGAGAACAAGCACAAGTCTGAGAGCAAATAAATCAACTTTGCAACCATTGACTATTAACTGAACAATGAATGCTTATAACAATTTTTTTTTTTTAACACACTCTGGTCAGATCCATCGTCATCCCAACCCTTTGGCCCCATGTTGGGTGACAAAAAGACCGTTGTGGTTTAACCTGGCAGGCAGCTGAACACCATACAGTTGTTTGCTCACTCCTCCAATAGGATGAAGGAGAGAATTGGAAAAAAAAGTAAAAGTCATGGGTTGAGATAAATATAGTTTAATAGGACAGAATAGGAAGGAATATTAATAATAATAATGATAATAGAATGTACAAAACAAATTATGCACAATGAAATTGCTCATGACCTACTGACTGATGCCCAGCAAATTTCTGAGCACCAGACCCCCAGCCGGATTTTCCCCTAGTTTATACACTGAGCATGACATCATATGGCATGGAATATCACTTTGGTAAGCTGGGGTCAGCTGTCCCAGCTGTACACATCCCAGCTTTTTGTGCACTCCCAGTCTACTCACTGGTGGGGCAGTGTAAGAAGCAGAAAAAGGCCTTGACTCTCTGTAAGCACTGTTCAGCAGTAACTAAAACATCAGTGTGTTATCAACATTATTCTCAAACTAAGTCCAAAATACAGCACTATGCCAGTTACTAGAAAGAAAATTAACTCTGTCCCAGCCAAAACCAAGAATTATGGTCTTAGTCCTTATTCATCAGCTGTTTTTAATCTAAGTATTTATTATTGTTCCTCTCAAAAGTAACTTCTCTGGTTTACATATAGTTAATCTGCACACAGTAACCTCAGACAAGCAAGTGTTCTAAAGTTTAAATAAGTACAAACAAAGGCATACTTATGAAACAGATTTCTAATATTATCTAAAGAATTAGGAATGTGTTAAATGGGTCATTAAACCACACAAAAGGAGAAAGAGGGAGATGTATAAATATTAAATCAATAATTTATTATGCAGAATTGTCAAACAGGTATCTTCTCTGAGCAGATTTCTATTAATAATGCAGAGGACATGCTGTATCTCCTACAGTAACACACCTGGCATTTTCTTTCCTACATAGGTCTTTTTTTATGGGGTGATTATGCTCTTGAATGTAGGGAATACATACTACAGGCAAAACCTATTGTAAATTAAAGCTAACATTATGTAACAAATTAACTAAGAAAAGGGGATTTAAAACCCCAAGATGTTTTGTTAATTCCATGTGGCAGGGCAAGGATTTTGATCCCTGGCATTTCCCATATGAAGGGTAGTTAAATGAGCTCTGCAAGACCTTTACGAGCTTTAGAAATGAGACCAAGGAAGAGACGCTTCCATGTGGTGATCCTTCTTGTGCCTCTTCGGGCCATCATTCAGGAGAGGAGAGGGAGGGAGGAGACAGACATCATTCATGACTGCCATTTGGAAACAAGGTATAACAGCTCCTCCATCTCAGGTACATAATCTGACAAAAATTTAGAGGGAACAGGTGATGGATATCAGCTCTAAGAGGAGAAGTAAAGGCACCTTGTCACACTCCGAAACCCTACTTCTTTTCCTAAATTCCTACTTCTTATCATACACATGCTCAAATATAAAATTAAAACTAAAATCTTTTTCTGTGAAAGTCTGGGAGATACAGGAGAAATCCCAAAATCAATACAGCATTATTTCAAGATAGGCTCTGCTGAGACACATATTTCTTGATTATTTCTATATTTTTTCCACCTGTCAAAAAGTATTCAAATTAATATACAGCTTCATCTCCTTCGTGACATCCTTCTGAATTTGTGGATTTGCATCTGAATCACTTTCTAGGTTAATCACGTCTTGGGTTTCCAGTTTGTAAAAACACAGAGCTTTAGCGAATAGTAATAGAAAAAAACTGTTTGATGTAATCCTAAAATATAAAAGAAAAGAAAAAAATTCACATAGGGCAGTCAACCCAACATATGTCACAAAAAAAAAAAAAAATTGTGCTAGATGAAATTACATCTGATTGGAAAGGTTTGATTAATCCTCTGTGTTAAACATAAGCTTTTAGTTGAGGTACGCAGTTTGGCAACATTACAAAAGCCTGACATTTTTCAAATGGACAGTGTTGAGGTATGTTGTAAAACCGTAGGTGTTATCTACAAATTTTCCACCCTCCTGTGTAGACTAGTGTCCCTTGTCACATCGTAACACCCATTTAGGAACTCGTTTTTCAGTTTAATAAAGGAATAGCAATTCTATAACAAAAGATACATCCTTCTGAAGTATTCACTTTGTGAGAAGGAATGGCAACGCAAATGTACCTAAGAATTTCAGTTTTACTGTACAAATACAAAAAACAGGGAAAGTGTGTATTTTTTTTAAACTGTTTATTTATTTTTTACAGATTTTAAAAGCTGTAGAAAAATCAGAAGCCTTTCACAGCAATTAATTTAGTGAAATAAAAGTGTCTACAGAAAATGTTCATTTTAAATACACAATTGAAATGTAGCATGCCAAAAGTCTGACTTTTTGGGGGGGAGAACCCATAATTATGGCCTTCCTTTTTATTAATAACTACATGTGTAACTGAAAGTAAACAAACAAAAAAAATGGTGAGAGCTATATATAATGTAGATTAATTTATCTCTCTTATTTTTCAGCACTTAACAAGACAAAGCTCCTACACAGCTGTGACTATAACCTCTCAAGAAATTTGTTTAATTACCTATTCTCTACATTAAGTAGAAGCTGTCGTTATTTGCAGACTCTGACTTCCTTATTTGCAGACTCTGACTTCCTTATTTGCAGACTCTGACTTCCTTTCAAGGTTATTTTTGGGACATGGAATTAAAGAAGTGTCTGGACACACAAACCGCCTTGGTATTTCACACTGATGTGAATTAATGAACCTTCAACAATGGGAAATTTAATATCTTCAGAGTTGAATGTAAATGCTAAATGGTTGCTTAGTAGAATACTAAAACATTTCTTCTCTCCAACCATCTCCTCTCTCTCCTTTTTTACTATACAATATGATAGCTACCAGTCACTTGAGGAGTTTGAGAAAAATTAGCTGCTGGTTAACGGACATTTAAGCACCTTAACATCCTCAAATTAGTGATAGTATGGTTGTGTTTAGTAATGAGAGTACCCATATGTCCATATACTACAAGCAATATGTCCATAACAAGATAGATGTTATTTTATCCCCAAGCAATTTGAAGATGTAATAAGAGGGTAACACACTGAAATATTTTTTTAATTAGGCACTTATGGGGGTTTCCTCATCATACTCTGATTTTAAATTATTCAGTGTTAATGGTTAGATTATCCATCCTTCATATTCCTGAGTTTTTACTCATGAAAATAGTCCTATTACAGAAGTATTTCTCATTGGGGAAGGAAAAAAAACCCTACAAAATTTTTAAGAAGAGCAACAACTTGCCAGCTCAGATATTATTGTATACATCAGATACTCCAGTTAGAGTATGAACTTGAATCCCAGTGAAGAAATTTAGTTGTACCATGTAAATTGATGAGCAAATATTTTAGACTAAACATTTTGAACACCAGATCATTGACAAATATATGAACATTGCTGTTCAGAATCTGTATTTCTAAACCAACAGTAGTTAATCTTATTATGGGAAAATATGCAACAATTCTGATTTGGTGTCCCATCAAACATTCTACTGAGGTGAGTTTAAGCTTTTGACTGTGGTCCAGCATACAACTTTGGATTCTTCAACTATTAGTTAGCTAAGGATTATTTAATCGGTTTGTTGCTACCGTGTTAGAACTTAATGATATGGGGCCAGTTCTACTTAACATCTTTATCAATTATCTGGATGAGGGGATCAAGTGTTCCCTCAGTAAGTTTGCAGACAACAACAAGTTGGGTGGGACTGTTGATCTGCTCGAGGGGAGGAGGGCTCTGCAGAGGGATCTCGAGAGGCTGGATTGTTGGGCTGTGGCCAGTTCTATGAGGTTCAATAAGGCCAAGTTCTGAGTCCTGTGGTTCAGTCACAACCCCATGCAATGTTACAGGCTTGGGGAAGAGTGGCCAAAAGGTGTTGGTCGACAGCCAGCTGAATTTGAGTCAACAGTGTGCCCAGGTGGCCAAGAAGGCCAATGGCATCCTGGCTTCAGGAATAGTGTGACCAGCAGGACTACAGAAGTGATCGTGCCCCTGTATTCGGCACTGGTGAGCCTGAACCTTGAATCCTGTGTTCAGTTTTGGGCCCCTCACTACAAGAAAGAGATAGTGTTGCTGGAGCATGCCCAAAGAAGAGCAGCAAAGCTGGTGGAAGGTCTAGAGCCCAAGTCTCATGAGAGTGGCTGAGGAAACTGGGGTTGTTTAGCCTGCAGAAAGGGAAGCTGAGGGGAGACCTTATCGCCCTCTACAACTGCCTGAAAGGAGGTTGTAGAAAGGTGAGTGTCAGTCTCTTTTCCCAAGCAGAAAATGGCAAGAGGAAACAGCCTCAAGTTGCACCAGAGGAGATTTTTAGATTGGATATTAGGAATACTTTCTTCACTGAAAGGGTTATGAAACATTGGACCAAGCTGCCCAGGGAAATGGTTGAACCACCATCCTTGGAGGTATTTTAAAGACATTTATATGTGGCACTTAGGGAGATGGTTTAGTGGTGGACTTGGTAGTGTTAGGTTTATGGTTGGACTCAATGATCTTAAGGGTGTTTTCCAATGTAGATGATTCTCTTCTATGATTCTGTGATATGTAGAGAGAAAAAAAGTAAAGTGATGAGATAATTCTTTAAGTACCAACACCTTAAACGCCATAATTAACCAGCTGAACAGCTACCCGAATTTAAACAGTACTTTCTGTTTGAACACAAGGATCAAAACTGTGTCTGAAGGGAAAATGCAGAAAGCTCTGTTTATTCCTGTTTTCTTTGGGAGAAGACAGCTTTCTTGCTGTGCTCTAACTTCAATCTCTGTTGAAAGTGGAATCTTAAAGTAAGAGATGTTACCCTGTCATGCATGTATTACACAATCAACTTACTCCTGCCAATTGAGAATTTTCTCAGTCTTTATTGAAAGTCATTCTCACTTGTGCAAACTTTAGATTACTTTGCATCTTGCACTTGCACTGTATTTAGTCATATGACTTGATGGAGTTCAGTGATTTTTTGATTAATTCCTAAACCAATATTGTATGCATAAAGAAGCAGAAGATACTATTTTTATGGTCTTTTAAAATCATGTGTACTAATACAAAGTGACCTAACATGCAGTTATCTAAAGACATTATAAACAAAAAGAAAAAAAAAAGGAAAAGAAAATGTAGCTGGTTGAATTAATTAAAACGATAAAAATCAGACTCCTTTTAAAGAAGAAATTAGCAAAAGTAGGCAGAAAAAAATGGTAGGCACAAAATAGAGCACAGTGCTACAAAGTGGCAGTCAGAACAGACTTCTGAAGGAGATTAAGGCAGATAGGAGCTAACACAGAAGCACAGATGGAAAAAGTCTATGAAAATCCATGAAAATTCTTCCAATGAGAACATACATAATCACTTTCCAATCTGGAGTCAGTAGAACTCATGTGAAAAGTATTTCCAGTCAAGCTTTTAAGTTACTCACATTATCTAGTCATATTATTTTTTCCTTTATTTACATACAGGGAACTACAAGATCCCAAATGGTTCTTTCCTCTAAACTCCTTTTCTTCATAACCACCTTATCCACATGCCACCCTCTTTAGTGTGTTTCCAGTCCAGTTCACAAAAGAAAGGCTAAACACAGATCACAGAACACACTGCTTTCTGTCAAATTAGTCCTTGTTAGAGGACTGGTAAAAGCACAGGAAGAAGAACAAATGCTGTCATTCAAATTTTAAGCTGTGCAGCACTGGGGGTTTCATGAGTGAGAGTTTAGTTTCCTCCTCCTGTCCACTTACTAGCTTTCCCAAATGCAAACACAACCTACTCATAAAGCTGAATCTGGACTATTTTGCAATGAACAGCAGACATAAGTGGTAGCTACTGATGGAAAAGTGAATCTGTTTAAATCCTTCCTACTCAAAATTATTCTTACACAAGCAGTGTTGGCTTCGGGCATTTAAACACCTTTCTGACTAGCCACCAGTTGACATGCAGTATGTACATAAAACATTCCTGAAGGTAAAAACCACAGACTTAATTTTGCTTTTGGAGTTTGTTTGAATTTCAACACTCAAATCAAATTCTTAAAAGGTTGGTTGAGCTTTCTTTTACAGGCTCCTAACTTAAGCTCTATTTTACACTACAACTCCTTGAATTCATGAGCTTAAATCAGAATGGATGAGTAGAATACTCTCTCAAAAAAATATACGAAATAGTAATTCCATAGTGCAAGACCCCAGAAATCAAAAAACTGATTTCAATTTAACAGTGCATTTCAATGAGCTTCAAATTTTTTGTGAATCTAGCTAACGCATACTTTACCCATCACAGCATTCAGTCAATTTACCTCAGCACAGCATCATAAATCTAGGCCTTTTCAACAATGCACATAGCTGTCCTTGCTTTGATATACAGTTTTACTGCTTGTTGTTATCCACTGAATTTTTAAACTTTTTCTTCGATTCATTTATTTCACCTCCTCCCTCATCTTACTCATTTAAGAAAATGGCTACAGAACTTCTTTTAATATCTTCAGAGACACAATGAATTCTTACCAATAATTTGATTTTCCTTTTAAAGAAGGATTAGATCAACATTTACAATTGGTCTGGGGCTGTCACCAAAGCTTCTATATAATAGAAAAAAACATTATTTACCTATTAAACCGTCCAGTAAGAGGAAAAATAGTGTGGTTGAAAGTTAACATCTGTGTGGTGGATCATGTAAGAGAAAAGAACAAAAGGAATTCACAGTCCCTATTAGAGATTACTAAATCATTAAGAAAAACACAAACACCTCTATGACACATTAATGATGATTTTAAAGAATCATATTCTCTTACTGCTGTTTAATGAGAAATTCTTAGGAGTTTTAAGGGATAGTTCTGATTAAGCTTTTACTTTGCATTTTGTTTTCACAATAATCTATAGCAATAAATACTGGTTGTACTAATGTTCTTAGCACAATAGCTTCACAAGTATACCACAGTAAAGATACCTCTAATACTGACTGCAGAGCTTTAGGAATGAGAAATTCCTGTGGAATTCAGAAACAGACCCACTCGCAGCCTTTCTACTTTACATCATTGCAAATTTATGTGAATCCTAGGTAATTTTATTTTCCACTCTCCCACGTATATGGTAAATAAGTTTTGTCAATAAACAAATTAAATATTCATTTTCATTGTTTTTCTTCAAGCAGTCCAATGGCAATTATTGGACTATTTATAGCTATTATAGCACTATTTATACCAAAACAGAGGAATACTGGTAATATTTCTGGCATTTTTTCCAAATGGTCTGTCAACTCCTAATGTATTTCTGCTTTGTCTGTCAGTGTGATAATTCTGTGTGCTGCAGTTGATTCCCCAAGTCTCTTCTACTGCAATGATGTAGAAAAGCATCTTCTGAGAGTCTGACACATGCCAGGCATGGCCAGATGGCTGTATTATGGGAAAACCCAGCAAATTTTTCTCTTGAGATGGAAGTGGAGATTAAATATCTTACAGCTGGTTCACCTACCATGCAGATTGCAAGGATGATCAAAGCATATGAGTTAGTTCTCAGGTAGTCAGCTGCAGTTCTGGAGGCTGCCTGGGGCAGTTAAGAGGAGTATGTGGCTGTGTGACAGTGCAATCCCTTGGGTACTGCAGGGGACACCTCTTCTTGTGTCTTGTGAATTTACAGCCTAGCGCTTGCTTTCTTATCAACTTTTCCTTCTATTTTCTTTTCCATATCTCTCTTTTTATGTTGTCATTTTACTTTAAAAACCTATTTTATTTACCCTTTATAGAAAAGATAAGCAGTGACACCCCCATCATATTTGTTAAAAACTTCCCACTTGAAACTGCTTACAAGTCTATGTGACAAGGAAAGCAGCCAGAAATTATGCCTACTAAAATCTGTTGTGATGAACTTACTGTCAGGTTTTCTGTGAGAAGCTGAGGTAAGCACTGTCTTTAAAATAAATTAACAGGTAATGATGTAAAACACTTCATGGGGCAACTACAAAGCTAAACATCAAGGTATCTGATGTTTAGATGACAACTGCAGTGCTAACTCAATATTTGTCAGTCTGAAAACCTGAGTCACAAGTTTCTGGTGAACCTGCATCTGCAGGGATTTGAGCCCTGGACTACTGGTTCAAATAAAACCTCTAGATGGATGGGAAACTGTTTGGATTACACTTATTATTTGCTTGTCTTCCTCCACAGTAATTTTAAAAAGCTTTTTGCCACTTTCAGCATTTTGGGGGGTTGATTCTTTGTTCTAAACTCCAAACTAGTGTTGACTTGCAGGTCTCCAGCATCACCTGGTGTGAAGCACAGGTGCTGCATAACATTACATAGTTTTGTAATATAAGGCTGGACTTAAGTTGTCTCCCCTCAGGATGCAGACCAGGATGCAGACGAGCTATCACTCACCTTTATCAAGGTGTCCTTGTGGTCACTAGGACAGTTTTTCTTACAGGACTTAAACTAAATGTTATGTGTGAGTGGTGTGGAAGAGGAATTAAATTTCTGACAGTTCTCTTTTAAGCTCCTTAAACACAGATAACCATGAATGAAACCTCTTTATCTGTGACATGAAAACATTAATTGATATCCAAAGGCCATTCTAAGCCAGTTTATTTTGTGGCACAACTGGCAAAATGTGATATTCTGAAAACAGACTTGAAAAAACTGAAACCTCATCCCAAAACTAGGCTAGACTTTTAAAAACAAAACAAGATAAAGCAAAGCAAAGCAAAACAAACAAACAAAAAAATGGCCTTTTTTTTTCTTTTCCATACTTATCCTAATAGTGCATTCTGTTTGACATTTTTCCTTTTTTTCTTTTTTCAATTAAATTTAGATTATGGTTAGATAACTATTTGACTAGGGTTTTATTAAAATTGCTGAACATAAGCATTAGTGCATATGCATTCTAGTGGAGAAACTTAACTGCAAAAGAACACATGGAACTTTGCATTTTAGTTTTGTTTGTCCTGTAATTATGCATTCTTTCTCAGCTTTTATCAGAAAAACCTGCCTATCATTACAGCCAATCCTATCGGTTTATATGTTCTGGACTGCAATATGGGTCCTGGAGACCCCCCTGAAACCTGGCTTTTGGAGGCAGTAAGGGTTGTCATAAGGGACATGTGCAGTTCTTGGGGTTGCCCTTCCTGCAGGATATTCAAGATATTCTATGCAACAAGACCGATAATAAAAATGAAGATTATAACAGAATCACAGAATAACAGAATGGCAAGGGTTGGAAGGGACCTCTGGAGATCATCTAGTCCAACCCTCCTGCTAAAGCAGGTTGCACAGGATATCATCCAGGAGGGGTTTGAATATCTCCAGAGAAGGAGACTCCACAACCCCCGTGGGCAGCCTGTTCCAGTGCTCTGTCACCCTCAAAGTAAAGAAATTTTTCCTCATGTTCAACTGGAACCTCTTATGTTTCAGTTTGTGTCCATTGCCCCTTGTCCTGCTGCTGGGCACCACTGCAAAGAGTCTGGCTCTGTCCTCATGGCATCCACCCTTAAGATATTTGTACGTGTTGATGAGATCCCCTCTCAGTCTTCTCTTCTTCAGGCTAAACAAGCCCAACTCTCTCAGCCTTTCCTCATAGGGGAGGTGCTCCGATCCCCTCATCATCTTTGTTGGTCTCCTCTGAACTCTTTCTAGGAGTTCTTCACCTTTCTTGAACTGGGGAGCCCAGAACTGGACACAGCACTCCAGGTGGGGTCTCACCAGGGCAGAGTAGAGGGGGAGGATAACCTCCCTCGACCTGCTGGCCACACTCCTCTTAATGCACCCCAGGATACTATTGGCTTTCTTGGCAACAAGGGCACCCTGCTGGCTCATGGTCAGCTTGTCGTCCACCAGGACTCCCAGGTCCCTCTCAGCAGAGCTGCTTTCCAGCAGGTCAGCCCCCAGTCTGTACTGGTGCATGGGGTTCGACCTCCCCAGGTGCAGCACTCGGCACTTGCCCTTGTTGAACTTCATCAGGTTCCTCTCTGCCCAACTCTCCAGCCTGTCCAGGTCCTGCTGAATGGCAGGACAACCTTCCGGTGTATCAGCCGCTCCTCCCAGTTTTGTGTCATCAGTGAACTTGCTGAGGGTACACTCTGTCCCCTCATCCAGGTCACTGGTGAATAAATTGAACAAGACTGGGCAGAGTACTGAGCCCTGGGGAACTCCACTAGCTACCTGCCTCCAACTAGACTCTGCCCCACTGAGCAGAACCCTCTGAGCCCTGTTGTTCAGCCAGTTCCCAATCCACCTCACTGTCCACTCATCCAACCCACACTTCTTGAGTTTCCCTATGAGGATGTTATGGGAGACAGTACCAAAAGCCTTGCTGAAGTCAAGGTAGACAACATCCACTGCTCTCCCCTCATCTCCCCAGCTGGTCATGCCATCATAGAAGGCTATCAGATTGGTTAGGCATGATTTCCCCTTGGTGAATCCATGCTGGGTACTCCTGATCATCTTCTTTTCATCTGCGTGCTTGGAGAAGACACCCAGAATGAGTTGTTCCATCACCTTTCCAGGGACAGAGGTGAGACTAACAGGCCTGTAGTTCCCTGGGCCCTTTTTGAAGACTGGAGTGACATTGGCTATATTCCTGTCCTCAGGCACCTCTCCTCTTCTCCAAGACCTTTCGTAGATGATGAAGAGTGGCTCAGCAATGATGTCTGCCAGCTCCTTCAGCACTCGCGGGTGCATTCCATCGGGGCCCATGGACTTGTGCATGTCCAGCTTCCTTAAAAGATCCCTAACCTGATCCATCTCGACCAAGGGAAGGTCATCCTTTCTCCAAGCTTGCTTGCTTACCTGCCAGGACTGGGGAGCCTGTGGGCCAGCCTTGGCAGTGAAGACTGAAGCAAAGAAGGCATTCAGTAGCTCTGCCTTCTCTGTCTCTTCTGTCACCAGGGCACCCATTTCGTCCAGCAGCGGTCTCACATTTCCCCTAGTTCCATTTGCTGCTGATATAGTTGAAGAAGCCCTTCTTATTATCCTTGATATCCTTCACCAGACTTCGTTCCAGGTGAACCTTGACCTTTCTAATTGCTTCCCTGCATGCTCTGACAGCATTCCTGTATGCCTGCCAAGTGGCCTGACCCTCTTTAACAGAGTTAAATGTTGCAGTGTACCCCATATACACTACCTTTTGAAAAGCCTGCCACTCACTGCTAAACCTGTATATTACATGGATTACAATGGTACCTGGACCTGTGAAACTAGTGTATAACGAGCCCCTTTGGGGTTAGCTTGAAGATGTTCTTATGGGAAATTTTGTTCTTAGTATTGAAATATCATGCTGGTCTGAAATATGGCTTGGTCATCCCAAACTTAGGCCCATCTTGTGTTTTCAATTTCATTGCCCCTCCTCAGTGAGTGTGTTGGGATGTGGCAGAAACCCCAAAAGCCCAACCTGAATGGGCGATCACTGGGGTCCAAATTCCCAATTGCTATACTGATAGACAAATAGTAGTGCTGATGTTCAAAAACATTCTTAACCTACACATAACCCTAAAGTGACAACAGCTTGTTTTAGAAAATATTACCTGGCAAGTATAGCTTTTAAGTAATTGGGCAGGATACGCTTTAGGGCAACTCGGTTTATTAGTGAAACATGTATCAAAAATGACACTCCAAAAATGTTTAGCCCTAGATACGATATTGTTGAAGGAGCAAGGGGTATCTGGTATGTTGAATTTAAGGGATGGGGAATGTTGTGTAACTATTCACAACGCCAGTTCTACCATAGAGGAGGCACAGAAACGAAAGAAATTGCTGATCAAACTGCCAAACTATTCCAATCACTCCAACGAAAGGACTAGTTTGACAGACATGCACCCGGATCCTGGTTCACCTCCCTTCTGCAACCTCAGGGACTCACAGGGTGGGGAAAATGGTTAATGCAAATTGGAATGACCCTGTTGGTTGGATTTCTATTCTTAATGACTGGCATAGCCATCACTTGATGTATGACTACCCATGAGCTTTCTTCTGTTTCTTCTGTCTCTTCTCCTTCTGTTTGTTATGTTCTTATCACCACCCTAGCAGATGCAATCAAGGACACTCTGCCAATGCTCATTGTCTGAGCTACAGAGTGGTATCTGGGACTGACCAGGCAGTTGGATGTTTCCTTGTTTCAGACAACTTGCTCAGGCAGAGGGGAAACAGAGAGGGGCAGTGAGCCCGGTGGAGGCAGGGAAGCAGGATGCCCTCTCGGCTTCTTCCAGCAGGCAAGAATTGAGCATGTGCCAGTCAACAGGTGTTCACAGGGGGAGTGTGTGATCACCAAAGACCCTCACTATCCCACTGACACCTCCAACTGAATTCAAGAGCTCTCCAGAACACCTGACTGCGCAGAAGCAAGACAGTTGCCACCCCAGGGGTGGTCCTGGACTAATGAGGCTATATAAGGACAGGCGCACATGTTTTGGTTTGTTGACCCATCACCTATGGATCCAGACTCTGCCCCAAGACAACCAAGCAGGATCCAAGGGTGGTGATGCCTCTCCTTTTTCTATCCTCCTCTCCTCTCTTTTCCTTTTCTCCTCTCTTTCCCCACTTTTCTACTATATATTCACACATATAAGTTGTGGACAACTTGCGATGGGTTGTGCCAAAAATAGTTCCTTTGCCAAATTGCCTTTGTTCATTTTTTCAGTTCGCCAGTTTGCTAAGTTTGCCAGTTAATAAAGTTACCAGTTAGATTGTTCCTCTGAGTCATTGTCATGACTCTACTAGCCACATGGCTCTGCCAGGCAGAGATTGGCTTTTTAGCGGTATACAGATCCTCAGGGAATTAAAAAGATTCACCCACCTCGCAATCCACCACGTGGGATGAGACACTATCTGAGTCAGTCACATGTACACCCATGTTAGTCAATTCAATCAAAAAAAAAAAAAAGAGGAGCTAGTGTTCTGTACCTCCTCATAGTGTGTGTGTGTGTCCCCCGCCTTTTTTTTTGTTTTTTTAACACTAGCATTCATCTCTCCCATGAAGAAAGGCTGAGAGAGTTGGTGTTGTGCAGCCTGGAGAATAGAAGGCTCCAGAGAGACCTTATTGCAGACTATCTTATATGAGGACTTATAGGAAAGAAGAAGAAAGAGTTTTACCAGGGCTTGTAGAGACAGAACAAGGGGCAACAGCTTTAAACTGAAAGAAGGTATCTTTAGACTGGACATAAGGAAGAAATTTTTTATGATGAGGGTGGTGAGACACTGGACCAGGTTACCCAGAGAAGTTGTGTATCTCCCATCACTGGAAGTGTTTAAGGTCAGGTTGGACTGGACTTTAACAAACCTGATTTAGTGAAAAGTGTCCCTGCCCATGGAAAAAAATCATCTTGCTCTATACACATGTGTGCACACAGAAGCACACACACAAGCACACACACAGAGGTCATTGCATGCACCTCAAAAGTGAAGTTCTTTTATTCATTAAGCCTGTACTTTTCAAGAAAATATAAAATTATGAGGCTAAATGTATAATCTCATCATTACATCCCTTGTTATTCTTAACACGTTAAAAAAGGTAATTATCCATCTGTACTTCTTCTCTTACTTTCCTGTTCATCTGTCATAACAAATTAGCCAGAGTTACAGATAATGAAGTGTGCCTAACAATGTTGTGTTGTTTTTATCCTTTAAATGAGGAGTGGAAAACCAGTTCATACCCAGACTGGCAGATGTAAGTCTAGAATATATCCCAAACTCTACAATTTAAAGAGTCAACACTTAAAACTAACATAAAGTATAACAGCAAAATAGTTTGTCAAGTATGATGCAAAGACCAGTAACATAACTGAACTGAAATTCAGGGTCTGATGCAATCAACATGTGGGTACCCACTTCTCATAACTTCTTCGTCTTCATCCTTCGATACCAAGATGAGGTGGCAGTGTCCTTGGACTGTTCCCAGTGTGACTTGCTCCAGTCACAGATGTTTCTTTGTTTCAGCCAAAATATAAAAACTGAGTACAAATGAAGACAGGAAAAAAGAAGGATGAGACTATATCTCAAATACATCTCCTTACCTCTTCAACTTCCATCTGGGGTATATTTCCACCAGACCAAAACTGACACTAGGGTCAGAGAAGAAGGAAGGGGAGGAGGTGTTCCAGGTGCTGTAGCAGAGATTCCCCTGAAGCCCCTGGAGAAGACCATGGTAAGTTAGATTGTTATCCATCTATGTCTTTGTTTCTCACTATCCTACTCTATTTTTTAGCTGGCAATAAATTAAACCAATTTTCCCCAAGTAGAGTCTGGTTAGCCCATGATGGTAATGGGTGAGTAATCTTCCTTGTCCTTGTCTCAACCCACAAGACTCATCTTACTTTCTCCCCCAACTTGCTGAGGAGGGGAGTGATAGAGTGGTTTGGTGGGTACCAAGCAGAAGCCAAGGTGAACCCACCATAGCTTGGGTATAAGTAAATCAAAGTAAGACCATCTTCCTAAGGAGAAATGGAATGTTGGTTTTTTTTTTTTTTTTCTGGTAAACCTGTTCTGTTGTTATTGCATAGAATGATAGAATCATAGAATGTTTTGGGTTGGAAGGGACCTCTAGAGGTCATCTAGTCCAACCCTGCTGCAGTGAGCAGGGACACCGCTAACTAGATCAGGTTGCTCAGAGCCCCCTCCAACCTGGTCTTGAATGTTCCCAGGGATGGGGCCTCCGCAACCTCCCTGGGCAACATGTTCCAGTGTTTCACTACCCTTACTGTAAAGAATTTCTTCCTTATATCTAGTCTAAACCTACCCTGTTTTAGCTTAAAACCATTACCCCTTGTCCCGTCACAGCTGTCCCTACTAAAAAGATTTTCCCCATCTTTCCTATAGGCCCCCTTTAGGTACTGAAAGGCCGTAATCAGGTCTCCCCGCAGCCTTCTCTTCTCCAGGCTGAACAAGCCCAAGTCTCTCAGCCTGTCCTCATAAGAGAGGTGCTCCAGCCCTCGGATCATTTTAGTAGCCCTCCTCTGGACCCACTCCAACAGTTCCATGTCCTTCGACTGCTGAGGGCTCCAGAGCTGGACTCAGGACTCCAGGTGAGGTCTCACCAGAGCAGAGTAAAGGGGCAGAATCACCTCCCTCGACCTGCTGGCCACGCTTCTCCCGATGCAGCCCACAATACGGTTGGCCTTCTGGGCCGCCAGCGCACATTGCCGGCTCATGTCCAGCTTTTCATCTACCAGCACCCCCAAGTCCCTCTCGGCAGGGCTGCTCTCAATCCTTTCTTCCCCCAGTCTGTACTGATACTGGGGGTTACCCTGACCCAGGTGCAGGACCTTGTACTTGGCCTTGTTGAACCTCATGAGGCTCACACAAGCCCAACTCTCCAGCCTCTCCAGGTCTCTCTGGATGACATCCCGTCCTTCTGGTGTGTCAACTGCACCACTCAGTTTGGTGTCGTCCACAAACTTGCTGAGGGTGCATTCGATCTCGCTGTCTAAGTCATTGATGAAAACTTTAAACAGCACCAGTCCCAGTACGGACCCCTGAGGGACACCACTCGTCACCGGTCTCTATCCGGACATCAAGCCATTGACCACTACCCTCTGGATGCGACCATCCAGCCAGTTCCTTATCCACCGAACAGTCCACCCATCAAATCCATAGCTCTCCAATTTAGAGAGAAGGATGTTGTGGGGGACCGTGTCAAAGGCTTTGCAGAAGTTCAGATAGATGACGTCCATTGGTTTTCCCTTGTCCACTGTTGTTGCCACACCATCATAGAAAGCCACCAGGTTCGTCAGGCAGGACTTGCCCTTGGTGAAGCCATGCTGGCTCTCTCGAATCACTTCCCTGGCCTCCATGTGCCTTAGCATAGCTTCTAGGAGGATCTGTTCCATGATCTTCCCAGGCACAGAGGTCAGGCTGACAGGTCGGTAGTTCCCAGGGTCTTCCTTTCTACCTTTTTTGAAAATGGGCACAATGTTTCCCTTCTTCCAGTCACCAGGGACTTCACCTGACTGCCATGACTTTTCAAATATCATGGAGAGTGGCTTGGCGACTACATCGGCCAATTCCCTCAGGACTCTGGGATGCATCTCATCAGGTCCCATGGACTTATGTGCATTCAGGTTCCTCAGGTGGTCACGAACCTGATCTTCTCCTACAGCAGGAAGGGTTTTGCCCTCCCGGTCCCCCTCATGCCATCCATCAACTCGGGTGGGGTGAGGAGAGAGGTTCCCAGTGAAGACTGAGGCAAAAAGGTGTTGAGTACCTCAGCCTTCTCCTCCTCTGCTGTTACCAGCTTGCCAGTCTCGCTTATCAGCGGGGGTACGCTTTCTTTAACCATCCTTTTCCGGCTGATATACCTGTAGAAACCCTTCTTGTTATTCTTTGCATCCCTAGCCAAGTTTAGGTCCAGCTGTGCCTTGGCCTTCCTGACCCCATTCCTACACAACCGGACCATGTCCCTATACTCTTCCCAGGATGCCTGTCCCTGCTTCCACTGCCTGTGCAGTTCCCCCTTCCTCCTTAGTTTGACCAGCATCTCTCGACTCAGCCATGCCAGTCTCTTCCCTTCTTTGCCCAATTTCTTACACCTAGGGATTGAGAGCTCTTGTGCTCTGTGGATCACATCCTGAAAGATCTGCCCGCTCTGTTCTGTTCCCCTGTCCCTGAGGACAATTTCCCAGGGAGTCCTTCTGAATATGTCCTTGAGGAGCTGGAAGTTTGCTTTTCTAAAATTCAGAGTCTTGACTATACTCTTCATTCTTCCCATTTCCCTCAGGAGCATGAGCTCTACCAGCGCATGATCACTGCAGCCCAGGCTGCCTCCAATCTTGACATTTCCGACGAGCTTGCTTACATTGGTGACCACCAGGTCCAGTATCGCATCCCCTCGGGTAGGGGTGTCTATTCCCTGGCTTAAGAAGTTGTCCTCAATGCATTTGAGAAACCTGCTGGATTGCCTACAGCTTGCTGTGTTGGTTTTCCAGCAGATGTCAGGGTGGTTGAAGTCCCCCAGCAGGATGACAGCCTGCGAGCACGAAGCCTCCCGGAGTTGGAGGAAGAACGCTTCGTCAGTCGGCGCCTCTTGATCTGGCGGTCTGTAGTAGACACCAACCACCAGGTTCCCTTTGTTGCCTCTCTCTCTGATTCTTACCCATAAGCTTTTGATCTGCTCGTGGTTATTCTTCAGGGTCAGCTCTTCACACTGTAATGATTTCTTGATGTAAAGGGCAACGCCTCCGCCCCTCCTTCCTCGCCTGTCCCTTCTGAACAGCCTGTAGCCATCAATAGCTAGAATCCAGTCGTGGGATTCATCCCACCAAGTTTCCGTAATGGCAATCAGGTTGTAGCTTTCTAGCAGCATGAGAGCTTCCAACTCCTCTTGTTTGTTTCCCATGCTGCGCGCGTTTGTATAGAGGCATTTCATCTGAGCTGTCGGCCTCGTCACCTTCATAGCAGAACACCCCTCGTTTCCCTTGAGGTGTTTCACGGGCTTTTCCTTGTTGGCTCCTGCTACCTCAGGAGCCTCCGGCTCACCTCTGCCAGACTTCAACTTCTCCGCAGTGCCCCTGGCACACTGCTGGGCAACAGGTTGAAGGCTCATACTAGCCCCCGGTCCCTCTAACCCTTGCATTTCATCCCCTAGCCTGTCACTGGAAAGCCCAATAGGTTCCCCTTCCCCCTTCCCATCTAGTTTAAAGCCCTGTCAATGAGCCCCGCAAGCTCCTGGGCAAAGACCCTCTTCCCCCTTTGAGAAAGCTGGCTCCCATTTGACTCCAGCAAGTCTGGTGTCGTGTAGACCATCCTGTGGTCAAAGAACCCAAAGTTGTGGTGGCGACACCAGTCACGAAGCCACATGTTAATAGATTGAGTCTGCTCGTATTGTCCCGTGTCTCTGCCCACCACTGGAAGGAGCGAGGAAAAAATAACCTGCTCTCCAGATTCCTTCACTAACCGCCCCAAGGGTTTGAATTCTTTTTTGATCACCCTCGAGCTACTTACTGCTACTTCATCGGCACCCACATGGAAGAGCAGCAAGGGATAGTAGTCCGAGGGTTGGACCAGGCTAGGAAGTTTCCTAGTGATGTCTCTAACCCGGGCTCCTGGGAGGCAGCAGACCTCCCTAAGAGCAGGGTCTGCCCGGCATATCAGTCCCTCCGTTCCCCTCAGGTGGGAATCTCCCACAACTATTACCCGCCTCTTCTTCCTCATGGATGTAGTGGTGATACGACGGGGAGGTCTTTCCGATCTTTGTGCCTCCTGTGATGTGGATAGGTCTACACCTACCTCATGCACCACCTTGTCTTCCACCTCTAGAGCCTCATACCTGTTATGCAGAGGCACCTGGGGAGAAGTGGTGGGCAAGGAAAGGGTTCTCCTCCTGCCCCGACTGCAGACCAGTTTCCACTCACTGCTCTCCCTTGAGGCCCTTCCTTCATCCTGGCGGAGGGGGGATACTAGTTCCCTTTGATCCCGGGCCTTTTTTGGTGGCTGCTCCTGCATAGGTTTCTGGGACAACAGGGTGCGGCTCCACCAGTCTATTTCCTGCTCCGCTTCCCTGATGCTCCGTAGCCTGTCCACCTCTTCTCTCAGCTCCGCCACCAGGCAGAGTAGGCAGTCTACGTGATCGCATCTTATGCAGGTGCTGCCTTTGCTGGTGTCCGTTTCCAGCGCCAGCTGGTGGCACTCCCTGCAGCTGGAGGCCTGGACAGCTGCGTGTTTTCCAAGAACCTCAGTCTGCGTTGAGGCATCCGTTCTGACCAGCAGCTTAGAGGTAGCCTTCTGACAGGGGGGTGCCGTGGCCGGGCTTCCTCTCAGCGGCTGAGTTTCCTGAGCGTACCTCGGGACTTGGGGGAGGGCCCTCGCCTTGCCCACGCATCCTGCCCGCGTGAACTGCCGCGCCACGCCCTTCTGACGCGCCACGCCCTCTTTGCCCGCCCTGTTCTCCGCGCTCCGGGTCGCTTGCGCTCCCTGGGGGCTGCTTTTGTGCATCAGGAGGGTCCGGCCGCCATCACCCCTGACTCCGCCCCCGCTTAGTCAGAGCTGCTCGCTCGTCAGGAGCTGACTCTGAGGTGGGGGGGGGGGCTGGGGTGATCTCTCCCTCCCTGCGCTTTTGATTTCGCGGTTCAATATGAGTGTTTGTTTTCCCTTAGTGGATGTAACAAATGAAAGATTAAATATTATGTATGATAACCAAAGGAGTTGGTGAATTTCAGTGACCTAAACTCACTTCATTCACTATTAGCCAAATACAAGTATTTCTTCTTCATTAACATAGTTGGTGAATAGTTTTCTGGTTAATCAAGCTTTGATTTCAGTAATTAACTGTTTTTTGAAATAGTGTTTGTTTGTTTTTAAGCCTCCCCCCTGAAGGTTTCCAAATCCTCAGCATGCCTGATTACTTTGACTGCACGTCTATAAATACCTGTTCTCAAGTATACATGCAGCAAACCATTAATAATTAAAAAAAAGTCCAAGAAAGCAAACAGAAAAACATGTGGTGATTGCTTTCATTCTGCCAGTACTGTTATAATAAATAATTCTTGCTCACTTTATAAAAGAAACAAAACCTCAGCATTTTTATGGTTTTGAAATGTGCTTTTTCCAAAATGAAGGAGACTTTTTTTATATATAGAAAAAAGTGAAGCCAAGAGTTGGTTAGAATCTCTGAAAAGGGCATATGTGCTAACATACTGAATCAAAGAAAATACAGTTTACTCTGTACCTCATTCATAATGATAGCAATTAGTGAATGAGGAGGGAAGTATATCACACTTTCCCAACAACAATGAGTTTTGGACTGTATCTGGACTGTTATCTATAATAGCACTCAGGAGCTTTATTCTGCAAGAATTTGTCTAATTACTTTCTGAATGTGTTTACATTTCTTGCCCCTGTAACACCTACAGCAAGATATTCCATTACCTCCGTAGGTGCTGGGGTTGGAAGGAGAGGAAAATTTCTGTGGGTTTGGCCAATGTTTGCTGTCTTGTAGTGGTTTGGGGTTCTTCCTTCTTTCACTGTGAGAAACAGTGAATAAACATACCTTCCTTGTCCTTTCCACACAGCTTTAATTTTTGCAGGCTTTGTTTTTATTTCTTAACTGAATTTCTAAGCCGAAGAATCCCAATTAATTGAGGGTTTTTTTGTATAGAAGCAGTTTCATCTTTTATTTTTAATTTTTTCTTATAATATGAAGCATGAACATACATTAGAGTGTCAGGAACTGAGTTACCCAGTTAGCAATTACCTGAAAAATTTTTAGCCAAATGATTTTATTTGTGTAAAGGAATATATTTGCTTCATCAGTTTAACTGCAAACTAAGAGGTACTAAAGATCTGTATTTGTGGGGTTTTTTTATTCTGGACATTTGAATTACTTTTCTTCTTCTAAGTGAAATAAAACCTCTTTTAAAGTTTTGATACAATTTTGTCTAAAAATCTTGTTCGGAAGAATTAAAAAAAAAAAAAAGAAGAAGAGAGGGGGGAAAAGAGGGGTTTTTTTTGTGTTATGAGTCTGACTGAAACACCTCAAATGAATTTGAAATCTTCATTTACCTAATGAACCTGTAAATGTACAAGGGTACATGTAATTATCAAGTTAAGTTTAAAACTGTAGGTTCTGCTGCTTTTTGCACTAAGTGCAGGTGTCCTGTTGTCTGCAGTCACTGTTCCAACTAGCATCCTGCTCTGTTATTTTCCTCACCTTTATGAAACAGATTAGATACTAGTTATCTTCTACTTTGCAAACTCTTTATCATTAAGACAAGCTAAAATATAGACCAGAGTAACCAAGAAGGTACTTACATGGTCAAGAAGATGTGACAATTATATTGTATTTACACTTTTCCATCTGCTTATGTAAGTAACATAACCACTTCTACCAATAATGTACTTCACTGTCCTGGTTTCAGCTGGGATAGAGTTAATTTTCTTCACAGAAGCTAGCATCAAGGCCATCAAGGAAGAGATGCAACATATAGATGGGCTCGTGATCGAGGGGTGGACTTAACTATGGACGCTATTGCACAGGTTATCCATGAATGTGAAACGTGTGCTGCGATCAAACAAGCCAAGCGGTTAAAGCCTCTCTGGCATGGAGGACGGTGGCTGAAATACGAATATGGAGAGGCTTGGCAGATTGATTATATCACACTCCCTCAAACCCGCCATGGCAAACGCTATGTGCTCACCATGGTGGAAGCGACCACCAGATGGTTGGAAACATACCCTGTGCCCCATGCCACTGCCCGGAACACTATCCTAGGCCTTGAAAAACAAGTCCTGTGGCGGCATGGCACCCCAGAAAGAATTGAGTCAGACAACAGAACTCATTTCCGAAACAGCCTTATAGACAAATGGGCCAAAGAGCATGGCATTGAGTGGGTCTATCACATCCCCTATCATGCACCAGCCTCTGGGAAAATTGAACGATACAATGGACTGTTAAAGACTACACTGAAAGCAATGGGTGGTGGAACATTCAAACATTGGGATACACATTTAGCAAAAGCTACCTGTTAGTAGTTAGTCAACACTAGAGGATCTGCCAACCGAGCTGGCCCTGTCCAATCAAGCCTCTTACGTACTGTAGAAGGGGATAAAGTCCCTGTAGTGCATGTAAAAAATATGCTGGGGAAGACAGTCTGGGTTTCTCCTGCCTCAGGTAAAGGCAAACCCATCCGTGGGATTGCTTTTGCTCAAGGACCTGGCTCTACTTGGTGGGTGATGCGGAAGGATGGGGAAGTCCGATGTGTACCTCAAAGGGATTTGATTTTGGGTGAAAATAGCCAATGAACTGAATTGTATGTTGTTAATTGCTGTATAATATATGTCATTTTTATTATTGCTGTATATCCTATCAATGGTATAGCAGTAAGAATCGCCCAGATTAAGAAGAATGAATGTTGAAGAAAACTGAGGAAGTGCAGTGGATGGAACCAGAACTGCCTTCAGCATGCGACAACCCAACACCGGACCCCAATTCTCCTGCCCTGAAAGACTGTTACAACAGATGAAGCCCAAAAGCATGGACTAGATGAACCCAATGGACATTTTAGAGGGATGGTCCATAGACTAAGGGAATGCTATTTGTATATATATATCAAAATGGGAAGGTGGTGGTGATTAATTGGAATGTATTGTAACGGTAGGACCTAAGCATGATGTAAATGGTGTAGAATAAGGGGTGGATGATGTCCTGGTTTCGGCTGGGATAGAGTTAATTTTCTTCACAGAAGCTAGCATAGTGCTGTGCTTTGGATTCAGTGCTAGAAGAATGTTGATAACATGCTGATGTTTTTAGTTGTTGCCAAGTAGTGCTCAGACTGCTCAAGGACTTTTTGAGCTTCTCCTGTTCGGCCAGGTGCATAACAAGCTGGGAGTACAGCACAGCTAGGACCCAAACTGTCCAAAGAGCTATTCCATACCATATAACGTCATGCTGGGGGGGGAGGGGGGGGTTGGTGGGTCGGTCGGTCACGGGGAGAGTGATCGCTGCTCAGGTACTGATCGCTGCTCGGGACGGGCTGGGCATCAGTTGGCGGGTGGTGAGCAATTGCATTGTGCATCATTCGTTTTGTATATTCTGTATATTTTTTTAACATTCTCATTATTACTATTATTATTATTTTCTCTTATTAAACTGTCTTTATCTCAGCCCTCGTCTCTAACCTTTTTCCCCTTCCCAATTCTCTCCCCCATCCCACTGAGGGAGGGGGGGGAGTGAGCGAGCGGCTGCGCGGTGCTTAGTTGCCAGCCGGGTTAAACCACAACATTCACCAATCCCTGCAAAAGAGGAATAAAATTGATGCGCAACCTTTTCATAGTAGAGTTTAAACTAGAGCCTGCCCCATGAGCATGCAGCTACTTACCCCTGTACCTCACCGGTCCTGCTGCTGGAGTACCTCTGTGGGTCCCACCATGATTCTGAAGTGGCAACTCCCAGGAGGCTACTCATTTGTCAAAGTTGGCAGCTGTCCAAAGTTATCTATGAGGGATGACCGTGCAATCCTGTTTCTTTAGGAAAGTGGATTACAAATGATGGTATGAGCTGCTTTCCCCTTCCCTAAAAGAAAAGGCAAAGAGGAGAGGAGAATGGCAAAAAGTCTTTGTCAACTGAAACTGTAATTTTTACCCATTTTGTTTTTACAGCTTACCAGTCTCTGCAGATATTTTTGTGCCCACAGAACTGAACCCACTTGAAATCACTGAAAATCCACCCGTGGTCTACAACAATGAGGAATTATATAGTCCTGTCCTAATCTTAGTTAGATTACTAGCAGCTTTGTCATTTTATGGAGTAATATATATGTACATATTGAGTAATATGGAGTACATGCTTGCTCACAAATGATCCATGACTTTACTGTAAATGACAAAATAGTTCTCAGTCACAATACTACTGTGAATTTTTGTTTAGTTCTTATCTCTAATTCCCATAGCATTCTGATGACATAACATTATAGCATCAGAAATAAATGTTTTCTTATTAGGTATGCCAATTAAAAGTGAAATTTTTAGAGAAAAAATTGCAATTGTATGTCTTATGGCTTAATTTTCAAAGAGTGCTTTTGGGTTTGTGTATTTTTCCTGTAGTTTTTCAACTGACAATGTATTTACAAATTCTTTCACTGGTGAAAATTACAAGTTAAATAAATAAAAATTTGACAAGGGTCAAAAGTTCAACAGGATTGGAAGAAGTAAAGGTCAAACCAATAATTTCCCAGTAAAAGAAAATTGTAACAAACCCAAAAAATACAGATTCATTAAATAGTTGTTGTCATGGTGCAAGGGAGTATGACTTGAGAAGAAATGACATCAAGACAGCTGACTGTGCCTTTAGGGTTTTTTTGTTTCTACTGGAGCACTGATACCTTAATTTGGTCTTATTACGTATGTCAAATATTCAATTAGATTTATAGAACCTCATTTTACTGGTGAATAAAAAATGCTGAACAATCTAAATCTCTTTGTGAAATGTAAAATTTATTTTACAGTTACAGGAGGAAGGTATATTCTAGAATCCGCTCGGTCTCATGTGAGTTACATCTTTAGTTCTCCAAACAGGTCAGTAATTATTTTTACTCACTTAAATTTCCTGTCCACTGCAATGTACCTCTCTAAAGTTCGGTGCAAAAAGAACAGTTGCTTTTTACTCACAAAATTTAAAAAATGCATGCAATCTTATGTATTCATGTGGGGGCGTTCAGATTTAGATATTTTGACAACAGATATTTCTAAGCACCTGATTTTTCAAAACTGGTCATTTTTGTCATCACCATATGGTATTCGTGCTTGAGTACTATGAATATTAAACAGAACCCTCTTCATTTGGAGGGAGAATTTCAGGAAAAGAAAATTGGAAAAAAAAAAAAGTCACTGAAAAGAGAAATATTAACTTTGAAACTGTTGAAGAAAAAACACATGGGAAGTAAAGGGAAAATGCAAGTAAGCAGAATTAGGATAATATATACTTATAAGTACTTGATTATTGTACTCTGCTGATCATATAACTATTCTAAAACCTGTTGTTACAATAGCAGAAGAATATTCTTTATTCAGCTTAAAGAAAAATGGGATCTATTTTAACACTTCATACCATAAAATTCAAACCAAGATTCATTTTCAGGTATTTCTGTTGGATTGAATATAGAAAGCAGGGGAGGGCAACACTATGGATTCTAGATTCTATACATTCTCTTGCAAAATAAGTTGTCATTGAGAAGGGTGTTTTAGAATTTAGTATATATTCTTATTTATCTTTCAAGGAACAGATAAGTGTTTTGCCTAGGAATGGGTTTGCTGTATGCTAGTATGTAGAATAATGCATAGTTTCTGCTAACTCCCTGTGTTCTATCACATAGAGTAATCCTTTACTGCTAAAAGGATTTGCACCATTTAACAGAATGAAGAAAGACACAAAACTGCACGGCCATAAGTAAGTATTCCTTCCTCTCCACCAGCAAAAGGTCACTATTTTTCATGTTCGACACCTGTGTGATTTTTCTTGAGATTCTGATTATTTTTTTTCCTTATGACTTCCCGTTTATGACAACCAACTATAGTCATGATACATTATTTTGTGATCTGTAATATATGGGACAGTATGTGCTGGCTAGAAAATTAAGAAACAGCATAGCCTGGACCCATTCAATTATACTTTTGAGAGCTCACTGGGAGGTAAGGCACATGTGGGAGAATGATCATTTGTACTCTGCTTTGGTGTGCTGATGGAAGTAAATATAGCTGTTCTGCTTAGCAAGGAAAATGAGCACACTCCATGACTTTTCAAATAAATTATTTGAATGAGACTCTGTGTTGACAGAAAGCAGAGTGAAAGAACAACTGAACCATTCAGTTCTGTCAGGTCCTTGGATATTTTGCCATTCAACCCCAGAAACCTTACTCTGCTGTTATTAATAAGAATTGAGAAATACTTCTGATAGCAGTTGTTGAATTTCTTGCTATGTAGGAAAGAGGAGTAGGAGTGATCTCATTTGAATAAAACCTTGGCTGTTCTTGAAATTTTAAGGTACTTCCAGTTGAAATCTTCCTCTTTATTTCCATGCTATAAAGATTTATTGAGCCTTTATAAATCTATTATTATTTCAATTGTTCTTTGCATTTCTAAATCAGTTATGTGTGTTCAGGTTCCTCAGGTGGTCATGCCCAGTGGGAGGGTCTTTACCCCCCTGGTCACCATCTTGTGGTCCACCAACTCAGGAGGGGTGAGGAGAGGTTACCAGTGAAGACTGTGGCAAAAAAGTTGGTGAGTACCTCAGCCTTCTCATCTGTTGATACTAGGTAGCCATTCTTGTTCATCTGGGGGGTACATTTTCTTTAACCTTCCTTTTCTGGTTGACATAGAAACCCTTCTTGTTATTCTTTGCATCCCTTGCCAAGTTCAGCTCCAGCTACGTCTTGGCCCTCCTGACCCCATCCCTATACAACTAGGCAGTGTCCCTAGGATTCCTAGGATGCCTGTCCCTGCTTCTACTGCCTGTGCAGTTCCCTCTTGCTCTTTAGTTTGGCCAACATCTCTCATTTCAGACGTGATGGTCTCTTCCCTTCCTTGCCTGATTTCTTACACGTGGGGATTGAGAGCTCTTGAGCTCTATGGAACACATCCTTAACATTCTGCCAGCTCTGTTCTGTTCCCCTGTTCCTGAGGACTGTTTCCCAGGGGGTCCTTCTGACTACTTCCTTGAAGAGCTGGAATTTTGCTTTCCTAAAATGTAGGGTCCTGACTATGCTCCTCACTCTTCCCATTTCCCTCAGGAGTGTGAGCTCCACCACTGCATGATCACTGCAGCCCAGGCTGCCTGCAATCTTGATGTCTCCGATGAGCTCACTTGCATTGGTGACCATCAGGTCCAGTATTACATACCCTCGGGTAGGGGTGTCTATTACCTGGCTTAAGATGTTATCCTCAATGCATACTAGTGGTTGAAGTGCCCCAGCAGGATGAGAGCCTGAGAGCGCAAAGCCTCCTGTAGCTGGAGGAAGAAGACTTCGTCAGTAGGCTCCCTTTGACCAGGCAGTTGATAGACACCAACCACAAGGTTCCCTTTGTTGACTGTCTCTGATTTTTACCCATAAGCTTTTGACCTGCTCGTGGTTATTCTTCAGGGACAGCTCTTTACACTGTATTGATTTCTTGATGTAAAGGGCAACGCCTCCACTCTTCTTTCCTCGCCTGTCCCTTCTGAACAGCCTGTAGCCATCAACAGCCGCATTCCAGTCATATAAGACATATAAATATAAGATCTGTCCAGATAAATTTTCCTATATTTCAGAATCCTCTATAGTTTTGCAAATGAATATACCTTACCTTACTTGTCAGTATTAAAAGAAAGTGCTGCACCAGTAAACCAGGTTAGAATTTTATCCCTTGTTTGGTGAACAAACCGCTTCTTTAGCTACTTAAAAACCTCAATAGAAGCTGAGTTTCTTATTCTGTAATTTACTTTCAATGATAGTTTAATGTTAAGGACTCAAAGAAAAAAAGAATCCTAAGTTATTCTGCTTAGTTTCTTGTTGATTTTCTTCTTCTTGTGCAGCTTTTTTTATTTTCCTATTGACTATGTAAGACTTTCATCAAAGAAGAAATTTAACTCAGGCCATCTACTTCAAACAGAATTTTAAAAATTAGTATCAAAAGGTCTGATTGATCTGTTCTCAAATTACTGTGTTTTTTACATCCTTCTGTAGAATATGTAGCTTTATGCTCGGCCTAGACAAGGTGAAGCATGAAGACAGAACTCCAATAATGATAGGTATTTTCCACTGTGTATTAATTTCTCTCTCTGTGAGGTAGTGGGCTTTTTCAGTTTTAATGACCTTGCCAAACAGCTTATTCTGTCAAAGAATCTGCAGTGCCAAATCTGGGATTTGTTTCAGAGGAACTAATATATAATCAGATTCTAATTCTGTACCAAACTGAACAGCATCAACTGTCATTAAAGTATAGAACTCATTGCATTATCTTTCACACACAGAAACTTGAAGAGTGTAATAGTGGAGGAGTCTGGTTTGCATCTAGGCAGGTGCAGATATAACTTCATTTTCTGCATCCTCTAAAATCACAATGCCAGCTACATTTTTCTTTACAAATTTTTTCTGATTTTCTAATAAAAAAGTAGTAGTTGCATAATAAAATTTCATCATACTTTTGGATGCATGTAATCTACATCTAGGTATGTCTACAAATGACTGGGGAAGATAAAAATATCCATGATAGATTAGACTAGCATTCCATCTTAAACTGAAGAAAAAGGTGAAAGACTCCACAGAACAGGAGAGAGAGTCTGTCCTGTATATCAACTCTCCTTCTTCTAGGAATAAAACTATATTAGGATGTCTTTACCATCTGCATACACAACATTATGAATATCTAGGCAGAGGCTGTGGATATTCCAAGCTATGTTAATTCCCTTTGAACATCTTGGGCACTGAGCATTCATTTTCAAAGGGATTTCTATTATTGTGTACAATGGGTTTGTAAGTCATGTCTCAGCTTCACAGTGAAAAAGTTTCTTTTTTTTTTTTTTCTACATTGTGCTGCTTAGCACTTGTAAGTACTTTATCAAGCTTTAGTGGCACTAGTCATTTCTTCTACTTCTTATCCCCATCTAAATCAGTAATATCTTAAGATGAAACTTTTGATGAGAGAAGATGAAAACCTAACACTCAAATATTTTACTTTACACCTGTAAATGTCTTATATGATTTCACAAGATTTGCTAGCAAACTATCAAAAGGAACTTTATATGCACTATATGTTCTCTTTATGCCATGTGTCATCATTTGCTTACATGCTTATAATCTTTGCTTATTTCAAGAATAGTCACATTAGTTTTGCATGTGTTAATAGTCATCACTACTGAAGTGTTTCAAGTTTTAAATTTAGAACTATACAACATGTCAGTAATTCATTAACTAACTTAAACAGGCTGATGATATAGTTAGGGAATCTTGAAGCCCAAAAGAAGTGAGGCTGCCACAGCTCCATCCCCCACGTCCAGTCAGCAGTGAGGCTGTAGGTTCCCAGTAGGCACACGTATGCATATACTCATGTATGCATATACATGTATACATGAAGAAACATATACACACAAAATCCCACAGTGTGTCTCCTAAGCCAGGGAGTCTGGGGCAGGAGATCGTTCCCCTGATTGAGGTGCCCCCACCTGCTGTGGTGCCTCTGAATATCTCTATGAGATTGGCCTTTATCACATAATCCAACAGATGTTAATACATTAAGTAAATCAATTCTTATTAATAAAACCTGCTAGGACAAAGGATTTTTTCTTTCATTGAATTATTTGTCTACTCTAATAAATTTTAAAGTTCTCATTTTTAAATATGCTTATAGTAAAACATGTAAGTAGTTGTTTTGTCAGAGAACAGATTTCTGTATCTATTCTTGCTCTCCTTTTCACTGTATATGTTTGACCAGATCAGATATCTTTGAGCCTTTCCAAACAGCTAAAATAAGAAATCTCAGCTAAAAGGAGAAATGTTACGGGAGTTAATTTGGACTTATGAACATCCTTACTCTCTGTCTTTCCATCAAGCTTAGAAGAAAGCTGAAGCCACCTCATTCTGAAAAGCAGAAACGACTGTGTTTTTTCTTAATTCTTTTTTTTCCACAAATCAGACCCAGTTTCCCCAAATTGTTTGCTTCTGAATCAGTGAGCTGTTTCACCATCATTCCCTTAAAACAGAAGGAGGCAGCTGTCATAGGAAGTCAAACCTCGCAAAGAGTAGATATCTTCCGGATATTCCAGAGAGGTTTTCAGTAGGATTTCCTAAATCAATGATGAACTGAGGGCAGACAGGTCTCCTTGCCAAGCAGTCAAGTTGATGATGCATTTATATCCAGTTTTTACTGATTTTGGGGTTTATTCTTAATTCTAACACATGGGATTCATTCAAAATTTTGAACTGGTACAGCTACTGAACTGAGTACTTAAGAGCAAGTATAAATGCTCATATGTTCTGTATGCATTATGCACTCTATACTCTGTACTAACAGTGCAAGTATAAATGCTCTAAGTATAAAATATCTTCTGTTCTTTTTAAGGAAATTTCCATTGCAGCCAGTCCTGCAGGTCAAATATTTTTAGTCACTAGTAAAGGAGTTAAAAGACTGTTTACATTTTTCAAATGTACTAATCATTTGTACACTACACAAAATGAAAAAAGTATTTTTCCACCAGAAGTACTTTGCATTAGTGAACATGTGAAGCTATTAATCTTGTTTCTCATCTTGACAGATATTTTATTCTTTTAAAAGTTATATGAGACGTTCATTGTGCTTACTGTAAATGAGGTCCCTGTTCACAGGCACTCAGGGCACATACTCATACAAACCTTGGATTTCAGGCAGGCTCCTCACTCCCGATGGTATACCAGAGAACTCTGCTGGGTTTCGTTCACCACCAGAATGCCCTGTTGCATATAAGTCTTGTTATCATCTCTTTACCCATGCTATGCTGTGCCTATGATGGCATGCCTTATAACCCTTTTATTACCTTGGATGTCATCTCAGTTGATAACTCTTCCTTCCCTTCCCCATATTCTCTTTCCATCTTCCCATCTGGAGGAGGAATAAAACCTACACAAAAGTCCAGATAGCCTTTGAGCTAACCAGAGAGCCTTACTCTTGTCCAGCCATGGGTCAGCATGTGGTTCTGCAGCAAAATTGCATAATTTTCTTTCCTCCTCCTCCTTCCTCAATTTCTGGGGTTATTTGCACATAGCCAGCTTTACATTGCTTTTTTATGAATCATCCTTTTGAATATATGTTGACAAAATCTTCTGCAACTTATTAAATTAACCTTAATTCTTAAATACTTTCTTTCAAAACAACCTCTAATGGGGAATAGGGAGATTAGATTGTGTAATAATGTTCTTCCTCTCTTATCCTCTTGTAGTAGGTGTTTCAAGACAAAGCCAGAGCTTCCTGTTGAAAAAATAGTGCTCTTGTTTTGCTAGCTGTCCTGGTTTCAGCTCAGAGTTAATTTTCTTCCTGGTATCTGGTATAGTGCTGTGTTTTGGGTTTAGTGTTAGAAGAATGTTGATAACACCCTGATGTTTTAGTTGTTGCTGGGTAGTGCTTAGACTGGCCAAGGACTTCTCAGCTCTCAGCTCTGCCAGGTGCACAAGAAGCTAGGAGGGGGCACAGCAGGGACAGCTGACCCCGACTGGCCAAAGGGCTATTCCATACCATATGACATCATGCTCAGCATAGAAAGCTGGGGCAAGAAGAAGGAAGGGGGGGGGAACATTCAGAGTGATGGCACTTGTCTTCCCAAGTCACTGTTATAGGTGATGGAGCCCTGCTTTCCTGGAGATGGCTGAACACCTGCCTGCCCATGGAAAACAGGGAATGAATTCCTTGCTTTGCTTTGCTTGTGTATGTAGCTTTTGCTTTCCCTATTGAACTCTCTTTATCTCAACCCACGAGTTTTCTCACTTTTACTCTTCTGATTCTCTCCCCCGTCCCATTGTGGGGGGAGTGAGCAAGGGGCTGTGTGGTGCTGAGTTGCCAGCCGGGGTTAAACCATGACACTAGCTCACATTCTTACCTTTAAATCAGTCCTAAATGTGTACTCCTGCATTGCGTTGTGAAGTACCATGCTTTGGATTGTGCTGTCATTCAAGTTAAATAAAAAATCTGAATATTCATATTATAGTAAAAATCTTTTACATTCTTTGCAAAGAGCTTAGGCTCCCAATTCTGGGCAAAATATGAATTTTTTCTTGCCTGTATTTTATTTCACTGTTTTTCTCTGGGTGGTAATTTTGATTACATCTACCAGCTCACTGCACAGTTGAGTGATTGCTATGTTTTTCCTATATCTGGTGTTGTAGGTGGGTTCAACTTCACTAAACAAATAGTGTAGGAAAAATGTATCAGTACTAAGTAATTTAAATTGTATTTAACAAAGAGTAGTTTAGTAAACTCAGCAAAGCTCACAGAAATGCAGTGGAAGAGCCTAATTTTATCTCCAGTGTCATTACTGAGGAGCAGGATGGGGTTCTGCTAGAATGATACTGATATAGTAAGAATAGCTATACAAATGTTGCAGTCTTTAAACATGTTTAAAATTAATAAATATTTCTGAGTCAGGCAGAAGTGAAAAAAGAACCTTCCCTTCTTTTTCCACAGTGTTCTCAGAACAGATAAGCCTTTTAATAATTTTTTTCTGGAGATGATGGTTTGGAAGGGAGTACAAAGACTTCTGCTGTCAATGTTGTCACACCTTCTGTGTTGATCAGCTTGCTGAGATGGGACACGTGCTTCCCCTCTCCAGAGATGCTGAAATAGAACATACTTTTTCTCTAAAGTGTCACGGCTAAATAGCCATGTGTGATTTCATTTACAGTGATGAGTTCTTAATGCATTGTTCTGTACATAGTAGATTAAATTCTCCTCTTTGCCAATGTCAATAGGAATTTCATGCATGCACCATGGGGAAAATTGTCTAGAGCTATATTTTCTACCTGTACACACCTGTTTCCCAAGGCATCTATGTTTAAAATCCAACATAGCATACTGAATTACACTTTTCTCTTCACATGCTTTTCTATTTGACCCCCCGAGAAGTAGTATTGGACACACTGAAGTCTAGGTTAATAGATCTGTACCACCATATCTATGACATTAGATTTGGTTTTAAATAATATAAGTATGAATCAAAATTCTATTGAAATCACAAAATGCATTCCACTAAATTGGTATTAAAGCAGATACTATAAGTATAAATATATATATACATAAAAGTACATTCACTTATGTGATACTTAAAGAGATAAATACATTACATGATATTTTTCAAAAATGGATATTCAGTAGTTACACACAAATTTTTCAAGGGCTGGCCAATCCTTAGTGTATATTTCAGACAAAAGCAGGACGGATTAAATATCACTTAGAAATACTGAAGCATGCTTTTCTCCAAGCCAGTTGATTCTCCAAATATGTGTCCACATGAGTATTTTTCAGAATTCAATCAGATTAAACAGATTAAACCTTCTCTGTATGAGGCATTAATAAGTTCTATAGGTGGAAAAATGAATTACTGAGAATGAATTTTTGTTGCACTGTTTGCTACAGACTAGGCTAGGTGTGTTTATGGCTAAATTCAGGGCCATAGTGCGACATTTTAGTATTTGTGATGCTTCCAGTATCTCTTTCTCTCTTGAAAGAGCTCCCCTTGCTGAAACAGCAGCTGCAGCTAACATGACTATGGAACATTAGACTTCAGCTCCCTATGAAGAGGGAATTTGTCCTTCCTGTGTGTTCCACTCTCATCTTGTACTAGCTGCAACCCCATAAAAATGTATTTATGAAATGAAGGCAGATGACACAGTTTAAGAATAAAATCACATTTACATTTCAACTTCATGCTTTTCTTCTGTCCATTGTTTTTTTAATTTTCTCCACTAAATCTAAATCTAGTTATGCACAATGCATTTCAGACTGTAGTTAAAGCTGGCTCTTTAGGTTCCTATTTGTCCTTGTATTTCATATAGCTGCCATATTGTGCTTTGCAATTCAGTCTTTTATGGGGATCTGATAAATGCTTGTATGTTTAAAAAGCTTCCCAGAATAGATGCAAAACACTGAGTGAGCTTTCTGTTCTGCTCTGATCTTCTCCCAGAAGTACCTACTTACAGAACATTCTTTTCTGTTTGAGGTCTTTGATCATTTTATCTCCAAATATATAGAAGGTCCAGAAAACTCAGCATGCTCCATTCATTTGCTGAGTAACACTTGTGTACTGCATTTATTTGCAGAAACAGCAGAGGTCATTTATGCTACTAGCAAGTTTGGGAGTGGTGGTAGAAAGCAAATTTTGAAGCTTGATTCCTGAGCTGCACATGAGGGTTTGTTTAACCAATCCATTATGATGTAGCCAGAGAGAGGTGTGCATATAGCTGGCATTGCTGTTTCAGTAGTTACTGTGTTTGTGCTTGAAGGCAGGTGCTGTCCCCAATGTGTCCCACAGCCCAGTTATTGGATGGAGAGGTTTGCCTGAGTGTGCTGGGGCTCCCTACCCCAGGGACACTTCGAGGCTTTGCCCCAGAGATAACTGGGGTGCCTATAGGTGGGTAAGCATCCTGGCTGTACACTGGCTTGGGGGAAGGTTCTCTTCCGCTGCATCTCAAGATCACTACTGGACTTCCCAGGTTAACATGTTCCCTGTGCTTCAGTAAGTTTATAAACAGTAAATTAAGAAAGAAAACAAATGGTCACTCTCTCCTACAGCCTATCAAGATGTATGAATTACTTTTTTTTTCTAATTCTGCCATTCTGATTGTATCCAAAGAGTTTAAATTATATACATATTAAAAAAAAAAAAAAAAAAAAAAGGTAGCTTAAATACAGTTTTAAATTGGTCCTGGAAAATGGAAAAGTGGGTAGGGAATTAGATCAGTGAAGAATTAAAAAAAAAAGAGAAGTCTTGCCAGTCAATACTTTTTGGAAGGCAGTTCTTGTCAAAGGAGATTAATTCCATGAAAATTTCCTGTTATTGCATATGTAAATATGGATATGGCTTATAATTGGATATATGTAACATATTTGGCTTTTTTACAAAACTTTAAATTTAGTGTTGGATGATGTCCTATTTTTAGAAAGGAACACCAATTAAATCACATGTGAAGTGGATTAAGTTCTTGCTGATAAATCTCAAAATAGCCCATATGGAACTCTTATCTAAGATTAACAACTGAAATGGCTGGAGCTCTCTTCAGTTTGAACAGAAGAAGGTTGGCAGGGCTGAGGTTTGATCAGGATTTACAGGACCATGAAGAGTAAAGTGGACCCAGAACTGTTTATCCACGAAACCTCACAGTTCCAGAACTAGGGAGAAGTTAGCAGGATATCTGTATAAAACAGATAAAAGACAATGCTTCTTTATACAATGAAAAATAATTTCTTGAAACTCTTGCCAAAAGAGGCTGTTTTGAGGCAGAAAGTATCAGCATGTTAATAAAAGAATTAGGCAAATTTTTTGCCCTGTGAATTCACAAATAGAGGGAATGGTTAGAGGGAATGCTGCTTTACCTTTCCCATTCTTGTGAGTATGAGTGGAACTGATGCACCACTGTGCTCTCCCTAGATAGCATCTCTCGCTCCTGAGAGACCAATGTTGTGTCCCACTGACCTAAGACAGTAGCAGATTTGGACTTTTCTCTCAGTAGATGTTTCTGGAGAGAATTTGTAAGCATCAGTTCTGGTTCTCCTGGCTAATGGATTTAATCTACTTTTGCTGATTTTCTTTTTTAACTTTTTTTTTTTAAACTAGAATGACTTCTTTTTAAAATTTGTTTTTAATTATTAGTCTTTCTCTTCTTACTGGCACAAAATATAATAACTGGGTAAGTTTAAATTGCTCCTTCATCTTGTATTAAAATAACATGGATACTGATTTTAAAATAATTGTGTTCTTTTAACAATATAATAAACCTGTGATAGTGAATGTGGTAAAGGAAAAAAGCAGTGCCTGACACCCATCATTTGCTGTACCTCACTGATTCATCCAGGTGTTAGGTAAGTGCAGAGTTGATTGAATTTTGGAAAAAAAGGTAATTTTTAAAAAACCAGTATCATAGAGCATTGTGAAAGACCAAAGTTGAAGATATCTAAGAATCAGAGATGCAGATAAATGCAGGAAAAAAAATATATGATATTTGTTGCCCAAATAATGTAGCAATTCAGCTACATTTTGAAGGCATAGCATGGGTATAGGTGTGAAAGTCATACCTTTAATTGCTGTGATTTGTTTCATGGTGATGATGTAAAGCACTCCCCAGAAAATATTTTAAATTTGCCTGAGCTGTGCCTGGCCTGTATCTATATCTGCATTTTGTACCTATGGTAAGCCTGAGCAGTCTGTTTGAACTCGTGGAAAATTCTGGAAAAAACATTTTAGAGTTATCCTGAAACTACTTATATTAACATTTAATAAGGTGATTTAAAGAATGAAAGTTCTCTGCCTGATCTATTCCTTGCTGTGATTATACATCCAAATGCTCATCCATTGTGGAAGACATTAGTATTTGTTTCAAAAAACCCCCTGATTTTAATAATGGAATTGTAAGATAGAGGTATGTGGGTCAGCAAAAAGAAAAATGCCGAGGAACAAAGTATCCTTTCAGAAGTTTCACTGAATTTGTTGAAGATACAGCAGTGAAGAACTGATACATGCATCTTCATGGACACAGTGTTTTAAGAGAATACTTCTGACTAAGAATTTTATTGATCAAGAAGCACTGATAAATGGTTTGTATTTTACTCTTTCTCTTTTCAAGAGTTCAACAGACAAAACTTAAAGGAACTTCAAAATGGCTATCAAAATATTAAAGTGTTTAGTTGTCCATTATAGCTGATAGCTAACATTTTACTCTTCTCAATAATTTTGCTCTGCAGACATTTAATACAGACTCATGTCGTACAACCTGCAAGGGGCAAATACTTTTACATTATACTGGATTATACTCCAGAATTATTAATGTGATGTTAATGTTAAAGTGATAGTTCATGCACAAATGTGATATTTAAGTCATTGAGATTTGTGTAGGTATATACATATATATACTCACTATATTTAGAATCATGATTAAATTAATTATGACAGTAGTATAAATAGATGGACCCTAAAACAACAGTAGTCCTGTTTAAGAATGCTCATGTGTGAAGTTGTGAAGTTTGCTTTGTCAGGCAGGAAGGGAAGTTAGGTACATCTCAGGTAGCTGCTATTTTTTGGAAAAATGCCGGCTTGTTTCTGTCAAAGGGACTTTCTTCCCATAAATTGACTTTTTGCAACACCAAACCCATGGCTAAATTCCTGTAGCTTGGTGAATAATACATTCCAGCCTGAGTGACCTGTACTTATCTGAGGCAGGTTCTCTACAGAGACTTTTTCATATCTATTCAAATTTGTTGTCTTTATGAAGACAGATAACCCTAAACTCATTGGTGTCATCCAGACTTACTTTGCTCCTAACACTACAGAAGCTTAACAGTAAAGCAAAGCAGCCTGGTCAAGCCTTTAGATACAGATTGCAACAAAAGGTTTTCAAGTAAACAATTTCAAAATGTGACCCCTAAATTTAACTTATCAGCAATGTATCTTTTTCTCACTGTTTGCACTCCTTTCTCTAGAATTCCCAAGACACGTCCAAGTTTACAGCTAAAATTATAGAATTTGCAGCAAGACTTCTCCTTCCTATGTTACCTTCAGTTCTTCCATTTTCTTAAAAAAGATTAGGAAGAGCTCCCCTGAAATCCCCATAGTAATACGACTGAATGTTATTTTCTTGGTCTTTAGATATAATTCAAAACAGGAATAAGAAATGCATGGCTCTAGTCTTAAATCACGTTATGCCAGTTCTGAAGCTACATCCTTCTTTGGTTACTGGATAAAAGTCTCAACTGGGGAATTTAAATTTTTTCAGGCCAATTTATTCATAATTTGTAAAGACATCCGGATTTACTGCAATAGCACCTTTCTGCAGAGAACACATGCAATGCTTTTGGGATATAAACACATCAGTGAACTCAACATACAAAAAAAATATCCCCAACACCATGAATTGTCTGATTTTTTGAGCTTTATCACATCAGTTCCTTCTTTCATATGTCAAAATACTTTGTGTGCTCTACTGAGGACAAAAGCTCTTCTGATGACATTACCCCCAAAAATTCAAAAGAGTTCTGAAGAACTGCTAGCAATGTTACATGCCACAGGAGAGAAAACAGGTTGAAATAATGAAATTCCTTTTGTCCCACCTGTGAAGATCAAGCACACAAAGCAATTCATGCCCCACTGAGAATCACTGTAGTTTCTACCTAGACGATAGTTGTTGATTATGATTTTGATATAATCCTTGTGTATATGTATTTTGTTTTCTTCACATGGTAGATAAGGAGTAAGCATACTAATTTGTGTGTAGTCCTCAGTGCAGGACCATTTGGCTGAGGAAGGAGTAACATCTACTGTGACGAGATCTACAGCAGGTCCATATCTTCCTATTTGTTGACTGAGAAAGTGACAATACAGATCATCTGAAAAAGGTAGGCTCATTGCAGAACACATGCAAAAAGGAAAAGTACTGGGAAAGAGCTGGATCATCTTTGTTGCAAAAGGGACACATTTTTGCTGGAAAGAATGAAGTATTTTCTTTGCCCTGATGAAATGCCTCCGGAAGAGATACGGTTTTACAAATAAACATATCAACGTCTCATCTTTCTTCTTTTAATTCGGCATAGGACAGCTCCCATGATGATAAAACTGATAAAAATGAATTTATTAAGGGTCATAGCACTATGTGAAAGGAAAAAAAAAATAAAAAAACTTAGAAAGATAAGGAGATTGTGAAATTTCTTCAGTTTGTACCTCTCAGAAGAGTTAAAGTTTAGGAAACTGTGGAGATAAAAGGGAATGAAGCTTAGAAATGGCCTGTGGCTTACACCTACCCTCTAGTTGCAGAAGTCTTTGAATCCTCCAGACTATTTTTTCCCATAGTTCCCTATCTTGCAAAACCCATATATCTTTAATATTGCAATATTCAGTGCTAGTGGGGAACATTCTCAACTTCTTTCAATTGTAAAACATCAAAGGAAAAAGAGAAGTAACACATGGGAAGGTAGATTAATGTCAAAAGACCACTTCTTCTGAATTCCATAGATTTATCATGAGTTTTCTTGTTGGAACAGAAATACTGGGGGAAAACATTGGGTTATAATGGGGAAAATATTATTTAATATCTTTTAAGACAAAGAATGAAACTAGTGAAAAAAATCTGAAATATACAATTATGCAGCAGAAATTAAGCATTGTTGAGTGACATAAAATGCAGATGAATAGCAGCTGAATCATCAGTTTGCAGTGAAACGAAGCTTCCCCAAATATGCAAATCTTGGCTGTGCACAGCATAGAAAGCATAATACAGGTGAAATACAGAATTTCTTGACTTTGGACTTACAATTCATTTCCTTATTTTCAGAAAAATAGTGATTGGAGGGGCTTAGGAGAAGATGAACAAAGATGGGGCAGGAGCAGGTTGGGTGGAGTCAGGATTTCAAGGTGCATACTTTGGCAAGAAGACTAAAAAGTCACAAAGTCTATATATAGCTAAAGAATGTCAATATTAGGCAAGGAAACGGATTTTTATCTTCCTGAGTCAATTGTTAAATAGTGTAATGAAGTATATTGGGTTTGCATGGCAAGGTTTTGGTAGCAGGGGAACTATAGAGGTAGCTTCTGTAAGAAGCTGCCAGAAGCTTCCCCTATGTCTGTTAGAGTCAATGCCAGACAGCTCTAAGATGGACCTGCCGCTGGTCAAGGCCAAGCTCACCAGTGATGGGCCCTAGGATAACATATTTAAGAAGGGGAGAGGAAGGGAAATTCTGCTCAACAGCAGCTGGGGGAGAGGAGTGAGAGGATGTGAGAGGAGCAGCCCTGCAGCCCCCCGGCCGGGGGGGCAGGAGGGGCTCCAGGCGCCGGAGCAGAGATTCCCCTCAGCCCCTGGGGGCCCATGGGGGGGGCCCGCCGGGCGGAGCCGGGGGAGCGGCCGGCAGGACCTGTGGCCCCGTGGGGAGAGGAGCCCAGGCTGGGGCAGGTTTGCTGGCAGGGCTGGTGACCCTGCGGGGACCCACGCTGGACAGCTTGATGAAGAATTGGGGGGGTTGGAGAAGGGGGCCCCAGGGGAGCAAGGGAGGAATGTGATGAGTCCTTCCCTGAGGAGGAAGGAGCAGCAGAGACATGTGATGAACTGACCCCAAACCCCATTCCCTGTCCCCGTGAGGCACTCAGGAAGAGGAGGTAGAGAAATTAGGAGTGAGTTTGAGCCTGGGAAGGAGAAAGGATGGGGAAAAGGTGTTTTTAAGATTTGGGTTTTATTTTCTCATTACCTTACTCTGATTTCATTGGTGATAAATTGAACTAATTTCCCCAAGTCAAGTGTGTTTTGCCTCTGAGGGTATTGGTGAATGATCTCTCCCTGTCCTTATCTCAACCCATGAGCCTTTCATTATATTTTCTCTCCCATCCTGATGAGGAGGGTGAGTGATAGAGTGGCTTGGTTGGTACCTAGAATCCACAAAAAGATAAGGTGGAAAACTCAAACATTTGACTCATTTTATACTGTACAACCATTCAGCTGCTATTAAATATATACAAAGGAAAAACAAATGTATGAAAGTGAGGATTAGTAACGATTGGAACTGTATCTTTTCTACATTATCTATCTCAGTGGTTGGTGGCTGTAGGAACACATGGTTCTTTGAGAGACAGCAGCGTTCAACTCTTCTGTTGGAGATAAAAACCTCTGTGAAGTTCTTGTGATTTTTTTCAGTCTTCTCCCATAATTTCTGGTTACTGAAGTATCCTGATGTGTTCCAATGTGATCCAGATTTTTTTTTTACATTTGTGAACTAGTGAGGACAACTTTTGTTTTTTATTCTTGTATTTGACCTTTGTGATTGATTTTTGACACCTTCATGTCAGATTTTGGCAGCTAGTAGAACAGATAAACTCATATTTGGCTCAATGGGCAAATATATCTTGAACTGACAAAGAGAGAAGGGTGAACATGATTGCTGTGGTAACTTCTGGCTCCTTGCTTTGTGTCATCTCAGAGTCACAGGTCTAGAGCTTTATGTTGTCAGGAAACTGATAAAGAGCCATCTCAGAGCCTGCCACATTTTCCAAGACAAAACAAAATGTGACATTTCACTACCCTTTTAATTAGAACCAGAACATTATTGGTAGCAGATGCTACACTGTGATATCTTTATTCCAATTAATCCAAATCCAAATCAACACAGAGTTTTGGAGTTAGTGGAAGCCACATTATTTTAGGAAAGATTTCTCTTAGCTATGAAAAATGTAATATTATCAGGCAGCATTCCTTGTGGAGAAAAAAACCCACCCTTAAAATTAATCACACTTTAAATAACAGAATTAAAGGGTTAATGAGGAAAAAAAAAGTGATATTTTTGGCTGGAAGCTGACATATTGAAAATAAATCAAGCATACTCTTGTGGGAATTTTGTGAATGCATAAAGGCATAGGTCTGAAAAGTATTCATCTTCTTGTCTTCAGATTGTGTTACCTAAAATTTCTCTCCTCTCTGTCCTCAAAACATTTTGGGCAAGGATATTGTTCTTGTTAATATTCTCACCTTAAATACTTTACTCTTTTCACTACAGTACTTTACTTCTTGAATGTCCTTGCTCAAATGCTGATTTTCTGTTACTGTGTAATGCTTTTATTCATCCATCTCCCCACATCCTGAAGTGCAGATTAGGCTGGTACATTCTTGTAAAGAAAATGGAAAGACCCAATAATTTTGTAGAGCTTTCTGGAATGATGAAGTTTTCAGTTACTGAAGAAGAAACTGGTCTTTTTGCTGTAAATGCAGGCTTTTCACATCTCCACACTGAGCTACCACATACTTTTTGCAGTGCATTATTGCATTCAGCCTGTGTTGTAGGTGTGGGTGGCAGGGACAGGTTGTTAGTAAAACAATATCAATATTATTGTATTTAAATACAAAATTAACCAAGCAACTATCTATGGATTTAATTGATTTAATGTAATTAATATTTTAATTCATCAAGAAATTAAATCTCTTTTTTGTGATGTACAACTTCCTTGAGTTTTTGTAATATGTGACAAGAAAAACAAATACTATTCTAGAAGACAATTTAAAGAGATAAGATCAGGTAGAATTTACATTGCAGTCTTCAAAGACTATCACAGTAAGTGTGTATTTTTCTTCCAAAGGACCACTGTTAACTTTATTCAGGTTAATAATAAAACCCAAATCAGGCTAATGAATTTTAATTTTTTGTGCTGTTAATATAAAGAGCTACACTGGCATTTTAAGACAAGTGATTTTCAAGAATACTGCTGTATGCATAGCAAAGCATAGATTTCTTGCAGCATAATTTAACTTTGATGGTAAATATATGGATACTTTAGTTTCAGCGCTTCTCTAGCTGGTGACCTTCCATTAGGACAGCCAAACAGCACCAGTGAACCTGATGTTTGTGCATGAAAGTCTGAATAAGAAGCTAACCCAGATTTCAAAAAACTGAAAATCCACTCTCTGCCATCTCAATTAGATGACAACGTAGCCGTAATTATACAACATTTAGTAGAAAAATAACTGTAGAGAATTTTCTACCCTAATCTGAAACTTTTGTTTTTCTTTTCTTAATGAAGTCATTCCCTCCTGATTTGGACTCGGGACCTTTAGCTTTTCTCACAGTCTCTCTCACAAGGATGTTGGGGGAGGGGGACACGGGAACAACCCAACTCCGATACCTTGCAATTTATTAGATTCAATGCTAGCAGGGGACAGAGAGACAGGCAGTCTGAACAAGAAAGATACAAAAGGTGTTTGCTTGGAGGAGCTGTATTTAATAGAATATTTAGAAATTTAGAAAATGAAGCAAGGGGACAGTGGGTGAAAATATCAAATAAATATGGGTAAAATTCCTACTAAATGTTTTGATGCTTTTTACCTTTACTCTTGAAATTCTTTAGCTTTTGTTTTGGTCACACAGTCCTCCTTGCACTATTTTACCATGTCCATTGGGGGTACTTATGTTTAGCTATCTCCACTTCTACTTCTTGTCTCATAGGAATATACTGGCTTTATATAAGCAACCTGTCACCCTGGGTGGTCAACCAGGGAGTGACTTAAGTTTATTGTTGTGTTTATTCTGTTCAGGATGGTTTTCTGTATTTTGCCTCCCGGGGGTAGTGTGTGCATATAGGGTCAATTAAGCATAAGTCCTCTACCCCTTTAGGCTGCAACTATTTACCCTGATCTATACTAATTTGTTTCTCCCATATACCAAAAAGTATCACCCTCATTCAGAAAATTCATATGTCACCATGAAATGATAGAAATTAAGGATACAATCCTCTCTTTATAAATAAATAATTATAAGCAATAAACCCATGTATTTTTATTACTATTAAGAAACTAATCCAAATAATCCTTATGTAAATTTTTCTCCATACGTTTTAATACATACATTCATCTATTATTCATAAGTACTTTTTGAACATTTCACTGGCATCATACAAAATTCTGAAAAAGTGTTCTGATGAACTGAAAGCTTGGCTTGAAAAGAGTATGTTCACTGTCACAGCTGAGAAATATGGGGCAGGTAAATCTGGTGTTAGCCTATGATTTACAATAAAACCAGAATTTTATAGAAGTAATGAAGCACTTCCCTATTCAATCTGAACAGGTTTTGTACCTCTGTTATTCACATCTCACCAAAGTGAATATTTATTTTGGTGATGATTGTCTTAAAGCTTTATTGTTTGCACTCCACAAATACAAAATCATTCTAACTCTATCATAAACTCTTTTTGTGCTATTTTGAAAATTAAAGTTCAGCCTGTTGGTTGGGAGAATCAAGATAACTCAACCCAGAAGGATGTTTTGAATCAAGGTCACTGTGTTTTCAGCGACATTTTGATGCATATGTTCCTTTGACACCTTAACAGTGAACAGTGTAAAATAGGTGCAGTTCTGCAATAAAGTACAGAGACTCTAGGTTTTGAGAAATGAGAGAAGGAATGTTAACTAATAACAACAGGAGAAAAAGCTTTCATCAAGCTAACTGTGTAAGAGCACAGCACTAGGTTTGCCTGTGACATAGTCTAGTTGGTGTTTGAATCGATCTTGAGATTGCTGTGCATAGACAAAAGTAGGAACGGAGAGCTTAAATTTGTTTGATATTAACAAAAATCTATGTTCATATTCTTCTTTGTTATAATGCAATTTCTTACATCCTCACAGCAACTTCGAAGGTTCTTATTAATAAGAAAAAAGAATAAAGTATTGTTTGTTTAGCTTTGTTTATCTGGTATAGAGGACACTATGAAAACCCTATAAAAAATGTTATGCATATTTACCTTGTAAGTAGAAGTCTGAAATCTCTGTGAAGCAGAACCAGACAGTGCAGTAGGTAAAACACAAAAACTGTAGAACCCCTTTTTTATATGCTTTTTTAAGTCTAAATTTTCATCAGTGACCTGCACATTACGTAGAAGGAAGAAAATCCTTCAGCCTCATTATTTTCTTTGAAAATTGTTTTGAAAGCTATCACCGTCTAGCGTGTGTCCATAACAGTAATGTTGCATAAATTCAATTCTGTAGGGAAGAGATATTGCACAACACCTCTTTCAGAAATTCTTAAGTCTTTATTTATAAACCAGTTTCCCTCTAGAAGCCTCAAATGAACACTCTAGCTGCAAAATTTAAGAATTAGAAAGTGTCTAAGGTTTTGTGTAAACAGACGTACAGATAAAATGTGGTTTGTAATTATACATGCATGTACATCCACATGTATAAAAATGTACATCTGCATGACATATGCAAATATACACATATTTAATGTCTAATACCATTCTAACAAATTAAAGAAACTAACAAAAAATTGAAAATTAATTGTAGAAGATGTATAAATTAAGCTTAATCTTTTATTTACATAGATGGGCATGTATTAAAATGAATGATGCTCTAGCTATTTATCTCAGACACTGAAAACAAGAAGTTCATTTGAAAAGAACAAAACTTTCATGATATAAGTATCTGTGAAGAAAAGTATTAAGGAATTCTGACCACCAATCCAGCACAATTGTGCGTTTTCATTCTTTTAGTTAGTTTTTACTCTATTAGCTATAAACAACCATTTGTAACCAATTAGATGTATCAGAGCTATTTGAGACATATTTTCTTGTCTTTGTGTGTGCATACTGCAATTTATTATGGATTTGAAAAATGAGCATAAGTGTGCCCTTCAATTATCTACTCTCAGAAGTATTGCTATTTTACAAAGCCTCATGGGGTCAACAGTGTAGTTGTTGTCATTTTCGTAGCAAAAAGGTCCTTATAATTGGATAGTGATGAACACCACAGTGTATCCTAAAAACTGAAATCTTTGGGATTATTTGAAAGCTGTGGTTTTATTTTCACACTCTTGAGTCATGACAACTTAAAATTTTAAGTGTCCCATCTAAATTAACTGGGAAATGTCTGCTTCTTGAGTTGAGGGTGGCTGACCATTATTAGTAGGTTTAATTTTTGGTAGACTTTTAAGACTACTTGTTTTGAATTGTAATCTCTTTCTCTGTGTACATTTCCATGAAAAAACAAGAAAAAACAATCTGGTTTGTATTGACCTATTACTTTTATTATATGACAATTCTTTCAATCTCATTTGAATTTAGTATCCAGGTCCCAAAGGATAAGTAAACATATTTGCTTTTTACTGTTTCTTCAGGAATGCAGTGCTTTTCCAGAGTATTCAGAATGAATTGGTGATACAAATTTGATCTAAGTCTCCCTGGATCCCCAGCACTAAAAATGTTACAATTTTTATGTGTTTTATCATACAGATTTTATCACTTTAATATGAAAATGGGTCATTCTCCACTAACCCACTGCCAAAGCATGACATTTTTGCTATCACTGTTACCTCTGTAGTGCACTTACATTTGATTTATGAGAACATTTTATAGTGTGCTTGTCCTTAGGAGACTTCAAGCAATGAGATAAAGAATACTAATGTGACTTGCTTAAGGAAAAAAAAACACAACAAAAAAACCCTTGCATGTAGATGCAACTTTAACAATAAAAATCAGAATTTAACAAAAAAAGAGGGAGAAAAGAGGACTCTTTATTCTGAGATGTTCTTAAAATGCTGACAGAAATAGAGGAAAGAGAAGAGGAATGAAGTGTCTACCATAAACACCTCAGTGCTTTAAATACAAGTTAAAGAAACAAAATATGTGGGGGGAAAAAAATAAAAAAATAAACCAAACCAAAGATAACATCAAACAGATTTTTTGTTAAATTCTTGAGTATTGGCATGCTTAGGTCTGTGCTTTTACTGCTGACCATTTTCCATATGAGGCTGTCAGAAATGAAGGCTACCCACTGAATATGTTATGCACCTGCATTTCCTCAAGTCACTAGTAGTTTTCATAGAATCATAGAATGCTTTGCGTTGGAAGGGACCCTTAGAGGTCATCTAGTGCAACTCCCCTGCAGTGAGCAGGGACACCGCTAACTAGATCAGGTTGCTCAGAGCCCCCTCCAACCTGGTCTTGAATGTTTCCAGGGATGGGGCCTCCGCAACCTCCCTGGGCAACCCATTCCAGTGTTTCACTACCCTTACTGTAAAGAATTTCTTCCTTATATCTAGTCTAAACCTACCCTGTTTTAACTTAAAACCATTACCCCTTGTCCTGTCACAGCTGGCCCTACTAAAAAGATTTTCCCCATCTTTCCTGTAGGCCCCCTTTAGGTACTGAAAGTCCGCAATCTCCCTGCAGCCTTCTCTTCTCCAGGCTGAACAAGCCCAAGTCTCTCAGCCTGTCCTCATAAGAGAGGTGCTCCAGCCCTTCAGATCATTTTTGTAGCCCTCCTCTGGACCTGCTCCAACAGGTCCATGTCCTTCTTGTGCTGAGCGCTCCAGAGCTGGACACAGTACTCTAGGTGAGGTCTCACCAGAGCAGAGTAGAGGGGCAGAATCACCTCCCTTGACCTGCTGGCCACGCTTCTCCCGATGCAGCCCACAATACGGTTGGCCTTCTGGGCCGCCAGCGCACATTGCCGGCTCATGTCCAGCTTTTCATCCACCAGCACCCCCAAGTCCCTCTCAGTAGGGCTGCTCTCGATCTTTTCTTCTCTCAGCCTGTACTGATACCGGGGGTTACCCCGACCCAGGGGCATGACCTTGTACTTGGCCTCACTGAACCTCATGAGGTTCACACAGGCCCACCTCTCCAGCTTGTCCAGATCTCTTTAGGTGACATCTCTTCCTTCTGGCATACCAACTGCACCACTCAGTTTGGTGTCGTCCACAAACTTGCTGAGGGTGCATTCGATCTCGCTGTCTAAGTCATTGATGAAAACTTTAAACAGCACCAGTCCCAGTACGGACCCCTGAGGGACACCACTCATCACCGGTCTCCATCCGGACATCAAGCCATTGACCACTACCCTCTGGATGCGACCATCCAACCAATTCCTTATCCACCAAACAGTCCACCCATCAAATCCATAGCTCTCCAATTTAGAGAGAAGGATGTTGTGGGGGACCGTGTCAAAGGCTTTGCAGAAGTCCAGATAGATGACGTCCATTGGTTTTCCTTTGTCCACTGTTGTTGCCACACCATCATAGAAAGCCACCAGGTTCGTCAGGCAGGACTTGCCCTTGGTGAAGCCATGCTGGCTCTCTCGAATCACTTCCCTGGCCTCCATGTGCCTTAGCATAGCTTCTAGGAGGATCTGTTCCATGATCTTCCCAGGCACAGAGGTAAGGCTGACAGGTCGGTAGTTCCCAGGGTCTTCCTTTCTACCCTTTTTGAAAATGGGCACAATGTTTCCCTTCTTCCAGTCACCAGGGACTTCACCTGACTGCCATGACTTTTCAAATATCAAGGAAAGTGGCTTGGCAACTACATCAGCCAACGACTTTTAGGTGTAGATTTTCAGTTTCAGCTGGCTTGGTTTCTGACTGCTGAGCTAGGAATAGCTGCAGAAGTGAATTAACACTTTTTGAAAACAAATTTCTTCTCATCTGAGCATTGATTCCTTTAATATCAAGGTTATTTAGAGATATCCCACTTTGTGTAGAAGGAAGCTAGCTGTTCAAAATTATGTGATTTGAGAAACTCTAGATTATTTTGAGGGTGTATTAAATGTTTTACTTCACTTACTTTAGGGTATGTATCTTCAGAGGAATCTATCTGGAATTAGATAGGCAGGTCTTCTTCCATTTGATCCTTCTATCTTCAGATGCCATTAAACACTTCAGTTATGATGTCTAAATGGTTTTATCTATCTCCTTTGGAGGGCAAATCATTTCAGAGATCTAGACAGGAACAAATAACTTCAGTAGAAATCTGGAAGTAGAAGGCTGTGCTCAACTGAGAGGTTCGCTTTCTCTTTTGCTTTTTATAGTGCGACTTAGTATTCATAAAGGACGCAATTTAGAGCTCCTGAGTTCATGATAGGTACGTAAACAGGTTTTTTTGTCTTTAAAAATGAATTAGATGTCTTACTGTGTTAATATCTAGTGTTTAGTATATACGGAACTAATTGTTCTGAACAAATAAGTGTCATATAAAATAAAAAATATGCAACATATCTGTGTAGCTTTCAAGATGCTATATATTATGTAATAAACAGCAACAATCTGTTGCAGAACTGAAGTCTTTATTTAGTCAGAGATCCTGTGTTGTCTTCTACAAAAGTCCTTATGTTTCTTTCTGTGTGCTTTTAACAACTATATACTCAGTGTCTCCACCAAATCGCCCTTCTTCCCCCCAAAAACTTTGAAAATCATAATCATACAGCATTTATCATATTATGCTCATTCTTTCATTAAGAAATTCACATTGATTTAAGAAGGATATATCTTTTGCTTCAAAAGCGTATAATTCCCACATCTGAGGCACAAAGACTCCACGTTAGCTAGTAGAAATTTGGGGCATGTGGTAAGGTTCAGCAGGTTTTTGAATGTTGCCAAATAAGTTTCAGTGATGTCGATATTATGGAGCTTCATCTTGCTGCTAGCTTGAATCAGAGATCTGAAACATGGACTACTTTCATCAATATGAATTTATGCAGGTTGGGGGCAGATTTCTAAGGTAACATTTTCCTTTTTTTTCATGTTGACATTCCTCATAAGCAGTAGATCCTCCAGTATATCTAAATGCTACTTTGCAAGATACCAAGAACTGTTCACTCTTCGGTTAGTGGGTATCTAGTCTGGTTGAATTTCAATTTGTGATACTAATGCAGAAATATGTTTTCACTTGTGAGGATTGTTCTTCTCTCATATTGTTTCTGTGAGACTTGTGTGCTTCTGGACCTTTTCAATTGTATTCTTTCAATTTTTTTTGTTGTTCAAGAGTAAATGAAGTAGCAGAGAGAAGAAAAAAAATCCTGAGCAATCTGTATGTGCCAAGACCGGTGTTCACCTCACTGATTCTCACAATTTTCATAGAATCATAGAATCATAGAATCATAGAATGTTTTGGGTTGGAAGGGACCCCTAGAGGTCATCTAGTCCAACCCCCCTGCAGTGAGCAGGGACACCACTAACTAGATCATGTTGCTCAGAGCCCCATCCAACCTGTCCTTGAATGTTCCCAGGGATGGGGCCTCCGCAACCTCTCTGGGCAACCTGTTCCAGTGTTTTACCACCCTCACTGTAAAGAATTTCTTCCTTATATCCAGTCTAAACCCACCCTGGTTTAGTTTAAAACCATTACCCCTTGTCCTGTCACAGCTGGCCCTACTAAAAAGATGTTCCCCATCTTTCCTATAGGCCCCCTTTAGATACTGAAAGGCCGTAATCAGGTCTCCCCGCAGCCTTCTCTTCTCCAGGCTGAACAAGCCCAACTCCCTCAGCTTGTCCTCATAAGAGAGGTGCTCCAGCCCTCGGATCATTTTTGTAGCCCTCCTCTGGACCCGCTCCAACAGTTCCATGTCCTTCTTGTGCTGAGGGCTCCAGAGTTGGACTCAGGACTCCAGGTGAGGTCTCACCAGAGCAGAGTAGAGGGGCAGAATCACCTCCCTTGACCTGCTGGCCACGCTTCTCCTGATGCAGCCCAGGGTACGGTTGGCCTTCTGGGCTGCCAGTGCACATTGCCGGCTCATGTCCAGCTTTTCATCCACCAGCACCCCCAAGTCCCTCTCGGCAGGGCTGCTCTCGATCCTTTCTTCCCCCAGCCTGTATTGATACTGGGGGTATTTTGACATAGCTTTCATCAGCAAATGATTCCTGGTACGGTAATGGAGTTCTGGGCAGCATACAGGAAAATGTGAAATATCTCTGAGCAGATTTTCTTAACAGCAGAAAAGTTACCTTAGATATGGAAATTCTATATATTCCATAATCCAATATATTCCTCCCTCCAATATATCTCACTTAAACAATGAATGCTCCAAATCACAAGATTACAGTTTGGGGGAGGGGGGAAATTTCTCTGTCTGTTTGGCTTCAAACAGAAACACAGTTGTTTATTCATTGGATCAAAGAGCAAAAACAGGGATTGTCTTGGGGGCTAGCAGACAGACATCACCTAATGTCTGGTTGTCCAAGGTTCGGTTCTTGCTCTAATGAACGTTTTAATTATCTGTACAAGGTAGAAAAACTCCATCAAGAGACACTAAGAGAAACTATATCTAATCAAGGTCCCAGCATGTAGCAAATGTTAATTTGCTATGGCATAGATGCATTTAAATGGTTACTAGTAGCAACATCAAGCAGAATCCTTAATTTGTAGCATTGTTAGGTCAGGATTCATAATTATTTATGGTATATTAAGCATGTAATTATTTCAATGTATATTCAAATCTGATTACAGACTATGTTTCAAGGATGCAAGATTTTTTATGAAATGCAATTACGCTAATAAATAAAATAATTGGTATGATGTTTATGCTAACATAGAAAGAATGAACTCGTTTAGATTCTCTCATATTGAATCTTTCTGTTTCTAATGAAAATTCACCTACCTTATCATGTGGAGAAATTTTTGTGACAGTAATCCCTCACTGATATTCTTCATTCTCCACTTCTCATATCTGCTCAGATACAAGAATGATGCAGGTGGATTTCTGTTGACACTTAGAAGTCATCCTGCACATTTGCTTTTGCAGACTGCAGGGTTCATGTCATATCTTTCGTTATTAGCTCTGGGTGAATAACACAAAAAGAAATACTGTGCACATTGATTAAATTATTTGTACAAATTTGTTTCAGCAAAGCTCTTGAATGCCTGAACTGGTAGGAATTTCATTTTGCTTTCAGAACCAAACAATGTTTCAAAAAACTCAAGCAGATATGAATTCATTGTTGGTCAAGTGTTTACTCATCTGTTTAAAAGTCTCTGCGGCTTTGTGTTCTCTGCTGTTTTATGGTGGATGTTGTCTGCACATTCTATGGCCTATGGATGTTATAGTTCATCTAAGTAAAAAGTAGGGATCTTTGATCTCCACAGCATGTGGCAGATAATGCCATTATTGAGAAATAACGTAACCAGGCTTAAAATAAGCTCCTCAGTTCTTCCCCTAACTTATCTCAGAAAAGGAGATTTTGGCTTTTTTACTGGTGATTCATTTCTTTTTGCATTTTGACCTACACCTTTTGTAATACTGCTACAGAATTTAATAGGATTACAGATGAATAAAATAATAGTAATTTTTCTCAATATTTTTTTTTAGAATTAAGTAGATTATGAAACTGTTTCCATCTTTTGAAGCTAAATATTGGGGTTGCTTTTCTCATGGTCATTGAAATACAGAGTTGATTTTTTTTACCACAGTCCTAAGTTCAGTTTCCAATAGCTCATGTGCATTCAGATGAAAGCTCATAGAGACTACCGTGTTCACAACTTTATTAGATCATCATTTTAACAGAATTGAATCACCTGAACACAGAAATCCATGACAGATGTGATGACTAAGTCAATAGTTAAATAGCCTGAATTAATCAGTGATTTTCTCAAACTGCCTGAAAGAGTTGCATAGCATCACAAGATTGTACTGTGAAGTCAGCAAATCAATACAAATAACAAATGCATACCTGGTTCCTAGAACTGATGGCTGATCAAGCCATGAGAACCATAATGACCATCTTGAATTACGGCACGACCAGAAATACAAAACATATTTACACAACACTGTTACTGGCAAGATGATTCTGAAATTCCTTCTTCAGTAGCCCTAGTGTAATCAGGAAGACTTAACAATTTGTGTGCCAGATTGCTTTGTAATATGCTACAATTCTTTGAAAAGACTTTGGACAGCTTTAATGTGTAAATATATGTGTGTGAGAGATCTAGCATTTGTCTTGAAGTTATAATTTAGGAATTTTCTTCAAAGAAATAAATGTTCATCTGAATTACAGAAAGAGAACACAGAAAGTTTAATACATCCTCATTTTATGAAGGTGTAGCAATGTCAGTCTTTCCAAAGGAAGAAGAAAAGACAGAAAATACTGTAAAGAGAAGACATAATTTGCTTTGCAGATGATGATTGAGACAATATTGAAAAACACAAAGTTGCAAAGCAAGCAAGTTAATGTTGATGCAAAGACACAAGTTTTTCTTCCAGTGATTACAGGTTCTGGTTTTTATTTTCTTTTTCTGCATTCTTTATACTTTCAAAATCTCACAGCTGATGTAATCACCCCTGTGTTGCAGACCTAAGATAAGTGTTTGCTTCATTTACACACCACTTCCTGCATTCTTTAGTTCTGTATTTTAGCATCTTCACTTTTTAATAGTGCTATTTGAGAAATAAGAATCAGTCTGTCTCATGAGCTCTCTGTTCTTCAGTTTTTTCTTCTCATAATGATGGTAGTGATGTGGTGCTGTTCTTGAAGAAAAATATTGTCTTTGTGGCAGGCCTCACAGAAAAGTCTGTATGCTCAATCTGTTTTTAAAAGCTGAAGAATTTCCTGGATTGTGTTTTATTGCTACAGTATCTGTTAATAATTTAGGTGGTTTTTCGTTTGGGTTTGGTGGTTTTGTTTTTTTTTTCTTAAACTAATGTGATTTAGACTTACTGAAAGACAAAGGAAAGATGTATGTAAGACCAATATATCTCCTAAGTTCTCTGCTTTCTACTGCTATGTCCTCATGATGTCTACTCAAACATGACTCACCATCAGGAAAAGTCACCAGAAAGATGCTCTGAAATCCTACAACTTCAAAAATGCTTCTCCTAGTCCTACCATGAACAATACATCCTTCTGGATTCCAGGGACTCTTCCAGAAATGCCTCCTTCACTCAGTACAAGATGGTGAATTTTTGTGAGTATGTATATACAAACGCACCAAAAACTGTATCTGAATCCAATAACTAACTTTTGCCATTTCTGTACTCATAAACTGCGTGTTCATGAGCATGGCCCAATGTAGAACAGAAAACTCAATGCTGATGCAAAAGCTATTATTTAATGTTAAGTTAATATATATTTCCTAGAGCTTTACTAAATTTGAAGTATTATAAATATCTTCATACTGTTATTGAGGGAATTGGAATTATAAACATTACAGTTTAATTGATATTTTTAATGAGCTGATACAGCCAAAAGAAATCTTATGCAATCTCTTTTACAAGAAAACTTAAGCAGATACTTCATGGTCCTGTGTATGCATTTATCATTACCAGTTCTATAAGTTTTTTCTGTGTTATTTATCATGGCATAGAGATTATTGTGCTCCAAATACAGGCAATTTGGAAGATCAAAGAAATGTAATTAAATTGTGATGGCGGACTACAGCATTTTAATTATAATGGTTAATGTAGCAGTAAAATCTAGCTAAAATTTACTTGTTTTGTCCAGAATTTTTGTGGGAGTTTTTTGTTTTGGCATTGGTGTTTTGGTTTTTTTGGTGTGTGTGTGTGTGTTTGTTTGTTTGTTTTGTTAGAAAGGAAGCAAATCTGTGAAGTTGGCACCATATGCTTCATGTAACTATCCCTTCTTCATAAGGCTTCATCACTTCTTCCTTCCCTGCATGACATCATTTATCCTGCTAGAGGATGGAACTAATACCACGTGAATTACAGGGAGTGATAATAACTGTTAATGTAAACATCATAGAAACAGAGCTAAGAAACAAGACCAAGGATAAAAATCTTTTTGATGAGAAACTCAGTAGAGCAAATAAAGTAATTGGTGTATGGTTGTAAATTAAGATGTGGCTTTCAAAAACACCTAAGGGAATCCAGTACCAGTTTTCACTGAAAATTAGGTGTCCAATTTCTAGTACCTTAGATTGTATATCTTTAACAGTCCCACCTTCGAACCTGCTAAAGTGCAGTCACCTATTTAATTGTTTTCTGTAAATATTTCTGCAAGCACTAGTGGAAGGGCTGTAAAAATAGCACTTCAGAAAGTTATAGTACAAAATCAAAGGAGTAGAAGCTGTTCTTTTTTTCTCCCTTGTTCTTTTTAATAATAATAATAATGGTTCATTCTGCATTTAACTGACATCTAACAGCAGTTTTAATGTTTTCAGTGAAAACTTTACAGATATCTAATGTTTCTGAAAACCAGTGAAAACTTTAGGAAAGTCTCAGGTCCTACACTGACAACAGCTTTCTATTTCAATAAAAATATCGTCCTGCTAAACCAATAGAAATCTGTATGTAAAATATACATGCCAAAAAAAGGAAATCACCATAAACTTGCATTACCTCAAACAGATGTGCCAATAATTTGACCATGTGGCATTTTTTTAAATGTTACAACTTCACAACTTTAGATAACACCCAACAAGAGAGGTATCCTACAGAGAGGTCTCTGGTGTTTAATAGCTTGGAAAAACAGTCTCCTCTCTGAAAACTCTGTATTCTAGGTGGTATGACAGCATCTAACAAAAATGGTGGAAAAGGCAGACATTCCATATGGTCTACCTCAGCTTACAAAAAAAAAAAATTGGTACTTTGTAAAAATATAAATGGTCATGATTCTGCAATTAATTTCTGCATTCAAATACAAATTTGAAGAAAGCCTATTTAAAGTAATAAGCATTATGTCATTAGAAGGAAAAATTGCAAAAAAAAAGTAAAAATTGTCCTGCCAGACCATAAAGGGAAGTATAAATTGGAAAATGTATAATAAAATTAAAAAGAGTGAAACAACATTATGCAGACTTAACAGTGAAATTCAGGTTTGAAGTCTAGGATCAATGGGAAGATTCCTCTGTTAAAGAGTGAAAAAATCTGTGAAAAATTTTTGCCTCTGTAGACAAGGGCAGGAAAATCTGGCAAAAAAGCAATCTGTATGACATATACAGCTGTCAAAATGTGATAAACAAGAAGTCTTTAGGAACTTTTTGTACTTATTTCCCAAGCAATGATAGAATAGATGATAAGAACAGTGTCTTTTATCCTATGCAGTGGCAAACATTAAATACTTTCTTTATTAAAATGGTCATTGTGCCACTAAACCTTTAAACATTAAGTCAGAGGCTGTGAATATGATGTTGATAGCAACAGAAACTATTGTAGAAAAGTAGAGTATCTGCAAAAAGGGACTCAACAGCATAATGCAACTATGAGTGATGTTCAAACTGTTATTTTCTTTGATCTAATGTATGTGTCTTGCATCTCACCAAGGGTAATTAAGACCTTGGGAGTCACTTCGGATAGGGCTCATATCTTACTTTCAAGAATTTTCTATTGGTGTAAACAGATTAAAAAAACATTAAAGGTTAGAAGAGGAATACTAAAATGAAACTTAGGCATGGATGACAGATTTTAATAAATAGAGTCAACCTTACCAATTGGAGAAGGGAAGAAGGGACAAGAAAAAAGCAAAGTTAGAAGAGTGATAAGATTGAATAATGAAGAAGGGGTGAAAACAGTAAAAGAGGGAAAGAACAGGAAAAGTGAACAGCATAAAGAAATGTATTTTGATTGCCATGACAGGCTTGAATATTGCAATATTGTGATTCTTCTGGCAGTGAAATTTGGTCAAAATTCATTCTTGATTCTTGCATATTTTTTACAGAAAGGACTGTGAGAAGTGGAATTGAATGCTCAAAAAAAAAAAAAAAAGAATAGATACATGACATTGAGAAAGAAAGAAAATGAGAATACTGAAACAGTACCTTCAGCCTCTGGAAAAAGTGGACCAGATAAGAAAATCCATCAGTGTAGATACTTCTAGTTTTCTTTTGACAATTCCATCCCATTCCATTATTAGTAATACTTTCAGTGAATAAACTTAAGCTTATACAGATATAAGTATATGATTTTGAAACTCATCAATATTTTGGCAAACAACATTGGCTCATAGAAGTTATTTTTTGTGTTTTTCCTTAAATTACTTTTTCATTTATGTTTACATACATGTTCATTTTTTTAAGAAAACCTGTGAAAATTATTTGACTGACTATGAAAAATATATTGTTAGGTAAACATCTGATTCTGGTTTTGGGCTATAAATGAAAGTCATATGAAATAGACTGAAAGTGCTTTTGAAAGAAAGAACAAGGAAAACAAATCCCATATGTGTAGCTAAAGCTACTTATTACACTGAATGGTTACTACAAGTGAATCTCATTTGGGAGGTTCAGTGATCATTGGTTGCTCTGTGTGCTGCAACACAAAGGAGCAATAGTGGTGAGCTGACATGGAAGAGGCAGATTTTTTTTTTTTTTTTTCTCCCATGAAGGGGGGTTTTAACTCTTATTGAAACATTTATCACTTCTTCATAAAAAGCCTCAGATACTTACTGGTCTTGTTAACACAGCAGAACCAAGCCAATAAAACGTGCTTTATCCCACTGCAGCAACAGGTATTTCATTCTCTCCCACACCCCTTTTATCTTCCATTCACAAAAATCATATTTAGCACTAACCTAGTTTCCTTTTTCAATATTAGACTCTGATGGAATAAAAAATGTCATTTTCTCATGTTACTCATGTTTCTAGTAGAGCAAAGCTCTTTGGAGATTTGTTACTTTAGCTTTTGTATGTGTGAACAAGCAGCAAAACCAGACTCCAATATTTTTTAGGTTCCTTGGTGATAGTAAAAATAATATAAATTATTATCCCATGGTTAATTAAATTTACCCTTTTACTTCATTGGAAGTCAGAAAGTAAGTCAGTGTCTTGGTGTCTTGTTGAATTATCCAAGCAAATTTTGAACACACACGCACCTGCATTTGTATTAATACAACTCAAAGGATTTGACAGCTTGATAAAGGCAGCTGTATTTTTTCACTTGGGGAAGAGACTGGAGAAAGGTTTTGTAGTAGTCAGCAGTGGAACAGTTAACATTGCTGGTAGTTAAAATGGTCATATTCTAAATTCAGTCATAGCTATTGAGATGGATGGGGCAGTTCATCTTTCCCAGAGCTGCTCTTTAAAAGTGACTGCAGACAGATACATAACAGTGCACTGATGAATTATAATAATAATGTCCTCAGCATTGTTTTCATAATGGTTGACACATATGAAGACAATGCAGCAGAAGAGGATGAAAGTGCATCGTGAACAGTGACTTAATGCAACACACAAAGTTAGGATGCTGTAAAAGTCCTTTGTTGGTCCGTACAATCTTTTGTGTTCTACAAATACAGAAATAAAATATTAACCCTCCATTTGTTTTCCCATCCCAATATTTCTATCAGTAGTAACCACTACAAGGACGACTGTTCACACTTCAGTTTTTCCATATGGGGAAGTTTTGGGCAATGTTTATGTTTGTACCTCAGTGGTAAAAATTTTATTAACAAACACTCTCCAACTCATTAGTTGTCTAGGAAACATAGAGGACTATATATTCTCAGGGAAGTTAAGTATTGACTCGGTTTCTTTGGCTGTCTGCTTCATCTGGGGATATATTTCAGTTCAGAGGTTTTGGTTTGGATGCTTTAGAGATTCATTCATTTTTTATTCTTTCTTGACAATTAAAGAATCATGCAGATGTTTCTTTTTCCCTGGAAAAAAACCCCAACAAAACAAAATCCTCAACAAAACCCAAACAAACAAACAAAAAAACCCCAAAGAAATAGAAACCCCCCTATGGAATTCTTATCCTGGAGGATCCACTTGTGAAGCAGAGACAAACAAACAAAACAGCTCTGAATGCTGTGGAGTCTGTAATTGCATGTAGTCTGCCCCCTTAATGCATAGGAACAAAAAATATATTTGAAATTGGCAATATTGGTTTGCAGAATTATCTAAGTTGTTTGCTCTAAGTGTTGGTGTACAAAACAAGTACTCCCCTGTGTGTTCAGGAAAGTTTCATACTCTTGAGCAAGTTTATGAGTTCTTCATCTTTTTCAATAAAATGAAAAATGCAAAGTATCAGTTGCTGTATGTTTCAGAAGGTAAAACAGATATCCTGCAGAGCAGGCAAGAAGCAACAGACATATTACTCAGGCATAATGCTCTGAGGAAAGACAATTTCCCATCTAAAATACAGCTGCTAAAAGGTATTTGTATAGTACAAAGTTTCTCAACTCTGTATGATCACAGAAGTGGCTTTTCCATTTGGTAGAAAGACTAAAATTTGAAAACATGTTAATTGCAATGAAAATACAAAATTTTGATCCATAGAATAAGAATGAATTTTATAATGACATGTTGCTTTACCTGTTTTGGCATTTTTAACATAGAAGGTTGCTAAAATAATAAAGATTATGCTTAGAAGTTATATAAAAATATAAAGTATTACATGTTTATCCAAAGCTTTTAAAAAAAAGAACAACAACCAAACAACAAACTTTAAAAGGTTTTCCGCTGGTTCTGTTTTTAACTATCTGTTATACCTCTATTCCATTGAAAGTGGTGAGGACTCCTGCCTCCTTTTCTTTAAGTACAGAAGAATAAGAGTTGTCATGACTTGTGAAATTGCTTATATGAGATGGAAATGTCATGTGAATTAAGAGAGAGGAAACCTGAAAAGAAAATCTTAAAACTTAGAACAAAACTAGTAGGAAAAGGAGAGAATTCTCTGGATTACATTCATTACTTCACTACACTTTAAATATTGTTGGTATTGCAGCTAATAGTAACAGCAAAGCACAGTGCAGATAGCTAATAACACAGATGAAGGAGGCATATTATTTTTTCTCAGATTAGTGCTATTAACTATATTGGACAGAAAATTCTGTTTTTCAAAACTTCAGAGAAGATAGCTCCATTGTATGTATCTAAATGTTATACTGAGATATTCAGCCAGAAATTGAGGCCAGGGTAAAATAATGTCCAGACTACACTAACTACCCTCCACCACCCACTTTCAATGATACCAGTCCTCAACAACTCTTGATACATGGACTGTTCAGAGTGTCAAAATCCTTGTACAGAAGAGCTGATTTTTCACAGAAGCAGCTTTTTCAATTCCATAGTTTTAACATCTTATTTTTCAGCCCCTTCATTTTCCATTTTTCTCCCTTCTACTGTATCCTGTTTTACCGTAAACCTTCTTTCCGCTTTTTCCTTTAATTTAGGCCAAGCTATCTTTTATCCTTCAGTAAGCCTTTGGCTTCTTTGCAGCTTCATACTTTTAATTTACTTTTTCTGGTAATTCTTTTACAGCTTCTCTAATATTTTACATACGTATGTCTATTGTTATTTGTCTTGCTGCTGTTTACCCCCTACACCCACCCACCTTCTTTTTATACTTTTGCTTCTAGATAAGTCTGAATTTTAGGTTCCTTTTTCTCTATATCTTTTATTTGAAGCAGACTGATTAACACTGTCAGATATTACCTTTCAGCTCTGAGACATCAATTATCACTCTTTAATAACTGGTTTTCCTCATTCCCTGTGTATTATCACCTTTCTTGAAATTTCCAATATCGACTCATCATTTCTTTTGCTCTCTTGTGAGAACTAGTTTCCTCTTAAACTCTATTACCTTTTTTTCATAAGAATACTACTACCATTTTTCTCTTCTGTTTTTCTTTTTCTTCCTGAAATTTTGTCTTCCTTCAGACAAGAGACCCCTGACTTACTTGCTGTAACATCTTTTGGTTTGGGACTCAAACACTCTCCTGACTTTATCTTGCATAAACCTTCCTCCAAGCTTTGTTTCCAAGAAATCTTACTTCTCATGGTCTTCAACAAATTTCTCAAGTAGTTCCCTGTTTGAATTAACAGGTATATTGAGTGTAAATTGAAAAAGCAATGTTTCACATATTTCTTACTCTTGTCTGGCCAGCTCTTGTTACCTTTTCTCAGAAGTTAACAAAGAGGCAGGTGGATGCTGACCATGTCCCTGGTAGCATCATACAGGCTCTGTGTTTGCTCACTGCAAATACATCTTATTCTTTTCACACAGTGTTATAGATTCCTTTACCCAGAAGGCAGATAAACTTTACCCCTGCAGAAGTGCATTTATTAGAAAACCAAGACTTAATGAAAAGGCCACAAACAGTCATGGAGCCTTTTTCATTGGTTTGTGATCTTGAGCTTTCCTGGACCCCCACCGTAGCAAAGGGTTGCAAGTGGTACAGCTGGCTTCAGCAAGCCAGATCTTAAAGTGCTTAAGAAAGCTGTGTCAATAAATATTTTTTAGAGTTCCTATGTGAAAAACCAGACTAAAGTTTCGTACAGAATGAAAGTCAAATTCAAAGCCAGTGTTGGAATTATAAATAAATTGGTAATAAATTGATTGCTTTAGGAGATGGAGAATTATAATTGGAACCTTTTGCTCTTGATACTTTTAATTTGGCAATGATCACAAGAATTTGCTTCTGTCATGATTGCTGGGTGGTCAGCATTAACTCTTGAGGAAGCCTCAGGCCAGTTTCTTACTCCAAATCTGAAAAGTTGAAATTGGATTTATTGGTGCTCTAAACTGGGAATAGATGGAAAGTGTAACTTCTAGGCATGGCAATTTGCCTTCTTCTAAATGAGGGAAGTCACTAACTGGAGAAAAATGTACCAGGATCTACAGAACATTGAGAAAGAAATTCATATAATTCACAGTTTTTTCACATCATTGACAGCTTCCAGGCAGTGTTGCAGATTTCTTTGGCATTGATTGGTTGTAAATTATTTATGCTACTATTTCTACTGTAGTAACTGTTTGCCTTAAAATGTGCTGTTTACTTTCTGTACAATGGACGTGAATTCTTTACCTGATCAAAAAGTTATTGAAGACCACAGTCTGTGGAGCTTAACCTGCTGCATCACCTAAAATAAACCCAAACCAAACTACAGCTTTCCCCCCTCCAAAAAAACCTCTACGTTAGTGGTGTTCGAAATACTTTGGACCAACGGAAACACGCATAGAATGACAGATATTATTTAACTTTTTAACTCAAAATTTAAGGGAAAATTCTCATTAAACTTCCTACATATTTTATATAAGTCCACTTTTTCTTCCTGTATACAAATTTATTCCCCAGGACCACTTATAAATAATTCACTATACCTAACAAACAATCTTCTCATGGCTATGTTACAATGGGCCTAGCAAGCCTGAAACTGCACACAGCAGAGTATCAAAACTCTTAATTGCAATCCTTATAATTTTCTCAGTATCCTTCTTTTCTACTTTACATAGCAGTTAGATTTCAAAATAGCTTTTGAGCTTTGCTTTGCTGACTCAGTAACAGTACAGAATCTTCTGTACCTGCCCACCACATCCCAAAACGTATGCATTTCCTTTGATTCCCACAGGCCTTAACTTGACTATGTCATTTGTGAATTTGGTTCTTGTGTTGCAGTGTTTTATTAAACTTAATTCAGTGGAGGTGTTTGAAAGGTTCTATCCATTAAAACTGGATTCCAGATCTCAGTATGGATATGCCTGTGCATCTGTCCTTCAGTGCTTTGTCCAGAATACAGCAGCCTTATTACCAACATTGATTTTGTAATTCAGAAGTTTCCTCCTTTAGGTAAATAACATCTGTCCTCAGAATAGGCTGTTGGCCATCATCAGATGTCGTGAACAATGGCAAAGGATGCCTGTCTCATTCATCCTCTGCATTGCCCCAGAGGCAGCATAGGGTATGCATCTTGGGCAAAAAGAAATAATGAGGAATTCAGTCTGCTGGGTTTCTTTCTTCTTATCCCTAACTTTTTCCCCAACTCACTGTATGGGACAACGAAAAAGTTCTTAGTACTGGATGTATGTTGAAGCCTCTCTCTGACTAACCTTTTCTTCAGTTAGAGAAGATGTGCATTCTTCCTTCATTATTCTTACTTTGTAGGAAGAAAAGTTTATTTTCTTGGTATTGGAAAATATTTCATCTCTCCTTAGCCTCTTAAATGGGCCAAGGTCAAGGTTAACAAAGTTCTCTAGTAGGTCTGGAACAACATGTGCAGAAATTAAAGTCTTTGTCAGTGGTAATTAGCAAAACAAACCTGTACAAGACTGAAAGTCCCTCTGTGTGCACCGTAAGTAACACCAGGTTCCAAACAACACGATTTCACCACATAATTGCAATGTTGCCATCATCATTTGCTGCACATCTTAAACTATTTACAAGGCTATTTGATTCAATATTATACTAAGTGGAATTATAAAGAATATATAAAGTAATTTTACTGAGGCTGTGCTTAAAGTAATTTACTCTGCTTAAAGTTAGATTTAAAAGTTCCACTTAGTGCTTTCTTTTGCATTTAAAACCAGAGATGTATGATTATAATGTGATGTAATTTGAGCCATAATGAGTAAACTTGGAAAAGTTGTTCTTCATTTTTATGTAAGAGAAATGGCTGAAGTTCCACAAGTTGTTTAGCCAGAAGTTAGCTCATCTTATATTTCAACATTTGTTAAACTGACAGTGAGTTTTCGTACTGACTACAGTTCTTGAGATGGAGCTGAAAATCATTCCAGAAATATTCTTAAGGTTTTTCCAAAGAAACTTTTCTAAGGAAAGAGTCTGAATATTATAGAATTTTGCAAATTCAGGTGTATGTATTTATTCTGTTTGAATCAGTTTAACTGTTCTCCCAAAATAGCGGACTGAGAGCTATAATCATGAAAGGGATCTTAATGGACTCTCCTGGGTAAAGAAAGAGAAAACTTTTAAGTTTGGATGAGAAGAATAGTTTGGAAGTAAATATTCTGGTCTTCCCTGCTCAGTGAGGTTTGATTTCTGGAACAGTGTGATGCTGGAGCACACAAACTGGATCTACTCTTGATGAAACTAAAACACATGGTAGAAGTGTATGCTGTGCACCAGCCAATACTGGATATTCAGCCCATGAGATGGGATTAGAGCCATTCTGAAATAAAGCACATCACCATAAACTCATACAAAGTAGGCACCAGTTAATCAACATTATTTGATTTCCTGCATAGGCTTGGTTCTGTTGTGCCTTGCTATTAAATAATGTAGCCAAGCCCTTAGCATTTATGTTTGTTACATGTAAAAGACAAGGAGCAGTTTGTCCATACTCCACCACCCCCCTGTGAAGATGAATCCATTAAAATATGTAAGCCACTCAGATGGGGAGGTAATGAGGACATAGACACTCTGCTGCAACTTTATGTCCAGAAACGGTCACTAAATGCTTTTCTGTCTCCTGGGCAGCGACCTGGGCTTGTAGCTCTGCTGATGGAGGCCATGTTCCGCATGTCTGTTGTGGAACCCTGACTACTTTCTTCAGAAGAAGAGGTGTGATCCCACCTTTCCAGATATTTTTTCTTTCTAATTTTGATTCAATGTAAAATAATTACACTGAATTTCAGAAATCTGGAAGCCCAAGTATGGAGAAATCGTATTGGTTTTGTGCTGAGCTGGGACCTCTAGCTGTCAAGAAAAAAATGGAGATTTCTTGGGGAGTGAAAAGAAGAATAAAGTAATATCCTTTGCTTAAATTCACTAAAGTGTTTGTTTTCAAGGCCAAGAAGAATGAGCTTAATTTACTGAAATATTTGAGAAACTGTCTTTCTCTCAGCTATTTTCTAATCTGGTAGCATATCTATAAACTGCTTTTCTGCATTTCTGTTTGTGATATAAGAATAATTTAATAAAAGGTTTACTGAGTACAAGCTCTCACAAAGAATGTAGACTCATCAGCATATTAACACAAAGGTAAAGAAATAATCCAGACATACTCAAATTTGTGAGAATTCAGGGAGGGGACAAAGCAAAAGTCTAGAAGACACAGAAATGAAAGGCACAGGAATCACACAACAAATCCTTTCCACTTCTAATAAAGTGCTACAATTGCGTTCAGTATTTCATCAAAAGCTGACTTTTTTTGTTTTTTCCCCATAGAAAACCAATCTTGTTATAGAGACAGATAAGTCCATGGGAAGAGAAAGAACAGGAAAAAAAAAATCCTCTTTGACTTCTGAAAACTGCTTCAGGGACAAAGATCGGGGATTGCCCCAGATTTTCATGATTTATTATGTTTTTGACAACTGAATTTTACAAGTGTTAGGGAGAATGAGATTTGGAACAGGTAAATATTTTGTTGCAAATCTCTTAAAGCTTTAATGAACATCTAAAGATTAATGCAAAACCAATAAAGGAACAGCTAGTGCAGCAAGTGATAGGTTAGGATAGTTCGTAACTGTGTGATCTTATAAATACCTGGATTACTAAACTCTAGCATGCAAACACTTGAGCTTAAATTGTGTATTCTCTCATTTAAATTCAGCATGAGGAATAAGTTACATGATTTTGTGTGAAATTTCATTGAATTTCCTGGATATTAACCTATTTATAGGGCTAAAATGAGGGTAAAGGAGTCATAAGCATATTTTCCAGATGGTTGTCAAAGATGATATTGTATCAGTGTTCAGGTTTTCATCAGACTTTTGCTCCTCCTGTCCTCTTTTTTTTTTCCCTTTCCTAGACATTGTAATGGGAAAAAATACCTTAAGACACCATAAAGACACTCTTCTGTTCTCCTCTTTCTACTTCCTCTCTCTCTCAAAAGTCCTAAAAAGCTCAGAACTAGAGTTGACCTGAAAAGGGTATAGCATCAAGTCCATAAATAAGATGATCATATTAAGTGGCACCTACTGTATTTAAATATTCACTCATCTGGTTAGTTGTTTGCATGTTAAAGCCCTTCAAGCACCAAGAAGAGTCAAAGGAGTGAAAGGACACATTTTTGTTATTATTTTTCCTGTATGTATTTCATACCAGCATTTTTAAAAATTCCTCACTGCACCTCTCTTGGCCTGTAGGAGCAGCTGTTCTCTCTGACATCAGTTATTCTCTCTGATATGCCTAAAACTCTACGCACCTCAACACAAATCCCTAGTTGTGGTGTCTTCATTATTGATGGTGAAGCTTACATTGCAGTCATTGACTATTTCTTGTCAAGACACGATGAAATTACCTTTGAAGAAGCAGGCTTGTGTGATGGTACTATAGCTGTGATAATAAAGGGCTCAGCATGTGCTGCAAATTCTGTCTGAACATGGGTGTTACCTGTGTGAATCACCTTACTGCTATGTTACCAGTATCCTGAGGCAAGTAGTGGGTAGCTGGCTTGTATTATTTGCACAGACTGCAGCACTGCACCCAAAATAATGCTAAAAATGGTGCTTTCTAATTCAAGGTGTGTTTGCCTATAGCAAAATATGATCTAGAAGTACTCAGTGGGCTATGTGAGTGCCTAAAGCAAGCTGGTCACGTGAAAATAGGGTGCAGAGTGAACTGGTTTATTTCACTTATTACTGATGTTCCGGCCACTATTTATGTCATGCCTGAAGATGAAAAAGTAAAGAGAAAAGCAGGAGACATTGAGGCTAAATTATACATGAGCAGGTACTGAAAAGAGATTCCCCTGTGGTAAATTCTTGGAAGCTCTCCTCACACAAACAGTGGAGTATTGATTTCAGGTTAATGAAAACTTGCCCAAATTTAATGCACCAAGGTAAGTGTCAAGCAGGATTGGAAAATATATCAAGGGAGAAAAAAATCACTTTGATATCTCTTTTTGCCCCTACCTCTCCTCCCTCCCTCTCCCCAGTTCCTTCATGTCAATGTATTTGTTCCTACTATAGTCATCCACGAAAGATTATGGATGTGCTCTTCGACAGTCAAAAGCATCTTGCAAAAGACTTCCTAGTCTGGAGAACTTTTCTAATAGCATTTCTGGATGCCTTATTTGTTTCTCATCTACCCACTGAAACATTTACAAGAACAGCTCTATTAAATTTACTCTGGTATGCCATTCAATTAAATGAAAACTTCTTAAATATTGCTCTGAAGGTGATTTGGGGAAACATAAGACTGTTACTATAGTTGTTCAGGGTATTCTCAGAGGCAGATAGCACTATACAGTACTATTGCCTCCAAGCAGTAATCTAAACAGGGACAAAAGAAAACAAAAATCAAAACCCAAACAGATAAAGAGAATCTTTTGTATTAGAAAACCTTCCTCCAAATAAAGGATGTAATTTAACAAACTGAATAAAAATTAGAAGCCAATTTTATATATATTTGTATAGCAAATTTCCATTTTTGGGACAATGTTAGTGAAAAACTTGTCACACAGTATGTGTGAGAAAAAAAAATAACAATGCTGAATTACTTCATTAATTTTCCAAAACAGATTTTGAAATGAAAGCTGAAAAGATTTTTTAAAAAGGAACAGTATGTATAGAGCCTATTTTGTCTGTGCAAAAAGCTAACATTTTATTGTTTCTTTCCTGTTCTCAGAACACAATCTGTAAATCTCAGAAGATCTGTGGTTCTATGTTAGTAATATGTGCTTTAGGTCAAGCCAATTTGATTCATCTTAACATGAAACATTTATTTTAGTATGCAATTTCTTGTGGTGAGTGCACTTGTATCAGAAGGGCAGCTTGCAGTAGAAACTAAAAATAATAGTTGTTTTGACAATTCAATTGCAGCAGATTTTCCAAATCTTATAGTTAATATATTGGATCACAGAAAATGACAGTAAGAGCTTCCTTGCCTCAGCTTCCTTTTATAGCAACCTCTGCATAAGATTCTGTGATAAAATGAAGGAAAAAAACCCACAGCTATCTCAGGAAGAATAAACCAGATTTGACAGGACACTGACCTTTTGAGAACGGTTTTCAAAGAACAATACATGGGTTTGTTTGTTTTATTTGTGTTTATTGTATTTATTTTTTATTTATATTGGGGATGGGATGGGATTTTTCTTTTTAAATGGACTTTAAAAAGGGAAAAGACACAGATTAAGATGGGTATGCCTCATTTTCCCTTCTGCTCCAGAATCCACAGGCAGGTGTGTGTCTATGTACGAACCAGAAGACCACCAGGTCTTCTGATTCATATCAAATGCAGCTAAATCTTAGAGGAATGACAGGTTTCAGAAGTATGTTGATGAATGAAGATTTTATTATACAAACTGTGTTTGAGTACTTAGTCTATCAGACATGAATTCTAGCCTTGTTCAGCCTTAAAAGTACCAATTGTCACCAACTCTGGCTTAAGATTTAGGAAGATATACCTTCCAAATTTTCTGCATTGCATTCAAGGTTACTCACTGACATTCACCAAGGCACTTCTGTGGGGTTCCTGTTCTTCTCTCCAGTCTTTTGAGGATATTGAAAAAATGGTAATATTTTGTAAGCATCATCTAAACACAGAAAGAAATAGGAATATACTGTCAGTATGCTGTGCCAATCCATGATCCTTTACATCATGATTAATTTCCACGTGAGTAAGAAGGGATCATGATGAATAAGGTTGACAAGAACAGAAAGCTTTCACAAAGAAGCTGTAATGAGACATAGGTGTGGATGTGGCTGAATCAGACTGGCTGGGGATGAAAGTACAAGTCCACTGTAAGAAACCCTACTTAATACAAAGTCTGCCATAGTGTCTTCTGCTTCATGTCGAAGAAGGACTGGAGGTCTGGCAGAGAAGGCACTGAAAGAGGTACCACAAACATACCTCCTCAGCAGACACCACAATAACTACAAGATCATCTCTGGCACATTTGTATAACCTTCATGTGGCTCATACAGTCACTAGCTACAATCTAGTTCAGTCCAGGTGTGGTGTGGCTCATCAAAATATTCCATGAAACTGAGAAAAATTATGCAGATACCTCTGCCATAAGGGGAGAAAGAAAGTCTTTAGCCACTGTAGGGGGAAGGAAGAGAATCTCTGCATTCTGAAACAGCACTCGTGTCTGGGGTAACCCTGCAAAGACACCTCCTAGAAGGTGTTTTGATTGTGTAATCATCCCTGTTTGATAAAACTCAGACTGAGTCCCTCACCTGATTCACACACAAGTAGGGAACGGGACATCCTGACTGCTAGGGAGAGGGTTGCCTCCATAAACTAGTACTGTTATGAAAGAAAATACATGTGAAATAATTTCCATAGTGACATAAAATTATTTACACTACAGCAAACCCTTTGCAGTATAGGGGGACACCTCACTCCAGCACTCTCCTAGTAACCTGTTATTGGAAGTACAACCTGCCCTACTGTTACTGTATTATTATTTCTGACTGTGCTCAGACATGAAGATGTTGTCAGATTTGTTGTTTGCTTTACTGTGAGTCTGGAGATTTATGCTGTCATGCTGTAATTCAGGAAGCAATAAAACAAGGGAGGAAAAAAATTCTGTGTCAGAAATTATTAACTGTGTTTAAAAGTTAAAAAGCAGAAACGGGAAAGCCCTTGTTCTGTTCTCCCCCTGAAAGTGGAGGATGAGAAACTAAAGTATGAGGAGGACACGAGTTTTTGTATGTATAGCTGTGTGGGAAAAGGCTATATTTTCTTAATCTAAAGGTTATACTTCTTTGTTGGAAGAGAACTAGAATTTAATATAGTGAATTCAGTAAGATGCATTTTGATTTTCCCCAAACAAGCTAAGAAACAGACAAATTTTTACTGAAAAACAGTTTAAGAATAGATTTACTGATGCAGAAAATAACTTTAAGAGCATTAAGGCAACAAGATTATATTTCAATTCCAACACTTTATAATATCAGTGTAGCCCTTCCTTGCCCATATTAGCTGGATTTCTTCCCCCTGTTTATTTTTTGTTAACTCTTACTATTTCCTGTTCAGATATCTGACTCAGCCACTTTTCTAATGTGATCAAAACTAATCTGCAGCTTATCTTCATTACCCTCAAAGAGGCCAAACTGAGGCCCACTGAAGTACATGCAATGGCACCTGTGATCACAGATCACAACTTATTTTGTTCAACCTTCACAAACAGAAAGTTGTGCTCATATTGACAGCATTAATATTCTCCAGGAAACCATGGCAGTACAGCTTAAAGTGTTTTCTCATTAAGTCTGAAACCAGCATGCCTTTATCTGGCTATAGTTTTGTTATATGTTATTGTCATCTTCCTTTTTTTTTCCTCTGTTTTTTTAGTCATTTTGAAATCCATCAACTGTTTCTTTATGAAATTTCAACATATGTCAAATGAAATTTCAGAAATCTGAAATTCCAATTTTTATATATATATATATAAAGTTCAAATTTAAAATGCATCTAAAATATAACATAGAGTATAATGTAAGACATAAGCAATAATCTTTTAAACAAAATTGACACTATTCTTTCATTTCTACTATTCAAAATACTTTGGGATGCCAAAGTATTTCAGCTATCGTGGGTGCTAAAAACTGAAGTACAATAATCTCGGTATATCTGTAAAACAGATGGGAATATTAATGTGATATTGCCCTCCTGGGAGAGCTCATTTGCTTTTCTGACTGTCTGTAGCAGGAGTCAGTTTCAGTTTGTGGCTGTGCCTGAACCCCCCATAACTTTGGTGAGCACAGTGCCGACATGCCCCAAGAGATCTGCACAAGACAGGTCAGGTGAAGCAGGTTTTCCTGTCCCAGATCTAACTGTGACCATGCCAAACTGGAGCTGACTCCAGAAGGCAGTCACCCCATGGAAGGGATGGCACACAGCATCTACTGGGAGCTCCATCTCTGCAGGTATCAGATTCATAATTCCCTCAAGCACCACATTACACAGAAACAGCTGGCATAAAATGACCCTGAAGTAGTTCAGGTGTGTTTCTGCTGATAAATCTGGCTGAACTTCTGCTAAACATGCATTTACAACACAGTTAATCCACTGACAACTGGAGATGACAGACCTGTTATTTATAAGAATTAATGTCAAGTCCACAAACAGAAGACTTTCATTTCTTTCACAAATGATGTCTGTCATTTATAGTTCATTGTGATATATGATGAATGGAAAGCTAACTTAGCGACAAAGTTACAGTGTCCTTGTTACTTCCAACATACCTCAAACTATTGCAGAAGCAAAATGTATACCATGAACAGTTAGACAAGAACTGATACTAGAAAAATTCGGGGTGGTCAAATCATATATATTTCACAACTGAAGGAAACTACAGTCTTCAGAAAAATAATTTCTATAGAAGCATTTAATAGTATATTTTACTGTGCTTATGCTTTACTAAAACTGATTTTATAAGGGGGGGGGGGGGGGCCTGGGGCCTGTATCTGTATTTGAGGTGTCATAGGCACGAAACCTTTTGAGCAAATCCTGAAAGTGAAAATGCAATTGGATTTTGACGTAGGAAAGGTAGTAGTTCTTGGGGAAACAGAATAAGGACACTCTTTTGCATTTTTTTTTTTTTTTTAAGTAGCTTGGGTTTCTGCAGGAGATGAAATATGGAAGTTTAAATTTTCACTTCCTTTACTGATATTAGTTGATCAATATGACAATTATTGTAATTGCTTTGTTCAGTTTTCTAGTGTCTGTAGCTCGGAAATACAGAGTATCATGTGGTTTTGTACTAAAAACTCAAAAATATAAAATCAATGTTGTTTAAGGAAGATAATGAAGTTCAAATTAGGCCTATAAACAATTAGCTATGAAATAAATTCAGAATTTTAATTTACAAAATTTCAGGACTGCAAAGCAATATAAAGAGAAACAGTACACAGTAGATTTTTTTTTTAAATGTACTTTTGTTTGAACTATATAGTTCCTAAATACTTCGGATATATATATGTATATAAGCATGGTTCTCAAATGAAATTCTTCTCTGTATTATTCTATTCATTTCACTGTTGACCCTTTGTGTCTTACATATCAAATACCAACAAAAAGCGCAAAGTCTACCTCTAGATACTGCTTTTCTCCTGGGAATTTTTCCAAGGTTTAAGGGGAAGCTAAATCCTTCGTGTGAGCCTTTGGTTTATTTAGAATGTTTTTCCTTATTATTTTATAGTCTGTGAAAGACCAACAAAAATGTCAGTGTGTATCAGACATAATCCTGTTGTTGCATTATTCATTATTTAAAATCTCTTACTTAATGAAGAGCTGATATTGAAGTCTGCTGCAAGTGTGACTACAAATATAAAAATGGCCATTTCTATGCCCTTCCCAGTATATCCCATTTGGATTTTACTCCATATGATGTAGATTACTAACATGAAGTACTTCTTGATAGGAAATAGAGAGATTTTCTGGGGTGATTTTTTTATACTTACAGTATTTCAGAGAGGATTCAGAGTCATTGCTATCTGTTCTACTTGTAGGTGGGAATTGTTTCGTTCATTGTTTTTCATTTCTTCAAATACTCATATTGGCTGTATCTGATAGTATTTCCATAACCACAGGTATTTTTACATGATTGCAAGTGATTGAATTATCACATGTAATGCACATTGGTGAAGTATAGCAAATGCTATGTATTTGATTCAACCTTGTGACAAATATAAGCTCAAATATTTTTGAAGACATTCTGAAGTCTTTTATAATATCTTGGACTGTGCACCAAGCTTATTATCCAAGAAGCACATACGTGGGCTAACGTAATGTTGGCTAATAATATGAACTTTAAAGCATAGATGAAAAGGCTACTATACTTGAATCTATTAGACAAATAACTAAGCAGTATGAAGTACTTTCAAATTTGCTTGGGTTGGTAATGATTTCTCTTATCAATGTCTTTTAGGGGACACTACATATAAAGCGGTGCTCATTAATAGAAAATACTTGGGGTTTGTACATCTTTATTTTTACAGCTGCTTCATTGTTGTGTGCATTTGTTTAGTGCATCATCAATCAGAGAAACATCTTTTTTATAAAAAATTTCAAATATGTTTAAAAGATCAAAATACATTTCAGTATGGAAATTAATATGCACATTTCTTTGTGGTCAAATGGGTCTGTTATGAATGTGTCTCTATATGCGAAAAAGAAAAGGAAGATTTAAAGAAGCTGCTTTATCTGTGTTTAGCTGAAGGAATCCATGACAACAGATGATATGATATTTATGTGTCATTTATACCTGGTTCATCCTTGGAGTGCTGGTGTTATGTGACCTACACTAAAATAAGCTTTTAAAGATGGGTAAAGATAAGAAATATTCAGAAGCACCTCCCTGATTTAATAGTATGTTTCCATGAAATATTCAATAGGACATACCTCTTAAATTACTGCACCACTTTTGAAAAACTTGAAAAAGCTTGTTGGTCCTGCATTTACAAAGGAATGTATTAAAAGACAAAAAAAATCGTATTCACCTCTAGCTTAATATGCTTCTTTTTTTTATACAATGGTGCTGATAAAGGAGAGAAATGCAGGATTGATTTTCATAAATTCTGGATTTATTGTAAAATTAAATCCACATCATGCATTGATATTTATAATGATAAATATTTGACTTCTGTTTGCTCTAATACAGTGGATTAGGCCCTTATAATATGCTATTGATAAGCATGTGATTGGCAAGATCTCTCCGAGATGACCTTAATAATTTATTTCAGGGTGTACACAGAAGACTGATCAGCTCCTGATCCTTTATTTGCAGTCCTGAAATGCAGAATATCAGGGCAAGATAGTATTCAAGGTCGAACTTTACCTCACACTCAGACCAATGAATATTGAAAACAAGAACTTGAGATTTCAGCTGATTGCCAGGAAAACAATACCATAATGTTCAGAGATTAAAAAAATGACACAGAGATAATGAAACTATTTGGAGTTAATGGAATGCTATAAGAAAAGGATGCTAATGATCAAAAATAATTTCTGTATCCTTCAGTGTAATTTCCATGCTATCTTTCTGTAATCTGGGGACCTATCCTCCCTTAGAGCAGTATTTTCTCTGCAGGAGAGAGGCATGCAGACTTCACTCATTCAGATTGGTATAAATGCCTTTTAGAGCTTAGATGGGGTAAGGTGGCATAGGAATGAAATTGAATTGCTGTTTTCACTTTTTTCCTTAGCATTTGGATGTCCTGAATTCTGAGGCTGCATCAAATTCTTGCCATGATATTGTTTTAAATTGTGGTATTTTGAGAAATTGCTCTTCTACCCTCGTTTGAATGAAGCAAGGAGGGAAGACCAACAGTCAATAGCTTCCAGCTCCCTCCTCTAATTTACAGATAAATTAAATGGAGCCTCCTTTAAAGGCAGAGGAAATGTTAAGTGGGAAAGACACACTTCCATAAATATAGAGGGGAACATGAGATCCTTAACAGTTAATGTCAGTGACTGACAAGAACGACACACATTAAAATTGAAGACATGTCATATTAGTTCTTCTGTGACACAATTTCATTAATAATTAATAATTTATAAAGCTCATCTATTTTTATGCTTGGATTTGTGCTCAAAGGAGGCACAAGCTGCTTGAAAGAAGTTGGCTCCTGAGTTAGAGGATGGCAATAGCTAATTGTGACCCTTCTACGGCTAGTATACCAAGTTTAATTGCAAAAGAGCAGTAATGAAGTTAATGTGCTTTTGGCATGCATTCATGTGCTTTTTTCACAGCTCAAGGCATGGTACAAATCCAGATGGCTGCTTTGACACGGCTGTCTGGTGTTTTTGATGGACCCTGTCCCAGGAAGTCTTATTTTTTTAGGTGGCTGCCTTTTACCCATTGAGGAGAGTTTTAATTTTTTCTTAAGTTTTTCAAAGCTTATACTTGGATACAGTTTTTACGTATGAGTAAAATCAGTCTTGCAAAATGATACCAGGAAACTAGATTTTATCTTTACTGATGCATAATGCCATAAGTAGTTCATGTTTTCAGAGTAAGGCCCGAGTTCAGAGATCCGTGTAAAAATATTACTCAGCATTTATGTAGTCTCAGATTGTGTAAATATCCCTATAAACACACTATGAGCAATGCAGGCTTCGTTGGGACTATTCACATGCTGAGATTTAAAAGCTTAAGAGAACAAGTGTGGTTAATTACAGTGAATCCTTGTGTTCCTCAGCTTGGTGTCTCCTCCCCTACAGATGCATAGAAGAGAGCTCCTGTACTATTGTGAAAAAGGAAGATGCAAAGTAGTTATGAAGGGGTTGGGAACACAATTGCTGAGAAAAATTAACAGGGAGCCATGTACAGGCACAACTGAAAGCCACTGAAGGCTTCTTACCTATGAGCGGAAGAGAGAGAAGCAGCGTGAGGAAGCACATGAGCAGTTTGCAATGCGGTTATAACCAGAACTTGTGGGACAGCAGCAAAGACTGATCAGGAGCCCTGTAACCAGAGGCACAAGTAACAGAAACAGAAAAGAGTATTGTCAGGATATCTTCACCACAGAATGAGCTTTCACTACACTAATTCTGTGTTGCCTCCAGAGGGCTGAGCTCAATTTTCCTAACTTGAACAAATAACACAGCGTACTTGTAGGGATTAATTTTATCTATTGCATGCACTGTAATAAAAGCCCCTCTGGGCAGTTACATATCAAATTACAAAACGTGTAAGCAGTCTTATTCCTTTTTCCCTAACTTTCTCGCTTCTTGTAAAGCTAAAGATTAATTACTATTTGAGCTGCCTTGGGGGATGGGAAAAGAATTATGGGGGAAAGAAATTGTATATTAAAACCAAGCTCATGACATGTTCGTTTTAAAAAATGTGTATGTATTCAGAGCTTCAATTACTTTTACTTAAAATGAAAAATAAAAACATTGTCACACTTCTTCTAAACAGGGTATTGTGACAACCCTTTTAACCTGTATTTTCTGTCCCATTATTTACTCCTCAGGAGCCATCTTAAAAACAATTGCTTAAATTTTATTGTCATTAAGTTTTGACCACACAATATAAATGCGTTTTAGATGTATTTACCTTGAAATAACTGTTGAACTTGGGAGATGGTGTGCGTCATAAACTTGGAAGATGGTGAGTGAAAGTACCTTAATAATTTCTGCTAATTTTTTTTTTTTTTTCAGTTTTCACAAAGTTGTTGCCTGCAATGATTTGTTTGTTTTTACAGGAACTATTTATGACTACTACACCTTTAATTTTGTTCTCCTAAATCTCTGCAATTATTTAGATAGCTCATTTTTTTCAAGTTACTGAGAGCCTCAGCTTTTTTTTTCTCCCCTTAAAGTGTACTTTGTTGTTGTATGTTGTATATGTCACTTATATTCTTTTCTAAATGCCAGTTGATATATTGCACTTGCTTTGTGACTACCAGGGACTGTTTTATTCAAGATCTTCCTTCCTGCCTATGGATGAGTAAATAGGACTGGAATAGGAAACCTCCAGATTCTAGGTTTATTTTCACCTCCTTTGAAGGAAGGTAGTGCACCAACTTTTTTACATTTTCTTCTGAGTCCTCTTCACTTTCTATTTTGCAGAATCATAGGTTTCAAGGCAGATTTCAATGACATGACTAGTCCACTTTTCTGTCCTGATGATTACTTTTTCCTAATTATGAGATTCTGTAACTTCCTAATTTTTTTTCTACCCAGGTACCTATTAGAGTTGATATTATTGTTCAAGCAGTTTTGTTAAACAAGATATATTATTCAGTATATATTCAGTATATATTGTATTAGTGAAGAACATTTGGTACTTTAGCTCAGTACATTAGCTTAGTCTTTTAGCTCAGCCTCTATCTGGCAGCTTCTCTGATACTTGCCTAATTATTTGTGATTACATTGAGTCTACAAGTCTGATAGACAGCTCTGCCTCTCTCAGACCTATGCCACTATACTGAAATGGCTTGTAATTGGACTAGTCAAAACTTGTGGGATTTTCTTTAAGCACCTTTCAGCTAACTCTTGGTAGGAGTTACTTTTAGTAAATGTTTGTCCTGAGCTGCAGTAACCACATGTGCTAATGTTCAGGGTAACCTGATTGGGATCATGAGCAGCAGTTCTAACTTGCAAGTGTTGTTTAAATAGTTATTGACTGTGACAAAGAGCTTTTGCATCAAACTATGGTTTTTGTCTGGGTGTTTGCCTTTTGTCTTTTACCCTGGGTGTAGCTTTGCTTCTGAAAATCAGCTGGTGTGACAGCCCTCCTTATTTCCAGAGGCTTGGTATTGAGTATTTTGCCCTCTTGGTCCATCAGCCCTCCACCCATTGTGGGACTAGACTAAACTAGTTCATCATGTTGTCCCTGACTGTATGGAAAGAACTACAGATTTGGTTTGATTGTTTATTTCTAGTAGCTATGTAATCTATTCCTTCCTCTCTACTCTTATTGAAGTAATTTTGGAACAACAGGAACAATATTTTTTTTTACAGATGTATCAATTGATGGCTAGTTGTTTTCACCCAGGCCTTGCTAAACAAACCACCTTTCACCATCTGAAGTACATGCAACCCTAAAGAAAATTCATTCTCTGTGCCATGTTAAGTGGAGAATTGCACAACTCACCAACTTAATGTGCCAAGGTCTGTTGCAAGTGTGTGAGTCCCTGAACTATTATGGAAAGAGATGAGACTGGGCAATATGTGAAGAGTGGCCTCACACTGAAGAAGTCAGCAGAGCTACCCAGATGAGCTAGAAGATGATGCATTCCTGCTAAGAGGTAAATTCAAACAGAGATGCTTCATAGATCACACTGATCAACTTCAAGGTTATATTTCTACCTATGTTTGTACAAAAAATACAGATTCCAGGAATGCATGAAAAGTCCAGCAGTAAAAAGCTGCTACTCTGCTGGAACTAGCAATAAGCTGGACACATCTGTCTGTACTTCAGTGAGGGATCATTTTTCCTGGTACCATAAAAAAAAATGTATTAAGAAATAAACACAATCTAGGATACCCATTGCTCTCCTTTTGTCCTAACAGCAGTATAAATATCAGAACATGGGCCGAAGTTTGAGTCACACCCCAGATCATCTCTTGAGTCCATTCCTGGACAGGCCAGCCTTCCAGTCTTATCAGCCTGTGATACTTAAAGTTGACCCCTATCAGGAAGAACAACCAAAGGCCACTTTGTTCCTGGGAGTCTGTGGCTCTTTTCTGGACTGCATCTATCTTAACAGGCTTTTACTAATACTGCATCTCTGCAGTGCAAAGAAAAGCTGCCACAGAAGCTGTAATTCAGCTGTGTCTGTTACAGAGGACATGGCTTTCCATTTGCACTATGTGGTGGCTCACAGTCTTGCCCAACATGATGGATCTCCCTGACTTACTGACAGAGCTTGAGCACAAATTGCAGTGTAACTGGTGGTAAGTGTATTCAAAGGGGCAGAATCCTGGCTGCAAGGCTGTGCAGTCTGGGCTGTGATCCCCTCCTCTATAATTACAAACCAATGTTGTGGCTACCAGCTGTCTGGGGGCCTGCAAGCTCCTGCTGCACAGGGACCCCTTGAGCAGAAAAGTTCCCTCATTAATTTATGTCCTCCCAGCCCACATATCTTTTAACTGGTGTGTGAATTGGCCTCATCAGCAAAAGGTTGAAAGGAATTCACCTGAACACTTGTGAAATCAGCTAGAAGTCAACAATAAAACTGGAAAAGAGGTGGGTGGTTGGCAGCTCATACAAGTGGCAGAATTGACAAATAAGAGTTTTCAGTGCAAACATGAGAATTTTTATATTCAAAATTTACTTACATTTCAAGTAATATATATAATCCCTCATACTCTCTTTGTCCCATCAGAACTAGGCAACACATTTAATATTTTAAAGATTTTCAATTAATGAAAAGTTTTAGATTCAGAGGCATTAGCAGAGACGATTTAGTGAAGAATTTTGCATACTGAACATTTGAGAGCAGTAGTTGACATGCAAAGCAAAATTTTGGAAAGAGAGGTGACATTTGTAAAGACAAATTACTCATTCCAAGTTATTTATCTCTACCTTGTTCTAAACCACTTACACATAACTTGGAAAACATATTCTCTATTTATTCAGAGAGCAGCAAAACTGATAATGGTACAATGAGGAAATGCTATTGTAACACAAAATGCACATGAGAGAAAACATCTACAGCTATTTTGAGAATGTGGTTGCTGGGTGAAACTGAGGACCCAGGCTGCAGTCTAATGTGCTCATTCTATGCATTTAAAAAAAAAATAAAATATGGAATTTCCATGTAAATCAAACAACAGAATTTGAAAACACTTCAAGTACTGAAATGTTACATGAATGTATATGTGCATACATATTCTTGTCATACAAGTATCCAAAAATTTCTCAATATTCTCTGTGTTAAACTGTGTTCCAAGAAGCTAACACATAAGAGCACTGACTGGCAAACTTATGAACCTTGTTGGAGACGTGTGTTTCAGTTGTTCACAGGACAGAATACAAACTAATAGGTTGAATGGTACCTGAAGTTCAAAAAGAAAGCCTCTTGATATAAAATCTATAATGTCAAAGATCAGAGTTCCTCTTTACCCCTCAGCCATGAAAAGCAGATCATGCCACTATAACACACTTCCACCTAAGCAACAGTTAGTGTAGGGTTGCACTGACTACAGAAAGGAAACATGGGGATTTTTTGGCATTCATAACATCCTTCACATAGTAACACAATCCCTGCTTGTTTACTAAGACATTAACAGGAATTCTCCACTCTCCCTTTTCCTGACCAGTTCTTGAAAAGCTGATGTTAATCCTCTAGCTTTGCTCATTGTTGACCAATAGCTTTCACACTGTAATATTTTAGGTGGCATAGGGTACTTGGATAAATAAGGAGCAAGGAATACATTATTCTTAGAGTTAATCCCAATGGATAGACTTCTGAGAGAAGTGGTAGAAAAAAAGTTAATTATAGAGAGAAATTTGCCACAGAGTTTGTCTCACAAGTTCTTTTTAGCCCGTTGCATTGATACAGAAAGTTTTTAAATTCCAAGAAATACAATATTTTTAAAGGAACAGCTGAAGGCTGTTAACCGTTGATAACTTCCCATCCCACAGGTAGTATATCTTAAGGATTTCTAAGGAATGAAATCTCCTGTAGAGCTATTCCCTCATTCCACAACTTTTTCCTAGTATTTCCTCTTTTTATTAGGAGACAAGAATGATAACTGGGCCAAATTTTCTTCTCCTTACCCCCCATGGTAAAAAAAATTTCTTTTGACTTTTTGAAGGGTTTTATTGGAAGTAGAAAACTACTAAGAGATACAGATGGTCAAAGCACATGAATAAAATAATGAGAGAAATATTAATTACCACCTAAACCACTGTCTTTTTAGCGTACTAGTCTCTGTTCTTTCTAGAACTTTGATGGATTTGTGCATCTCTCATGTCTTACCTGAGCATCAGTAGATTTTCCATGTGCTGGATTTAAGAGCTCATGAGTTTTATTAAAAATGCTCCTTGTTGCTCTGGAGATACAAGGGTGTTCCAGGCAGTCTATGACAAGCAAGTTGTAAGACACCTTGGAGTGACCTCAGAGATAACCAGTAAGTGTGTATTGTAAGGAGAAGAATGAATATGTCTAGTCCATTTTGTATTCTTTTGAAAAATGAGTTAGACATCTTTTGTGATGGGATGACCTGAAGGGCAAATACAATGTATACCTGCAACAGAAATGACTACTGTGTAATGAATGACCATTATAGTTTATGCAATTAAAGATGATGTCAAATCAGTTAGCTGGTCAAACCAACTTTTTTTTCTCTTCTATCTCTGAATAAGGAAGAAAAGGAACCCAACAAGTAAAAGCCAGCACTGAAATTCTTTTCCTATTTTTTACATCTTCCTGAAAATCATAGCTGTTTGCAAAATAAAATGAACAAGGAAAAAATTGCATAGTACAAAAAAATAGAGCTACATAGTCCTCTGTCATTAGTGAGTAGCAAATGGAAAAAGACAGTGTTTAATATTTAATGAATCCTCCTAAAAGAGAAAAAAATCACATGTGTACAATAAAGGATAGAATAGACCTACCTGTGTTTCCCTAGTGCTCTGACCTATGTGTGACTGCAGGATATTTTTTTCACTTATATTCAAATCCACTACACAGACCTAAAAATGTTTTTCAAAACAGGGGAGATGGCACTATCAACCTGAAAATCAACAAGAAAGGATGATAACAGGAAAATCCTGATTCTGCTCACGTACCATCCATTTAGTCATTTAATCAAGATAATCTCAGGTTGGAACCCCCAAGCTCAGACAATATTCTTCCTGGTGTGTTATTGCATGCACTTAATAGCAATTCCCTATTTTGCAGAGCTCTGCAGAACTGTGTATCACCAATTTCTCACCTATCATTGTAGAGCTGCAAAGGTGCAGACAAGGTCAGTGCTAGTTCTTGATCTGCTTTGGGATATGTGGAAGTTAACACTCATACATAGTTTGCTGTGCGTTTTGAACTGATTTCACAGACTCAAATCCCAGACAGTTGATCTGAATTATCGGTGAACATTGTCAGGAAGAGTAACTGAAAGCACTGAGGACTTCTCTTTTTTTTCTTTGTTTTGTTTTGTCTTGTTTTAAATTATGTTGTATTTACTATTTTTTTTTTCTCTAAAGAGTTCTGCTGGATGTAAAATATTAAGAGGTTCTAAAACAGTGATTATGTGGACTTTATCTAATGTTGATAAGATTAGGCAGGGAACAATACTCTGTACTATGACAGATGAGGGACGTGAAGAACGTGCCCTGCTCTGTTTTTCAGAGAATATGACCAAAGGAACTTCCTGAAGCAAAGTCCAAGATAAATAAAACTGATATCAAATTAAGGGCTAGGAATCTATTATTATTTTTATATTATGTCTGCCTGTGAATTTAACAAAAAATCTCCCTTCTACTTTGACATGCTGGATACTTGGAGGTTAAATCTAGAGCAAATCTTTTCTCAGCCTTTAAGATTTTCACAAAGTATATGCAGGGAGAGAGGCTTTGTCTTATCATTTCCCTGCTTGCTGACTAACTTAACTGAGCATATTAGGAGACTGTTGTTCTTTGTGGCTGTCAAAATTGTAAACTTGTATTTGCCTTTATGAGAACAAAGAAGAAACAGAAAAGGAATTGTGATTCAGAAACTTGTGCCTGACAACATGGCCAGTGGTCCTGAGCCAGGAAAGAGGTTAACACAGGTGACAACCAAGATCGCTGCCTTCCCAGACCTGCTGGTGCAACCACATGTGCAGCTCTTCCCCAATTCAGGCAGCCTCGATCAGTCTGACAGAAGTAAGCCAGTGAAAAGGATTATGGTGGTTGTGCTGGCAAAGCAATGATGAGAGGATGCTCATCAAGGGACAGTAGTTGCTTAACCACTAGAACAGCACATACTCCTATGGCCTGGCTTACAGTTTCTCTTGGAGAATATGCCCTTGTTGACTTTCCCTTCAGAGACAAGACTAAAGTCATAGTCTACCCCACAGGCAACAAGAACCAACTATTTTTCTTGACTGTCTGTGTGAAGCAGGGAGATGGTAACTCTAGATAGTAGAAGAGGAATATATCCCTCAGCACATCGTTGTTCTTCCTCCTGTTCCATCTTTTCCACAGCTTCCTTTAAACATCCTTGTGCCTTGATTTAAAAGAAGTGGATTAAGGAAAGGCATTGCAAGCATCTTCCTTCTTGCTTTCCTCGTGATTTTGACCAACTGCTTGCCAGGCTTCAGGCACTATGAAATTGGTATTCTCTAAAAGGTATAATAAGGTAGTGTTTTTTTTCTTTCTTCTTTCCTTTAGATACCTGCTTTTCATTTTGGCCTAATGGAGAAAAGTTGTTTTTCCGGTAAGCTTGTCATTTGTTGTTTATTAGTCAACTTTTAATGCACAACTTGGAAGGTTTTCACAAAGTTAATATACCTCTGTAACATGGCATTCACAATGTCCTTGTTCTGGTGAGCGCTCCATTAATCAGTTATAATGGGTTGATGACCCCAAGCTGATAAAGCTTTGACCCTTGCAGCTCAGAGAAGATGCACTTTAAGGCAGATGCACCTGCCACTGTTTATTTTCAGACAGGGAAGGAAATGGCCCCATGTTGTTATTGTTATTTGTCCAGTTACACAACTGAGGCCTCTGCTGGGGTGATAAAGCTACAGAACAGCAGAACCCTTAGACTCAGAAATGGAAACACCAAAGGAAGCTAATAAACGAAGACTAAGAAAGAATAAGGGGGAGGGAGGGAAGAAATGAAGGGCAAAAGAAAGACAGGCAGACAACTATAATTTTACAGATTAGGAATTGAGGACCAGAAAGTTTAGGTAAATTATTTATAGTGATTCAGAGCAACCAAATTCAGGTTTCTGGAATTCCAGCTAACAACTTTAATAAAAAAGCACCCAAGGAAATACTGCTTTATTTTGAACCGTGAGGACAGCAGTATTTGAAACTTATCATTAGAAAGGTATTGCATACCTCAGAGGTGTTCTTCCAAGAGCCAGAACCAACCGTCATTCACTGGTATCAGCTTCCACTGTTGCCTCTAGGAAAACTTGGCCTTTTTCTTCTGTTCCAGCAGTGCTCATGTGCAGGCAAGGTAAAGAGAAATGAACAGTTTTCTGTCTCTGTTTGCTTCATCCTGTCTTTTGACACTCTAGTAACTGTAAAATCAGTGCCAATGGAAACATTCATAAGTGGGGAAAGCTACGAAATCCTTTGAGGTACCATTAGAAGGTGTCTGTGGTTCAGGACTTGCAGGTTTCATTTGTGTGTAAAGGGGCTTTAGCTGTTTTACTGCAGGTGTCTTTTCTTCTTCTAGCTGACATTTTGGTGGGCCAGGAATTTTGCCTACTATGAAGGTAATGGAGGAGAATTACATTATGAATGTTTTATGAAAAATGAATTTGTTATTCACAGAAATGTTGGCTTTAACTAGAAATGATGTTAGTGTAGCTTATTCTACTCTAATTGAATTTAGTGATTCTCTTTATTAGCATAGTCCCTCTGGCTTATTTCCTTACTACCATATTCTTCTTTTGCTCTTCTTCTGTTACAGGGACAATATTTTTTTTGTTTTAGTGCCAGGTAATAAAATAATGTTTATCTGTTCTCTTTCTTTTCTCATTTCTCCTTTGTTTCACCTCTTGCTCCTATTTCTTGTTCCTTTTACCATTTCTGTCTTCTTACCTGAAGTCTTTCTTTTCCTTCTATCTGTGCAGCTGTGGCATTTTCTTAAAATATCCCTTCTTTTCCATTTCTTTCTCTCTTTTTGTCCTTCAATACAGATTTCTTGCTGTGTGGATACTTGCCATGCTATTTTTCACAAAATTGTGGAAGTATGAGAAGACTTTTGTAAAAATCAGGTGAACATAGAGACAGATCTCTCTTTTAATTCTTCCAGTTTTTCTGACAAGATTTGAAAAACATTTATTTTAATGCCAGATTTCCCTTTTGAGGTAGAAAGAAATTGTATGTATATATTTCTTTAAGTACAGAAACACAGTATAAAACAGTTTCCAGATAGGATTGTTAATGCTTTTGTAGACTTCAGATCAGAGATCAAAATGTAATTCTGGCGTTTTCAAATCTATGGTGTGGGGCAGCTTCAAAGACCATTCCTTATCTTAAGAAAGTTTAATAGGCAATGTATTAGTAGGCAGGCAGTAAGTTGAGACTCTCCTTCAGCACTTTTGTTTTTAGTGTTTTGACACCTTTGATTAGGCAACTTAGAAGGCCGTTGCCTAAAAAGTGAAGGTGGGAAGTTCACTACCAGTTATGATGACTTCTTCAGGCAAAACATTACCAACCAGAATCTGACTCTCAGGGGACACAGACGATGAAACGTCTGGCTTGAGGAACATTAAGAAAACAAATGCCCTATTGCTGACAACGCAATAAAGCAGATAATTTGGTTTAGATTTTGGTCTAGAAATTCAGACTACATGACTGGGATTGATATGTCTTAATTCCCAGAGCTACATTCCACTCTTGGTCACTTAAATCTTTTTAAGGACCTGTCACATATTATTTGTCATGAAAATTATCAGAAAATTTTATTTTCTTGCACTGCCCAAGGTTGAAAACAGCAAAGCTAATATTTCAGTATCAATTCAGATACTGTGAATTTGGAGCCATGTAACTTGGGAATTTGGTTGGTCTCTGAATTATAAAATTATCTTAGTGAAATTAAAATACTTGTCTCTCATGGATTTGCTCATTGATGTCAGAAAAATGTTAATGCTCAAAATAACTGAATTCAAGCTTAAACAAGGGCTGATTTCACTAACTAATGGTACTGAGCAGAGGCTGTAGGAAATTAAGTTGGCCCTCCATTGACCTCTTATTAAAATTGTAGGGAAGAACCTTCATCTTATTGTTCATTTGGTTTCTAACTAATGAGATTGACCTTGGAGCTGGAACTGCCCTTTTGAACAGCTAATGTTTGAAAATCATGCCTATGATATCTTTTGTTATTTCAAAAATCTGAAGTTGAACATCCACATCATTTACATTTTTAGAAAATATTGTAGTGTTATCTCCAGCAATAAGCTCTCACTTTTGTCAGCTATATCAAGGAGTAATTTTCATTAACCACAGCTTTTTATCTGGTTAAATTTTCAACAAGTACATGAGTTTGAAGTTAGAAATAAAAAATGCAGGTGGTTTTAGAGTTTTGAAGTATCTCACTCATTGATGGTGTCTCACTGTCAGAGGTTATTATTAATTCACCTTGGAGATTGCTTCTACTAATAGCCCTGAAACCCTTTAACTCTGCAGTAGGAATTTCACTGACCAGCAAGAAATTTGGGGTGTGTGGGAAAGGACAGAGGGCTTAACCTTGTTTGGGAATCTGTTTGACAGGATCCCTCAGAAACTGTCATGGCAGACAGAGGAGGTCAACCATCACTGCATAAGGACAATCTATTTCAGTGGGCATAAAAATCAGTAAAAAGTGGAAGAAGGCCATGGGATTAGGCAAAAAACAAAGTACAGAGGTGGAAGTGGAGATGGGAAATGTCTCTGTATTCCTCTGAGTGGCCTAGGAAAGGAATGTCTTGTGCACCTCCCAGTGCAAAAAATCCAAAGCTCAGCTGGAGCTGAAACTAGCAAGGGAGGTCAACAAGACTGGTTTCTGTAAGTAGCAAGTTAAGGCTGAGGAAAATGTGAGCCTGTTGCTCACTGGGACAGGGGCCCTGTTGACAAGGGACTTAGAGGAGGCCAAGGTACTCCATGCCTTTTTCACTGCTAAAAGCTGCCCTCAGGCCACCCAAGTCTCTCAGACTCCTAGCAGAGTCTGTGGGAGCGAGGCAGTACCCACAGGTAAGGGGTATAAAAGTAGAGAGCACTTCACCCTCTGGGACACACACAGATCCATGAGACCACACAAGATGCATCCAGAAGTGCTGAGTGTGGTGTCTGGTGTCACTGTGAGGGTGCCTTTGAAATTTAGTGGCAATTGGGAAAGTTTCCTCTTTATTGGAAAAAGACAACCATTGCACTGTTCCTCAAGAAGGGCAAGGAGGAGGATCTTGGTAACCTCAAGTGTGTCAGCCTCACCTTTTCAGCTGGGAAGGAAATGGAAGAAATCCTCCTGAAAGCCATTTTCAACCCCATGAAGAAACTGCTAGGAACAGCCAGCCTAGTTTTATCAAGGGCAAATCTTGCCCAAACAATCTGATCATTCCCTGTGATGAGATGACTGACTGTGTGGATATAGGGGGAACAGTGGATGTCATACACCTTGACTTTAGCAAGGCCTCCAGCATTGTCTGTTTACAGCTGATAAAGTGCTTTAAGAAGACTACGTCAGATGGACCACCTCAAAGCAGCAGAAAGATCACTCCTGCCCTGAGGAAGCCATTGATACACAGGTGAGAGAAAATGTTCCAGAGATCATGGTATCTGATGGGGAAAGAGTTACAGCACGAGATCAGAGCATGCATAGGCTCATAGACAGTGCGCTGGCGAGCATGAAGCACCAGCCAGGCTCAGAGAGGACAGAACTACAGCCTGAACGGCACAGCTGTAGTGTTTTGTGGGATATGAACCACACAAACTTTGTGCATTCTGGTTGAAAAAACAAATATATCCTAGGCATCACATCTGTAGGTGATTTGAATGGAAAAGAAATAGGAGCCTCAGTAAATAGAGAAACAAAGGGTTTTTACAACCAAACTAGCACCCTCAGTCTCCTCTCATGGTTCACCATATAGGAATGCTGAAGGCAGAGCAGACAGACTCTTCCTTGCTGCTAACATCAAGGTCCAGTTTAAAAAAACCCAAACATTAAAGTCATCAGAGTTACTCTCCACACAGAGTGTGTTCAGGGTGGATTCCAAAGGCTTTTGAAGTCATTAAAGTTTCATTTGAATTGTGAAAATAAGTAAACTGTGTTAGTTGTAGCTGTGTATATTGAGCTTCAGGATATGCTCTCCTGGCCTGATATATATATGGCTGTTGCAGTTTTCCATCCCCAGTGAGGCAGTAGCGGGGTTTATTCCCAACAGGCAGACCCACACATATGATAAACACACACATGGCCAGGCACACCAATCAGTACAGGTAGAGAACAGTGCATTTACCAGCACTCACGTAAACATGAACTGCATGCACAGCCTGATCATGATCCTCCTCAAATCATAGGTATGATTTGAATGTTCAACTACTAGTTTCTGTGGTTCAACAAATATAATTTGCCCAGTCAAAAGAAATCTCTTTATAAATTGAGAATATCTAATTTAAACAGCAAGAACACTCTTTGATTTTATATTTCAGTTCCTTGTTTATGTTTCCTGCCCACAAAAAATACTGAACTGACAAAAATATACAATATCCTTTAACTAATTAAATGCACGATCTTATTAATTTTATAATATTGTAAATTATTTCTGGAATATAGCAATAGATGGGGAAAGAGGGAGGAAGCAGCATGTAGAAAGCAGATTTCTCCACCAAAGGAAACAGCTTTACTTCAAAACAGGAATATCTGGAGCAGAATAAATTTGACACTTTCTTTGCCTTAGTCTTTGTAAAAAGACTGGCCATAAGACTGGTTTTTAACAGTCCTAGGGCCCTGAGACTAGAGGGGAAATCTGGCACAAGGAAGATCTTGGTGGGGGAGTATTTAAATGTCAGGGAAAATTTAGACAGTTGAGACAGCAAAAGAGCTGGGATAGTTCAGCCTGGAGAAGAGAAACCCCAGAGGGTGTTTATTTTATGTGGAGTCTTTAACCCTGGAGATATTCAAAACCCAATTGGACACTGTCCTGGGCAACCTGCTCTAGGCAGGGAGGGTCGGACTGGATGATCTTGGGAGGTGTCTTCCAGTCTCGGCCGTTCTGTGACAGTGATAACTGTTCATTTTATACGATCATACCTTTTAAACCAGTGCTGTGAGGATTGCTGAAACACTTGCTCTGCAGATATGTGGCTCATAATGACATCTTAATTAAGAGTTTAAGTTGCTTGGGATTTCTGGTTTTGCTCATCTGAAACAGAACTTCAAATCAATTAAATTACTACTTCTAATGCTATTTTTCTAATAAAATGGCAATGTCAGGGAAAAGACTTTGCTGGACAGCATGTTGCTCAAGTTTCTCTGGAAGAAAAAAGAGAATTGTATTTACTATTTTTTTTACTCTTTTAAGTATTTCCTGTCAGCATTCTTATTTAAATATGAGTCCATGTCAAAATATCAGTAACAGAAACTTAAAAATCCAGATCAGAATAAGGTTGGGGGTTTTTTTGAGGTGAATTTACTTTTGAAGGCCCTATAAGTAAGGAAAAAGGACCAGTTGAGATTTACAAGAATGATAAGACACAATGGGAACGTAGTAGTTTGTGAACATATCCCCACATTGTACAGACAGAATAAAAGGCTAATTGGGGGCTAAAAAGACCAAATGGAAAGGTGGGAAATACATAAGGTAACATGATGCATGAGCCTCATTAAATCTAACAGATTAATTGTTCTAAATGAGTCCATGAAGAGGTTTTTGTATTCATACTCTGAGAAAACATAACAAGCTGTGCTGTCATTTAAAGCAATATTATGTGTCTTTTGGATGAGGAAGGACAATCAAAAGCCTCCTCCTTGCCATCTGTTGATCATTCTTCTCAGAACTGGAGTTCCCACACACGGTTTTCACTGAGCTTTTTCTTACTGGTTCCTAAACTATGATAAATTTCCATAGAACTATCATATCAGTAAAACTTGGGTATGAAGAAAAAGTCCAGCTCACACAGTGGCTTCAGTGTAACCATCCAAATGCATAAAATTTCAGTGTTTTATCTCTTTATTATCTCTTTTTTCTGGAGACTTTAATATAATTTTATATTATTTTTCTTTAAATTGAAATTTTCACCAAGAATTAACAAAAGGTATTTTAATATAGTTAAAACTTACATGATATAAATTTAGATTATATGCTACTCCTTTTCCTATAAATTCTATGCATATATAACTGTGTTAAGTCTCTTAATTTTGTTAGTAGTTATGAGACAGTGGGATAGTATGTACATAAATACGATCCTGCTTCTGTAAGCCTTAGGCAACTTATTAATACCTGGATAGTTTTAGATCTCTCCCCAGTTATGCATTTCTAAATTAGAAAATTTTCAATATGTGGATCCACTTTTATTTCAACTTGTATGATTGTGTCTTCTGCTCAAACTGAAAATCCAGTTTATACCATAAATCAGTAGCAGCTCTCACTTTGGTCTTCCTGAATGCATGCTGCACAAGTACTCTGCAACTTGTTTGTACCTTTTAGTGGTACAGAATCACAGAATGGCAAGGGTTGGAAGGGATCTTGGGAGATCATCTAGTCCAACCCTTCTGCTAAAGCAGGAAAGGATCAAAAGGATAGGGATATTAAAAATCAGAGGAAGAAATACTCTGATAATTATTTTGTTTGCTGTATCAGAAAAAAATCCCCAAAACAACTGAAGATTTATAACCAGTGCATCAGTTAATATGAGTGGGACTAAAATATTTTGAGATCTTTCTCAATGCAATACGTCTTGCATAAAACTTTCTCTTTTTTTTTCATTTTCTTTCCATGATGTTTTTGAACTATTTATTCAATTTAAAAAATATTTACAAGAAAAATTTCAAGAGAACATAAAGTTAAATTTGTTCTTCAAATCTTACCCCACTGGAACAGGTTGCCCAGAGAGGCTGTGGCGTCTCTCTCCTTGGAGAGAGCCAAAAGCCATCTGAACATAGTCCTGCTTGAGCCAGGGATTTGGACAAGATGACCTCTAGAGCTCCCTTCCAACCTCAAACATTTTGTGCACTGGGGAGTAGCTCCTCTTCTAGTGCAGACACAAATGGAAAATGTGAATAGTAGCACCATAAATTACTGTTAAAAGTTCCTTAAAGGACTTTCCTCCCACCCCACCCCACCCTTTTGGACTCTTCCCCCTTAGAGATAGCTTTGATAAACTGAATGTTCTAAATTCCAGTACATCGTATTACTAACACATATTTACAGATCTGCTTGTCACAAAGTATTTTGTTTCTAGAGGACACTGCAAAATCTTTTTGTGAGAAATCGTAAGTCCTGATAGAAATTAGAAGGCCATTACTAGCTCAGAAATGTTACCAAAGCCTGCATAAATGTGCCAATTAAAAACATGGTGCTCTTTTCACTAGCTAAGGTATTCGCCAGCTAGGACTATTATAGCTGTTAGCCATAGATGATTTTCATTACATATGTGAATTCTGTTAACTTCTTTTCCACCCTTTGGCTTGACACATCCATCTAGATGCATGGAAATAAGAATTTACTGGGTAGAGGCAGTGTGTATTTTTCCTTTTCTGTATAGTACCACCCCAAAGAAACCCAAATGCCTTTTAGGAATTTCAGTTGTTAAAAACAAAAGTAATCATGCCTTTGTGGTAACAGGTGTGGGGTTTTTCTTTTACATAACAATTTCAGTGCCCAGAGGAAGCTTAACCTGCTAGTCAGTAGAATGAAAGTGAAGGTGTTAAGAAAAATGTCTTATGTGTCCAAATCTGGAAAAGTTTGCAACAAGCTATGAAGAAAGCACTTTGCTTACCCAGTGCTTTCTTCCTCCTTTTTTTTTTTTTTTCCCCCAATGATTTTCATCCTTTTACTTTTTTCTGTCTTAGACTCATAGGCTTTTAACAGTGTTAACATATTTGACCATCTTTATGGCTACTTTAACATTTTTCTTCTATCTAAACATCCATAAAGAATATGTGTTTCCTTCTTTTTAAGAAACCCTAAAGTGTAAGCAGAATCTACATCATATTCAATCCAAAGAAAGATAAATTAGTCTATGGACTCTCATATGACTCACCTTTTAAAATCTGGAAATGTCGAATTCCATTTGGAGAGGAAATCTACCTTTTTAACAAATGCTGTCCCAAGTCAGAAATATAACAGTATGCCCCTGAGTACATGCAAGAGTTTGAAGATAAATATTGTGTTGTTTATGCTTGTTAGGAATAAGCAAACACTGAGAGAAAGTTCTGAGTCTCTGCATTCCCTAAGGCCAAGATACGCTTGGACTATGGGTGAACTATTCTGGCCTTGAGGACAAAAACATAACATTTATTTTCAAGAGGTTTTTTATTACTTTTTGTATTGCATTTATTTGGTGAGAGCTTATGGTTCATATTATCCCTGCTATGATGCGTTTCAAAGATCATAATATCAGCCATTTTCAAGGTGGAACCTACTAGCAGTCATCCTACCACATCATCTGCAGGTGATCCCAAATTCCTTCCAATACATTGATCTTAGTACATGAATGCTTGGGACTATGCACGGCAACAGCAGAAATGACGTGAAGAAACCTGAAGAGCTGTGCATGTGTTTTTTCATGACCCAAGGATTTGTTCATCTGTTGGTTTGGGGCTATAGTTTTTATCACTGTAGTTGAGCTAACAAAAAATGCAGTTTATGCACTATTATGTCAGAATAAAGACATCCTCCACAGTATTTCTTATGAAGGAGTTGCTTTGCTGCAACCAACCCATTTCTGCCACTTATAAATGCATGAAATGTATGGAAGTTTTTACTTTTTCAGCTTTACCAAGAAAGTTCATGCAGCTTTGCTTTTATAGTTGGATGAGAAAAAGTATAAGATTCAACAGCTGCAAACACAGAATTAATTTATTGAGCTCTGTCTTAAGATTAATTACATTAGAATCTTACGAAAAAGTGTTAGCTTGGGTATGTTAATTAATATACTATTAGGAGCTTCTTAGAACTTAGTGTAGCATAATATTGTTCTAAACCCCACATAGAAACATATTAATTGATGTGAATTTAAGCAGGTGGGCAGTATACACCACCCTTTCCCATTTCCCTAGACTGTGCTGCACTGTAACTATCCACATCTTCCAAATTAAATTGTTTTGTGTTTTCCCAATTACAATTAATTCCCAAGGCAAAGCAGAAGGTAGCTCCCTTTCCAGATGCTCCAGCTACAGGGCAGATTTAAAACTGGCAAGTTCCCTCTGCCCTGACATCTCTGGATGACAAAAGTAGCTGCAGGTGAGAGTGCCTCAAAACTGGGAGAGCTTTGGCCTTGCTTGTGAAATTTTATGTGAAGGGATACCAAAAAGTGAAAGCAACATTGAGCTTAGGGAAGCCTTTGAGTCACCCCACTTATCAGATAAATCTTTTAATGTGAGAGTCACATCTCTCTAAGATACAGCAAGGTGTGTGAATGTTTGTGTGCAGTTGAAATAGACAAATAGAGTGGAATAGAAAACAATGATTTTTTTTTTTTTTTCTCTATGTAAAGACATTGATAGGCATGATAATCCAACAGATGTTCAAATGGCACCAATAATGCATTGCCCTTTTCGGCTTTCAAGTGTATTTTTTTTAGTTTCTAAAATGTAAGTTAAATTTGTCTGATACGAAGCTCTCCCTGCCTACAACCACAGTGTCAGAATGGACACTGAAGAAAAGTTTGGGCTGGAAGAACATTTTAGACAAGAAGATATGATGTAGGAAAGCAACATAAGATAGAAATTAAAGTAAAATTCACTTAAAAGGAATGGAAAATTTTAATTAAGATTTGTATGGTTGTTGAACACAGGATAAGACATGACTGAGGCAAGAAATGTGGCCATTTCTGTTGTGTGTCTAGATGAGTTTTGTGAGAAAGGTGGTTACAGTATTGCTGCCTGTAAGGAACATTGATCTTTCTGGCCTTGAAGGGATCTTTTCCTTCTCTGTTCTCATGGGGTTTGGTTTCTTAGTTCCACCGCTCCCACCATTTTCAGTGTTTTGCTTGATACAGAGCAGACAACAAAAACTCCTGTGTTGACCAAAATGTGATACACTTACACTGAATATCTATTTTGTATTTTATATTGTGAGGCAGAACACAGCTATTGAAGATTTTGTTCTCTCAGTTTACTATTTATTTTATAAACAAAGAAATATAAGCCTACTTTTAATGCATTAGAGTTCAGACATGATGTTCATTTTTCATAATTATTATTAGATGAAGGAAAGGTGCCTTTTTTTTTCTCTGTGTTGGTCTACATATATGCAAAAACATAAGAAGGGAAAGTTGGTTTATACTTTACCCTGGAGGCCAGCAGATTTAACATTGCACATGCTTGAGGAAATGTATAAAAGCCCAAGTGTGTCTGAACTGAGGTTTCCAATTAAAACAACTGGCATTTACGATATTCAAAAACTCTATTCAAATTCTATGGCTTAAACCCATATTTAATTACTAGTGCTGTTCAATGGTTTAACATGTTGATCCCAATTAAAAAAATCTGGCTGTGTTACATCTCCAAGGGGAGCATTTGTATAAGGTCGTAGGCATGTGGTCTGAGATTCTAAACTCTGTTTCTCCCCTCGTCTAGCAGGAATATCTCTAATTCAGTATGTGAAAGGTAAGCATTGAAAGGGACCAATTCCACACTTTTTGTGGATCTGTGACAGGTTGATCTGTCATTTTCATGACAGTGTCCTCTTTTCATGTGATTTTAAGTGTCTACAGCCAAGTGTGTGGCCCATGAGTGGACACCTTTCCATGGAAGGATTATTTATTGCTGCTGCACAATATGAGGATGGGTTGGCAAGCAGTCTGAGTAGTAGCACTAGGGAACTAGCAGTTGCCAAATCCAAAGTCAGAATGACCAGAGTGTATCATGTGGTAGAAAGCCGTCAAGGTACCTCTACGTACTGCTCCAGTAGCTCAAAAAGAAATATGTAAATAAATAAATCCTTTAGACTGCAGCTATAGGGACTGAAAAAGTTATTGTCTTTGATGAAGAAAAAGTCTTGTAACTGTTTAAACAGGAGGTCTTTACTAAGCCCTAAGATGTCTCACTAAAGTTGAAAAAGGCATACTCCAAAGAAGGTTGGAGGGGGAAATAAAAGCTATCTTCTAAAACTGATAATCAATCAGGTTGAGTACAGGGACTCAAACTAGTGTCTTCAGTTAACACACCTTTGGGGTAAATATTTTATGCCTTCCTAGCTGGAAGGTTAGTGATATCCAAGGAAGGTCCTTGTTGCCTAGCTGGTTTCATCTACATCCTCAGACACAGGTGATGCAATACTTGTCATGTCTGCTTTCACTCTGAGAAGATTCTCAAATCAAAAGTAAAACAAATGGTTGTTAATAGTTTAATCTGTTGAGTAAATATATTTAGTGGTTTTTTGTTTGTATGGACAATTTCAGAGAGCCAGTTTCCCCCTTTGAAAATGCCCAGATTAAACTGATCATAACTCATAAACTAAAAAATACTTCTGCTTTCATATTCTCTTTAAATTAATTTACTGGATGTTTATTATTCACACTGCACTTTCCACATAAGAGAGTTATTTTATGTCTTAGAAATACATAATCAACTATTTAACTATGCCACTTTGACCAGAGACATCACTAAGTGTGATTTTTTTATAAGAAATTTATGAGAACAGCCCTCTGTAAAAAAAACAAAAAAAAAACCCACCACCAAACCAGAAGTCAGGGTGGGACATATGGTAATAGTGTTTACTACATTTAGATGAAAATTGATAGGAGAACTTCCCTTAAATAACTTCCAAAATTTCCTCTTAAAATTAATCATGGTTTAGTGAACTGTCTTCTGTTTATCTTACTGCCATCCTATTCAAAATTATTTCAATTGTACTTAAACAATGAGATTGATAAAGGGTTCAAAAATATTTTGAGAACAGCTAATATGAGTTTCGAATCTGTACAGGCTAGTGCATGAATAACTAAGATGACACACTGAGCTCAAAACTATGAAGTCTTAAATTAGGTTGATCTGATTCAGTTTTTGTCTAAGCAAGTGTGACTCAGTGGGGAATAAATCAATGGAGTTATCCTTAATTACACGTGCTCAGCATCTGTCTCAAAGTTTCTACATTGTCTGTTTAAAAAGTATTGAATAGATATCAGTCATTGGCCATTAGAACAGATGTGGAAAGAATAAGCAGGAAAATTCATAATTCAGAATTCACATGTTAATACTGAAGTGACTCATTTTATATAGCTATATACTGCTTGATTTTTTTCCTCATAAGAATACTTAAAGCAATCAGAGGAATCATGAGATAAGCATGAAACAGCAGCCATACCTGCTTGGAATTATTCATGATTATTCATTTTGTTGTACTCAACAAAATACTGGGGATAAGTACATTTTTGTGTAATAGTTACTTCACCAAGAAGTTCTAGAGTGACTCGTGATTACTGTTCTGATGTAAGATACATGTTCAAGAAGATAGTTGCCTGATACAGCATGTGAGTGAAAACTTTATTCCTTTGCAAAGTAAAATTACTTTCTAGAATATAAAGTTCAGAATAATTTTCTAAGAAAATCTATAGTCTAAAGTCTTCTTACTGTATCCCAACTTTTGAATGCAAAACAGCCATCAGTAGAAAAATATTTACATTTTTTAATTTCTACTCCTTGTCGTGGTCTATCCCAGCCGAAACCAGGACACTCCTATATTGAGTAACATAATTTTTAATATAGCTTATTCTGAAATTACCAATTTTTTTTGGAGGGGACTGTAGGGCTGGACAATCTTTGACTTCAGAGAACCTTCAGCAAAACACTCCCACACCAAGGTTCAGTATAAAATGCAGAGGCATATATGTTGCCATTTAGCACTTGTGTGTTTCCACAGAAAAGCTACATATAGCCTGCATATTTCGGAAGACTGGAGAAGTTCAGAAGAAAGTGGAGTGCATTAGCCCTTCACCTGTCACAGTTCTTTAAACTGCATGAATGTTCCTGGGAGAAACACTTTAAATGTTGTGAAATGCTTGGACAATGTGACCACGTAAGCCTACTTATATAGATTAACTGTGGAAATTTTTTATGGCAAAATTACCACAACAGGAGCCCAGAGAAAACACGATGTGTTGAGTTTCTGATGGTACACTTTTTGATGATCTTGCATGTCTTCTTAGGGAAGTCCAATTGTTTCATCTTCAACAGTTTCAGGAGACTGGACACCAAAGTAAGATTGACAGCTGTGCCTCACAATAAGGCAAGGAAGCATTTCTCACCAAGCCATAGATTTCATTTACAGTGAATGACAACCCATACAATCTGCATCATCTTGCAATTCCTCATCTCTGAAATGGCAACAGAACTTCTGTATTTCTCATGGAAAAGCTATTAATAAAGATAAAAGCTATTAATTGAAGCTAAAATCAAATAACTTGGATGAGTGGCAGTACTGCTTTGAAGACATTGTTAACATTAAGAGGAAAAAAAATACATCAAATCTAAAAGTATATATTTAAAAAGAGGCAACCGAGGTAGTTTGAAAAGATTTCCAAAACCAGTACATTTATGACAATAACAGTTAGCATAATTGGATTAAAAAAAAAGTGTTTTTGTCATATTGACAATTTAATTTTTTTTTTCCAAAATAGAATATGAAATAAGCAGTTTTAACTCTGAGTATTCTTCAAACAAATATCTTTTTTTTTTTTTTTTTTTTTTCCCCAGTCATAGCCTTTCAAGCATTGCTAAACACAAGGTAAACTTCAGTTTTCTGAACTTGCTTCTTTAAAAAATATTAGTTTGCAAGTTCTGGAGAGGACATCCCTTCCCAAATTTTATGCAGATCACACTAATTCATTGCTTGTTAATAAGAGTATTGCTATATTGAAATCCATTATACCTGCAGCTCCTGTTTATCAGAATTTTCTGTAGTGAACCTTTCACTGCTTCTTTAGGCCACAGTGACCAAAAGTAATAGTAGCCATTCCTCCATTTGTATTCACCACTACCAGAGTGGTAATTTCTGGTTTTTTACAGGTTTGTGGCTTTTGAGTTATAATTAAGTGTCTTGGCTATTTTATCCATGTAATGCTTTTGCCTTACCTGTTTTGACTCCTGTGATGTAGATCAGCAGTGAAACATTTTCAACATTCTGGCAATGTCGTGTATTCCATGTTGGCCACATCTGAAAAGGCACAGGTCTTACGCCAAGATGGAATAGTGAAGGTTGTGTGTAGCTGTGCCTCATCTTAGCATGGCTATATCCCCCAATTTAAACTGCTAGTTACACCTGCTTACAAGTACATAGTATTTCTATAAGGTTTCATCTACATGCGCAAAATGCATTTTGTCTGTAGGCTTGTATGCCTAAAGATGTTTTCCTCCAGAATGTTTGGAGAAGAATCATAGAAACATAGAATGTTTTGGGTTGGAAGGGACCCCTAGAGGTCATCTAGTCCAACTCTGCCGCAGTGAGCAGGGACACTGCTAACTAGATCAGGTTGCTCAGAGCCCCATCCAACCTGGCCTTGAATGTTCCCAGGGATGGGGCCTCCACCACCTCTCTGGGCAACCCCTTCCAGTGTTTCACCACCCTCGTTGTAAAGAATTTCCTCCTTATATCTAGTCTAAATCTACCCTGTTTTAGTTTAAAACCATTACCCCTTGTCCTGACACAGCTGGCCCTACTAAAAAGATTTTCCCCATCTTTCCTATAGGCCCCCTTTAGGTACTGAAAGGCCGTAATCAGGTCTCCCCGCAGCCTTCTCTTCTCCAGGCTGAACAACCCCAACTCCCTCAGCCTGTCCTCATAGGAGAGGTGCTCCAGCCCTCGGATCATTTTTGTAGCCCTCCTCTGGCCCCGCTCCAACAGGTCCATGTCCTTCTTGTGCTGAGGGCTCCAGAGCTGGACGCATAGTTCCATAAGATAGTTAGCTGAGAAATATTGGCAATGAAAGGAAAACCACAGTACACAGTAGCAAGAAAATATTGAATTTTTGTACTCATTAACTCTGATTACTAAACAATTATATCTTTATGAGATACTGTGCTGAGCAACATAAAGCTGTATAAGAGTACATTATTAATTATACATGGGAATGGATAATAAGTTCTTCAATCCAGATGTACTCCTAATGTGTCAGATATCACACACTGGACTGTAACAGAAGAACTGGACAAGTGATTACATTTAAGAAAAATTACTTTTTTGTTGTTGTGTGTTTCTTATTTTTATGAGCGTTTTAAAGACTGATATGGCACAGCTAAAATTATCTCCACATATTCTTGAAGCTTTTCTGGTGGAAATGGATTTTGGAGCATGTTTTTCTAGTCTATGGATGATGATCATAAAAATTTAAAAAAAAATTAAGCAAAGCTAACAATAACCCACTAAGACACTGCATTTTCTTACGTACTGAGTTGCATATATAAAATCTCTTCACTACATTTCACCAACCAAAACCAGAATGATTAAGTATATAGAAAGGTTGTTTATGACACTGAATTTTGTTGAAATTAGTAGTCAGGGTCAATGAAAAGTATAACTGTGCTCTGGAATAGTATAGCAATATTGAGTATATTTTAAACCAATGTAAGAAATTAATTTCTTTAGGAAAAGGTTGGATCTTTGAGCACCCATAGCAGCACTATAACTATTATGTAACAGGAAAAACTGAATACTACACAGTTCAAATAAACTAACAGAGACATTTACCTTATAGTCCATACTTCTCTAAAATTTCAGTTACAACTGCTTAGCTTTAAAATGCATTCTAGAAATGCCTTTAAAATAACACATGTATTAATCAAATCTCGTCATATATTAAATACTATTAAAAAGGATTAGTTTTCTGTGGATTATTTCTCAAGGTTTTTTTCATTATAATCCAAGCTTCAGCAAAAATTAAGGAAAGGATTATGGCACTCTTTTTTTCTTTTTTTTTTTTTCTTTTCCTATGGTTGTTTGCTGCCTTCTGATGCTCCACAGCTGGAGATCGCTATCCAATTGGGTCTCAGAGAGTAAAACCTACTGCTTCAGAAATTATTGACTGGCATTTAACATTCAAATGAGAGCAGAGAACAAAATTAATTACATGCTTTGAACCTATTGGTTGGAAAAACACTATTATACATGTCTTCTACCTAGGAACTTTGATCATTATCCTTCTGTGTGTGTTAAGATAAATTTCTCATTGAAGCAAATGGAACGTTTTAATTAGGGGTGCAAAACTGAGCTGTTTCAGTGCAAACCTGAATGTTTCAAATTCTGATTTTGGAGCCCCTTTCTGATTACTTTATGTCTTGATGTACAGAAAGATTGAAAATCTGGATTATATGGATGACCTTATAATATATAGGATGGAAGTATCAGCATGGTCAGTCATGTGAAGGGTGTTGAGTAGGACAAGTAATGGTTCAGCTATAAACTGTAAATTAGGAAGGAACTGCTGTCTTCTTGAAACTGAGAAAAAATAAACTGATATTTAATGATGCTGAGGTCCTAAGTTTACATTGTTGTAACCAAAGGTTAATGGTTAAATTTTTAAGGGGTTTTAAGAGGCTGGAGTTTAAGTGAGTATTCCTTTTTACTTTACTGACCATCACTACTCTTGAAGGTAGATATCAGTGTGTTGAGTGAGATTTTTCAAAAGTCTATTTCTTTTATCTCTGGGAAAATAAATTCCATTCAAATTCTTGGCTATGTATCTGTATCACTCAGCTATTTTGTGTAGAACCAGAAGTAGACACAGATGTGCACTGCTTTAATGAGATTTGCGAGCTGGATCTGGGATAATATTCCATTTCATCCTTTTATGGTAATTCCTTGATCAAATTGAATAAAATAGATTTAAACCAGATTATTTACTTGCATAACTCCAGTGAAGTTAAAACTATAAATGGAATTTAGATCTTCGTAGTTGGCAGCACCAAATATAAATTTACATATACATAAATAAAAATTGCATTTTAAAAAATCATTTATCTGTTGCAGTGAAAGAATCAGAAGAAGATAGAGGGAGAAGAATTATTTTCTTCAGTTCTCTTTGTCTTCTCACCATGATGAACTATCTGTGATACAGTAGTATAAAGTCTCTACCCAAGAACTGTTTGGCTTTTCTTGAGGGTATTCTGACTTAGTCTTTGCAACCTTTTTCGTAATGCTTGCATATTATTTACATTTTCAGTGTTGGTGAACTTCTAGGTACTTTGTAGGTTGTGTATATTTCTTATTACCTTTCTGCAGTGCAAACTTTCAGTGTGTCAGCATGGTTACTGAATGCCTTAATTCTGCAGGTAAACAGATGTATGTTAAGCATCCTGTATGTTCAGGAAGAGAGAGAACAAAATGAAAAGAAAAAATGTCTTTGGGATCCAATGTGTATTAGAAAGTTTCAGATGGAAGAATGAGCTCCACTTCCTTAAAAAAGCTACAATTTTCAGTGTATCTGAAAGTGCCTTCAGTGTCTTCATCTTTTATAAAGGCTGTGATATGTTGAAAGGAAATGTAGTCAGGATTTTGGTAAGTAGTATGGTCAGGTTTGGGACCTAAAAATGCACCTAATGATTTATCCTTTCTAAGAATCCAAATCCATCTAAATCTTTAGTTCATTGTGTATTTTACAATGTAATGGACTGACATCATTGCATTACTGTTTTCTGTTTCTGCAAAATAGTCTTTCTTGGTCTACAAGCATTTTTGCTTCCTAGTCTTATAATTTCATGGAGTTATGCTGAGAAAAATAGACTGGATTCTCAGATGATATGGAGTGATTCTTGCATTATGTCTCTGTGGCCATGCAGCTGACGACTTGCAGCACTAATATAAATGCACAAAGAAACCCTCAAGAAATAATACAAGAAACATTTAAGAAAATAACATATACATCTTATAAGAGATCTTTCAGCTGTTACTACCTTTGTCTTAGTTGGAACTCTGTTCTTCTAGGTAATAAAACCCATCAAATATCTCTTATTTTCACAATGGGATTCTAAGAACCTAAATTTTGCATAATTAGGCTCTGTAGAATTATGTATATTCTCCATATACTGATGGCATTTTCCCTGTATCATTTTGTGTTGCTTTTGCATAGACAGCTTTTGCTAGTGGCGGGGGAGCTACAGGGGTGGCTTCTGTAAGAAGCTGCCGGAAGCTTCCCACATGTCCAATAGAGGCCATGACAGGCAGCTCCAGGACAGACCCACCACTGAACAAATCTGAGCCCATCAGCAACAGTGGTAGTGGCTCTGTGATAACATATTTAAGAAGAGGAAAAGAAAAGCCATGGCAGAAGAGCAGCCTGAAAGAGGAGTGAGAGTATGTGAAAGAAATAACTCTGCAGACCCCCAGGTGGGTGCAGCGGGAGGGCAGGAGGAGCTCCAGGCACCAGAGCAGAGATTCCCCTGCAGCTGCTGGGGCAGCCCATGGTGGGGCAGGCTGTGCCCCTGCAGCCCAGGGAGGCCCACGGGGGAGCAGATCCCCACCTGCAGCCCGGGGAGGACACCACAGTGGAGCAGGGCAGGTGCCCAAAGGAGGCTGTGACCCCATGGGAAGCCCATGCTGGAGGAGGCTCCTGGGGCCGGCCCCATGGGGAGAAGAGCCCAGGCTGGGGCAGGTTTGCTGGCCGAGCTGGTGACCCCGCGGGGACCCACACTGGAGCCATCTGCTCCTGAGGGACTGCACCCCATGGGAGGGTGTAAGGGACTAGAAACTTGTCTCAACATTGGTGGCAGGCAAGCTTATCTAGCAAGCTTATCTACCGAAGCCTAAACACCACGGCAACTGAATGGCAACTGAGCAGGGCAGTTTAATCACCAGTTTCAGCCCATTGAGACCCACCCCACAGGAACATGTGTCCTATTATCTTGGAGTACAGGTCCTCTGCATATGCGTCCGGGCCCAGAGTTGACTGACAATGGGGAGGGGGCTCGGACCCCCTAGAATCTTTGAGCATCCTCTAGTGATGGTACTGGGCATGCGCCCCACTGCCGAGTGGGAGGCGTGGGTATGCAAAACAGTCATCGACTATGCAAAAAGACAACCCTATGAAAGGGGGAACCAGTGGAAACCAAGGGGAGCGTCCAGGAACATCTATCCTCCACCAGATTCGAAGATACATCAGGCGCATTGGACCACCCGGGCCGCACCAGCCGCATGGACCGCGTGGATCGCTCAGGCCGCACGGACAGCACATAGACCCGTGGTGGTAGCCATCGCAACACTCCCGTGCCGTTTGTTTCTCCCCCTCTCTTTCCCTTTCTCACTTTTCCTCTCTTTCTCTGCTTTTCTCTTGCGCATTTGTTGTTGGCCAAATAAAGTGACTTGGCACTTGACTCCATTTTGAGTCTTAATTCTGTTCCCGAGAATGTAAAAGGAACCTAGTCACGATAAAACATCGGAGTTAATCAGAAGTTAAGCCCAGCCGCCCCCAACCTCCCAGAATGATCTGAGGTCGGTTGGAAAGCAACCTCTGCCAAACTGTTCAACCCAATAGTGGATCGTGACAGAGGGATGGACCCAGGCTGGAGCAGTTCGTGAAGAACTGCAGCCCATGGGAAGGACCCATGTTGGAGCAGTTCGTGGAGGACTGTCTGCTGTGGGAGGGACCCCAGGCTGGAGCAGGGGAGGAGTGTGAGGAGTCCTGCCCTGAGGAGGATGGAGTGGCAGGGACAGCGTGTGATGATCTGACCCCAACCCCCATTCCCCATCCCCTTGTGCTACTGGAGGGGAAGGAGGTAGAGAAATCAGGAGTGAAGTTGAGCCTGGGAAGAAGGGAGGTTTGGGGGAAGGTGTTTTAAAGTTTGGGTTTTTTTCTGATTATTCTACTCTGATTTGATTGGCAATAAACTAAATTAATTTCCCCGAGTCAAGTCTGATTTTCCCATGAGGTAATTAGTGAGTGATCTCCCTGTCCTTATCTCAACTCACAAGCCTTTCGCTATATTTTCTTCTTCCTGTCCTGAAGAAGAAGGGATGGCTTGGTGGGCTCCTGGCATCCAGCCAAGGGCAACGTATCACATTTTTTTATAATCAGATTCATATTTTATAAATAATGATTTTTTTTCTTTTTTACTGAGAGGTAAACTGGTTTGGGTGTCTAGTGATCAGATATGTATGTTAGTAATATAGATCCAGTTTGGGTTACCGGCAACAAGACATTTTTGCTGTTTATTGCATGAGCAGTGAACCCCTATCTGGAGAAAAGGGTTTTTAATAGCTTGATATCTTCACCACAAAAGCAAGTAAGAAAGAAGTGAATAGGAATTGCATTGCTAACCAGAGGAGGTTCCTTCACAGCAGATGTAGGCTTTTAGTCAAATAATACTGAGGGAAGACTGAAATATCATGTCATTTGCTACATATACAGTTAGTCTGATATTCCACAAAGGTACCTTAACCCATGAGCTGTGGAAATAATCTAGGTGATTTGGTATTCTGAAAAAGCCATGCAGCTCTAGTTCTTGGGAGACAGCTCACTTGCAGATTGTTAATCTTTTACAGTGATGGGTAATGTGAGCCCTTACTCATAATGGGAGACCCTTTCCCATTTCAAAGCACAGGGATGTATTTCTAATATTGGAAGGAATGGAGGAACTGTGATTTTGTGGGATGCATCTGAGCCTACTTGGGGAAGAGAAGGACCCAGAGACCACAGAGGATGGAAAGGAGATGAGAATGAAGAGTAAGGTACCAAGGATATGGGAGCTCGCAGCTCATGCAGAGTGGAAACTAATGAGAGAACAGAGACAGTTTCACAGAAGAGGTGATGAGGAAAAAAACTTGTCTTCTGTAAATAATTTTATTTCTGTTGCTTGAACTAGGCATTTTGAATTTTATATGTTCAAAAAGTTAAGGATCCCACCGCATATTTTTAATAAAACCAGTATTTTAATATTATTATTTCGGAAATATTTTCAGATATTTCTGGGGAGCTTGCTGTAAGGAGACCACATAAGCACATAGCCACAAAACTGTAGCTGACATTGTCTATTACAATAATTTATAACATGGAAAACTCCTTCCATATTTCACTTAGTAGAACCCAAAGGACTTAGCACAACCCATTCCAGTTTTTGTATCTTAGTTCCTGTCAGTGCCTAAGTGTAGCTCATTTCCTTTTCAGAAATTTATGGAGTCACAATAGGAACACTACACCTGCAGCTGCAAAAAATATAGACTTTCATTCATTATGGTGTAGCCTCCTCCCTGAAGTAGGTACAGTGATCTGTGGTATCTTCTTTGAAGCTCAGCAAATAGGAATAGATATGAAGAAGCAAATGCTGTATGACAAGAGAAAAGACTTATGTTAGCCTTACTGAACAGTTCTCACCATAAGCTAAACAAAGTAGATGCCTTTCTGTAGGGCATAGTCTTGGAAAGATTTTTTCTGCAACAGTAGTTTCTGTTAATAAATTTGTGTAAGGAGTACAACTGCAAGTTGGCATGTACACTGGAGGCACCTTTTTTTTTTTTTTTTTAATGTTACACCTTTGCAGACTCCCACTTGTTTCAACAATAATGCTAGAGCAGAGTCAATTCCTCCGTACTAGACCCTCAGCTAAAAAGGAGAGGACAGGGTGAATGACACCATGACTTTGTTCATGTTTAAAAGTACAGTATGCACTGCCATGTTGTATTGGAGAGGATTATGTTCCAAATGTAAAATAATCAAATCTTCATGAATCCTGGAAGAGGTAAAAAAAAAAACAAAACACCAACCCAAACAAATATTCCAGTATGCTGTCTGCAGAATAGACTATAAAATATAATTTTCCCTAATGATAATGTAATGGTCTTGTGTTTGATTGCTCATTTGGTGTCTGGTTTCAGCTGAGATAGAGTTGATTTTCTTCATAGTAGCTCGCATAGTGCTGTGTTTCGGATTTAGTGTTAGAAGAATGTTGATAACACCCTGAAAACTGATGTTTTCAGTTGCTGCTAAGTAGTGCTTAGACTGGCCAAGGGCTTTTCAGCTTCCCCTACTCTGCCTGGGGCACAAGAAGCGGGGAGGGGGCACAACCAGTACAGCTGACCGCAACTGACCAAAGGGATGTTCCAGACCATATGACGTCATGCTCAGTATAGAAACTGGGGGAAGGAGAAGGAAGGGGGGGGACATCCAGAGTGATGGCATTTTTCTTCCCAAGTCACCGTTACGCATGATGGAGCCCTGCTTTCCTGGGGATGGCTGAGCACCTGCCTGCTGGTGAAAAGCAAGGAATGAATTCCTTGTTCTGCTTTGCTTGAGTTCATGGCTTTGCTTTCCCTATTGAACTGTCTTTATCTCAACCCATGTGTTTTCTCACTTTTACCTTTCTGATTCTCTCTCCCATCCCACTGTGGGGGGAGTGAGCAAGCAGCTGTGTGGTGCTGAGTTGCCAGTCGGGGTTAGACCACGACATTTAGATACTACTTCACATAAGAAACAGTTGTAGGGAGCTCTGCAGGTTTTCTTGAAGTGGCAGAAGAAAATTCTGTGGAATCTTTGAGTGGATTAATTTCTTTGCCACATAACATTGCTCTTTAGCTTTGAGAAGAGCAGCTCTGTGCTATTTTCTGCCAGCACTAGACAGCTCCATGCATGGCTCATGTTGCCAAAAGAAACGGCAGCAGAGTTTGAACAGGTGAGAAAAAAACTTTGCCCTATTTCTCCAAGCCAAACATGCAGCTTCTCAACCCTTTCCCTTGTTCTCAGTATCTTCCTCTCCTTTTCTGTCAGTCTATGAAGGGAAGAAAATGTTGTACCTTTCCTTGACCTTTGCAAAAGTCCAAAGGGGAAGACAAATGGGAGGTGAAAAAAAAAAAGATTAAGATAAACACCTTAGCTCTGATGTTAAGAAACTGTTCAGTTAGAAGTAGTGGGAGAGCACCTGGCTGTTTGGCTTCTGTCTCTCTTGTGTGCAGTTTGCTTTACTGAAGAGCTTTATTGGTTTATTTCATTCCCTAACAGCCTAATGAGATGCAGAATTTGAGTAGTAACTAAGTCACAGGTATGGAAACAGAGATGCACAAAAAAAAGACTGTGAAAGATTAAGTTCTAAGAAAATTTGAGGAATAGAAGTCTTGGGCTACAGTACGAAACACTTCTTTTATCCCACTATAGTATCTGATATATATATATATATATATATATATACACACACACATAATTTGTATACTTCACAAAATGCTGTGAAAGCACAAGTGTATACGGTGAAGTAAATCTGCTTTCCATTAGTATTTCTTTGCATTTTTATCTCTTCTTTCTCAATTTTCTTCTTTTTCTCTGCCTCCTGCAGTTACTAGCACCATGTTGAGTGATTTAGATTAAGGGTATTACTTATTTCTGGAATGAGTTCCAAGTACACCTAATACACAGTTCTGAGAAAGCCTAATATACTTCAGTACAAGTGAATAATCTGATTTTCAGAATATGGAAGTGGGTATATTGTCTTTCCAGACATTGTCTCTATTTAAAGATGGATGCTATATAACTGTTGAAGTAATAGAGCAAATAAAAAAACCTTGCACACATTTAAGGAGACACATGATCCTTGGCCTTAAGGTTTGGCAAAGACCACTTTATAGAGATTGGACTGAAAAGAAAGAAAGGAACTTTCAAGAACCCAAGTGATAGCTCTGTAGACAATGAAGTTTCACAGTAATCTGTTAATGCAGACTCTTGTTACCAGTTTTGTCAATTTATGTAGGGATTAGGACGGATGCACTGTTCCTGCAGCTGGGTATTTTATGTTGATGGGTCCTTCAGTTAAAATACACAGCCTATGAAGTCCAAGCGAATCTTTCAGGTGTCATCAATGAGCTTTTTATAAGACCTGGACTGAATTTGGCTTACTTATGGTTTGTTGTAGTGCCTAGCTTTCTAGATTTATTAATGAGATAATACGGCTAATAAGAGAGATTGGAGTTTGATAATCAATTTGCTAAAATGATTGTTAGTCAGTTCAACTGTGGCCTGGATTTTGATGGGTCTGAAAACAGCTCGATCAGCAGTGAGGTGATATGTTGAGAGAACATCATTTAAATATATTACCATGAAATTCTATATGTTTATTTATGCAAACTGTTGTTTTGCAAGGCATGGGCTTCTGAGGTTACCCAGAAGTAAAAGCAAATGGAGTAAACCCCAAAATGACATTTTTAGCAGTGTACTTTTGGCTGAAGTCATGAAGATGTTCTTAGGTTAGCATATTCTTTACAATGTTAAGTGTATCTTACAATTGGTACATCACTCCAAAAAAGCAAGAAACATTGAAGAAATATTTTGCTTCACTGAAAAGCTTTTAAAATTATTTTTATTTGACTTGACATAGGCTGTTCTTGTTAAGGTTATCGCTTACTTGTTGAAATTCAAAATAAAACATCCTTCAAGTGGCTCCGTAGACCTATAATGCTTGTTTGTATTCCAGGCAGCACCAAACTGGTAGCCAGCCACCAAGTTCTAACCATAAGGCTGCATGCTTTGTAATCCTGCTAGTATCCCACTAATGAATTTTAAGTTCTGTGAAAAAAATCCCATCTGCACCCCATGGAGGAACACAGTGAGACAATGGCAGTTTGGGGAGCCCAAATAACATTCTTCTTAGCTGGTCTCAGGCATCACAGGAGCCATCAGCCCAACAAAGGCTCGTCTCCACACCCATGAGGGAGCCCAGAGGCACTATGGCAGGAGGAGACACCCCAATAGCCCACCCAGGGAAATGAGCTCCTGTCTCAGCCTCCCTGGGCTGTCCTAGGATCACCCCAGACCCATGGGCAGGGGGATATCTATGCCAAGCCAGTCGCCAGCCCTGACTCTCCAGGGCACCTCCGGTGGGTCACTGCCTGTGGCAGGCTCACATTGTGGGATGCAGGGGAAGAGAATTTCAGGATTGCACATGGCTGACTATGGGACAGTTTAGGGAGGAATCAAAGATGGGAACAGTGAAGGGTCTATATTGTTTAGAGAGGAATAAACATGGGAAAATGGGGCGGGGAAAGGAATAAAATGGTCAGGTAGTGTGTGGACAGTGCTGGTCAGTGTATATGTGTATATATATATTTTTTCCTGATTGCAGACCTCTACCTTCCTCAGCAAGTGAGAAGAGTAGGATAAGACTAGTGGTGCTACTTGTATTCATGAGAGTGTTCTGTGTGCCAGTTTGTGCTGCACTGTGTGTCCAGCACTGTATACGTGTGTATATGTGTGTATACAGGTATTTGTGTGCATGTGCCTGCTGGTAAATGCATGCTTAGCCTTGCTGCTAGTTAGGTCTGTGGGCATGGAGCTGTGGCAACCCCACCTCTGTTGGGCTACTGGATTTGCCTCCCCCTGCTGCTATCTTCTGATGTCATTGAATACAGTTCAGTCAAAACTGAAGAGTAAGAAAGCTTTCCCTTTGCCAAATAATGTATTTCTTTATTTGAAGGATACAGGCAAAACAAGATCATGTGTATCCCAAATGCAATGGTAGGAAAGAATTTGGTGAAGCTCTTTACTCAAAGAACTCTCTGTTTTATGCATCTGGGACTTATCTAAAAAACCCCTATACATCAGATTTTATAGCTAAGAACTTTATCAGAAGTATGCATATTGTGAAAAAGTTTCATAATTGTATGAGTCAATTTGGTTTACCTCCCAAAGCTTGCTTTATGTGATTTTAATAATATCTAATGTTAGCAACACAGTTACCTCTCCCACTGTTTAATCAATACAAATAACTCTACTACAGCCAGAATGGGAATATTCTGCTTTTTTCCATATGCATTCCAAAGCCCTCAGACTGCTATTACACATGTAGCACTGAGTGGCTCAGCGCCAGGTCCCGGGAAGCTGAGTTTCTGAAGAGCAAATCCTGCTTCAGTATTCCAAGTATTCCAAACCTTTTCAACATGCTCTTCATGATTACATTAAGTTGTGGTTTAACCCCAGTGAGTCCCACCCTGCTGCTTGTTCACTCCCCCACACAGAGGGATGGGAGATAGTATCAGAAGGATAAAAGTGTGAAAATTTGCACTGCAGATAAAGAGAGTTTAATAGGTAAAGCAGAAGTCACATGTGCAAGCAAAGCAAAACAAGGGATTCATTCACTACTTCCCACTGGCAGGCAGGTGTTCAGCCATCTCCAGGAAAGCAGGACTCCATCATGTGTAATGCTAACTTGGGAAAACAAGACTAGTGACCTATAATAATCTAAGATCTGTATACACTTTGACTTTAGATTAAAGTTATTGTCAGGCAAATTAACATTGTGTTAAGCTGGGGAAAATATCTATTCATTGGCTTCAAAATGTCCAAGTAAGGGGTCATATTTATTTTCATTAAATTTTTGAAAGCTAGGCTCAAATAATTATTAAGAAGAAACAATAAAATATCTTTAACATTTTCTCTTGCTGTCAGTGCTGCCCTACTTCCTTCAGCTGAAATCCGTCACAACAGCCTACTCATGCAGATATGTGTTTAGAGCATCACATATGCAAAACCCTTTTTACAGACTGGTCATGTTACCTAACTAGATATCTTGTAAATCAATAAAGTTAACAGATATTAAATAAATGCAAGCCTTTTTATGTAGTTGAAGGTGCTAATAAATTAGATGTTTTCCCCAATTATTTTAAGTGTCTGTAGTTTAAAATTATCAGAAAAGTAAATCAAACAAACAAATTAATGTATCTTCTCAGGTATTTCTAAAAAGGAACCTTTGCTAGTCCAGAAATACAGGGAGAATCCTTGTAAAACTACTCTTATTTTGGGCATGTTTGACAGTAAAACCTTTAAAAAGAGAAATCTATTATCTAAAAGGCAAGAAAGCAAACAAAAAATGTCATTTTTTCTGCCAATAGATAGGCACATGGTCTCCACTGAATTAGAACCTGATGTGAAAAATCAAGGAGGAAGGCAGAATTGTATTATATCTGGGTTTGTTTTTATCAGATCAGGTGATGTGCAGCACAACACATTGAATAACTCAGTGGCTGTTTGCCAGGGCAGGGAAAAGAGCAAAAGCAAAAGATGAGGATTTTTAAATTTTATTTTATTAGCAATTACAAAAATTCTGAAATCATTGAGCACAGACATAGTTAGTCCTAACTGAAAAAGTTTCCAATTTTAATTTAACTTGTATATAAATACAATTATTATCATATACTTATCTCCCCCCTTTAAAGCATTTACTGAAGGAAATGTAAATATACAGGTAGAAAGACCTGAAGGTATATCAAGCTACAGTTTGGACTGGGTAGGTGCAATAGAAGATTAAAGTATGGGTACTGCATAGACCCAGTAAGTATAGATTGTCTGTGAAAACATCTGGAGGTTTATTTGTCTTACAGTGCTTTAAATTACCCATTGTCAGCTTCCAGAATGTGGATGGTACTTCCCTTCAGAAATAATACTTTAGTTGTTACATACCCTGCTTGTTTGTGTAATATCATTGTTTTTCTGATTGCATAACTTTTGTGGGTTTTTTTCCCCTCTCTTTCTTTAGTTTGCCCTTTAACTTCCAACAGAGGTCTGAGTCAACCACTGCTTTGGCTGACTAATAGGGATCAACTTAAACCTTTTTCCAGCTTGGGCCTGCCCCCATGTTTAAGTGGTTTTGAGCTAGACTAGATAAAACACTCCTTTCTTGGAATTAAAAGAAATCATTTAAGCTTTTTTAATACAGAAAGATCAAATGAAGAAATAAAACATTACAGAAATAGACATTTACTTGCCCCTTTCCACCCTCACACAGTGTCCTTGCAGCTAGTCCTTACATCTAGCCTTCATTTTAGTAAAATCAAGGATTCATTTCTGAGTCTAAATAAATTCTGTACTCTGCTACGGTCCTTTTATAGAGTTCTTCTTTCCCGTCCTTAAAGGTACAGATGTCTGTGTCATGCTGCTCTTAGTTTTAATAAGCATGAGTTGCAGGCTCTGGACCTGCATTGTCTCTCTTGCTCACAGTACACAGTGTTTGTTGTGATCTTTGTTCCCAGTTCAGTTGCTCACCATCCATGGCTAAAGTCTTCTCCCTCCATGGCATTTGGTTTCTCTACTACTTGTAAGGAACACACAGTGGCTAACATTTCTTTAAAAAGGGAAACACTGCTGGTAAGTAAGACATTTATTAAGAAAGTGACCTTTCATTTTAGGATATTTCATTTAATCCATGTTTATTGCTTCAACCTCCTTTTTTTATTTTCATTGGTGATGCATATCAGCCTTGTAAGATCAGAACACTTCACCACTTGACACTATGCCTATTAATGTGAATGCTGAAAGCATGCATCTCAATTATTTTTAAGGAACTTACCCAGTAACCTCCCTCTAATTTGGTATGTCTGCTTTTACCACTGTCTATTCTTAGGTTCCTTTAGCCAGCTTTTGACCAGTATCCTGCTTCACTAACCTTCAGGTTCACCCAACGTTTCCCATGCAGGTTTGTATGATTGACAACATTATTCATAATACTTTACTAATATCCTGAACATAAACTAGATTCTCTGTGCCCAAGCTGAACATCATCTTATCAAAGATAGCAGCTCTGCTTCATTTGCTTTAGGTAATCTCATGATTTTTTGTTTTGTTTTGTTTTCCCCCCAGCATTCTGTTTTTCCAATGGGGCTGGAGTGTGGAGAAAAAGAGAGGAAAAAGTGCCACAAAGGGATATCAATAAGAAAATATCACAAAAAAGTACTTCCTTAGCTTTGACTTGATAAATGATAGAGTTTCACCAGAATACCTAAGCAAATGATTCTTCCATTAAAATCAAGGAAAACCAAAATTACTAATTCAGGGTTTCATTAATTTTTCTCTGGATCATCCAGATTGCAATGTAGATTTGGGTCTTAACATTATGTGAAAGCTATCCTCGGGTTTTTTGTCCACAGTTATATTTCTGCTACTATGTCTTTAATTATGACAAAGCACAAGTTATACTTCTGTGTAAATACCAAGTGACAGAATGTAATTTTGTAGATAGTCATATATACTTGCTTTATATAAAATCATTCCCAAGATCCAATTAAATTATGTTAAATTATTCATTGTAATTATGTCACATTTCAGGACCTACAGTTATAGGAGCTAATACTGATTAAGTTTCATTTATATAACTTACAAAAGAAATTAGAAGTTGTGATATAACCATGTAACCTCTCTACATGAAATTTCAGATGCTAGGAACAAATGTTATTCCTCTGAGGTAGGAAACTGCGCAGCAGTGGCCTGACTGTTTATCATTGAGAACTGGGTATGGAGTCCTATGCTGTGACAAGTGAGGCTTCGAATTCTCTCTGTATCATTTGAATAACTCTAGCATTGACAAGTTTATTTTTTTTTCATGGTACAAGGAAGGTACTAATTTCTGTTTTTAAAACCATTCTCTGCCTAAAAGCATGAAGTTATCCTTGATGAGAGCTTCCTTCCTCAGTTTTTCAGAAAGATAATGTCATAAAATTAGTTATCAACACCATCTGAAGTTATCTGTGGAGCAACATCAGTTTTTACCTAAGAAATACCAGAGAGACCAGAGCATGAGTCATCTCGTATGTGGAAAGAAGCTGAGGACTGTGGGCAGATCAATGTATTGCAAAGAGCAGGCTGTTGTAACCACATACTACCATATTTTAGAACTGAATAAGGTAATAATTAGCTGTACCACCTCTCTGCATTGCATTTGAGAGCAACAATAATACAGCTGTGGATCTTGAACAACATTTGACTACAGTAGCTTCAATCTATTCAAAGACAGCCAGAAATGCTACACTGCTAATGATAATAATAATGTAACTCCTTTCCCATGAGTTCTTTTCTCAATAAAATTTAAGACATGGATTTCACTATTCTATTTCAGTTAAATGGCTGAAATGAATTATTAGTGGGCTTGAAATGTGTGTAAAAATTGAAGGAAGGAGAGAAAGGGTAAAATATGGGCTCTGGGGCATTTTTCTGAACTACTCATGATATTCCTACATCTGTTATAAATAATGAGGTGTAGCAAGGGGAGGGAATGCACAGAGGTGCTGCCATGGTCTCCTACTGTAATGATTTTCAGCAGAGAGTTATGGTCGTTGAGTGTGGCGGTAGGAGGAGTCACTGGCTTAATGTAACTCTGTTTTGGCTGATGTCTTGTCCCATGCTCTTACATGAATCAAAACAAAAATGCTTCTTCTGTCCTGTGACAGTTGTGATTTATTGATACTTTTCAGTTGTGTGACTCAAAACGTGGGTCCATTAAAATTTGTCCAATAGTTTTGACAGGTCAACTTTTCACTGGCAGGCCTTATGCTCTGCTGTTGATATAAACCCAATATAAACTCAGAATTATGTGTTTAACCTTAGGATCGCTGATAAGACCAGTGAATTGATGTTAAACAGGATGCAATAGGTATCCTTCCTGTGTTTGCCCAGCAGTCACGAGTCCTGATAAAATCAGCAGCGTTCAGGATTGCCAAACTTAACCTGAGTGTTCCTTTACTTTATGACATTCACCAGAACAGCTGAAGTTGTAAATGAAACACTTTCAATACATATAAAAAATACAAAAAAAAAAAAACCAGGAAAAATAAAATAAAAGAGTCTGAGAGGTTGGAGATAGGGGAAAATTTTTCTCCGACTGGAATGGCTGCAGAACAGGACTGAAGCCCACAGAGATGGTGCTACCTCCCTCCTGGGTAGGCTTCCAGCCTCCACAGGATGAAACCCAAAGCAACCTGGTCTGACTGCATGGCTGAGCCTGCTCTGGGCAAGGGGCTGGCCTGAAATGTCCCTTGGTCCTTTAGCTCAGTGTTGCAGGGCACCATGTGTTCAGAAGTACCCAAGCACTGCTAATTGAACTGAAAGGCCAGCAGAGGTGAAGGCAGTCCTTCATAAAGAGTCAGCTTAGCTGTGGGGGTAACTGTTTTACAACTTACTTTTTAACTGCCGACTTCTATAAACCCCCTTTTGTAGGGCTGTTATATTCCTTTCATACTGTTTCTGAAGACACCAGTTATTCACAACAGAAGGCTGTTTTTCAGCTAGTTTAGTTGTTTCTCCCCAGCTTTCGTGCTGGTAAGGAACTGTTAGCTGCCACCATGTTTTCCCATACAAATTTCTGGGACCGTGCACATTGTGCCTGTTTCCACTAGCTTCCAGGCCTTTCTTAGCAGTTTTTATCAAATTTTTAGTCCCTGGCCCCTGTCACGTTCGATCCATAGTTTCTGTTTGGTACACATGTGGTATGTTTTCTTATTTTGCAGTTTGAAATAGGCTGAAACGAGATCTACAGTTTTCATCACTTTTGCTTTGTGGATCGCCTTATATCTTTGAGTTGCTGTTTTCTCCCTTTCACATGCTGTTGTGTACTCTTGGTGGCAGCCAGTGAAAACAGAGATGATCAGCTCCTTATAGAAACAGGTTATCTAGGACAACTCACTGAATCAATGCACTGTTTGGAGGTACTGGCTGTAGCATATAAAAAGATTTGCCTGCTGGTCTTACCCTATATATTAACTCCTAGTGAAGTAATTTTGTAAAGCAAAGTTATTTGAGACTACCAGAGTCCATGTAGATCTCAACTCAGCACTTTGTGTGAAGTAAATACCTGTTACACACATTTGTTATAGGCACTGTGTGGATGCATGGTTACACATTTATCGGAGGTGTGTGCGGTTTTGTGACAAGGATCAAAAAAATCTTCTAAAAAATTTAAATTTTTTTTTCCTTTAAATTTTTCTTGTTATTGTTTTTTTTTTTGGATTATCAATTAAAAAGAAAACAAAATTCTCTAGAAAAAGCTACTGGCTAGTCTCCTAGTTTTCCTAACATTTTCCACTTCCAGACTGTTACAATTAAATTTTAAAGAATTTTTAGTGTTACTGAAAAAGTGCTCAGGTGGCACTGCTACTCTTTTGTGATTCCAGAATACTGCTTGCTAGTCTCAGTCTGCTTTTGGGACATAGCAATAAAATACCTTCCCTATTTTCAAGTTCTTGAACATATTAAGGGGGAGATAGCAAGTTGGGATTTTGTCACTGTTGTTTAAATGGATATTGCTTATTGTATTATACAATGCCGCAGTAACTTTAAGGCAAGACAAGGAAAAGGGACTGTTTAAGGTTAGAGAATTTTACTTTTTAATAACTAAAACCAAATGAAAAATGTCATAAGAAATTTCATTCTTTATTTAACAGTTAATGTGGTATTCTTTTATTTCTTGATTTGTTAGATAACTAATTCACCTACTGCCTAGAACTCCAACTATGGGTAATATATTTAATTCTTACTTCCAGACATGAAAGCTGATTAATAAAAAACAAATGATCTTGTAGAAGGAAGACAGTATATCTGAAGTATGTTCTGAAAGCTTTGTGGATTTCACACAATTCAAATCATAAATCTAAATCAAAAGCTGGCTCCTCAGCTTCTACCCACACTTGAAGGGCAAAACAAGGGCGTCATTTTGCCCACTTAAAGGTGTCTCAAAAATTGAGTCTGAACGTTCCTACAGGCTAAACAGTTGGCTTTATGTTCTCCCTTTCTCTTGTTTTCTTACCCCTGCTTTGTTCAATCCTGTGATTATAGCTCTTAAATAAGTTCACCTTTATTCTCCCAAAAAGGGGTAAATAACAATAAAATGTTATCTCTTTTCAGGGATAGGACTATCAGAGGGATTTTACTGGTTTGTTAAATCATACCTGAAAACATTGTTTTGTTGGCTGTCAGGTGTGCATTTGATAGTAGGAGTATATAGCATCTTTGCTACTGAAAATAATGTGACAAAATCAATATAGTCTGTTATACTCTTTGTTTCTGTTACTTTTGATTAAAAGCAAAAAAACAAACAAATAAACTATTATTTGACAGCTTCCCTGCAATGAAGATAAATGTGGATGAAGTGCTTATGGGCTGGATTTCTGCCCACCTAGAGATGCTTTCTGTGCTTGTTTGCAGCTTAATATGGTCAACCTCTGGCTCACCTTCCATCAGTCCCATAGAATGGGTCTGTAGTTCAATGAGGTCAAGCCAGGGAAGAAACAGCCACTACAGGAGGTGTACTATCTTCTCAAAGCGCTTGGCAATGGAATAGTTTCAGTACAGAGGATGCGAAGACCTATCTCTCTTTCGAGGTTTCCAAGGGTGTGTACTCCTGCCTAGACAAGTTTGAACCTTGGTAATGTAGGGAAACATGGAGCCTGAATAGTCCAAAGCCAGCTCATAGGCACATCTGCATCTATGGTAGAATGTGACAGAGGTACAGTTAGGTTTTTAACAAGCCTAGTCAACCTTGGCAGATTTATCTCTCTGGGATGATCAGAGAGGAGACTTTCATCAGGTAAGCATGGGCAGTGTATGCCATAAAACACCTGGGAACCTAGGGTAGAAGACATTGTGGCATAAATTGGTAAGAATGGATACACATCTGTTTCTTCCCTGTTGTTTGTCTCCACATGCTGTTATGAAATCAGGTGATGAACAACTCCCAGACAAGTCTGACTGCTCCACTGATTATTAAGTCCTGGTAACTGGAGACATTTAATTATTCCTTAAGGATGAAGTCTATGCCATGCACTGCTTAAGACCTCAGTTTAATTGCTTGTGCACTAAATTCAATCTTGAGATCTGTTTCTGCTCCCAGATCACCAAATATATCTTGTCTGACTGTTAATGTGTTGCACTTCTTTTCCCTCCCTTTCTCCTTCTTCCATCTCTAAAATGTTTATTTGAGATGTAAGTTCTTTCTGACATGCAGCGCCAGGACACCAGGAATCAGATCTGCATTTTCTCCCTCTACCCCAACCTGAACAAATATCACCCTCACCTTGAGAAAAATTTTACTTTTGAGAGTTGCTGAGAAAGAAAGGAAGCACTGGGCTTCATACTACAAGGTACTGCACATGAGAGGAGTATGGGAATGTACCTCTTTCAAGGCTGTCACAAACCTTTTGTCTGCTGGTGTTAAGTATGAGCAGAGGCTTTCAGTACCTTGCAGAATAAAACTGACACATACAATAGGTATGATTTTCAAAAGAAGGACAGGGAGAGAAGAAAGGAAAAAGTAATTCATATTTAGCACAAAAAGTTCCCTTTTACTTCAGCTGAAGCCTACTCAGTTTTTACTGCTACATAGAAAACATATTGAAATCTTGTTCCATTACCTTTCTAAACCTCAAGAATATTTTTCCTGAAGCTTGTGCCAGCACTCACATATATATTCATGCCTTTTTCTGGTTTTGACTTGAAGTTCTAAATTGCTTCTGAAAAATGCAGTTCACGACACATTTCTTACCCTGCCAGGGACCCTCAAAATAACCATTCATCTGCTTCTATTGCAATGACCAAGCAATGAATGTTGCAAAACTTTTATGAAACAAAAATGTGATACTAGATAGCAATCAATTCTGTACTTTCATGGTTGCTGAAGACTTTTGCTTTCCTCTGTAAATGATCTGTCTCCAGTACACGCAGATGTCCATCAATCTTCCTATTTTGCCATTTATTGCAGTAATATTTTATATAAGGAAAAATGTATAGCTGGCCAAATAGCTGATCCTGTTTTATTTTACCCCAGTCTTTCAGACAGGAGAATAGAATATTTATTTTACCAAAAGCTTTGTACTGGAGACAGACTTATCCAATAATATTCTGCATCTATCCTGCCATCATTTTATGTTGGAAAAATACTAAAAGTAGCTATTACAGAAGTTTACACAGGGAAAATACTGGCAGCATGGTTTGGGCTTGTATTGATTTTCCTTTGAAAACTAGTGTAAGGTTCATATTGCCATAGTTATCTTAATTCAGATTGTCTGACTTCAGCTGAGGAGATAAGATGGACCTTAACATCAACAAAAATCTATAGAGCACAGTTCAGTTAAGCCTAAGATGTTTTTACTTGCCATGACTTATTTTGTTGTTTAAACAGAATTTTAAGTTCAAAATGGAGATGTGATTTCATATGCTTGTGGGTGGAGTCATCTTTCTCTGTTACCTGGTTTCCTGATTACCAGCTATATCTGTAACTACTAAGGCCCTTGCAAATAAGAAGTGGCTTTATTCACAAAAATCCTGTGACATAATGAAGTATTGTTCTTGTTGGACAGGCAGACTGGTAACTGAGCAGTATAAACTGTGACTTATACTAAGTCATAGGAATTTCATCTCGCAAATGAATTGCAGAAGCAATGAGTCCTGTGATGTGGTCCAGCAGACAAGCCTTGCTGTCTAACCAACCAAGTGTGTGGAGCAGAACATGCTTAGAATAATGGTCTAAGAGATTACTATGGCAAACTGCTAAACCTTTCTACTCTTCTTTTCTGTATTTCATGGTGTTCTTTTGACTGCAGAGATTGAGATGGAGGGCAATAGTGCAGCCAAAGTCTAAGAGGAGGGCTGTTTCTTGACAGAGTCAGTAGGTCTACAGGTCTTACTTTTTGTTTTGTGGGATGCAGCTGGACTCTTTAAATCCAGGAGAGCAGACATTTTGAAAAGAAAATATGTTACCTAAAGAAATAACATGAATGGAGCGTGTCTTTGAATTTGGAAGAGAATCCAAATTTTAAAAATACCTAACGATACCAATCTCAAATATTGTACTGACTAGCAGACATATACTTATTTTTCTGGGAAGTATCATATAAAGTTAACACAGGAAGAAACTTCCAATGTCATCAAAGCCCTTTTATGTATTCTCTGCTTGGGTACACAGGATGATTTATACCAATCTTTCTCTGAAACTACAGAGTGAGAAATACAGTTTCAGTTGTTGTGGACCACACTCTGGTTGAACCCAGCAACTGGTGGACCAGAGCAGAAGTCTTCCAACAGCAGCAGGACAGAGAGGAATCCCCTATACCACAACTGTGGGCCGGTGGCCACCTTAGCACTGTTTGCACAACAGTTCTGTGCCAGAGTGGTGGAGTCATTCTCAAGGGATTCCCACATAACTTCTGTTGTTTTGTCATTCAGGAACTTGTAGCTCTCTGGCAAGAGAGCTGGAAAAAAAGAGATGTAGAAATGACAATATTTTCTGGAGGGGACAGGGGATGTGAACTGTTTTCTGTGCAACACAATAAACAGAACGTTAATGTTCATTCTTTTCTAGCAAGCAACTCTGGGGGTTAGCTAAAAGGGAATTAAGACTAGGATACATGAGGCATGAAAAATGAAAATCTATATCAAATAGAAAAGATTGGAATACTGGAGCCATAAGCAAAGCTGCTGTGAAAGTGCAAGGAAAGTTAAAAAGACTGTGTTAAATGCACTTTTTTCCCCCTGTAGTATTAGAGAAATAGTTTATTTTAGCCAACTCTTTCCCCTTATATTTGCTGTAGTAGCAAATGACACAGGATCCCTTTTAGACATGTTTTTCATCTGTGTTCTGAACTCTGTTAAATACATTCTTTCTTCCAAATGAATCTAATTATTACTTAGTTTTTCTGAAATAACACATTTTCCATGGCATTTTAATAATCTTCTCCAAACATGAAAAATTTGAAAAACTGTCCACTGTTCATTGGCCTACAGAATTGTCAACACAACAATATTAAGTTAATGATCTAATTGGAAGGATTTTGAGAAATCACTCACGGCATTTTCTTAACATTTTGAAACGTATGGCAATGCATGGGGAACATTTAATCTGGGTCACTTAATTGAAAGCATAATTTATTCACTGACCTTTAGCTCCTTTCTGAGGAGCTTTAGCTGACCTTTAGCTACTTTCCATTCTGAAGAGTTACTAAAGTATTGTGGCTTGAGGGAAAGATCTGAAACTACACAGAGTTAGGTGAAAGTGGAAATACTTAATTCTTTTGGAAAACAAAGGTAAAGTGAAAGCTATTCCCTTGCCTGTCTCACCCCCGTCCCTTCCCATCCCACCCACCTCCTCTAAAGACCACTTGGTTTTGTCCACAATACCAATTTAGTTACATGAAAACCGAAAGATGAATTTTTGTGAATTTCTCACAGTTTTAGCAATGTCTTTTGGACATCTCAGATACCCCCTTGTGGGAAGGAAAAATAATGTCAGTGGGTTTCAAGACATGTGGAAAGACTAAGTAATTCTTTCCTTCATCCTATGTTCGTCCCTAATCTCATACTGATTATATTAAATAAACTGGAAGGGGGGAGAATGAAGAGGGAAATAGTTTTATTGGTGATTCTTCAAAATATAACTGTACATTGGATCTCTGAAATGCAGTACAATGTTTTCCTGTGAACAAATAATGGCAGAATAGCTTCCTAATAAGGTTTTGAGGTTCCAGCTTTATTCTTCAGGCTAACGGGAAAAGTGATTGTATGTAAATAGTGTTCTAAGGCCAAAAAAAAAGGGGGAGAATAGTTTGATTTTGCCTTTTTCTATTACACTTAAATAATAGCAATGAGGAAATTAAGAAGAAGCTTCTTATTGCTCTCTTCTCCCCAAAACATACATCACAATGTGAAAGCTATCCTTTTATGTGGATGAAATTGTGTTGGGGAGAAATGGTCTTCCTTTGGTCATCTCCTGTGAGCCATCTATGCTATTAACCAGATTTTTCATGAGATCTACAAGTAGATAACAGCACTATATGCTATCAAGTGCCACAGTCAATATTTCAGATATATGAGATCAAATCTGCCTTTTTTTTTTTTCCTTATCATTGCTTCCTCTATCCTTAAGCATGTTAGCTGATCAGGATAAAAATTTTTTTTCAACAGATTTTACCGTCCTTGTGTCTTGCAGAGGTAATGATCTCTTCACAGATACTCTCAGTGTATATGGATTGTCCTGTCTCTGCTCTGAGATAACTAAATGCCTTGTAGTCAAGATAGTCAGGAGCTCATTTCAAGAATATATGCCTGTAAAAGCATTATTAGTTCACTTTAGCATAATGTTAATATGCTCACACAGACTATGAGTTGCTCAAAGCACAAGAAAACAAGCTTATATATGGCCTGAATATACTAAATAAAGAATACAGTTAACATTCACTGCATTGGGACAGATCAACTTCTTGTTTGTCAGGTTATTTTCTAACAATATACAAGCTGCTTGTATAATAAAGTTCCAAAGACAGTTTCATATTCACTCAGCTATGAGGTATTTTGAAAGAAAAAATAGTTTAAATAAAACTGGAATATTTTCGAATGTTAGAAACTGAACCTGATTTTTTTGTAGAGCAAGGGGACAAAAATTAACACTTTCTGCAAGGTTGTAAAATTCTGACTAGCTGTAATCAGTATGTCATTTAAAATAGAAATACTGTAAGCCTGTAATGCATTGTGACAGATTGTCATGAAGAGGTAGTGGTGCTGATGTTGCGATCAGGAGCTGACAGCTGAGTTTCATTAAAGCAAAAAAAAAAATATATATATATAAAAAAGGCGAATCATCTTTTCATGAGTAAAGATAGGTATTAAGATCAAATCCTACTATGGTTTCTTTGTTCCTGTCACTCTGTCATGACGACTTCTGTCCAAAAAAAGTTAGATGCAAGAGGATAAAAAATATCATTTCACTAAATCTTATCATCTATGTTGCCTTGACATCTCTTTATTGATGATAGCTGAGCTTCAATTAGAAATGTAGAAATATTAATGAAAGAAAACTGTGTTTAACCTTATGAAAATATCTTGCAATGTCTGAGTAATAAAGGCTTTTTTGTTATTTTTGGTGACTAAAATTTTTTCAAAAAAAATATTCTTCTAATAACCTTTGGAGAAATAAAAATAAATGTTCTTATCAGATGACATGTAAACCTTTCCTTACAGTTGCTTGATGTCATAAAATAAATCCTTTATCTTTACCCCTGATACTTCATAAAAGCCCTTGTGTTGACAAAGACTAACTGAAAAAAACAAATTTTGCCATTTGACAGTGCGTCTGACAAACATACATTGAAAAAAATAACAGAAGTTTGATGACATTTCTATTTCTAAAGAATTCCTTTAATGGATAGTTCCCTCCACTGTCTTGCATTCCTTCCCTTTTGCATAAAAATCTGCAGTTCCTAAGGACAGACATGGACACCAGTCTCTTATGTCACCTAGGTTGAATTTCTTATCTTTGGTGTTTACATAGACACTAACTGACTAATAAAAAAGATGTGTCTCTAAATTAGGTCATTGTCCTATATTTTCTTCAGAAACTCATATCTCTGAAGCTCATTTCACCTAAATTACCTGACTAAAGATGAATTTGCCTAGAAGAAAAATATTCTCCAAAATGTATAATCACATGTTTTTCTAAATAGGGATCCCTCTTTAAAGGAGGACTTTTTTTCCATTAATTAAAAAAAAAAAAAAAAAATGTATTCTATAGAATAAACAAATTCATTTGTGCACAGAATGCTTTTTTCAAAACCTTTTTTTCCTCTAACTTTAGCATCTTCTTTCCTCCAATAGTATCATTTAGTATGACCTTAAGAAAACAACCCCACACACCCAAACTCTTCCTATAAAATTTAATCCAGGTATGATCTAGCCCACAATATTCGTCTTACCAGTACTATTCCAGATGTGCTGTGTGCTATTGTGTAATTAATTTACTGGTAACTGTTGGAGGTACTTAAGTTTTTAACTTGATACAAGGAAGAAAGCTATTTATCTTTTTTTATTATTATTATGTCTCTTTAGTATTCTATGCACAAAATGCCATAAGTAGAGACAACCATTTACATTTGTGTACATACTGAACTGCAAAGGGGTCCATCTGATCATGGAGATCTTCTAATTAAATTAGTACAGTGAGCACAACCAATTTTCAGATTGTTGTTCCAGGCACACTACAGTATTATTTTCTTGTTGCATTTCCAAGAGTTTAGGGTTTGAGGTTTTTTTAGTTCTATTTTTTGCAAGGTAGGGTATGTTTGTTCTCCTTACCATCAGATCACAAAAGAGAAACTGTTAACTTCAGTCCAAAAGGATGTGAGCTAAACACTGCAGGTTGAGGCCAGAGAGTCAGAATAAATACTCTGAAAGGAAAGAGGAAGGTCCCCTTTGCAGGAGTCCTGAAGCAGATGATAAAAATCATGAGATTCTTCAGCTACCATGGTTCAAAGGGGCTCTTGCAGGGAACATGTGTTTCTACCCAAAAGTGCAGTCACACCAATTAACTAAAGCACACAGCCATGCAGCATTCAGGTTAATAATCTCTGAAGGCTGTTTTGCAGCTCACTGTTGCGTCATTTTGTGAAACCTACATGGTGCTCTGTGAAGTAGAAGCACGCTGCAGGGAGACCCAGCAGGTTTATGAATCTGCATGCTGGGAAGATGAGAAAAAAGAGGTGGCGGCAGGGGGTATGTGATGGTATGGTGGTGGGTCTGCACAGGCTGACCACTGGGACTTATCTTGCAGGAGAACAATGACTGGGGTGCAGAAGCACCAAGGCAGAGGTTGTGCAATGACAAAGACGCTCACCTACTTAAGCAGAAGGAGCCTGTTATAAATCTTACCCTGAAAATCTACTGCAGTTTTGAAAACTAGCTGCAGAGAAAGCCAGAACGGTGTTACTGTGCAATGTGCTGACATGTGCTGCACCCTAGACACTTCATCAAGAGCCAAACTAGAATAACTCAAGGAAGATAATGTTTCAAAATGGTTAAACTGATTTCTTCATGTTGGCTGGTTGCATAATCTCCATATGACAACCCCTGTACATAAATAAGTTTTGGTAATCAGAATAAGTAAACGTGAAAACATTTAAGATTAAAATCTAGCAAGGAAGCCAAACAGAAAGAGAATATATTATGGCCCAAAGACTTTGATTTGCCATTAAAGCTTAGAAAAAAAAAAAAATTAAATTTAAGAATATACTTTAAAAATTTAAATTTATAAATTAAAGTTTACAATTAAAGTAAAATAGGCCTGGATCCTGGAATACATCATACATATTTTAGCTCCACTTATTGGACATTGAAAATTAGAGCTGGGTGAAGTAATCCCTTTACCTTACAACCTTTTTTCTAAGTAGGATTTCTCTGTTACTGAAAGCATCCAGCAAGTGTTTCAGTGTCCATAGTAAGACCTCATTAGTATTCTGGCCCTGAAAATGTTGATGGCTGATGACAACAATCCCTTAGTGTAAGCTGTTTTATAGAGTTGTATAATATTATTGATGTTACTAAGGGACCAAGAAGCAGGTGGATATACCATCTGTCATTGTTACCTAACTGATAATTTACAGAAAAAATTTAAGAACAGTTTGGTTCAGTACAAAGTAAAGAAACTGTAAATTCTGGGAAAAAATTGCTAATACCCAGCAATTCTTTCTCTGTTGGTTTTCCTTTGTTTTAGGCTGTTTGTAAATAAAAGCAAAGATAGAAGGTGTATGCTTGATGAACATGAAGAAAGTAAGAGATGAAAAGCATATAGATTCTTCATGTATTATTTCAGGATTTAGGGGCCAATCATGATTTTTTTTTCATGCAGCAATATTGCTGGCTGGTCAAGACAAATATGGAGGCAAAGACTGAACACATATTGAGGAGTGGAGGCTTGGCTCCTGGATATACATACTGGCTATGCCCAGTGGAGGAAAGTGAGGAAGGATGATGGAGCAGAAGATGTGTGGTCTAAGAAGTCTTCAGCTTTGATGTCTTAGGAAACAGAACCATGGGGAGCATTAGAGAGCATAGCTACTCTTCATTCACAGAGACATACTAACACTATCCTTTAACTTACCTAGTTTTATCTCTGATTCCAACTTTAAAGACATTGGGTCAACTTCTTAATAGATATATATCAGCATTATGATGTCCATTATGTGTGTCCCAGGTCTGGCTTTTCCTAAACAATATGTCTTTGTGGAAAATCAGTGATAAGTTCTTTTTATTACTCTGTCCAACTCCTAATGAAGCTTAAATTTAACCAAATTCATGATTGCTCCATGTCTGTTTTCTTAAAAGCAAGAAATTTTTTTTGTTGTAGTATTAATTAATATCCAATGGGGAAAAAAGCTAAAAAGAGCTGGAGCAAAATTTTAATAGTATATCAATATTGGTAGAATAAAGAGGCAATTTATTCTAGTGAAAGAGTGCCAGAATGGCAGAGTCTAACATGATTTCAGTCATGAACAGATTGATTTTAAGCAAAAGCTTTCATTTTAGTGTGCTCCCTTTTCCTTTTGACAAGTCATCTTGCACATACAGGTTATAAAGCCTTTAAAGATTTTTGTGTGTGTAATGACTACTTCAGTGGAGTCCAGTTTGAGCTGTGTGCTGCAGTTGTTAATTGTAACAAATGCATATACGAGCGAGAAAGAGGTAGTAAGGGTACAATTTGTATAGCTAGTCAATTCAGCAAGAATTCTGAAGTTCAGGTATTAGCCATAAATTTTTCATAAGACTGTTCATACAGAAAACACATGCACTGTATCATTCATGAAGAGATTACCAATTCATGATTTTTGGAATTCTACCCATGTTTTAACAATACTTTTTTCTATTAATTGAAAATTCATCTCACCACCTAGCAAGAGTGATGAACCTGCAGTTGTCTGTTACTGTTTATTGGCATTGCCTCTTGTTACCTTTCGTTTTCATCTACAATTCCTGCACTCCTTGGAGTGAAGATGAAAGCCGTGAGATGTAAGCTCATGTAGAGGTTAGGGCAGGTGATAAAAGAAAATATGAGAGAGACCAGTAGAATTACTGACCAACTTCTGTAATGAAGATGCTGAGTTCTTTGCTGTCAGAGTAAACCTTGGCAGGTTTTTCAGAGAGCAGGCTGAAATCTTTGGGCTGCTATCCTTAGTTAAGACCTTTCCACTAGTTAAAAGAGCTGCAGCTTAAGTTGGCTCAAAGGCCCCTGTGCTGGTCATTGGCTGGCAAGTAAACGCAGGATGCCATTTGCCTTTCCTTACAGTTTTGAGGTCTTGACATCTTAACAGACTGCCTATTTGCGATTTATCACCACAAAGGTGGTCTTCTGAAATACCTAAATTAACCTGCCATGTGGCCAGCTTTAAAAGGGTATGAGACAGTTCTTGTTTCTGATATTATTATCCTTAATCCTTATCATCACGTAATCGGCTGTTTAAAAAAACAGCAAACAAATCAGATAAAATGTTTTGAAATAACTTAGCAATGTTTGTGTTATAAACACTTAATCTATAATTAACTAATGAACTAATTAGGAAGGTTTTTGAACATTCTTTGAATAATTGCCCCATTATTATTTTAAGACTTAAAAGGGAGCTTAGGATGCTCAACTGATACCTGCTTTTTTTACCTAACATTCCTGTAAGAACTTCTCGCAAAACTTCTTAGAGCCTGGGAAAAAAAAGCAGAAGGGGCTTGGTGATGTCAGGTATTACAATAAAATTGTGTTACGTTCCAGTACCAACTTTCTGTGTCAAATACTTCTTGTGCATCATGCTATAGGAAGCAAAGCTTTCAGAACTACTCATTACACAGTTTTTTGTCTTAGCATTCAAAGTTTGCATCAAACATCTTTACCTGCTATGTTTATTTTCAAGATGGCGTGCAGTCTTTAAAAAAAACAGAAGCCTGTTTTCCTTTCATCTCTGAACCACACAGTATCTATTTTCATCAAAAAATTACCAGTGCTTCCTACAGGAATATTCCTTCCAGCTACTTCTTCCTCTTCTGTAAAAAGGTGTTTCTAAATTGTGACCCATCCAAAAGAGCTTTTGTGCTTATTTTCAACATCTGTTGTGTATATTTGTTCTTATCATGCTAGACAGTTCAGTGGTATAACTGAGCAGGGACAAATAAGATTAAAATAAATGCTGGAAATAAATATGCCATATCAAGAACTTTCCCTGCTTCCCTCAGATTTTTATTGGAAACCTGGAAAAGCATGCTCTGAGCAGTGGATTTTTATTTAAAAATTATCATACATCTCTGGAATATAAATTATATTGTCAGGATATATAATTGCATGCAAGAAAAAAGAATTTGAAGCTGTGAATAAATGCACACTATAGAAGCTATATGTGGAAATTATACACACAATGAAAATGTATACGTGTCACAGAAAACAGCACTGCAAATCCCAGGCCTCCAACACCATGCAGGGTTACCCTGGAAGGGGGTCAAGCAAGGAGGAAAAAAAGACCAGCCTTTCATTTTAATTTGTAGGACATAGAATTAAAGGTGTTTTTATTTAACAAGAGAAAGAGCTGTGTAGAAAGTATGATTCATTTATGAGAAAAAAGATGTTCTAATTTTGCTGATTTGAAGCAATTATTAGCTGTGACTTTATCCTGAGGGAATTCTTCTGGTGCATATTATGCAGCTTTCATTTTGTCATACAAACTATACTCCTACAGCAGATTGAACAGGTGCTGCATCCCATGAATACAGAAGAGAAATAGAAAATTAGTCAGGGTCCTGCCCTAAATTTTAAATATCACTTATATGGTACAGCATGAATATTGTGGTCCTTCAGGAAGGGCCTGCAATGTGCTGAAAAGGCTACAAGGCTCTAAAACAACCTGCCCCAGGCCTGCAATCTCTTTTCTGGAAAAGCTTGCTCCTGCGTGCAAGAACTCCCTCATATTCGGTGTGCTTCCAGGGGACTCTTGCACCAAGCCAGTAAATTTCCAGTGAGAAAAAATGGGGCTAGGAAGTGGGTGAGCCATGGATCCTTTGCATCTGATGCCGGTCAGGCATGCTGGGCAGCCTGCAGGGCAGACTGGCAGCAAGGAAGGTGAGACATGTTCCCACCTCCAGGCAGCTGCCCTGCAGGAGACAAAAATTACATGACTAGCTTTATACATCTGCACCCCAGGGACAACAGGAGATCTCTGCTGCTCTCCACCTCTTGTATGTCACCTGCAGGTCTGGGCAGAGACTCATCTTGAAAGTCTGGAAATGTTTAGTGGAAGCTCAGTGTTTGAGGTAGTAGAATTAAGCCCTCAGATAACTGACGGTTGTTCCTATTGAACAATTTTCTGGTCTGCTAGCAGTGAGACTGGATTTTTAATGATTTAAGTGGGGAAAATCTAAATCCCACTGAAGCAAGTGGTACTGGTAATTATGCTGATTTTGATGAGATGTGGGGCAACCAATGGTCTGCAACTCTCAAGGGATTTATAGATACTTCACGAATTAAGTGAAAAAAAAAAAAAGAAGCAGCAGCAGCAGCTAAGGTAATTGGCCAAGTTATTTGCTAATAATTGCTTATCATGCTGTGCCCTTTAAAAGGTCATTAATTGACAGTGACAATAAGATCCAGACATGATTCATACTACTGTCAACAGTGAATATCAAAACTGTGATTAAGCATGAATGTGCACGTTTTCTATAAATGCAATGAACTTTTTGCACCATTGATCTTTTTCTGGTAAAGACCATTAAAGGAATCTAATGGAAAATAATTGTATATGTTTATTTAAATAAGCTGTGTGGCTATTTGTAGGGATACCTTGGGGGTGTTTGTATACTAGATCAATACATGCAACAATTACCTGAGAACCATTGGGCCAGTAACTGAAAAAATAGTCTGGATTTTTCTGTGCCAGCAAGGATATTCTATTCTTTCACATAAATTGTCCATATTGTTTGGGGTTGGTTCTTATTCCTGGACTGTTACAGGTTTTACAGTTTTTTCTATTGTTGTTCACTATTCTAATAAAACCTTCATGCTGTTACTTTATCACCTTGCACCTTTACCACATTTCTTCACAAATGCATAACAGGATTTCTCCTTCTCCTGAGGTGCTAAGAAAATACACATCTTAAATATGAACCTAATATTGAAGGTAGTGTTATATTCAATAGTATATTAATGTTCATTTGTTGGAAAAATTAATTTAACATAGCTAGCTAAGCTTTAGTTTACTTATCTGTTGTACAAGTAAAATACCTTTGTTTCAACTCTATGCTTGAAGTGGATATCCATAATTACAGTGTTATTGAACCTGTTTGTTAGAATTGTCTAGACCAGTCAGAAGTGTTGACTTTCTTTCACTGAAAATTTCCTTTCTACTCCACTGCTGAGAGCCTGAAAGTTGTACTTACGGGTTAGTATAACACGGAAGTAAAAACGTATAGAAAATGTACCAACAGAGGAGACATCCCAGTAATTTTCCCCTTTGAGCAGGAAAATTACACTAGGGAATTATACTGAGAAAAATCAACTGAAAAGAACACAGTATGAGCTGTGGAAATATGTACATGCAGCTGTAGATATATTAATGTTATTTGATGATACTTAGTATATGTTATGTTATTAAGGTAATAGTTACATAATAGATGTAACATTACTGTGCATACATTTGGTAACCTTCCAGCCCATGGTATCTTTTTAATTTTTTCATATATACATAGAGGTAAGCATGATTTAAACCAATACAATAAAAAGTCATAATTCTGGTATGCAGTACTTCAACATAATGTTTTTGTATAAACTTTAAAAGTTCTTGCTAGTGATATTGTATTATAAGAACAAGATCCTATATGGGAAAGACTGCACTTAAAGATAAATATTTATATTTCTTATCTTCTGTTACTGATATTATCTGTGCACCAAGCATTTTCAGTTTCAGCTTTGTTCCTTGTGAAAAGCAAAAAAAAGGACAGTGGCCTACCTCTTCTTGAATGAAGAAGCATATTAACACTAAAATATTTTTCTTTACTTATGACACTGCACTAGTTCAAAAATAATTTACAGTTTGTAGTTAATATTATTGTGTTTCCCTAGGTATTTTTAATAAAAGCCAGAATTTGAGATATATCCTGCATCCTGCTCCTTCCTCACTACAAGTTCAGTACATACATTCCTATTTCCATGAGCCGAAAACAATGGATAATACAGCAATAAGTGGCCAAATACTTTTTCTGGAAATGCAAATATATTAAGAAAATATTTTTTCCCATAACTATTCTAATCACTCGTGACATAAAATTATTCAGAAGTACCATGGACATTACAAGCTGGTTTTTACAAGCTCTTAAAACCAGGAAGATGATGTTTTAAAATTAAATCCTGGCTGAACAAGGCCAGATCATTGGAGTAAGCACTTTGATGCAAACAGAAAAAAAAAAAAAAAATTTCCTACAATAACATAAATTAAGATCAAAACAAGTACAAAATTACTTTCTGGGGGACTACCTTCTCTATCTATGTATTCCTATCTGCCATCTTCTCTAAGACTGTCCAAGCTAATCAGAAACAACATTTTATTTGTCTGCACCAATACTCCAGAACAGCAATGGCAGAATTTTTTTAGTTTTTCTTTTCTGCGCATTCCATTTGCAGGTAATGTCTGTGCTGTGCCTGTGGCTGATAACAGATGAACCATGGAAAGACTTGTACAGCATTGAACCACTAGTCTATTCAGCTGTAAGACAGAAACTGCAAGTAATATATTGAAAGTAGGCTTTTAAGAAGTGATTGTGCTTTTGCTGAAATTTCAGATATGTGATCTCCAAAACCCACTAAAGCTGGGGTTATTATCTGTTCTGAAAGCAAAAAAGGTGTGAAAATGTCAGTATAGTGTGAACATCAGAAGAGCCATTTTAGCATGTCTTTTAGTGGGAGTGTCCATAGATATAAAAAGGTTTTTCCAATATGAAATAACTGATTAAATACTCCTCATTGCATATCCTGCTCAAAATTGAACTGGGTGAATGTTAACATCATATTTAGAATGCATCAAGATTAGGTAAATTTTTATTGTATTAAATATAGCAGCCCAATTTCTTTCCTGCCAAAATCTTCCTAAATTTAATGAAGGAGCTGTTTATTAGTGCTGTGATTTCCAGGTCAGGAAAATAAAAAGAGGAGAAAAGGCCCAGCTCTCCAGCTCCTTCCTGTTCTGCGATGTCAAAGATGTCCCTTTCCTTCCTCCATTAGATCAAAGGTCTGTATGGAAAATGTAGGGGCCAACTGCTTTCTCAGCAAGAGGAGGGAACAAACTGACTTGGGTCCGTGCAGCTTGACCTGCAGCACTCTCTGATCTCTGGAAAGTACCACAGATTGAAGCAGAGGAGAGCTGGTGTCAAATGTGCTTTCTTATAGACCAAGGACCGGATGCCACAGAAATTTATCCAGCAAAAGCAATGCTGAGATGTCCCTATATCTGAAAGTAAAGCTTAAAATCTAGCATTGGGAAATGTTTGTAACCGACACAGGAAAGAAGCCCCATTGATTCTGAGCTGGAGCACAACAGCTGCAGTGTATATATTTGCTAAGACAGTTTAATTCCACTGTTTCTTCATCTCTTCCATCCAGTTTACCCTGTCTTCAGATATTTTCCTGATTTGGTGTCAGTGAATTAGCTGACATATGAGTCAAACTCCTGTACAGATAATAGGCAATCTGACACCCAGGGAAATGAAACTCGATATCTGATTCTGTATCAGAGCTATATGACACAGGAGAATTGTGATTATAAAAATATTCTCTACTGAGGGAAAACATGCTCATTCTCAAAATTTCACTAGCCCAGTTGGACTTAAGGCTATTAGTAAAGTGACAAAACAGAAGTCATCACTTACTATCTTGTACTTTTGCAAATGGTACTCCTCAAAGCATTAAGCTGCTTTGATGAAAATCAGGTTTCTTTCATTAGTCCCGTATTTGCAATGGAAACATGAAACAACAGCTACTTTTCTTCAGCTTGTAAATGTTTGCAACTGCAAATGTTCTGCAGATGTCTCCCATTTGGCTGCTGCAGGAACACCTATTTACCAGGCTGGTAAGCAGCATCACAGCAAATAAAGGCAACTTACAGGGACTTTGGCAGTTGGAAGGACACCTGTTTGCTTTTATGGGTTTCTTTCTTTTTTCTTTCTGTTTTGGGTGAGATTTTGTATCATGATAATTTTTTTTCATAAAGGACTGTGTATTATTCCCCATTTTTCAATATTTCTTTTGGACATGTCTTTTTCTCTTCCATTTCCAGTGTTTTATTTGGCTTTCTTTTTCTCTTTTCCTCTCCATCTCTTGGTAGTCTATAGGTTTTTTTTTTTTTTATTGATGATTTTTTTTTTGGGGTTTTTGCTTTTTGTTTTGTATTTTTGTGTTTATGCATATGTTTACTTAGGCAGGTTTGGGATGGGGTTATTTTGGAGGGGTAAGGGTGATAGCCTTTTTCTTTTCCCCCTACTCCAGAAGTTGATTGTGGGGTGTGATTAATTATTTATTCTCTTGGTTCATTTTGTTTTCTGGTATCTGATTTTCTGCAAACCAGACTTCTGTGTCAAGCTGCTTCGGGTTTCCTGGTTGGAATAGTCTAGACTGTTTACTCTTTCATGACTGAGAAGTGATACAGGGAACAGACTAAGAAAGACCCAACCAAAAATGGGAGAAAGTTTTAATGTGGTGTGATGGGGTTTTGGTGACAATTTAATTTCTAGCCTTCTCAGAACTTCTCCATAGACTTAATTTGCAAATTTGCAATGACATCATGTTTGTCATGAGCTGCATCTAGGAAGTTACATGTAAATTTAATTTCTTACCTTAATGGAATCAGAACTTTATGAAGCTACCTTTACAGTATATATGATTTTAAAGGTATAATTTGGCAAGCTGCTTAGCATACTTACTGTTGGCTTTTTTATTATTATTATCATTTAATCTTAAAAATAATAATAGCAAGAAATAGTGATCTGTTATTTTAGCAAAATACTTTAGGGGGCTTATATATTTTAAGGAGAAACTAGTTCATGCTGATGAGTGGCTGTAACAATGTTATTTTCAGATTGAACAGGTTTTTTTCTGTCAATATTTTTATCAGATTTGTTCACTTTTACGAAGGAAATGGTTATTTTTCTCTTTCTCTCCTTCCCATCTCTTCAACAGCCAACCCTGTAAGTCCAACTTGAGATTCAGAAATTCTATGAGGAAATTCATGAGAAAAAAAATACTTTTCTATATTTCACAACCCATCTCTTCTGCTTTGTTCCTCTTTCTCTCCTGCAAAACAGAGCAAGGCTTTAATCCTCTGAGGCAGTAAACATTACTGGCATTATGTTTTCCTGGGTGTTATTACCCATAAAAAAATGACATTAATTTATCAAGTATGTTAAATTCATTAGTTTATTGAGATTGTGTGTGGTAGAATGTGTTTTCTGTCTCACCTGCTGAACTTACCAGAAGTTTCCAGAGTCCAGATGGTAAACTCAGATGGTGCTGCTCATTATGAGCGGGGCCAGAGACTGTAATCTTCTGGCAATCACTATTCATAGGTCCTATTCCTGCGATACTGTAAGCTGAGTGCCCAGTCAATCAGAAAACATGTGGATGAAAAATTCTATTATCCTTGCACCTTGTGAGCACAGAGATGATCTACACTCAGGTGTCTGTAGAGAGAAAATACTACCTGTGGTATTATTAAAAAAAGAAAAAAAAGAGTACTCCATTGGCAGGAGCAAAACAGCTAACTGGGACATTATGGAGGTGAAGGTCAAAAATTGAACTTTGGAATGTCAAGCAGAAGATAACTGTAAATGGTATGGGTTGGTTGTAAATTTTAATGACACATGGACCAAGCTAAAGCGGCTGTATTGGTTTTGCATGGCAAGCTTTTGGTAGCATGGTGGCTGCACGGGTTGCTTCTGTGAGAAGATGCCAGAAGCCTCCCCCATGTCTGATAGAGCCAATGCCAGCTGGCTCCAGGATGGACCTGTCACTGTCCAAGTCTGAGCCCATCAACAATGGTGGTGGCATCTCTGGGAAAACATATTTAAGAAGGGGAAAAAGATGCTTTTCAACAACAGCCAGAGAGAGGAGTGAGGAGGAGGTGCTCCACGTGCCAGAGCAGAGATTCCCCTGCATCCCATGGAGAAGACCATGGTGAGACAGGCTGTCCCCCTGCAGGCCATGGAGGTCGACAGTGGAGCAGATCTTTACCTCTAGCCTATGGAGGACCCTACACTGGAGAAGGTGGATATGCCTGAAGGAGGCTGTGACTCCCTGACAGCCTGCACTGGAGTAGGCTCCTGGCAGGATCTGTAGATCCATGTAGAGAGGAGTTGACAGTGGAGCAGGTTTGCTTGCAGGGCTTGTGACCCCATGGGAGACCCACACTGGAGCAGTCTGCTCCTGAAGGACTGCACCCCATGGAAAGGACCCACACTGGAGCAGTTCATGAAGAACTGCAGGCTGTGGGAAGGACTCAGGTTGGTGAAGTTCATGGAAGGCTGTCTGCTGTGGGACGGACCCCTGGCTGGAGCAAGGGAAGAGTGTAAGGAGGAAGGAGTGGCAAAACCAATGCAGCGTGTGATGAACTGACTGCAACCACCATTCCCCGTCCTGCTGTGCTGCTCAGGGGGAGGAGGTATGAAGCCAGGAGTAAAGCTGAGCCCGGGAAGAAGGGAGGGTTGGGGGAAGGTGTTTCAAGGCTTGGTTTTGTTTCTGATTATCCTACTCTGATTTGATTGGCAATAAACTAAATTAATTTCCCTGAGTCCAGTCTGATTTGCCCATGATGGTAATTGGTGAGTGATCTACCTGTGCTTATCTCAACTCACAAGCCTTTTGCTATATTTTTGTCCAGTTGAGGAGAGGGTGTTATAGAGAAGCTTTGTGGGCACATGGCATCCAGCCAAGATCAATGCACCATAACAGTTTGGAAGGGAGATAGTCTAAATGCTTTGGAGAACATAGAATTCTCAAAAAAATTACCTAGATTTAACAAGTGCCTTTGAAGATGCATATAGAAAAGCCTATCAGAATTAATGACAAAAAGCAAATCCTGATTGTCTTGAAAGATCTATATGTTTGTCTTTCAGTTCTGCTTCACTTTTACTTGTTCAAGACCAGGAAAAAATAAGTGAGAAAACTTCTATAAGATTGTGGAATGTGTACCTGAATTACCCATTGCCTGAAAGCAAGTTTTGCAAACATAGTTGTCCATTATTGGACAGATGCTGCTCTGACAGTGCAGGACACAATTAAGACTGAACTCTGTAACTGAAAAGATATTAAATCTGGGAAAGATTACTACACTGTATAAACAGTATGTACTCCAAAATATGTGTCACTGTAAAAAGGAGATTTTGTGAAAAAAGTGGGGTTTGTGAAAAGTGTTAGGGCACTGACACTGTACCACTAGTTGAAAGATTAAAAACTTTTTAGCTGTTGTTTATTTATATGCTTTCTCGCTATGCTTTCTCTGTTCCATGCTACATTAAGCACATTAGTGTCTTTCTAAAGGTAATGCATATACACTAAAGGTGCAGGGCATCTGGAAAATGAGCTTTTGTTGGGAAAGACAAAGAAAAAAAATATTATTGGAGCAAAAAAGTGATTTTAAGTATTTTCTTTTTGCTTCAAAATAATTTATTTACTTTTCATCCCCTTTTCTGTATTTCAAGAATATTGAAGCAAATGAAGCAATGCTCTGCCAACATCTCCTGTAAAAGATAAAATTCACCAAGAGAAAATATGCTGCATCTAAAATTCCCTTATGCATTCAAACTTCAGATGTTTGATTTCTGCTTTAGGGTTTTACATTGTTATATTGGAATTTCTATTATTTTGACCTGTCCTTTATAAATTAAAATCCTGAATGAGGCTGTTTATTCATCAGTTTGCAAACACACTTTTTAAAAAGTCATACGTGAAAGTCCACATTTAATGCAATTCAGATTCTTTCTAAATATTTTTATTTCTATAAAAAAAATCAAAAATTCTAGAGAAAAAGTAATATTTCAGAAGTGTATGTTTGTATGTTATTTTATGTTATTTCATAGTATTTCCTGCTGCATCTCATAACAGTAACTCCAAGAGTTTATGACACTATCTGGGCCTTGAAATACTTGGGGTCTATTTTACTTTAAAAATTATAAAGGACAGCTGATATTTAGCACCCACTAAACCACTGTTTTAGCTTCTTTTTTGGTTCAGTGTAGTAATGAAAACATGTCAGTTTGGCAAAATCATTTGAGAATAAAAACAGAATTTTGAAGGAAAGTAGCTTGTTTTGAAAGTTTCTTCATAGGTTGGGTTCCATGAAAATCGGAATTGTGTTTCTTAATATTTAGTTATGAAAAAAAAAACCAAACCATTTTTTAGGGTATCATCAGTAGTCAGTTCTCAGTGATGGATGGGTAGACACTACAGAGATTTATGCATTTGAAATGTTTACCAAAAAAGTGTTGCAGTAACTTTTAATAGTTATTGTAAATTTGAGGTAAAACATTTGATCATACAGAAATCAGTAGGGATTATGATGGTCTTCTACAGTGCAGAAGACTTCCTTTCTTTCCAAAAAGGTCATTAAAACTGCTGCTGGAGATTAATTTCCTGAATCAGATAAAATAAAATAAAAATGTTTGAGGAATGGCTTTCAGAACATAGAAAGAAAGAATGAAAATATCTTCTAATTCATTAACTTGGCATATTAGTTTCTGTTTTATAAATCGCCCCACGTCTCACCGAATGGTAATCCTCTTAAAAATTTCAGTGGTATTTGATGGATTACATTTTAAAAGGAACTCAGGTTGCTAAAGTGTTACATTTTTTTTCAAAAGAAGTGATGCATAGAAAAGTACAAAAGAAACCAAAGTAACAAAAATTTGATTAATTGGCTCCTATAAACACCTGTTCAACAATTTTTTTATTTGGTCAAGTTGTAAACATTCATTAAAAATCAATTATAAGATTGCTGTAATTCCAAAAAAAGCTCTTCAATTTCAGTCTTTATCTTCATTATGTAATATGCAGCTCAGCTTCCAACTGGTGCAATTTAATTTCAGGGAGATAACAAACATACTCTGATACTTTTCCAGTTGTAATGATAGTATATCCTCTATAATGTGAGTTCATAATTGAACAATTTGCAAAATGCCTTCCAGTTACTCTGCTTGCATGATATTGTGCTTTGTATCTAAATGACACATTGTGATCATTTGTCACGTAAGAAAGGGTGACCTGAGTTTTCCCTGGTTTTTCCTTTTTTGTGGGTTTGGGTTTTTTTGTATTTTTTGGTGTTTGTTTTTTTTTTCAATGAAAGCTAGAACAGTTTGAAATAAAGCTGTATATTTACCAAGCTTAATTGGAAACATACATCAAAGCAGGAACTATTTGAACTTTCTAAGAAACTGTATAATAATAATATACATTTGTTTCATGTTCTGGAAATCTTTTTAAAAGCTTTGGCTGCACAACTGCTGGATAGAATAAGTGTTTTGCAATTAAAAATGTCAGAGTGTAGTGTACCTTGTATAAATCTTATTAAAAATGCTCCCCATTTTTGCTCAACTTTAATGAACAACAGCTTTTTGTTTCTGATAGATGCACTAGACATCTGGAGAGCTAAAACAAAGAGGGGACAGGGAGAGACCAATGTCCCCTTGTTTGCTAATAACTGACTAATATAAATTAGGTCTTTATCTTGTAAGATCAGAGAGATAATATAGTTCCTAATGAAATGTTATTAAGTATTCGAAGACTAAAACATATATTCTTCTGAAGTGTAGCTTTAAAGCTTCATTTTAATGAAAGGATAGCATAAAAATAATTCTAGTAAGAAATACTCCATTCCAGTATGTTTGCTAAGTAGATGCAGTATCTTTGACTACTTTGGTGACTGGTCATGCTTCCAGTATCTACTAACATATGAGAGGCAGCCAGGAATAATGTGAGTTTTTCCTGAAAATATCTCCAGACCTCTGAGATGAGCAATGCACATCTCCCAGATGCATGACATTACATCCTGATCTCTTGGAAATTCCTCTCAAAGACCCTTGTGTGAAAAATGAAGAAGTGGAAAAGGAAGATTCTTGTGCAGAGTTAAGATTCAGAATTCAGTTTAAGGAGTTTGTAGATAAGTCTAAGCAACATGGGTTAAAAACTTAACAAAATAAATCTGTTATTTTATTTGATAATTTAGAAATAACATATAAATATAGTGGGAAACTAGGCCTTGGTTTCTGCTTAAAAAAAAGGTGTGTGTGGAGGAATATACAATGATTAAAATTTTCTCATCAGCTCTTTCAGGAGCAATCCTAAAACAAGTCTTTTGCTGTTTCCTGATGATTGCCACTCTGATATTTTGCTAAAATTTTCAGGTATTGGTCCTCTCTGCAGAAAGTATTTTGCCACTAGTCATAAAAATTTTGAAGTCTGGAATGTAATAGGAAGAGTCTAACAAAATGGCTCTGTGATATAAAAATAATTGGTTTGTGTGCCACTCTGGTTTTTGAGGTGTCTGGGGTCTGATTGCATAAGCAGATATAAGCATAATTTTGTTAGACAGTAGAGGGAACTTGTTACAGAAGCATTTCTTTCTACCATCTCAGGATGACTTTTCTTCTTCTATTTCCATTTTGCATCATTCCCATAGTCCCAAATAAATCTATCACATCTGAAAGCTCTTTCTGAATTGAAAAAACACAGTTCAGAAGATCATAAATAACATGATGGACCAGAAAGGAAGCCATGATGCCACGTTTGATTCAGTCCAAAATTACTTCTTTATAGGTTCTTATAAAATATCTTATTTAATTTTTCATTTTTAAAAAGATAATTTGAAAAACCTAACTCTGCAGTCTCAGATTTAGGGAAGTATCTGTTCTGTGAACTATGTTGAAACACACATCCTTAAGTGTTATTCCACATAGGGACAGATGTAAACTCATATATCTTCTGAGTTTAGAATTTCAGGCTGATATTGTAGATTTTATTGTTCATTGAAATAAATGGCCATTATGTCCTCAAGTCTACCATTGTGTTCCCCACAATTATTAGGAGCCTAGTCTTTTTTTCCACCAGTCAGGTTTGCTTTGGTGGAGCTGATCTTCTTTGTTGTGTAAGTAAGAAGCTAGCAGACATTCCCATGGAAAAGCACACATAACACTGAGACTAAAATTTAAGTCCCTTCTTTATTGTCTGTGCATTCATCAACAATTTGTTGGCTCTTCTACAAATAATGATCTCTTCTTACTGATAGGACATTTTGTCAATAAAAGAACGTACACGGAGACAACCTCTTCCACCACAGTTCACTGACTGCAACCTAAGCCAGTGAATAATTATTTTTGGTAACCAAGAACAAATCAAATTGGAGAGAAAGAGAGAGAGCTTGATTCTCTCCTTCCCTTGTCCCAGAAGATGCAAGAGAGCACTGATCAGCAATGATGTTAAGGGACTTAATCGTCTTTTAACATATGTATATTTTAAGCTATTATAAATTCTTATTTCAAAGGATTTTTGAATTTATATTAATGTAACACTAGATCTGAGGAATGACCTGTCTGTTATTTACACCCAGAGCCTCAACTGCTGTAAATCACTGTAGCTACATTTACTCTCATGGAATTATAGTGATTTAGTATCACTTGATCATCCATCTCTGAAAATTCTGGTACTGAATATGTTTGATTTGCATAAAAGAAAATTTGTAAAGCTGAAGTTCAGGCATATCTACTGCTAATGTGATGCACATTGTTGATCAGGGTGTCTAAAAGAGAAAATATAGAAGCTTAATCTAAAAGCCTTAAGTGCAATGGCTGAAGGACTAAAGTTATGGTTTGAAATAATGGATTTTTACCATGTGAACCAACCCATGGAATCAACCTGCTAGAGGGAAAGGTGAAGAATTTATTAGGTAGATAAAACTGATTATTTAGAAGCCATCTGAGTGATACTTTGCAAACTTATATATGTGTATCTGTTTACATCTTCATTTGTGTAGGCAGAGAGGAGATAGTATCGATACTTTCAAGCATGTTGTTTCTTCTTTAAAACAAAATAAGAGAAGCATGTCAGAGAAGCATGTTTTGGGTATTATACAGGTTAAACACTAAATGCCTTCACGTGAAACATGATGCGGAATAACATTTTGTGATGGGACAATGCAGGGTCCAGAACGGAGTCACAAAAAGAAAACTGAGTATTTGACAGGGGTCTGTGTTCCTGAACAGTTAGTAGGCAAATTTATGTATGAAACATTGTAGGAGAATATTCTCTAGTGTTACTGTTCACCTAGGTAGTTTTGGTCTTGCTCCATCACTGAAAGTGAGTGCTGAAGAATGACAGCTAGCCAATGTGGTTTTGTAAAGGATGTGTGAAGTTTCTGTTTCCCAAAATGGTAAGAAACATGGGAGGTAGACAACACTTAACACACCAGGCTTTTGAAGCAGATCAGTTATTGCCAGGTTGTATACATCCTGTCCCTGGCAAAAGCTGCTGCTGCCCTTTGTGAGAGACTGAATAGCCAGCTAATTGTCTCAAAGTTTGCTCCTTTGTGTGCTTATCTGAGAAGATCAGCGTTGCTGCAGGCAAAGTGGCTTGCAGGCTGGCTGAAGCAGGGGACCATGACAGCCAGACAGGCCAACTGCCCACCAAGGCTTGCAGTTTGAACAAAGAACAGAGAAAGAGTGCAAAATGTATGCACAAGCATGTGCCTTAGGCTCTCAGACCCCGTAGGAGGGAACCACTGACTCTTCGAGCGACCACTGAAGATCCTGGGGGACCACTGACTCCATGGGCAATACCCTCGGGACACCGTGGATCCATGGTGGTGACTGTCTGTGCTCTTCCACCTGGACCTCTTGCTTAATTTCCCACCTTTTCTTCCTTCCTTTCCTATCACTGCTTTCTCTCTTTCCCCTGAAGGGCTAATAAACAAGTGAAATTATGACATCTGACCTAATTTGTGTCTTAATCTTGCTAAAAGGATTGAACATGAAATGAGGTTGGTCTAGCCGCCCCTGGCCTCCCAGACTCGTCTGAGGTGGGGTAGAAAATAAGGGGGCCTTCCTCTCATCCAAACAAAATTATCCTAACACCCTTCCTGCTGATGAGAAAACCCTGTGACCAGGAAACAAATTCAGCAAATCCATCTGGTAATGCCTGTTTCACTCTCCTTCAGAAGGAGAAAGGCTGCTCTCATAGAACACGTGCACTTCAGCCTTGCTCCTACATTTCAGTTTACTTACACTACATTTACATGTACTGTGACATCACACACTATAAAAAGCCAAAGGGGGGTGGGGGTGGGGGTGGGCAAATCCAAAGGCTGTTTGTGGCTTGTAGGGGTCTGATGTAAATATTGAAAGTAAAAGTTGATTTACAGAGGGCTACAGAGACTCTGCTGTTCTGCAAAAAAGTGAAGTAAACAAGGCAAGAGGCCTGCATGGATGAACAAGGAGCTTCTAGTGAAACTCAAAGAAAAGAGTAAGCTCCATGGAATGTGGAAAGAGGGTCAGGCCACTTGGGAAGCATACAGGAATGCTGCCAGAGCATTTAGGGAAGCAACTAGAAAGGTCAAGGTTCACCAGTTTGGGAAAGGACATCAAGGATTACAAGGAGGGCTTCTTCAAGTATATCAGCAGCAAACGGAAGACTAGGGGAAATGTGGGACCGCTGCTGAACGAAATGGGTGCCCTGGTGACAGAAGATACAGAGAAGGCAGAGCTACTGAATGCCTTCTTTGCTTCAGTCTTCACTGCCAAGGCTGACCCTCAGGCTCCCCAGTCCTGGCAGGTAAGCGAGCAAGCTTGGAGAAAGGATGACTTTCCCTCTGTCGATGTGGATCAGGTTAGGGATCTTTTAAGGAAGCTGGACATGCACAAGTCCATGGGCCCCGATGGAATGCACCCGCGAGTGCTGAAGGAGCTGGCAGACGACATTGCTGAGCCACTTTCCATCATCTGTGAAAGGTCGTGGAGAACAGGAGAGGTGCCTGAGGACTGGAAGATAGCCAATGTCACTCCAGTCTTCAAAAAGGGCAAGAAGGAGGACCCAGGGAACTACAAGCCAGTTAGTCTCACCTCTGTCCCTGGAAAGGTGATGGAACAACTCATTCTGGGTGTCCTCTCCAAGCACGTAGATGAAAAGAAGTTGATCAGGAGTACCCAGCATGGATTCACCAAGGGGAAATCATGCCTAACCAATCTGATAGCCTTCTATGATGGCATGACTGGCTGGGTAGATGAGAGGAAAGCGGTGGATGTTGTCTACCTTGACTTCAGCAAGGCTTTTGACACTGTCTCCCATAGCATCCTCATAGGGAAGCTCAAGAAGTATGGGTTGGATGAGTGGACAGTGAGGTGGATTGGGAACTGGCTGAATGACAGGGCTCAGAGGGTTCTGATCAGTGGGGCAGAGTCTAGTTGGAGGCAGGTAGCTAGTGGAGTTCCCCAGGGCTCAGTACTCTGCCCAGTCTTGTTCAACTTGTTCATCAATGACCTGGATGAGGGGACAGAGTGTACCCTCAGCAAGTTCACTGATGACACAAAACTGGGAGTAGTGGCTGATACGCCAGAAGTCTGTGCTGCCATTCAGCGGGACCTGGACAGGCTGGAGAGTTGGGCAGAGAGGAACATGATGAAATTCAACAAGGGCAAGTGCCGAGTGCTGCACCTGGGGATGTCAAACCCCATGCACCAGTACAGACTGGGGGCTGACCTGCTGGAAAGCAGCTCTGCCGAGAGGGACCTGGGAGTCCTGGCGGATGACAAGCTGACCATGAGCCAGCAGGGTGCCCTTGTTGCCAAGAAAGCCAATAGTATCCTGGGGTGCATTAAGAGGAGTGTGGCCAGCAGGTCGAGGGAGGTTATCCTCCCCCTCTACTCTGCCCTGGTAAGACCACACCTGGAGTCCTGTGTCCAGTTCTGTGCTCCCCAGTTCAAGAAAGATGAGGAACTCCTAGAAAGAGTCCAGAAGAGAGCAACTAGGATGATAAAGGGATTCGAAAATCTCCCCTATGAGGAAAGGCTGAGGGAGTTGGGCTTGTTCAGCCTGAAGAAGAGAAGACTGAGAGGGGACCTCATTAACACATACAAATATCTTAAGGGCAGAAATCACGAGGACGGAACCAGTCTCTTTGCAGTGGTGTCCAGCGACAGGACAAGGGGCAATGGACACAAACTGAAACATAAGAGGTTTCAGTTGAACATGAGGAGGAACTTCTTTACTCTGAGGGTGACGGAGCACTGGAACAGGCTGCCCAGTCTCCTTCTCCGGAGATATTCAAAGTCCGCCTGCATGAAGTCCTGTGTAACATGCTCTAGGAGAACCTGCTTTAGCAGGAGGGTTGGACTAGATGATCTCACGAGGTCCCTTCCAACCCTTGTGATTCTGTGATTCTGTGAAGTAACAGAGGAACCACAATAAAAGAATTCATTAGTCTTTTATTAAGTAGGTTATCATGTGAGGGATTTGTGACTTTAGGAAAAATTATATTAACGTTGTGTAATCAGCTGAAACATTAAGAAATAAAAGATTATGGAGCTCATAAGGAGAGTAAAGTCCACCCAATGCATTGCCTGAGTTTTGTCAAAGATTGCATTTTTGGAAGAAATTTCATTTTTATTTCTCAGTCTGTTGGTTTAGCTGATTAGTTTTACATTGGCATTGGAACAAGTTTAATGAGAATTCTATTTCTCACTTTGCAGATGTGTTTACAATTTTGAAAAGCATGAGGACACAGAAGAGAAAGAAGAAAATAGTCTAATTTTTATGGCTACCTCATTTATTTGTTTTAGGGTATGCAAGAGAAATAGAAAACGTGATGGTAAGAAGCAAAAATATTTCAAAAGTTTTCTTTGTTCTAGTTCTGTTGTCATTGACATTAGTTGTGTTGTAGACTTCAGGGAAAGACATTAAAATAACACTGAAAGGTTTTGTAATGCTATTCATAAGATTTCTTGTTTCTGAAAGACATTTTTTATTCACCAGTAGTGAGGTTATGTGTGAGTAGTGCTATCATGTTAACTGGGTGGTGCAAAAAATAATATTTTGTATGATTTTCTCTTTACTGCTGATTCATATACCTAGAATTGACAGCTCTGCTGTATTTTACAACTTCCTCCCCACCAGGTGATCTTTTGAAAGATTGAAAGTATTCTAAATAATTAATTAAAGTTCAAATTTTTGTCTCTTCTTGTAAAGTTCAGGGCCTGTTCACATGTGTACAGACAGGATTAAGAAAGGCAAATCCCATCTGCAGTTTAAGCTGTGGAAGAGGATCAAGTTAGGGAACACTTAAACACACAATAGATACGCAAGCCCATGGGAGCAGACAGGTTGCATCCACAGGTACTGAAGGAGCTGGTTGATGTCATCACGAGGCCACTGCCATTTTTGAAAGTTCATGGAGACTGGGAGAGGTTACTTAAGATTGAAAGAGAGCAAATACCACCTTTATCTTCAAGAAGGTCAAGAAGTACCTGGGAAGTTACAAGCCCATCAGCCTCACCTCAACTGTGGTGCAGGTAATGGAGCAAATAATCCTGGAAGCCATTTCCACTCACAAGAAGGTGATTGGGAGTAGTCAACATAAATTTATGAAGATGAAACCATGCCTCTCTATGATGAGATACTGGCTTCATGGATGGGCAGAGAACAGCCGATGTTATTTATCTTGTCTTTTCAAAGCCTTCAAGGCTGTATCCCAAAAAGTCCCAAAGACAAATCACTCAAGTATGTGCCAGTGAGTGGCCTGGAAACTGGCAGAACTAATGATAGTGACGAGTGGCATGAAGTCCGTGCAGGCCATTGTCTAGTGTTGTGCTCCAGGGGTGGATACTGGGGTCCAATACTGTTTAACATTTTTGTTAATAATCTGGATGATGGGGCAGAGTGCACCCTCAACAAGTTTGTGTGTGACGCTGTTGTGTTTTAATCCCAGCTGGCATCTAAGCACCACACAGACACACTTTCATTTCCTCCTGGTGGGATGGGGGAGACAATTGGAAGAATAGAAATGAGAAAACTATGGGGTTGAGATAAAGAAAGTTTAATAGGTAAAGCAAAAGCCATGAGTGCAAGCAAAGCAAAACAAGGAATTAATTCACTACTTCCCATTGGGTAGGCAGGTGATCAGCCATCTCCAGGAAAACAGAGTTCCATCACATGTAATGATTACTTGGGAAGACAAAATGCCATCTCTCTGAACATTCCCCCCTTCCTCTTTTTTTCCCCAGCTTTATGTGCTGATGTCATATGGTGTGGAATATCACTTTGGTTAGTTGGGGTCAGCTGTCCTTGCCCACTCCCAGCCTACTCAGCAGTGGGGTGGTGTGAGAAGCAGAAGAAAATTCACTCTACCCCAGCAAAAACCAGCACAGACACAAAACTGGGAGGAGTGGTTGACACAGAAGATGTTTCTGCTGTAATTCAGAGGAACCTCAACAGCCTGGAGAAACGGGCTAACAGAAACCTCATAAAACTCAACGCAAGGAAATACCAATTCTTTCAATAGGAGATGAAAGATTCTAGGGACTGGTACATGCTGGGGGCTGATCAGCTGGAAAGCAACTCGGCAGAGAAGGACCTGGTTTTACTCATGGACAGCAAGGCATCCTTGCAGTAGAGAAGACCAACAGCCATTTGGGCTATATCAGGATGAGTGCCACCAGCAGGTTGAGGGACACAGTCCTTCCCTATTCAGACTTGGTGAGACACATCTGGAATGCTGGGCCCAGTTCTGGGCTCCCCTGTTCAAGAAAGACATGAACTTACAGGAGCGAGTCCATTGAAGGGCCGCAAAGGTAGTGAAGGGACCGGAGCATCTCTCTTATGAGGAAAGGTTGAGACCTGGGATTATTCAGCCTTGAGAAAAGAAGGCTCAGGGGGATCTTACCATTTGTATAAATACCTGATGGGAGATTCTGAAAAAGATGGAAACGCGCTCTTCGGAGTGGTGCTCAGTGACGGGACAAGAAGTAACGGGCATAAACTGAAATAGAAGAAATTCCACTGAGGCATAAGAAAAAAAATGGTTTTTACTGTGAGGTGTTTAACCACTGGAAGAGGTTGCCCAGAGATATTGTGATGTCCTTATCCATAAAGATATACAATACCATACTGGACACAGCCTGGAGCAATCTGATCTAGATGTCCTTGGTTGAGCAGGACGGTTGGACTAGATGACCTCCAGAGGTGCCTTTCACTCTCAATTCTGTGATTTTGTGCTTACATCTCTGGGAATTTATTTTTATCTTTATTTTCAATTTGATTATTTTTGAATAAAAAAACTGCCTGAAGCTGCTGAGATTGTTTTTGCTGTAAAGAAGGATCCTCAATAAGACAGTTTGGTTGCCTCACCCGCTCTACTTCAATCAGAAGTGCATAGTAGAGTCATTTACCGCATATCTTGTCAAAACAAATATTAAACCATACAGTAAGCTGGTGATATCATATTCACAAATGACATACCTGTTCGTTCATTTTGATAAGGAATTCTGTCCTATGGTACATGAAAAGTTTTTAAAAGCCAGAGTCCTGAGGCTGGGTAAACTGTGAGGCACCTTTTCCTTTCCTTTAAGGAAACTCTGGTGAAAAAGTAAATTTAAGTGAAAAATGTTTGGTTTAATTACATTCTTCAGCTTTATATACATTTAACTAACAGTTCATATCTTTAATTTCTGTGCTTATGCCTTGTCTGTAAGACACAGCTATTTTTTTTTTTCTAGTTAAGGATCATACATGCATTAAGTATTAACTGATAAAGCAGAATAACACTTGGAGAAATGGCACATGTAATCCTGAATGGTGTTGATTAAAATGGATGACTCCGTTCAGATCTCACTGCTTTCTATTCTGTATTGACAGATTGCCTTTGGGGCTGTACATGTTGCGCTGTTTTCAAATGACTAGAATGCATAATATCTTCGTTAGGTGTTCTCCAGACTTTCCAAGTCTCTGATTTTGTTGCATAAGAGTCCCACAGGACACTTTCCTTTGATTTAACATAACTTAATTTGCATAGCAATCCTTTGCCTAGAATACGAGAAGAGGCTAATATATGTTATCTCTGACTGTATACTGAACACTAACAGAGAGGGATTTTACAATTCGTCCACCAGTAGGGGGTTGACACAGAGACCAAATATCTCCTGGTTAGGTGTAAATTGCTGTTTTCCTGTTTCTATATAAGCCCAACTATAGGAACAACCACAAATGCCATGAAGAAAATCCTCTACTCCCAAATCTCAGCCCACCTGTCTGTGCCTGACTAAAGAATTTTTTTCTGTCCTATATATTTTTGTACTGTAAATCTAAAGAAATAAACAAGTTACAGTCCTGTAAGTAAGCATTTCTACTTAAAGAAAATTATGTCATAGAACAAAAGATTCACATGACATTTCTTCAGGTATTGAAACCTGGCTTGTATGTATACACAAGCAGCAGATCTTCAAAAATTAAGCTATATAAGTGCTGTCTTTGTGTAATACATTGATTAGCTACCAAGATCTACCCCAAGAATGGTTGACTGACATCCAAAGGTAACAGGATTAAAAAATTTCAGATTGAATTAGGAATATTGAAGGGATTGAGCGTGATGGGGCTGATAATTTTTGGTCTTCTCCACTGTTACAAAGACATTTCAGATTTTCAACCAGCAGTTCTTCATGTTCAGTACCTCACATTTGATTTAATTTCAACTAGACCAAATCATCACTTTTCTAGTACTGACCTATGTCACAACTTTTTTCATATTTTTTTCTTTCACTTATATAAATTCTGTAAATATTTTTATTCCACTGGAGACCTTTGACTAAATCTCTTCAAAAGAAAATATTTGCCATTACTGATTATATCAATTACCGGTTACAGTCGTAAGCTATGGAAACTATACCAGACCTGCAGTTTGTTCCACCTGTGAGGTAAACCCAGCCATGGGGTAAACAACTCATCCTCTCATGAGTTCTATCCTAATCCCTGTGTGCTTTTGACGATCCTACCAGCTCAATTCAGTGATGATATTTAACATCCCAGGACCGTGGATAAATTGCTTTACTGTCAGTTTCTTGAGGGACTATTGAATTGAAATGTGCACCATTGTCACAGGTCTGGCTATAATAACACTCATTTTCTTTGGTGATCATTATTCAACTGTTCTATTGAACAAGGTGCTACCATGGTTTTTTTTTCTTACACCTGCCTACATGCCTTCTCACACTTTACTTTCACTGATAACATCCCCTTCGGTCCACAGTAAATTGCCAGTTTGATTTCAGAATTCTGCCAGATGCAAGATATTTTGTGGACTTCCTGACCATGACACTTGTCCTTCTCATTCCTGGCTTATCTTTAGCTAATGCTTTCTTACAGAAGGAACTGAAGTTTTAAATAAATTCAGCTCCCCCATTTCTGGAACTTCCTGTGCATGATTCTTTCTACATGCCTTTAACCATTTGTTGTACAAAAAAAAATCTAATTTTTTTAAACAAGTTTTTTTGTCAGTCTTTTTTTTTTTTTGTCCTCTTTTAATACTTCTTGCCAAATGAGTTGAAATTTAAGAAATGAACTCAATAGCAACATCACCCTTGCAGATGTGGGATAAAGCTTTCTTGTTGGTACTGTCAAGCTCAGTCAGTTGTACTCACATTTGGAGGCTTTAGAGCCTTTTGTGTTGCAAAATGAAATTACAGTAAACCATAAAATAGTTGTAGTGTGATGGCCTGTCACTCAAAGTAGGGTTTGCTGTTTGATGATTTCAATGAACGCTGATGTTAGCATAAAAGAAGTAGTATCATTGTGAGATAGGTGTCAGTGGGTGCTGCATTTTCTCTGCTTCTGCCTTAATTTACTCTTTTTGCTGTGCTTTACCACCATTTCCATACTTCACTCAGTCTTGCAGAATCAATACATAGTAAAGTGTTGTTTAGATAGCCCTATCCTGTTACTCCGTCTCCCTACAAAACAAAGGAAGAAACCTGGTAGTGCTATTTCAATATCTCGCTATGCTTCTCTACAACTATTCAGGCATGATTTGTTTTGTTGTTATGATCAGTACCCTGTCTAAATGTTCACATTTCTTTGATCCTAGATTTATACCAGGTTAATAGCACACCTTCATGGAGTGATTTCTGAATAAATTCAGTATGTCTAGAATCAAGGCATTGTATGGTTTGAACATAAAGTATCATGAAAATATGGCTCGAATCTCCTTGTCCTAAATAGGATAAGAGGAAAAAAAAATTGTAGGAGTGAGTACTCTATTTTTTAGAAGGATATTTTGTCAAGATGGAGAATGCTAAAAAATTCTAAATGCCTTTCTGTAAGTATAAATGCATATATGCATATAACCACTTCGGCTGTAAAAGGATCCAGATCTTGGAACTGTCTTTTCCATGATCATCCAATTTCTTGGAAATCTTCCTTCCCACCAATCCTGGGATTTAGAGAGAATAATATTAAATGCAGCAAATAGGAATTATATATTTCTGGTGTGGGGAAAACTGTTTTCATTCTTCACTTTTTTTTTTTGTTTAGCTCTTCTAGGCATGAGTTATACTGAGAAGAAAATAAAAATATTTTAGAGTTAAAAATGTGAGAGTGTTGAAGTGATCATCCCATACCATTGGAGATCCTTGTGATGGAAGTCTCCCACAAATAAAGGAAATTGTAGGAAGTCTCCTACAAATAAAGGAAACAAATTTTATTCTGCTTCTCTGCAAGATTCAACACTACCAGTACAAGATAGTAAAATAGTTGACCACTTATTATGTTTGTGGATATAATGAATTAATATTTATTCCTATACTAAATATTGTTTAAATCAGGAAAAATTAGCATAGACTTCTAAATAAGAAAAAAAATGTAAATGAGAAAAATTGAGGAGACACACTTTTTAACTTTTTAAAATAGACTTTTATTTATCAACAACATTTTGTGTTCAATGTAATACCATCGTATATCATTGTCAGCTAGTAAAGAAAAACAATAGTAACTTAGTTAAAACCTCATCTTTAAAACAGATAATACATGAGCAGGATGAAGCAGGAATTTAAAACTGCTACATTTTTTAATGTGGTATGTGTATAATAGGCAACTAACTGTTTAGCTAGGGCTTATCTGTCTGAGTTTCCTTCAGACTAATGGGATCTTTGTCCCCCTTTCATCTCCCCATATACACTTGCTAGCATGTCTGTTAGTCAAGCCCGTGTTAATCATTATGACCAGAGCTTTCTTTTCACACCAATCTGAGTTGTTAAATAAGCATGTTTTCTTGAGCTTCTGTTCTGTTTAGTTTCTTGTTCCTGGGGAAGTCTAGTGCAGATTTCCGTAATACCCTGAGTGCAGAGAATGATGGAATGGACTCCAGCACACCACATGGCAGTGGTCAGTAATCCCAAAACCATGTTTTTTTACCAAAGAACAAGAAACTAACACAACGTAATTTACGGCTAAAGCCACCCTGTTTCTCTCTTTATTTCCTTTTGCTCAAGGACTACAGTGCTACAGAGAGAAAACAAAATTCACAGTTGCTTAAATGTTTCAGTACTTCAGAGTGTTTTTGATGGAACTATACTGGGTCCTTAGATAGCCTTAGAAATTCTAATGACACAAAGAGTAAAAGATACTGTTTAGTTAAGGCACGTACCTCGAAAATATAAAATTTTTTAAAAAAGAAAAAATTAGAAAATCTACTTCTTTTTGCTATGTTAAGTGAGACATCAAAGGACAGAGGAAAATGAGGCTTTCTAACAAAAGAAGAAGAAAGCTGAGGCAGGGAAGAAGGACGAACTGTAAAAATTCCAGAGAAGCTTACTGCTATTCTTGTGAAAATGTTCAGTTTTCTGAGGAAAATATCACATGATATAAACAAAAAAAATGTCTTGTTAAAATGTTTTGAAATCCCCCAAACTTCAAGTTAAGAAGACTTTTCAGGATATCAACTTCAAAGCTCTGTTCACAATAGCATATAACATGGTAGGTTTTGCTATCTATAGGTCAGATTCTTCTATAGCACAATTTGGCATAATACCACTGAAATATCATTGGATTTGTTCCTATGTTTCACATCTGACACTGAAACAAAGATTGACGCTGTGTTCTCCTATTTAAAGGTATATTTCTATTTCCTCATTGGACATTTGTTGTTTATAGCTATCACATCTAAATCATGTGAACAGGAAAACAGATATAAAGTTTTCTATATTAATCCTGGTTTCTTTCATATGATGAAAACACTGTTAAGTTTAATTGCATGGATTTGTATCCAGTTCTAAAAGTACTTCATTTGGAAGTGGAGCCTGAAGAGAAGACTGAGAGGGGATCTCATCAATACTTACAAATATCTTAAGGGTGGATGTCACGAGGACAGAGTCAGATTCTTCTCAGTGGTGCCCAGCACCAGGACAAGTTGCAATGGGGACAAACTGAAGCATAAGAGGCTCCATTTGAACATGAGGAAGAACTTCTTTACCTTGAGGATGACAGAGCTCTGGAACATGCTGCCCAGGGGGATTGTGGAATCTCCTTCTCTGGAGATATTCAAAACCCGCCTGGATGATGTCCTGTGCCACCTGCTCTAGGTGAACCTGCTTTAGCAGGAGGGTTAGACTGGGTAATCTCGCAAGGTCCCTTCCAACTCCTGCTGTTGTGTGATTCTGTGAAAATATCAGGGGACTGTATTATTCACAAGCCATTGTCTGAGAAGTACTTCACATGTGTATGGTAGCATGTCTATTGTTAGGGCAGGAACAGAAAATTTAGTGCTGATAAATATTCAATGTCAGGGAAGTTCTTGAAATACAAATTGTTGGAGGGTGGGCGAGTTTTCCAAGGAAGTGTTAACAGCTCTGTTTTCCAGAGCACTCTCCTGCTGAATGATTTCAGGTACAGGATACCAGCCCTGATGATCTGGTACCTTGACAACATGACCAGTTTTCTGTTCCTTTTATCATGTGCTTTCTTTTTATACATAACAAGAAACAAACCTGAAAACCCATCCATCGTTGGATTTGTGCCACACGTACAAATCTATGGTTTCTTATTAGTTTTCTGCTCAGCTGTCTGGGGAATTGTTTATATGGGTATTATATATTAAAGCATGCTTTTTTTTCCTGACTTTTTTTTTTTTTATGTTCTTTGGATTGGTTCCCAGGTTTGAGCTACTGAGTTTTAAAACTCAGTAAATTCTATTGCTCCTGAGTACTATCATTTACATTATTTTATAAAATAAAATATATGCATTTCCCTCTAACCTCTGATGATGTAATCTCAATTTAAGTCAATTAAGAGTATTATAACAGAGCTACCATTTCTCAGCAAATTTTTGTCTCTTACAGGTATGTCTCACAATTAATGTATCCACCTGGGACTTAGCAGCTCTGTATTTCATGCCCAACTCTGATGTTGTATCCCTGAGTGACTTTTAAAAAAGCAATTCTCTTTAGAAATCTTTTGTTTATTTATCATTTGCATTTAAAACGATGTTCTCAATCTAAATGTGAAAACTCTGAAAGGCATTCAGGTATATGAAGCTGGATCTGAAGAACTAAGAATGAATGTGTGTGGTTTGGAATATAAAATTTGGTGTGGCTTGTAAGCTCTGATCAAGACATGCCAGGAATGTTACAAAACTAAATCAATGTGCAAGAGGAATTCTGTGTGTTAACAAAATTCTAGGAAATCTGCAGTATGTGTCTCACTCTTAAAACATACAAAACAAGAAGAAAAGGAAACCCACTGTGAGTGATGATTGCTTTGTCTTTAGGAAAATAAATGGCCATGGCTAAATTTTCTATTGTGTTTTTCATATACTGGGTCATTATGTATGTACATAAAAGAAGCTTCAGCAGATTTTTCGGTTTTCACTTCTTTAGACAAAGGGAAGAAGTTTACAATGATTTGAATTTACAACATTTTGTTTTCAAAAATTCTGAAAATAGCTAGGACAGTTTTCTACAGTTCATATTTGCTTACCTGTTTCTAGGATTTATGTCTGTAGGAATTGGTAGGATGCTAGTTAACAGTAAATTTCTCTTCTGAAAATAAATGTTGGTACATTTATGATAGATCAGACCGTAGTTTGCCCATTTAATTTCATTTTTAAAAAAAGTTATTAAATTTATTTAAATAGTCCACAATATTTATACACTTTCTCTACTCTGTTTTTGATACCACCTTGCCTTTTAAAATTTAGGAATAATACCTGCTTAGACCTGATCAGTTAGTTCAGCTAAGTACCTTCTTTTTCAAGTTAATATATCTGTTCAGAGGTGAAGTTAAATTGAATTAAATCCTCTTGAGCTGATTCCTGTCTTTTCAGGACTACGAAGAACTAATGCTAATGTATATTACCAATCCCTCCCCCCCTCAAACTTTACAATTTTCAAAACACAGATGACATAATTTCAGCATTTGTTCTCATATTAAATATCTGAACTCCAATTCTGTTCCACTCAAGTGATTTAGACTACTTTACTTTGACTTCAGTAGGTGCTAGACAAAAACCATAAATGCACGTCTTGCTTTTCAAAAGTTTCTACTTCATCATTGCTTGGGGATATTTGCTATAATGATGCTAAAAAAATAACCTCTTTCAACTTTTGCTAGATTTAAATAAAAAAAAAAAGTTTTAAAAACACTATCTTACAAGAAGAAAGCAAATAAGATACCTGTGGAGGTAAGTAGCAAAATGAACTTGTACACATCACTGAAGTGTTATGTCAATCACCATTTGTCAGTAGCAGAGAAGACCACTCCTGGGATGTCTGTCCACTTGCATCCTTACTTTGAGGGCAAAACCAGAAAGAAAAGTAAACATCAAACTTTTCCCGCATATTGTTTCTCTGCTCAAAGACACAGAACCTCACTCATGACAAGAAGACAGGGTACAACAGCTGTTTTAGAAGATGGAGAAATGGATTTATATTGATATTGCTTTGTAAGGTCATCCAGTAAAGCTGTTGGATGTAAGAAAAAAAGAATGTAGTTTAATTTGTTTTTTACACGTGTGGTGGAATGTCAAACCACTCAGAACTTTCAAGTAGCTGTTCCTACACCTTCTGCTGTTATAACACACAATGACATTCACTCAATGGGCTGAGAGGTTTTTAAATGGAAAAAAAAAAGCTACATTTCAACAAAATTCTGAATTAGTGCCACTAATTTTTAAATGAAGAAAAATCTAAATACTTGGGAAAGGCAAAACATAAACACCTATATGCACCTTCCACCTGTCAACTCTCATCTCTGATATTGTTTGGTTTCCAATAAACTTAGTCAAGTCCTGAGCTGTAGCAAATTCTGATTCCTTCAGAAGCTGCCCTTTCTATCATTGTGATTTCTGGCTCTATTTCTTTCCCAGAAATCTCAACTTCCTGAACAAGCTGTAGGTTCCAAGCTCTGTGCTTTGATTATCCTCTTTGTCATGCACTGAGGTCTCTGCAAGCTTCTTTTCACTGAATGAGCTACCCAAGATGGAGATTCTTACCCTTCATCCACAGGGACCTGACTTGCTTCTCTTAAACAAACGTGAGGCATGTTGAGAAACAAATCAAATGTACATCTGTCACAACATCATTGATGACACTTTAGCTGCCTTGCTTCTCTGGTTGAAGAGAATTCTTCCACCAGTTTAAGGTGTAGGAATTGTAAATGTTCGTTTGACCCCTTCAAGAGGAGGCAAGGGCATGTGTGCCCAGGGATGACTTGTGGGCAACCCCTAATGCAGATGGGGGTTTTTTTGGGTGTCCCCTTGAACTGCTTGTGGAAATAGGGAAAGGGATCATGGACAAGGAAGACAGTGTCTGTCTTGTATCACTGAAGTCTGGTGCTCAGTCAGACAAGAGTTAAGTTGACTGCTTCTAAATGCTGTTATAAGTCAAAAAGGGGTACACTGGAAGTGAAAGTCTACACCTTCAAAGCAGGGAAAAAGGAAGCGTCATCTTACATGAGTAAGAAATCAGCTTGTGGAACTAATTCATTAACACTGGTGATCACTGTGGCTAAGGGCTTATTGGGATCAAAATCAAGGACTGCAAATCTTTTTAAAGGTGAAAACATCAGCAGTTGCATTAGCTTGAAGGGGTGAGGGAGGAAATCAGAGACGTTCGGAACTGTTTTACTTCAGGGGGATTACTTCCAGCAGAGCTGGGGTATCCATGCAACTGTAACCAGTAATCCCATAAGCACTGTTCTGCACTTCCTTCAGTCACATCCAAAACACTGTCTACTGTCAGAGGTGCAATACTGGATTAAACGTATCATCAATATGATACGAGATGGCAATTCCTATTTTCCCAAGCCCTGCCTTTGTAATTATGTTAATTAATTGCTCATTATGTAAAAATTGCAGGATCTCAAATGACTAAATCAATTCTAGGTTTCAGAAATAAAACACACCCCTTGTACTTTATAGGAAAGTGAAATGTTTCTCCTAGAATTCACTGCCTTTTCTCAGTTATAACTGCAAGTGTGAGATTCACATAGACCTTCAGGGTAAGAAGAAGAATGAAAATTAGGAGTTAGCTCTCTGTAGTTTGTCCTTGCAAAAATAGCCTTTTGAAAACTTTTTGGTCCTGCTTGTTCAGTTCAGTACAATTAGCTTGATGTAATAAAGTTTTTTAGTTGAATAGGTTTAGGCTGATGGGCCAGCTCTGACATTTTTCCCTCTTTTGTTCTCCTCTTATGATGTAATACAAGTTACTTGAAAAAGTAACCTAGCAGTACTTATTAAACCATTTTGTCATAGAGGGGACATTCACTTACCTTGAAAACCATTCTGAATTTCCTTGACTAAGATACCTCTATTTGAAATCCAGTATTTTTAAAATTTTTTTTTTAATCTTTTTAATGATTACAACGTACAACTGAACACAAAGACTGTGACCCTTTTAAAAGTACTTCACAGGCTAGCTTTATGACCTCATGGCTCATTTGAACACTGCAGTGAAAGAATTTGGATCCTTGTTAAGATTTTCCAGAATCTCTTTTTTTTTATATAAATCTGCAAAGTGCCTATGCTAGTCATTTTTGTGGTACATTTCTACTCTTTAAAGTGTAAACTATTAAAGTTACTCTTTAAAGTATACACTATTAAAGTACTTGGTTTTATTAGCCCATGTCACTAAGAAAATTTTATCAGGAAGTTCTTAATGGTTTCACTGATCATACATTAGTGTTACACTCCAAAGCAAGAAAATCTTTAATTCTACAATACTAATGTGTATGACGCTATCCTCTGTCTTCATAGCTAGTAATAGTAAATTTAAACATTCTAGACAAAATATTTGTACAGAGACTTTTTTTAAGTTGAACAAAATCATGCATTAGTTAGGTTAATATGGTAACAATATGCCTACAGGTTACAAATTCAAAGCAAGTTTCTTGTTCTATAATAAAAATAGCTTAATTATGAAGATGCACATTTCAAAACATTGGGTTTATATACTGATTGAGAAAAAATATCTTAATTCCAAATTATTTCTAACTCTAGTGGAGTCAAATGGCGACACAGATCACAGAAGACATATTAGCATATGCTTGACTTTGATGGAAAAAAAAAATAAAATCCATTACACCGGTCATGTTCAAAATGAGATTGAGAAACATATTTAAAAGTAAGCATAAATGTAATCTCACCTTCACATCAGGGATCAGACTGGATTTTCTTGGTCAATGCTGTAACCTTTTGAAGCATTTTTACACCAGTATTACAGGGACTTCTATAACTGTCAAATATTTATGATAACTTCTTCCATCATTAATTCCTGCATAGCAAGTCCTTTATTGATAGAGAAGCCTTTTACATGTAACTTTGTGAAACTTCTTTGTGTCCTTAACTTATGCTGATGGTATTTTTATGCTAACTGTTCCTGCTTGATTAGTCCCACGTACTATCAAAAATCTGGCAGCAAAGATGTAATAATGTCTGATGGTTAGCTTTCATACTCCAAATAGTTGCTTTGATTTTGATAGTAACAGTTTCAAACCCGCCAAATACCGCACTACTTGTAGGTTTCTTAGCTATAATCACCTACCTACTCTTCCACCAAACCTTATTGTCTCCTCTTTCCCACCTCTGCTTTCTCATCTTTGCTCCTCATACTTTGCATGACTCTCTCTTACAGGCATCTCACTCTCTCTGGAACTGTTGTCTGCTTGGAGCTGCAGTGACAAAACTCTTTATGGCAAACCATGCACATTTTGGCCGCTTCATTACTTGACAATGCACACATATTTCCCAGGGAAAACAGCATCACTCACACCTGTTTGGGCACATATTGCAGTCCACACTCGGGTTTGACATGCTCCTTCAGGAAATCACTAGCTATTTGTTTTCTCTGGCATGCTTCTAATGCTGGTTGAAAAACTTTCAACAAAAAGTGTTCTTGTGATACATCAAAGATGCATATTGTTAATATGTTACTGAAAAATCATTGTATTTGAACATAGGCTGATGGTTTTTGCTTTTTCAAACTAGTCACACAAAATGCTAAATACTTCTAGTTTAGCTGCTTTCTGTTTAAAAATGCTGCTCTGTTCTTTCTTGTTCCAAACAGCAATTGAACATCCTCTGAGAGGGTGTAACAGGATATACAATATCAACAGGAGCTCTACCCTTGAGAATCAAATGGGAATGCACTAAGCATGAATAGCAATTTTTTTCCAAAGCCCACCCTCCAAATTATTAATTGTATACATTGATTTAATTCTTTGATTTAAAGTCACGCTTCTTTCTGTAATGAGAATCATCTTCAGTTACAGTGCATAGCAAACACTGTGACCCATCCATGCTCATCAAATTTTCCTGTAGTGTTTTTCACACAGGCACAGGATGACTCGAGTCTATAGCTTCTAAAAACCTAATAGATGAGTCTAAGGTGCCTTTCTCCTGGCTATTTAAAAGTAAAGTGAATTTGTAACACTGGCATTATGCAATGGGACTTTTTTTTTTTTTTTACTCTCTCTCAGGAAGACAGTGTCACTGTGGAAAACTTACAGGGCCTAACTTCTTCATTATTCTAAGTTTTCCTCATTATAGCTGGGGAGTTTAAATTTAGTCATCACTCTAAAAAAAGAGAATTAAATTGTAATATTACTAAGCATAGACACTGCAGGTAAAGAACACATCTTTTGTTCTGCCATTGCAAAAAGTCCCTTTACAGTTCCCTGCTGGTTTTCAGAGTGTCACCATCTCTGTGCTTAGACAGCCACCTGTGCCAAGAAAAGCAATTTCACACAGAACTGGCCTTTTTGTGCCTGAGCCTTGGATGCCTTTTACTAAGTCTAATCTTCTAATTAGGCTCTGCATGACAATGAGGTAACTTTGGCAGGCTGTAACTGCTGCTTTTTGATGTTGTCTCTGATACATGCTTGCCTTGAACTCTCAGCTGTCAGAATCATTGGGCTTAACCAGGAAGGATAAATGTTTAAAAATGTATAGATACTGAATAGGGGAGTTAAACATTACTGAATAGGGGAGTTAAACATCACTGATGCTTTGTCATTTTGAGACAGTATCTCTGCAACACTATAAATGACTAGAGCTATGCATTCTACTGATAGTCCTATGTAAGCATCAAACATATATATTCACCTAACTTTTCTTGCTTAGCAAAGGCATTTCATTTTCAGTCATTCTCAGCTCCAGAAAATTACTTGAATTCTAAAAAAATTAAAACCTGATATCTTCATCAGATTCACTGAAGAAAATCATGTGATTTTCTTTTTCTCCTAATGACTTATGTTTTATGATCATACAGAGCCATGAAAGTTAACATGAGAAAACAGACATATTTCACAACTAAAGTATTGTCTTTCCTACTTCCTCATCCCCATTTACATTTATTGAAAGGAAAATTCAATTACCACAGATTTCACAAGTTTTTTTCTGGACTTTAGCCATTCTGAATATAACAAAATGCTGGCTTATGTAGGTACATGACTCAAAGCTGATCAAGATCTTTTTCAGATACATAAACTAGTTTAGTAAAACCCCCCAAATCTCTAAATGTTCAAGCTTTTGCAATTCTGACCACAACAGAATTGAAATAGGGAAAGAAGAGGAACAGAAAGGGGGAAAAGAAGGGGAAAAGAAGGGGAAGGGAAGGGAAGGGGAAGGGAAGGGGAAGGGGAAGGGAAGGGGAAGGGAAGGGAAGGGGAAGGGAAGGGAAGGGAAGGGGAAGGGAAGGGAAGGGGAAGGGGAAGGGGAAGGGGAAGGGAAGGGAAGGGGAAGGGGAAGGGGAAGGGGAAGGGGAAGGGGAAGGGAGGAAGGGAAGGGAAGGGAAGGGAAGGGAAGGGAAGGGAAGGGAAGGGAAGGGAAGGGAAGGGAAGGGAAGGGAAGGGAAGGGAAGGGAAGGGAAGGGAAGGGGAAGGGAAGGGGAAGGGAAGGGGAAGGGAAGGGGAAGGGAAGGGGAAGGGAAAGGGAAGGGAAGGGGAGGGAAGGGGAGGGAAGGGGAGGGAAGGGAAGGGGAGGGAAGGGGAGGGAAGGGGAGGGAAGGGAAGGGAAGGGAAGGGAAGGGAAGGGAAGGGAAGGGAAGGGAGGGAAGGGAAGGGAAGGGAAGGGAAGGGAAGGGAAAGGGAAGGGAAGGGGAGGGAAGGGAAGGGAAAAAAGAAAGCTTTCTTTGTTATTTTAACATAAGAAAGACAGGGAATTTAGGACCCATCCTGAAGTAATCAGGTGGAACTCACCTAATTCTCTCTCCCTCAATTATTTGTCAAAGGATTTAGCTTACACTATATAACAAAAATTAAATGGTTGCACACTTCCATGCAGCCATATATTACTATGTCTTAAAGAATTCTAAATACATTGTTACTCCATATAACATTTATACTTACATGAGGGTTCCCATTGGTTTCAAAATTGCCAATTATATTGAATGTCTTTAATTTCTGACACCTCAATCATAATAAACAGCTAATTAATGGGCTAAAAATAGGTGAAGTATAACTTCTTTAAGACCTATTAAGACTATTTTTGAACATGTCTTTTCAAACGTAGCTTAACGTCAGTTGTTCAAAAGATGTTCAGGCACTCATAGATTTTACATTAAGTATATTCATAAATTAGGCATTTAACTTTCCTAAAGCTTCAACGATAATAAGGAACTTGCTAAAGCTTGTTAGGAATCTAAAGAGATCTATTATTTTTGCATCTTTTGCAAATAGTCTTGCAAATTTTCTGTCATAGTTGGGTCAAGAAGAAGGAGTGATAGGAGTGAAGGATAGAGGAGAAAGGGAAGGGGGATTTTTTTTTTTCCTTTTAATTGTCAGTGAAGTGCAATTAAAGACTGAGTAAATGTGGCACTAGAATTCCTAAGTAGCATTAGCCTTTTAGGCTAAATTACCGCTTCCACAAGTTTTAAGCTATAATCCTACTCACTTAACCGTAACAATAAAATCTTCCTAAAAGAGCCTGTGTATGAGTCTTGATTTAATTTGGTGATTTTTGGCCTTTAGAATTGCTTGAGGATGTCGGGATGTTTCAGCCTGAATTTCAAGGGTTTTGTTTTTTTTTTTTCTTGTTTTGAACTTTTAGAAGATTTTACTTATGGAAGTTTGAAAGGGACCAAAGGCAGTCGAAGTGTAATTTTAGCATGTCGTATTAACTATATTGATTATGATAGAGATATAAGAAATGGACCCAGAACTGTCCTCTCATCTGTGAGTAATGAAATGGCTGTTTGTTCTCTTCAGGAACAGGCCATAGAGGATTCTTATTACAAGAGAAGACCCCTACCAACAAAGAGAGCTCAATATTGTAAGTCATACATCCAGACATTATTGTAGCCTACTTCAGGTCAAAAGTTCCTTGAGGATGATATGGATTGCTCGTTATTTTCAGATTGGGCATGTTAGAAAGAGAAGAAAGTGTTTACAGAAGACATCAACATGGGATTGGTTACGTTGACAATAAATCAATAACTCTTTCTCATATGAACCTTGTAGTAGGGTGAAAATGTCCATAATAATTCTTTTTTAGAAAATAGCAGGCAGATACACACAACTGGCCAGTTAGGTTGAAGTATGGCATAGAATGATTTTATCAGTGTTGGACTGGAAGACAAGATGTGTGATGAACAGTACAGGTGGGTGTTTTTTGACATGGGCCAAATGAACAGCACACAAAAAATAGGAGTCAGTACAGAAGAGAAAAGAGACAAAATATTAACATCCTGATTAAGAAATATTGTGATTTCTGTTCCTGCTGGTTTTACACCTACAAAACTCCAATGAGTTTCACTAACTTAGTGTAATGAGAAGTGAAATTTGAATCATTCATTCAGGTCTGAAATCTTTGGAGTGCACAGCCTGAAGTTAGTCATCTCCAAGCAGGACCTTACAGTGGGCATCTGTTACTGACCTCCAAACCACGATGATAAAGGTGTCAAAGTGATATTTGGGGTACTAAGTCAAGCTTCTTGTCAACAGAACCTGATTCTTATGGGTGACTTCAACTACCCAGTTGACATCTGCTGGAAAAAAAATACAGCAGCTTACATGACATCCATCAAGTTCCTGAAATGTGTAGGAGACTGTTTCCTTATACAAATGGTAGATGTGCCAACCAGGAATGAGGCACTGCTGGACTTGCTATTCACTAACCAAAAAAAACCTGCTTTGTAATATCTCGGTTAGTAACAACTTTGTGGAGTTTGGGATCCTGCTGAGTGTGCTGAAGGTTAGTACCAAGACAAGGGTTCTAGATTTCAGAAGAGCAAACTTCAGTTCACTCAGCTCAGCTGAGGTGGATTCCGTGGGATGCTTCCATGGAGGAGAATTGAGCTAGTGAGTGCTGGGAGTTCTTCAAGAACACTCTCTTGGAAGCATAAAACCAGTTTATCCCCCATAAAGGGAAATGGAAGTAAGTGAAGCAAGAGGCCCCCTTGGCTCAATCATGAGCTCCTGGGTCTGCTCAAAACCAAAAGAGAAGCATATCAGAGATGGAGAAGTGGAAGATTATCTAATGAGAACTGCAAGGGCATAGTCAGAGGGTGCAGAGATGCAGTTAGAAAAGCAAAAGCTCAGCTTGAATTGAAACTGGCCAGAGATGTCAAAAACCACAAGAAAGGGTTCTTCAGGTATGTAAACCACAAGCAGAAACAGAAGGAAAACATAGGCCCACTGTTAAACAGAAGAGATGAATCAGTCACCAACAATGCTGAAAAGGCAGAGCTTCTCAACACTTTCTGTACCTCTGTCTTTACCAACACTGTTGAGTCCCAGGCTTTGGGAATGAAAATCCAGGTTGATCCAAACATAGACCCACCATCAATGAAGGAAGAGCTAGTATCTGAGTTATTGCAGGAGCTTGATCCCTACAAATCAATGGGCCTTGACATGATCCGCCCAAGAGTGTTGAGAGAACTGGTTGATGCCATTGCAAGGCCTCCCTCCATAATCTTTGAGAAGTTGTGGAGATTGGGGAATGTCCCAGAGGACTGAAGGAAGGTGAGTGTTACCCCTGTCTACAAGAAGGGCTCAAGGGAGGATCCAGGAAATTATAGGCCCATCAGTCTTAGTTCAGTCCCCTGGAAAGTTATGGAGCGAATCCTCCTGGGGGCGATCACAAGTCAAATGAAGCACGTGATTGGCAAAAGCCAACATGGCTTTACTAAGGGCAGATTGTGCTTGACAAATCTGGTGGCCATCTATGATAAAGTGACCTGCTCAGTTGACATCGGGCAAGCAGTGGACATCGTCTACCTGGACTTCTCCAAGGCTTTTTGTATGCTTCCCATGACCTCCTCCTGCAGAAATGGATGCATTATGGCATAGATAAGTGGTCTGTGCAGTGGGTGGGGAACTGGCTGGCAGGCAGCATCCAAAGGGTGATGGTAAATAGCTCTTTTTTAAACCAGCAACCTGTCACAAGTGGGGTCCCCCAGGGATCGATATTGGGCCCAACATTATTCAATATCTTCATAAATGATCTGGATAACGGGATCAAGTGTAGACTGATGAAGTTCGCAGATGACACCAAACTGAGTGGGGAAGTGACACCAAATTGAGTGGGTAAGTAGACATTGCAGAAGGGAGAGCGACCCTGAAGGAAGATCTGGATAGGCTAGAAGAGTGGGCTAGCAAGAGCCTTATGAAGTTCAACACAGACAACTGTAAGGTCCTGCACCTCGGAAAACACAATCTAGGAGTGCAATACAGACTGGGATCCACCTGGCTGAAGAGCAACTCTGAGGAAAGGGACTTGGGGGTCCTGGTGGCCAGGAAGCTCAATATGAGTGAACAGTGTGCTGCTGCAGCCAAGAAGGCCAATAGGATGCTGGGTTGCATCAAAAAGGGCAACACCAGAAGAGATAAAGTCATTATCCCACTCTGTTCAGCGCTTGTCAGGCCACACCTGGAATACTGTGTTACAATTCTGGTTCCCGCTATACAAAAAAGACATGGACAGGCTGGAGGGGATCCAGAGAAGGGCCACCAAGAAGACCAAAGGACCGGGAAGCCTGCCATGTGGGGACAAGCTGAGAGAACTGGGTTTATTCAGCCCTGAGGAAAGGAGGCTCAGAGATGATCTCACCATCATGTACCCATATTTAAAGCGTGGCTACAACAAAGATGGAGACTCCCTTTTGTTGTGCAGGTTGAGATGGACAAGCACAACAATACACTTCCAAACGGTATAGCAATGATCTCTTTATTCCCCACGCTCCGCTCTCCAGCGCATTCCAGATACATATATATACTTAACAAGATAAGCATGTCTCTTCTTGATTGGTTCTTCATAGTTCTTTCCAAGTTGCTATTGGCTTAAGGAGGCAAGAGAAACTTCCTTTAAGGAGGCGCGAGAAACTTCCTTTAAGGCTGCATCCTGTGGTTTCTTGTTCTGTCTTTTTACATCCTGTTTTTTTATCCCTAACATTTTGCTGACATTCCATAATCATGTCAAGGGTACATAACAAGACTTTCAAGTTCAATTGCTTCATCTGTAGGCCTGCTACAGACTCCCACACCTTTTTTACAAAAAGTCACATGGAAAGACGAGGGGTAATGGGTACAAGTTAATCCTGAGAAGATTCCCATTGAACTTGAGAGGAAAAATTTTCACAATGAGGAGTCAACCATTAGAATAATCTCCCCAGGGGAGTGGTTGACTCTACCACACTGGACACTTTCAAAATGCAGCTGGAGGCAGGATGCTGGGCCATCTTGTTTAGACTGTGCTCTTGCCTAAGAAGGTTGAACCAGATGATCCTTGAGGTCTCTTTCAACCTGGTATTCTATGATTCTATTATGTTGGATTTCTAAGGTCTTGTCCTAATGACATCAGTACATTTGTGCAGATGTTTTAAGAAGGAAGATCTGGAGGCAAATCCTGCTTTAGGAAAGAAGTTTATTAAATAAATTGCTTTAGTATCATTCTCTGGAATGATAGACAGGATTTGAACTCCTCAGCAACTGCTCATTCACACTAAAACCAGAAAAGATTAAAGCCTCAAAAAAAAAAAAACACCAACCCAAACCCCAAACATTGTGGGAGGTGCTGGTTTAATGTATGTTAGCTTGGGTCTTTGCATCGTTTCTATGACACTGGCTACCCTCTCCTCCTGGTGCTTATCATATAGACCTACACTTCTCAAAAACTGTCTTTTTGAAACATATGCATATGCAAATGGATTTAAGACAGTACATAGCAATGCATCCTTGACATTCAACATACAGGCACAGCCACACACTAAATATGTTACTTTAGTCACCATTGTTCTTCAATAATATAACCCTAATTCAGTATCAGCTGCATTAGTCTGTGTTTGCATTAGTGTTAGGAAAAACAAATGTATCCAGCCTAGGGGATATATTGTGTTTTTCAAATCATAAGGCACCGTATTCCCTCCACCCCCTTTTTTGCATGCTCATATAAATACATAAAAGGATATTTTATTTTTCTTCATGTATGAGTAAAAGCTAAGGAACTTCTGAGATGTTAGTACCATGACCTTCTTCCATATTCAGAATGTGAATAAGTAGAGTATGATGATCTTTCATAAAGTTGGATGAGGAGTAAGAGAGACCTCTTGTTTGTAGGTATTGTCTTGTTCTTCTTATCTGGTCACAAATAATAATGCAACCAAAGAAAACACATTTCTACAACTCCACATCTTTTCCACTTAATTTTTTGTTAATGAAAGAATGTTGTAAAACTACCAAGGAATATTGAAGTTTTGCTAGATCATTTACATTCTTCAGTGGACTTAATGGGTACATATCTACAGGGATTGGAAAGAAGATCTTCCTGATTTTTAATGAGGAGCTGTATTGTCCTACTGAAGAAAGGTTTGTACTCCTGTAGATGGTAAAAATTTTCTCTAATTTTGAAACATCACTCTGTACAGAAGACATTTATATGCAAAATGATCTGATGCTGGGGGTGAAATTCAGCTTCCTATGTTAAGTATCTAGATCATGCTTGAAAAGTATTAGGCACCTTGGGACAAGACTGAACAAACTTGTGAGCTTGGTGGGCAGCTGCTTGCATCAGTAATGAAAGTTGCTGAGGATGAAACTGCCTTCAGCTGTTCTGTTTTGGCATCCTGGGCATCCCTGTGATGCAGGAAGCTCAGGACATTTCAAACTCATAAGCTCTCCCAATACAGCTTTTTCACATGTAAGTAGAACACGGTTTGCTCCTTCCTTTTGAACAGCAGTGAAGCTTTTCTGACAATGACACTGCCTACGAGACCATACTTTCACTGCCTAGGGTAGTTAAATGCTCAGATTCCCCACCATTCAGGAGACTATAGTAACTATAACCACTGCACATGACCAAGCAATAGCTCCAGTTGTTTGTCTTAGATGGCAGAAGAACTTGCCTGAGTGAAAATGAGAAAGAAAAAAAAAGTTTACTCTCTCACAGTTGACTTATAATAAATGGCCAAATTTAGTGGGAAGACTTATTTCACAAGTATTCTGAGGAAAGCACACACATGTCACAGGCTATCTGAGATTTTACAGTCAGAATATGTTGTATTATGGCACATTATGGCAAGATTTCCATAATGGTTAAGGGGATTTAAAATTATCCTATTGAACAAGAAAAATCTATTTAAAATCACTTGATCCCTTGAAAAAATGTCAGAATGCCGTTTGATACTAGTTTTGTCGTAGTTACTCATACTGTTCATTACATTGTCATTTAAGAACGTATTGTAAAACAAAAAGTTAGGACATATGACCAGAAATGTCTATAAAAGGACATGGTTACGTCGGAAAATCAGGAGAAATTTCATTGTTTAACTGTTTTATTGCCTCTTTTTCACAAAATAGCTCAAAATCTAATCAACTGCAAGGAAAGAACTTTTTTTTTCTTTTAATGACTGTCTTATTCACAATTCCAATAACTGCACTTGCCTGAGAAATAGTTGTGTTTGCCTTAGAGTTAATAAGTAGTCCTCACACATTCAACGAGTATAGGCATACCTCATTTATCGTATTTAAGGGAACCAGCTCTCCAAGCTTCAAAAAGCTACATATGTGCCCTCTAATATAAATATTTTTACAAGCAGAACAGTTTGCTGAGTTTTTCTTACATATCTGGAAAGCATTTTGTTGGCTTTGTCCTATGTTTATTATTGCTAAAGTGACAGTTAATTCCAATAATGTATTGTAAACTAAACTAAAAACTTCTGATATATCATATTTTTCTAACATAAAACATACTGCCACCTCCTTTTTACTGGTATTTCATTCTTCTCTTATTACTTTTATAACATGCCTCTCTTTCCCTGTCAAATATGATAGGAAGTAAAATACTGCAATGAGTAATTTAGAATATGTTAAGGCTTTGTTACAGTAAGGAGGTTACTGTGGACTAAGTTAAGGAATATTTTTAAAGTACAAAATATCTTCTGTGCTACAGGTATGTTTGTTAAAATTCATTTGTTTTAACCTAAAGCTGGCAAAGATTCTCTTAATTAAGCACAAAAATTTAACTTAACATTCAGTGTTATACTAAATAATTACAACCTGATTGCGTTTACTGAAACAAGTGTTTTTATTGTCTTTATGCTGATGTTTACTTAGTTCACAGAAGTATTTCACTGTAAGGCTTCTGTTACTTGTGAAATTCTAGTTTACTTTTATTTTAATTTTCATACTGTATTGTATGGCCCCTGTTATGGCAGCAAACCTGACAATAAATACTTCCATGAGCAAAGGTAGTTATGTGCTCCCTTTAGAAAGTTGACCTGCAAAGAGAAACCACCCTAAGCTTACATGATAAAGGGTATGAAAGGGTTGAAAAGGAGTATTTTGAGTCAGAAGGAAACACTATAACTCCTGGGTACTTTGTATTCAGTGTATTATCTAGAGCTAGTTTTGTCCTAATTTATTCATTTTCTTCTCTTCCTGACATTGATTGCTAAAACTGAGGAACTTCTAGAAACACACAGCTCTTTGTGAAACCTCATTGCCCAAACTCTGTTTTGCCAAGGCTCAGCCTGTGGACAGAAAATAAGGAGAAAAGCGACTTTTAAGGGAGCTCCTCACACTTCCACCGTTCTCTGGCACAGACTGCTGTTACGTTGGGATCTCTGCTAATTAGCAGTTTTCCTCCAAAGCACATGTGCTAGCTGTGGAGTATGGAAGTTCCTTCTTGCCTCTGCCTGCTTGAACTGAGACAGGGGCAAGACTTTTCCATGCTTGGGGAATGCTCTGTGGAACCACTTCAATGTCAGTGTGTTGCTAGAGAAGCTCAAAGTAGGGATCTTACAAGGAGATTGGATTTCTTTTCATTTGTATCAGCAAGAAACTGATGAGTAAAGGGATTAAGAGGTTCAGGATTCAGTGGATAGATGCATAGCTTATAATTCTACAGGGTCTGTAAAATTATATTTGTTCTTAGAGACCTGATAATTATCTCATTGTGAGAGGAACCTTCCACATCAGAAAGAGACAAGGAAGGTTGCTGGGGGCTTTTATAGAATCCTGGTACTTTGGTAGTTTTCACTTAACTGTAGGCATAAGCAACAAGAAAATTCATTATGGGTTTGTAATGATGTCCCTGCCCCGTGTCTTTTACATTCTGTTGGAAGTCTGTAAAATCACGTATTGATGTCAATGCTAAGAAGTTTTCCTTATTCTTCAGTACCTTGTCTTAGCAAACAAATTGCTCTTGCTATCTTTGATGTATATATATTTAAATAATAATTATCTGCAAATGTATTGCAGCATTTCTTCCCACTTCAGGGCTATTATTGGTGTAGTGATTTCAGTATAGCTGTCTGTTCACATCTTTGTAGCCATATCTCTCTCTTGCTCTCTCTTTTTGCACCGCAGATCTGCTTCAATCTTCCCAAAGTGAAAGGTCTTGTGTTCATATGAAAAGCACCAAAGAATACTTCATATGTTGTTTCAGTACTGTTTACATTATTTTCTTTGCCAAAATGAATTTGTTTACCTGTTTAAAATTAGTCCATGATCAGCTCAGAGGATCAGTTACTTCCTCTAGGTAATTTTCTGATGTTTTTCTTTTTGATAGAAATTGCTTTCTGTGGAAATTTTTCATAAGATCTGAACTGACCCTGCTTTTCAGCTGCCTTTTTCATGAGATGACAGAAATACTATCATGAAATTTAGTATTTGCAGAGAGACAAATGTAGGAGAAGGATGATGTTTAAAAGTAAACCTAATCTCATAAAGAAATAAATTTTTAATAGAAAGAGCTTTCTGACAGATCATTTCACATCTGATGTGGATTTTTTGCATGCTGCAGTACTGTGATTTGGGATAATACATGATCAGTCAGAGATTGTACTTGTAGTGTAAGTAGAGTTCCACTGGAGAAGACTAGCTGTGTTTTAAACACTTTAGTTACTAAGACATATACTTCTAATGCACTGTTTTATCTGTTATACAGAATGAGAAAGCAGGCAAATAATATTTCTTCCATTTATATTTCACAATATTAGTTCAATTTTAATACATTACATGTACATGTGTGTGGAACTTTTCACCTTTGTTTCTGGGGTCTATCTGCAGCTAAAAGTCTTAAATACTGTTTCAGAGCCTCCTTGAATAAGACTTGCAGTAAAGTCCCCTATAAAAGACCACAGGGCTACATTTCTGATACTGCAGTCCATGGACCACTGCGGATGTTAGAGTGCTTTATAATGTTGATTCCTTCTCTTTGAAGGAATTCTTGAAGCTCTTTGCATAGAAGAGAGTACATTTCCAGAAGTATCTGTGGAAAAAGTGGATTAAGTATGTCTGCCTTTTCCATGAGCCCTGCTTTTCCTACAGAAAGAAGGATAGTAATTGGTGGTCCTAATAAAAGAACATTGAAAATAATGGAAGAAGTTGCTAATACTTTACAGTTAATAGCTGTAGTAGTTACAGAGAACACAGTTTAGTGGAAGAAGTTGCTACTGCCCCCTGCTAAGATGTATTATTGTTTTGAAACAAAGCCCTTAGGTTCAGAAAGTCCAAGCTCATTGTTTGCCTAATGTCCTTTCTTTCATACTTGTTTAGGTACTTATAATCTTGCATTTTCACACTTCTGTGCTTGGTGTAATAGTGTGCTGTTACAGAATGGGATCTCTGAATGAGTTCAGATAAAGATTCTCTCTTGTCCTGTGTCCTGCCTTCAGCTGTGAAGGGGCAGTCCAAGATCAGGATTGTAGTTTTTCCTGGTAAAGTTGAATCGCCACTTTCTAAGTATGCTGATCTCTGGAATTTCCTTAAATACAGGAATCTTGGTTGCATCATTTGTGCAGAACTGTGTTTGGGGTCTTCTCTGACGTGGTTGTCAGAAACCCTGTCTCACAAATATGAGGTGCTCCTCACTCTTCCAACTTGTGTCCAAATCCTGCCTTGAAATTATGGCCTTATTTTACAGCGAAATTCTGTATCTATCTGATAGGGTAGATACTTCGCATGCAGGAAGGTGGTTTTACCAGGCTCAATCTCAACTGTAGCATTTGTGGATGAAGGGAATATTGCATTTCTGGGAGGTGCTGAAGGGAGATGTGAAATAGTACATGTAGTCAGGTATCTACAGAAGAGTAAAACGAGTACAAACATATATGATACTTCCTCCAAGTTCAACTATTCCTAGCTCAGTTTAGTAAGTCTTAATGGGTTAACAATCATTTCTAAGCATTTGTTCACTCTCCTTTTGAACACATGAACATTTTGCATCCTGAACATACTTCACCAAGGAGATGCGTGGATCTACTAGCCACTGGATGAAAATAAACTCCTTGCCTTTACCTATAAATAATGTAATTAGTTTGGGATTTTTTTATGGATTAGTGTCACAGTATTTTAAAAATGAGTTCTCTTGCTTACTGGGTGTCACTTATTATTTACTGATTTCAAGCTATACCTGAAAGTCATTATCTGTTAAAGCTGTCATTGTTGATATTGCCTCTATAGAATATGCTTACTTGCTAGTATACCAAATCAGTAACAGTGACACAGTACTGATTATGAAACTTTGGTAATGTGTTTCTTCTTCAGTACTCTATCTGATTTTTAAATCACAAAGTTTGAGTGACTGTCCACAGGATGCTTTTTTATATGTATGAGCTACTTTTCAGAATCATCTTCGTCATTTAGACAGATATGGTTTTTGTGATATCTTGACGATTTTCCAAACTGAGAATATCCTTTGCAATATAACTGCATGCTAATCTGTTATCCAAACCATGCCCAGCTTTCATCTGTATATCAATAAAGCAGGCAAATACAATATTAATGTTTATCGGCACAGAAGCTTTAAGTAATTTTACATTTAATGAGACCATTGTGTAAAGGTTAAAACTTGTATAAATCCTGCCATTTTAGGGAGATACATAAGTATGACTTTTTAAATTATCATACTGGGATCTAAAATACACTTTCTGTTTTGCTTTTCTTTATCCGTATTTTATTTGTCTGTGAAGGATAGATAGGAATGGCTTTTGTAACTAAGAAGGGATTTCCGTTGTATTTCTGTAGCAATTTGCCCCCTGTGGGACAACGTGTTTTAATCTCACTATGGGTCCTCCTCCTGAACCAAAGCCCTCAATGTAAATTATACACTTTCTTGAACTCTTAATCCACTCTCACCCATTGTTCTCTTTTGCCTGGAAAGACTGGCTGGGAAAAAAATGCTGCATGGTCCTTTGCTGAAGCTGCCTTTTTTACAGCAGTCAGGATCTGATTCTGGTCTCACTTTGAGCATTGCTAGTTAGCAGCTTTGCTCAAACAACTGTAAATGAGAACATCTGTGATTTCTTTTTACAGGACAGGTTTTTTGGTTTACCTTTTCCTTTTTTGCTATTCCTTTTTACAAATTGTAGTAATGCTAGTGTATTTTATTTAAGATTTCTTTGTTGTTACATGCCAAAAGAAGCAGTTACTGCTTTTTTTACTGATTATTGGCTGCAGCATAAGCTGTGCTTACTGCCTTGCTTAATTAAGTAGAGGGGGGAATGTGTGTATGTGCAAATGGAGGGGAAAGAGAAAGGCAGAAACCAAAGATATAGGAGCGAGGAAGCAATTGCATCTCAAAATGTCCCTTACAGTGAATATTTTCATAATTTTCCTGAAGACCTTTCTTCTACAACTATTTAAATGGATGTTGTATCAATAAGATTTAGAAGTTCACAAGCAACCTTTTCGTTGTTAACTAAATGCAGATTTTTTTGTAAATGCTGACATAAATATTAATGAAATATTGTGTTCAATTCCTGTGTAATTACCATTCATAATTGTTTTTAACTAGAATCAATGAAGGCAAATGAGTAGCTCAGTTGTAAATTTAGATCTTCTAGTCAGACTGTCAGTTGGCCCACAAACTCTTCCAACACCAAATAACTGGGGTAACATTGAATGTGAAACCCAGTGATATTCTCATGACTTTTAATTTGTTTCTCTCCATTGCAGACAAGGAAGGATTTGGAAAGTACCTTGAAGAGGCAGGGTATATAACTATCAATACCCCTGCTCTTATAAATTCAGAGGATGTGCCTATACTACGCAGGATTGGTGGAGGGGAACACTTACCTTGTGGATGTCTCCTTTGAGGACCATGATTTGTGTCAGGTCTCACAGTTAAAACGTATAAAGCATAACAACACTTGTATTAAGCTGGAACCCCTTTTCCTTCCAAATATATTTCATGATAATTAGGGACTTATCTCATTATTTCTGAGACCTGCAATAGAATCATTATAACATGGATTCCTGTTAAACTCTCTGTTGAATTAACCCTCCTGTTCTGAAGAGTATGAAACATTGTTTTCATATTGCTGTCCATCCTTCTCACAGGCCACATGTGTGAAGTGTGAGGGCTACATTGCTCTCTTTGGAATGAAGCAGAACAAGAAACCAAGTCTGTCCTTCCCGACTACCTCACCTCCTTTGCTTTCTCCATTCACTTTCTCTCCTGTGCTGCAAGACCAGGAGCACTTCATGAACAGAGTAACGATAATAATAATATCCTTGTTTACAGCTAGTTTGAGCAGTTGTGTATCTTTATCTGAGGCTGTAAGATGGTCACTGTATTCTTCCAAAGTTTCTCTTCAACAATTTTAGTATAGGAGTAGGAAGTTCTATATACAGACAGCAATGTGATACTGCGTTTTTGTGAGTTTATCCCACCTTATGGTAATCTTACTAGGATTTTGTTTGGTTTTCCCTTGTAACCTCCGTTTAGAAGACTACTGTGCTACTTCTTTTATATTTTTGATAAAAAATCCATAGTAGTTAGACCTTTCTCTTATGCTTCTGTAGTCTTTCAGCTTAAATATCTTTGCTCCTCATCCTGACTTTTTTGCTATAGTCTTATACAAGTCCACTGTGCCATCTGAATGTCTCCCTCCATAGGACCCCCCATACACGTGTTCCCAGAGCCAAGCTTTGCCTGCCTTATTAATTTCAACTTACACCTATTTATGGTAGTTCACTTTTTTTTTTGTAGGTTTTTTTTTTTTTTTTTTTTTTTTACACAATGGCTAGTATATTTCAAGCAGGGACATCATCTATATCTATTATTTAAAATATTTCATAACTTAATTTATCCATTTCCATTGTAATGGGTAACCCATAAGTGACAAAAATTTTGCATATCATGTCTAACTTCTTGGGTTTTCTCCATATAATTTTACAATTCTATGCCCCAGAACTAAAGTCATAAAAGTTTAGTTGCTTCAGTAATATTTGGAAGCGCTTTTACATTAATCTAACTTTGGTTTTAATATTGCAAAGCTTATCTCATTGAAGAGAATGTTATCTTCTGACAGTTAACAATTGTCTATAAATTCTAACAGTTGCTGTGCTCTGTTAGGCTCATACCATGAATTAAAAATCATTGCCATTAATGCACTTTTAATTGCAATACCTTATGAAACGAGACAGGATATTAAATATGAATCACGACAAATGTTTTCTGTAAGTATTCTTTATCAAGAAAGAGGCCTTTTTTTCATTGTTTAAATTTCATTTTATGCCTTGAGATGACAAGAAAATCAGGTCATTCATTCTATGCTGCTCTGGTGAGAATGAATGAATACAATTGCACAATTTCATAGCAGCAGTAGAGAAATACTGTAGAGAACTTTTCTTCCAGCTACAGTTGGAAGAAAAAAAATAAATCTGGTTCCTGCTACTTGGAAGTAAATAACTGGAGTTGCCCAAGATATTTACTTTTTAACTCTTTTTTTCAAAGTTTTGAAATAGAGCTTATATAGGAAAACTTAAAAAGGACTTAATGCTTGGGTGTAAATATTTTTTGTTTTCAATTGATGTACTTTGCATAAAGTAACTGAGCACTAGAAATCAGTGATGTGAAGTCTGTCAGTGATGTGAAGAAACCCTTGGGAAGTGACTGAGGGTAGTGGTCAGTCACTAAGGGTAGTGGTCAATGGCTCGATGTCCGAATGGAGACTGGTGACAAGTGGTGTCCCTCACGGTGTTTTCTTCAGTGACCTAGACAGCAAGATTGAGTGCACCCTCAGCAAGTTTGCAGATGACACCAAGCTGAGTCGTGTGGTTGACACACCAGAAGGATGGGATGTCATCCAAAGAGACCTGGACAGGCTGGAGAGGTGGGCCTGTGTGAACTTCATGAGGTTCAACAAGGCCAAGTGCAAGGTCCTGCACCTGGGTCGGGGTAACCCCTGGTATCAATACAGGCTGGGAGAAGAAAGGATTGAGAGCAGCCCTGCCGAGAGGGACTTGGGGGTACTGATGGATGAAAAGCTGGACATGTGCTGGCAATGTGCGCTGGCAGCCCAGAAGGCCAACCGTATTGTGGGCTGCATCAGGAGAAGCGTGGCCAGCAGGTCGAGGGAGGTGATTCTGCCCCTCTACTCTGCTCTGGTGAGACCTCACCTGGAGTCCTGAGTCCAGCTCTGGAGCCCTCAGCACAAGAAGGACATGGAGCGGGTTGGAGCGGGGCCAGAGGAGGGCTACTAAAATGATCCGAGAGCTGGAGCACCTCTCTTATGAGGACAGGCTGAGAGACTTGGGCTTGTTCAGCCTGGAGAAAAGAAGGCTGCTGATTGCGGCCTTTCAGTAGTTAAAGGGAGCCTGTAGGCAAGATGGGGAAAATCTTTTTAGTAGGGACAGCTGTGACAGGACAAGGGGTAATGGTTTTAAACTAAAACAGGGTAGGTTTAGACTGGATATAAGGAAGAAATTCTTTACAATGAGGGTGGTGAAACACTGGAAGGGGTTGCCCAGAGAGGTGGTGGAGGCCCCATCCCTGGAAGCTTTCAAGGCCAGGTTGGATGGGGCTCTGAGCAACCTGATCTAGTTAGCGGTGTCCCTGCTCACTGCGGCGGAGTTGGACTAGATGACCTCTAGGGGTCCCTTCCAACCGAAAACATTCTATGATTCTATGACTATTTTTCTCTCTTTTTTGGGTCACTGTAAGTATCAAGAGAGATGCTTGATGATGTTTCCTTTTACTCATCATTTCTCTGTCTTTTTTTTGGTTGACATTTTCATTCAATGATTTTACCGAGATAAATATGGCTTTTCAGTTCAGAGAAATATTTTCCTATAATATTGTTATAGAAATTCTCAGCAGGTTTTCAGTGAAAATCTAGACTTTTTTTTTTTTTCTGAAGACTTTCTATTAGCTCTTTTTTTCAATTCCTCACCTCTGTTCTCCAATAATGGAAAAAATTTGGAGGGAAGGCAGCCCATCTACAGTGCTAGTCTAAATTTGATGAGAGGAAGAGAGAGTTATACAGCTATTTCTCTGAAATTTCTCTTTCCCTGTATCACAGATAAGTCTGTATCTGCATTGTCATAATTCATACATAGCCAGCTAAATGTAAGCTTCAAAAATTCGGTGGTCTTTATTGAGAGTCATGGTTAGAAAGCTAAACATAAACAAAATAGTGAAAGATAAAGGTAACTCTGAAAATGAGGAACTGGGAAACTATAGACCTGTCTTCCTAATTCCAGTTCCTAGAATGATGCTGGAACTTATTGGCTAATACCTACAAATAAATACCTACAATGAAATTCATCTAATAAGGGTGAGAAAATGAAGAGTGACAGATAACATGGTGCTGCAAAGAGCATGTTACATGAGATGAGTCTGATTTCTTTCTGTGACAAGGTAACATGCTTTGTGGATAGGGTAGAAGCAGTAGATGAGATATCTTGACTTGTGTCAGGGTTTTAACAGATTCAGACTTCACATTCTGACAGATGACCTTGGAGAGCACAGTGCAGAATACATTATGGATAACACTGGCTAGAAACCTGTTTGCAGAGATTAATTATCAGTGTTTCATAATCAAAACAGAAGTGTGTAGTGAGTACTGATATTCAATATTTTTCATTAGTACTCAGAAAGATGAAATACAAACCATTTATTAAATTCACTGATCAAGCTACACTGGGAGACCATACAAGCCCAGGCAAAGTTTCAGGCTCCAGCCATTACCAAATTACAAAGTGTTGGTTACTTAAGTGAACATGGACATAGGATGGGGAACAAGTTGGTAATAGCCGTTTCACAGAGGATATCTGAGGGATTTAAACAAAACGTAATGTCAGCCTGGATCAGAGGTGATATACTGTTGCAGAAGAGCTGGTTGCATTTAGGGATTTGTAGGGTTGAATACTGCCTCTAAGACATAGTAAGATATTTTTTCATCTTTTTCTAATGCTGTGGTTTAAGCTAAAGCGCTGCATGAAGTTTTGGGCTTTGCAATTTAAGAAGGATGCTAAATAATTGCAGGAGATCCAGAGAAAATACTGAAAGTTAAACACTGAGCTTACTTAAGTCTGGTGATGACAGAACAATTGTCAAATATATCATGGATGGCTGCAAAAAAGCAGACCATTCTAATTTGGGATCTCAGTTGTAAAATTGCAAGTACCTTTCTACCAGCTCACATGGATGATGCAAGAAATAAAGTACTAAACAGCAGTTAAACCTTTATATAGCTTATTCACTGAGCAGGAAGAACGACATTGCTTAAACATGAGTTATTTCAGAGCTAAGCAGCTTTTTGGTTTGGAAGAAAGATAGGTATTGCTAATATAAATATCATTAAATGGTATGAGTATTTTTTATATTTTCACAGAAGAAAAAGGGAACTAGGAATGATATATTTTCTCTCATTTTAGTCAATGGGAGCTTTATTCTGACTTACTTTTACTTTGGGACCAATTATAAGAGAGCATTGACCACATTTGTTCCCACAGAAATACAGTGCATTTTTACAGATGTTTAGAGAGCTGTTAATTCTGTGAAGTTTTGATTTATAACCATTTTCTAGCAAGAAAAAATATATTCCAGCCACTCTGAATGACAAGCATCCTAATCTATGTGCATGAAATAATGCTGTGTGAAGGAAACAATCATCCTCAGTTCGAATGAAATGTGTATGTCTGGCCCTTTGGGTCACATAGTACAGACTGAAAATATAAACAGCAGTTGAAAGTTGTGGTTACATATAAGGATGAAAGATCTGTCTAAAAATTAACACTATTTTTTTTGCCATTGCCACTGTTTACTTAAGAGACAGAACCCTGTTGTTTCCAATAGTCTGTTCCAGGTTCCCTCATGGCTTTGTGATCCAGTTTGAGACCTACTCCACCAATCTTTGGATAAAGAAGGGCAAGCGAGTGGTAGGGAGAAGACTTCCATGATTTTCCTCCTTTTTGTGCGAAAATTGCAGCCGAACTCAGATTCCAATCTGCTGCAGGTTTGGTGAGTAAAAAGGAAAATCTTTTTCTGCAAAAACTTTCAGAAATATGTACCTGTTGTTGAAGTTTCACTTTGATGGTATTTTTCCTGCCAGCTATCTAGATGATATCTGGGTTTGTGATAAGAACATGAGCCTATTATAAATAAATAGATATTCAGACAGACATACTGTGAAATGAAACATTTATTTTGATTTTTGCTTGGTTTTGGACATGGCTTATGTTCTATTCATTTATGAAATGAGTCAATAGAGGCATCCTCATTACCATACCAACTACTCTCTGATGCTTTCTTGATTATATCATTTTAGACCTTACTAAAATAATACACAGAAGCTTTTCTGTTTATTCAGGTCATACCATGTTCTCAGATGAAGCAGGCTTTTTCTTTGTTCAGTTTGGAATTTTTTGGTGTTGGGGTTTTTTTTCCCCCTTCTTGTATTCATACTAGACTAACGTATGAAATTATACAGAAATGGAAAAAAAACCCAAAAAACATTGTCCAAAGAGAAATAATCCATTCAGTGATTTTGATATAAGTTAAAATATAAAAGTCTTAATAAGCAGAATAGAATTTTTTTATGTTTAGTCCTGAATTGGCCTTTTTTGGGGAAAAAAAAAAATCTGGAAAAATTGTATTTTCTATCAATGTGTTTTAAAAAAAAGGAAACATACACAGTTACAATCGATTAAGGCATGTCATTTTGATAAGTTACTGTTTAAAATTCTGTATGCTTCCCAATCTGACACATTCTATTTCAATTCTAATTAAAAACAATGAATTAGTCAGAATGTATGTACAGGGCATGGACGAAAAGAATTCTGAATGAACAGTAAATATGTTTCTTCATGATGATTTGGTGGATTAAAAACTGGACATGAGACAGCAATGTGCACTTGCAGCCCAGAAAGCTGTTTGTACCCTGGGCTGCATCACAAGCGGCGTGGCCAGCAGGGCAAGAAAGGTGATTTTGCGATGCACAACACAATTGCTTACCACCTGCTGACCAATGCCCAGCCCGTCCTAAGCAGTGGTTGCTCTACCCCAGCAAACTCCCCCTGAGCATGGTGCCATATGGTCTGGAATAACCCTTTGGCCAGTTGGGGTCAGCTGTCCTGGCTGTGCCCCCTCCCAGATTCTTGTGCCCCTGGCAGAACGTAGGAAGCTGAAAAGTCCTTGACTGGTGTAAGCACTGCTGAGCAACAACTAAATCATCAGTGTGTTATCAACATTCTTCTCATACTTAATCCAAAACACAGCACTATGCCAGCTACCAGGAAGAAAACTAACTCTGTCCCAGCTGAAACCAGGACACATTGGAACAGGTTTCCCAGAGAGGTTGTAGATGCCCCATCCCTGGAAACATTCAAGGTCAGATTGGACTGGGATCTGAGCAACCTCATCTAGTTGAAGATGTCCCTGTTCATTGCAGTAGGGTTGGATTAGACGACCTTTAAAGGTCCTTTCCATCCCAACCATTCTATGATTCTATGATGATTAATTTCACTTATATCAAAAATTCCCTCAAGTGTCACACCTGGTTTGGGGGGGAGGACATTGTATTTCCTGCTACATAATAACTGGTCAAGAACTCTCATGTATTGAAAGAGAATAATGAGAATGCCTCTTCAACCCTATATTCAGAGTCATTACTGAGGTTTGGAAAAACTGAAGTTTCCTGTTATCAGCCTGTGAGCACCTTGTTTTGCTTGGTCTGAGGACTTCATTTGGAAACTTCTGTTCTAAGAATAATCTCCTTGTTTCTGACTTCTTTAATGTTTGTACAAGTGTACTGCAGTGTTAAACTAATATTCCTCTAAAGACTTTTATTTGTAGACGTTACTGTGACTGTGTTAAAAATTGTCCTGACTCTCAGTCTATATAGACTGACAGGTATGTATTTGTGTTCAGATTATATAGATCTTGAATTTCTAGCAACAGTTTACAGAAATTCAATGGATAATTTAACAAAGTTTTGAAAACCCTGGAAGAACAGTGTCCTCCAGGCTAAAAGAGAAAATCATGCACGCAGATTTGCTGTTATTTAAACTAGGGTTAGCAAGAGAAAGCCTGTGAGCAGCAAGGAGTTCTACCAACTCATCAGTATTGATGAATTCTGGAAATTAAATTGCTGTGAGAGAAAACACAAATACATCACAGAATCATAGACTATTGTAGGTTGGAAGGAACCTCTGGCAGTCACCTAATACAATCCTACACTCCAATTACTTATTTCAGTTTAGCCACAATTGCTCAGGTTCTTGTACATTGAGGTTTGGATGTCTCCATAGATGGATATTTCACCATGTCTTTGGACAATCACTTCCACTGTTCAACTACCTTCACTGTGGGAAAGAACTTACACTACCTTCCCAGAAGTGGTGGACCTTTATTGTAGACACCTATTGCAACTTGTCCTTCCACAGCACACCTCCAAGTAGAGAATGTCTGTCTTCTCCTGTTACATCTGTTCATTTTAGACAGCAAAATCAATCTCCCTGTCCCCCTCTCTGAAGGCTGAAGAAGCCCAGCTCTCCCAGCTTCTCCTTGTATGTCTTAAGCTCCAACCCCCAGCCATCTTGGTAGTTTTCCGATGGACTCACTCCAGCATGTCAATATATTTCTTGTGATGAAGAGCTTGGGCACACTGATGAACACATTACTCCAGGTGTCATGTCACAAGCACTAAACAGAGATGACGAATCAGTGTCATTGACCTCCTGCATATGTTCTATTTAACTTAATGTAGTATCCACTTGGCTTTCTCAGCTGCAGTGGCACACTGCTGATACATAGAATCATAGAATCGTCTAGGTTGGAAAAGACCTTTAAGATCATCACGTCCAACCGTTAACCTAGCACTGCCATCCCACCGCTAAACCATGTTCCTAAGCACCTTGTCTGCCCATCTTTTAAATACCTCCAGGGATGGGGACTCGACCACCTCCCTGGGCAGCCCATTCCAGAGCCTGACAACCCTTTCTGTGAAGAAATTTTTCCTAATGTCTAGCCTAAACCTGCCCTGGCACAGCTTCAGACCACTTGCCCTCATCCTATCATTCGTTAACAGGAGAAGAGGCCGACCCCCACCCCTCTACAGCCTCCTTTCAAGTAGTTGTAGAGGGCGATAAGGTCTCTCCTCGAGACCTGGTCAACTGTTCATCCAGCAGGACACTGGGTCCTTTTCTTCAAAGCTGCTTTCTAATCAGCTGACCCTCACCCTGTAGTGGAGTGTAGAGATATTCTGTCCCAGTCATGAAAATGGATATTTTGCCTCTGTCGAGGTTCATGTCAGCCTGTTTTTTCAGCCTCTTAGGTCCTTTAGAACAGAGTCCCTTATAGTAAAGTACACTCTGACATTGCCCAAGGTCCAAGTAAATCTTTAAGCAACATTGGCCCTATTACCAACTGTGAGGGACACCATTAGTAAATAGAAATTGTCATACTCTTCACCAGCCTTTAGTTCTGGTGATCCAGCCAATTTTCCAGCCATCATACCATCCACTTATTTGTTCTGTATCTCCCAATTTCAGAATCATAGAATAGTTTGGGTTGGGAAGGACCTTTAAAGGCCACCTGCTTCAACACCCCTGCAATGAGAATGGACATCTTCAACTCGGGATCTTCAAGATCAGGTTGCTCAGAGCCCCGTTCCACCTGACCTTGAATGTTTCCAGGGATGGGCAACCTGTTCCAGTGTTTCACCACCTTCATTGTAAAAAGATTCTTTCTTATAACTAGTGTAAATCTACCCTCTTTCAGTTTCAAAAAACAGGCCAAAAAAACTTACTAAAAAGTCTGTCCCCTTCTTTTTTATAAGCCCCATTTAAGTACTGAAAGGCTGTAATAAGGCCTCCCTGGAGCCTTCTCTTCTCCAGGCTGAACAACCCCAATTCTCTCAGCCTTTCCTCGCAGGAGAGGTGTTCCATCCCTCAGATCATTTTTGTGGCCCTCCTCTGAACCTGTTCAGACACTTCCAAGTCCTTGTGCTGAGGGCTCCAGAGCTGTACGCAGTGCTCCAAGTGAGGTCTCACCAGATTGGAGTAGAGGGGCAGAATCACCTCCCTCGACCTGCTGGCCATGCTTCTTTAGATACAAACAGCTTTCTAGGCTGCAAGTGCACATTGTCAGCTCATGTCCAGCTTTTCATCCACCAGTACCCCAAGTCCTCTGATTCTGTCATCCCCTAGCCTGGATTGATACCGGTGGCTGCCCTTACCCAGGTGCAGGACCCTGCACTGGGCCTTGTTGAACCTCATGAGGTTCACATGGGTCCACTTCTCGAGTTTGTCCAGGTCCCTCTAGATGGCATCCCATCTTTCAGGCATGTCAACCACACCAGTTAGCTTGGTGTCATCTGCAAACCTGCTGAGGGTGCACTCAATCCCACTGTCCATGTCACTGATGAAGATATTAGATAGTACTCATCCCAGACAATGAGGCTGGAAAGGTACCCACGGAAATGACTCACAACATTCCAAGGCCAATCTCTACTATTTTTTTTAATACAATGGCAGCTGGAAGAGGATCCCAATGACTGGAAAGCACAAACATACCACTTGTCTTCAAGAAAGAGGAGCTGTGGAACTACTGACCAGTCAGCTTCACCTTAGTGCCTGGGATGACCATTGACCAAGTCCTCCTGGAAGAAATATCTAGGCTTTTTAAGGACAAGGCAGTGGTACCTAACAGCCAGCATGGATTTATAAAGAGGAAATTGTACCTGAGGAAGATGATGTCATTCCATGATGAGACAACTTGTTCAGTGGGTAAGGGGAAAGCAGTGGATGTTGCTTAACTTGACTTTAACAACACACAGAGAATGGTTTCCACAGCACTCCAATAGCCCTTGAAGCAGGGACAGGGATCCTGCAAAGAGTTTAGGGGTGTTGCCCAGTTGTGTAGAGATGGGGTGAGGAAGGCAAAGGCACAGCTGGAGCTGAACTTTGCAAGAAGAAGCACCGGGGGATGTCCAGGGATGGTGTCCAGTGATGCTTGAGCTGGTGTCTGTGGGCAGCTGCACAGCACAAACCCCAGGACTTTCTGCCCAGCCTCTCCTGTGCCAGTAGTGACATCCCTGAGGGGAAGGGCAGTCAGTACCTTGAGACTATAGTGCTGGGGGCAGCGAGTGAGTTGGGGGCATCATCAGATAAGGTACAAGCTCAGTTCTCATCAGTGCTTAAATAGATGCCAGCATCCAGATCAACTCCAGGCTGAGCTGTCCTCAGTCTCATCCTTGACACTACCATAGAACTTGCCACTGGGCTCTAGGGCCTTGGACAACTGAGGGCAGTCTTCACCAAGAGAAACTGGAGTAAAATCACAAATTATTTTAGCATTTGCTATATGTTTGGTCACAAGGTCTCCCACCCCACTAAGCAGCATTCTCCATTTTCCTCAGCCTTTCTTTTACTGTTAGTGTACTTATAGAAGTCCTTCTCATTGCCCGTCACATTCCTCACTAGTTTTGGCTCCAGTTGTTCTTTGGCTTTCCTAACTCCAACCCTGCAAACTCAAGTAATATTTATGCATTCCCTGGGGTAGCTCATCATTGTTTGCACATCTGTGTAAATCTTTTCACAGTACAGTTCATCCATGCCACCTCCTGCCATAAGTGCTCAACTTTCTGTATGTGTGGTTTGAGGAGCCTGTCTGTGAAGATGTTGTGCTACTCTGTGCCATTTTGCCAGCAAGGGCAATCTTCCATGAGAAACTGCCAGCTATGTTCCTCAACAAGAAGAAATCTTCTCTCCTGGAATCCTGGACTGGGATTTTGCTTTTTGCCTTGCTCATTTCCCACAGAATCTTAAACTCTGCAATCTCATGGTCACTGCTGCCAAGGCTACCCTATTCAGTCACATCCTGAACCACTTCTTTCTTTGTGAAGCAGCAAGCCAGCTGGCTCTTTGATCATTTATGACAAGAAGCTATCTTCAACACATCCACAAACTTCCTGGACTGCTTGCAGTTAGCCTTATGCCCTTCCAGGAGATTTCAAGTGGTCAAAATTCCAGTAGTTACCAGGCAGGACATATGATCATGAGGTTTATTCCAGATGTCTAGAGAATGCTTCATTCCTCTCTCTTTGAGATAAAGTGGCCTGTAACAGACACTTGTCTTGTAATACTTTTTCCATAAGGTCTTGACTGACTTGTCACCCTTTTCAAGGCAAAGCTTCATTAATCCAAGTCCTTCCTTTTCTTCCTGGCCTTTCTCATCTGAAAAGACACTGTACATCACTGGAAGAACTCCAGTCATGTGAGCAATCCCAATGAATCACTTCAATTCCAAAGAAACTATATCTATACGAATGCAAAAGCAAACTGATTTTTCCAGTTTGTTTTCTGTGCTGTGTGAGTTTGTGCACAAGCACTTGAGGTGAACTCCCAGTGATACCACTTTCACAAAGAAGTGCAAGAGCTTTCTCAGTCTGGACACTTCCTCAGTGTCCCCAGTGCCTCCACTTCTCCTCTGGCTTGGGCTGCTGTCTCCTGAGAAACCAATTTAAAGGCCTCACCATGCCAGCAAAGCTGTTCTTGCCCTGCTTAGACATGTGGATCAAAGGACTTTTTTTTTTTTTTTGTCCTGCTATTTACCTAACAGTTGAAAATACATGGCATTAATTATTTCAGTAGTTCAAATTAACTAGTCTGAAATAACTACCATGCTGTTGACTAATTTTATGCCATCTGAAGCCTTTAAACACAAATGAATGCATTAAATCAAAACTGGGTAACACATATGCTGTTGAACTCGATGTAGAAAACGGTGGCTAAAGTTCTATAATCTGATGAAAAACCCAAATGGCTAAGAGATCCCTCCTGACCTCTACAAACTTTCTTGCTAGGACTGTATAGAAACATTGGTGCTCTCATGTACCTGAGAAATTTGACATGGTGTTAAACTTGTGTGTTTTCTGTATACTTGTAACACATCCATAGCCTGTATTCCATTAAAATGGCTTGAATTCTTTTCGGTCATTGTGGTACTGAAATCTTTATTTGAAGGGTGAAAGGCACTAAATGAAACAAATGAACAAGAAAAAATACACCTGTGGAAACTGACAAAATATTTTTCTATTATTTCTACAGGCCTTTAAAGTGTACTTTTTAGAGCATCTATATTTTAAAACTCACATGTTCAGGCAGAATTACTGATCATTTGACCTGTTGCAGAAAGATTTTTCTAGCCACCAAATATTGTGCTTAATTTTTTTTTTTTCAGAAAGATCTAAATTTGGGTTTAATATAATACTTTGTGTCTTCCTGGAAAAAGTAAGGAAAACAAATATAACCTTTTTTAGTAATTCTTGATAGCATGAATCATGTTCTGTAACAAGCAGAAGTTAGAATGCATAGTTCTTAAAACATGACTAAGTGAAGAATAAAAGGACTCTAAATATTCTAAGAAAATTAGTTTGAATTACTCTGAGACTGCAACTAAGTGTAAATTTATTATGAAACTGGGTAGTACATTGCTCTGGGGTCAATGTTAACTTATAACATGAAAGGCTAGGGCTTTTTTCAAGATTTCTTACTCAAACCAAAACTATTTACTTATTTCAGAGTCTTTGATTCAGGACACTGGGAAGTGAAAACAGTTTTAATACAGTACCTACTACAGGTTTCAGATTGCACAAGAATATTCAGGTGATTTCAAAGGGAACTGCAAACACAAATGTGGTAAACTGAGTCCCTCAAATATCTGTTTCTCTTTTTCAGCACATCCAGTTTATATCCATATGCCTATGTATATATATGTTCAAAAAATAAGAGGGTGAGGGATGCATTTTTTATTACAAGATATCTTCCACTCATTTTATTTTTTTTTACTACTTTTCTAGACTGCTTCTTGAAAATGACATATCTTCTTTTTTTCAAAACTTTGATTAGTATTTTCAATGAAAATTATTTCAAACCTATTCCTATAGCTAGTGAAACTGAAGTTAGAATTATAAGTCAGAGAACTGTGAAAGAGAAATTGTGGCTATTGAAAGGAAATCCATCTTAAGGAGATATTTGTAACATATAAGCACTTGCAAACTTCTGCTACAGTACACCTTGGAAAGGCTTACAGATACAGAAGAAGATGTTCTGTAGCTGAGCCAAGGCCATTTACAGCAGGAATGATAACAAATATCACAGTCTATCTTTTCTAAAAGTCATTCCTCTCTAGACTAATATTGCCATAGGTTAGAACACATTAATACAGTAGTTCATGACTGCATAATCCAGTGAGTAATCCTGAGGACATACTTTAATGGCATCCTTAGTTTTATGAGTACTTGCACTGTACTACAACTATTAAAAATGTCTGATGAAATTGTATTTTAATGTGAATAATGGACAGTATCCCAGGAAGATGTAGTAGGAGAGAATGCACAAGTGCAAACTCTGTGTGTATGAAAAATAATTCTTTAGAGTGGAAAACCAGAACAGTAGGGAAAAAGTACTTTTTTCTTTAGTTAATAATTTCTAAAAACCTTTTACCTTTATAAAATCATTCTGTAAGATGTGGGCATGTGAAATTATTTAAAAATAATATTTTACATCAATCTGCCCATGGTATAGCCTATAAAAATTCCTTTTGGCTAGAACATCTGGTATTTTGTGGACTGCATAAACTTAATATTTTTCAGTTGATTATCATTGTATACAAATACACTTGGCAAATAGATTAGGTATTTCCATGCCCCAAAACCAGTAATTGCAGTAACTACTATACTGTGGAGAGGGAAAGTCACTTGTTCCTTCTAGACTGTTTATCAGCAAAGTCACAACAAGAAATTCTAGTCTTTTTTTTTTTTTTTTTTTTTTTTTGCCACCTTTTGTCTTCTTTTACCATCTGAATAACTGCAAAGAGTGAGTAAAATGTTATGGTAAGCATGACACAAAAATTCCTTGTACTTGTTCTTCACGAGCATCAGTAAGAAGGTGGTTATCTGACCCAGGTGTAAATGTAGCTGGTAGCAGTAGGGAATGTGTCAGCCACAACCAGGATAAAGCGGCAACTGCAGTTTTTGGGATAGCTACTCTGATACACAAAGATGATGAAACCTAAGCTGTGTGTGTTGGGATCATATACCTTTGTCTGTTGATGATGTGTATGACTTTTCTTTCCCCCACACTGTCACCTCTGTATTACCTAAATGACTTAACTGACCTCAAAATATTTAAAATAATTAGTTTCTGCCATGTAAACTGTGTGTCCCAACCTATATAGAAAACCCCATGCAAGACCCATACAAGGATGGGTAAGTTAGAAGTCTGCTTTGACTTCTGGTCAAATTATTAGGGAGTATATTTGCTGTGTTGTGGAGCACCAGGAAGATTATTGATCCAGCAGCAACCTGAATTCATTCATCCATGTGCTACATACAGCACAGTGCAGAGAAACAGCCTATGTCAAATACATACATGCTGGAGGTTATTTGCCTTAGCTTTTTTGGTCATCAGGCAATACAGAATATCAAAAGATTGTCACTGACTACCATGTTTCTTCAGACACACTGGTAGCACTGACAATATAAAGTCATGGCCTGTGGGGTGTGTGTCTACTTTATACAGCTACATCCAGAAAATTGTATTTTAATTCTATTTCTGATATTGGGTGAAGGATAGGGGTTTTTTCCCCTTCCTTAATTATGCATTGCATGCTTTGTTTGCTTGGTTTTCCCTTTACTTTGCCCCCTCCTTGCTATACATCTGGCGCTATGTCTTAATAAGGCAATTCTGGAGCCAAGTGAAGACAAGTTGGATTATTCTTGGAAAACAAGAGGTTCTTCTCAGGTCAGTGAACTCATGTTTTTCTTTGTATTACACTTACTGACCAAATTACTCAAAGGATACTCTGATGTGAGCTCATACTTATTTATTGCATTTGTAAAGTCAGTTGGCAGACCACACGTTCACATACTGTCTCCCATAAAAAAAAAAACTTGTATTGAACTGCTGTCTTGTTTCTGAAGGAGTTTTTCTTTTTGTATCTGATTTGCACATGGCTTTAGGAGCAGAAGTGAGAAAGTGTAAAATGAGAGACAAGCTTTATACACTTTCCAACTATGAAGACCAGAGCAAAGTGTCAGTCTGTGTGCAGTGTTATTCCCAGGTGCCTTTCAGAACTGCTTTGCAGAAATTGTTTCTTTGGATAATTATAATCTAAGCCACTTACTTCTACTGGAAACCACAGTGATACTCTGCCTTTGTCCCAGTAAATACATTTAATACTAGTTAAACTAGGTTTTGAAGACTAACATGACAAAATTGTTGAATTTAACAGTGGGTTTGTGTTAAAGTCCTCTCAAATCTGAGTCAGCTGCACTGGGCTTTCAATTAGGTTTGCAGCTAGTCAGATAAATAATAATGTACAAATACTGTTAAGTAGGAATTATTCTTACTATGAGATGGATAATTGATAATGACAGCTATATTAAGTTGAGCCCTATTCTGATATATTCAAAACAACATAATAATGCCTATGGGGGGTAAACTGACCACACATTAAAGAATAATTACCGTCCTTTAAAGTCTTTGATAAAGATGTACATTGTGTTCCTTCTCATTCATTTGGCTTTATATCTTTCTTTCTGTATTTTTCTCTTGTTATTTTTTACATGCATATTTAACACATTTTGAAGAGTAACAAAACCCACCTTCTGTACCCTGGTGATAATGATTAGGAGATCAAACAAAAATTATACAAAGATTTAGAAGAAACAGCTCACAAAAACTCTTCTGTGTGAGTAAGGAGGTACAGGATTTGCTTTCAAACCTGTGCTACCTACTGAACTACCTGCATTATGTCACAATGATACATCTGATGATAAAATGTAAAAGAAAATTGATCAAGAAATTTGATAATCATCCAAATTCTAAATTCCATTTATATCAAGAAGCTCTATCAAATACATTACTCACTAAGATTTTGTTTTTCTATCACTGTCAAAGTTACTTAAAAATATAAATATTTTAATCTGGGTGACCTTAAAGATGACTTGTCAGCTACTTCCACATCTGTTATCTTTAATTCTACTGAAACTCTGGGACATTATTGGGGCCACTTATTTGTGTGATTCAGGTGATTGTAGGTTCATGTTCAGGTGACTGCAGGTTTACAACCATGAGAAATGACATCTTCCACTTTAACCTTTTCACTTAATTGAATGGTTATTTTTAACTAATGCAGGTAAACATTTTATTTCTTTTTCTCCCAAAAGCTGAGGTGTTCCACCTGGTAATAACTGGGTTACTCTTTTTCCTTTTTAAAAACAGTCTATAGTATCATTTTTCAAAACTTATTATGAATTGTCTTTCAAGAAAGTTGGAGGATTCCTATTTTTTGTTTTGTTCTTCCAAGGGTAGCTAGGAGAGGGCATGTATGTGCACAGAAAACACAAACATCTTTCTGAAAGGTTTAAATCATGTTATTCCATTTAATTTAACATAGTTCACCATATGCCTCTGCTGAGATTACTTTTGAATGATAAAAGAACTAAAGCTTCATTTTGAAATTACTTATGTTTAAATCGTTATGCTGGGAGTTAGCTAAAGGGACCCGTAAAGCAAACTGAAGTTGTTGTCAGAAAAGGCCAGGCAGCAGCAGGGGAGAGCAACAAAAAATCAAACACAGTATAATGTAGCTATATGATTGAGTTTCAGACTGAAAGATTTTTGCAGTGCAGTCCTTTGCTCGTGCATAGTCTATCTGCGTAGAAGTCATTCTCTTTCTGTACGCAAAGTTTGCAAAACTGTGCAAAGTTTTAAAAAAGAGTGGAGGAAAGAATAGTTTAAACTTAGTGATATTCTAAATATAGAGTTAAGGTAACTGGTCTTTGATGTAATGGCCTTCATATTACAATCCTTAGTACTGATGCTATAGTAATGAACATATGAATATATTATTTTATGCAAATATTTGTCTACATAATTGATTTTCAGGAACTGGGTAATTTACTATCAGTTTCTAAAAAAGTGAAGGTTTTTTAGTTGCTGATTTTCCACACCAACTGTCTGCAAAAGGCCAAGATATACCAAGTAAAATTTGTGGAAAAAATTAACCTACAAACAGAATCAATGAATAATAGGAATGTTGGTTGAAAAGGACTCCAAGAGGCCATCTAGCCCAGCCTCCAATCCAAGCTGCTCTTGCCAGTATTGTTTTAAGTCAGTAATAAATTTTTACAACTGGCACTTGAAAACTTCTCAAGGGTGTCATAACCTTTTTGGCAATCTCATTGCACTGTACGATCTTTATAATGAAAACAACTTTTCTGATGTTCAACTTGAACTTCCCAAGATGCAACTTCTTGCTCTTGCTTCATGTTGAATTGTCAGGAACTAGCCAGAACATTTTCGCTCAATTTTCTTCGTAACAGTTTTATAGACATAGGTGTGGAACCAAGGGCTGTGGAGATGAACCTGTATGCCAGGTTGTGTTGCAGGTAATCACTGACTTGTGACTCAATGAGTCTGACGATAATACCCTGAGAAGAATTTCAAAAAGGGAATATCTCCCATTGGCTAGATATTCAGTGGGAAAGCCAGTGGCAAAACCTTTATGTAGTGAGTTAATCTTAAAGATACATTGAAAAAAATAACAAGAATTGTTTGAAGGACTTTCTTGTGATCCTGTTAGATGTCCTACAGGAAAATAGAGGAGGCTTTGAATATTATTTAGGAAAGGTGATACAGGTAGTCTAGATATTTCTTCAAGTTATCTTAAAATACATGACAGACTTAAACAGATCAGATATTGGAGGTCTCAGAAACTTTACAGAAACTAGATCAGGCTGCTCAGAGCCCCATCCAACCTGGCTTTAATATTTCTAGGGATGGGGCCTCCGCAACCTCTCTGGGCAACCCGTTCCAGTGTTTCAACACCCTCATTGTACAGAATTTCTTCCTTATATCTAGTCTAAACCTACCCTGTTTTAGTTTAAAACCATTACCCCTTGTCCTGTCACAGCTGGCCCTACTAAAAAGATTTTCCCCATCTTGCCTATAGGCTCCCTTTAAGTACAAGCTCTCGTCCTGCTGGGGGACTTCAACCACCCTGACATCTGCTGGAAAACCAACACGGCAAGCTGTAGGCAATCCAGCAGGTTTCTCGAATGCATTGAGGACAACTTCTTAAGCCAGGTAATAGACACCCCTACCCGAGGGGATGCGATACTGGACCTGGTGGTCACCAATGCAAGCGAGCTCATTGGAAATGTCAAGATCGGAGGCAGCCTGGGCTGCAGTGATCATACGCTGGTAGAGCTCACGCTCCTGAGGGAAATGGGAAGAACAAAGAGTGTAGTCAGGACTCTGAATTTTAGAAAAGCAAACTTCCAGCTCCTCAAGGAGATATTCAGAAGGACTCCCTGGGAAACAGTCCTCAGGGACAGGGGAACAGAACAGAGCTGGCAGATCTTTAAGGATGTGATCCACAGAGCGCAAGAGCTCTCGATCCCTAGGTGTAAGAAATCGGGCAAAGAAGGGAAGAGACCAGCATGGCTGAGACAAGAAATGCTTGTCAAACTAAGGAGGAAGAGGGAAATGCACAGGCAGTGGAAGCAGGGACAGCATCCTGGGAAGAGTATAGGGACGTGGTCTGGTTGTGTAGGAATGGGGTCAGGAAGGCCAAGGCACAGCTGGACCTAAACTTGGCTAGGGATGCAAAGAATAACAAGAAGGGTTTCTACAGGTATATCAGCTGGAAAAGGATGGTTAAAGAAAGCGTACCTCCGCTGTTGAGCGAGACTGGCAAGCTGGTAACAGCAGATGAGAAGGCTGAGGTACTCAACAACTTTTTTGCCTCAGTCTTCACTGGGAACCTCTCTCCTCACCCCACCCGAGTTGATGGATGGCATGAGGGGGACCGGGAGGGCAAAACCCTTCCTGCTGTAGGAGAAAATCAGGTTCGTGACCACCTGAGGAACCTGAATGCACATAAGTCCATGGGACCTGATGAGATGCATCCCAGAGTCCTGAGGGAATTGGCCGATGTAGTTGCCAAGCCCCTCTCCATGATATTTGAAAACTCATGGCAGTCAGGTGAAGTCCCTGCGGACTGGAAAAAGGGAAACAATGTGCCCTTTTTCAAAAAGGGTAGAAAGGAAGACCCTGGGAACCACCAACCTGTCAGCCTCACCTCTGTGCCTGGGAAGATCATGGAACAGATCCTCCTAGAAACTATGTTAAGGCACATGGAGGCCAGGGAGATAATTTGAGATAGCCAGCATGGCTTCACCAAGGGCAAGTCCTGCCTGACGAACCTGGTGGCTTTCTATGATGGTGTGGCAACATCAGTGGACAAAGGAAAACCAATGGACATCATCTATCTGGACTTCTGCAAAGCCTTTGACACGGTCCCCCACAACGTCCTTCTCTCTAAATTGGAGAGCTATGGATTTGATGGGTAGACTGTTTGGTGGATAAGGAACTGGCTGGATGATTGCATCCAGAGGGTAGTGGTCAATGGCTCGATGTCCGGATGGAGACCAGTGACGAGTGGTGTCCCTCAGGGGTCCGTACTGGGACCAGTGCTGTTTAAAGTTTTCATCAATGACTTAGACAGCGAGATCGAATGCACCCGCCACAAGTTTGCGGACGACACCAAACTGAGTGGTGCAGTTGACACACCAGAAGGACGGGATGTCATCCACAGAGACCTGGACAGGCTGGAAGGTGGGCCTGTGTGAACCTCATGAGGTTCAACAAGGCCAAGTGCAAGGTCCTGCACCTGGGTCGGGGTAACCCCCGGTATCAGTACAGGCTGGGGGAAGTAAGGGTCGAGAGCAGCCCTGCCAAGAGGGACTTGGGGGTGCTGGTGGATGAAAAGCTGGACATGTGCCAGCAATGTGTGCTGGCAGCCCAGAAGGCCAACCGTATTGTGGGCTGCATCAGGAGAAGCGTGGCCAGCAGGTCGAGGGAGGTGATTCTGCCCCTCTACTCTGCTCTGGTCAGACCTCACCTAGAGTACTGCATCCAGCTCTGGAGCCCTCAGCACAAGAAGGACATGGAGCGGGTTGGAGCGGGGCCAGAGGAGGGCTACTAAAATGATCCAAGAGCTGGAGCACCTCTTATGGGACAGGCTGAGAGAGTTGGGCTTGTTCAGCCTGGAGAAGAGAAGGCTGCAGAGAGACCTGATTATGGCCTTTCAGTACCTAAAGGGGGCCTATAGGAAAGATGGGGAAAATCTTTTTAGTAGAGCCAGCTGTGTCAGGACAAGGGGTAATGGTTTTACAGTAAACCAGGGTAGATTTAGGCTGGATAGAAGGAAGAAATTCTTTACAATGAGGGTGGTGAAACACTGGAACGGGTTGCCCAGAGAGGTGGTGGAGGCCCCATCCCTGGAAACATTCAAGACGAGGTTGGATGGGGCTCTGAGCAACCTGATCTAGTTAGTGGTGTCCCTGCTGACTGCAGGGGGGTTGGACTAGATGACCTCTAGGGGTCCCTTCCAACCCAAAACACTTGATGATTCGATGATGATTCGACCTGCTGGCCACGCTTCTCCTGATGCAGGCCAGAGTATGGTTGGCCTTCTGGGCTGCAAGTGCACATTGTCGGCTCATGTCCAGCTTTTCATCCACCAGCATCCCCAAGTCCCTTTCGGCAGGGCTGCTCTTGATCCTTCCCCCAGCCTGTATTGATATTAGGGGTTACCCCAACCCAGGTGCAGGACTTTGTACTTGGCCTCGTTGAACCTCATGAGGTTCACACAGGTCCACCTCTCCAGCCTGTCCAGGTCTCTTTGGATGACATCCCATCCTTCTGGTGTGTCAACCGCACAACTCAGCTTGGTATCATCTGCAAATTTGCTGAGGGTGCACTCAATATCATTGACTATGTCACTGAGGAATTTATTAAACAGTACTGTTACCAGTATATGTTTTATTTGATTCTTTTTCTTAGACAACAAGAAAGGCGTTCCCAGCTTGAAGAGTATATTTTTCATTTGGATTCTGCAACTACTTCATAAACAAAAGCTTATTGCAGAAATTTTAATTGCATATGACAAAATTATTTCAGTCTCTGCCTCAAATCAATATGAAAGTAGAACCATTGAAAGTCAACAAATCTTGAAAGTATTGTGTGTATTGCACTATTTTTCACTAACCTCACATTTTTAGCACTGGATGATACTCGGTTGGCCAGGCAGACTAAGTTCATTTACCTTCTTGGGCTCCCAGGACAGAAGCTGAAAATCTTTCAGCTAGTATTACTCTCCCATAGTTCCCCACTGATTTCTTTCAACTCTCCACTCCTGGGATCTTCTTTGTTCTATTGGAAAAAGTGTTAGTTCATAATAAGAAATGGGGAGCAAATATGGTTTAACATATGCTTTTATTCATAAGTTACTTTTACTTGACTTAATTTCCCTGCCTTGTTTCATTACTCAGGCACATAAATACTTAGTGGAGGTGAAAGAAATACTGTCTTGGAGCATGAACAAGCAACTGTGAGGGAAAGGATGGCAGTACCTCATGATGAATTAATGGCTTTACAAAATCATGACTTCAGTTCACTCTATTTTGCTTGTCATAAACATGTGCCAAGAAGGCACATAGTTCAAGAACACCACAGTATACAGTATTTGAATTTGTCTTCTCCCACCCCTTAGAAATTAGAGTCATAATCAGAAGACCTTTTTTAAAGAACAGGTGTATTTCTGCAGAACATTTTGAGTCATCCCCTACAAAGAAATTAATGTGAGGTTTTTATAAATGCAGTTTGCAAAGAAAAGTCATTCTTACATATTTTGTACATGTAGGTTCATATTTCAAGAAAATTGTCAATTTAATCAAATGGGGTTTGCTTTTATTATTTATGTATTTTATTAATGTCTTAAAATATCTTAAAAATACTTAATGTGGAAAAGGTTTCTTCCTTCCCATTTTGACACATGGATTCACTATTGTTGCTGTTCTATGCCCCCCCATCCATGTTTCTTCTAAAAACACAAGACCTTGGAGAAACAAGAAAATAAAAAGAACAGAAAAGAAATTATTAACTGAAGTGTGACACAGATATTTGCTCCCTAAGTAACTTCCTGTTCATTTATCTCTGATTCTCAAAAGAGATTCATGTAAAGGAATTAGAGTTTTGATCATGATTCATCTTTCTCCCCCCCTGCTTCTCCCCCTATTTTGACTTCTTACAGTTGCTTATCTAGGAGAGCAACTCAGTTTGTTCCCATAGGAACCAACCAACTACATCTCTTTAGCACAAGAATTTCCAGAAAAAGCTGCTATTTTCCAAAGCAGATAAACAATTTTTCTGTGCATAAAACCAGCATGATAAAAGAATAATTTTCACACTGCTTTGGGCTATGGTCAGTATTCCAGACTTTTTGAAAAATATGCTTGCAAATCCTTGAAATACCTGGCTTTTCAATGCAAGATGAAAAAGCTATTACAAGGGTCTACACCTCATGCACTAAATACTAGTGGACACAGCTCTTTAAATCCAATGTTGCAACATTAAAAAAAAAATAAATAAATTATCTGACATACATTTTTTCTTCTGCAAGTCATGAAATTTTATGTGAACAGGCTTGTTCTTAAGACAAGGTAAAGTTTGAAAATTATTTATGACAATGTAATAGGAAATTGCTTGGACATCCTAGTAAGATGTAACTAGAAAGAGTAATTAATGTCTCCGGTGAAATAAAACAGGATAAAAATTTTGTTGTACTTAAGCATTACTTTGCAGATAAATTCTAAAGAAATTATGGCAAAATGGTTTTATTCATTAAATATTTTTAAAAGAAATAATCTCTGACTTCTGATTTCACTCTAATTTCACAACTGGTATCTCTGTTCTCCAGTATGTTCTATTTCCTACTAATTTTTCATCATCCATATGTGTGCAGCTAAAACTTTTGATGAGTTCTACTACCTTTAATGGTCAGTATTGGTAGGAATATCCTCTTGATCTTAAGCGGTGCCTCTGATCATTAACCTTTCTGTCTCATAACACCAGAAAGAGAAAATTACTCTCATCAACACTATAAAAATGCAAGGAGTAATGATCCAGTATTTAGGTGTAACTTTGCTGTTATAATCTAGCATTTATCTCAGTGACAGAAACCAGTGTAATCATCTCTATAGAGATAACAGGTTTCCTGTTTGGTTTTTCAGTTCAGGCAGAAACAGAAAGCTAGCAAACATTTTTTGTAGAAAGATGCTTGGAAAGGTTAATAGGAAAGGCTTTTTTCAGAGATGTCTGGAGAAGGGGAACATCAGTGAGCTGTGATATTTAGGATTACTCCTGTGAAAAAGTCTGAGTGTAAATATAAGCCATACTGAATGACATCAAATGTTCATCCACTCTGTTTCTGATAGTAGATAACAGTGAATATTTAGAGAAAAATTCTAAAATCTGTTGTGTGTATAGAGTGATTTTGACTTTTCCATTCCCTACCTGGTTTTGGCCATCTAAAGTTTAGTGCCTCACTCCCTCTAACTTCATCCAGACTGTTGCATCTAATGATTTTATCCTTCACAAACTTGCCTAGTCTCTTTTCTGAAATCCTTATATATTTTTGGTTTCCATGACATTGTGTGACAATTAGTTTTGCAATGTATTTATGCATGATGAGAAAATATAGTTATCAGTGTTTTCTCTAACTGATAGTTTCACGGACTTTTCCTTGTTTTGCCTTCTGATGAGCAAGAGTACAGGAGAATTTTAGCAGCATGGTATTCATCAACAAAAAGGACATACTGTTGAGGATAGGGTATTGTGTATTTTAGGATACACAGTGTCTAAAAAAAAGCACACAAACCATCAGTACTGTCTGGGTAGACTCATAGTAGTGATATAGGACAGTTTGTCACAGCATGTTTTTTTCAAACCATTCTACAGCATTCTTTATGCTAAGAAAACCTTGTGAAGGCTGCCATGCAAATTCCAGTCATTTTGAATAAGGTTAAAAAGCATGAATATGAAATATTTCTCCATGTAGTCCAACACTTTTACCTTTTTTATTTCCTTGGATATGTAACAACACTGTCCAAAAATACTTGAAGCACAACCATGTGATTGTCTCTGCTGAAGAAGTAGTGATTGTGTGATCAAGGAGATGGGACCCTTTCTCATCCTTATGTGGAGTCTCCAGATAAACCTACCAATTTCTGATGGCTGTAGCAGTTCTACCAGCAGAACTGATACTGCATGTTCAGCTACTCTGAGAAGACCCAGTGATTTCATAGAATCACAGAATGGCAAGGGTGGGAAGGGACCTCGGGAGATCATCTAGTCCAACCCTCCTGCTAAAGCAGGTTCACCTACAGCAGATTCCACCGGACATCCAGGTGGTGTTTGAATATCTCCAGAGAAGGAGACTCTACAACTCCCCTGGGCAGCCTGTCCCAGTGCACTGTCACCCTCAAAGTAAAGTTCTTCCTCATATTCAACTGGAACTCCATATGCTTCTGTTTGTGCCCGTTGCCCCTTGTCCTGTTGCTGGAGACCGCTGACAAGAATGGTCCTTCCTTGTGACATCCACCCTTAAGATGTTTGTACATATTGATGAGATCTGCTCTCAGTCTTCTTTTCTTCGGGCTAAACAAGCCCAGCTCCCTCAGCCTTTCCTCATAGGAGAGATGCTTCTGTCCCCTCATCATCTTTGTAGCCCTCCTCTGGACTCTCTCTAGGACTTCCTCATCCATCTCGAACTGGGGAGCCCAGAACTGCATGCAATATTCCAGGTGAGGTCTCACCAGGGCAGAGTAGAGGGGGAGGATAGCCTCCCTTGACCTGCCGGCCATGCTTGTCTTAATGCACCCCAGGATGCCATTGGACTATTTCACTACAGAACAAGGTCTTCTGATGCCTAATATGTCATCAGCTAAAAGAGATGTTTGGTCTTACTATATACAGTCGTATAACATCTCACTACTTTTTAGCAAATACCACAGTCAACAACAGAACACTTGTCTTCACACAAACTAAAAGCCTATTTTTTCATTAACGTGATTCATGAATCTTCCAGCTTAAGTATTTAGTACTTGAAAAGAAATTTAAAAATCAGAGGCTAAATATGGAAGAATGTTTAGCATGACTTGACACTTACTACTTGTTGCGATTCATGACAAAACAATTGACAAGCTAACTTGAAGCCATGTATATTCTGTATGGAATAAATGATCATGAAACAATTTTAAGGTGAAGACTACTGAAATTTTAATTAAAATGCAATCTATTTGTTTTCCTTAATTACTTAGACAAAATCATTAGGAGCTGGATTGGCAACAACCTTCATACACAAATTGATGCAGTAATAAGTTTTTATAAAAATCAAACCTTGATAATTAAGGAGGAAACAGCTTAATAACTCATTTTTTTATAATTATATCTTATCCTGCCATTCCTTTCTTTGTTTATTCTTGGATACTCAGTTCCTTCTAGAGTTGAGGGACTAGGAGATACTCATCTGTAGTAACACTACTGAACTTTTTATTGTAAAATACATTTCAAAATTATTTTTTATATTTTATTCAACTTAGTAATGACAATCATTACAGCGTGATGATGGTAGTTGTAAAAATATATAAGAAAGAAACTTTAAACAATTTTTATCAATAACTGTTAGCTGTATAAAACACATAGTTGAGGTATGCTTAGTCATTCATTTAGCAGGGCTAGCCTTCTGTTTCAAAAGCTTTCCTCTAATCCTTGACGCTGTAGAAGAACACAGAAATCAATATTAATTCCATCTGTGACTAAGTGGGAAGTAAACCTGCTCCTTATTTTCATCTATCTGAACATGACCTATAACTCTCTGCAAGTATAAAAGAAACCTTTAAAGGTGAGAATTGGACAGTACAGAGTTATTGGGAAGTGTATGGTGAGTGACAACTTCTTTCTATATCCACTTGTGGTATTTGAAATTGATGTCTTGGTAAATGCAAACTGAATTGGCAGCAGTTGAGGGGGAGAGTGAAAAGAAATTCAAATTATTTTCCTCCATTGGAACTGAAACAACACACATTGTAAACAGCTGCTTGTTTCAAATGTATTTTTTAATGAACCTATGTAATTAGAAACATTAAATCATTGTTACTTGAAGGAGTTTGGTATTAAGGGACCATGTGCAGTGAGGCTTGCTTTAAGCAAATATGTGTGATTCGGAAGTGGAACACATATACAGGATTCAGGCCAGGTATTGATACCCTTTATCATGTTTCTCTGGTTTATCTTATTGTATGACTACTCATGGTTCCCAGAAGAGAACTGTATCATAGGTTAAGTGTAGAATCCTCCTTTTTCTTAGTTTACTGAATATTTAATTGATATTTCAATTAGTCAATTAGTTATGGTTTCCTTATCATTGTACTAATGTTTCCATTCTGTTAATATACAGAAATTTTTAGGATGTCACATATCACTTGGGTTGCTTGTAACATTTTAGATTAAGACTGAAATTATTTAGAAGAACATTTATTATAATTATTGCTGCTGTTTGGTAACATTTGGTGTCTCTTTTTGGATGGCGAAGCTCTGTGACTCATTGTCATGAGTTGTTAAAACATCAGTGCTCAAGACTTCCGTCGTTCAACAAGCTCTACAAAAATCTGCCATCACAAAATTAATGTGTGTCCATATAAGCCTAGTGTACACATCATTATGAGGTCATTATGGAGTTAGGGAGTAGATTTTAACAACAGATAAATGGAATCATTAGTTGCTCAGCAGCATAGTCTCACATTTATTTGAGTATAAAGAAACCTTACATTTTAAATTGAATTTCTTGGCAGCACCCATTTCAAAATTTAACAAAAAATATGCTGATAGTCCTAACGAATTTTCTTCAAATTACCAATTTAACCAGTAGGTTAAAATATGTACTAAAATTACACAGGTGTTATTACAAAGCTATGTTATATAGTTAAGGAACAGTGTCTGAGAAGACAAGCTGCACAGATTTGCATAGTACTCTGTAAATCTGTTTCATCAAAGCAGCAAGTACCATTCAGATTATCAGATTTACCATCTATTCGTATAAGCAGAAAACTAAAAGATAATTTTAAATATCAAAGAGTAGTAATGAGATAGCAGGGAAAGAAACTGCAGTTAATGTATTATAAGGAGAAAAGTAGCCATGGTAATTTTTTCTCTGGGAGAAAAAAAAAAAAAAAAAAGAGTGATACAGAGTATTTTTATTGAATAATGTAGAAGAAATTAAATTACTGTATCTTAATACCATAGATTTATCATAAAGTAGCCAAAAGAGAGAAATTGCACAGGTTGCTTTCCTTATGTTTCTCATCATTCTGAAATACTCCAAAATAAACTTCTCTCAGTAAACATTAAATATAAACATTTAAAGCTTTATTACAAATAAAGTAAAAGGTAAATGGTATGTCTGTATTGTCTATGATCTCTATTCCAGGGAAATTAACAAAATTTATAATTTCCCAGTTCTGATAGAAAATTACAAGTAGTCTACTACTACAGAAGACTGAACGAATTAGTACTGCATTCATACTTTGCTCCTTGAAGAGCAATTTAATCTTCCACCATAATATTCTATTCCTTTTTTTTTTTTTTTTAAAATTTCCTCAGACTGGAAGATTTAGCACAAAATTCAAGCCCTTTAGGGAAAAAAAACCCGGATAAATAGGTCCTGGACTAGAAAAAAAAAATTGGAAATTTTAAACTTGAAGTTTAAATTACTTAATTATGTGAAATAAGGAACATTGTTCATGAGGAAGTAATATTTGGATAAGCAAATAGCAGTTTTCCTATAATCATATTATTCGCTCTTTTCTTTTATTTCCCTGCATAAGCTGGTTTCCAAGACCAGATAGTATGTCTTAGGTCTGTTTAGCATTAATCCAGTCAGTCACACGGTTATCAACATCTAATGTGAATAAGCTTCTTTGTATTCTGGCAAACTACCGTGGGAATGGATGAATCATGAAATGATGGCTAACAGCAAAGACTGCAAATACACAAGCTGAAAGATCATATTCCCTTTGTTTGTGGATATAATATCTCATAATGTAACATTACTATTACAGTCCTACTTTAGATATATAATATATAAATTCTCAATATGGCATTTAAGTACTGCCACTAAGTACTCTATGAAAAGACAAAATAATATGTGCTTTAAGTTTATAAAAATGCAGGTGTAATCACAATTCCACTGAAGGACCTGTCTGAAAAGTATCTCTTGGGCAAAAGAATAGACTTAGCAACATCCTTCATATAATCTAAGCAATGGCCTAATACTCAATTGGGATCAAGAGTATTCACTTTTTTAAGTGAATCTCCTAGTCAACCCACCTACTTTGCTGTGGGTCATGTCACAGAATGATCCTGGTGAACATGCGCTGGAGTCCTTTTAACCAGACTGGAGAAGTTAATTTTTTTCACTCCAACTGCTGTTGGACATTCAGTACAGAAAAGCACTTCTGAAGACTCCGCTCTGCCTCATTCCTTACAAATGTAAAATTAGCCTTGCTTTATTGGAACAGCAATTGTTTTCTCTGACCATCTGACAGACCATGTCTTGCCCATGGTGCTACATATCAGAACTGCTGCACCAGGTCCTGAACAGAACTGATGTCTCCTGAGTAATAACTTTGTTCGGATATATTTGTCTATCTGTCTGCCTCACAGTTTATTTGTCTGTTGTCTATATAAAATTCAAAGGGTATTCAGAATGAATAAATCAGCTGTTCATCTTTCCTTCTCTTTTTAAGCTGTCCTGACTACTCATGACTGGTGGCACAATCCCTTTCCCTCTGTGAATTGAATGCTCCTGGGCCTGGAAGGGGTACAGATGTCTTTCTTTCTCAGCAACCATGACCATTTGGATTTTTTTACAGATCATAGACTCATGGAATCAGAAACAAATGCATTGTGCAGAGCTGAAGATGCTGAATCTCTTTTTTTTTTCCTTGCCTTTGTGCATCCATGTTTCGTATGTTTAACAAGGTAAGTGTAAATGGTATCACAATGAAAACTCACATAGCATCTGGCCTACTTAGCATGATAAAATACTACAGAAGCTTCCATATTTGCTATTACAATTTGTGACATGGCCAAAGATCAGTTAGAGATCCATATTGTGTTATTTCATGATAAAAGCCACATAAAATCTAATAAGCAGTGCAGGAGTTATGTGCTTATAGAACATACATAGTGCCTATATTGGAAAAAAGACCACAATAATCTTCATTTGACATAGGATTCTAAAAAACTTGAGGTGGATGTTGAGAGACAACAGTAATTATATAGGTGGAGAAAAACGAAAGTTGGCAAAAACAAACCTAGATTTTGTGTAAAACAAGTCATAACAGACAAATCTGATATTGTTCAAAAAAAAGGCAACTGAATTCTGAGACAAAGTTAATGGAGCTGACCAAATTGCCTTGATTTACACAAAACAATTTCCAGTGGTCACACAAGAAATTTTCTGTAGTTTTTCGTTTAAGAACTGTAAAGTGAGAACTTGCTGTGGATTAAAATGAAAGGGAATTTATCAAGACGCAGGAAGGTTAAGAGTTGTCAGGGGAGCGGTTATTAAAAATGATCTTGTTTAATGCTTTAATAGAACCTGATGTTAGCAAAATCCATAATGATGCAAAGTTTTGGCAGATTGGTAATGTATTAAAGAAGGCCACATCAAATACAACAAGAATTAGGGTATTTTATCATACTATCATATGTATCTCATTTTTCATGCATTGCCATATTCCATTTTACTAGTGCTACTTGAAAAGAAAACTCCTGCACAGAAGTGGCTAATAAAAGATTTTCCTCAAAGCTTGGGACTCCATAAATTAAGGTAGAAGAGATAGATAGGAACCTATATGTATGTACAGTCACAGAATGATTACCCCAAGTGTGGACATGGTGAAAGAGGTCCCTTTTCTATGATAACAACAGTATAAATTTTGGATATATCATTTTCTTCTAGTACTCTTAGTGTTTCCTCTTTTAAATCTTTTATGAATTAATTGCAACCAAGTTGCTTTCTTGAAAAACAAAAACAAAAACAAAAAAACCAACTAAAATGTAAAGAGTTATTCTACAATTCTAAAAAGACATGCTGGAAAGAACCATTTTATGTACCTTTATTAAGAATAGTTGACTTTTGCTGTCAAGCTGACTTTTTCATTATTTGCATGCCTAGGAAATTTATTATGGAAATACGTATTTTAAAGGTGAAAATCTAGTTCCAATTTTGCAAATATACTTATTTTAGCATAGTAGATATGCAACTGAATGAAATTGTTCATATCTGTGTGTAGCAGTTCACAAATTAATGTAAAGTCTTTTGGTTTTTACTATTATCAGACATTTACCTGTGTTTTCATTTCAGCAAAAATGAAAGTCTTGGTAAATGAAAAACTTGTCAGCCAAGGAAATAGTTCAAAATTACACGTTTACATCTATTTTTGGGGAACTGCATTTTTTTCCTTCACTTTCTACAGATTGGACTCTATACTGCACACTTAACACAATTAACTTTTGGAACTGGCTTCATTTTGCTTCTGCAAGCTTTGATGATAAAAGCTGAAGATTGTGAAGTTGTTTCAGATAACTAGTCTTTCTATTTGCAGTGTCTGGCCAATTGGAGCCCTTTCTCCTGGTGATAAGCATCAGTAGCCCATGCTGTTTTCCTTGCCTTGCTAGAGCCCAAATCCATAATGTCTTGGGTGTAGTTTGAGTAATTTGAGAGAATATCCTGAGCACAAGGAGTGAATTCACTCTTTGCTGGCTTGGGTTTGATTTTTTTTGGTTGGGTTGGGTGTGGTTTTGTTTTGGTTTTGGGGAGGATGCTATAGGGGTTCTTAATTCCAGCAAAAGTTAATGACCAATAAGAAAAAAAAAATCATTAAGCCATATGACACCTTTATAAAAGAGCAGTTTTCAGATACGTAGTTGCAAACTTTTGATTTCTTTCCCTGAGCTTGTATTTACTTTAATTAAAAACTTCTTGTGAGTTTCTCTTTTCTAAACAACTTTTTCCTTCTATATAATAGGAAATGTCTTGTGGGTTTGTATTTTTTTTTATGAGGTACATTGTATGTTAATGAAGAGTGAATCTGTGGCTCTATTGGAATGCTTTGTTCAGAATTTAATAAGTATCACATGTTAAAGGCATAATGATTAGTGCCTTCATCTTGAGCAGTAACGTTGCTTTTCCAATTAGGAATTACCCAGTTATTCCTCATTAAGCTTTTTTTTATTTCTCATCTGATACCATTGTTTGTACAACCTGAATTTTAACTCAGAACTATTCTATATGTGGCTGCACCTCAATAAGAGAAATTCATACTTGTAAATCCATAAAATCTTTTCCTTCCTTTCTTTTTCTTCCTTTTTTTCTCTTTCCTTTCCTGCTTCATCTTTAGCTATTATGGGGTAAAAAATGAAAAGACACTTAAATAAAATATAAACATTTTTAAAACACTTCACAAAACATATAAACATAAACTGATCAGCACATCCAGTGAATAAATACAATGAATTTGGACACTTGATATATTTTGATGCATAAATTTTATTTATGTAGTGGAGGATTTTCTCCATGTGAAAAACATTGATGGAAGTTGCCGATAACATTAATCTTATGAAACAGTGTGTTATGCACTAACATACCAGCAGGGCCATTAACATTTTGTTTGCTCATTAAATATCTTACATATAAATAAACAATTGATATTGAAAGAATGGAAGCTTTCTGGTGTTCAGCCATGGAGTAAGGAACATTTTATGAAAACAAACAGCAAAAAAGGAATAAAGGCATTGGGAACAGAATAAAGTAATCGTGGAAATGCTTCAAAAATGCTGTTAATTCATAACAGTTCAGAGCTCTGGAATATAAAATAAGATTGTTAATAACACTGAAAATGTTACTGAACTGTCAGTAGCTATTAAGTTTCTATTTTCTCTCTCTTCTTTATTTAGGGACTCATGAAAACAATGAGACATTTTTCTAGGAGATAAGAAGTCAGAATTTTTTGGATACTGTGATTCCTGAGTTGTCTCCTTTGACGTAGTTCTGGTACCTTCTGTGATATGTATTTCAATATCTTTACATTAATTGCAAGACACAATATCTGTACAACATTTCAAGCTGAGGTAGTTATAAAGGCTGCTCATATAGTATTAGACAACGGTACAGTTTTAGAAAATGTTCTGAGTGCATGTGCATTTGCCTTCTAAAATACTTTAAGAACACCAAAATTACACCCATCCGTGCATTGCCAAGAATTATGGTCTGTTTCCTGTTGGAAACAGGAATGCCATTTTAATGAAATTATCTGTGTTTCTGTGAAAGTACTCTTGGTTTGCATAATCCAGTTGCCACTGTTGTGATTGGTATTATCTGTTGTTTATAGTATACATCTCATCTTGCATCTGGGTAGATTGGAAATAATTATTTTCTTTTGCTTTGATGTTTTCAAAGATAAAGAAGAATTTTGCACTCTTGTGAGTGTCACTCAGCTGCTGATAAGGAATTTCACAGCTAGTAATAGTGTTAATTTGAACCACTTATGAGTTCATTGACCTGCCTTGGCACTAAAATACCTCATGCAACTCAAATCATGAAAATCTAGCTTTCCTGCACATCTCAGTTAGGAAAGTCATTCTTGCATAAATCTTCATGCAGTGATCAATCAGATGTGATGATCTACCAAGAGGCAGGAGGAAAAAAGTGTTTCCCCAATCAATCTTTTTCACATAATCCCATGATGCTGTTCTAATTTATTGTCTGAGAAGAAAAAAAAAAGGAAATATTAATATTGAAAGCACAAAATAATAAATGAAAATTAATAATTCAGTTTAAAATGTGAGATTGTCATCCCTGCCTTGATAGGACAAGCACTTACTGCTGCCTGTATGTATGACTGTCAAAAGTAACACAACACTACAGATGAGAAAGACCAGGAGAAGGTAACAGTAGAAACAGCAAGGTTAGGCAGATCAAAGACATAGGTTTTACTGTTTCTATACCAAGTGTTTGGGAGTGGAGGAGATACTGTTAGAGAAGATCCAAACAACTTAAAGCATTAACCACTTAGTATTCTCTTTATGCATATTTAATAGTATCCTGCACACAATCAGCTTGAAGACCTTGGAAGTGACCCTTGTTAGGAGGACTGGTTTATCAACATACTTAATTTGAATGACAGAAAATACTTGCTCTTGTTAAGGTTAGGTTTATTTTTAATTACTTACAAGCTTATTTTGTGCACATTATTTCCTAAAGTACGTTACGTACAGCCTGCTCTGAACTTCTAAGCAATACAGTCCTCAAAAGGCAGTGAAGTGAAGAATTTTTAATATTTAATCAAAATTATGTACATCAAATTAAATTTTATGCTTTTTTTTTTTAAGAACACATTCAGAGGGGATTATTTATTTAGATTTAAAATAAATCTTGAAAGTGGAGGTTTTATGCATAAGTTTGGACTTCTTCCATTCTTCAGTCTATGAAGAATAGTTTGAAATTTCTCTCTATGAAATTTACTCAGTGCTAAGGAGCTTATTTAACAACCATCCTTAACACCTAAAAAACCCCAGCTGTCATCTGTGCCACAACTAAATCAGACTGAAAACCAGATAGTGTTTCACTAACAAACCTAGTAATTTATTTTACACTAATTCATAGCACAGTAAATGGAACATTTGCATATAGTATTGTATTTTAGTCCAGAATCTGAGCTAAACTCCTAATTTATGCAAGAAAAACAGTCCTTGAGAGGCAGTTAAGAAAAAAGGGATCTTTGATATCAATTGTTTTGACAAAAAGGAAGCATTTAATTCATGCCAATATTATGTTGTAAGTAGTTTTACATTCATTTACTCATTATCAGTAAATTGTGTATTGCATCATCTACAACAGCTTGATTACTTGAAATACAAGTGAGACCTGAAGTGTTATCAGCTTCATATATACATACATATATATAAAATAAGATTATAAATGACAAAAATAGTTTTCTAGAAATGTCATGATATGAAATGAAGGGAGAAATGTTGCAGAGCTCAGAGGATGTTACACTAATCATGAATGGTGTATTCTTGTGAGAGAATGTACGCAAGATCAGTCTGAAGAAAAATTGTGTCTGTTCTAACCTTTCAACTCCTGTTTTGCCTGTGACTGCTTGATTTTCCTCTGGCTTTATGGACTTCAGGCAGAAGCTGGCTTTAGCTTCCTGAGGTTGTGCCTCAGTTTAATGCTTTGGGTTTAAATACCCGTAATACCCACAATATTCATTAAGAAAAGTGATTATTACTTGTGTGTTAAGCCAGAGCTCTGCTAAAAAAATTATCCCTTCAGGTAAACTACAGATGAACAGGCATAATTATACTGCATATTTCTTTTTCTGTCTTCTCACTGGCAATGTATATTAGACAAGCTTCTGGTTCAGACCTATGCTCTCATCTTTCTTTCCTCTCTAACATTTTTTTTCTCAACAAACTGTGATACATTTTCATAACATACAAGCCACTACAAAACGTACGATCAAATGTCTTTGCATGGGAAATATTTCATTCACTTAAAACATATGCTTCAAATTTGTTCAGATATGAGTTCATTTCTTTTAACAAACAGATTTGTGTTTCTGTTTTTCTTCCCACAGCTGAAATTTCCCCATCCATAAGGAATTTATTTCTTTGACTTTTTTTTTCTACTTTAAGGCTAGGTTGTTGGCTTTAGTTTATTTCCTTTTTTTTTTTTTTTATAAGTTTATTTATACCTTCATTTGCATGAGGGGAAAAATAATTTGAAAATTTGAAGACAAATCCTGCAGTTTTCAAAATGAGGTTGCTTTCACTTTAAATTTTGCGTATGGATTTAAGGAATTCACCAGTCCAGTTTTTTTTTTAAAAAAACTATTTTATGAGCCGCTCACAAAGCTCAGAGGTATGCAAACTGTGATATAAAGAGCAAGTGGGAGAGGGGCATACCAACTTTTTTTTTTTTTTTTTTTTTTTTTTTTATGTTAAAAGAATAAAGCCAAGTTACTGCTATAATTAACGGGCAACAGGATGAGGGGGAATGACCTGAAGTTTCACCAGGGCAGATTTAGGTCAGACATTAGGAAAATTTTGTTCAATGAAAGGGTTGTTAAGGATTGAAAAAAGCTGTCCAGGGAAGTGGTCAAGTCCCCATCCCTGGAAGGATTTAAAAGAGGGGTGGATGAGGTGCTTAGGGACACAGTTTAGTGGTGGGATGACAGGGTTAGGGTAATGGTTGGACTTGATGATCTTAAAGGTCTTTTCCAACCTAAACGATTCTATGATTCTATGACTCTATGATTCTGAATGCATGTTTCTTTACCTTTCAGGGTTTGAGAAGAAAGATCTTCCAAGACTGCCTGGGGCAGATCTTTGAGGTATAATCCAGTTGATATGCAACAAGTATTATAATAATGAAGAGACTCAGTTGTTATTGTGCATCTAAAAATGATTCACATCCTACAAAAAAGTCTGAAAGGTTAATATCATTGCAAAAAAGGAAAAATGAAATAGGGATGTACAAGTCAGGGACAACCTTGGGATGTGAAGGGCACTGAGAGTGGCTTATTTTAGTACACAGACAACGATGGCAAAGCTAGGGAGATGTGGCTCAAGGGCCCTGTTGGAAAAAGACACAGAAAAGTCTTTTCCTTGGTCTTTGCTGGTAAGATCATACCTCAGGAATCCTACACCACTGAGACCAGAGGGGAAGTCTGGAGTAAGAAAGACCCTTGGTGAAGAAGGATCACACTGGGAACATTTAAATCAGACATAACCAAATCCAGGGGAACTGGTGGGTTGCACCCCTGAGTGCTGAAACATGCTGCCCAGGGGGGTTGTGGAGTCTCTTTCTCTGGAGATACTCAAAACCCGCCTGGACGATGTCCTGCGCAACCTGCTCTAGGTGAACCTCTTTAACAGGAGGGTTGGACTAGATGATCTCCCGAGGTCCCTTCCAACCCTTGCCATTCTGTGATTCTGTGATTCTGTGCTGAGAGAGTTAATCAATGCCCTCGTAAGACCACTCTCAATTGTCTCTGAAAGGTCATAGCAGCTAGGAAAGATTCCCAAAGACTGGAATAACTTGATATCACTGCAGTCTTCGAAAAGAACAAAGAGACAGGATCCATGGAACAAAAGGCAGTTCAGCCTCACTTCATTCAACGGGAAGGTGACAAAATTAACAGTTCTCAAAAAAATTTCTGGACACTGGCAGGACAAAGAGGTGACTGGGAATCATCACCACTGATTTCTGAAGGCAAAATCATGCCTGATAAATCATGTCTGCCAAAGAGAAGGCTCAAGGGGAATCTCACCCATGTATATAAATACCTGATGGGAAGGTGTAAAGAAGAGAGAGACAGACTCTTCTCAGTGGTATTCAGTGATAGGACAAGAGGCAATGGGCACAAACTTGTATACAAGGAGGTCCATTTAAACATAAGAAAAATGGCTTTTTACTATTAGCATGGTCAAACAGTGGAAGAGGTTGCCCAGGGAGTTTATGAAGTCTCCATCCTTGGAGATACTGAAAACCTTATTGAACATGGTCCTGAGCAACCTACTTTGGAATCATAGAATTGTAGAATGGTTTGGGTAGGAAGAGACCTTTAAAGATCATCTAGTCCAAATGCCCTGTCACGGGCAGGAACATCTTTCACTAGACTAGGTTGCTTAAAACCCTGTCCAACCTGACCTTGGACACTTCCAATGATGAGACATCCACAGTTTCTCTGGGCAACCTGTTCCAGTGTCTCACCACCCTCGTGTAAAAAATTTCTTCCTTATGTCCAGTCTAAAGCTACCCTCTTTGAGTTTAAAACTGTTGCCCTTTGTCCTGTCTGTACAGGCCTTGGTAAAATTCTCTCTCCGTCTTTCTTATAAGTCCCCTTTATATATTGAAAGGCTGCAGTAAGATCTCCCCAGAGACTTCTCTTCTCTAGGCTGAACAACCTCAACTCCCTCAGGTTTTCTTCATGAGATGTGTTCCAGCCCTCTGACCACTATTTTCACAGCCCTCTTCTGGACCTGTTCAAACAGGCCCACATCTTTCTTGTGCTGGGGACCCCAGCTCTGGATGCAGTACTTTAGGTGGGGTGTCACAAGAGTAGAGTAGAGGCACAGAATCACCTCCCCTGACCTGCTGGCCGTGCTTCTTTTGATGCAGCCCAGGATACAACCACCCTTTTGGGCTACAAACACACAGTGCTGGCTCATTTTAGAGAAGAGGGGAGGAGAGGCGAGGCGAGGCGAAGAGAGGCGAGGTGAGGTGAGGCAAGGCAAAGAGAGGTGAGGTGAGGCATAGGCGAGGGAGAGGGAGGGGCGAGGCGAGGTGAGGTGAGGTGAGGAGAAGCGAGGAGAGGAGAGGGGAAGAAATACAAATACCCTTTTGACATTCACCAGCATTAGAGATCCAACAGATTTTATAAAATAAAATTTGGATAATCTATGTACCCATTTGGTACATAATTAATCAACATCTTGTAAATGCATGCAGAGTTGTTTTTTTTTTCCTATTAATTTTTATATGAAATAAAAAATCCCCAAATTTCCTTCAGTTGTCTTTTATGTAAACCTATTCATTCACTTGACCTCTCACACTGACATCAAAATGAGTTTTGTCTCCTTTTTAATTTTCTTGCTATTAGTAGGACCAGAACTGTGGTTTCAGAGGAGAGGGAAAAAAAATACCTAATTTTTCTCCATGTCAGTTAACAGACACAAACAATTTATTCCTTTGTGACTTGCTTATTTGCAATAAATTTTTTTATTATCAGTGTAAAAGTACTAAGAATGTAAAAAAATACAGAATTCTGGGTGGGACATCATGTGTTCAGGCATCATGTTGTGAAGAGCTCTTTGTTTAGTAAAGCAAGGTCAGGAAGAGGAAACACTGCATTACCTGCTAACTAAGTTCACTGTGCCACCTTTCTTCTTGTTCGTCACATTCATTCCTCCATAAGACTGTGACTTCATCCATAGCTGTTGTTGCCAAACAGAATACTGCACGAGTGTGAGACTCATGTCAAGCCATCATCTGTGTGAAATTCCCTATAGTTTGTCTTTGTCCCTTTAATATTTCATAGGCCTATATATAGCTGTTAAATTATTCACACATGATTGTATTTCAGATCACAGTATCTCTTTTATGGAGGTTTTGTCGAAAGGACTGAAATGTGATTTACTACCAGAAACATGATACTGTGTAAACATTAGGTGGGATTGGTAAACCTACTTAAAACATTAAGATAATTCTGGATTTTCAACCATTACCAAGAACAGTGTATTCTTGAGACAGTCAGGATATATGTTCTCTTAAAAAAGAAAAAAAAAATTCTTCACATAAAAATTTAAGACCCAGAATTTCCTATTATGCAAGTATGAAGATATTTGCTACATATAATTCTGTTACTTGTCTTTTTCTGCTTTGTCTTACTGATGTTACATTAAAGATTGTGTCTGCTTTGAAATACACTCAGTTTAAATTCCTATAAGAGAAGTTAATGATTTCTCAGCTAGTAAAGTTTAGTCCACCTTTGTAACTCAGTAACATGATTTAACAGAGAGCATAAAAAATAATGCAGACATAGGTGCTCTGGATTGTTTTTGTGAATGAAATTATATGACCTCTTAACACAAACTGTACTTAGCAACCAATAAAGTCATGCCAAGCAACAGAACATTTTATTTAGTTGATAAATTAATTTTGTGTGGAAAATTTTAGATTTGCCTATTAAAGATCTTGCTGAAATAAATTAAAGTTGGTTCCATTGACTACAATGGACTTTGGATCTGGTCCACAACAATTTGCACTTCCAAATGACTGCTATGAATTGTGACAGACTAATTGCCAGGAATACAAATGATACTGTGATAATGAGTATGTTTTGGTCTAGTTGAAAACAAGCTTTTATCTGAGGTTCAGTACAAGATTTCTGGCAATACCAATCCTACTTTCTATCCTATTGGAGTTATGCAGTGCAGGTGCATGCATATTGTAGAGCCGCTGCAAATGATACTTGCTTCTCCAACATTTGTTTTACTACTGCTGGCAAACCTGCAGTTTTGTTTAAGAAGTCCTTCAACTTTCACTGAATGGCTATTTTCTAGTTATTTTTCTTAAACATCACAAATTCCTCAGAGTTAAAACTATTTAACAGATCAGTTCAGTTCCTCACCTTTGCTAATAATCACCTACCCTTGTCTTTTATTTCACTTTCAAGGTTATTTATTAGGTACCTCAGGTGTACCAGGCTTCCCTACCAAATGATGGTCTTAGCCTTTTTATGCCTAATGCTGTGGAAGACTATCTTATAAAAACCAATTAAAATGTATATAGGTATAGGTATAGTTATAGCTGTAGGTGTATGCGTACATTTGACCACAAAAACCTGTATATTTGTCTGGGTTGCATTTTATGGTATATATTTGTACATATGAGCTACAAACATCAGGAAGCTACTCCAGAAACTTTGTTTCTGACTTGCTTTATGATACTTTTTCCCTGGTGTGATTCAGGAACTTTTCATACAATTAACAATTTAGATAAAAAAAAATTTACAATCTGTCCTTGGCATCCTGAAACTTACAAGGTAGTGAAAGTTTTCACCAACTGGGTGTCTGACCTTCTCCTGAAAACTGTCTTCTTCAGAGGAAATTATGAATTTTATAGTAGGATATCTCTCAGGATTTGCAGTATTCTATAGAAAAAAATGTTTTAAGTGTAGAAGCAGGATATATTCAGTATTGCAGGCCCTAATCCAAAACATTGATTCTCCTTTTTTTTTTGTTTCACTTTTCCCTGCAAGCATAATCTGAAATAACATGTAAATTTAGCTCTTTGAGACTTCATCAACTTTTGTGTGTCACTGAAAGTATATGTGAAAATATCAGCTGAAAGAGGATGTTCACAATGAAAAAGCATTATAAATACTATATATTATTTAGTAATATGTAAAAAAAAGTCATGAAGTTGACAAAAAGTCAGTCAAAAGGAATTCTGGGAAAGTGATCATAAAAGGAAGAAAAGAACAGAATCATCATCTAAGCAAAATCATTATCAAAAGGCTTCCATGCTTTGAGGCTTCTTGATTTCATTGTTGCATTCCCTGGGACTCCCCAGTGAAGGAAAGAAATTGACAAACTAGAGGGGATCAGGGTATCCCTCTGGGGCAGTGGGCTGGAACATTTGCCCTTGAGGAAAGTCTGTGGGGCCAGGACTGGTTCAGCCTGGAGCAGAGTCATCTCCCATCATGTATCATCTCCCAACTTCATCAAGCATCAGAAAAAACACAATCAGATTTCTTTGTATTAAAAAGAGTTTGTAATTTTGCCCATTTCTGTTTCACTTTGATATTATTTCAATTTTCTTGGAACCATTTCTTAATGAGAAAGTTTGTTATCTAGGGAGAAATATGTAAAAGGCAGAAAAAGGGTTTTAAAGAGATTTAAAATTTTTATTACAGTTTAAAGGTAAGAAATATCTTTCCTTTTTACTGTGCCCAGTCCACCATTTCAAGTTCAAATTATGTCAGACCTTACACCCATCCACAAAAACTGTGTTTATGTATCATGACTGTGAGTACCCTTTCAAGAGTAAATGTTATCAGGACAAAAAACTTTTTTTTAGTGTCACTGACTTGAAAATTTTCAATAATTCTGTCTTTATGACAGAGGCTATCCACAGTAATTGAGAAGTACTTAGATTCTTAATTTGTTTAGTCTTGTTTAAAACCCCTACCCCCTATTTTTTTCTGTGATTGTAGAAATATGGATATTCTGCAGTCCTTAGAAAAAGCTGAGCAAAGACAGCAAAAGAGAATTCCGTTTTTTCCTGTAAAGATAGTTGGAAATGGTGTGAGGATTTTGAAAACAGATGTCTTAAATCAAAATTAAATATTTTTCCTTTGCATTTCATTCCTGTCTTTCTTTTGAAAATTGTGAAAAATTTTATGTAAGACAGATACTTTATTGGTATGTGATGATTCAAAACCACTGCATTTTACTGAAATACTAATTACCTTGCCAAAACATTGGCAGAGTTGGTGGGATGAATCAGAGAGACACTCTGAAATAACAGTAACTGTGTCATACGCATTTTTTTTCAAATTTTCCTTACCTTTTATTTAATTTCATTGCTATTGCATACAGGAGAAAAAGGGGAAAGCTATAAATATGGATTTACACATTTGGATTTCTGCCTCATCTGCATGTAAATGTTGCTAAAGTTTTCACATCCTATGTAATGTGGTATAGCCCTTCAAATATAGAATTACTTATAAAGGTTCATGGAAAGTACAATCAGATAAAACAGTGTAAATATTTTTATGCCAATTTATCATTTTCCACTGAAATATACCAGCATTCTTCATAATAAAAAATAATGCTTTAGTTGGGAAATTCAATCTGGCACCAAAATCTTCCTCTAATAGGTCCAAAATTCTGCATTTATGACCTGTGTGTGTTATGACTTAAAATGAAATATTAGGCTTTCAGACAAAAAATCAGACAGGTCACACTACTTAGTTTTGTTTCATACTTGCATGTTAAGAAAACCTTTTATAAATGAACATGTTCTAGGGAACTAAAATGTTAGTTTTATGTTTTATAATCCTTAATTTCTGTTTAGAAGAAAAAGAACTGCCAATAATAGTTGTATTTTTACCACATTAACAAACTAATTAACAGCTATGTTATGCAGTTTGATTAGATTCTGCTGTCACATAAGTCAGCTTGGAGTCAGGTATATAGGGAAATTAAGTATTCTGGGGAGGCAAAATCTCCTCTATTCAAGTCTTGTGCTAGTATTGCTCTACAGCAAAGATTTGACACCGTCACCTCAGCAAGTATGCAGATGACACTAAGCTGGGTGGAAGTGTTGATCTGCTTGAGGGTAGGAAGGCTCTACAGAGGGACCTGGGCAGGCTGGATCTATGGGCTGAGGCCAAGTGTATGAATCATAGAATCATAGAATCATCTGGTTGGAAAAGGCCTTTGAGATTATTGAGTCCAACTGTACCTGTCCACTACTAAACCATGTCTCTAAGCACCTCGTCTACCCGTCTTTTAAATACCTCCAGGAATGGTGACTCAACCACTTCCCTGGGTAGGCTGTTCCAGTGCCTGATAACCCTTTCAGTGAAGAATTTTTTCCTAATATCTGGAATATACTGGAATGGAGGTATTTAAAAGACCACTGACTCTAAGAGAGCCTCTTTAGCTGCTGATCTACTGTGGTAGGGGGCTCTGAGGAATTTTGTGTATTCATCCCCACCTTGGTAACATTTGAACCTGAATCACCATATTGACACTGGGATTTACTGTATATTATGTTTCCAAGCACAAGGGATCATAGGTATGTATAGTCCTAGCTAAAGGGAATAGCTATAACTGCCATACCTTTTTCAGAGTGATTTTTCATTCATTGCTGTAAGGAGGGACTTCCACCGTAGGCCTGGAAATCCTGGTCTCAGAAAGAGTTTCACAATTTATTTCCTGTTTTTCTTAAGATCTTATAAGACAAGAAAAAAGTATGCAAGTTCTTGCTTGTCTTGCACTTGTAGGCCATACTAATATATCTCTAGTACCTTATTGTCCATATACTGCACTAACATCTGTGGACATATTTGGAGAACATGTAAACACTTTTTTTTTTTTAAAAACTGGGTTTAGAGCTTCTTCCAAATTCTTTATTGCCACCAATATTACTCTCACTAGTTTAAAACTACTTCACATATACATTTGTCATTTTCATACCTTTTTCTCAGCAAGAGTGATTTTGTATAAGAAATCAACACCATATAAGAATTTTCACAATAAGGAATTACTGTTGTGTAGCCACAGAATAATTTTAATTGGTAGGAACCACTGGTAGCCCTTGGTATGATATTCTACAAGGCCACCTTAAATCAGTTTGTTCTGGGCCAGTCAAGTTCCAGTGTCTTTGAGGATGGAGATCTCAGCCTCTCTGAGCAACCTATTTATTACTTCTTACTTAAAGTTCTTCCTCACTATAAAACTTATAAACTGTCAGTATTTGCTTTCTTTATATCTCATTCTTTTGGACACACGGTGGACTTCTTCAGTGCCCGGACATGGATATCAATTAGTCTTTAAATACAAGAGAAGCAACATGACAGAATGTTGCCCTCTTTTCTCTGAAGGCAAATACTGTGGTTTCTACTTTGGAGTTTTGCATTGTGACAGAAGCCTCAAATCCACCATTCCAGGCCATAAGCTCTGAAATAAGTATGGATTTTTTCCACAATGAAGACAGTCACTCAAAAAATACATGGACCTTATATAATTAGAAGTTCAAAGAAACACTTACCTTGTTTTTCAAAAAGCCATGACTTTATGCCAAAGAAAAGTTAATGTTACGTTAAATACACAGTCTGGTCTGATGAGCTATATGCCACTGCTACTGGAGTACTGAAAGAAAATAATTGCCCTGTGTACTTTAATTGCCTGCTAGAGGAAGATGTAGTCAGCTCAGGATAGGACATTCTGTATTTGGGCAAATGCCACTGCTTCTGTCTGATAGCAGTTTACTTTACAGTGTTGTCTCTGTTCCATTTACTCCTCTAACCCTCCCCCCTCACCCCCCCCAAACAAACCTAAGTAAAATATTTCCTCCTTATTTTTTAAGTATACATAATTTTTGGTACTTCTACTTTATAAGACTCCCTTTCCTATTTAAAACTGTGCACTAAAACTTCACCAGCATTTTTTTCCACCTTGCTACCCAGCAATATATCCTTTTGCCTGTCAAGATTTGACTAAATTACTTTAAACTTCCATATTTTTTTGCTCTGTCCTAAAAAAATTTTTCATAATGTTGATCTTAAGGTGATCTTGTTTTTCTGCTCCTCTAGTCACTTCATTCATATGATGAGTCCACCACTTGTATCTTGACTTACAGAATCAAACTGCTTATTTTGATCTCAGAGCTCTACACGTGCTTTCTATGACACATATCACAGATCTTCTTTTATCCCACTTCCCTCTGATTTTGTTTTTCAGATACTTTTCTCTAGCTTTCCTCATTTGTTTGCCTTATATTTTCTATTTTCAGTTTGGCTAGCATGCATTATTTTTGCCTTTGAACATTGTCTGTATAGAGAATTATTTGGCTTATGATAATTTTGTTTTCCATTTCAAAATAAGTTTTTGGTAACATGTGTAAGTGGCTTATTCATCCTTTGCTTTTGAGGTATCTTTTTTTAACCTAAGGGTGTATGGAGTGAGTTAGATTTTAGATCTCTAAAAAGATTTAAATTTACCACCCTATGGTAAACCAAGCATATGTTCCTTTGATCAAGATGCTTTCAAAAGTAGTGTTAATATTTCTCCTTTATATGTCCTCTCAGCTTTGAGCTCATTTGTGAAGTGAAAAGAGCTTATTTACAGATTTAGTGTTAGCTACATAAACAGCTGCTGCCATTTTAGCTGTTCCTCCATTTTATTTTGGTGTTTAATAACCCACAAAACCCATCAATTGGCTTGTATAGATGGATGCCACAATCTTCTAGCATTTTGCCTTTGGAGTATCTCTTGGAAGTAAGAGAATCTTTTAAATTGTATCTGCAAATGTAATTTCTTTTCAGACAGCAACACTTTTCTATTATCCAAAAAGACATCAAAAGGCTTTTTGCAAACAGAAGGGTGGAATAAAAATTGATATAAAAGGTTCCATAAAATTGGACAGAGAACCTGCAGTTAGAGCAGCATGAAAAAGAGGAAAAATTGTTATTGAAGATTGGGAGTCCCTGGTGACTGCCAGCCAAATAAAATCATGTTGAATAACATGAGTGGTAACAACAAGAGACCTTGCTGAATATAAATAGTTGGTCTGTCACCAAAAACCTTTGACAGTGACATCTTTATATACCTGGATGGAAATTCTCTTTCTTGTTGGAGCCTTTGAATTTTTAAAAAGTATTTTGATTCCAAATGAGAATAGAAATTCAATGCCTTTTTTTGTTTTGAGGCAAACTGGAAGACAAATACAAGTGATAACTTTTAAGCAAAGTTAAGCTTAAAGTATTGCCACTACTCTCAGCTTTTTGGTTCCACTTACAGCTCCCCTGACAAGACACGCTATGAATTTTAGAATCCCAGAATTTCTCCTCTGACCAATGCTTCTGAAGCACTGTAATATTTTTAAGATATCTGTCCTTTTTTCTGATTTTGTTACTGAAGTTCTAGTTGAATCTTTTCCTTCCTCAGATCTTTATTTCTTTTACTCAGCATTGTGGATTTGTATCATATAACATAACATAAAAACGTGTTACCCATATATTCATACAACATATAGTAATCAATATCAGTGGGAAAAATGGCAGTCTTTACTGTAAATGAAAAAGCTTCCTCATTCTAACAGAATAGGATAGTTCTATATTTGCACTTTATATATAGTACATTATATATGTACATTTATCTATCTTTATAGACAGATTATCTTTAGCTATTTATATCTAGGTATTATATCATCTATATTTCTATCAAGATATAAAAGCATTCTGCAGTGGGGGGCAAGGATACTGAAGGCTGGATTTTTCGTCTTGAGGCCAAAAAACCCCAGCTACACCATATGTTTGGTTGTGAAGATGGTATGGTGAAAATACTTCCTTTGAAACCTACAGTCTGTTAGGTTTTGTCTAAATAACTTCCTGAGACTTACATACATGTTGTGAAGACAGCCAGGTAAGCATGATTTCAGGACTGGAGAAATATAATAGGTTGAAGAAAGTAGTTAGTACTCAAGTAATTTCTGGAAACAATCTGCTTCTGCAGGGTCTTGGGCAAGAACTGAATTTAGCAGGATGCTGATCCAAATTTCCTGCCTGTTAGCACGAACTCCAAGCCAACATTGTGGCTGTGCATCTCTTTAAAGAGATGAGAAGCCTTCTACAAGGACATAGCTTGTAACTACAAATATGCAAGCTCTGTGTTTCATCGTTCGCAACACTAAATATTTCTAAAGTTTGAAAGAAAGACAGATTTGCCAGTTTTTGCTTAAGATAGTGATTCCCTTTCAGACTCAGAAGACATAATTTTTAAAGTGGAAATGAACAAGATAAGATTATGATTTTTTACAAGCTAGCTATTATATTTGAACTTCTCAATAGTATTTAAAAAGGTGAAATAGATAATATCCTGTAGGACCTGGCAGAACCTCAAATCTGTGACCATAAGGGTTTTAGTATATGTGAGTTTTGCACATATGTTTTTTTTTGAAATTATCACTATATTCTTCCTGTTCTAAGAAGAAAAAAGTCCCTTCTAAGTGTTAGAAAAACTATTACATACATATGTGCATGCCCGAGCACAAACACTTAACAGATATATATGTATTTTTACAAACATGGCCAAGTTTCAGGGTATGAGTCCATTTTTCTTTTTGGATGAGAAATTTTCATGAAGAGCACATTCATAGAATGACATGACCCCAGAATAATTCAAGATCATTTAGTCTATCCTCCTGCCCAAAGCAGGGTCAGCTATGAAGTCACATCAGGTTGTCCAGTCTGGTATTCCATGATTGGTCATTTTATGTTTTATTCTATCTTCTGTGAAACCATTTTGATAGATAAGTCTAGGTGTGACACTTGTTTAATTCAGGTGATTTTGTGTTCTCATGAGCCTGAGAAGTCAGAGATAGTCTCAAACTGTGAGATTTTAGAGTTACTGGTTGAATCTGTGAAACAAATCCTGTATTAATTATGATATTTTGAAAAGAGGTGTAAGGTAGAAATTCTTTTCAGCTGATGAGCTTGGCCTGCTTCTGGAAGTATAAAATAATACTGCTGAAGTAAATGTAATCTTTTGGGTTTAGAAATAACCTTATTGGTTACCAGCGGCCATATTCTATGTCATGAAGCCTCGTGTCACATGTGAAGATGAAGGAAGTAATGATTAACAAGTATTTCAAGAGGGGATTAAGAACTAAGGCAGAGGACCAGACTGTGAGAGAGATGAAAAGGATGAAGAGACTTGAAGATGAGAACAAACAGGGGTTTTGATGTCAGTTGTGACAAGGATGTGTATGAGAACAGGAGCGAGAGGAATGGTTTTAGCCACAACTTCTAGAGTTTCCTAAAGGAAGAATGCATAAATGGCACATGGAGGTGGGATAAAAAAGATATTTAAAACAGGTTTGATATGTGAAACTGCAAGTGTTGAGATACCTTGCGCTGTTGTTAATTGGTGTTGAGATGTGAAGATGAGTTGTACTGAAAATTTAAATGCATGGAATGTCTGAAAGGGTGTTTCAATTGTAGTAGTGTCAGAATAGTTTTATCTTTACACAGAAATATGGTGATATTGATTGTATTGTTCAGTGTATTTTTTTTTTTCAGCCCACCCCTGCCATTCACTTTTAATAACTTATGCAAATGGGGAAACTCTAAAATTAGCTGTGGGATGCTAGTGCTAGGGTGGGAAGTGACAAGACCGATTGTTGAAAAAGAAGTGGTATTACTGTAGAACAATTTAAGTTGCAGTTTTATAATATGTCTAGCTTATTGGTAACAAAGAAGTAAGTATCATAGATGAAAGAGCTTCAAAGCTGAAATTGTTTGTGCATTTATAGAAAAGAAAGACCACAATATTTTACACAGCCTGGAGAAAATGGCAATTTGGTGTTATGTAATAAATAGTAGGAAATAATTTTTTAACTATTTTTGGATACTTATGTTTAGTAGATAAAAAGCACAACCAAATGAGTTCTTCAGGCATTTGAACTGTTGGGCACCTCAGTGTGTTGTGTCTGTATGCAGATGTATCCTTACATATAGGGCTTGCTTGTCATTCTGAAAAGTCCTTCTGTCATCCTAAAGGGCTTTGCTGAGGCTGTGTGTTGATTTGATCATGATCACAAATTAGTTATTTTATAAAGTAAATGCATCCGATTTTACCTTTGTGTATGTGTACAAAAATTTTTTGACAGGCATCTGCTTTCAGGGCCTTCTGTTGTCTACTGTGGTCTTATATCATGGCATATGGACCTCCATCCCTGGAGGTATTTAAAAGAGGGGTAGATGAGGTGTTTAGAGACATGGTTGAGTAGTGGACAGGTACAGTTGAACACGATGAACTTAAAGGTCTTTTCCAACCAAATGATTCTGTGATTCTATATGACCTAAATCTATGTAACACCATAAAAGCAAAAATTATTAAGAAAATTTTTTTAAAGAACAAATAAACAGAAAAACAGAATAAACAAAAAACTAAACATCTTTAACATGGGTTATTTTTCTGCATCAGACTTTCCACAGACTCCTTTGAACCTAAAGCAAACTTTTTTTTCTTTTCCACAACAATCTTAGTGAGACCATATTTAATGTTCTTATGGAAATTTAAATGTAATATACTTCCTTTGCTATTTATAGGAAACTGGGAAAAACTAGTTTCTGGCTAGCTGGGTTATCTTAGATATAAATTAAATTTGGACAGCTAACAATATACCCTTGGAGAGCTCAGACACTCGCCAATAGGATTAAAGAAAATCTGCTTTCCTCAGAAACTAGTGAAGGAGATAGTGGAAAACTAAAAGTCCAAAAATCAAAAACAGATTATGTTGTGAGAAAAAAAGTCTGTACAGTAATAGTGACTTATTTCAAGAAATTAATTAAGCAATTAGTTTAACATCATAAAAGTGATGAGCTGTTAATAATGTCATGGATCTAGGTGAAAAAGGCTCAGACTACATTTCAGAATCTAAACTATCTCCAGTCTAGAGGCAGTCTCCTTTGAAGTCTAGATCCAGCTACTCATATATTGAGTTACTAAAGATGACTTCCCTCTGTCTGTGATATTTGAAATCGGTGGTTAAACTGCACTCTTTTCCCTTTCCTAGAATTAGTTGGGAAATTATTCAACTTGAATTATAGTATTACTGATTTATATTAATTTACATAGGTAGATTAACCTTAATAATATAATTGTTGCCAGCACTACTTGAGAGTCAAAAGCAGTGATAACCATCCCAGTTACATGTTGTGAACGGACAGGTCTCTCTCTCTCTGTGTTTATGGAGAACATTGGCCTTCTCTGTTTTCACTTTTTTGTGCTTCTGCTAGGAAGCCCTTATGCTTGAAAGGCTGAGTTGAATAACATAAGAACAAAAATCTGCTGGATAGAACCATCCTGTTTTCTCTCCATGCATTGTATCTTCCCAAGGGCAAGTGATAAATTCACTACCTACTTTTTCATTGAGGTGTGTTGCAAATTGATTTAGGATCCTGGCAACTACACCCATTTGTCACAAATGAGTGGAATGCACCTCACTCAAAAGAGAGAAACAGCAATATGTTTTATTGAGGTAGAATAATAATTTGACAGGGTTCAATAAGTTTGGTGGTCTTTAACAAACTTTTACAGTGATTTACCAAGGTACAATAAGTTTGATGGCAAGGTTCGCTCTATTAATTACTGCATGGAAGAAACATACAAAGGAAATTTGAGTTAGAATCAAGTTAGAATGATTCACACAAAGACCAGAGACAAACAGAGTAAGGAAGATGCTCCCACTGAGTCACAAGGTTCATAGTGGATCCCCTTGCTTTCTAAACACCTGATGGAGCTTAGGTGTGCCTAGGTCCAATCTTAGTCTCAGACTTGGACAATGCTTTAAGTCTGATGGAATTATTTATATAATGTTTATAGTAATTAAAATTCAATAGCTATATAGATTAGCAATGTTTCATTAATATTAATGCAGCATGCTATCAGTCACTTGCCAAGGATCTGCTGTTGTAAAAGGTCCCTCTGCCTTGACGAGCAACCTTGAGAGGTGTCCCAGCTCAAGGGGAGATCACTCCCATGCAGCCATGTGTCCTAGCAAGGAGAGGTCAAAGAAGGTTAACCTAAGTTGTTATATTTATGGAATAAAGTGGTTTGCTTGTAGTCAAACTACATGCAATGGGAAAGGTATGCATGAGATTCCTTGTACCCATAACTTTATTCGTTCCTTGATAGAAGAGTTTTGGAAAAGCCATCTGCTATTCATGTATTAATCACATGATCAGTGTTCCAAGCTCATCTGCATTGATGCTCACTGTGTCACTCTACTCCTTTGTGGGTTTTTAGAGAAAATATTGAAACTAGAGTATTTCTTGGCCCGGCTATGGCTCAGGCCTTTACCCGCTTTGGAGGTTGTACCAAACTACTGCTACTTTGGTTAAGGGGTCAAGTGCATCCATCACAAGGTGTCTACGGTGTTTGAAGGTGGATGAATACACTAGGTGATTCAAAGACTACCATAAAAGCAAGGGAAATCAATAGTGTTGTAGGAGACCAGATTAGTTTCATCAGATTTAACAGATGGCACAGCAAGAGCCTCAAAAGAGTAGGGAGAAAAGTATGTCTGTTCCTTTACACAGAATGAAAAAACCCAGATGATTCCTCCCTTCAGCACTCTGCCCTGATGATTGCCTATAAAGGGAGGGTGTTACATACTTTTTTCCCCAGATACCTATAAGTCCTAGATTGACTCAGAACACACACAATATGGTTTGGATTATTTTAAAGATTAAAAGAAATGCTGCATCATTAGTAGTAGGTATAACTAAAAGGAAGTCTCTTGACAAGAAATCAGGCAAAGTTATGATTTCTGTCTCATTAATTTTTACCTCTGATCACAGTAATAGCTCTGTTCACATTAATTTAAACACAGGAAAATTACTGGTGAGCTTAACATCAGCACGACATAAACTTTGAGTGCTCTTTTTATTCAGAAAGGAACATACATAACAAGGAAAAGACTTAAAAAACATGTTTGATATTTTTCCCATCTATGGGAAAGAGAGCAAAAGACTAGAATTGGCTGGGTTTTGGTTTCGTTTTGTTTTGGTTTTTTTTTTCCTTTAAATTAGTTTCCAGTGTTGTTCTGAATAAAAAAGGAGCTGCCAAATCAAATTTTGGAACTATTTATACCATACTGGCCTCGGTGAATCTTGGGTTTATGTTAAAATGACCTTCTTAAGTGTATGGAAATGCAGCTTTTTAAGATGAACATAAGATCAGAATTAACTTCTTATTTTGTTTATTAACGATTTACACAAATAACCACTTACAAGTCAGAAGTAGAAAAAAGTAAGATTTGAACTGTTACATATTATAAATAATTTTTAGCACAATTGTTTTCTTTGTTTAGTCAGAGTTCCATGTGAAAGGAACTCTTGTGTGATTCCCTTCACCAGTGACAGTGGCAATGGCTACATTCACAGCTTGAGTGAAAGCCACAGGCAGTAGGTGCATTGAACAGAAGAAGCACAAACTTCACTGGCTATTTATGAAAATATTTCTCTTATTTCATTACTGCTTAGAGACAGATTATAGTAAAGGTATGGAGCAGTTATTTCCTTACCAATATATTAGAACATGTATTCAAGGTCAGAAAAGGTCCATTGAGCCTAATATCCCCTCTCTATAAATGTATATAGTGAAAAGTATAACATCAAGGGAAATACATATAATACTTTCTCACAGTGCCCTCCAAAATGTCAGTGACAGCTTTTCAAGGCTTTTCTAAGGCAAAGTTACTTCTTGCAGGGACTTTTGCTTCAAAAGCTCCCTCAGCTGCGTTCTGAACCCATGAGACTTTTCAGTGCCCCAAACATTCCAGGGAGGAGTTCCACAGATTAAAATACCCTTGTGTTGTGGTTTAACCCATCAGGCAACAAAGCACCACACAGCCACCTGGTCAGTGGGATGGGAGAGGAAGAATCAGAAAAAAAGTAAAACTTGTGGGTTAAGATAAAGACAGTTTAATAAAACTAATATTAATAATAATAATAATAACAACAACAACAACAATAATAGTAATAGTGAGAGAATATACAGAATATACAAAAGAAGTGATGCACAATGCAATTGCTCACCACTCGCTGACTGATGCCCAGCCCATCCCCAGCAACGATTGCTCTCCACTGGGTAACTCCCCCTGAGCATGACGTCATATGGTATGGATAGCCCTTTAGTCAGTTTGAGTCAGTTGTCCTGGCTATGTTCCATCCCAGGTTCTTGTGCCCCTGGCAGAGCACGGGAAGCTGAAAAAGTCCTTGGGGTAAGCACTGCTTAGCAACAACTAAATCATCAGTGTGTTATCAACATTCTTCTCATACTAAATCCAAAACACAGCACTATACCACCTACTTGGAAGAAAATTAACTCTATCCCATCCAAAACGAGGACAATATCTACCCCTTATTCCATACCATTTGTTATGCCTAGGTCCTACCTTTTCCAATACATTCCAATTAATCACTTTCACTTTCCCTGTCTTTTGATATATACGCACAGATATCATTCCATTAGTCTATGGGCCATCCTTCTAAAATGGCCATTGGATTCATTTAGTCCATGACTTTGGGCTCCATCTGTTGTAACAGTTTTTCAGGGCAAGAGAGATGGTGTGTGGTGTTGGATTGTTGCATGCTGAAGCCAGTTCTGGTTCCATTATTGCTGCACTCGGTTTCATCAAAATACATTCTTCATTAATCTGGGTGATTCTTACTGTAATAACATTGATGTGGCATATAGCAATCATAAAAGTGATGACATAAAATATTGTACAGCAATTAAGATAATATAATTCAGTTTATTGGCTATTTTTACCCCAAATCAACCCCCTTGAGGTACACATCAGACTTCCCCATCTTTCTGCATCACCCACCAAGTGGAGCCAAGTCCTTGAGCAAAAGCAATCCCATGGTTGGGTTTGCCTTTGCCCGAGGCAGGAGTGACCCAGACTGTTTTCCCCAGCATAGTTTTTACATGCACTACAAGGACTTCATCCCCTTCTACAGTACATAAGGGGTTTGATTGGGCAGGGCCAGCTCGTTTGGCAGATCCTTTAGCATTGACTTACCAAGTGGCTTTTGCTAAATGTATATCCCAATGTTTGAATGTCCCATCACAATTTTAGTGTAGTCTTTAACAGTCCGTTATGTCATTCCATTTTCCTGGAGGCTGGTGCGTGATAGGGGATACACCATAGATAGCAATGCCATGCTCTTTGGCCCAGGTGTCTATGAGGTTGTTTCAGAAATGATTCCTGTTGTCTGACTAAGTTCCTTCTGGAATGCCATGTCGCCACAGGATGTGTATTTCAAGGCCCAGGATAGTGTTCCGGGTTGTGGCATGGGGCACAGGACATGTTTCCAGCCATCTAGTGGTTGCTTGCACCATTGTAAGCACATGGCACTTGCCTTGGCAGGTTTGTGGGAGTGTGATGTAATCAACCTATCCCGGCCAAAACCAGGACACTTTGTTGCAAGAACCTCTTTCTTAATTTTTTTTCCAGACATTTCACTTCCAACCCTTAGTAGATACATGTCTAGTTCTTGCATGGAAAGAGGTAATAAACAATTCTTTCCTGATTTTCTTCTGAGTCCTTTGTTGGATTTTGTAGACCAGTATATTACTCTCTTGTCATTTTTTTCAAGGCTGTAGGGATTTAGTCTGTTTAACTGTTTTTTCTTGGATGTTCTGACGTATTTTGATCATTCTTTCCACACTTCTGTTCTTTCTCCAAACGCATTTTATCTTTTTAAAATGAGATATTTAGAATATAACAATGTGAAATAGTTTAAATTAATTTACACTGCATTTCAGCTGCTTTTTTACTGTCACAATTTCCTAAGATCCTTCTGTTATTCTTCACAATATATCTTAATCTTTTTTATAAATATCATGATGAAGTCAGCAAAAAAATTAAGTATCAATATGTCCAATACTTAGATCCATGCACAGATTTTTATAAGTTTCGATTCTTCCTTGCTAGTTTTTCTATATTGCACAAGGGTTAAGAAATAAGTAAGGTGAATAGGAAGGCAATGTGGTTTAAAAGGAGAGTGCAGGTAGTGAAAGAAATATCATTGCCCCAGTATATGACAAAAGTATATAGTGAGTTTTGCTGATGAATGTAAGAATTGACAAAATAATAGGCTTAGGCTTTTATAAGGCATTTAATTTAATAGGGTACAATATTATATTTTTAAATGTTGATATTTTACACTGTAAATATATTAAAACAGAAAATGTAAAACATATATATGTCAGTATAATGTACTTGTTCCATAATACTGCAGGGATCAGTATTTAGTTTTGGTGTAGTTTAGATTTTATTGGTGGTCTAGGAACAAAAGTAAGTGTAAAAGTATTTACAATGATGCAAAATTTGACAGAATCATAAATATTTAACTCAATCATGAAATGCAGTCTATATAGCAAAGGAGCAGCAGAAGAGATAAAGAGCGTCCTTTCAAAGTCTGATTAGCGATGATGGGAGTGGAAGCACGAAGATAACTGCCACAATATGTCCAGTAGTGGAAATGAGCACCCACCTCTAGCACACATATCTTTAAAAGGATTGTGGAAAATTGAGGAGATTGCAATGGAAAGCTGCAAAATCATCTGAAAACTAAGGGAAAAAAATAGTTTAAAGTGAGATGCTTGGAGTTTGTCTGCAGACTGTCTCTGGCGATGTTCTAGACAGACAGAGATTTATTTGCTTTGTCGGTTCTCCAAGCCCAGTAACAGCAATTGGCCTGATGATTAGCCAAGCTAATAAGCCCTTCTGAGAAAAACAAAATATTACCTAGCACTCAGGTATTAATGCAGCCATATGTTTGCAGGTATTTAGTTTTATTTCCCTATCTTTTATTTACAATACTATAACTAGTTAGTAACAGAGAAATTTAGAAATCAGATATCCTTAAAATACCTCCAGGTGTGCATTGTACATTCTGCTTGATTTCTCAAATCTTGGTGTAAAGTTTGGTAGGCAGCCCAGTCTACAAGTAGGTAACTGCTGAGAACTTCATAGACAATGTTTTTCTCCAAATATGAAGGCCAGCATTTGCTAAAGAATGTTCTGAATAAATTAGAGATGATCAGAGATCACCTTTCTGTGAGAGTCCTGTTTTGTAGGATGATCCAGACTCAACTCTGCCAATTTCAAATAGATTTGTTTTAAGCTGTGCACTTTTGCTTTTTTGGATTTCACATCAGGTTTTACATCAGTCTTTATGTTCTAATAAGTAAGAAAACTAAGATGAGTGTTAGTGATTAAAGGATTATGGTTTCATTGTGTTAATTAATTTGATTCCCAGTATATCATTACTTCCTGTACTCCCTTTTTTTTCTTATTGGCTATGTTCATTAACAAGATTTATTAATAAAAATATTAGCTTCAAATCCATGCATACTTTTCTAAGATTCTGAGAAGGTCTCTAATGATACATGGATTATAAAACCAGGGAGAAAAATTCTGAAATGAGTGGCCCATATGGCATGAACATTCAGCTGCTGTGAGTCACTAGATGTTTCTTAAACCTCTTCATAGCAATTCTTTAACTGACAGATTAGAGCGATTATTCTATTAATTGTTTTTTGGACGCTTTCCCAATTATGTAATTTGGAGTTTGGGGACCTGCAACAGGCATTCTGTTTTACATTTTGAAGGTTCATTACTTAATTTATTCTATAAAATGGGATTTGTTAAAGAGAAGAGAAAACCAGAAGATCATGAAGAGACCACATCTTCCACATTGGTCTGCTTACTTCAGATATGCAAGACTAGGTGGAAATGTAAACCCTGATCTATCTCACTACTGAGACAGCAATGATTTTTTTTTCTCTAGTATTGTAACACTTGCTTCTTCAAATAGGAAAAGTAACTGGGACTTTATGCATGAAAATTTCAGTCCTCCCCCTGAGTTATAGGAGTGAGTCTTCTCAGGTGGTGCTTTTTGTTTCTGCTGCAAAAAGAGGCCCCTACACAGAGACTGCAGAAACATACAGTCTCTGATGAGAGATTTTAAACTCCTTTGGCTGGTCTCAGAAGCTTCTGTGAGAAAGTGATTAATATAAATGCATCATTACCTGCCTACTACCAATCCCATTCTCCCTTTCATCTATGGGAAATTTTAATTGAAGAAGTTTTGCTGGATCCCCAAACATCTTTCCTATCATCTCATCGTGATGAGTTCATCCCAGTATATCCTCAGGAGCAGCAATAACACCAGGCAAGTTTAAATTTTTCTTCCCTTTACAGAATCCTCTAAACAACCTTACTCCATGAAGTTGTATAAAGAAATAAAAACAAGAAGAAAAATACTTTACCAAGTGCTAGTACAATATGAAAAGAAAGTAATGAAAAACACAGTAGCTCAGAGGAAAAAAAAATCTATATGAAGCCAGCTCCCTCTGAAATGTATATTTAAATCCTAGTATGGGACTGGATGTTGAATAAAATGGCCTGATATGTAGTAGTTCAAAAGAAACTAGAATGAATTTGCAGTACTAATCTGAAAGCAACTGTATTAGTTGCAGAAGCAGAGACAAAACCGGTTTTATCACATATTTCTAGTTTCTCACTGGTATTCCTAATGCAAAATAGCAAGTGTATGCTCATTTATTTGTCTGGATCTGGACATAGAGCTCACATAGTCACTTCTATGGAGTCAGTTATGCTTGTAAAAAAGCGAGGACCAACAAACCAAATACCTTCTGGTTTCTGTGGGTTGTTTATTGTGTTGTACAGTCACAAACTGCTTCTATCCAGGCAGCATAAGAGTTTCTGATTTCTGAAGGGGCAGTTTTTGAGCAAGCAGGCAAGAAGCTGTTCTGTCACGGACTTGTTCTACAACACACAACTCATATATTCACATAAATTTTAACTCCAGAATGTGTTACAAACTTAACAAAATAATGTTTGGAGACAGCTTCAGACATCATTGACTTGTAGACATCTCAGCTGGTTTGAAAATCTTTATTTTTGCACTGTTGTCTGCTTCACTACTGAATGGGGTTTGTGCAGGCACAAGCAGCAAGAGTGGAGAAGAGATGATACTGCTGTTGAAACTTTGGGGTGAAATTTTGGAAAATAATTATGTATACCAAATTGAGGTTTGTTCAGACTGCCAAGTGTATATTTAGTATTAAAAAGAAAAAGGAAAACAGAAGACAATACCTGATGCTAAGAAACCAGTCCAGTGCAGAGATAGTTCAGGATTGGTCATAATGTACGTCAATTCTCTTATCACCTATGAAAACTGTGTCAGCTTTTGAGTCATCCATGACACATCCATGGCACATGGGAATCCCCTAGCTTAGTTAATTAACAGCATCTATAAGATTCTGAAATTAATCAAATACATTATGCAAAATGATACAAGAACACTTTATAAATTTCCCTCAAAAACCTATCATATCCTTGAGCACTGCCTATGTTTAAGGATTTAACAGGTGAATATTTTTGGGTTTTGTAGATTCTATACCTTTGTCTTGAGTCATGTATAACAAATTTTGCCTCACTGGAAATAAATCTCTCTACTCCATGAAACCCTTAGTCATTAACATGTAAAAGTTCTTATAATAATTTAATAAAACACCAATTCCTGTGTCATATGCATTGATATTATTATCCCTTTCAAGTTTAATAGACTGGATTATACATATATCGTCTTCTTACAATGAAATAGGGATCTAGCCTTACTTGTTTGAAATTTTTAAAATAGAAATTTACTTTCATTATGGAATATGTCTTGTTTTTTCTGTATATTTTGATGGCATTGTAAGCGAACAGAATTTCCACTCTATGTAGATTTTAGTGTCTCAACAGCATTGATACTTCTTGAATCTGCTCTCCCTCCCTATTTTTTGAAGTTGTTGTTTTTCCTTTGATAAATATGCTTCACAAAGTTCTAAACAGAAAAAATATAATACATTGTGTTTCAGAAGGATTATTCACTCAAAGCCAAAACAGGGCATTCTGGAAGCCACATACATTATCCCAGTTAATGAAAAATATTTTTTTATAGACTTTTAACCCCTTATTAGAAATATACTTAACTTGTGCACTCTCTAGACCCAGACATGCTGACACATACATTGCCTACTTTGACTGCAAGTGATCCCACTGAATTAATTAGGACAACTGTACGAATTATTAGACCACTTTAAATATTTTCAGATTTGCAGTGTTTTCAGGCTTTACGTATTTCTATTTAGTTGTGTACATTGCCAAAATGTTTGCAGTAGTGGAAGTTTACAGTGTGTTTACCAGTTGGCTTCACATAAATGCTGTAATCTAGACAAAAAAAAAAACCACCAAAAAAACCTGGCTAAAGGAGCGTATGCAAAGTGTGGTAATATACAAAGTTAAAATGGTGTAGTAGTTCACACAGTGTTAACCACTCTTTTAATGAACATTTGGGGATACGAAGGCAGAGTAGAAATAGGGATATATATATTAAAGCTATATTACAGCTGAAAAAATTAGGATTTTGAGAGTACAAAGAGTAAGGAGGAATAAAATGAAGGAACCTATGATGAGGATAATAAACATGAAGAAAAAAGCTTCAAATAACAGATGCTTCCTCCCACAACAGAACATTCCAGCCTCTACTACATTAATGTTTATATCTTGTTAAATACTGCAGAAGAATAAACAAAGAATTCAGTAATTCCAATACAAAAAAAAGATATTGTCTTTATAAAGCAACTAGATATAATGTGCATGCTTACACTTTTTAATGTATCTTGTTTCATTTAATGGAGAACACTTCCTGCATGGCATTATTATTTGGTTTTTTGAACATAAAAGAAAGGTGTGTTCCTGTTGTAAAAACCTAGTAAAACACTGCTAGAATTTTAAAGATATCTGCTGCCTTAATTCTTCTCTCACTAGGAGAGTTCAATCAGAAAAAGAAAGTTTAAGGTTGAGTGAGTTCTGCTAATTAATTTTGTGTTTAAGTATTACCCTGTATGCTCCTTTTAATAGTCCATGTGAATGTGATTTAGAGCTGGGATAAATTGTTCTACTGGAAACAGGGAATATAAAATACTTAGTTTGGAAGAGGCACAACTTTTTCTAAGTGCGTGTCTGCCAGTTCCTCTTCATCATCAGCTGTGCTATTTCAAGTCTTGGGCAGAGTCTTGGGCAGACAGTAAAAGCTATTCATGTCAAGGTGCAAGAAAATCATGCATTAATGTTGAAGAGTAGGGAAATCTTTTTCTTGTAATACAAATCGCAAGTGGAATTCAGGTCTGTTCTGATGAAAGGTTTTTCTCTAACCTGTTCAGTGATTAAGCACCATACTAGTACTTGTACAGGTATTAGAAGTGATACGTATATATAATATGGCCATATGCCAATATAAGTAATTCCATACAAAAAGCTGAAAACTTTTTACAACTGTTACTTGTAAGATGAGTTTATCTTGTAAATACAGAGTCTTGCACATTGTATTTCTATAAGCTTCTTGTTAGAAAAATGAAGATTTAAGCTAAGAAGTATTTCAGTGAGTCTTCTGTAAAGCATATCTATGTTTGCAAGATTATTGTGCATATGTAATAAGTTGAGATAAAATCTCAGCTTTTAGAACACTTTTATATGGCTTACAAATGAATTCATAATAATTATTTAAAAATATTTATTTTATATTTTAGATTATGAAAAGACAAATTAAAATCTCTTACCTTTTATATGTTTATTAAAATACATGGAGATAACGTTAGGTGTTTTAAATGTTGCACACCAGCAGTTATGATATAGTATTTCTTATTTGTTATTAGAAGGTGTTAACATATGTTCTCCATGACAGTACTTATACTTATTAGGGAGTACTTGATCATTATGCTCTTGTCAGTGATATACTTTTTTTATTTATTTATTAAAGAATTACATTTGTTAAGGACAACATATTTCTCCATCCTCTTTGACTAGAAAGGGCTTTTTTCATTTCTGATATTTTTCAAAGACATGAGATCTGTAGGCAGATGTAGAAAGTAGTTTCTTCCTTTTAGGGAGAGGTTATGAGACTCTTATGTGGTCTTCATACGAACAAACCAGAGACTATGGAAACAATGTCTAGGAAGCCATAAACTGTGATAATGGGCTCCCCATATATAAACCATCAGAGGAAGAGGTGGAAGGAGGTTTATTTTCATTGAAATACTGTGAATGTTCTTCCTCAAGATGAAATAAAGCCAAAGTTTCAGCAATCTTGTTCAATCAATGAATTTTCTAGCTACCCCTTTTTTTAATAAGAAAATGATATTAAATTAAATAGGATTATTTATACAAAAATTAGCTATATATTCTTCCTTTCTGTATTGGGTTTCTGTGGCAAGGTCTTGGTAGTGGGGGGGCTACAGGGGTGGCTTCTGAGAGAAGCTGCCAGAAGTATTCCCTGTGTCCGCCACTGGCCAAGGCCAAGCCAATCAGTGACAGTGGAAGCGCCTCTGGGATAACATATTTAAGAAGGGAAAAAAACCCATCTGCGGCTCAGTAGCCGGAGAGAGAAGAGAAGTGAGAGGATGCAAGAGAAAACAGCCCTGCAGACACCAAGGTCAGTGAAGAAGGAGGGGCAGGAGGTGCTCCAAGCGCCGGAGCAGAGATTCCACTGCAGACCCGTGGGGGGAGGAGCCCATGCCGAAGCAGGTTTGCCAGTAGAACTTGGGACCCCGCAGGGGACCCAATGCTGGAGCCGAGGGACTGCACCCCGTGGAAGTTATTGGCCCATGCTGCCTGAGGGTGGAGCAGGTGAGCTGGGGAAGTGCCCAGAAAGAAAGGAGGGGTGGGGGGAAGGTTTTTAAGATCTAGCAGTTTTTCTCCTCTCCTTCTCTGATTTTGATTGATTGATAATAAATTAATTATTTCTTTCAAGTGGAGTCTGTTTTGCCCGTGATGGTAACTGATCTCTCCCTGTCCTTATCTCAACCCACGAGCCCTTTTGATTTACTTTTTCTCTCCTCTGTCTGGTTAGAGGGGAGTGATAGAGCAGCTTTGGTGGGCCCCTGGTGTCCAGCCAGGGTTAAACCACGACACTTCCAACAGATTTCTTAGCAGGATTTTGGTTTGGAAGAAAAGGTTAAACAGTATTGACTAAGAGTACTACATGTTCTCAGGAATCCATTCGGTTGGCTTTTTTGAAAAGGTCTTTGGCTTGTGTGTTTAATTAAATAGTCCTGGATGAGTGGGTTCTGTTCTGCCTCATAGTTTTACTGTGATTCCAGGTAGGAATTTACCAAAAGAAATGTTGTCACTGAAATTTGAAACAGATAAGGCAAAAGCAATCTTTCTTTCCATTCTGGGATACTGAGGGATTAAATAACAAAACATATTTACTAGCTGGAAACAGTTGTGTCTGTATCAGGTATTGCTAACTCTGAGATTGTGCTTTTTTTCAAAAAAATCCATTTTTCACTACAAATTCTGTGATTTTTAAATTTTCCTCAAGATATTCAGTTGGGTTGGTATAAAATGATCATTTAATTATTATTGAGCTCAGACATTACCAAACTTGTACTTGCCTTGTGCTAACCAGTCATCTAGATTGTAAATTGAGAACAGAGGAACAATGAATAGCTTGGAATATTTTCTGATTATGAAGGATCTGGCATATAATTTACACATTTCACTAAAATAAAAAACAGATACCTGCTACAGGTAAGAAAAAATGTAAATCTAGCTAGTGGTAAAAATTAATTCCAAGGTAAACTTCAAACACATTCTGAGGTTTTTAATTACATTTCCATCAGAGCTTTCATACTTGTGTTATATTGGCCCAAAGGGACCACTAGAATGCAAACAAACCTCTAATAAAACACAGATTTGTGCCCTAGGTTTACTGAAGCCAAATGTGTATAATCCAGAAATCCAATCCTACCAGAAGAAGCATCTTTCACTTTTTTGATCTTGCATATCTCATCTGTTCTTATTTCAATTATATCTTAAGAGTTACTAGAATATAATTTATTTACATTATTAAAAAAGTAATGTTCTTCTTGTTTATTATATATAAATCAATGTAATAATCTCAAAGGTAAGATTTTACAGTGGCTCACTGAGCTGAGTTTTTTGTATCCCTCCAGACATGACATGCCAACAAGACCCTTGTGGTGAATATGCCAGATGCTCTTCCACTCCACACAATGATCTCGAAAAAGTTAGCAACAGTTCTTTTTTCACCTGCATGTAACTAAAGCAGATATTTTGTCTCTCTTAAAAATTCTAAGCATCTAAGATAACTACTGAAGCTTTTTAGACATAAAGTTCCTAACTTTAGGAAAAACAATGTAAGTGCCTTTTTCTTGTTAGTAATTGCAACTTATTTTAAGTGCAGTTATAGTCAGAAACTTTTCCCTAAAAGACTGGCATAAGCAGGTCCCATGTGTATTTTTTTTTCTTAATGACATCTAGGAAATTTACTCATAGTACTGATGAATTACAGTAAGTAACTATTCCAGCCAGCAGCCCAGCAAGTTTAACCTGGGATCTGCAAATTAAACTGTTGTTTTCTGTATCTTTGAGGAATATATTATATCTAAACAGAACAGCTGAAAATTCATGATTCTGAAAAGGCAGCACTATAATTTTATTTAAAAACCTATTTATTTACTAGAGATTAAACTTAGTTAGTTAGTTATTAGAATCAATGCATTCAAAATACTTGGGTTTGTTTCCATTATCCTTCTCCCATTGTGATCACATCAGAATAATAAATAATGGAATGGTCTATGAGACATGGAGGTCTTCTCACTGCCAGTTTTCCAACGGGGAAATGGCTTATAGAAAAGAGGTTTCTGGATGCCGTGGGTTGGATTTATAAAGTGATTTCAGGCTCTGAAAATAATCCAGACATAAGTAGATTTTACCCTCATGACGTAAGGCCTTTTGTTATTTGCAGGAAGGATTCAGTCTTGGTAAGAATGTGTATGTGGAAGCACACACATCATGTTCAGATGGGGGTGACGGCTTAAAAGGCCAACATTGTGATTTATACTTAGTCTCCTGTCTTATTAATTAGCAAAGTTTTTCTCACAAAAAGGGCTACTGAAAAGTGATGGGATATGTCTGACAACATGGGGCAAGTATGTGTTTGCAAGCAAGTCTGCTGGCCTTGTGAGGGAGGCTGGAAACATGCAAGAGGGGGACTCCCACAAGCAAGGACACAAGGGTGTTAAGGTGTCCAGGGGACAGGATGGCCAGAGGGGATCTCACATTTTACCTGCAAAAGCTGCACAACTTGGGACCCATCTCAAATGTTCACACACAAATGCAGGTAGCCCTGTGGACAAGAGGGAGGGGCATTAGCAGTGGGCGCACAGCAACTGACCTGTGACCTCAGAGGAATTACAGTGACATGGTGGTACAGCTCTCACCCCTGCAGAGCTGCAGTACAGGGGTACAGGTGCTTCAGGAAGGGCAGGGTTGTCAGGGACAGAGAAGGGGTGGTCTATGCAAAGGGATAGCTCAGAGGTATGGAACTTCACTCTGGGGAACGTGGATAAAGGTTAGGGGACAGAGCAGCACCAGTGATGCAGAGCCACACAGATATGAGCAACCTGAGGACAAATTATTGATGCAGGTGGTTAGTGAATCAGCCAGGAAAGACATTCTGTTGGAGGTGATACTCACAAGCAAGGAAGAACTGGCTGAAGACATGAAGATCAAGGGCAGTCTTGATTGTGGTGACTGTGAGACTCTGGAGCTTTAGATCCTGAGAGAAGTGAGCATAACAAACAACAGAATTTCACAAAGGCAACCTGAATTTTAGAAGAGCAGATTTTTGGCCTGCTCAAAGACTTGCTTGGCAAGATCCTATGGGAAACTGCCTGTTGGAGGCAAAGGTACTGAAGAAGACTGAACTCACCTCTGAACAGGACAAGCTGGGGGTGATGGTTGAGAGTAGCTTTGTAGACATGTCCTTGAGGACCTGGGGCCAGCAAGTTGCCAGGATGCAGGAGTGCACCTGGCTAGGAAAACATCCCCTGCACCTGTGGCTGCACCACCAAGGGAAAGGGATCCTGACCCATTGCTTGGCAATGGTAAGTCCAGGCTTGAGCTCCTGCCACAGGGCAGACCCTGACACGTAGGAATGAGTCTAGTGGGGGGTCCCCATGATGGTTGGGGCTGGAGCACAGGACACAGAGGGAGAGGCAAAGGGCCCTGGGCTGGTTTAGCCTGGGGAAGATGAGGCAAAGGGGACACCTCACTGCTCTCTGTAGCAGGTACAGAGGTAGGCTACAGAGAAAATGAAACCAAACTCTTCTTGGGGGTATATAGCAGTAGGACAAGAGTCAATGTGTGTAAGTTAGAATATAAGAAATTCTGATGAGATGTGATTTTTTTTTTTTTTTTTTTTTTTTTAATGCAGGGGCAGTCAAATACTGCAGTGGATCGCTAGAGAGGCTGTGGTGTTTCTGTGGCTGGAGGTGTTCATGACTCGAATGAACACAGCACTGAGTAAATTGGTCTAATCAAAGTTGTTTTGAGCAGGCAAGATGTCTGGAGGTCCCTTCCACACTAAATTATTCAACTGTGCTGTGATTCTCTGATGACATTGTTCAAAAGACCAGTTAACAAGTTCAACAATTCCACAAAAATTACAGAAGGACATCATATTTCAAGATTCACAGGTGCAGATTACGCAGATTTTATGCTATGCTTTGATTAATAATAGTATTACATCATTATGTCCAAGTGATGAATCCCTTGAACAAAAATGCCTAAATTCTGCTTTAGAAAAATGAACCAACACAACACCCTAAGAACATATGTTAAGAGTTCATAAAGAATCATTTTGTTTATTTGTTTCTCTCTTGTTTGATTTTTTAATATAAATGCTTCTACTATATGTGCTCAGTTAACAATCTAGCTGTCCTCAGAGCTTAGAAACTATAGGTAGTATTAGTCACTAGAGGCACTTCAGACCTACAGTCACATTGGCCTGTTAAAATCAAAACAATAATAAAATCCTGGACAATGTAAAGGAAATTAGCAATAGCTGTTTGGTTTTCCTTCTGAGACCTCTAAAACCACCATGTCCATGGACATTCAGTAATAGAAGTTCCATGGGCATTCACTAATAGAAACTTGCAAGATTGCTTTCTTCGTCCATACACCACCACAAAACTCTGCCAAACCATCATGCTCTATGCCCTTGCTTTGATATTAAATTTTTGCAGTCAACAACAGCGTGCTGCTGCTACATCATCAGTCTGATGTAAGGAATAAGCCCTGACTATTGGGAAATGTCATTTGGACATATCATTAGGAGTGTCATTTGGTCCTTCTCCTCACTTCTCTCTTCTTTTAAATGAGATAAGAAGTGCCTTAATTTTCCTAGCTGAGAAATGCTCTGTCACAGTGCTCATACTAAGAAACATCCAGCTCCTGTCCTGTGCATGCATGTGCTCTAGTCCCACATTCTCCCCTCCCTGTGCTTTGAAAGTCAAGCTGGGCTGTTCCAATGCCAGAAATGATTGCCAGAGTGATTTCTGGTCCTCCTGAGCAGTCTGTGTAGGTACAGTGGAGGGCCTAAACAGAAGACAGAGAGATTGCCCCTGTGTTATTAACATCAAGCTGGTTATACAGGTCCATTACAGTTTTCATTAGCATCTTGATACTGTTATAACAAGGGATCCATTCCTAGCCTAGCTATTACAATACTTAAACATGGTCAAGCAGTCAGACTTCATGGTTATGTGGCAATTCCAGAGTGCCTTCTTTTAGAAGGTATTATGAGGATAGATCATAACATTGCCAGGTTTGCAGCACACATGCTTCACTGCAGTTCTAGTTGAGAAACTGTAAATTATCAACATGAGAATAGTGTCTCGAATGATAATAATGTCTCAGTATGAGAAGGTCTTACCTATGGCCTGGAGTTTGTAAAGTAGTCACATTTTTTTTAATTGTTGCTCTTGGGTTTTTTGTTTCATTTTTTTCACTTCAGAATGATGTGATATGAAAAGATAAGAACATCAGAAGGAAAATGCTTGCATTCTGGCTAGCATTTTTAAATTTAAGTTCCTAAAATTAGACAAATAACAGCATGGGATGATTTTTCATGTACTGAATGGAGTTTATAATTTCAAACTTTCACGTTGGAAAATGACAGCATCAGTCTTCATGTCAGTATTATTCCAATGTTCACTATTACAGTCCTGGTGATCAAGGAAACTTTGGTGTAAAATTGCACCAGGGAACTGCTGAGATGCTTCCACTGAACAGTTAATGGCAGAAACGATAGCTCTTTGTCAAAACTGTAAAAGTTGGCAGTCAGCTGTTGCATTGAATCTAGACTTGCAAATTTGGATTGAAACCAGAAACTGAATCTTTTTCAGTGCAAACCCTGGGTTTTGATTAAGTTTCAGTTTGTTGTGTTTTGTTGAAAACAAAAAAATGGTAATACTATATAGTTTTTGAAAAAGTTTTTAGGATTTAGGCAGAATAGATTTTGTAAATTTTTCTTCAGAAAAAAAGGAATATGTATATGTTACAAAGGATAGGCAAAATACAAAATATACATTAAAAAAAGTGGGGAGTTGCTTTTTTTTAATTGGTTTTAATTGGATGTTTCATAATAGTCACTTCAATATGACATCAACAGTACTCCCATCAACATGGCACCATGGAATTCCAGGAAATAAAATCAAACCCTTTTCTAATTTAATGTGATTCTCAGAAATTATCTACATGCTTTTAACTCCAAGTACAAAAACCAGAGTCATTATATGGAAGGACAGATACTACTTATTTTCAAGAACAGTTTTTAAGAGCATATTTTTTTTTCTTTTCTTTCTGATATTTAACACCTTTTCCTAGGCTATTTTTATTATTTCTCCTCTGATACATTGATCAATGTTATTCACTGGTGTTCTTACTGCTAAGTATGCTAACAGTTTTCTGCTCTGTACTGCCTTACTAGTCAAACTTTCATTTATACACCTACTTCCATTCATAACCAGTTTTAAGATTATTAAAATAGAGATTGAACTAAGCACAATTCTGGAAATAAGTAAATCAACTTTAATCAAAACATCCGAATGTTTGCAAATTCCTTCTATGCTTACGATAAGGTCATAGGGAGATCATGTGGAAATGTTTTAAATATTGTTAAACTCTAGATCAGCAAATCTTAAATTATTCTGGGCTCTGTCTCTCTTCATGTGACAGCTCATTTTTCATATGGTACAGCCATATAGATACTTTCAACCCTTAAAAAACTGTATCAATATCAGCATTAAATTGGAAAATGATAACATCATAAAGATCATCTTGAAGAAGAGTTCTCTCTCAGAATTTCATTTTTATTTATCTCCAGTGGTGTTTATTGGTTTAGGGATTTTTTTGCTGGGGGGAGAGACATTTATATCTAGTGTGTCTATAAAATAATTCACATGTTTCATGAAACATTATCTGAATTTGCAAGCAATTATATAAAAAAAAGTAAAAGAGGAAATGTTTTTTTAAATATGAATTTATTTAATCAAAATAAGTATATGACAAGTGTATTTATGCCAATTAGCTAGGAACTTAAAAATCAGGAAGTGGAAAACGTAAGTTTGCAAGCAAAATCATAACCTTACTCCATTTGTGTGTCTGAATAGAACAATTTAGTACACAAAATTTACCATAACATATTATCCTCTTATAAATTTAAGTACCAAAGTACTAAGAAACAGAGATGGATATCACTGTTCATCCTAGACTATGAAATTTCTGCTTACAAATACCTGGCATGAGAAGTCCTAACTGCAGTCCTGTACTGCATTTACAGGTAGTTTGCATCCAGTGCTTAAATGGCTAGCTAAGGAAAAAAAAAAAAAAAAAAAAAAAAAAGCTTTCAGATAATCCCCCCCATTGCTTTTTTTCTTCCAAGGCTAAAATGAAAATTAGTCTTATCATTCATCCAAATTTATTCTTTTCCTGAGCAGCAGGAGACAGAATATCAACTATTCTGTGGTTATATATGACCCTAGATTTTTTTCCACCATTCTCTTCCCCAGAATAGTCAGGAACTTCAGGCTAGAAAGTAAGATGCAAGTTGTCTGGAAACTATTTTGTTGAAATTTTTTGTTTGATTGCTGGTTTTTAAGAGAAAGAAATGATAAAAATATTGGATTGACATCTAACAGGAAAAGTTCCATTATCTGACCAGCTCACATCTGAATAACCCTCAAAATGTATTTTCCAAGGGTGTTGTCTACCTGGGCATTTGGGGAAGTACTGGCAAGGCAGCTTTTCCAGAAAGCTGTAATGTAAGGAAATTTCCAGACTTCATGCTTTCTGATGAGCAGACTGCTGATAAACAGTGATATTTCAGAGCTGCAAGTTCTTCCTGTGAGCTGCAGATAAGCCTGGCTTCTGGGGCAACATGCCTCTCTCACACATCTCAGATAAACTGTGAGGGAGCCCGTATAGTCCCGGAACCATTTTCCCATTAGCACACTGCTCCATTGGGATGCTTTCCTTACAAAAAGTGAACTCCAGGAGGAAATGCTCTGGCCAAGCTCCAGCAACCAGAGGTAGGTTCCTGACCTGAAGTCTCACTGCATATCTTGTGTTGGTTGCTTCACTGAATTGGAGGTGGTTGGTAGAGCCAAACTGCTGCCTCTTGACATCCACTGATAACAATGAAATATCACACAGTGAAAACACAACAACTATGTAAAAACAAAGCTATGCACAGCCCCTCCCCTATTCAGGAAAGAATGCCCCAAACCTCAATGGCCACCAAGCCTCTCAAGATTCCTACAGTGGGGTATCATACAGTCTGATCCCCCTGACAACTCACATATTTATATATGGATATTTTCCAACTGAATCCCGTGCAGAACTGAATTTGATTTGAAGAGTTCTGTAATGGAAAACCCCACTGTTTTTCAAGGTGGATTCTCTCAATGGATATTCATTCTCAATATGAAAAGTATTACCTTATTTTTAATCAGTTCAGCTGAATCTAAAACTTCTGATATTGGTTCTTGTTATGGTTTTGTCTTCTAGTTCAAAGATGCTTTTAATAATAACATTTCCTCTGTATGACTGTCTTTAAACACTCTTATTTTCTTACCATATGGCGAAAAGTAATGGAGAAAACAGTATTTGCTATTAAAACTGGAACAAATCAAAATGTGAAGGGGAAGAAAAAGGAAAAAAAAAAAATCTTTCCACTACTTTTTAATGTTCATAGTCTGATACATATGTTACTTGAAAAGAAAAAAAATAATTAACATTCTATGACACTTTTAAATTTAAAAAAAATTATTTTTTCTCTTGGCAAATATGAATTAATTTTTAAAGCTTAATTTTTCTCTAACCTGTTTCCCATTAAAAGTTTTCCTAATAAATTATTATTTATTTTTTCCAGAAATCAAGTCTTTTATTATCTTCCACTAGATCTATTGTCTTTTGGTTCCACAGATTTTTTACTAGGAGACAGAGCTATGCAAGCTGATAAAAACTTTCTCTCTTATTTCAAAATGGTCAGATTTTGTCTTCTATAGGCTTTTATAAATATTTTTTATATATATATATGTAACTGGGTCTTGAGAAATGAGCTATAATAGAAAATTGACTTTCATTCTTTTGTGAAATACTTGAGAAATTGCACTATATGTATTTGAAGCTATTTTTAAGGTTGATAGTCTAATGTTTTGGCACTCTTGAGACTGACAGCTGTCATAACATTTCATCTTTCACTAAATTTTTAGAAAGAAGTTATTATGGGTCTGTTTAATAAATTATATCTACAATTTCAAATAATTATGCTGTTCAAGACATTTATTTTAGCTCTGTGTTATAAGGACCAACAGTATATCAACAGGGAATTCAATACATGAAGTATACAAGTCATTCATAGAAAGCACTGAAATAATCACTATTGTGCTGATGTTGCGACTGAATAAATTTGTAAATATATTTTATATAAGTGTATATAATATATGAATACTGACATGTTTGTTCACAATATATCAGAAGATAAGAGCTTATTGTGATGTCTTTAGGAGCCTTAAAAATCTGTCCAACTTTAAACTTTAAAATTAATTCATTAAGAAAACTGTTTGTGCTAAATCTTACACAGTATTAATCACCATCTATATATATATATATAAATCTTTTAGTTAGTCTTTGACAATTACATCCTAGATGAGCTATGAGGATGCACTGCCAAGTCTGGTGCTGTGGAGTTATTGCTGATAGCTGGGGTCCTTGGTGGCGCTTGGTCATGGAGGGTGTGATAATGAGGCCTGAGACCTGTTGGATAAGAAAAGTCAAAGTCAGAGCAGGTGTGTCCTCTCTCTTCTCTATCTTTCTTCACTGGAATCTGATGGGTTTATGCCATTTGCCCTCCCAGAGCGCTCCCACTGTGCTCTCATTGCTGTTTGTCTTGCCTCCTTTGGTGTTGCCAGTCACCCTTCTGGTGCATTCAGCAGGATACCCCATCTGTTTGCAGTCTCCTATGCTTATTTTAACCCCTGTCTGGCAACTTTTTTACTTGGTTACCTTTCAAGTGCAACTACACTAATCTTCATTTGCCCCTTTGGTGATCACATTGTTCACAAGATTGTGTGGAATGCTTATATATGATGTTTGACTACACCATCACAGTGTTCCAAAATATTTACTTACTATTGTTATCTGCACTATTTTAATAAGTTTGTATTAATTTTCAAGGCAAAGTAATATTAATTATATGCTGATTAATATATTTATAATATATTTATAATTTATGGGTATCATGGGTCTTTGCTTTGGCTGCAAGGTTTCTGAACCAGTTATACATAGTACTGAGCATTTTTTGTAATTCTTTAAAATTCTGAGACCAAGAAATCCTCAATGCCCTCAAAAGAGATTAATCTCTAAAACTTTGCTCTGTCCCTCCAAGACAGACTTCTAGTCTGGGCAAAATGATTTCCATATGTAAGCAGCAGACTCAGTTGCTCTTCATAAAGGTATAGAAAATGTTCAAAAAGGCTTATTAATTGACTGCCTACTACATTTGTAGTAGCTGACTATGATACAAGGATTTTTAACTGATTACTCTCCATGTTGCACTGACTCAGATCTCGGTTGACAAAAGGGTTTAAGCATTGCACTATAGATTAAGTTTCTACTTCAGGATGGAATTAAGCACTGAATATTTTCAATTATACCAGTTTGGTCTTGAACTCTCCACTGATGAGTTAGGTACTTGGGATGAATTAGGACTGACCATACACCATATCCAAAGTATAAAGCCAAGAAGGAATGAAGGGATATATCTTAAGTTTTATTTCTTCTCAGGACTTTACATATAACCTCCACCCTGAATTGACTGCTGAGGTCCAAAGCAGGCTTAGAATGCTTTAATCCTTGCATTTCATTAAACTGGATTATATTTTAAAAATGTGTGATTACTTTAGTGACTTTGTATTTTCAGTTCTGAATTATTTATCAGTCAGATATCTCCACCCTTGAAATAAAAAATTTTTCAGTGAGCTTAGTATGAGTATTGGCACACTGAAAATGAGAAATAAAAATCCTAAGGTAATTGAAATGCAAAAGCACTAGCACATATAGAGAGTCACTTCCCTGTGTTTTTTGCTGGGCACAGGATCCTTGTCCAGAATTGCAGAGAAGGAATGGTCAGAGGTTTCATTTGATGGGGGAACCATGGATGACAAAGTGTTCAGACTGGATGCATCTGACCACTAGAAAAAGCTCTTATTTTACCTGCAGATGTTCAGTTGGACAACACAAGTGGTGCCTTGGAAATAGAAGAGAAAGCATATAACAATATAGAGTGCGACTCCTCCACCTCATCTTCCCTGCCTGTCATTGTGAAACAGCCTACAATTGTCCATCACAATCCCCCAGTTGTGTGAGTTGCCTGCCCTTGTTTCAGTTAGTCCTATTATATCATAGCCTTCTGACTGGGCATGGAGCTCAAGTTCCTCCTGTTTGTTTCTCAGACTTTGTGCGGGGGAGGGGAGGGGAGTTATTGAACAACTAAAAAATTTTAAAAAGTTCCATTCATTGTGTTTTATAAAATATTAAAGGTCAGTTTGTGATTCATTTTGACATCATCTCTGACTGTAAAAGGAGCTTTCATGTTCATGTCACATTCAAGTAGCAACACTGAGGACAAATAAAATTATACTTGTTTGTAACACCTGTCCTTATTTTCCAAGGATCCAGGATACTCTGGGGAAACAGGAAGATCCAATTACAAGGCCATCTGGAGTTTTCAATTTCAGTTGTAAGTTAAAGAATTAGATTCAGTGCATACATCTGCAAGTAGTTAAGCCATTGAAAGAAAACACAGGTTTTCAAAAGAAATATGGACTTTTTATTGTTCCTTCAGTAAGCTACTGAAAAATTCTGCTGCTTCCAGGTGCTGTGATGTTAAGGAGGGGCAGCTACCATGGTTTAAATTACTGATTAGGTAACCTTTCAGAAATCGTATTGATTGTATCCAGTAATGTTCAGGAGTTTGTGACAGTCTCTTTGGCAAGGTTGTGCAGCTTTCCATACCAACACAGTTTCTTAAAATCTTGACTATCCTAAAACTTCCATACACAATTGCTGCAAGCTTATTTCTTCTTGAGCAGGAAGGTCTCCAAGCCACAAACTCTGACAGAGGACTGCTCTTGCTTGATGTCTGAACTCCAGGTCTGTAGTGCATGACATGTCAACAAAACTTTCTAGCAGGTTTCAAGCTCCAGACCTTGCAAAAGACACAACATCTACTTTTCAGGAGAGATCTGTGAAGTCCAGCATTGCTGTGTAATATTATAATTGTGAAGAATGAAATAGTGTGTGAGATTAAAAAACATATAATGGTTTTTTAAGGGTTTTCAGAAGGCTTTGTTTAGGAACAAAATGAAAGATAGTAAGGGGGTCAAATTTTTGTACAGTAAACTGTAATGATATATGATTTATGAGTCCACTTGTGCAAGAAATATAACATCTCAGCTTCATTTACATTTCAAGTTATCTCCTGAAAGAATGTGATTGAAGATTTTCTCTTTCCAGTTGAGGAAATCTGAGGGCATAAGTAGTCTTACATTTTGCTGCTGAAATAGATGAGAGGGATTGAAGAGGCAGCTTTCCAGAACCCCAAGTTCCACTGACTTAAAATCAACAAATACAAGAGAAGTAACACACACTAAATACGTCTGTAAAACTGAGCTAAACCAGAAAGAAGAACCAACACACTGTTTCAGACTATCAAATATGTAAAATGTATTGCATGCAGATCTCTCCACACTGTATTTCTTGCATACAGCAGTTACCTCACGAGCATAATAAGAACAGGAATTTTTGTTAATTTTTTTTGTTTGGTTGGTTGGTTCTTAGTTTTTCCTCAAAAAATATAAATTTCATATTTCCACATGGGAAAATGCAAATTAGTGCCACAAAATATTTATATGGATTTTTATGCAGTTGCTAAATTGTGCTTTTCTTGTTGTGTAACTACACAATATACTTCAGATCTCAGAACTTTTCCAAAGAAACAGCTTAGTATTTCAACCATCATTAAAACAAACAGTTTACTTGGAACAATGTTATCATCTTGACATGTACTTTCATTGCAGTTGCTTATTCAGGTAATAACTGAACATTGCATCCTGCCATTCACACTGTTTCCCAGCTGCTATATTGTTGCTCTGCTTAGGTATGTATTGCTTTAGGAACAGGCTGACATGAAGACTATTTACATTCTTTACAGCTACACAGAATATTTTCTATAAAACAATGTCACCTATTTATTTGTATGGTATGATGACTTAAACACAAGTGGCCACTTTCTGTAACCATTTTAATGAAATGTGTGAAATAGAAAAGGGAGGGTAAAAGATAATTCCAGTGTGTTTCTTTATTGTACATTTCATTATTTTCTCTAAGAAAATCTGTAAAGCAGGGCCATCACTGAGTGAAACAACTATGGTTGCTAATTAAAGTACTTCAACTTTGTAAATGGTAAAAATAAAATACTAGTTTAGGAATAATAATAATAATTTAACAGCATTTGATTGAAGTCCGCATTTTGCTTTTCACAGACCAAGCACCAGAGTACAGGCTGGAAAACACATCCCTTTGGTGAAACTCATACGCAATCTACTAAACCAGTTTTATTTGCAGAGCATTTGACAAATACTTTATTACTGCATAGCTCATTTTATATATACCTATAAATAAATAAATAAATAAATAAATAGTTTTATGTATATATTTTTATATAGGCATATATAACTATACATATGGATATTTATTTAAGCTTTTTGGTATACATTCTTAATAAATAAACTTTCATTTTTCCTGCTTAAACATTAGGCATCTCTATAATCAGCCCCATAATGGGTGGAGGTCAGAAAAATCAGCTATGCACAACACAAATCCCTGTGCTTCAAGCTACTGTGAGATGCTGGACTTCACCTTTCAGTGTTGTCCTTTCACCACTCCTCTTTTGGGTGCCTTCCACACACGACTCCCAGTTGTGCGGGGTGATGTCTGTCTTGGTACCCTCTAGCCTCAGGTGCTTGACAACATTTCTTTGGATAATATCAGTGAGGCCAACATCTGACCTCTCTCATTTCTGGGATTATAGCTCATAGCACTGCCCAACCTTTCTGATGCCTTTTGTTGACAGATTATTTCTATGTTTCGGGTGACTGCAAATTTGAAAACCTGCCAAGTGGAGAGGATGAGTTCAAAGATTTTTCCATCTTAAAGTGCACCTGTCATCTTCAAACAAAACTGTGATAAAACTGCTGTGTGGAGAAGTTGGCTACCTTTTAATTTTCTTTCACTCTGAGGGAGGAGGAGGACACAGAGTGTTTTGACCCAGTCAGAGAGAGATAAAACCACCCCAAATTGGCAAACATTACTACAAGAGCCCTGTACTCATCTTTGCCTCTTCAACCCGTGTCTTTGCCTTCGCATATGTGCCGGAGCATGGCTGTGCATCAGTCTGCCTGCTGGGAGGCTTTCTGAATCATTTAGTTACAGAAGGAGATACTTCATTTGGTGATACTTTATCACGCTTAAGATGTTTTCTTCTTTTGCCATGGGTCAGGCATGAAATGAAAAGAGCAAGAAATGAGAGATAATGTAACTTTTAGCTTTGGTGGTAACAGAAATAGACTTCTACAGAAATTGTTTGGAGTGCATTATTATAGTTGAGTCACAGAGTGTGGGAGTATTGATTGTAGAATATAAATTAATAAGTTCTTATTTAGGCATAGGAGATTACATTTTCTTTTTTGTTCAGCTAACTTGAAGCAATTACAGGTATTTTCTCTATCTGTTTTTGAAATCAGTCTTGAGCCACAAAAAATTTATCACCATTGACTACTTAGAATTATAAAGAAAATTATCTTTATTTGTGGACAAATGATGACTAATGTTGGTTATCTCCACTTCTGAGCCTCCAGCTTGAGACACCTTTAATGTTGTCATATTTGGAAATAAGATCTAGCACTTTGGATAAGCCAAACCTAAAAAAGTGTTGTACCGATCATGGAAAATTATAAGGACTACTTGTGTACTTTGACTTCTCAAGTCATTATGAAAACTAAACTTATAAAATTAAGCCATGACCAACACTGAGAATAATAGTGTGATGGGATAAAAAGATACCCTTCAGCTCCAGGAGCCCTTGGCTCTAAGGATTTTTGGACTGAACAGATCAGGACTAGTAATAAGTACTTTTCCCTATCTTATGATGTAGTATTGCTGTAATAATGGCAATTGCAAACTCTGAATCAGAGTTTATCACTGAAATGAATTTTTTGAAAAATGAGACTAATATTAAAGTTACGAAATAACTTTATGGAAGTGAAACTGTTCCTCCTGTTTCACTTCTGGCATTACAGTTCAACAACAATATTTCATTGTAGGAGACCAGCTGGAAGATCTCACACCAAGGCTAACTTGTAACCACTGACACAAAGAACTGTTTGTTCTGAGAAATGCAGAAAACAGGACAGGACTTGATAAGGGAACAGGGGGTAGAGAGACCCTGCACCCTTCCCAGACATGTCTCAAACATTCTGCAGATAAAGGGATTGAGAGGGCAGCCTGCGAGACTAGCCATGAGCTCTCAGCCCAAAGGTAATTTGGGCAGGGGGAGATTGCCACCACCAACTCACTGACCACCAACTCAATACACACACTGACTCAAAAGAGGACCAGACAGATCATGCATGCAATATGGCATAGGAAGCAGAGAAGGTGTGTCTAAGGAAGGGATAAAAGACACAAGCCACTCCAAGACTGTGGGCAAAAAGTTTGAAGGTGGACACACCCCTGTTGGCTGGACCAATGCTGGAACCCAGACCGGTGATCTCTCTCTCAAACTCTCTCTTTGTCTGGCCCCTGCCTTTTATCTTACTCTTTTGTATTTTATGTCTTTAGTAAGCGATGCAGGGCATAGACTCCACACACATGGCAAATGATAAGCATTTCTGCTACTAATGAGCCTAGTTATGTAATAGAAGTTTTTGTCTACCTACAGACCTGGTGCTTTGTACACCCCTCTCCAAACAAAGGGAATCAGAGGATCCCCTCGGTGCTGAAAGGTTTTTGAGGATACCAGCTCCTTGCTCCCAGGGGAGCAGGTAGGGGATGCTGACTGTCTACAGGGACCCCGTCGGGGAGAGTCTGGCAGTGACCTCTCAGAGATACAGCTGGAAGTTTGAGCAGGGCTGAGCCCTGGCTGTTTGGGAAAAGCAAGAGCTTTGCTGCTACCTGCCTGTTAAATTTAACACAACAGGCACCTTAATTCACACCAAGAGGATAGGCGAACCTGAGTCACCTCTCCCTCCATGTCTGGCGGGACATAACATCCACGTAATTCAGTTTCTCACAGGGTAGATACAATGACAATTTGTGAACTCCTCCCATCTCTATTCCATAAAATAAATAATTTCCCTGTTAAACTACAACTAAATCCCTCTTTTGAGTTATGAAAAATTCAGTGAAATGAATACACTTTGGGGTTTGTTTTGGGTTAGGTTGGTGGGGTTTTTTTTTAGAAACTGAAAATTTCCAAAATTTTGGTAACTGCTAATTAAAGAAAATGAAAAATGCCAAATGGCTACCTGAATATATTATGGGTTCTAGATTACATCAACAACAAAATAGAATGGTGGTGTGTAATGTTAAGAGATTTTTTTCCTAGAAATCTTGAAATTATGAGTACCTACAGTTATTTATGTAGGAATTTCATGGCTTTTAGGGCTTTAAAGGGAAAAAATGTTTTAGGATACATACATTTCACAGTTCCATTGTGTTTCATGAGACCTTCCACAGCCAAGTCAAAGTTTGGTTCAGTGATTTTAAGAATGTGCAAGGGACAGGAAACTAAATTTGAATGAAGCCTCAAATAATCCCAATGTCTTTTCCAGATTCATGGTATTTTGGTGGTCTAACAGGGTAAGCTGAAACTGGAAATGAAGTTGCCTGTAAAGAACTTCTACAGACATGATATTGTAGAGTATCTTCTTTGAGTTTAGATAATATGTTAATAGTATAGAAATGTTTAAATACATAATCAAAGATGCCAAATGTCAGTTGGTATTTCCAGAAGCTGAAAGAATTCTCTAAACGACATTATATTATTAACAAATAATCTGATTTGTTGAGGTTTTGTGACAAAAGAGCATAGGATGACTGTACTATGGACTGCATTCTTGGATGGTGATAATACTTTAAACACTGATAACTCAAGCTATTTAAGAGTCAGATTATTAAAAGAAGGATTTGTTATTGCATATTTGATGATGGCCACAGGGGTCTTACACAAAATGGCTGTTAGAGTATCCTGTGCTAATGGTAGCTCATACTGTAAGTATTCTCTTGAATTAATTTGTCTTCAAGTTTTAGAAAATACATTGCAGCCAATAATGAGATTGAAAACTGACTGGACTTCATCTATGTAATATAAGGATAGGTAGCATACAGACACTGCAGTGTGATGAGTTTAATCTAGAACAACTTTTTCTGTTTCTCATATGAAGTGTTTGAGGTACCAAAATGAGTCTTCTTGTACTCGGGTGCAACAGCTTTGCCAATAAAAAATATTAAGCAGCTTGAAGATACTATCTAAAATACACATATGTGTATAAGTAATTATAGCCCCAGGTCTTAGCTGTATAGTTTAGAGTCTTCTATAACTCGGGAGCTTGATATGGTGACTTCTTAGAAGTGTGTTTGGAAGTTGTTATTTGATCTTATTAAAATAAATAGCAGGGAAGAGGAGATGAAATCTTTCAAGTTAACCTGAGAGGCTTTTTTAGTTTGTTTTTTCATTTTATTTTTCTGTAAAAAAAATTTTCCATTGAGTTGAATTTATTTTTTTTTTTAATTTTCAGATTTTTCCATTATTTTTATGAATCTCAGCAAGGTTTTGAATTTTTTTTTTTTTTTTATTCAGAGGTAATGACCCAATCTTTTTATTTTAAAAATACTGGTGAAAAGAAATATTTCATTTTTCTCCTGTTTTTCACCAATGAAAACAGAAAGGTGCTGTGAAAAAATATTTGATCAAAAAGAATATGCTCTAACACTTCTAGATGTCAATAAAAGTAGTTCTTCTTATATTTAGAACAGCTTTGTGTAGTACAGATTCCAGTCTAGCACCTTCCAAAAGCTCCTTGTGGCTTAAACAGTCTCCATCTTATTATTACTGTCAGTACTTTTTCTATTGACATTGAAACATGTGAATATCTACTATTAGTGTTACTAACCAAGCACAAACAGATTAAAAGTGAGAATATATTTATCTAATTGAAATTAACCATCATGATAACACGTGGATTTCGATTAGAAATCTCTGAAAAGCAAGGATCTTTTCCAGTAGTTCGTATTCTTCTGAACCGTATCCAGACCCTTTTTTCCCAGATGAAACATGAAGGAGAGGATTAAGTATCTTTACTTCTCCATGCAAACATCTCATGGCTTACATGAATGGTCTATAAAAGTTGGCTGAGGGAGACCTCAGTTACAGCTGGTCAACCTGCTGCCAGCCCTGGGATTTTCAAATGACGTAGTTTTTGCCTTTTGTAATTGTTAATACTCTTTTATGTGTTTCCTTCAAATACAAGGTAAGTGTATCAGTAATGCAGTAATTTCTGATATTTTCTAATAATGTCTGATTCTTGGTTCCCAGTCTCCTATTTGTAATATATAAACACAAAGAAATCCTTCTGCCTAGAATTTTTTGGCCTCTTACAAGTACAGTAATTGTACAATTACAAAAATTCTGTTATAAATATGTTGAACCATGGCATTTACAATTAATGACAATCTAACCTCTTTGATGCATGTTCACCAGTTAAATATAGTTGTTAACACCACTGTTACCTACTAGGGAGAACAGGCATCTTTTGCCAAGAAATGGGTTTAAAATATTTTTGTAAGAAGATCCCACAATCTTGAGATGGAGCTACTCCAAGTTTTTATTTAAAGCAAGAACACCAACGCATTAAAAAAGTGTTTCAGGCTCTAGACTACATTTCATTAGAACAACAAAGTAATATAGTTGGATGAGGGAAATAGTAGCACAGAATTTAAGTCTTCTGGGCAAGTCAAAGCAAATAAAAGCCTGAGAACAAAACCACCTTTTGCCTTGGGTCATGGTGCACAGAGGAAAAAGAGAGAGAGAAAGGATTGCCCTTTCTCCATTCTGCCTTCACAGCTGAGCAGATCTCTATAACTTCCTGAGTTGCCCTCCACGTGGACAGCAGGAAAGTTTCCTTTTCACACCCATCTCTGGGACTTCAATTTGAGCTTGTTCTCTGCTGCAGGCAGATTTTTAAAAGCCTCCTGCTCTTTCTTACCACTGCAGTGAGCTGTGGGCTTGCTTGCTCTCTGCCCTCACATGTTCACTTCACACTCTGAGATGTTCTCCAATCCGAGCGTTTTGGTTAATCTAGGAGAAAAGTTAATTAATCCCTTCTTCCAGATAGTTCAGTCTGACTCTGTGTTAGATGCAAAGTTAGTAACACAGATATGTTCTTGCTTACTCAGATACCACAGGACACTCCCACTTTAACAGAAGGTGGAGTACTAAGAAATCCTGGGATAAGGAAACCAGTTACTTAGACTGTGATATGGCATAGGACAGCTACACATGACTAAGTTTTTACATCAAATTATTATTGCCCTACTGCCACTGTAGCAATAAGCATTAAAAAACTTTCAATAAAAATGATAAATCCAGAAGAATGGAAATGAAGGCCCTTGTAAACACTTGAAACCTGAAAGTTACTAGACTGCAAAATCATTTTTTTCTCATTACTTTCACTGTATAACAGAGGACGAAATAGGTGTTTAAAAAAAAAAAACCTTCAGAATGCAGGCTCGCTTGATCAAGTTGTGATTACTTCAAAAGTAATTGAGCATTAGCTGGACTATGGTACCAGTTCATGTGTGTGCTCTTACCTTGTAGCAGAGGTGAGGAAACAAGACCTGGTTTAGCCCACTTTCTTGTTTTAGACAATCACCTAATTCACCACTGTGAATTCAGCTGAAGTGAATTCACCCAGTTCTTTCAGCTGAAGTGAAAAAAAAAAAAAAAAAAGAAAAGCTGCTGCATAGGAAACGCTGAAGAAGAGATACAATCTCATCATGTTTAGATATTAAATACAAGTGTCAGATAGTTCAAAGCATGGCCACTTTGTTTAAGCAGTAGCTCCACCTTTACCTATTGCTAAACATTTTCTCCTTGTTCATGTGACCAGAATCCAGCAACCTATAAGATGACCCACAAGTGTTTTTAACTTATACCTTGCATATTTCAGAGCCACTTTATATTACAGAGAGACTTTTTAGAGGTTTGAAGTTCATTGCTCCACATTGCATTTTGAAAAAACAGATAGCAAATCCACCAGAGACTCTCCATAGATTCAGCAATCACGGTGCTGATATCTTTTTTGACAGAAGTGGTGAACCAAGTTCCTGCCCATGGGTCAAAGGGTGAAAACAGTTCACAGAAGAGACTACGTGTTTCATGGTTTCTCTGTAGATTTTCATCACCACTCCAAAAATCACAGTCTAAAATGGAGGCACTCTCTCCCTCTTGCTTTAGCAAGACGCTCCGGGTGGAGTAACAGCGATCCAAACCACATTGCGTGGGGTCAGACATAGGCGTGGCCAGAAAGGGAGGTGCAGGTTCAGGAGGTTTATCTGTGGCATCTTGCTGCACCGTAAAGGTCAGGGCAGCCCGGCATGGGCTGCTGAGCAAGGAAGAAAACACTTAACTGGGCTTGTTACTCAAGGGGGAAAACATTCATTACATGAAACAGACAAGTGAATGCAAGTCATGAAGCAAAATCAATGCTCTGGTGTCCAGTAATATAAAATCAAAAGTTATACTGAACCATGCCATGAAAATGTGCAGACCACACGTAACCCTGGAGATAAATTCTAAAACTGAAACTGATTGGTTTAAGTTGCATTTGGGGCTTTAGAGACACAAGGCACCAACTGGTTTCTGTCCTAATTGCTCCTGAGCCTGCAAGCATTTGAAATCACATGTAATTCAGCACAATGAGAGAAGCTCAGCTGACGTCAGCAGGGCTTCTCTGCAGTGCATGGAGTCATCAGGTACATAAATCTTTGCAGGGACAGAACTTGCATTTCTGCCTTACATCATCCTATATTTGTATTCCCTGCCCTCTCTACAGTCCTGCCTACAAAGAGAGCTAATCAGTAGCCTGAATACCAAAAAGTATTTGTCATGGTTTAACCCAAGCTGGCAACTCAGCACCACACAGCCCCTTGCTCACTCCCCCCACAATGGGATGGGGAAGAGAATCAGAAGAGTAAAAGTGAGAAAACTTGTGGGTTGAGATAAAGACAGTTCAATAGGGAAAGCAAAAGCTGCGCACACAAGCAAAGCAGAACAAGGAATTCATTCCCATCTTCCCACCAGCAGGCAGGTACTCAGCCATCTCCAGAAAAGCAGGGCTCCATCATGTGTAACAGTTACTTGGGAAGACAAACATCATCACTCCAAACATCCCCCCCTTCCTTCTTCTTCCCACAGCTTATATACTGAGTATGGCATCGTACGGTCTGGAATAGCCGTTTGGTCAGTTGGGGTCAGCTGTCCTGGCTGTGCCCCCTCCCAGCTTCTTGTGCACCTGGTGGAGCTGAAAGTTGAGAAGTCCTTGGCCAGTCTTATCACTACTTAGCAACAATCAAAAACATCAGGGTGTTATCAACATTCTTTTAGTACTGAATTTGAAACACAGCACTATGCAAGCCACTATGAAGAAAATTAACTCCATCCCAGCCAAAACCAGGATAGTATTACCAAAAGGTATGATGTAATGAATGCTGATATTTTGATACAAACAAGTCTAAAGCAAAACACTGGTAAAATGGGACACTTTAGCTCAGTCAGTTGGGCTTTGCTAGAAATGGATATGCTCAGGGAATTGAAGGATTACCAAATAAAAAGCAGTGTTAATATTGGAAAATCACACTACTTTTAATTGTGTAATTCAACATTTGTTTTTCGTAAGCATTCATGGAGGCCTATAGGAAAGACAGGGAAAATCTTTTTAGTAGGGTCAGCTGTGACAGGACAAGGGGTAATGGTATTAAACTAAAACAGGGTAGGTTTAGACTGGATATAAGGAAGAAATTCTTTACAGTAAGGGTAGTGAAACACTGGAACGGGTTGCCCAGAGAGGCAGTGGAGGCCCCATCTCTGGAAACATTCAAGGCCAGGTTGGATGGGGCTCTGAGCAACCTGATCTAGTTAGCGGTGTCCCTGCTGACTGCAGGGGGGTTGGACTAGATGACCTCTAGGGGTCCCTTCCAACCCAAAACATTCTATGATTCTATGATCTCAGATGAGGTGGAAAGCTTTTTTGTGGGAGTTTTCTTCTCAGACAAGTATAGCATAATCAGAAATTCATGCACACACATAATTAAGGCATCTGTCTATTTAGGATACTATATAAATTGCAAGGAGAAAGAAAAAAAATAAGAAAATTGGTATAACTTTTTTTGTCCTATTTCTAGTACACTTATTTGTTGTCATTAGTTCCTTTTTCCACTCTGGCTATAGCTATTTTTACTTCAAGCTCAAACTTTTCTGTCCAAAATAACCCATGATGCCATACTACAACTCCAGGCAGTGTCACAGACCTAATTTGGATATCTATACCAGGCAACACTTCTCAAGCGATAATTTTTGGTTGTTTGTTTGGTTTTCTTTCTGTGGGAGGGGTGTGCTGTTAGAAATTTATTTACCAATCTGTACAGCAGATGCCTTTCTTCTTAAAGTTTTGACTGTATTATTGGCTAATGTTTCCGAGATAAAATCATACAGCAATTTTTTTTTTTGTATGACTTTGAGACAAGAAATAATCTGTCATTTTCTTTCTTATCCATTTATCCTTCCACTGTTACAGTAGGCTAATGTATTTACTGACTCGAAATTCGTTCCTGCCCAATATTGACTGCTTTGGACTCTTCAGCACTGTGAAACTATCTTAAAGTTAAATTAGCCCAAAGACAGCATAGCAAGTTCCTTTGTTTCTCTTCCTTCACTGCCTTGTGCAGCCACAGATTTGGGAAATTCCTAACCCATAGAAATGTATTTGTTTGAGCAGTCTCTGACCGTTGGCCTTGGACAGATAAGGTAGAAACCCAAACCTAACAGTGTTTCAGCGCCAGAAGAATAAAAGGTTTTTTCCTGTTTTTTTTTCACGGTACTGCAAAGATACTTTGGCTACACTTATGGTTCTGCCTTTTTTACTTTGACAAGAGAATTATAATCTCTCAAATTTATGGACCCTTAATTAATTAAATCAGAACTCATGTACTATGTGTTCCTTTCAAACTAGGACATAGGTCATTTTACTTACTGCAATTGTAGTTCTGGCCTTGTATATTTATAGATTACTTCTGTTTATCTCAGTAAGAGCTGTAATTCCTTTTCTGTGGCTAGAAATCTGTGTTTAAACTATATTTGAATGTGCATGCACACTTACATACATATTCCCTTACTAATGAAAAAACACTGTATCTCATGTATAAGTCTACTTTTGGATACACTTTGTTCCCCATCTATGTACAAGACCATTATGATAAAATAAATTAACTTTTGCATTACAAGCGTGCATTACAGAAGGATTATTTGTGATCAGGTTCAATGGATGCAGAAAAATTGTTTGGACTTGCCTAGTAGGAATATTGGGGTTTAGCACATAGTTTTGAACTGGAACAACACTGCTTTTGTGCATATGTGGACCTATTCTTGTAAGGGCTAAATGTTCTGAATTAGAATTTAAAATTCTAACTGAATTTACTGAAGCAAGTTTCAAGGTAATTTCTGTCTCAAGTGAACCCACTTTTTGCATAATAAAAAAAATACAGCAGTGTGTGGATTTCTGTTACCTCCTTCCCAAATATTTTGCCACATTTGATAATATTAAATATTTATTCCTAAATTTATTAGTGTGTATACAAGGACTGTAATCACTTTATTTCCAGTAACAAAAGATTTATGTAAAGTAATGCTACTTTCTTGCTGAACTTTCCTTTTCTGTACCTAAAGTTATTGAGTAAAGTATTCCTGCTGAATATATTAAATTGTGCAACATTACTATGTAGAATGGCATTACTAGATGAACGTGAAATGCATGAATTATGAAACTATGGATACAAATCTCCAGCTTCAAAATAGGTATTTTAGGTTGCATTTAGGAAACTGATATCAAGCAATGTATTTTTGTATTGTTATCACAATAACTTATGGGTACCATCTCCACACTTAGGAAATATTTCCAATTAGAACCAATGCTTGTAAAATATATCTTCTGTGATGAAAAAAACATGTGACCAACAATGTACATTTTCCTTAAGATTAAACCATACATACAGTTTAACAAAATTTGAACTAATGAAAATTGCACCATCTGGTGACTGACAGTCAATTTTATTTGCCATTCACTTATTAATCCATCCAAGAGAAAGGGGTTACTTCCACTTACTCTTGCTGTCTACATTGCAGAAATGGCTAAAGGCCACAGTTAATGTTACTGTACTAATTGAACCTCTGGTGCAAAGTTATACTTAAACATCCTTAGAAAAAGAAGTCTTAAAATCTTGGTCAAAGCCCAGTTAAGGACAAAAACAAAAAGCGAGGTAACACTTTTAATTATGATTGAAATTTTGTTCCTAAACTAAAGTTTTCCCCTTGTCAGGCATGAGTTACTCAGTTTAAATAAGTAATACATGAGCTTTAACCTCAATGTCAGATCGCATAATATCTGAGTTGTTTACAGTGTGTACTGTTACTGTAGGTCAGAGTCAGATGTACTGGGAGCTGTACATGCTGTATTGAGGCTCAGCTTTTGCCTGAAGGAGTTTCCATTTAAGTATTCAAAAAAACTGTGCAGATAGTGTGGGAAGGAAATGCCAGTTTTTGTGTCTGAGACATGGGAAGAGTAAGATTTTTCTTTGTTGTTGTGGAAGTGGTCTGGCATAAAGAGAGAAATCCTGATAAAGCTCACCCAATACTGTAATTAAAAAAATAGACCTTGAAGTTTACTTTCATAGAATCATAAAATTTCACTTTGACTTCTTTCAGAAGCTCTTAGGGCTCTCTACCATCCCTGTTTTGGTATGCCAAGGGAATATCCTATTACCTGGAATCCATCCCCCACTCACTAAGGTGCTTCTGAAAAGCTCCTAATAGATATTCCTGACTTCTAGCTAGCCACTTCCAAATTATTATTTGGAGAGAGAGTAGAGGGGTCCTGTGAGCCAAATCATACAGCTTTGGAGATTCATCCATCATTATTGCTTATTAATTTTTGCTCAATATTTAGAGTAATCAGGAAACAGTTCCTAGCCTTTTCTGAAAAGTATCTGTGATAAGAGAGAAAACCCTGAAAAAAACCTGTTTAGATAGTAAAACAGCTGACACAAATGCATGGTGGTTTGAACATCTATGCACAGGATGACAAGTACAGACTGAAAGATAGCAGAAACTGGAGCGTTCGTTTTAGATAATTTGAATGTAAGTGGGTTGGACTTGTTCAGTCATGGGCAAACTTATTCTCATAACTAGCAGTCCGTTTTGTGATGGTGTCTCAGCTGTAAATGCATTTATTAGCATACAAACCAGAGACCTCTCTCCTGTGTGAAATTTTCAGCCAAGAAATGAAATACTTGCTTATAGATGATAGAGCTTTTTCCCTGCTGTTTGCAATCTGGCCATGTACAAGAACAGAAACACTTGAAGACATTGAACAGTTTACACTGCAATATAAATCAGTTAAAATAATGAGCACAGTCCAGAGCTTTGACGGATGACACTGTTGTTGATAATATTGTAAGCAATGATACTGTGATATCTGGCCCCTGTGGCAACATCTGTAATACCAAGTAAAACAGTGCTAGGCAGTGTTTTCTGGCACTGAGCCCAACTGGTGCAAAAGATGGAATCCAAATCATTAAATCCTCCTAGCCTCCAAAAGAGGGTTCCACTTAACCGGGGGGTGGTCTTAAACTCCATAATGGTGCCAAGGGATTGTTTGAGAGACTGATGGCTGACCCAGGCTGAGTACCTGCCAGAGAGTGTACTATAAACTGAAAAATACATGCAGTTACAGCACTTCAATACTTGGAACATTTCCTAGCATTGCTTAATTTACTAGTGTAGATATAGCCTGCTTTTTTTTTTTTTTTTTTTTTTTTTGTGTGACTGGACTTTTAAGCAACGTTTTTGCAAGGGACTCAGATTTACTCCAGATATTCACATCAGAAATTAAGTACCAGTCAATTATGAGTCAATTTGGAGCATCCTTCCAGAATGATATTGCCCACAATAACATTAATAATTGAGCATTTGTATTACAGTATGATTCTGATGGCCCAGGAAGGTCAAGGGCTTGTTTTCCTCAGAGCTATGCAAACACATAATCACAGACAGTTCTTCTATTGATGATATTGTGATTTTATTGTTAAATAAGGAAAAAAGAGGGTATGGTAATGGTTGTCATTTAATAGGAAATTCTGTGCTTACAGGACCCAAGTCCTGAGTGCATTGCTATAGTGATATAGGATCATCTTCAAAAGTAAAAAAATAATAAAATACATCTGGCGATGAAATACCTTTTTGGAATGTGTTAACAGGTGCCACATAAATGTGCTAGGTTGCTAGGTGTGCTAGATCTAATGCATGGTGATATGATTTCAAACACATATTTTATAAACCTAAAAAAAAAAAAAAGAAAAAAGGAAAGCAAATTATTTACTATTTATCCATCTTGTAGGTAACAATTATTTACATGAAAGGCTTTTCTAAGAACTGGGTTTCTATTATGACAATGTGAATGTCAGAGGAAAGCCGGTTCTCAAGAATGACATCTTTACTTTGCCAACTTGTCATTGAATATTTTGCAGATGGAAGGCCAAGCATTCAAGATTTGTATATTTTCCCAAAGTGGACCTCCAGATTCTGACATTTTCCCACCAGTGGCTATTCAGAGTCATAAAGGAATAAACCTTCCTATGCACTTTGAGGTTGCAACTGCATTTTTAAATACTCGGCAAGCATGAAAAGTAAATTATATCTTTGCTGGAACTGGCTTTGAGCATGATATTGTCCACCCATACAGAGAACAGAACATCTTGTTTAAGTTGTTTAGGTTTTTCTGTAGTAGTTTTTTGAAAGCACAAAGAGATTCCATTTTTTTGTGGGCTTTTTTTCCCCCTGCTTATACTTACAGACCAAGTGAGAAGGAAGAATGGCAAACACAGGAGAATGTCTTGATGTGAGCATGGATTATAAGACAGGTAGACGACTCCTTCATAAGCATGAGCTATCCTGTGCAGCTGGGCCCTACTGAAATAGGCATGGATGCTTTTATCCTTGGGGCATACAAACTGCTTTGTTAGAGCCACGTGCTTAGGATGCTCCCAGATATGCTCTGCTGCTTTACGCACAGCAGCTCCCAGGAGCTGCAGCAGGTGTTATGCACTCTCATGTATCTTTTGTAGAAATTTGCCAAAGTTATATTAATGATTGGGAGTGTAAGTAAGGATAGTTCTTGTCTTATATCAGGTGCTTAGTAAAACAATAGAAAGGAGCAATGTTGCCAGAATAATAAACAGAAAAAAATTATGTGTCTGCAAAGTTTAGCCAGCAATATTTGTTTGCATGCAGTTTTTACTGCAGAGGTGAAATAAAATTAATAAAAAAAAAAAGTAAGTTTGAAAAAAAATTTATTTTGTAGCTGAAAATGTCAATATTTTGAATATGCAGTGAGATTGTGCAGTATTTTGTTTGAGAAACAGATACAAGGTTTTATTAATTCAAGCTGAGGCTCCATAATGGAAATTTATGAAAGGATTAAGTCACAACAGCAGCAAACAGAAAAGAGGCAGAAAAACAGGAGATCATCTGGTTAAAGAATGAAAAAGAGTAGCCTGTTAACTCTCCAAATCATCGAATGCTTTAGAACAAATATAACTTTCTTGTTACCAATCATTGCAGGGACTTGATATGAAAGATTTTCTCTTTTATACCAACATGGGATCTAAAATCTAATTTCACTGTGCTTGACTTGGATACCGTTTTCCTAGCTGCTAAACATAAACAGCCTGGCATCTTTTCCCCTTGTAATGAGTAGCAGAACAGCAGTGTGTCAGAAGTGGAAACAAACAAACAAACAAACAATCATCTCAAGCCTTTCCTCCATTTCAAAGTCTATTGTATCAGAATGCTAAGGTTTTCTAGAGGAAACTTGAGAATCTTGCTTTGTCTGACACCTCAGCCTTCTCCACTGTAAACAGAAAGTGTCATTTTTCATAAATGTTTGCAAAGTTTCTGCAGCTGTGTGGGCTGAAAATAGCATGCAGCTCTGTAATATAAAAGGTAAGATTAAAAAAGGATTAAAATTGTGTGGCAGGACAGGATAACTAGGTCTTGGATGACTCAGCAAAGAATACATGCAGACACATATAAAGAAAAAAGGACACGATTCCTTTATTAGTATCTGAATTTTTTTAATGTGACAAAAGAAGCTAGTACTGTTTACAAAAACTCTATTACTAAATCTGAGTGTTTTATTTGCACACAGAAATTTCCAGAAAGTTTTTACCCTCAAAAGGACTCTAAGTAATTTTAAAAATATTTGGTAATTGGTTTTGTTTCTTATCAGATGAGAGATAAGATGGACTTCCTAAAAAAAAGAAAATAGTGAAAAGGGAAAGAGCCTTCAACACAGTTGTGTATGCATCTTTGTATGTCACTGTGTATGACACAAGATAAGAAATGACACATCTACATCCAGATGAATCATTTGGATTCTATTAAGTTCCTGTTTTAAAGTTCTATATGTGACGTAGACTTTCATGTACTGTGATGCTGAACTGCATATTTTGTGAGAGGATATGTATGAAATGAATGAAATCCAGAATGGAATGTGGGCTCGACAAAATTGCTAATATTTTCAGCTGTAATCATTATTTTTTTCCAGTCTTATAGCTTAATTTTTCTTCTGATTTAATTGATTGCTTTTAAAGACTTTTACCCAGCTAGGGATCAGAACTGGACTATGTTATATGAAAGATAAATATTATTTGTAATTAATGAATATGAAAGGCTGAAAATGATCTGCTTCTTTGTTACTAACAAATTAAACTACTAGATAGGCTATTAGTACCTATGATGATAAAGGGTGTTCTCAAGGTGTTACACAAGGAAAAAAAGTCACATTCGTATGTCTTAAGCATCCTTGGTTGTCTTTGGGTCAAATTACGTCTTTACATTATTAAGGCATATTTCTTTAGAGCAACTGACCTCAAAGTTCCTTAAACAATTAGAATGACATGTCTTATACTGTCAAACTGGTACAGTTTGACAATAAAAACAAATGTTGCATATCCTTGTGTGGCATGGGGACATGCTGAAATAATGCTTGAAGGACTCTTACAGGTAGTAGGAATCCAACTGCATTCTGAGCAAGCTCTAAAATGAGGTGTCTGATTGTTGTGTTTGAACGCGTGCTTACAGGGAGCTCTATGGCACACCTGATGCTGTGTAAGAGTTGAAGGGAAGGGGAATTCTGTTTATTAAACCAAAGGGGATAAGAAATTTGGTATGGTAGGTTGTTTTTTTTTTTCTGTAAACTAATGGTATAGTGGTTTAAAAAAAATAATTGTTAAGAAATAAATTTTCCTATGTATGAAGCAAAACCAGGAACACCATTCCTTAAACCACTAATTTTATTGATATTTTTAATCACATGTTCAATTTAACTTTTATTTAATTTAAATTTTAAAATTTAACTGAGTAAAATACTTGAATATGGGCAATACTTGTCATGGGCAAATCTGCCTGTGTGCAGAAATTGATAAGTTAAATTGTAATATATAACTATGTGTGAGTGTATACTTTTGTCATTTTTTCATTCAATTTTTCTTCAGCTGCAATATCGTTTTGCTTTGCTTTGCCTTTGAACAGGGATAAACAACATCACATCTATCACTATATTTTAAATAGGCAGTTATATGCATAACAGTTAATCAAACTCTGATACTTCCCTACCTGTTGTTGTTCAGTTAATAATTAATTGCATATATGATTAATAAAGAAATCTATTTCAAAAGTTGTCATTTTCTAAATAACACTACACAGTGATAACTGACAGTTACCACAGATTCCTTCAGATTTTAAATAGTTGAGCTACTTGTTGCATGTCTGTGACAGCAGTTAAAAATATTGGTGTTTTAAAGACTTGTGGATTTTAGGTAGGGGTCGAAAAATTCAGAATTATCATTCTGTGGTAAAATCAGACAGGTTAGGTTTATTTCATGCAATTAAAATGTTAAATTGTGTAAATGAACACAAAATTTTCAGGATTTTTCATTGGCAAGAATAATTTTCAAAACTTTTATTAAAATCAAATTTATATTGATGAAACTAAAAAATGTCCTTTTGATTTACTGAACTGATAAACAATTTCTTCTTTGAATCCAACCACTGTTAAATTACATTTTATGTAAGGTGGAGTTGTACACTGAGAGAGTGATAATTGCATGATACTCTGCAATGGAAGTTTCTGGGACTACTTTTCCTGTGATACAATAGTTAACATCCAATTTCCTCTGCAAATCAAATAAATGAAAGTTATATTTCATCTTGTAAAATGTTGTACAGTTAGCTTCTGACTTTTGAAGAAAATAAGTATCTGAGTTCCTGCTTCCAGGAAGCATTGGATCACATTAGGGAAATTCAGATTAATTTCAGCTGAATTGAAATTAAGTATTTTCAGCTTGTTTAAATACAGCTGTACTTCTCTTTTCTGACAGCTTGTTAACATCTTAAAATACTAAACATAAATAGAGGCTCCCTTACATTTCTCTGCAAACCAACTTCCACTCATTCATACACAAAAGGAAAACAAACTTGACTAAATATTGTCAAACTGTTGCTACTCTAGGTAAAGGTGTTAAGGTTTCATCTGAGTGTTTGGGAGGTGAAAATGCATCTGCCATGCAGTGGCTGCTTATGAAGTAACACTAGATCTATTTAAAGTCAAATATTCTATCAAGAAAAGAATTGAGTTCTTGGATTTCTTGTTGGACAATATTTGTTGCTGAACTTGTAAAAAAGAGTTTCCACAGGCAAATTATAGTATTTAAATTTACACTAATTTTAGGTTAATGAGATTTACTGATATGATATTTCATTTGATATTGATATTTCATTTGAATTTCCTCAACAAAATTTTGAGTTTTTAATCATGTAGTAATTTCCAGAGTGTTTGAAAGATTGTCTGTCTCTTTCTGCAATGCAGACTTCTTTCTAACTGAAGTGTGTAAAAAAAAATGTGGGAATTGCATGTTTGAATAAGCCAGATACTGCCTGTTCAGGAACATTAGAAATATTATTAAAAAGTAATTTCTATATACTGCTGTAAAAGTACTTTGGTAAAATTGGTCTATCTAACTCAACTTCTCTACAAATGGCCAGTAGAAAACGGTTAAAGAAAAATATGAGTAAAAGCAAAAATCAGAGGAAATAAGAAAAAAAGACTGTGTTGAACACTAAACCAATTTACTTTTCAACAATGAAGCACTGTCCGTTCAGTAAAGAGAAAAGAAACATTTGACTTTCTAGAACATTGCTCTTTCAATGCCATTGGATTTCAAGAGTGTTTTGAAATCACATATTTGGGAAATTCCTGCTCCACTAAAACACTTGGGAATTCAACCATTTTTGTCTCCTTGTTCAGATAATATAGCTTAAAAGTTCCCAAGGTAATTTCCTTCCTGTAAATAACTGTACAAGTTATATTCACCTGCTTCACTCACTTTCCTCTTGTTGGATGTTATCTGCCTGATTTCTCAATCTGTGAAATTGTAATTGAAAAAGCTTTCTGAAAAAAAAAGTATTCAATTGCTTTTGTCTTTCATTACTGCCTTAAAGATGCAAATGGAAAGAAGCCCAAAACTGCAAGTGCAGCACTGATTCACTCCACTACAGGTTTATAGGATATACACAACAGTGAGGTGTTAATTGCTTCTAGGTTTCCTTAATTACAATTTTTTTAATAAAATAAAAATTTTTTTCTTAACTTACAGAAAGCTACAGATTTGAAAGAGAAGTAGAGAGTTTAGATGGGGTAAACATTGTTGTCTCCATGCAGATCTTCTTCAAAATGGTGACCCCAGCTTGTCTGTTCCCCTGCACAACATTTACTGCAAAGGAACAGCCTCGGTTAAAGGAAAAAAAGTCCCAGCCCTTATTAACCTTTGTATTGATTATCACTCTTCATCAGCAGCCACACCACATAGAACACCATGCTTTTCATCAACCAAGCATCTTCTATGGTACACTGGTTGGCTGCAAGATTCTGATTTTAGGCTTCTGAGTATTTCCAGCTAGCATGGTAGACTTTTCAATGGTTGTGAAAGACAAGCAAAAAAGAGTTTACAGGACACAGTAGTGTGACCCACACTGTAGCCTTGACGGTAGCTGTTGGAGATAATGCTTAGTGTCAGAGGGAGAGAGGAAGGGGATCTAGGGGACTCTAAATATTGTAATTCTCTCACAGTTTTCCATTATAGCATTTCAACTGTCAAAAGCTTTGCTCGAGGCTCACAGACCTCAATTCAAGCGTGGGTAGTTCAAAGCTTACTAAATTCCAATTATGATATCACACAACTGTAAACTTATTTGCATGTTGATACTAACACAGCTGTTTAAAGTAAAACTATAATTAACCTTTACCACTGTCAAAAAAAAAAGAAATCATTTAGAGGTTTTTTACATTCAGCTCTGGAAAAATAAAACCCAACTGAGAACCATTGTTCCTCTCTAAACCACAGCTATTACATATTGGGATGGGTAAAAATCCTTTTGGTTTTGGTTTTCCTTCACCTCGCAAAAAAGGTGAAAAAGAGTTCTAAACCAAAAATTCTCTAATTATTCTTTCAGATTAAAAAATTTTTACAAAGGGAAGTGATATTATTTACACACATGACATAAAAATATTAGTCAAGTTATGTAAAATCACATTATCTTTAAATTCAGTTATTTCATCAACACAAAACTGTCAAAGTGGTTTTGAAGCAGTTTGGGCTTGAGCTGTGATCCCAGATCTTGCGTAGATAACACAAACAATGGGCTGCTGGTAGAAGAGATGACAGATTTTGTAATTTAATTAGAAGAATCTTGAATGATGATTTAATAACTCTTGAACTAGTTTGGATCTACTTCCAACATCAGATTGATGAGGATAAATAAGCATGGCACGGTCTTATTTGATATTTGTAGATAGGTAAATAGGATCAAAATATGGCTTAGTATTTTTTCTAATGAAGAGGAGACACTGCTTACTTCTGTTTTTATATTTAATCCAAAGGCAGTAACATTTTACAGCTCAGAAATTATATCACTACAGTAATTTCTTCATCATTATTATTAGATATATGATACTCAAAGCTCAAAGATTTTAAAAGATAATTTTTTGCTGGTCTCTGTATTTAGCATATATGTTCATGCTTGTGCTGTTCTGTCCCAAAAGTTCCATTTTCTCTGCCTCATCAGCTGGGGAAATCACTGTCTGGCCTAAGTAAATCTTTTTTTTTTTTTAATTTACAAATAATTTATCTTACTGTTCCAGAAATGGCCGTTCAAACACACCAGGCCAAGTCCTGCTCTTGGTTATTCTGGTCTAATTCAGGAGTAACCCTGGTGGATCCAGCAGCACAATCATGCTTGCACATGGACATAAGTGGTTGCAGAGCATAGCTTATTTTACTGCTTCCAGACAGAGACTCACCACCATTTCTCATAAGTTTTGATAAGCAGAACTGTCATGAGGAAACTGGATGCAGAGCCATGCTCAGTGTTTTACCATCTGCAGGTGTGGGGTTTTGTTTTCATTTTGTTTTTGTCTTCCTAACTGGGGTGGATAGAGATTTAAATTCTAAGATTGCTAAGACTTTTGTCCTGTGGGGTACCCATGCTGATGGGCCACTACTGGCTGTTCTCTTCTGTGCTCTCCTCCCAAATGTCTTACTGCAAGTGGGAAGACAGCAGCAGCTGGCTTAACTAAGTTTGTCCAATGCTTCTTTGTTTTCCAGTGCGGGCGCTATTAACCTTGTCACTTCAAGCCAGGCAGATGTGATCAAGATCTCCCTCTCTGGGTCAGGCTTCACCCAGCATCCACAAACTGTAACAGAGTGTCAGGCTGTTTTTTAAGGCAGCCTTATTCTTAGGAAACCCTAGAAAAGAATGACAAGGCTGTCTTACTGTGTAAGATGTTATACTTCCTCCCCTGTTCAGGTGCATTTTTTTAATGATTTATATTATCCTTCCTGAGACCTTTTTTTTGGGTTTTTTTTTTGGAAAAGCACGTCTGGCTCCTCCAGTTCTTAACAGATGTGTATGCAACATCCAGCTGTATTTCATTCTGGCTGTAACAACCATTTCAAAGAAAAATGTCTACATCCAATATGCATGGTAATGGTGTGCAGCAGCCATTTCTGTCTGATATGTAATCCTAGTGCTTGTAATATTTCCTACTAGACCATGAACTGTGGATCAAAAAAAAAAATAAAATACCACAGCCTTGGGAATATAGAACCTTTGTCTACATACAAAAAAGCCCTGCAATATTCAAGACAAAATAGAGCTAATATCAGCTAGTATTTGTCATCAATTTTTTTCTGGGTAATTTTTTTTTTCTTCTTCTGTCTAAAGTTTTCCTAGTTATATTAATATTTGTAATAAAAGATATTGCCTTTGATCAATGGCTTTGTCTCAATCATGGACCTTGTCACAGCTACAAGCAGCCACTGTAATATGAAGCATAATCAGATAAAATCTGAAATACATGTCAATTTTCAGCCTGTCACAGCAAGTGTATCAAAGTAACGATAAAACACATTACCTTCTGCCTGTCAATATAGAACTTCTATATCTGAGCACCATCCCCTCAATTCAAAAGCTGACTCAGCATCACTGGAAGACCCACCCAGTCCATCTCAGCAGAGAGAAGCCAGGTCCCCATGATGGGGCAGGACTTGGTGTGCACCTGCACAGCATCACAAGGCCAGATGGGGAACAGCTCTCAACTCCCACCAGGAAACCAAACTCCCTGCTTCTGTTGAAGACAGTAGAACTCTCTGAGCTGAAACCGTCAGATGTAAACAGACCCTGGGATATCAAAAATTTCTCTTTTTTTTTAATCATATAAAGTCTACCAGCAGCTGCTCATTCTTGAATGGATGACATTTTATTTTTCCCTGTCTTATTAGAGCAGCTTGTTTACTGTATTACCAAAATGGGATGAATGAGGCATTGTAGAAGAAAACAGTCACATTAGAACCATTTAACATTATTATCAGTGCATCATTTCTCCCCTGTTGATTATAACCCTCCAGTTATTGAACTTTATTTAACATCTTTAGCAATAAATTTTGGAATGTGAATACTTTGCTGAGGTTATCACAAAAATAGCAGAAAATGTCCATTTTAAATGATTCCTAAGTGGAGACCAATGGCAATAAAAAATAAAGCTTGCAATATGTGAGTTTAATAGCATGTACAGGGAAGTGTTACATGTTTCATCCCTCCACTGCATTTTTCCCAGTCCCCTTCAATTTTTAAACAAATGTGAAACACAACAGGTATGGATTGTGCAAGATATCTTCAAATCACAAGTGTTTGAGGGAAGGGAAGGGAAGGGAAGGGAAGGGAAGGGAAGGGAAGGGAAGGGAAGGGAAGGGAAGGGAAAGGAAGGGAAGGGAAGGGAAGGGAAGGGAAGGGAAGGGAAGGGAAGGGAAGGGAAGGGAAGGGAAGGGAAGGGAAGGGAAGGGAAGGGAAGGGAAGGGAAGGGAAGGGAAGGGAAGGGAAGGGAAGGGAAGTTTCCTGTCCCAAAGAAACAGCCATCAAAATAACCCAAAACAAAGTTGTATAGGGACTTCAAAACTGAAGAAATTAAAGCTATAAAAATTAATGAGTATTATAGAGTTGTGATTTTTAAATAGATGTTAAGGAAGAATAATAGGGAACCTATTATTATGTGTAATAATACAGAAAGTGGGAAATGTGTTTTGATCTTGCAAATTAAATTGTATTGACCTGTTTCAATTTCATACCTATCTCAAAATCTTAGGAAATTTTTATTGAGCTCCTGACCAGGATTGTTTTGCTAGAATTCATTTGTCTCCATGGAAGCGATCAAATATATTGATACCATCATGTTGTCTTCCAATGATGAAATTAATTAATGTCCATAAGTCAGTTTTGCTTATAGGTGACCTCTAAACAAAAGAAATATGATTCCCCACATACATATGTGGATGCATGTGATATTTGTGGCACAAATTGTTACTCAAACCTTAAGAGATTAAGAGATTTTGTGTGTGTGTGTGTTTGTATCTGAAAATATTAATTTGGGTCTTTAAGAAAAGATGAAGAAAAATATGGAGGAGCTACACAAAGAAAACCGTCTTCAGTGGAGTCCCCTATTGCCTGATAGCATGTGGGAGGGAACAGTGGCATCCCTCAAGATAGCAGCCATCATACAATGCTGGTATTCCTGGTGACTGAGAAACATCCAGGAAGATAAATGTTAAGAAATAGAGTGTTATAATTGCTTGCATTAAAGCTTCTTCATCTGCAGTTTGAATTTACAATCTGTCAAATGGCAAGGCCTCACCCACTTCTTATGGAAGTCTGCTGCCTTCCTGGGTCCTGGGTTAAAGATGCAAAGAGAAGGTTTCCTACACTGGTATGGCCCTGAGATTATTATCCATTATTGATTTTTCATGTGGGCAGCAATGAAGTTGCAATAAGAAGTCCAAGGGCAATCAAGAGAGACTTCAGGCCTTAGGAAGTCTGGCTAAGGGATCAGGAGCACAAGTAGCGTTCTACTCTGTCCTTCCAGTTGCAGGGAATGATGATGATGAAAGAAACAGAAAGACCCAGCAGATCAATACCAAGCTCTGAGACAGGTGTCACTGGAAGAATTTTGGGATTTTTGGTCAGGGGTCTGTCTACATAGCACCAGACCTGCTGGCGACAGAAGGGGTACACCTGTCTCAAAGGGGGAAAAGGATCTTTGCACAAGAGTTAGCAGGGCTCATTGAAAGACCTTTAAATTAGATTTGAAGGGGAAAGGGATAAAACCGAGCTTGCCAGATATAAGCCTGGAGGTCTCACACCAGTGTGTGAGAGACGATGTGCTAGCAAGGACTTCCAGTCTTCTCCATAATGTGCTGAGTACACTGGAGAACATTTGAAGTGTCTAATGCACTCAGCATGAGGAATAAGCAAGAGGAGTGAGAAGCTTTGGCTCAGTCCCAGAGCTACAACATCATTGGCATAAGCAAAACCTAGTGGGATGAGTCCTGTGACTGGTGTGCCATGATGGGTGGTTATAGGCCCTTCAGGATAAATAGGCAGGGCAGGTTTCTAAGGCTAGAATTGAAACCAAAACTAACCTGAAGGCAAACAGCCAAATTACCTGACTATTTTGTTAAGTTATGTGTGGAAGGATCTTTTACTATAATAAAGGGTGAAAATAAAAATATGTTCTCAGCTTTTTTTATTTTATCTTTAATGAAATGTAGAGGAGAGAAAAATAAAGATCTTAGTTTTTCCTAGAAATGTTTGGGTGCTTTTTTTCTTTCTCAATATTTGCATTACTACCTCTGATTCCCATGTAAGGATATTATGCAGATTTTTCAGTGTGACATATAAACATTGAGTTGGTTTCACATGGTTCAGTTTAGAAAAGGCGATAATTGCAGAAATGCATTTGCTAAAGGTTTTCCTCCAAAATAGTTGCTAATAACAATAAAAATAACAGAACTAACAGCTAAAAGTCCTCAAAAGCAGACAAGTTTCAAGTGTTTTTGAGACCACGGGGGAAAGATGCTTGTTTTATTATCTGATCTTAGTATTTTAAACCTCATTGCTAAGTACTCATTAAAGGAACTTTTTCTTCACATACTCTCAAAAAACTGTTAAAAGCTCTTTCTACAACTTTGTTTCAGAGCTTATTGTGAAAGTTAACTGAGAGAATGCCCAATCTTAAAAACATTCATATTTCAGAGGAAATATTATCAAAGATTGCAAATTTTCAACATTTTGTTTTAATGGAGCTTAGTCCCTCTGAAGCCAACCGTTTTGTCATGGTGAGGACAGTACACTTCATATTTTGAGTATTGATTTTACATTACCCTTTCAAACTTATTCTAGAGGAATTTCTTAAAAAAAGTGAAAAATAATTTGCAATATGGTTACACATTACATTTTGTCTTTTTAAAATACGTTTTTCAAAGCATTCTTCAATTTATATGCATTTATATAATATAATGTATATTTCATACTTTAAATAGAAAATAAGTTGAAACAGTCTGAGTGAATCAAAAATATTAGTTTTTGAAATTTCACTTCTACTCCTATATATTCCATGTTTCTAATGAGAAATTTCATTGTACCAGTTCCCTTCATAACTGAATTCTGAAAAACCCAGTATTTCCTCTAATATGAAAGAGCTCTACTTTATTCTTCTTTAATATGTGCAGCTTTAACCTGAGAGATTCTTACTCAGTTTTCCCCTGAGCTTTCTTCATTTTCTGTAGCAAAAAAAAGTTAATTTAATGATAGATTTCAGGAATAGAATGGAATGGAATAGAATAGAATAGAATAGAATAGAATAGAATAGAATAGAATAGAATATTTCAGCTGGAAGTAACCTACAACAATCATCTAGTTCAACTGCCTGACCATTTCAGGGCTGACCAAAAGTTAAAGCATGTTATTAAGGGCATTGTCCAAATGCCTCTTCAACACTGACAGGCATGGGACATCGACCAGCTCTCTAGGAAGCCTGTCCCAGGGTTTCACCACCCTCTCAGTAAAGAAATGCTTCCTAATGTCAAGTCTGAATTTCCCTTGGTGCAGCTTTGAACCATTCCCACATGTTCTGTCACAGGGTACCAGAGAGAAGAGCTCAGCTCCTCCCTCTCCACCTCCCCTCCACAGGAAGCTGTAGAGAGCAATGAGCTCACCCCTCTGCCCCCTTTTCTCCAAACTAGACAAACCCAGAGTCCTCAGCTGCTCCTCACAGGACATGCCTTCCAGCCCTTCCACTACATTTGCTTCCCTCCTCTGGACACACTCAAGTACTTTAAGATCATTCTTAAGTTGTGGGGCCCAGAACTGCACACAGCACTCAAGGTGAGGCCACACCAACACTGAATAGCGTGGGATGATCACCTCTTTTGGCCAGCTGGTTATGCTGTGTTTGGTGCTCCCAGGATGCAGTTTGTCCTCCAGTCTGCCAAAGCACATTGCTGACTCAATACTGAGCCTGCTGCCGACCAGCACCCCCAGATCCCTTTCTGCAGGGCTGGTGTCCAGCCACTCATTTCCCAGTTTGTACTTGTGTCTGGCATTACTCCATTCCAGGTGCAGAATCTGACATTTGTTCTTGTTAAATTTTGTGCCATTGATGCTTGCCTAATGACCCAATCTATCTAGGCCTCTGCAAGGCCTCTCATCCCTGAAGAGAGTCAACAGCACCTCCCAGTTTGGTATTGTCAACACACTTGCTAATGGTGTGTTCAACTCCTGCATCTGGAATTGATGGCTAGATAGAAGAGACTACACGTACATCTGCAAATGTCTTGTCACACATCAACAGAAAGATAAAATGCAGCTACCAGAAAACCACGATGTTTCTTTTATTATAGGACATTGGCCATTTTGCATATCCTGTGCTGAGCTCAGTGTCTGGCTTGAAAAATCTTTGAAATGAGCAGATGTCATACTCATATTTGGATGCCAGATTTTTATTCTGTTCTATAGCTCTTTTTTCCCAACTTCTTTAGTACCATTTTCTATAGTGTAGTTATGACTGAGTTTTCAGCTGGAAATTTCAGTCACCTTTGCCTTATTTTGCTTGGATTAATTTTAATGTTATTGTAAATCTATGTATTTTCTTATTTATATTTCATAAACACCAGTGCTTCAAGGTTGTCTAGCCAAAAGAAATAATAACTCATGGATTAACCTGGACCGGCCATAGCCTTTGTGTTTGTGAGCCATAGCCTGGAAGTGAATATATCACCAAATTTTGGAAAGTAGCAGAACTAAAACATTAAGACAGCAAATATTTATTTTCTTTTTTTCCATATATTTTTCCTCTTACATGTCTTCTACAGTTGGAAATTGTATGATTTTATATCAAAATACTAAGAATTCCAGCAAATTGCTAATGGATTTTGAAAAGGTAATACTAATTCAGTGTTAAATTTTATACATTCCTGTCCTATAATCTTTAAAAAGAGAATCTCCAAACCCTGTCACTGGTATTCAGTGGAATTCCTTTGATTGATTCACTGAACTTAGGACTCATTTGTCTTTTTGTTCCCCTCAAAATTTTATGTTACCAGGAATGTTAGCTCTCCCTCACACTGATTATTTTGGAAGTCTTGGAAAGCCTTGAAATACAATGTTGCACTTTCCTCCCAAAAGTATTCAGAAGTCTGTTACTAGGAAGCTTTCTGTCTTATTTTCTGATAAGAGTATTGATTATTCACTAATGCACATTAATCTGAGTATTTCTCTTTTTGCTGGTAATATACTCCCCCCAAAGTATGGAATAAACTGTCCATCTCTACTGCATTACCTTTTTCAAAATAAGTCTGAGACATTTCCTTATTGTGTAAACTAGTTATGTGGAAAATTGCCATTATTTTAGAAAAGAGCAATTTTTTTAAAATTATATAGGGATTACATGCTCTTACGGGTACTTTGAAAATGATAAAAAAAAAAAAAAAGGGTGTGTATGTGTGTGTCTGTGTGAAATGCTTTCAGAAAGAAAAAAAGAATCCCCTACTTTGATAATGTTAAGTAGATACCAAAAATTACTGTCTTTACAGCTTCTCCCTGGTAACTCACATCTTTTCTTGGTCCTTTTCATTTCCATTCCCATAACTGCCCTTCCTAAGATTATTATATGTAATGTAATTTTGATTGTTTTATTTGAGTGACTTATGAGACTAGTCAGAAACAGAAAAAGGATGCAATAAGGAAAAAAAAGAGAAAACCATACATGAAAGAAATATGGCAGACTGAATGGGATTTGGATGTAAAACTGGCTTTGATAATCTGCTTTGCTTAAAACATTGCACCCATATTATCCATGAAAGCACTAACAAAAAAAAAAAAAAAAAAGAATAACTACAATGCAACGCACTAACTGCTTTTATGTGTAAACATGAATTGCTTTGCTTTCTCAGTAGGCCTTAATTCAGACCAGTAAATCAGAGCAAGTACAGTCACTATCAGAGTAAGTAATTTCAGAAAATGAAAATTAAATAAATTAAACAGTTGTTAGGTTCCTGAGAGTCCTGCAGTATGGCTGCATGCACCAAATGCTGGAAGAGATGGGACTGATTTACTCTTCTAAACTTCTTTCAATATCATATTGATTATTATGGCTCAGATCTCAGTGTTGGGTATATATGGGTTTGCTTTTCAATCCTGGGACTCTGTTGACTTAGAGCAGATGGTAAGCACTATCAATAAAATATGGTATGTTAATTTATTTCATTAAAAAAAACCTGAAGAGACATTTTAGAAGCACTTTGTCCACTACTCCTTAAACTACTGTGATTGATGCATAGCTTCCACATATCACTCTAATATAGCAGTTTAGCTGGTGGCTGAAAGGAAGTACAATGATGATTAACCTATTTGTTAAATGGAGGAATATATTTCCGTATCCAGAGGGTAAATAGAAAAGTAACCGACAGCAGAAAAAGGGCTTTGGATAAGTTGTTTTCATCTCAGCTCTGCATTTTACAGATTGGAGAAGTCTGCCACTATAAATGCTTAAGCAGAAATCACTAATGTATTTTGAGATGAGGATATAAGAGCTTCATATCATTTTATGTAATGTCTTCAAATGAGTGTCTGCCATAAAATGATGAGTACTGAGTACTTCTAAATTACCATTAAAATTGCCTGAAGGCAGATCAAACATGGTTGGTGCCAGGAAAGCTATGCCATCCAACGCAGGTAATCACTTTTTTTTTTTTTTTAAGTGTGCTGATTCCATCATAAATATTTAATTCAGTCTTAGTAAACGTACATATTACTTGAGCTTTTGTTATTTTTCCTTTCTTCCAGACAATTCCTGCCTCTCCTCCTCTCCCCCACTGGTTTGTTTGTGGGGTTTTGGGTTTTTTTTTATGGGCATAGTATATGTAGTTATTTTACCAGAGAAAATAAGTAATGATACCAATCATATTCATGATAGAGTTCATAGGAAATCTGACTGGGGACTGGTGTATCCTCTTAATGAGATTTAACAGATTAATAAGAACCCTTGAAGTTCTTTAAACTTCTTTGAAACTTCTAGACATAAGGGACGATGTAATTTAAAACTGACATAATAAACCAACATTGTTTTCAGTGAATAGTGGGAGATCAGATTTCTCAAATCTTTCCAAAATAAGAGTGCCATGATACAGAACTAGAAAGTTTATTAATTTATTCTTCTTTAATTAATGAATTTGTTTTTTTCTGCTATCCATCATCTTTTTTTTCAACAGAAACCTTGAAATGGTATCAGATGAAATACTCATTTAATCACAAAAATCTAGTAGGCTGAGCTCTTTGAGAATCAATTAAAATAATACTATTATGCTAATCTGAGTAAAATATAAACTTATGTTGATAAGGCCCAGCAACTGTTTTTCATTATTTCAGAGTCAAGTGCAGGTTTTCTCTATCAGGAAGATAATCATTATACACTTTGTCTGAGTGATACAATGTAATTAAGGCCAGTATTAATCTAGTCAAGTTAATCTCAGTCCATTAATCTCTCTAGACATATTTATATGGGCAAAGGTTTTACATATAGATGAAGGGGTTCTAGATTCAGGTCTGTTGTATTTGTGTTCTTTTGCAGACTTTCTTTCTGCTACATTCCAACAAATAAAAGTGTGGGACTTTCATCAATATTTAAATCTACTTTGCAATCCTTTGAACATGCTAGTAAAAAAAGGATCATACCTTTTCCTGGAGAATGGGTTTGGTAATTTAGAAACTGACTTCATGCTTAAAACCAACACTTAACTTGTTGTTCCCATGATAAGCTGGAACATCTTTTTCAGTTAATTTTAATTGTTAAAAATAAAATCACAAGGAATGCATTACAAAATGTGAATGTGTTTATCTCACTGAATGCAATATATAAATGGCCAAGGGTTTGGTTCAGTGGTGATAAACAACAAACGAGATGGTTCTGGTGTTTTGATCTTAATTAAAATTAAATCTTTAATTAGACTTTCATTAACAGATCTTTACCTGCAAAACTATGGGTTTGTTTATGTATATAAAAGTGTCATTTGTAGTGAAGTATCTGCTGCATTACACTTTCCCTCCAGAAGAGCTGAGACAATTTTCCTTTAAAGAAAGACGACACTGAGATATACATCATGCTCCTGCTCCTCAGGTGCATCTTGGCCTTGTCCTGGCTCCAACAGTATTGCATTACTATTAAATTTGTACTTCACAGTAACATCCAGATCCACTTCTGCAGTACAGACACCTTTCTAGTTACAATTCTTTCCATCTTTGTGCATGTTAGTGTTTCTTCCCAAGAAAAACACATACAATCTCTTTATAATGGGTGTTTTCAGGGCACTTTCTCTCTCTTACTGAGCCAATTTTGAGTTGCATCTCTGCTTGCTACTGCACTCATGTTCTCCTAGTTCATCTGTTCTCAGTGTTACCTGCAAATTTTATTAGCACACACTCTGTTCAGCCATCCAAGTTATAATGAAAATATTAAGTGGTACAGGACATTCATCACATGCAAGACAAGGGTCTAAAGGACTCACTTGACATTCCTTCACTGTCTGCTGTTGAATTATTGATACCTTCTCTTTGGTAACTATCGGATTTGTGTCAGTTTTCTAGGACTTTTGCTGAGATTGTATACCTTGCTCAAATGTACCTGTGACATAAGGTAGATAACATAATAACCATGTTTTGTGGTTTGAGTAAGTAGTATGATAACATTAATACTTTTTAAATTATAATAGTATGACTTCTTCACACCTCAAGCAGTATTGTCCATACGTCTTACCTGCAATCTCAAGGATTTATTTCATATGACTTTAACATTTCTGTTTTTTACATTTCATTGTCGATCAACCTATAACATGACCTCTAGAAGGAACAGCTGAGATTGCAGAACTGGCTAATTGTCATTACCCCCCCTGGCTGAAACCCCTAAGTTGTCACCTCCCACCTTTTTATCCCTGTCTTGAGATGCTGCAGACCCTCTGTTCACAGGTTGAACCAGGAGTACCTTCCACTGTCCATCCACTGTGCTTACTCCAGAGGTAAAACTGTCCCATCCTTTCCTGGCAGACAAATTTACTAGACAACCATCTCAAAAAGAACTAATATTCAACACTAACAATGAGAACAAAAAGAAAATCTAAAAAAAATATTCTTACCGTGTTTGTCTTGCTCTCTGTTCCAGAAAGGAATAGTCTTTATGGCCTTGATGTGCTATTATAGGTACTCTAATTTAACTCAATTTCTTCAGACCTCTCTGTTGTAAATCTGAACATTTTTTCAAGACTGCTTTTTCTGGGGAGTGAGATTCATATCTTTCTCCGTTTCCCTTTCTGAGCTCTCCTGAGCATGCTTCTCTGTTTTTCTTCTCCCCTAAAACTGGCTCAGCAGGTTCCACAGGATATCAACACGCAATATGGAGGTGAAATTGTACTTCTGTTCTGCTATATGAGCTACTCAGCCCTCTGAGAAGTCTCTTCTGGAGTCATTGCTTTGTTTTCTGCTCAATTTTCTTACCATCTTCTTGTTTGAAATCAGCCAGCTATATCATTCTGGTGATACACGACCTCATCATCAGATCACAGAGTTCTTGTAGGACAGATCCAACTCTGTTGCAGCTGCTACTGCACTGAGTTTAGGACTGTCCTGGACTCCCAGTGCTCCCAGTGCCAGGGAGACCAGAGGTGTTTGCAAATCACCCCATCCCTGTCATGGCAGGCGTTGGAGGAGAGGGCACCTCCATCTCTGTTCACAGCTGCTTTTGGCAAGGGAGTAGCCACATCCAGCAGTCTGACACAGGCTCCACGACTCCAGGTCCAACTGGCAGCGAGGCTGAGCATGCATTTCCAATAGGCACACAGAAAAACACATGCATGTGATAGACATATACATATATACACATACATGCAAATATACACAGGGCCATGCACATAGATTAACAGAAGCAGACACAGACAACACTCACACAAACACAAACAGGACATCAGCCTCATCCTTCTTCTGGGCTCCGACTTTTAGTCTGCACAGTAGCTGTCCCTAGGCCCCAGTATTTTACTCTTAAACCAGCCCCTTTTGTCCACTCACCCCTTTCTTCTCCTGCACTTGTTTCTCCCTAAATGATCTAGATCCCTTCCTTCCCCCATCTCTGGCTCCTCCTCAAAACATCCCATAAGAAGCCCAGTGCAATCACAAAACCCTCTTCCCCTGCATCCCACAGTGTATCCCCTACCCTTGCTAGTGACCTCCCAGGTATGGCAAGTGCCCCCAAAAGCTGCTGCTGGTGACCCCAGCACAAGTGTTGGGGTTGGGGGTTTCCTGGGACAGTCCGGGGGACTGGAGTTGGGGACCATTCCCCTGACTGGGTTATTGGGGTGCCTTGCCTGCTACGGAGCCTCTGGACTCCTTTCTGGGTGTGGAGGCAGGCCTTTTATCACATAAGCTCATGCCATCTTAGGCTGTGAATTTTCCTTGCAGTGTAATACATATTCCAGTGAAGATGTTCAGAACTTTTTGTCTGACTTGAATAGGTCTTAAAACTATTATTTAAAAATGTAAAGAAGAAAGTGCTTCATATACTGAGATTATCATGTGTGGCAAGTTTCAACCTAAAGGGAAATTTTGCAGTCAGATAAGTACGTAATAGAAGCCTCAGCTAGACAATATATCATAAATGTAACTGTAATGCTGGAGGAGCATTAACCAAGAGTGGCATGGCTTGCCTGCTGTAACGTTATGCTCCTTAGCAGTGTGCCAGGAGTGGGAGTATAACTGTAAGCTAAAGTAATTGAATAAACACAATGTAATCAAATCACTGAGCTACAATTACAGGTTTCTACAATATTTGTGATGTATTTCAAAATATGATGTTTGCTTTTTTTTTTTTTTAATCTTCCAGCAAAGTATAATAAAACCTATGGAAGTACAAAATGTATTAAGTTGGGAAAAATTGCATTAGAGTTAAAAAAAAGAAAAAATATTTTAAAATAAGCAGATGGTCTAGGAAAAGCAGTTGACATGACTTTGGTTTAAACATCAGATATCATTATTTGATAAAACTTTTTATAATCTATAAGAGATTAATATACTTTGGGATTAGTTTTTTGGGAGTCTTTATCAAATCCACTTTGAAAGGTCATTCTCAGTCATGCATACTGACAGAAAAAGAAAGGGAAAATTGGAAACAAGGGTCTGTGTCCTGAAAAACATCTGGCTGGCCATGAAAAGAAATTCATGTGCATCATGATGAAATTCACCTGCATTACTGTACTACGCCAAGCTGCACAGGATGACAGAACAAGATTCACGCCTTACAAGACTAGTTGCAAACTAAGCTGTTGATGTTGACAAACCCACCATTACACACCCAGCAAAGCTGATAGTTCCTAGAAGCAGTGTTGAAGTGTTGTGTAGCAAAAAGTCTTTGTTTTCTTCGCCTTTTAATTATATTCTCTGTCTTTTCTGAAGAACAGAAACAAAACAACAACCAAACACAAACAACAGGTTTTCTTCCAGCCATTGTCTTCCCTTTCTCAGCTCTTCAAAATGAGCATCTCTAATGCATAGCTGGAAGTTAATTTTGTTAGTGACATATGACTGGAATATTTTTTTCCAGATAATTTTTTTGTGTCTCCAAACTGTACTAGCTCTTACTGTAGACTTTAGACATAATAGCACCAAGAATTTTAAGAGACCTTCTTTCTCACAAGATTTTTCATTTTGATTTAAAAGGCTTAACAAAATTCAAGAACTGACTTAATTCTTGGATGATAAACTATTTGAAATCTCTGTTATAAGACTGTATGTCTTCATTAGCAGTCATTTTAATTTGGCTGACTATCACTCTACCTAAAAAGGTTAGAAGTTTGCCTTCTTAGGCTGAATGGTATCCTCTTTTACCATTTCACATCATGGTGAAATAATTTTTACTGGGAGGTGAAAAAAACTGTCATCCTTGTTCTGTGAAGCTTGATAGGAGCACATGTGTGCAAGGACGGTTTGGGGGTTTCTCTTTTTTTTTTTTTTATTATTATTAACCATCAGCATACAAAAATGTGCTTGCTTCTTAACTTGAAACAGATTTGAAGGTTGAATCTTGCATATTGTGTTACAAAGAAAGAGTATTTAAGATTGCTAATAAATCTAGGGATATTTGTTTAAATTGTTAGTTTAAGTTCAATAGCATGGATTAAATAATGTAAAGGAATACTATCTACATAAAGGTCATCTAAGTCCATATTCAGTGATTCAAGTCACTGAGAAGTGTTTCTAATTCAGCTGTTGCTTAATGGAGACATCTATGCAAGTTAAACTATAAAATTGGTCAAAGAGACTTTAAAAAAAAAGCAAAAATGGTACAGATCTTTTTGTGAAGACTGTCAGGTTTTTACTGCAGTGTTTTCTTGATTGTTTTTGATTTGCTTCTGAGACGTGAGGGTGGGGTGTGGAGACATTTCATAAGCAGACTGACTCTCCGTAATTCATGCCCCTGTTTATGTTTTCTGTAGGAGAATGTTCATGTTTACATCAAATGCAGAATTGCCCCAGGTTTGAATCCAACGGTTTATTTAGGACACAGTAATTCACAGACTTGACCATGTCTCCCTACGTCATCCATCAGTGTGAGAACCTTCACTGTATGAAGTTATAACTTGCCAGTATGCAACAGTGACAATATTTTTCCACAGCTGTCTCACCCTGATATTTTCAGGAGTAAAATATGTTAAGAAATCTTTTATTTACGTTGTTAAAACCATGAATTATAAGTTGTATTCCTCAAGTACTATATTTAAAAATGCAAACCCAGAATTACAAAAGCTGACTCAAACTGGTTTTTTTGGCTGTTGCAAAATGCATAAGCTTGTTTGGGGTCCCATAAAAATGAGGTTTAAGCATTAAGTTCATGTGTTTGTGTTTGGTAGGCAAAAAATGCCATTCTGCCCAGAGTAACCAGCAACTGTCAATGGGACAAATCTTTGCATGAATTTGAGGAACAGTTACCTTTTTCTTTTTTACTTTAGCCATGGAATATTGAAATGTATTCCTAGTAACTGGACTTTTTTCTTTCATTAGAAATATTTTACTGGTGGAATATTTTAGGGTGGAATAACTTTGCAAAACTTGTATTTTGATTCTTTTTTAAGAGAAATTAGAGAGAAGGAATGGTCCATGTAAAATATTTTAACATTAAAAAATATTTAAAATATGTGTTAACAGCTAAAATACAAAATTAATCTGTATTTGATGACTGTAAAATTCATACTGACTTGGCAATTAAGACAATTATTTTATTTTAAGTATTTTGTTTAAATCACATAGGTTTTTTTCTTTTTTTGATTTCTTCATTAATTTTGCTGAAATCCTCAGTGAAATAGTGTGCAGTTTTGTTTGTTGTACTCTGATAATTAAACTCAAATAAGCTACATTAGCTGCACACATGGATTTGAGGTGTTCGCTTGATGTCTCTGGTCTAGCTTTCACTCAAATGTATAAAACTACATAAGGCTATATATTGCCACTTTGGAAAGAAATGTTGACTATACTTTGTTTTGTGAGATCTAATTTCATTTTTGTTTAAATTTGCCTAAGAAAGTTTCATTCAAACACAGTGCCTCTTCTATAGCATTTTTTTTTTTTAATATATTTAACAAATCGTACACCTCATTAGAAGAGATATTTACATAGAATCAGAGAATCATAGAATCACCTCGGTTGGAAAAGACCTTTAAGATCATTGAGTCCAACCTTTAACCTAGCACTGCCATCCCACCACTAAACCATGTCCCTAAGCACCTCATCTATCCTTCTTTTAAATACCTCCAGGGATGAGGACTCGACCACCTCCCTGGGCAGCCCATTCCAGAGCCTGACAACCCTCTCGGTGAAGAAGTTTTTCCTAATGTCTAGCCTAAACCTGCCCTGGCGCAGCTTCAAGCCATTCCCCCTCGTCCTATCATCTGTTACCAGGGAGAAGAGGCCGACCCCCACCTCACTACAGCCTCCTGTCAGGCAGTTGTAGAGGGCGATCAGGTCTCCCCTCAGCCTCCTCTTCTCCAGACTAAACAACCCCAGTTCCCTCAGCCGCTCCTCGTATGACTTGTGTTCCAGACCCCTCACCAGCTTGGTTGCTCTCCTCTGGACCTGTTCCAGCAATGCAACATCTTTCCTGTAGTGAGGGGCCCAAAACTGAACACAGTATTCGAGGTGCGGCCTCACCAGCACTGAGTACAGGGGCACGATCACTTCCCTACTCCTGCTGGTCACACTATCCCTGATACAGGCCAGGATACCATTGGCCTTGTTGGCCACCTGGGCACACTGCTGGCTCATATTCAGCCGGCTGTCAATCAGTACCCCCAGGTCTTTTTCCACCAGGCAGCTTTCCAGCCACTCTTCCCCAAGCCTGTAGCGCTGCCTGGGGTTGTTGTGACCCAAGTGCAGGACCCAGCACTTGGCCTTATTGAACCTCATAGAGTTGGCCTCAGCCCATTGATCCAGCCTGTCCAGGTCCCTCTGCAGAGCCCTCCTCCCCTCCAGCAGATCAACACTCCCACCCAGTTTGGTGTCATCTGCAGATTTACTGAGGGCACACTCAATCCCCTCGTCCAGGTCATTGGTAAAGATATTAAACAAGACCAGCCCTAAAACTGAGCCCTGGGGGACACCGCTTGTGACCGGCTGCCAACTGGATTTAGCTCCATTCACCACAACTCTCTGCGCTCGGCCACCCAGCCAGTTTTTAACCCAGTGAAGAGTACATCCATCTAGGCCATGAACTGCCAGCTTCTCCAGGAGAATGCTATGGGAGACTGTGTCAAAGGCTTTGCTGAAGTCCAGGTAGACAACATCCACAGCCTTTCCCTCATCTACCAGGCGGGTCACCTGGTCATAGAAGGAAATCAGGTTGGTTAGGCAAGACCTGCCTTTCATGAACCCATGCTGGCTGGGCCTGATCCCCTAATTGTCCTCCATGTGCCTGGTGAGCACACTCAAGATGAACCTCTCCATAATCTTCCTCGGTACCGAGGTCAGGCTGACTGGTCTGTGGTTCCCCGGATCCTCCTTCCGTCCCTTCTTGAAGATAGGCGTCACATTTGCCAACCTCCAGTCATCTGGGACCTCCCCTGTTATCCAGGACTGCTGATAAATGATAGAGAGTGGCTCGGCAAGCTCCTCTGCCAACTCCTTCAGCACTCTTGGGTGGATTCCATCCAGCCCCATAGACTTGTGGATGTCCAGGTGGCATAGCAGGTCAAAGACTGCTCCCTCCTGGATTATGGGGGGTTCATTCCACTCTCTGTCCCCATCTTCCAGCTCAGGAGGCTGGGTACCCTGGGGATAACTCATCGGGCCATTAAAGACCGAGGCAAAGAAGGTGTTGAGTATCTCAGCCTTTTCCTTGTCTTTAGTGGCAATGTTCCCCCTTGCATCCACTAGTGGATGGAGGTTCTCCCTGGCTCTCTTTTTGCTGTTAACATATTTATAAAAACTTTTCTTATTATCCCTTACAACAGTGTCCAGGTTAAATTCCAGCTGGGCTTTTGCCTTTCTAATCTCCTCTCTGCATAACCTGACAAGATCCCTGTATTCTTCTTGGGTTGCCTGCCCCTTTTTCCAGAGCTGGTAAGCTCTCCTTTTTTCCCTTAGTCACAGTAGTAGTCCTCTGTCCAGCCAGGCTGGTCATCTTCCCCGCCGATTCGTCTTACGGCACATGGGGACAGCCTGGTCCTGTGCCTTTAAGACTTCTTCCTTGAAAAACACCCAGCCTTCCTGGACCCCTTTGCCCTTCAGGACTATCTCCCAAGGGACTCTTCCAACCAGCGTTCTGAGCAGGTCAAAGTCTGCCCTCCGGAAATCCATGGTGGCAGTGTTGCTGACCCCCTTCCTTACCTCACCAAAGATCAAAAACTCTACCATTTCATGATCACTAAGGCCTAGATGATTTCCGACCACCACCTCTCCCACCAGTCCTTCTCTGTTAGTGAATAGGAGGTCAAGCAGGGCACTTCCCCTGGCAGGCTCACTTACCAGCTGTGTCAGGAAGTTATCTTCTACACACTGCAGGAACCTTCTGGACTGTTTCCTTTCTGCTGTATTGTATTTCCAGCAGATGTCTGGGAAGTTGAAGTCCCCCACAAGAACAAGAGCTCGTGACTGAGAGACTCCTGCCAGCCGCTTGTAGAATTCTTCGTCAATGTCCTCATCCTGGTCGGGTGGTCTGTAACAGACTCCCAACAGGATATCTTTCGTGTTGGCCTTCCCCCCCATCCTCACCCATAAGCATTCTGCCTCACCACAAGCATCAAGCTCTGTACAACCTAAACACTCCCTAAACATACAGAGCCACCCCACCGCCTCTCCTTCCTTGCCTGTCCCTTCTGAAGAGTTTGTAGCCATCCATCGCAGCACTCCAGTCATGGGAGGCATCCCACCACGTTTCTGTGATGGCGACTACATCAGAGCCATCCTGCCTTACAATGGCTTCCAGCTCCTCCCGTTTGTTGCCCATGCTGCGTGCATTAGTGTAGATGCACTTGAGCTGGGCTGTCGGTTTCCCCCCCAGCAATGGGGTGACCCCCCCAGGCTCCTCTCTAGTGAGCCTGTTTATATCCCCTCCCCCCTTCAGGCCTAGTTTAAAGCCCTCTCAACAAGCCCCGCCAGTTCCTGAGCAAGGATCCTATTTCCCTTCCGAGAGAGCTGGGGACTGTCTGTTCTCGACAGGCCTGGTGCCATGAAAACCTTTCCATGGTCAAAGAAGCCCAAGCCCTTCCGATGGCACCAACCTTTGAGCCACACGTTAACCGCTCTAGCTTTCCTATTCCTTTCTGTGTTCCCTCCTGACACTAATGGGATCGAGGAGAGCACTACCTGCGCTCCTGATCCTTCAACCATTTTCCCTAGTGCCCTGAAGCCCCTTTTGATCAATTTGGGGCTTCTCTCTGGCAATTCATCGCTGCCTGCCTGTATAATCAAGAGCGGATAGTAGTCAGAGGGCCGTACCAGACCAGGGAGTCTCTTGGCAATGTCCCTGATCCGGGCCCCAGGGAGGCAGCAGACTTCTGTATGGGATGGGTCTGGGCGGCATATCGGGCCCTCTGTTCCCTTCAGAAGGGAATTGCCCACAACAATTACCCTTCTTTTTTTCTTCGTACAGTCATAGATGGTACACACTGAAGACATATTACATAAAAAATGTAAAGCCAAAAAATGGCAAAATAAAACAGAAAGGGCAAGGTAACAATATACTTAGAGTATTAGTAGGTGGACATTTATATTGGGTGCCTTGAGGGGCAGGTGGAAGAAAAGATCCATGCTTTGTTTTCTGTTCTGACTGTGCTACAGAGCATTTTAAGTTACTACTAGTATGGTTTGATGTTTGATCTTTTTTTTTTTTTTTTTTAACATGCGTTTTCTTAGTGAAAAATACTTCTAGAAATCATGGGAAAATGTTAATATTTTTATTTTTTTTCCCAGGGAAGACATCAGAGAAAGAGGAAAATCAGTAGACAAAATCCAATATAAAGTTTACTAAAAATAAACCTTACTTGCATATTTATATGGATGTTGAAACTAGGTTGTTCAGATAGCTTTTTATCTACTATTTTCTTCAAAACCTAGGTTAAAGTTTTATTTATATGTGTGTGCATGTATAACACACAAACAAAACATGCAGCACCACCATCATCGTCATCCTAGAAGTACTGCTGTGATGGGATCTGAACTTTATGCATTTTTTTCTATCCTTTTTGACAAGATACAAAATATCTATTTATCACAAGTTCAAACTGCCATTAGACAACAGTTCCTGGTCCTGTTAAAATGAACTGGAAATATGGTGTATCCTAGCGCTAACACAATTTATGTATTAGCCTCTACTACCAGTTTTTATCATACCAAGTTAGTATAATATTACAATTAGCTCTTTGTTTTCCCTAATAGGACTGGTTCTGATGTAATTATACCTTCAGTCTGTGTTAGTGAACACATATAATTTCAGAAATCTGATTAACTTGTTTTATATGACAGAAAACTGCTAATGTGGAAAATCTGAAGGTTAATATAATTGGATTGCCAGGAAACATTTCATTTAGCCTTCTCATACCTTTTTTTTTTTTTTTTTTTTTTTTTTCTGAAAGAAAGGAAGAAAGGAAGAAAGAAAGGAAAGAAGGAAGTGAGAAAACAAACCCTGTATATAGATCCTGCTTCTATGGAAATTTTCAACATGAAAAAAGGCATACATATATTTAACATGCATGAAGCTAAGGATTTACCTGCGTGTTCTTCTCAGATGAAATGCTTTTCATGCAGGCATTTTTGGGCTTTGGGGTTTTTTTCTTCTTGTTTCATTGATGTTGTTTTTTAATAAATCTACTTCAAATATTTTGCAAAGAGAGTCTCTTTTCTAGCACTGTTTTATCAGACAAGGGGCCAGTGAAGAGGAAGGGAAGGGAAATAAAGAACAGCGAAATAAAGAAAAGGAAGGAAAATAAAATAAGAAGGGAAATAAAGGAAAAAAAAAAAAAACAAACACCCATGATGCTAGAAAAGAGCTGAAAAGATCCCCTCCTGTAATTCAAGAGCTGTGTGGGTTTCAAAGAGAAGGTTAGAATTGGCTTAAGTCATGAAAGAGTCAGCTGCTCTACACTAAATTTTCAGGATGGATAAGAAGTGGAAAACAATATACAACTTATATCCATGATCAGGACCTTTGAAAGCAACACATTTGTTTTCAATTCTTAAGTATTCAGATGCTTAACAGTAGGTTCAAAACTGAGTACACGGACATTTGTTTAAATTTCTTGTAAAAACCCTGCTTTTAATCATGACGTGATTTATTTAAGGTACAGAAAAAATTTGATTAAGCAAGATTTATTAATATCCATGGGTTTTAATTCTTTTTTATGTTACATGACCCAAGCCTGCTCACATTTTCAAAGTGATTGGCCATGCCCATGCAGCACTCTGTTCTAATCTATAGTTTTGTCTTTTTCTGTATCATATATTATCTCTCAAGATCTTCTGATTTTCTCATTTGGATTGGCTTTCTCAAGCCTCATCCCTTCACTCCCTGAGAAAACAGAAAACAGTAGCAAAAGGCTTGTGTTAACATAAACCAGTCTTTGATATCAGACTTCCTGTTGGATGTTGATGCAGAGAAAAAGCCTTCAGTTTATGAAGATGTCCCCATTCTATGACCCAAAATTTTGGCAACACAGTCACATTTGTAGTCCAGTATTCAGTCTACATCCTTCATAATCTACAGCATGTTTTCCAGAGAAATGGTTAGGTTTAGCATTTTGCATTTGATTGTTCCTTTCTGTGTATAGCATTTTTCACTTGTCTGTATTGAGTTTCATATTACTGATTTCAAAGCATTTGGCAATTTATCAAAACCACTTTGGATCTAAACTTCTCCTTAAAAATGCTTGTAACTCTTCCCAATGAAAATTAACTATACATACATATTATAGGCACATATTTTTTTTTGCATCATCCAAATGACTAGCCAGAACTATCCATTACATGCTAAGTATTTCTTCTTAGAATGTCAGCAACTGAGTTAATTACAGCTATCTTGTAACTGTTAGTTTTATACCCAGCTTTACTGTACTTTTGTCTACTTTCCATATTCTTTTAGTTAGCACTGACAAGTGACATACACAACTATCTCAAAAAGTATACCAGATAAATTCCTTCCCTTCTATTTACTGGTGCAGGGCGTTGGTTAAAAATAAACAAATAAATAAGTAAGTAGCTTAAGAAGATCTTTTTCCTCCTAAATTCTTGTAGGTCTTTTAATTATTATAACCTTATTATCTAAACAGTGGCAAAATGAGTATCTAATAATTTGTTTCTGTATCTTTATGAAAAACCTAGATAACAAATTTCTGAAAGTAGAAATGGAAAACTGGTTTACTAAAAACATGCACAATATTTCTTTGGTGATTGAGCACAATGTTAAAGGGAATTATTGTGTGCTTCTGCTGGTTTTGGCTGAGGTAGAGTTAATTTTCTTCATAGCAGCTTGTATGGGGTTATATTTTGGATATGTGTTGAAAACAGTTTTGATAACACAGGGATGTTTTCATTATTACTGAGCAGGGCTTACACTGAGTCAAGGCCATTTCTGCTCCTCACCCCACCAGCAAGTGGGCTGGGGGTGCACAAGAAGCTGGGATGGGGCACAGCCTGGACAGCTGACCCAAACTGGCCCAAGAGCTATTCCATACCATATGATATCATGGTCAGCATATAAAGCTGGGGGAAGAAGAAGGAAGGGGGGGACATTCGGAGTGATGGCATTTGTCTTCCCAAGTCACCGTTACATGTGATGGAGCCCTGCTTTCCTGGGGATGGCTGAACACCTGCCTGCTGGTGGGAAGCAGGGAATGAATCTCTTGCTTTGCTTTGCTTGCACACATGGTTTTTGCTTTAGCTATTAAACTGTCTTTATCTCACTTTTACTCTTCTTATTCTCTCCCACATCCCACCAGGGGGGAAGTGAGTGAGCTTAGTTGGTGGCTGGGGTTAAATCACAACAGTGTTATAAAAAACTGGTCTGATTTGTTTGCAGATAGAATAGGGTGAAATCAAGTAACAGTTATGTAAAAAATAAAAAAGTGGGTCAGGAAAGAGTCATGTATACTATTGTCCAAAATAATCCTGCTATAGCCCTGAGGCAAATCATAGTTTCGTAACGAACAAGACATCTCTATGAAGCACAGTGTCTTTAAATCAACTTGTTTCTTCCCCTCTGAAGTCTATTCAAGAATTTTAAGTCTTAATTCTCCAACTTTCAACAATCACTGTTATATTTTGGTTTCATTTTTTTTTTCATATGTCATGCTGAATCCTTAAAGGTAGCAGTTTCTCAGACTTTTGAACCAGGGCACCATGTCTTTATTTATTAATTGACATGAATGGCTTAGGGCAAAACACTTTTAGGTCTGGGGAAGGAAAAAACCAGAAAGTTATAAGTGTGGGAGGGTTTTACCTTGTTTTGCTTTGAAATCTTAGCTCATGTCTTACTTTGTGTTTAGCCACATAGCTAAAGAGTGGTTTGCAGTGAATGCAGTCTCAGCAAGAAGACAAAACATCTGACTGACACCAGTCAGACAGATGTTGGTGTCATTCATATATTGCCCAGTAAGTATTTCTTGCCTTTTGCTGCCTAAGGCCATGTCTCTATCATGTGATGAAGCATAGTACAGAGATTGCCAAATTGTAACTGGGCTGTAGCTGTAAATCCACAGAGTACAGAAATCTGGATCTAGATGTCATATCCTACATTTATATGACACCACATAATCATTACTCTGTTGTTCATGGGACTGGGCTGAGTATTATAGAGGGTATGGTGAGTAGCTTTGGGCTGTGTTTCCCAAATTCACTTCAGGATATATTGTTAAATGTAAGCTGAATGTTTCTGTATTTCTAGAGAGACAAGGCTTGAAACCGTCTATCAAGCTGAAGTTCTTCTATGCCACCACCCCCCCACCCCCCCCCAAAAAAAAAAAAAAAACAAACCCAACAAACAACAAATCAGTTAGCTGCCTAGATACCCAGGGAAAAAAGTTGGAGCAAGGAAGATGTACCAGGCTGAACATGAGCCAGCAATCTGCCCTTGCCACAAAGAAGGACAATGGTACCCTCCACTACAGTAGACAAAGTATTGCCAAGAGGTCTGAGGGAGGTGATACTTCACCTTTATTCAGCCCTGGTGAGGCCACACCTGGAGTGCTGTGTCCAGGTCTGGGATCTCCTGTACAAGGGAGACATGGACACACTGGACACGGACATCTCAGGTAATTGTGTGTATCTAAGCATTTTAGGATACCAAGAAAAATCATGTCCCTAAAAGCTGGAATAAGACCTGTTTTCTGATGTCTACATATAGGTGAAACACACGAATTCTCCAATTCCCATTGCTAAAAAACCCCAAACCCCCCCCCCCAAAAACAACAAACAAACAACAACACAAAAAAAAAAAAAAAAAAAAAAAAAAAAAGCCAAACACTATACTGAACGTCTATAGGATTATAAGTAGTATTTATAAGTTGTAGGGAGAGTGCTACTTATTGGCATCACCTTTGTGCATATATATGCCTATTCCCTTTGCTCTGCTTACCCTTGTACCTTTGGATAAGATTTAATATAGAGTTGAGGAGACCTATAGCTATTTTCATGTTACAATTTCCTCTTTAACTCTGGTTGACTACTGTACATTTTTAAAGAACGCTCTTGAATTCTTCTGAGCTCTTTCTCCTGTCCCCTTCCAGTTGTGAATTACAGTCTCAAGAGTGCTAATGTGTCTTTTTGCAATGCAATGTTAGGCTAAGACTTGAACAGCTTCTATTAACAGTAAGACCTAGTCTAGTATTTTGGAACTAGACCAAATTTAGCTACCTGGCAAGTATTCTGGGTTATTTCTAAAAAAAAGATGTCTAGATATATTGTATGTATAGTCAAAGATTATATATATATATACACACCAACCTTTTTTTCCTTTTTTTTTTCTTCTATATTCTCCCTTCTTGAAGCTTCACAATGCTGTCAAATTGTTATCTTCTAAATGTGAAATATTCCCCAAAGTAGATTACAGTGCTAAATTGTGTCAGTTTAATAAGATGAAGTTCAACTCAAGTGAGGGAAGCAATAAGATAAAATTGTTTCTCTTGTTTGAAAATCAGACCCAAACTCTATATATGTCATATTGACATATTTTAAAGGAGCAGATTAATGAGAAATGCATATACAGCACCGTAAATTTGCATCCTGCTTTACAAGAAGTAAAAATATGTATTTACTGCCCTCAACAGTTTGTCTTGTCAGTTAGGTTTGAGATACACCTGACAAGCACAAGTATCAGACGAGAGAGCTATGAAATACTGGACAGTAAAAAGGGTAGCACTAGGTGCAGAAAAACCTGCCCAAAGACCCCGAGAGAGTTATTGGAGTCTGAAGTCATGTTGCTGCTGCCATTGCAGCTCTGAATGAAACAGTGGACTTTATTTCTGATAGGTTTAATGTTATTTTTTCACTGAGTTCCTCTAACATATTCCTTGATTATTACTCAGGATGAATAATGCTTTCAAAATCAAGGATGCAGAGGCTCAGACTCTGGGCTGTTTATTCATTTACACAATACACCACATTTCAGTGAAGTAGGGTAGGCATTAGTTACTGTGAAAAAGGATAATATTAAGCCATGAAACAAAGATATTAGACAAAGCATGAAGCATGGAAAAGAGGCTGTTAGACAAATCATACAATTCCAGTAGTACAATGTGCCAGTCAAATATAAAAATCCTTATAATCTTGAAGTGAGTACATACCAATGATTCATAAAAAAATTGAGTAAAACAGGTTTTTTGGGAACTTCCAGACTCTACTGGAACTCTTCTGGACTCAACTGATTGCTCTTCTCTGACAGACGATGGCATGAAAAAAATGTACTGAAGACACTACATCATTTCAACTATGCTTAATCCATGTCCTTTTTCTTCTCAATTTAGCATGTTTCATCACATGTGAAAATACCATGACACCTTACTAGGAGACACTAATGTGAAGAAATGCAACTAACAGAGTAAATAAGCTGTCTTCAATTTGGAGTTTATTGACCACAGCATTCAGGAGATCTGCAGTATCTGTAATGCAATCAATAATAGTCTTGAGAGTCTGAGAAAAGTAAAGGGTCACTCTTGGGCTTGCCCAACAAGAAAACTTTTAAAACTATGTTGCAGTAGCACAGCTGTGACTTGTCCCACACACCCCAGGGCTCCAGAAGGCACTGCACCTGCACGGGCTCCCTGCTGGCGCAGGGTGCTGTCACTCTTCACCAGCTCAAATACAGGACCATAGCACAGACTGCCACAGAAAGGTAAAATACTCAGTTAAAAACCATTTCTGTTTGAAAAATCATTACATTAAATTGAAAGAATATACAACCCTATGGAAAATAATGGTAAAAAAACAGCAGTAAGAAAAGTGAGGGCTGACTGTTACACTAATATAAACAAAGGAATATGACGCTCATTAGAAAGTCTCTATTACCTCTCCATCTTACACAGTTTCAGTATTTAACTATCATTCTCACACTGATTTTACCCTTACAGCTAATTATAGATACACCTACAAGTTGTCAGAAACAGTCTTTGGAAACCCAATCAGTACGGAAATTATTCTCTCATGTTTACTTCACGGTACTCTTTTTCAAGTCCTTGAAAGTCTGTTCAGCCACTGTGTATCTTTGAACACTGACCTCATTCCCAGGAATACCAATAATTACTGTTTGGGAGGACTGTGAACGTTTTTCTGTGAATTCTAGACAATAAAATCCAAACACAAAATTGAAAACCAGGAACTGATATCAACAAATGTGACATATCTAGTATCTTGAATCAGATTAATGAATGACCTAAATATATTGAGGTTGTGGTTTTGCTACAATATGAATTCCACAGATTTCACTTTTAACTTGCAGCAGGCTGACAAAGATATTTTCAAGGTACTTTAGCTATCTTTAATATCTGTTTTATTATTGCAATACTTTGGTATTTTAGGGCTAAAATTTGTCTGTGGATCTCCCCAGCTGCATTCTGCTACCAGCACAGAGGAGTAGTGAAAGAAGAAGAGTTTCATTTATCCCTCAGAGTGCCTTTGTCTATAATATCATGCAAAATCCACCTCTTTTTCATTAAGACTTCCAATCTCAGAATGACTGTGTACCTTCTGCTGGATATCTGTAGTTTAAAGTCAGAAGAAGATGCCATATTTCTCTATGCTGAGGGATTACAGTACAGGTATGTAACAACAAATTCATTTTTTGGATATTGTTTATCTACCAAATGCTATACTCATGAAGAGTTCATTCTGAGCTGGGTCAAATGAACTCATGGCAAATCCTGCGATTTTTTTTCAGGCTGCTCATTCTCTTAGTTTCCCTGACCAGGACTATGGGACAAAGTATAGAAGTCAAGATCCCAAAGTGGAGAAGTGTGTCTAAGTTATTTGCTTAATAAACAGCTTCTGATTTTTCTGTTTGTGATGCTTTTTCATTGTAGACTTGGGACTGTTTTTGTTCCAAAACACTTTGATACCAGGGGAAGGAGCATAAAGTGGACTATTTAATCCTGAATCACCTTATTCACAGCAGACAGCAAGAACAACATTATATACCAGGAATATAATTCAGGAGTTTTATGCATCTTTCCATGTTGGTTCTGTTAAGCCAAAGGACTGAGAGAGGGACAAGAATTGACAAAACCCGTCTGTAAAAGTGGACTGAGTGCTTGAGTGCTGTCTTTAAGTTTTTCTAAAAATGCTTAAGGACTTATTTCAATATGCTGACAATATGCATTGATCAGGGCAGCAGTTTTAAAACTGCCTATTGGACACTGAAATGTAAAATTTACTTTTCTTATGTAGGCAGGTAAATTCTTAAAGGATGTCCATGACTTCTTTGTGCCTCCAGTCACCTATGGACAGTTAAATACCTGTTGTGGACAGAAAAGTTATTACATGACTTAGGAGCATATTATAGAATAATACACCTTTCTCTGTCACAGAGAAATTTCTAAAGGCCTGCATGGTAAATACAGTAAACGTGATCAGTCTTGCATGCAAACTGTGTTACCAACTCTATTTGTGATAATGATAGGTACAAGCCATAATGTACATACAGTTTCTTTGCTAAAAGTTCATTCACCAGTTTTCACACACAGTTTAGGAGCAACAAGCAGGCAAAGCCAGTCTAATATTATTTAAGAAACACATTCTTCAGTTCATAGTTTTTTGTTTTTTTTTTTTATCTGCTAGTGCTGCAGACCATGGCTGAGTTTGATTTTAAGGTGAAAGGTTATGCCTGTGGCTGATAAGCTACTACTAAGTTTTTGTCTTTGCCAGGAAGTCAAGCAGGAGCTTAATAGCACTGACCTTTTTGAATGAAAGAGCTCTATTCAGATGAGAAGTCATTGATGTAAGACACGTACATTCTTGATACATTTACCCTCCTCCCCTTCCCAAGCCTTCCTAATGGGTCACATTCTCTGAATGCTGTAAGAGTGAACAAGAATGATGCGAATCTCTTATCCAGAAATCCTGAAGTTGTCTTTTCAGAAATATTCAAGCCCAGGAAGATCTTGCCTATTGTTTCTAGTCTAGTCCTTTCTTTTATCTAGTTTCACAAAAATGAGGCAGAGAGGTGACCTCATTCTCTCTACAGCTTCCTGAGGAGGCAAAGTGGAGAAGGAGGTGCTGAGCTCTTCTCCCTGGTACCCTGTGACAGAACACGTGGGAATGGTTCACAGCTGCATGAGGGGAGGTTCAGACTTGACAATAGAAAGCATTTCTTTACTGAGAACGTGGTCAAACACTGGAACAGGCTTCCTAGAGAGCTGGTTGATGCCCCATGCCTGTCAGTGTTGAAGAGGCATTTGGACAATGCCCTTAATAACATGCTTTAACTTTTGGTCAGCTCTGTATTGGTCAGGCAGTTGGACTAGCTGATTGCTGTAGCTCCCTTCCAGCTGAAATATTCCTCCCCTTCCCTTCCCTTCCCTTCCCTTCCCTTCCCTTCCCTTCCCTTCCCTTCCCTTCCCTGCCCTGCCCTGCCCTGCCCTGCCCTGCCCTGCCCTGCCCTGCCCTGCCCTGCCCTGCCCTTCCTTTCCCTTCCCTTCCCTTCCCTTCCCTTCCCTTCCCTTCCCTTCCCTTCCCTTCCCTGTACATGCTTGATGTATAAAATTGTCTGTCTGTACACACACATATACAAATATTTATACATTTGTATGCCTATACATGAAAAGATTAAACTGAATATGTACAAATATATATATATCAGAGGCATATATATCAGAGACAGGTCTTCAGTATTTCAGACCCATTCATTGTGGTTTTGTTATTTTTCCAATGGTAATAAAGTAAAAATTCAGTCTGAACCTCAAGAGAGAGTAACACCAAGAGCTTTGGCAAAATTTTGAAGGACAGGAACTAAGATTATGCATATATTTTGGAATACATTATGTCCCAAAATATTAGGTGTTTCTGTAGTTTTGTAGGAAGGTTTAGGATCAACAGACAGACTCAGATTGAACACTCCTCTACAGCATGAGTTATATTGTCTTATCATGTTCTAAGGTGATTAAACCATTATAAGCCAGTGCACAGCTCAGGTACGGCTGATCAAGCTGGAAATCATCCTCGTTCAGGGAAGATCAGTTTCTGCTGTCCAAGCTTGGCTTTTCAATTGCTTGCAGTAATTACTGACCAATTGACTGGCTATAACCTCACATCAGAGAGAAAGTGAGGCAGAAAGGCTGTCTAGGGCAGGACCATAATATTAAATTAGGACTGGATGACTTTGTCCTACAAAAAGTGTGATGGTACTGCCAGCACTGTTGTCTTTTTGGCTTATGGATGAGTCCTGGAGCTCAGGAAGGATTTTGCCTTCCAGCACAGCTGTATGAAGTAGCATTCTTTAATGTCATATAGTTGGTATCTCCACAGCCTTTTAAACTGGCAGGAATATCTATTCTGCTGACATTCACAGACAACATGCAATAAGAAAGATCTGAAATATGAAGGACCTGAAAGTCCTGTAGTTTCTTGAACATGGTCAAATCTCTTGAGATGATTTCTCACATTGCACCTTCAGATCAGACCTGGATGACACCTACCTGCACACAGAACTGACAGTGCTGTGCAGGTATTCTGACAAGTCCTCAGACATCCTGTAAGTTGCATGGCTGTTTTAAAATTCAGTGTTTCAATTCAAATTTAGGCCAGTATCTGTTGTTCCAGAATGGTCCTTATTAATGCATATACAGTATTGAAGACCAAAAAGATAGTAATCTCATCAAGCTCTTCACACAAAAACTACAGTGAGCAATAATCTTCAGAGGTTCTTTATAATTTCCAGTAGTTTAACTATTTAGCCAAGAACTTGACAATGGCAATTTTTTTAACACCATCCATCAGAATCATGTAGTCATGAACGAACATAAATAGATAGAGGCCCCAAAGTACTTTTAGAGAACTCCGTGTTTACACACATTGTATTTCATGATCAGTATTCTGAGTGAAGTTCCTTCTTTTCACAGCAAGGACTTTTTTTTGTCTGAGGTTTAGTAAAATGTATAAATTCTTGGGCTGGAAGTCATAGTAAAGAACAACAAGGCCTGTCCTCAATTCTTAACAAAAAAAAAACCCCAAACCCCAAAACCAACCAACCAACCAAAAACAACAAAAAAAGAAAAAACCCACAACCACACTGATCTGTAAAGATAAAAATTTTTGAGAAACAAATATTTCTTTTAAGTTGCACAAACAGATAATCAGATTAAGTGCTTTGGATCTGTGCAAGTACAATAACTTTCAGGTTCAGTCACAGCCAACTTAGAAACCAGAAAATTGGTAGTAACTATCCAGCACACAAGGAGATTATCATAATCCGCTCTATGTTAACACTGTTATCTGCATAACCATTCCCTTTCTACTAACGTATCTGCCACCTCTGTTGACTGCAGGATGCCACGGACAGTTCTCAAATACTTGTGGGATATGCTGTTTTAACTTGCCTTTGTGCTAGGTGTCCTGCAGCAGAATTAGGACAAAAACAGATGAATTAGTTATTAGAGACCTCTTTTTTCTCAACTTGAGCAGACGTACTACTGACTGCTTTAATTTTCTTCTGTGTAATGCACAAAATGCAATTCTTTCCCTGATACTTTAAATGATGGCTCAGAAGGCAATTAAATATACTTCTGTTTCACATCTCTCAGACTCTCAGCACTGATGGTTGCTACAGAGACTGCAGCTGTGACATGATATGGGTATGGCAAGCAAATCTTAACAGAACTGGTTTCCTGCTAAGTGTGATCACGGTGGGGTATTTTGTCGTGTTGGGGAGAGAATTGGAGCTTGTTGAAAAAGTAGTATTTCAGGAGAGAATACTGAGCCATCACATAGTCTATACAGACACTTGCAATTTCTTAATGTGCTGTAGGCAGTATGCTATCCTGAAGCCTCTGCAAATTAGAGATGGATTTGAGGCAACAATGCAATACAATACCCCCTGTGGAACAGTCAAATATCTTATGTTGTATTCGCTATTTTGAACATTGCCCAGAGAGGCAGGGGGTGGGGGGTGGTGTGTTCACATTGAGGGTGGGGAAAGAGGGCTAATTTGTAAAACCCAGGCTGGAGTTCAACATCAAGACATGATTTTCCAATGGTCTGTGAGAAGCCGTGGTGGATAACATTAGAAGATACATTGAAAACTCTGGAAAAACTCACATTTTTAAAAAGATCTAACAAGTAAAATTTTGCTCTCACACAGATGACTTTAAAAATCAACTTTTGCATCTGATGAATGTTAGCAATTTACATTTGTTATTATTAAAAAATGGATGTTTAAAATAAATGTAAATGGTCATGAAAGTTTACCTTGTCAATCTTGAGGCACTCATTTTTACTGATGAGTATTTTCAAGTGTTATGCATTTAAAATTAAATATTTTAACAATATTAAATTCTGTTGATTCCTATGTTTCAGCTCTGCAATAAGAATTATTTTTTTTTAAAAGTAATTCCTAAAGCTTGGTGGCAAAGAAGAGTAGTTGCCCTTCAAAATGCAGTGCCAATGTACGAACTCACTTACAAAACTAGTCTTCATCCAAAAGGTAAGCCTGTGTAAATGAGACTCTCAGTAAAATCTTATATCCAATCTCAAATCAGTTTGAGGATTCATGTTTTCTGCTTTGTTTGGTGTTCCTTAATTCTGTCAGCTCATCCATCAGCTTCAATATCACTGAAATGGCACTTTAAACCTTGTGCTGCTTTTGTTTTCTCACTGCTATTGCTGCTGTCAATTTTAGTTCTTTAATGACAAGATTTTCTTGGTGCTTTTGAACACTGATGCTTGTACATTTGCTGTCTGACACTTATAGGGAGCCTTAAAATAATTCCAAGATCTTGTCTTTTTTTTCTAATTTATTTCCATGAACATGTAAGATTACCTTCATTTGGGTCTGGATGCTACAAATTGCTTTTCATATTTTCAGATTTAGGGAGACTCCTTCATTGTTGGGTGTTTCTGGAAGTGTCACAGAATCACAGAATGGCTGAGGTTGGAAGGGACATCTGGAGATGACCTTGCCCAAGCCCCTTGCTCAAGCAGGATCACCAGAACAGGTTTCCCAGGACCATGACTAGCAAATTTTTCATATCTTCAAGGACAGAGACTCCACAATATCTCTGGGCAACCTATTGCTGTGCTCAGTCAACAGAACAGTAAAAAAGTTTTTTAGGTTGTTATGCAAGACAGTGTTGAAAGTCTTACTAAAGTCAAAGTATGCAGCACCCACCACCCTCCCCTCAGCTACCAAGCCAGCCATGTAATCATAGTGGTTCAGGCTGGTTGAGCGTGACTTCCCCTTGGTGAAGCCATGCTGACTACTCCCGATCACCTTCTTGTCCTTCATATGCCTGGAAATGGTTTCAGGGATTAATTGATTCTTCACCTTCTCAGGGACTGAGGTGGAGCTGACTGGCCTGTAGTTCCGTAGCTTCTCACTCCTGCCCTTCTTGAAGACAAGTGTGACATTTGCTCACCTCTAATTCTCAAGCACCCCTCCCAGTCTGTGATCTTTCAAAATTTACTGAGAGTGGCCTTGCAATGACTTCAGCCAACTGCCTGAGCATTCATAGGTGCATCCTATGAGGAATTATGTGTATTCCATTTGCTTCAGTATTGCTGAATTTGATCCTTTTCCACCAAGGATAAGCTTTCCTTGTTCCAGACTTTCCCATCTGGTCTCCGTGGCCTGAAATTTCTGAAGTCTTTACTAATAAAGACTGAAGCAAAGAAGTCATTCAGTACTTCAGCCTTTCCCATGTCTTGTGTCACCAGGGCCCCTTCCCCGTTCAGCAGTGGGCCCACATTTTCCTTAGTTTTCTTTTTGCTTATTTTACAGAAGGCTTTCTTGTTAACTTTGACAACCTTCACTACATTAAACTCCAGGTAAGTCTTGGCTTTCCTAACCATGGCCTGCATGCTGAGATAGTGTCTCTGTACTCTTTCCAGGTTACCTGCCCCTGCTTCTACCTTATGTAAGTTTCCTTTCTGTGTTTGAGTTTTGCCAGGTGCTTGTTGTTCATCCATGCAGACTTTCTGGCACCTTGCCTTGATTACCTGCTTTTGGGATGTGTTCTTCTTGAGCTTAGTGGAAGTGATCCTTGAATATCAACCAGATTTCCTGGACCCCTCTTCCCACCAGGGCCTTATTTCATGGGACTCTGTCAAGCAGACTCCCTGAAGAGGCAAAAGTCTGCTTCCTGAGGTTTAGGGTTTTCATCTTGCTTTTTTGCCCTGCTCCATCCTCTCAGGATCCTGAACTCCACCATCTTATGGTCACTGCAGCCAAGGCTGCCCCCAGCCTTCACATCCCCCACCAGCCCTTTCTGTCACAGAAATTTATAATCACTGTTCATAAGATAGAACTGAAAGCAATCATTATTATAGCAGTAGTTGGTTTTGTTATTACTTTATTATTGTTGTTGCTGTCAATATTTCTTGATACAGTAAAGATTTAAGCTAACACTGATCCTTTTTGCTATGGCAGCCCATGCAGTTTCCCTTTCAGTTTTCTTTCTAAATGGAGGAATGGGATAAAGTCACATCTTTTACCAGGAGACAAGTATTTTATCCAAGAAAAAATATCTTTCTTCACCCTAGTTTAATGTTTAGAAACCCACTGTTTCCCTAAAATTCCTAATCCTTTTTCGGAGTAGATTCAGGTTACTTTCAGAAAGTCAAAGAATGAAGCAGGAGAACTGTGGCCTTAAGATATGATTCTGTGATTCTGTGATTTAATATCAGAGTTGAAGGAGTCAAGGTCTCCTATGGGCAGAAGCTGTGCTTGGGTACATCGTTTTCAGGCACTGAAAATGTTGACAAGGCCAAAAGAGAACAGAGAATTGCAGAAAGAACACATAATTTACTAACTTAAAATAAATAGTCAATCACAAAAGTAGAAATAAGTTTTCTGTTCCATTGATTGTCCCTGAGTGACTGTGTTTTACATGTTTTTGTCTTGTTAATTTTTTTGCCTAAGGAGTATCTAGGATATGCAAATCATTAACAAATATAACATTTGTGAAGATATATCTGTGTTTGTATGTGTACTTTCAGTATTGGTGCGTTCAGTCTACCTAAAAACCAAACCCTCAAGGGATGGAGATTTCACAGAGAAGATTTCTACTCCTGGCACAGAAAAATATTATTAGAAGTTATTGTAATTAAACCTTGTAAAATCTTGACCTTGATTTTTTTCACCAGTCCTTCTTTATATGTTCATTTTTAAAATCTTTATTTGTTCTGTCCTTTACAATGAAAAGCTAAGATAAAAGAAGGGTATTTTTGGTTCCTCTATCAGAAGCGCTTTTTAGAAGAGGACTAGTGCTTCCTCCAGAAATATAATACACTGGTTTGTTTTGACTTTAAAAGCCTGCTCCCAAAGTAGATTAACCAGACCCCCTGGGAGATGGATGATGTAGAAGGCTGGATCTTTGCTGACAACCCGTGGAAGATTTTTACTATAAAAATGTAATGAATAAATAATGAAAAACGTGACAGTCTATTGCTCTGGTTTATTGTAACATATTATTCATGCAGCTAGCATACAAACAACCTGTAGTATAAGCCTGTATTCATTTGGAAGGCAACACCCCTTATTCCAGAGGTCCTGACCTTACTCTCAAAAGCAGATAAAAGCAGAGGAATAGTAACACCATGCGTAATTTTTTTTTTTTTTTTTTTTTTTAAGTCATTGCTAACAGTCTTTATTGGTATGGGAGAAAAGCAAAGAAAAAGGCTTGGAAAATGAGAAACAGAGGTCTCAGCTGGCGTCGCTGGTTCAGCAGGGTATGGGTGCATGTGGCCACTATCAAACACCTTCCAGGGGAGCAAGGGGAGAGTAATTCTCACAGAAAGTGGGATTTAGCTGTTTCCTGCTGCTTGATTTAGATCTGTGTTCATTCAGCTTCTCTGATTCCTTTTTAATGCCTGTCTGGTTGGCAACCTTCCATGCAAGCAGCTATGGATGTGATGTTCACTGTGTTGGCCAGGTGTTTTCTGTCAGAGAATTTGGGGTTGTTTTCTTCCTGACAGAACATGCAATTTCTCTTGCTGTCTCCCACTTTCCTCATCAAAGTTTTACTTTGAAAATTATTTGTTAACCACAACTCATTACTTCAACCGTACTTGCATTTATCTTTCTCACAGGTGAAATTCTGTATTGTGTACCAGAGTGTCCTCTCAGGTCAAGCCTAATTAAATAATTACTCTGTCCTTTAGTATATTCTATATATCTTCCCTGTGCAAGTCCTTTAGGAATTTGTTCATTTACGTCTAGGTGGTGGTAATGACCCAAGGAGGGAGGGAATAACTCCGTCTGGGCCTCTCACACAGCCAAAAGCAAGCTGCACTGCAGTTGTTTTACTGGCAGAGCATACCTGGCATCCTCAGTGTTTTCCACAAACTTTTTAACTTCCCATATTTTTCTTCATTGTTAATAGGCAGCATTAAAATAACAAAACGTCTTTTCTTAGTCACCATCCCTGGAAAAAAACAAGAGAACTGTTACATAATGTTAGAAAATACTCAGATATTTGTATATATTTTTATCAGTCAAGTTTCTGGCCAGTTTTTGTTAACGCCGGCAACTGCAGTGAGAATTAAAATTTGCTAATAGTTGTCAGGTCTTCTTAAGAAAAAGAGAATTCAAGTAAGCCATGCTTAATATAGTATATTTGAGAAAATCAGAGCTAGGATATGATCTCAGTGTATATGTACATCAACAGGATGGTTTACTGAACACATTATATTCAAAGACCTCACCAGCTGAGTAAGAAAGAGCAACCCTCTCTCATATTTTGTCAATGTGTTGGGATATTTAACACAGCAGAACTGCCCTATGGACAGGCCTATTCTTGAGGTCGCATTCCTCTTTTGCACTCATCAGAGTCTCATCAGAGCATAAAATCTTGATTATGTTTTGTATGTCACATAGTACAGAGTGTTAAATAGGCTGAGTTTTTTTCTCCTTTTGGTCACAATAAATTTTACTCCTATGAGCAGAAAACAGAATAAAAAATAATAACATACAAGCATATCTGAAATGGGAGAGGGAGTGTCCTGGTTTCGGCTGGGATAGAGTTAATTTTCTTCACAGAAGCTAGCATAGTGCTGTGTTTTGGATTTAGTACCAGAAGAATGTTGATAACACGCTGATGTTTTTAGTTGTTGCCAAGCAGTGCTCAGACTGCTCAAGGACTTTTTGAGCTTCTCCTGCTCGGCCAGGTGCATAACAAGCTGGGAGTACAGCACAGCTAGGACCCAAACTGTCCAAAGAGCTATTCCATACCATAGAACGTCATGCTCGGGGGGGGGTTAGTCGGGTTGGTCGAGTGGATCGGTCGGTCGCGGGCAGAGTGGTCGAAGCTCGGGCTGTGTGATCGCGGCCCGGGGGGAGTGATCGCTGCTCGGGACGGGCTGGGCATCGGTCAGCGGGTGGTGAGCAATTGCATTGTGCATCACTTGTTTTATATATTCTGTATATTTTCTTACCATTATTATTATTATTATTGTTATTATTCTCTCTTATTAAACTGTCTCTATCTCAACCCACGGGTCTTACTTTTTTTTTCTTTTCTCTGATTCTCTCCCCCATCCCACTGAGGGAGGGGGGGGAGTGAGCGAGCGGCTGCGTGGTGCTTAGTTGCCAGCCGGGTTAAACCACGACAGGGAGACAACTAGTGTCACATGACATTTTTGTAACAAAGTGGAAAAAGAGGTTTCATTTAAAATTATTTTTATGGGTTTGAACATCCAGGTTTCAGACCAATTTTACAAGATTAAGATTATTTATTTTCCCTATTTGCTTTTGTGGTTTACAAAGTTTCAAACAGTACTTGGATGTTTCAAATATTAGAGTATGATTTAATTTTTTTGTAAATGCCCCCTTTTCTGCAACAAATTTTTCACATCTCAATGGTTCTGTACAGAAAAGATTCTGGTACATGTAAACACCTTTGCTCTTACTATTCCACATGTCTCTGTGGGAAAATATCGACACCCATAAGTGAGCTCTGTTCTCTGTACAGACATGGGTGTCCCACAGTATTAATGAATTTTGGGTGTCTCCTAGAGAAAAAAAAAAAAAAAAAAGCAGTAATTATTTCAAAGACAAATTGTTTTTCAGGAGATGTTTTGTGGAAAACAGAAGTTCTTTAAAGAATGTTAAGGGAAACATCCCAAAGTTAAATCCTGAGACATGCATTTCATTTTTGGCAAATCTTAGCAGTAAAAGCTTTTGTTCTTAATATGGTAACATGGATTTGCACTAACTGATAATGTGTCTTATCCAGCCATTATCCTCTCCTGATACTATTGGTAACCAGCAGACCAAAGGCAGACTTTAAGGAAAACTTGAAAAGAATGGGAAGTATTGAGTCAGGAGAAGATTAATTACTCTTCTCTACAGCAGTAATATATATTAAGAATGCATACAGCAAAAAAAAAAAATAATGTTGTCTCATGAGTCTGAGGCTTAACTGCGCTCCTCTGAAAGCTTCCACAAGTCCCCAGTGAACCTCAACAATAGACTTTTAGAGCATAATGGGATGTTACAAAGAATTGATAGATTTAAAAAAAATTGAAACTGGAGGAATCTGAAAGTATCTTTTCATGTGATATGCACATTTTCTATCTGACTTTGCTGAGTTTTATGATTTATGAACTTAGAGTTTGGTAATATCATGAGTAAACCACATGAAAAATTTTGGGGTCAGATTGAGTGTATACAGTTGTTTATATAGTCTGTAATTAATTAAGTGGCTGAAATAAAGCCAAATACAGTTTATAGCTATGGGGATAGTGAAAAATTTAAAATTCAAAATTGTGATCCAGGCTTTTATGTTGTTTTTAAACACACGATACTATGAATTCAATATATCTTCACCAGTTAGTAATAAGCTGACTCCACATTTTTACATTTAATTTTTAAATGTAAGATTATATTTGCTTAAAGCTCTGTCCCATAATAGTTCAGAATGAGAAAAGACAGTGGTAAAAGGGATTCAAATATTTCCACTCTGTACTGGTATTGTTTTTCACTCTTCTTGTCTTTGTGGGAAAGGCTGCTAAAGCGGTTAGCAGCAGCAAATTAGTGTTTCCTGCATTATTTAATTAAACCCACTGTTGTTCCCCATCTGTATTTTGGGGCCCAAGTTGTGCAGACCTTACTGCAGAACCCCAAGCAACATTCATTAATCTCTGTCTCTCTTGAATACTAATTCTCTCTCTGACAGAGAGTACTGTAATAATTTTATTTTGCGGACAGAGTTTCCTGCCTGATAGGCTGCACGTACACACAAGAAAATCTGAGGCCTAGGACATTTTCATTACTCAATGACAACATATGTGGTGCAGGCTGGTAATTCTACCTCTCATGAAAAGTATTATAATTTTATTTTGCAGGCCAGAATTCTCTCTGTGCTAAGCCCTGTATAATTATCTGTTTCATAACATCTAGGGATGGGAAGAGGAGCAGAAGTGGAAAAATAACATTATGGCAATGAATTCAGCAGTTTCCTTCCAAGAGAGAGGGACTTCCTCAGAAGAAAAATATACCAACACACAAAAAGACAGAAAATTTGGTCCAAGGCATATGCCAAGGACAGACCATCTCAGAATAGCCCATTTTTCCTCCACACACACAACAATACCTTTTTTCAAGGAATTCATAGGGAATCTGTTCCAAGAAAACAAATGCCATCTGTTGTTTAGCAGATGTAGATATTGATGCTGGTGGTGATTCATTTGTTTAAAAGAACAATATAGAAATCATTTAGCAGTCAACATAAATGGTGTCAGAGATGGTTATCTGAAAGAGACGTATTCAGGACTACAATATTTAATTCTAGTACAAACTGACTATAAGGTTATTAGATTTCCTGGTAATAAACTTATGGAAACCAAAGACTTTTTAATCACAAGACTGCATTCATACTGTTGTTTTATTGCTGCTTACTTAGTGCCTATATTTTAGCAGCTCCTGGAAAAATATTGTGACATCATGGTGTCACTTGGTGACATCTTTCAAAGACCTTTAAGCATGATTTTGATTTTTATGATAAATATTATACAGAAATCCTGGTCTGACTTGCTGCAACTTCAGTTCTACTGACAGCAATAATGGCCACTGAGAAGAAAATTCTGGATGTGATACAGTCAAAGTGAAATTATTGTTTTATAATCCATAAAGTGGATCATTCATGTAAATTGAAACACATTACTGATGGAGAAGAAAAGTTTTAAACATGGGAGACTGAAACTGATAGAGAAGAGGATGTCTTGCTCATAGAACAATTTAGTGCCACAGTACATAAAGCACTGACAGCAATGCCAGAGGGTTGGGGTTTTTTTTTTTGCAATTTGGGGTTTTTTAACTATGTTTTGGCATGCATGTGGAATACTGACCCTGAATTGTGGCTGCACTAAGAAGATAACAGCATGAAAAATTACAAGGGGTTACAGATAGCAGAGAGGGGGTACAGGATATACAACTTGAACAACCTTGATTAGTGGCTGAACTAGCAACATAGCAACACAGGAAATGATGGAAATAAGAAACAGTGTAACATAAGGAGAAATCAACATGAGTTACCGGTCAAGACAGAAATTACCAGGGCAACCTATCACAGGTAGTTAAATAAGGGTATAAATCAGCAAAATGAGGATCTACAGTGGAAGAATAAACAGGAGGGAGCTGTTTGAAAAAAATTATTTGGTGATTGGGAAGAACTTGGAAGGAGGGGGGAAAAGGGGAATAAAGAGGCACAAAGTTCGGGGTCACTCTGAAGCTGTCTTATTCCTGATCAGTGCTTCAGAAGAGGACAATAACCCCATTCTTGTGACCATGTCTCATTCTGGGTTATTTCTGCAGTCAGTGGGCTCCTAGAGGGGATGGGGGCATTGGAAATGCTCTGATGGGACTGAGGGAGCATCCTAACTGTTTAACAACCACATGTGGTTCTGATGGGTACACTCCTGTTCAAACTAACCAAATTTTGGTCCAGGAAGAAGCTCAGCAAGTAGGCCTAACCAGAGTTAATCCTATTGTGTGAGGCTATTAGTGAGAAGATAGCACCAAACACCCCAAAAATAGTTTGTCTGGAGACTGGGCTTATAAGTGGATGAAACTGTATAAACACAGCAGAAAATCTGACTACAAATCAACCAATTTACACTATATCTGCAGCCATCAGGGTCTGTTCAGATTTCCCTGCATAGCAGCTGGCTGCAAGGCAGAGATGTCTCCTTGAGTAGGCATGCCTCTCAAGGTTACCCCTTGAAGCTAAGAGATGCCTTATCCGGCAGCAGACAGTGTTGATGTGTTGGGAAGTGACATTTTTTGCATGCATGTAACATTTAAGATATGTATAGTAAGCTTAAACAATAATCTTTGTATCCCATAGTAATTTTAAGTTAGTAAACGGTTGAGTATTGACAGCCAATCCATCTGTACTTATTAAATATTTTACACACATAAATTTACTTATTAAAACTTTAATAAACTAAATAATAGGTCAGATATGTCTGAGCAATCTCTGACTCTTCTCCTGTGGCAGTGGACTAGAGCATCAGTGTGCTCTATCTACTTTTCTAAAAAGCCTGAAGGTGTTCAACCTCCATCTTCTTCATCTTGCAGAATTGTCCTTAACAGTGAGCGTAAAGGGTTTTGTCTCACCTGCTCTTTCATGGGAATGGCAGCAAGACTTGGAAGTACCTAAACAAGCAGAAATGTCTGTATTTTGGTCATTATTGTTATCACTGAGGTGTGTTGCAGAGGAAGAGCTGTACTCGCAGAACATGAACTGAAGCTGCAAATAGTTTGAGACTGCACTGATTTTTGTAAGGAATGTATCATTCACTGAAAGAAGAAAAAAAAAACCACACAGTTTTGCTGAGAAATCTACTTACAGCACTGAACTCAGCAGCTATGTACACCAGACTAGAATGGTAAGTCTTTTCTCTTGGCATATCTTAGATCAGTGTCTCTGTATGAAAAAAACAGTGAAATATAATATATTGGAGGTCTTATAAATAAAATCTAGATATAAATAAAATCTAGATATAAATAAAATTTATAAATAAAAATTAATATTTTGACCTTGTTCCTAGTTTAATTAATTTTTATTCTGGAGATTTTTATCTAGAATACAATTAATTCAGTTACCTTTTAAAACTGCTCAGCTAAAAAGTTATTTTAAACCAAGCTTTCGAACTATTTATTTCAGAAGTCATGTACGTTCTGAAGGCCATTAATGCAGTATGTGCAAATGTGTCAATTTGTTTAAAGTATTGCTATGTTAGAACATTTCTAACATATTTCTAGGAAGAAGGAAATGTGTAGAAGGTAGTGCTACTTTCATGTTTTTTCATTATTTCTTTTTTTTCAGCAAGGTCCGGAGAAAAAAGAATGGTGAAAAAAACAGGCCAGGCCATTACTACTGAGAAGTCTTTTCCAGGAAAAAATGGAAAGGTGCAGTTTAAGGGGCTGTGATGTTGGGTCTGTGGCCCCATACTGTTTGACCGTCTCTTTACTAGCCTGTCGCACGAGGCTGTGCATGCAGATCTCCTACCTTTCCCTAGTAGCTCCAAGCCTACTGAACAGACTGGATTTAACTCTCCAGTCATGTGCATTTGGAGAATTGAGCTGCCTCAGGACACACAGCTGCCACCTCCACCTGTACTAGGGGTTTCCTTTGCTATTTAAAGTAAGTACTGAGTAGTGAGTAGTGACTGAGTAGTCAGTTATCTTTCTCCGCTTCCATTTCTTTCATGTGAACTAAAAGTAACACACTTCCTATTTCTGCCTCCTTATTTCAGGCTTTGCTTAAGGAAGCAGCAGCTTTTTAGTATGCTTTATCTGGACCTGAAATAGTAAGTGCCTGAGTTGGGCCTGCTGTAACAATGAAAAATAAAAATTCATAGGTCTTCAAAGACTGTCCTTCAGTGAGTTATGACTTTGGCCACAATGCATTGCAGTTAAGGCTTACAGAGCTTTCTTCCGAGAAATCTTGATTTGTTGAATTTGTAGATAGCTGTTGGTGACGTAAAGCATGTTTGGATGATAAAATTCAAAAAAAATCAGACAGGTCATGGGCAGACCATGTAAATACATACAACACCTCTCTGAGTGAGTTACCAGCTTGCTTTGAAAATTTCATCAGTCCTGGAGTGTTCACAACTGGATCATTTTGGCACCACTACTCTTCTCTAGAAGAACAGAGAATTTTTGGCTACCACAACTTTAGTTCTTCTCTTACAGCATACGATGTATTGACTGTGTTGAGAAAGTTCAGTCACATTTAAATTATGAATTTTTCACATAATTTCACATTTTTGTGAGATTTTTTTTCAGCAACAACAATATAGTTGACTTTCAGTCTTGTCAGACAAAACAGTTTTTGCTTTAAAAGAAAGGAAGCTGTAGTAAATGTTACTTCCACTGAATCAATAACAACACCAGTTGGAGCACATGCAGTAATAGGAAAGAATGTCCCACTTTAGTAGTGAAATAATGGCCTTTTTGAAATGGATGGGTGCATTTGTATAGCTGTGGTAATAGAAAAACATAGCAGAAAGACAAGCAGAAAAAAAAGTTACCATATGCTGTTACAAAGTGAGAAGGTACTTTCATAAAATCAACAAAAAAGATGGCTGTGGCAGATCCTCTTTCATCCCTCCAGGGAAACCTGCATGCTCAGTTGCCTCGCTGAAATGCCTCTACACCAATGCACACAGCATGGGAAATAAGCAGGAAGAGCTAGAGTTCTGTATGTGGTCACAGGGCCATGATCTCATTGCAATTACAGAGACATGGTGGGATAACACACATGCCTGGAATGCTGCCATTGATGACTATGTACTTTTCAGGAAAGACTGGCTTACAAGGTGAGGCAGTGGAGTTGCTCTTTATGTGAAGGAGCAACTGGAATGTATAGAGCTCTGCCTGGGACTGGATGAAGAACAGGTTGAAAGCTTGTGGGTAAAAATTAAGGGACAGGCCTGCATGGGTGACACTGTGGTGTGTGTTTACTACAGACCACCCAACCAGGTTGAGGAAGTAGATGAGGCCTTCTACAGACAGCTAAAAGTAGCCTTGCCATCACAGGCCCTGGTTCTCATGGGAGATTTCAACTACCCTGATATCAGCTGGAAGGACCACACAGCAAGGTGCGCACAGTCCATGAGGTTCCTGCAGAACATCGACGATAACTTTTTGACCCAGGTGGTGGAGAAGCCAACAAGAAGAGCGGTACTGGACCTTACGCTGACAAATAAAGAACTGGTTGAGGATGTGAAGGTAGGGGGCAGCCTTGGCTGCAGTGACCATGAGGTGGTGGAGTTCCGGATTCTGCATGGTGGAAGCAGATGAATAAGTAGAACCACAACACTGGACTTCAGGAGAGATAACCTTTGCCTCTTCAGGGTCCTACTTGTAAGAATTCCATGGATTAAGGCTCTTGAAGGTAGGGGAGTCCAAGAGAGCTGGCTGTTATTTAAGCAACTTTTCCTCCCTGCTCAGGATAGGTGCATCCTCATGAGTAAGAAATCAAGTAAACGAGACAGGAGGCCTGCATGGATGACCAAGGAGCTTCTAGTACAACTCAAAGAAAAGAGAAAGCTCTATGGAATGTGGAAAGAGTGCCAGGCCACTTGGGAGGTATACAGCCATGCTGCCAGAGTATGCAGGGAGGCAACTAGAAAGGCTACGATCAACCTTGTCCTGGTTTCAGCTGGGATAGAGTTAATTTTCTTCATAGTAGCTAGCATAGTGCTGTGTTTTGGATTTAGTACTACAAGAATGTTGATAACACATGGATATTTTTAGTTGTTGCTAAGTAGTGCTGAGACTACTCAAGGACTTTCTGAGCTTCTCCTGCTCGGCCAAGTGCATAACAAGCTGGGAGGGAGCACAGCTAGGAATCGGTTGGCGGGTGGTGAGCAATTGCATTGTGCATCTTTCGTTTTGTATATTCTGTATATTCTCTTACCATTCTCATTATTACTATTATTATTATTTTCTCTTATTAAACTCTCTTTATCTCAGCCCATGGTTCTAACCTTTTTTTTTTCTCCCCGATTCTCTCCCCCATCCCACTGAGAGAGGGGGGAGGCGAATGAGCGGCTGTGTGGTGCTTAGTTGCCAACCAGGTTAAATCATGACACACCTGGAGTTAAATATGGCAAGGGATATCAAGGATAATAAGAAGGGCTTCTTCAAGTACATCAACAGCAAATGGAAGACTAGGGGAAATATGGGACTGCCGCTGAAAGTAGTGGGTGCCCTGGTGACAGAGGATACAGAGAAGGTGGAGTTACTGAATGCCTTCTTTTCTTCGGTCTTCACTGCCAAGGCTGGCCCTCAGGCTCCCCAGTCCTGGCAGGTAAGCGAGCAAGCTTGGAGAAAGGATGACTTTCCCTCTGTTGATGTGGATCAGGTTAAGGATTTTTTAAGCAAGCTGGACACCAACAAATCCATGGGTCCTGATGAAATGCACCTGCAAGTGCTGAGGGAGCTGGAAGACGTCATTGCTGAGCCACTCTTCATCATCTATGAAAGGTCCTGGAGAAGAGGAGAGGTGCCTGAGGACTGGAGGATAGCCAATGTCATTCCAGTCTTCAAAAAGGGCAAGAAGGAGGACCCAGGGAACTACAGGCCAGTTAGTCTCACCTCCGTACCCAGAAAGGTGATGGAACAACTCATTCTGGGTATACTCTCCAAGCAAGTAGATGAAAAGAAGGTGATCAGGAGTACCCAGCATGGATTCACCAAGGGGAAATCATGCCTAACCAATCTGATAGCCTTCTATGATGGCATGACTGGCTGGGTAGATGAGGGGAGAGCAGAGGATGTTGTCTACCTTGACTTCAGCAAGGCTTTTGATACTGTCTCCCATAGCATCCTCACAGGGAAGCTCAAGAAGTGTGGGTTGGATGAGTGGACAGTGAGGTGGATTGGGAACTGGCTGAACGACAGGGCTCAGAGGGTTCTGATCGGCAGGGCAGAGTCTAGTTGGAGGCCAGGAGCTAGTGGAGTTCCCCAGGGCTCAGTACTCTGCCCAGTCTTGTTCAACTTGTTCATCAATGACCTGGATGAGGGGACAGAGTGTACCCTCAGCAAGTTCACTGATGACACAAAACTGGAAGGAGCAGCTGATATGCCAGAAGGCTGTGCTGCCATTCAGCAGGACCTGGACAGGCTGGAGAGTTGGGCGGAGAAGAACATGATGAAGTTCAACAAGGGCAAGTGCCGAGTGCTGCACCTGGGGAGGTTGAACTCCATGCACCAGTACAGGCTGGGGGCTGACCTGCTGGAAAGCAGCTCTGCCGAGAGGGACCTGGGAGTCCTGGCGGACGACAAGCTGACCATGAGCCAGCAGTGTGCCCTTGTTGCCAAGAAGGCCAATGGTATCTTGGGGCTCATTAAGAGGAGTGTGGCCAGCAGGTCAAGGGAGGTGATCCTCCCCCTCTACTCTACACTGATGAGACCCCACCTGGAGTCCTGTGTCCAGTTCTGTGCTCCCCGGTTCAAGAAAGATGAGGAATTTCTAGAAAGAGTTCAGAGACCAACAAAGACGATGAGGGGATTGTAGCATCTCCCCTATGAGGAAAGGCTGAGGGAGTTGTGCTTGTTCAGCCTGAAGAAGAGAAGACTGAGAGGGAATCTCATCAACACATAGAAATATCTTAAGGGCCACGAGGACAGAGCCAGACTCTTCTCAATGCTGCTAGAAAGCTACAACCTGATTGCCATTACGGAAACTTGGTGGGATGAATCCCACAACTGGAATGTAGCTATTGATGGCTACCGGCTGTTCAGAAGGGACAGGCAAGGAAGGAGGGGTGGAGGCGTTGCCCTTTACATCAAGAAATCGTTACAGTTTGAAGAGCTGGCCCTGAAAAATAGCCACGAGCAGGTCAAAAGCTTATGGGTAAGAATCAGAGAGAGAAGCAACAAAGGGAACCTGGTGGTTGGTGTCTACTACAGGCCACGAGATCAAGAGGAGCCGACTGACAAAGCGTTCTTCCTCCAACTCCGGGAGGCTTCACACTCGCAGGCTGTCGTCCTCCTGGGGGACTTCAACCACCCCGACATCTGCTGGAAAACCAACATTGCAAGCTGTAAGCAATCCAGCAGGCTTCTCAAATGCATTGAGGACAACTTCTTAAGCCAGGTAATAGACACCCCTACCCGAGGGGATGCGATACTGGACCTGGTGGTCACCAATGCAAGCGAGCTTGGAGATACCAAGATTGGAGGCAGCCTGGGCTGCAGTGATCATACGCTGGTAGAGCTCACACTCCTGAGGGAAATGGGAAGAACAAAGAGTGTAGTCAGGACTCTGAACTTTAGAAAAGCAAACTTCCAGCTCCTCAAGGAGATATTCAGAAGGACTCCCTGGGAAACAGTCCTCAGGGACAGGGGAACAGAACAGAGCTGGCAGATCTTTAAGGATGTGATCCACAGAGCGCAAGAGCTCTCGATCCCTAGGTGTAAGAAATCGGGCAAAGAAGGGAAGAGACCAGCATGGCTGAGACAAGAAATGCTTGTCAAACTAAGGAGGAAGAGGGGACTGCACAGGCAGTGGAAGCAGGGACAGGCGTCCGGGAACTACCGACCTGTTAGCCTCACCTCTGTGCCTGGGAAGATCATGGAACAGATCCTCCTAGAAACTATGTTAAGGCACATGGAAGCCAGGGAGATAATTCGAGAGAGCCAGCATGGCTTCACCAAGGGCAAGTCCTGCCTGACGAACCTAGTGTCTTTCTATGATGGTGTGACAACAACAGTGGACAAAGGAAAACCAATGGACGTCATCTATCTGGACTTCTGCAAAGCCTTTGACACGGTCCTCCACAACATCCTTCTCTCTAAATTGGAGAGCTATGGATTTGATGGGTGGACTGTTTGGTGGATAAGGAACTGGCTGGATGGTTGCATCCAGAGGGTAGTGGTCAATGGCTCGATGTCGGGGTGGAGACTGGTGACGAGTGGTGTCCCTCAGGGGTCCGTACCGGGACCGGTGCTGTTTAACGTTTTCATCAATGACTTAGACAGCGAGATCGAGTGCACTCTCAGCAAGTTTGCGGACTGAGTGGTGCGGTTGACACACCAGAAGGATGGGATGTCATCCAGAGAGACCTGGACAAGCTGGAGAGGTGGGCCTGTGTGAACCTCATGAGGTTCAACAAGGCCAAGTGCAAGCTCATGCACCTGGGTCAGGGTAACCCCCAGTATCAGTACAGTCTGGGGGAAGAAAGGATCGAGAGCAGCCCTGCCGAGAGGGACTTGGGGGTGCTGGTGGATGAAAAGCTGGACATGAGCCGGCAATGTGCGCTGGCGGCCCAGAAGGCCAACCGTACCCTGGGCTGCATCAGGAGAAGCGTGGCCAGCAGGTCGAGGGAGGTGATTCTGCCCCTCTACTCTGCTCTGGTGAGACCTCACCTAGAGTACTGCGTCCGGCTCTGGGGCCCTCAGCACAAGAAGGACATGGAGCGGGTTGGAGCGGGGCCAGAGGAGGGCTACAAAAATGATCTGAGGGCTGGAGCACCTCTCCTATGGGGACAGGCTGAGAGAGCTGGGCTTGTTCAGCCTGGAGAAGAGAAGGCTGCAGAGAGACCTGATTACGGCCTTTCAGTACCTAAAGGGGGCCTATAGGAAAGATGGGGAAAATCTTTTTAGTAGGGCCGGCTGTGTCAGGACAAGGGGTAATGGTTTTAAACTAAACCAGGGTGGGTTTAGACTGGATATAAGGAAGAAATTCTTTACAATGAGGGTGGTGAAACACTGGAACAGGTTTCCCAGAGAGTTAGTGGAGGCCCCATCTCTGGAAACATTCAAGGCCAGGTTGGATGGGGCTCTGAGCAACCTGATCTAGTTAGCGGTGTCCCTGCTCACTGCAGGGAGGTTGGACTAGATGATCTCTAGGGGTCCCTTCCAACCCAAAACATTCTATGATTCTCTGATTCTATGATTCTATGAAATTATTTTTCCTTAAACATATTTTAGAGGGGGAAAAAAAGATAAGAAAAAGCATTGGTTGAAAAAAAAGTTATTTTAATACCTGTGGTTACTTAAAAAACAATTAGAAAGAGTTAATAATTCAACTCCATTTAAAATCTGATCCTGATTGTACTTGAGATCATTTGAGTATTCTTACTTAGCTGATAAATAAATAATAGTGAATTTTTGTAAAGTGATTTAAGAAGAACATGTGAAGGTGGAAAGATTCATTATTCCCATTACACAAATCAGAAAACCTGCAGAAAGGATGTACATTATATTTTCTGAAGTTACTCAGTAGGTCACAGATGAACCCTAGAGTTTCAGCGATCCAGATCTTTCCTGTTTTTACTGTACACTGCCTTAATATTTCTCCTGGATACCAATGTGCCATTCTAACATTAGTGTTAAAAATCCCAGTAAAAAAAAAGGTAGCTCAGATTTCTAAACTGCAGAGGGTTTTTTTAGCTAATAACTAGAGACGTATTCATTGCATTACTACACCAAGACAATACATTCAGAATATGAACTTTGAAAATTAAACCAAAGCAAAACAGCTGGTTTAATAATGTCACCTATACCTGTGCGGGTGCCCTGTGCTATGCAAGTGCTATAGAAATGAAATAACATCTGCCTCCTGGGGCTGTGTGGTATATCAGCGTATTACATATTTAATGAACAAACATTCAGTTTAGACATGGAGATGACATGTTGGACTGATCATGACACAAGCTGCTACTCATGCAGATTTTTCCTTCAGAGAGTCCATGGAAGTTGCTGACGTATGTTTTGCTTTCTTAGGAAAAACAAACCTATTAGATAACTGGGCACAAATATCATTTTATCAGGAACTCAGGCACCAGTTCTGCCAAACAACTCTCTCTTCAGCACTGCACCTCTATGTCTAGCAAGGAACACAGAAAGGTATCTACGCTCAGCCAGAGGTTGGCTTTCTCTTTTTTGAGTCTAAGTTGTTCCTCAGGTGGAATTTACATGAGTGTGTGGTACATGGACTCCTCTTTAGGCTAAATATGTCTTTTTCTGGAATTAAAGAAGCAGTATGCATTCTCTCCAGGAGATTTCATTTGTGTTCATTGTTCTCCAAGTTTCTGTTCATGAAAATACAATACAAATATTGAGCTTAATTCTACATTACCTTTATATGTGAGAAACTTTTTTACTTTTTGTCAGTGTTTTTATAAAGGTAACACATGGCTTGTCCTGTTCTCTGGGTTTCAGTTGAGTGAATCCATGTGTTAATGTCATTTCCCATTTGTGTGGGAAAACACATCCTCTGATTACTCTGATTATCAAAGTGGTTATAAATCCAATCATCCTTCACTTTCCTCTGTAATAGCTGTAATTCTTAAGATGTGAACATCGTGACCTGTTTTCCAGGTCTTCAATTCTATTATCAAAATAGTGCAATCTTTTCTGAATCACTTGAAAATCTCACTTGGAAGAAATGCTAAAGTCTTTCTCAAAGCAGGCTCCTTTTTCAGTTTTTTACGGTTTCTTACAGTTACTTTTTTCTGATTGCAAGAGTAAAATATTAGTAATCTATAGTGACTTTTGCCAGACATGTATATTTTAGGGAGAAATTTCAAGGCTTAGATTCTAAGGGAAGAAGAAACAATTATCATGATCTAGGCTGACCTTCTGTAAAACATAAACCAAAGAAAAGTAAGTCTTGCAGTAAGACAATACTTTGCTGTCTACACTCCAGCAAGACCCATTCTTTATTTAAAGGTTCAAATGTAAGAAAAGAGGAATTTGCTTTAGTGTTTAGTTTCAAGTTTCATCACTTAAATATTAGTGATATAAAGTGACTAATGCAACTCTAGGAAAAATTTCAAGGCTCAAATTTTAAGTGTAGAAGAATCAATGATCCTCATCTAGGCTGACATCCCATAAAGGCACAGAAAAAGGAACAATGCTTGCATTAAGAATGTGTCTTTGTTTTCTGAGGGTTTCATCTTCTAACTGTTATTTGAGTTTTAATCCATTTAAGATGAGGTGTAAAAAATCTCTGAATATCTTTTACAAGGTTATGTCAATGCATTTGAAGGTACGATCCAAACTTTCCAGATTGTTTAAGAGTAAAAGGGTGTGAGTTATGTTAAATTAAATCATGTAACTGGATATAGGCTTCCTTCTTCATTAAATTATCAACTTTTCATGATTTTATTTTTCATTAAACTGACTGTGTGATGCAAATATTAAGGCTATTTTTCTGTTTAAATTCATGTTCAACATGTTCAACACTTTTCTGAGCTCTGGAATTTCCCAAAAGTCGAGGATTCTGCAAGTGAATTCCAGGGTCCTGCAAAATTTTAAGTACCATTTGCCCTTTCATTGGATATTGCTGGATATGACCTGTTTCGTGAGAAATGCAGGAAATTGTTGAACTCTGGCATTTTTATCTTACATGTTATTTCATTTCTGCCCTTCTTAAGTGTTACAGATTTTCATCACTGACATGTTTTGATGTACAGCTAATGGCTTCTCTTCATAATTTAACCAGAAAGAAGAGGCTTAAGTTACAATAAGGTCAGTTAATGTAGTCTTTATAAGCATAAAAAGGTACCCCTTGTACCTTTGTTAAAGAGGATTTTTCTTATTTTAAAACCCTTTCTCCCCAACAAAGAAAGAAAAAAGATGGTTGTCACACTGGAGTCTGATGTTACTATTCCAATTTACTGATGATAACATCCTTTTCTTTAATACAAACATATGATGAAGCTTCATTCATGGCAGAGGACATTCAATGCTCAATAGATCCTGAGGAGCTCCTCCCTCACCCCTTATTTCTTCATTCAGTGTCATACCTGCTACTTCTTCTGAATTAGGGCAAACTTTTTATTTTTGCTTACAGTTGTTTACTTATGAATGCCTTTGTTCTAGAAGCTTTGTTGAGCAATTGATATGACCATTTCTAGTAAGTTTAAGAAAACCTATTTACTATTTTCTCACCAGAAAAAGTTTCTTACTATTTTTTTTTATTTTAGAATGCCCATTGAAATGAAGCTTTCCAAACTGTCAGGAGTAATAATTACTGTAAATTCCATTCTTTCTTTCCTACAGTTTTAACACATTATGTCTTCATAGAAATCCAAAAGTTGTTTAGGAACATCGGTTCTCTTCCTACTAGGCAAAAGAAGTACACTAATATAAATCTCTGAAAAGAGTGTTGCATTTAATAAAGAACATGTGATTACAATAATTGTTATTAAATGTTGATAGCACATTTAATCTTAAAGGTCCCACCTAGACTGTAATTGTATATTTTTGTGCTAGAATGCTATATATTTAACTAATACCTAAAACAGTGTTTGGAGTAGTTTTCCTTTAGTGTAATCCAACTGAAATTAACATCTTAGTTTAATGAATTTTTGAGATAGCTTAAAATTTTGGCTGTCCAGGCATGTTCAAGAGACAATGAACTGCTGCATTTAAAAGAGATTGAGGTGTTGGAGTGAACAGCAACAAAGCCAGTGAAGGGTCTAGAGCATAGCTTCTATGAGGAGCAGCTGAAGGAACTGGGGTTGTTCAGCCTAGAGAAGAGGAGGCTGAGGGGAGACCTGATCACTCTCTACAACTACCTGAAATGAGGGTGTAAGGAGGTGGGTGTTGGTCTCTTCTCCCATGTTACAAGCAACAGGACAGGAGGAAATGGCCTCAAGTTGTGCCAGTCAAAATTTAGATTAGATATTAGGAAAAAGTTCTTCACCAAAAGGGTTGTCGAGCATTGGACAAGGCTGCCTAGGGAAGTGGTTGAGTCCCCATCCCTGGAGCTATTTAAAAGATGTGTAGATGTGCTGCTTAGGGACATTAGTTTTGGTCTTGGTAGTGTTAAGTTAATATTTGGACTCTATGATCTTAAGGGTCTTTTCCAACATAAATAATTCTATGCTTCTATGATTCTGTGATTTTCTCTTGAGGTCTTTACAGAGGATGGTGACAGAAGAGCAAATTAAGACACTAAAATAAAATGGAAAAAAAAGTCATAAATTAAAATACTGAATTCTGAACTCCAAAAGCTAACATCACACCAATCTTATCCACATAGAATGTGCTTGATTCTTCATTGAGTGATGTCTTTGGCTGTCATTCACACCTGTTCAGGTTGTAGTGGGAAGGACATCAGATTAGATTATAGTACTGTTCTTGTTTGCAAAATGCAAATGACTTTACCAAGTGTAAGATTACAGAAAATGGGAAGCAGCAAGGCACTCCTGCAGAAGAAAACTAAAATATATAATTTAAAATTGACAAATAATTAATGGCAAGAAAATAAAAGTCTGAAAATCAAACTGGAACCAGAAGGTCTAGACCATATTGTAATTTCTCTACTGTCTTGAATGTCTAGATTCATTAGTAAGGGTAACATCATGCATCTGTTCATGCTGGCTATAGGAAGAACAATATACACAATGAAGCGAGATGGTAAGGACATGCTAGGTCAGAAGGAAATGCATGGAGAAGTATTGCAGTCTAGAGCCCAAGGATGTATGTTATTGTCTCAATTTAGCTGTTTATTGTTTTCATGTTTCTAATCCTTGATGCTTTCTGAACACTCACTCCAAGGTACCTTTTGCCATGGAGTGACAATTTGTGAAGAAAAGGTAGACAGGGCTTGGCCACTTCATGAGGGCACTTTATCTAAGGAGTCTTTTTTGTACACAGGCAGTTGGAGACCACTCAGCTGCTAGAAGACAGACAGATACCAGCAAAAGAGCTAACTGATACCTAAGCCGCAAGGTTGAAAGTCATGCAGACTCAAGCTTTGACATTCTACATTGAGATTCACATATTTTATGAAGTTTTCCAAATAAATACCATTGCTCAATTATGGTCTCTATCCCCTCTCTTGCTTGCAACTGCTGATGAACACCTCCCTCAGAAAGTCTGAGAAGCCCCTGCACATTGATTGCGTTACAACAAAAGCTAGGCAAATGTTGGGAGCCTGTCATTTCTGTTCAGAAAGGTGATGTCAGTAGCCACACTTCAGTACTTGCTAGGTCTTCAGAAAGCAGTATATAGTGATTTCAGTATGGCTAATCACCTGCTTGGAAGAGAGGGAGGACATACACAATATCTTTTACTCTTCTCCTTCTTAGTGTCCTCAACTGCTTAATTGCATAGTAACTGGTAGGTAGCATTTCAACAAACAATGACAGTGAAAGAAAAAAATCATATTATATTCACTTTACAAATTGATATGAAATGCAGTTTGAGTCTGTTTGTTTGTTTGTTTTTAACTTTCTTTGTAGTCTGTGATAGAAAATAAACAAGAATGGCTTCAACTGGCCAGAGTGAAAACAGAAAGTCTAACCTGAAAAAGCCATCTTGCAGGATTTCAAAGTGGAATAGAATACAAGGTAGAGTATTCAGGCCATATTAGACCAAGGGTTGTTTTATATTCGTTCACCTTCAAGCAAAACACGTTGAAGGTCAAACAAATGAATTGCCAATGTTATCAGGCCCTCCAGGTCACCCTGGGTACTCCTGTTTCCCTATCAAAGCATAATTAGGCAATTCTCCCAGGAAAACACTTGTTCTACATTGCCATACATCAATAGTAGAGAGCTACTTTTCCCAATCACTTACAGTATGCAAGTCAGTAAATAGAGACAGCAGCAACTTCAGTGTCAATTGTCAAATTGTTCTGGGATTGGGGACAGATCTCAGATTCTCAAGCCCATGCTGTACTGCTAGCTAAGACTCTTACCATTTTATTACAACAGTGTGTGTTTTCAGAGCAAGTTTTGCAGATGGAAATACTGCTACCTTCAAGTTTTTAGATAATATAAACATACATTTTGCTTATTTTTAAAATAATTTAATTTACCAATGTCTATGATAAAGTATGTTTCTAAAGCCTACAGAGTTTCATAGACTGTTTGAAGACGGTTCTGTGGAGATATACTCTGTCAAGAAGCTTTGCAAGAAATATCAGCCTGGCAAAGCTGGAGCACCTCTGATATGTCTTCAGCTCTATCTTCCCCATTTACAGCTGAGGAGAGATGGGGTTGGACTCAGTGACAGTGGCAATTCCTTGGTCCTGTGAAAGGAAAAGTGGGAAGGGTTTGGAGCATCAAATACAGTGGAAATGGTTCATGGTTGAAATGGATAGCCTGCTTAAGGGGAGACAAAGGTTTCAGTGAGAATGTGGGCTTTGAGCTACTTCCTCTGTCTCTGATGTTTGTGCAGTCCATTTGAGCATCAGAATCTGTAGACAGAACAATAACTGGCCATACACTGCAGGGGGATGCAGAAATTTTCACAAGAATAAAGTTGTTCTTTGGTTGGTTGGGTGGGGGGGGCGGGGGGAGGGAGGGTGTGGCCCAATAACCTTGAAGATCCTTCCAGTTCTTCAATGGATCAAAGAACACATATATATTTTAAAGGATTTATCTCTGTTTGATGATTACCAAAATATCTGTTAAACAGATTTGATAATGGCACTTAAAATTGGAAGATTTATTAGGATTCCAGTCTCCCTTTACTTATAGAAATTATAGCCTCTTTCATAACAGATATTCCTAGTTTCTTTCCTTCACAATGAAAACAAGGTTATTGAAGATAACTGAAATTTTAAGCAGAAAACTGTTAAAAGCTTTACACTTCCAGAAAACTTTCAGAGATTCTTTTCTGCCACCTCTGAACGATTATTAATCTTGGGTCACTGCTGCTTCTCCTTTCCTCCGTCTTAAACCTGGAAATTATAATTATCAGAGATTACCCATGCAATACAGAAAGACAAATAGTTAGGGACAACAAAAATCAGAGCAGATCTCAGCCACAGATTTGAAAAGATACCTCTCTGGATCCTCAACTCCCCTCACCCTCCCAATCTAAGAGTCTATGGTTGGAAAAAAACCCACATAAAGTACATGTCTGTGGAGGTGAGGGAGGGAGGGAGGGGAAAGCACTGCTGCTGCTTGCTGGCAGACGTATGGGTTGGGGACCTGCAGTAGCCACTCTGTGGCTTGATCCCATGGTCATGTGAAGTGCCAGGGCCAAACCCTTCCTGGGAGGGGACTGCTCTGTTTCTCCATTGAAACCCCAAATGTTGACCTACCATGTACATAATAACAATTGTAATGCATGTTAGTACTGCAGTGTTATCAAAGCTAAATACAATTAATGTTAGCACTGAAGTGCTTGATAGATGCATGATATTTGCCTGGTAGGTTGAAGAAGTGTTTTAGCCAGTTTAGTAAGAACACAAGACATTATCACCAAAAAAACCTGCATTTACATTAGCTTCTTTCTCAGACCAGTGAACCTGACCTGACCTGAACTCTTACCTGAGCTGGTATTTTTTGGTATGGTTATAATTTCAATTAATGCATCCTCTTGCATTTAGTGTAAAGAAAAGCATATGTATTTTCAGATTTAATTACTTCTAAATCCTGAGTGCCTAAGAAATACCTTGAGACTTGTTCTTCTTTCAGTGCTTTTCCCTTGTAATTGCTCTATAAGCAAAAGTGTCTGATCACATAGGAACAATATCATAAAAACAATCACAGCAGCCAGCTAAAATCTCTTATTAAATTTCATAAAAGTTTCAGTCTCCTACATGTTTTCTTGGAGAAGGTACACAGCACAGCATAGATACAATCATACCTCACAGATGCCTCCTCCATGGTTTTATAATTTAAGTATTATCTCATGCTGCTCAAAAAACCTCAGATTACATAAATAAATAAATAAATAGACCCAATTAAGATTCTGTGCTAAGATTCTTTCCGCCAACATCTGGAACTTTGCCCTTTGTCTTGGAAAACAAAAAGTCGTATGAGGCACACAAATAGTTTACAAGATTTACAGTGTTGTTCTCTGATGCTGTTCATGGCACCTGAGAATACAGGTCTGAGACTTAGAAATTCAGAGTAGACTCATTTGGAAAAAAAGCAGTTTATAAAGTGGTAAGAATTAATCCAAAGGATATGCTGCTCATTAGAGTTTTAAGAGGTTGCAGTTTCAAAGTTTCTCATGCTCAGTTGCTTCAAATCATCCATGGTTACAGACATGTAAAATATTCATGGTCTATAGATCTCTGATGGGATAATATGCATCAGGAATCTGGCATAAATATCAGTGTGTGAATTTTATTTAGTTAGTTAGTTGAAAAAAAATGATTCAATGTTCTCTAGGGTGTAGATCTGTGAATTAATACTGCCAGAAGTGATCAGGCCCATATGAGAATAAGAAAGGCATATCCTTGTGACATGTAAAACATTACACCCCTGGCAAGTGAGTCAATCTATCTAATTCATATCATGTGTTATGACTAGAAATATTTTTCACTGATTTGGAGAATGATGTTTTCCATCTACGTTTTGTTAATGAGGCAGAAATAATACCTACCTGTTTAGAAAAGAGTGGCCTTTTACAGTTGTTCTACACACAATTAATACAAAAAGAGTGTGAGATACTCAGCTGGTGTTTACAAACTCACTCCACAGAGGCTATGGTGATTTATATGTGTAGAGAATCTTCCCTGCAATACTACTTTTGCAAAAATTAATTATGTTTTAGAGTCATAGTAATATGATAATATGATGCAGAAACTGTATCAAAAGCCATATTAATTAATTCTAGCACCAGTCACTGATCATTAGTTCATGCACTGTAATAATCGGTTCCAGAATCAACAAATCCTATGTTCTCGGTTAATTTCTCTGTTTTTAAAAGGGAGCCATCTCTAACACTCTTTTAATGAAATTAAAACAAATCTCTGATATTTGATAGATTAGAAAATCTTAATAAATTTATACTTTATTAAAAAAGCATGAAAAAACCTTACATTCGTATTATATTGCTGCCAGAGTCTGGCAAAGTTTTATTATATTTCAGATTCTTCTGTTTTATCTGTAGCCAATTTATTTTCTTAACTAGATGAGGGTGCACCTGTGTTCTTTTTGGGGTTTTGGCATTTAAGTCATCTCTTTTACTTCATAGTAGAATTTAGGTCAGCATTTCTAATTATTTATTATCTAATTCTTTAATTTCATCTTGCCTGAGCATAAATAACATCACAAATGCTAGAGTATCTTATATGAATATTTTACAGTTGTATATTAAAATATTGCTGGAAGATCAGGCCCTGCAAATATATACACATTTATTTTAAAGCATATAAACTATTCAAAGTGTTAGTTCAAAGATATTTGATGGGTTGAGATCTCAATGTCCTACAAAATAATTCATATTACAGAAGAAAAAGTTAGACAGAGAAGCAGGCAGACACAGTGTGCCTGTCTTAAGCAGACACTTAAGAATTTTTCCTTTTTAAAAATCTGCCTTAAGAATGCTAAAAGTTATACTAGCTTCAGTAAAGCTGGGATTTTATGCAAGCTGCAGGAAGCAAGTAACAAACGAGAATGCCCAAGAGGAGAAAAAAGGGATAATGCCATTTTGCAGCATGTCTAATAGTGGATACAATTCCAGAATTCACAAATACTTCAATATTTGGGACCAAATCCTTCCAGGAGTAAATCAGTGAATTTTTGCTGAATTCATTTGAGCTATACTGAAATAGTTTTTAAAGCGAATCTCTCCCCTCCCTTCATACCCCTCTAATATTATCAACTCCTCTATTCCCTTGACAATATCTCTGTCATGACTATCTATAAGCCCTGAATAGGTATTGCTTTAGCTGATCTTCATGCATATTTAAAAGAAACTGTGCGAAAATCTAAGTTGCATTTGAAGATAACCAAGTCCAGCGTTGTCTTTTCAGCTGTACCTTGCCACAACATGGTTCTTGCATGAAGAATTCAAATGAATTTTCTGTATTTCAAGTATGCACAAACAGACTCAAAAATATGAAAATATATACAGGTACACTTCTGGCTGGACAAAAAGATCAATCTAAAACAAAGATGCACTTATGCTAATGAAGTTACAAGGCATGCAACGGCCTCATATCCTGTCTTCTGGAAAGTCTTTTCTTCTCACGGAATTCGATGTATCAGCTGCACAGAACTGCAGAATAGCTGAGGATGGCAGATCATCTGGAGATCATCTAGTCAAAGAAGGGTTACCTACAACAATTTGTCTTGGACGGTGTTCAGGTTTTAAATATCTCCAAGGATGGAGACTCCACAACCGCTCCGGCCAATCTGCACCAGCTGCTGTCACTCTCACAGCAAAAAAAAAATGTTGTGTTTAAATACAATTTCTTGTACTTCAGTGCTTGCCCATTGCCTCTGATCCTCAATTTCTGAGAAAACCCTGGCACTGTCTTCTATATGCCTGCTCTTCAGTTATTTGTACACATGGATAAGATCTGCCCCGTGCCTTCTCTTCTAGAGGCTGAACAGTCCCAGGCCTCTCAGCCTGTCCTCATAACAGAGATGCTGCAGTCCCTTCATCATCTTTGTGACTGTTCACTGCACTGGTTCCAATATGTTCACGTATTTAGCACTGGGATGCCTGGAAAAGGATCCAGCACTCCAGATGTGGCCTCACCAGTGCTGAGCAGAGAGGAAGGATCACCTCTCTCTACCTGCTGGCAATGGTCCTCATAATGAGCCATGAGGCTGTTGGCTGTATTTGCTGCAAGGGCACCTTGTTTACTCATGTTCATCTTCCTGTCCATCAGGAACCCCAGGTCCTTTTCTGAAGAGCTCCTTTCTAGCCCATTGGCCCTCAGCATTTTCTTGTGCACTGGTCTTTCTTTTGATTCTGAAAGGAAAGAAGCCTTTCTTGTTGCCTTTTATGTTCCTCACCGGGTCCAAATCCAATGAAGTTTGTTGCTCTTACCTCCCTCCCTGCATCTTCTCACAATGTCTGCATTTCTCCTGGGTCATCTTACTCTGCTTCTAAATCTTGCATGCTGCCTTTTTGTATTTGAGTTTTGTCAGGAGGTTCTTGTTCATCCACACAGGCCTCCTGCCACCTTTGCTTGATTATGTGAATGTCTCCAAAATGAAGAATGGATCACTGAAAAATAATCTTTTCTCCTGGACCACTCTTCACACCAGGGACGTTTCCCATTGGATTCTAATAAGAAGTTCCCTGCCAAAGTCTGTTCCCCTGAAGTCAGGGATCCTGCTTTTTATCCCCCTTATTCCTCTCTGTACTGCACCATCTCATGGTCACAACAGCTAAAGGCTGCATCCAGAGCATCTCTCTGCAGATCGTCTCTCTTTGATGGCTCCTTGATCAGCTGTTTTAGAGAGCTATGATCAATGCACTCCAGAATCCTCCTGCTTGTGCCCTGTTCTGTCTGTCCCTTCAGTAGACATGGGGGACTAGAATCACCCCAATGAGGGCAAGGGCCTGAGAAGTGGATGATTCTTCTACTTGTTTGAAGAGGGCGTTCTCTACCTTTTGATTAGGAAGTCTATGGAAGACACAGCATCACTAATGTTAGTCTACCCTCTTAACCCTGAGCCTTATTATCATAGAATCATAGAATTATAGAAAGTTTTGGGTTGGAAGGGACCCCTAGAGATCATCTAGTCCAACCTCCCTGCAGTGAGCAGGGACACCGCTAACTAGATCAGGTTGCTCAGAGCCCCATCCAACCTGGCCTTGAATGTTTCCAGAGATGGGGCCTCCACTAACTCTCTGGGAAACCTGTTCCAGTGTTTCACCACCCTCATTGTAAAGAATTTCTTCCTTATATCCAGTCTAAACCCACCCTGGTTTAGTTTAAAACCATTACCCCTTGTCCTGACACAGCCGGCCCTACTAAAAAGATTTTCCCCATCTTTCCTATAGGCCCCCTTTAGGTACTGAAAGGCCGTAATCAGGTCTCTCTGCAGCCTTCTCTTCTCCAGGCTGAACAAGCCCAGCTCTCTCAGCCTGTCCCCATAGGAGAGGTGCTCCAGCCCTCAGATCATTTTTGTAGCCCTCCTCTGGCCCCGCTCCAACCCGCTCCATGTCCTTCTTGTGCTGAGGGCCCCAGAGCCGGACGCAGTACTCTAGGTGAGGTCTCACCAGAGCAGAGTAGAGGGGCAGAATCACCTCCCTCGACCTGCTGGCCACGCTTCTCCTGATGCAGCCCAGGGTACGGTTGGCCTTCTGGGCCGCCAGCGCACATTGCCGGCTCATGTCCAGCTTTTCATCCACCAGCACCCCCAAGTCCCTCTCGGCAGGGCTGCTCTCGATCCTTTCTTCCCCCAGACTGTACTGATACTGGGGGTTACCCTGACCCAGGTGCATGAGCTTGCACTTGGCCTTGTTGAACCTCATGAGGTTCACACAGGCCCACCTCTCCAGCTTGTCCAGGTCTCTCTGGATGACATCCCATCCTTCTGGTGTGTCAACCGCACCACTCAGTCCGCAAACTTGCTGAGAGTGCACTCGATCTCGCTGTCTAAGTCATTGATGAAAACGTTAAACAGCACCGGTCCCGGTACGGACCCCTGAGGGACACCACTCGTCACCAGTCTCCACCCCGACATCGAGCCATTTGACCACTACCCTCTGGATGCAACCATCCAGCCAGTTCCTTATCCACCAAACAGTCCACCCATCAAATCCATAGCTCTCCAATTTAGAGAGAAGGATGTTGTGGAGGACCGTGTCAAAGGCTTTGCAGAAGTCCAGATAGATGACGTCCATTGGTTTTCCTTTGTCCACTGTTGTTGTCACACCATCATAGAAAGACACTAGGTTCGTCAGGCAGGACTTGCCCTTGGTGAAGCCATGCTGGCTCTCTCGAATTATCTCCCTGGCTTCCATGTGCCTTAACATAGTTTCTAGGAGGATCTGTTCCATGATCTTCCCAGGCACAGAGGTGAGGCTAACAGGTCGGTAGTTCCCGGACGCCTGTCCCTGCTTCCACTGCCTGTGCAGTCCCCTCTTCCTCCTTAGTTTGACAAGCATTTCTTGTCTCAGCCATGCTGGTCTCTTCCCTTCTTTGCCCGATTTCTTACACCTAGGGATCGAGAGCTCTTGCGCTCTGTGGATCACATCCTTAAAGATCTGCCAGCTCTGTTCTGTTCCCCTGTCCCTGAGGACTGTTTCCCAGGGAGTCCTTCTGAATATCTCCTTGAGGAGCTGGAAGTTTGCTTTTCTAAAGTTCAGAGTCCTGACTACACTCTTTGTTCTTCCCATTTCCCTCAGGAGTGTGAGCTCTACCAGCGTATGATCACTGCAGCCCAGGCTGCCTCCAATCTTGGTATCTCCAAGCTCGCTTGCATTGGTGACCACCAGGTCCAGTATCGCATCCCCTCGGGTAGGGGTGTCTATTACCTGGCTTAAGAAGTTGTCCTCAATGCATTTGAGAAGCCTGCTGGATTGCTTACAGCTTGCAATGTTGGTTTTCCAGCAGATGTCGGGGTGGTTGAAGTCCCCCAGGAGACGACAGCCTGCGAGTGTGAAGCCTCCCGGAGTTGGAGGAAGAACGCTTTGTCAGTCGGCTCCTCTTGATCTCGTGGCCTGTAGTAGACACCAACCACCAGGTTCCCTTTGTTGCTTCTCTCTCTGATTCTTACCCATAAGCTTTTGACCTGCTCGTGGCTATTTTTCAGGGCCAGCTCTTCAAACTGTAACGATTTCTTGATGTAAAGGGCAACGCCTCCACCCCTCCTTCCTTGCCTGTCCCTTCTGAACAGCCGGTAGCCATCAATAGCTACATTCCAGTCATGGGATTCATTCCACCAAGTTTCCGTAATGGCAATCAGGTTGTAGCTTTCTAGCAGCATGAGAGCTTCCAACTCCTCTTGTTTGTTTCCCATGCTGTGTGCGTTTGTATAGAGGCATTTCATCTGAGCTGTCGGCCTCGTCACCTTCATAGCAGAACAGCCCTTGTTTCCCTTGAGGTGTTTCACGGGCTTTTCCTTGTTGGCTCCTACTACCTCAGGAGCCTCCAGCTCGCCTCTGCCAGACTTCAACTTTGCTGCAACACCCCTGGCACACTGCTGGGCAATGGGTTGAGGGTTCATACTAGCGCCCCATCCCTCTAACTGTTAAGTATCATCCCCTAGTCTGTTGCTGGCAAGCCCAATAGGTTCCCCTTCCCCCTTCACTTGTAGTTTAAAGCCCTGTCAATGAGCCCCGCAAGTTCCTGGGCAAAGACCCTCTTCCCCCTTTGAGAAAGCTTTGATAAAAATAAGACATAAAGAAAATATATGAGAGAGTCTGTTCATAGAGTTTAAGCGTAAATTATTTATTCTACACAGAGAAACTTAGAAATTAAGATGAGTGTTAGACATTGGCGGTTAAGCAGTCCATGAAGAAATAGAGGTGATCAGGAAGGAGTAATATTTCTTTTACCTCAGTGCTTTGCAATAGCTTTTAGGTCCTTTTATTTAACATTTTAAATTTTCCCTCCTTTTGTCGTTAAATGGGCACTATTTAAAGATGTTATGTCCACTGGTCACATGCGTTGACGCTGTCGGAAAAGGCATTTGCTGCAGTACAATAGCTAGAATACAAGAGAAGACATCCATTTCAGTGATCATAACCCGGATCTGGCCATTTCATCATGCTGCCTTTACCTCTGTTCTTCCTCAAATAAAAGCTCCCATAACTAACTTTTATTATGTATTGTATCAGCGAAGAAGAAAAAAAAAATGTTGAAAGGAAACTGAAAAACAAAACACCTGTGCCAAATATATTCAGTAAGCTGTGTGGAGCTACTTCAGACATCATGCATACTGGCAGCAATATTAGTTGAGCATAGGTACTCATCCAAAGTATAAAATTTAACAATTTGTGTCTCTGTCACTGTCATTTCACTGTCACCCAACCACTGTCAAGTTTGGTATCTCAGAAAGAGACAGACAGCCTGTTCCCTAAATCCACATGTAACTGCCCCATGGTCCCAGTCAGTAGCATGCTTTATTGAAGTCTATATACCAACCTGAAATGAAAAAAATATTCTGTTCTGTTTAACTGCAGCCTAACTGAATATGTAAGCTTATTTGAAGACTAAAGAACTGCTCCAGCAGAGTTTTGAGGGGATTTCTTTTCCCTAGTCTTATCTGTGCATTTTATACTGTATGTCCCTTAGCTATCCATAAAACTCTGAGCCACAAGAGGTGAACAGAATACCTAATCTCACAACTATTTCTGTTTGATATCTTTTTTTATGAAAAAGTGGGAAGGTGGAATAAGAGGTAGCTCCTGGATTCCACTGGAGCAATGCCACTTTGTATCAATGGCATATTATAAAATTATTCCAACTCTTACTTGTCATCAGAGCTTCTAGTTTATTGATCCCCAGAGTTCTCACAAATTTTGCAATTCATAAAAAAACCCTTAAGCAATGCTGTTGATACAGAAATACATAGCAGAACAACATGGGGAGGAGGGGAGTAGGGGATACTAAGCCTATGAAAGTTAATTACATAAAATATTTTTCTGTTGCACAGAAAAAGCTCTACGGTTGACTAAATAACCATATTGCTATAAATATTTGGGGTTTTCCCTGACAGAAAAAAAAAAAGTATAAACCAAGTTTGTTGTCTGATGAAATATCAGAATTTCCCATTAAGTGGAAATTTCAGGTTTTGATTAATTTACTGATTGGTAGGTCTTATCTTTTTCTTATTCTTTCATTAATTCTTCAGCAAGTAAATAAAAAATGACCAAGTTCTCCACCAGAACTGTAGAGATCACAATAACATTCTGTCATAGTGCTCCTAAAATATTCAATCTTTTGAAAGTTTATTCAGCTAACTAGTCTGGACAGGAGAATAAATGGATAAGTAGCGGCAATACAGAGCAGCTGGCTTTGCTACAGCTTTATATCTTGCCTTTGCTATTCCTTTCTACCAGTTTCAGTAAAAATGAAAAAAAACCCAGAATTATCTGTCTAACAAGATATTCTTCCCATCTTCTGCTTTCCTCTAGCAGCTGCCTTCTCTTTATTGGCTGTGTCAGGTCTCTGGTGGTCAGTGAGTAGGAGGGGACTAGCTGAGAACTTTGTTATACTTGAGCTCTGGAAAGGCAGGAAAACAGGGAAATAAAGATAGATTACTCCCTAGTCTGGAGGTCCTGCATGGAGGACTTGAGGAGGTATAGGAGTTTCAAGCCACTCTCTTCCAATCTTGCCTCTAGGTAAAGGGGCTGGAAACAAGTTGGGAAAAATCAGAAATCCTGGCCAAATCTGTCATATTTTTCTGGGATTGTATGGATTGGTCATGCAGTATTCTCCCCACCACTTAGCTTTCCTTCTGTAACTAGAGTGGTATGTAACTTGCAATTTCAATGGAGACAGCCCCTGCAGTGTCAAGCACCCTTCTCAAAAGACTGGAATAGCTACCCCTGCCCCCTTCCTCCTAAATGTCTTTTGTGGTTGCTAAATTCTTGCACTTAAGCCATTATGGGGGTAGCTGTTTGTGGCCACTCCTCTTGGAGTTGCAGCTGGAATTCCAGCTTCATAATTTTACAGCTGGTTGGTTTTGATTTTTTTCCTTTGTTTTGGATTATACTTCTTCTTAGAAAAAAAAATCTGTTTCAGAGCAGCATATTAAAGTCAACAGACATTAAAAATAAAAATGATCAATTCAAACCTATTCAACACAATTCTCAGAAAAAGAAATAAGTAATTCATCACTACAAGCAAATGAATTTGGTTGTCCTAAGTAGCCTGATAATCATAACTGAATTTGACTCCTACAATATATTTACTATATCTATCATTACTCAGGTAATATGTCCACTCCTTTCAATCAGAAAATAGCTTCCCTGTGAAATGTAGTTTTTCCATTGGACTAACAGCAGAGATTTCAAATCTGGTCACAATCCACAGCTATAATAACAGAACTTATAAATGCTGTGAAACACATTTCTCTTAAGTTCTGCTGTTTACACCAGCATTCTGACTCTTAGTGTCCCTCTCTCTGCTCCCCTGCCTAGCTGTAGCATCTTTTTATCTTTTCCCAGTGATTTACTGAAACTGATAGATTTACTTGAAGAAAATATTTTACACTTATCCTCAAGGGGAAAAAAAAAAAAAAAACGAACCCTCTTCCTCTTTGTAAAATAAATCAGCTAGACTATCCAGTTTCCCCTCTTTGTTTACTACCAAATTTAAAGCAGTGATGAATCCATAAGTGAATACCTACATTTTATGAGAGTACCCCTCTGATAACTGTTAGGGACAAAATTTCTGTTATATACTATACCTCTCTTAACATCTTTTTCTTTTCCATGAAGAAAGTCAAATAATAAAATATATTTGATGAAAACATGAGATAAATTACTTGTTTGGAAAATATGCATGGCATATCAAGTAGGTTCATGAGTCTGAGGCTGAATTAGGATTGGTGGTAAGTCTTCCTCACGTTGCCAGTGAACCAGCCTCGACTGGTACAAGATAACCAAGTTATCTTGGTTGTTACAGTACCTTTGTCTTTTAAAACGTGAACATTAGAACATTTTCAGAACATTAAAAATGATCACTCATTTTGCAGGTGGACTAAATCCTAAAACTTATGATCTAAAATATAAGTAGCACTTATTAACTTTAGATAACAAGTACATTTCAACTCTGTCCTTTTCAATTCCTGGCTAGGGTGCAGCAAAAAGATTACCATCTGATTTTGGGGGGTTTGGTTTTTGGGTTTGTTTTTTTTTTTCTTGGAACTGCATGAACTAAAATGAGTTTAGAGCTTCAGGAACAACAGCATTTCTTCTTCCCAGGCTATTGAAGTTGAACATTATTTAAGACAGCTGCTTTTAAGCGTATGATTCTTACTTTTGGCTAAGTTATTTATGTGGATAGCAGCTATTCTGGACTTAATTTTTACCTCTGGAAAAAATTAAGCCTTTTAAAATAATAAAAAACCAAAGGAAAATAGAAAACAAGGAAGAATTTATGCCATTATCTATTTCCTATGATGTTCAACTCGCATTGCTAGCAAAGTCAGGGCTTTACCCAAACTGTAATACCAGGAGATGAACAAAAAGTAGGGAAAACTTTTTAAGAATGAGTAAAAAAGCCAAAGGTTTGAGTGAAAAGTAGATCGAAGGTTAATGACATGGAAAATTTATATAATCTGAATAAGTAATCTCAGATACAGCATGTGAAGAGGTGGCACTGTGCAATTTAAAACAGATCCTGAATCCCACGATCCATTCAAGTATATAGTGAGGATTATACCTGACTCATTCTCCAGAACACCTGACCTGTTTTCCAGCACCTACAGTTAAAGTGAGGTATGTAATACCTTTCATTTATTAGAGTTTCAGGATCTACAATGAGCTTAAAGTAAAAGATGAAAGAATTTATTTTAAAATGGAAAATACATACACAGAAGGAAGGTTAGTTGAATGTTTTACAGCAGGGGCTGGGACAGCATAAATCTGACTGAAGTTTTTTTTCCATTACCACCTTATCCACTGCATTTAGCCCATTTCCTATGTGTAAAATGGGGAAAACTAATAGAATTTTTCATTGTCTTTTGTCTATTTAAACAAGAAGTCTTTGAAATGGAAATTAGGTTGTGTCCTCACAGTTTCCACAGGACCCTTGTTTCATTTGTGGTTTCCAGAATGGGATTTCTGCCTGAGTAGAAACAATAATAACAACAAAGTAAAAACACTATTTTCTGAGCACGTAGCCAGGAATTATATGAATGAAAACAATTATTTTGGTATTTCTAAAAAGATAACATTTCCCTAAACATTCTTTCTTCAGTTACTGAAAGAACTTTGAAAGCCAGAAAATATGTTTGCCTAGATCATTCATTAATGAAACAAATACAAACATACTCTGTAAACTATTGTCATATACACTTATGCTAATAGGATTATATCCTCCATAGATAATTCATTAGGTCAGTAACCAGAAACATCAGGTAAACATATGCTGATAATAAAAGAGTCAGGGAAACCACATTGTACCCTTAACTGCCTGACTCTACAGTGTTGAAAGAATGACTTCTGCAGCATATTCAGTCTAAGAACAAGGCAGTGAGAGGTCAGTTTCAGAAAACGGTAGTCCTCTTAGTCAACCATGATCATGTAATTCATAAAGAATAAGACAGCTTTAACAGGTCTTCTGTTTACATATGCAGGGAAATTAAGTTGTATCTCCATTAGGTATGTCCCAGCCTAAGATTTTTAAGATCCAAAAGCTGCCCTATTCCTACCTTCAACTAAGTTCAAAGGTTTCAAGACTTCCAGCGTAGCTATGCTGCAGCTGCCTGAGCACAGCTGTTTTGCAGTTTATTTGATGACACAAGCATGTGTTTTGTGTTGCAGCAGTAGACAGGGATGCATTCACCTGAATGGAAATTGTCCCAGTGAATCTAAATGCATTCATTCAGGGCTTTAACTTAAGATCTTAAACTCATTTAACTGAAATTTTGAGAAAAAATATATTTGCTATTTATATTTCTGACTCAGTGATTCAGTCCAGGTTTTAATATCATAAAATTTATTTAATGTTATTCCCAAAAGAGTTGAAAAAAAACCCCAACCAAACATTGCTGTGTATTTTGATGAAGCTTCACATGTGTGGCAAGCAATGATAGACTGTCACAATTTATCACCAGGTTCTTCATAAATGTAGTCTGCAAGGTATAGTGACAACAGCTGCAATTCAGTTTCCAAGATAATGAGGTAACTTAGGTTTCCAAAACCTGTATTTATTTGGCATAATGCATCAAATCCTTAAAAAAAAACTTGAGCTTTCCTGTGTGACAACTTTATCCTGGAGTTTCTTTTTAAATGAAGTTAGGTTTGTCCTAAATTACTCCTTGCGTGAAACTTTCTATGATTTCCCCTCTAATTTGTAAGATAATAACAAGAGTGGTTAATTAGCACTTTCTAACATGAGTATGAAACTTTGAAAAGCATCTTGTTTCGTACGCAAAACAACATACATTAGGATTTCCGTATTCAAAAGTCTTAGCAGTCTTACAAAAACAGCGTAATGAAGAGCTTTGCTTAGGATAGAGTTGGAAAAGACAAAGCTGCCAAGCAAAGCTTCAGTTTTGTGAGTCCAAAGGAATTTAGACATACTTGAAAGTCCCTTTTTTAATAATACAAAAATAGCATTTACTGAGAAAACTCTACCTGTTCAATCTGCTAATTCTGTACTTATATCTCTTTTGAGAACATAACTCTATTAACGAAGAAAGTTGACAGATATTTTCTTCATTTGTGAAATGTTTCTTCTCACCTGAATTTTGTATATATTAGGGTATATATCACCATTCCTTTTCTGCAAACCACAGGAATTGTACATTCTTCCAGTAGCTGACAAAACTGACAGTACAGGGCCCTTTGAACAGGGAAGAAGGTCCTCTTCTGGCCAAGTGCCTGTCGGGAAAGCACCCCCCATGATGGCATTTGGAAGCCTTGAGAGGTGGTCAGGACAGACTGTAAATGAAGTTTCAGGTTTGTTACCATGGTGCCAGGGGACAAGCACACAGCCTTTTCTCTGCCAACCTCATTTCATTGCATAAATTATTCATTTTGCAGGATTTAACATGTGAATTTGGATTTGAAAGGTAATGAAAGCTCTGTTGGATTAGCAGCAGAGATGACAGTGGTGACCAATCCCACTGATAGGGCAAAGTTCTCCAACATGGGACTTCCCTGCAGTAGCAAACACTAGGAAACATCTGTAAAGCCCATCAGAGAGCAGAGGAAAATCAGCATGAGAACATCGTGTTTTCTCATCCATTTCTGTGTAATTGGATTTGATATCTTTCACAACTCATTTTTCTCTCCAGTGGACAGAATTCCCTTTGCTTTTTTAGGGAAAATTGTAACTCCATAACTAATTTTTTCATCTAAGATTTTTTGTCCTAGGGTTACCACCTTATCTTACCTCAGGAAAGAGTCTCAGCCTGGTAAAGACTTTGGTGCTACTGTTTCCCTGATCACAACCATAGAAGTAGACCTATTGATTTCTTTTGGAGGAAGTTGAAAGTGGGTGTATAGGATTTTATTCCTCATTCCCTCCTGTGTCCTATATAAAACTGTGTCCTAAGCTTGCGGTCAACTTATATTTTCAGAATAAATATAAACAAATAAATCAAAATAAAATATAATAGAAAATTTAAAAAAATTTAAAAACAATATTTATTTTAAACTGTATCATTAGTTACCCAAAGGAATTACTTGTTCTACTTTGCTTCTCTCCAAGGAAAAGAATACTTACCACCTTGTCTGGGATGTTAGGAAAGTGACAAGAAGCTGTTGAGGAGTTTCCAGGGTATAATTAGGCCTCCTGTCCTGCAATACATACCTTATGGTGAGGCAAGTAGCTTTCTGTATTGTGCTGAATAACACTGATTATATAGTCATATCAAGCTGCATGGGTTAGGATAGACAAATAACCTTTGGGTGCTTCTGGAGAACAAGGAATGGGGTACCATGCAGTAGTCTTGTTTAGTTTTCTTCTTCTTCCAGGAACTGATGATCCAGAAAATCCTAGATACTCCGTCCTCATACGGCTCCTGAGCACCTTCTATCCAGTTTGCCAAAAAGCAGTACCAAGACAGTTGTAGGTACCTTCCAACTGAACTATTCTATTCTAGGAGTGTCTAAAGACAAACTGGGGAATATCACCTGGAAATATATTAGTTGCATTGGTAAAACCTTCTGAAGAGTAAGGTTTTGGACTTGCACCTGAATCTAAATAAATAAATAGATAAAAATTTTGCTGTGCAAAGATATTAATTTTGAAAAGCTATTTTTTTTTCTGACAGCTTCTTTAGTTTTCAAGCAAGTTAATTTTTTTATTTTAGCTTTTCTTCTACCTCCCTACCTTCCATATCTCTTTAAGTTATTTCTTAAAAAGGAAACTCTGGTATGTGGTATGTGGTGGCATTGGTGTGACTTAGCAGATGGCTCTTTGGTCTCTTTGTCACCCTCTGAACCATCTGGAGATATGGGTGATGACCCAGACCACCTATTACCACATCTAGGATAGGAAGGAGACCCATGGAGAGTTTAACCTTCCTAATCTTGTTTTTATTTATTTCCCCTCATTTGGTTGTCACCTGTAGAAGCCAATGCAATAGTCACTGCTAGATGTGATGTTGCCACTGCTCTAATGCTACAAAAAGAGAAATCCATGCTCTCTGAGCTGGAAATCGTTTTTTGTGTGAATGTGTAAAACACTCATTTTATGTTTTCCTCCTTTGTTTCACTTGCAAAACTGGGGAAAGCCAATTTGTATGCTTTTCATTTGCCTTAACAAGTTATGTCATTTAATGCCATCTTGCTCTCAGTACAATGCATTATTTTGAACCATGTCCATCATAACGTGCTCCAGCAGTAGTTGGAAAAGCAAAGTGATGTCATTGATAGCTCTTTGACAAAAGGGACTTTTGTCCAGCCTTGCACAGTTGAGAGATGCCTTCACAAAACCTGGAAGTGCCCAGGGTGCAGAGACTAAAGGCAGTCAGGTACAGAGAACTGAATAATCAGCAAACTGGACTAATACTCCTTCTCAAAGTCTCTGAACACTTTTCCTGTTTGGCAAAAATCTTTAGTTTCATCTCACATATGTCTATAATGCTCTTTTGAAAGACCACTTTGCAGTTGTGCTTCAGGGTCCAAAGAATTGCATGTAGTCTGTAATCTCCTGGTGTCCAACACAGTCTGTCTGAAATTACATGCACACACACCCTTATACATTTATGCTGACTTCAGAGCCATCAGACTGATGTTCAGCCATCAGCAAAATATATGCAAATACTAGAATATTAATGCCCAGCCTAAAGTACATGTTGCTTTGTTCTTTGCAGCTGCTATTATTTCAAAAATCTCCCAGAAACTGTTCAAGTGCAGTAGTGTCTTTCTGGGCAGTTTTATTTCCTGCCTGAAAATCCCTTGATATTTCATGAACCTCTGATTTTTCATTTTATAGTGTACTTACCCAGAGACACATAGCCCCTATCAATACATAAGTGCATTGCTTACACTAACTGAATATGCTTTCCTATGGCCTGTATTATCTTCTGAAAATACCCTATGTTGTTTGTTTCAGGGAATTCCTGTAACTCTAAATGATCATTTGCTGAAAGTAAAGTATTGGTCCTTCCACCGTGGCCCCTTGACAAGTTGCAGCTAATAGAGCAGTCCTAAATAAGTCATTTTGAATCAAGATTAGGTACATAAAATGCTTGTAGGCAGTCCAGTCTTCAGAATGCCAAATCACTGTCTCAGATTGAAAGTTCAGAAATGCTGTGGCAGTCAGAGCAGATTGAAATAGAAGTAGCTGAACTGTGGTATAGAAAATCCACAGGATGAAATCAAGTAGATGATGCTGGGATCTGATTGACAAATAATATTTCAAAAGAAATATTTTATAGGAACTATTTGGTCACATTGAAAATATTCTATAGTTTATTCTTAAGGAAATGTTATTTGCAAAAAGAAGGGGAAGGAGCTATAGCTCCTTAAAACTGTTTAAAGACAACCCATTAATTTCATCTAAAAATCTAAAATATCATGAATATGTGACATGGTTTTGGAATGCTGAACTCTTTTAAAATTTCTTTCAAGATTTAACACTTCTTTATGCCTTAAAAGTGCTCTTACAATGAATGTACTTCAGCTTCTTTACTTATACAAAGGAGATAAAACCGCTGCTTATATGATTATTTCGGGAAGGTTTAGTTATTATACACTTAATGTTGATAATGTTATTGTACATGGTATAGGAGAAAGTTCCTAGCATACGGACAGATGAGTCTCCAAAATTTCCAGGTTCTTGGTACAATTAGCTATGTTTGTATATCTTTGAGACTAACTACACAGAAAAGGAGTCTTTCCTCTGGACTTGGAAGAAAGGCAGATAAAGCTGTGCAGCTTCCCATAGTTATTTTTCTCTAAAAGAACCTTCTTCAAGGACCCCAGAAAGACAGATTCTTATTGTATTTGACAATTACTGTTTTCTCCTTTCTAGCTAACATTTTTCTAACACAGAATAAATTGCTGCTCTCTTCCACAAGCAACACCCCCAAAGTTTAAACTTCCCACTCCGCTTACTTGTCTCCCCATTTTGTTAAGTTTCTCAAGAAACAGACACAGCCACACATCAAAGGTGACTAAGGCAGCAGCACATAACCATGTGTCAGTCATAGATCACGAGAAAAACACAACCTGGATGCATGACAGGGAAATTGCTTCAGCACTGGGTCACCACGGAAGCTTTCTGACTAAAGCTGCCTGTTGTATAGCAGTGGTCTGCATCACTCAGTAAGTGAACCAGCCCAGCAGCTTTACCTGCTTTATGCGTCTTAAGACTGCCCAGCACACAAACAATTGTCTACTGCCTGAATGGCAAGGACCTTCACAAATAAATAAATAAAAATGCAAATGTCAGTTTCAGTATACAGAACTATCCACAGTATACAGAAGTATCCACAGCACCTCAGCAAGTGGAAAATGGACAACCTGTATCTGTCAGCTGTAGTGAATGCTAAATCACAGACATAAAAAAAAACACCAACAAAAAACAACACCTGAATGCAGCAAGTTGTCTTCAGGGAAAGCACAGGTTCCTGCTACAATTGTGCTGGGACAAGGGTGTTTCTGGGTGTGGAGCTTAGGTTTCCTGCTGCTTCCTTTGTAGTATGTGGGGTACATCTAGCCTCTATGAAAAGCTGGACTTCCTCCTGTATATCCCCCCACAAGCTTTACCAGTGCATCCATTTTCCTCAGGCAAGAGTTAGAAAAGAGTTAAAAAAAAAATGGTCTCACTCTCTAATCACATCATACTATCTGGAATCAAACATTGCCAACAATTACTGACAATCTGGTAATAATTAAGGGTATATTAACATTTTTGCCATTTCGGTGATACACATACTACCTTAATCCATGATCCATCTTGAAATGAGAACCAACAGAAAAAGTATGGAAAGTAATTTCCCACATTTCTGGAGATTCTGTGTTTCTGGAGGTGAATCACTGTCATTTGTAAGTAGTCTGGAACAACTCCATAGCTATGCTGATATACAATAATATCTGAACTGGATTTTAACCCACCTCTACAGTATGAAATCAAGCTTTGTAGTATCAACCCCATTTCAGCTGTAGCTGGATACCGAGCACAAATGAGAAACAAAGTCTGGGATAAATCTTCACAGTGGAAGTTAACATTAACTAAAGTTTAACACAGCTCAGGTAATTTGAAGTGAACTGGTAATATTTACGCTTCTGGCTTTGTAAACCAAAGAGTTTTTTACTTGTCTGAAAGTTTACTCTAACTGATAAAACTTGAAAGAAAATTAATGTCGTTCTTGAGAGTGATTTGTTTTGGAAGTCTCATAGAAGATCTTTAAGAACTAGTCAGCTGCTATATTGCAACACAGTGGAAAGTGAAATCATAACATCATATGAGAGCTTAATACAGTAGTTATTTGCTACTATCTGTCAAAGGCATTTTAGTTTGTCTTATTACTTGCATACATAACCAGACTTCTTCTGTACTGTGATGATCACAAAAGGAACATGCTGCTCTTATTGCCAAGTGAATCTCTAATGTATTTGTTGTTACTACCTACCAGCTAATCATTCAGAAGCTATTGTACAGAAAGAACTCGTTCTTTTATATTAATCACCTACAGAATCATGCAGAAGAATGACAATTTACTTTGAACCCATCACAACCACCTTTTTTCCTTTCCTTTCTGGTCTCTCAGAAAGTCTCTGGTGTCTCGCTCAGCAACTGCTTGACATATTGTCAAACCAAAAGTAGACACAAAAGAGTACCAAACTAGTTAATTAAAAAACCCCACCTCTTGCATATACAATTTTTTAAAAATACTTATTGGTAAGTTAAGTCTTGTAGTCCACCTCCAGAATATCATATTCTGAGCTATCACCACATACGTTGATTGAACATCCAGTGCTGTGCAATCTATTGTACCACGAACCCAGCAGTTACTATAGACACTGGGAAGAGTGGTGGAAAACTGGCAACAGCACTATAGAGATGGCTGTTTGCAAAGCAGAATATATGCATTGAGCGGTTTGAACCTGCATAAACTACTTGCATTGAAAAGCAAATTTTATTTTCCATAACATACTAAGACCTCCTTCTTTCACTGCTAGGAGTGACTGACATGTTTTGCTAGGATTTGCAGACACAGTAGTTCTTGCAAGACTTCCCAGTAGATGCAGCTAAGTGTCATTACTTTGCCCACATCTTTCACATCAGTTACTCAAAAGAAACAATGTGGATGTGGTGTGATTTTTCTTTGTGCCATGAACTGAAGTAACTTTGCTGTTAGCACCTTTATATACAGAACTTGATGCACTTCTGCTTGGACTCCCAAGCTCAGTATTTATGAAGTATCATTTGTACTTGCATTTTTTCCATGCCATCTCACAACCAGAAGTCTGCATTTAAGCCTGAGGTAAGATTTTTGGACATCTTCAAGGCTTTTGTTCAAGATTTGGAAAACCTAGATAGAGGTCTTTGCTCTGCCACAGATTTCCTGTGAGCCTACCAACATTCTTTTGCTGTCTCTTTAACATAGGTAGAATAAGATCAAAGAACAACTTTATTCATTAGTCTTCTAATTTTCCATATAATTTTAAACAAGATTCTTGGCAAGGTTTGCCAACTGCCTGTTTATGGGCATATGCAAGGGACTATTGATAATAAGCAGAATGGATTAGTCCAAATCCACTTTAGTCTTTTCCACCCTGCACAGTCCTGCAATATTAATCCAAAAGGCTTTGCATGCCTCTTCATGCCTTCATGAATGCAATACATACTCATTTTAAACTACTCTGAAGGGCTGGTGTGTGGCCTCACACTGTTTCAGACACTTTGAAAAAACACACAAAACCAATCATCAGATCTTACACTCATAAGGTCACCAAGGCCTATAAGACACACAAGAGTAGATTCGCTATAGTGCAGACATGGCCTTCCCACCATGCAGCTTCACAGACAGAAAATGGTCCTTAATACTGACCTACTTAGAAATGTAGATTTAACTAATGTGTTCCAGTTTCCTAAGTCTAATATGGAGATAAAAATTCGTAACCTTGGAGGCTTCATGTGAATATATGTCTATTTAAAATCATGAAATATTTCAATAGTGTTTGAGCATTCTTCTGTATTTAAGATTTAAGAACTCTGAAATTTAGTGCATGTGTTCCATAAATTCACAGATTCAAGAAATGTTCCTTTGCTGATTTATTTAGCAAGAATACTTGTGCATCATAATTACAAAAGGAGTGTCTAATAGTTTATGCAAATTCGTTAATTAATTAATTAATTTTTTTCTGATTTAAGATTTAAGAACTGTGCTATAATACTTTTACCGGTATAACTGAAGCTTTTTTCCAGAATAAGTAGGTTTCTGGAAGTGTTTACAGGAATGAATGAGTGGGAGAATAATGAAGATTAGCTGGGAAGCTGGTTTGAGCATGTTGGACTATGAAGAAGACCCTGAAATTAAAAGAAAGCTTGTGTAGACAGGAGACTAAAGGATAAGTATCAAAATGAAGGTAGCGTGTTGCTATGGAGAGTTTTGAAAATGACAGAGGAGCTTGCGTTTAAAGCAAGAAAAATGAATGAAATAATATATAGATTTAAGAGTAAAGAGAAAAGAATGGTCTGAGTGAACTAAAAAGAGGTATTTCATTAAATATATTTTCTGTGCACAATTGTGTAACAGAAATTGCCACAGTGAAAACAGTTCTGCTTATTCACATTTATAAAGATAAAAGCAGTTTTCTAGGAGAGGAAAAACAGAGGACATCTTACAGATATGAAAGTATTTCATCAGGGCAAAAAATATTCAAATTTGGAATGTAATCTCTGGCGGTCTTGTTATTTTTATAATTTAATTTTCCTTAACATGAATAATTTTTTAATTCAATATATACAGGCAGAATATAATTTGTATATAAAAGTGACTCTATCTTTTAAGAATAGTTCTAAAAATATATTTAAGGAAACAAAATCTGTCATCTGAGGAGGCTGTGGAGTCTCCATCCTTGGAGTTATTCAAGACCTGACTGGACACAGTTCTCAGCAATCTGCCGTAGAAGAACCTGCTTGAGCACTGGGGTTGGACTAGAGACCTCAAAAGGTGCCTGGTAATCTCATTGAGTTTGGGATTCTATGAAGTGTAGAAAACAGGTTAAAAATATTTTACCAGACAGACACATTTGGTAGATTTCGTATGTATCTTTTAAAATAGGTTCAATATAGTTAAATAGGAGAGGGGCACTCTTAAGAATAAAACTGATTGTTATGATCTGAAAAATTTAAAATTTGAAAGAGATTTTTCTCAAAAAAGAGTCAGTTTTGCATGCTTCACTTATGATAATTACTTATTGCTACAGTGCTACCCACCAGACTATTTAAAAACAAAAACAAAAAGAAAGAACCCAAGGAATAAAAAATCCCTAACCAACAAAATTATTATATTTTGAGCAGAGACTTTTTTCTTTTTATATAATTGGGTCGTGAATTTGCTAACATAGTTTGTTTGTAGGTTATTTTAAATTGCTTAAATTTCTTTGCACATGTATATTAATATAACTTTAAAATAATGAAATAAGAACAAAATCAGAAAAAAAATCTATTTGCAGTGAAATGTGAACAGTAAAAGAGAAATTACAGCGGGTCTAATTTTGTATTATTTGGAGAATATTCACATTCACACAAGGACAGTCTCCCAAAACAGAATCTCTCTACTGTTGCAGTCATGAAAATGAATGAAAAATGAATTAACCCAAAGATGCTAAGATTTTTGGACTAAACCCCCAAAGGTATAAAGCACTTTCAGTGAGATAAAGATTTTAATTGCAAGTGGCATAGTTAGATGTGTTTGTGATGGTGGTCATCTGGCAAAGGGCTGTAAAAATTACTGTAAGTTCTTAGACTACATTGTCATTCCAAAATCACAGTTTAGTTTAATTCTTAAGAAGGATATTGCATTTATCAATATGAGAAACCCTCTCATTATGTTGAAGTAATCATTATTTTTAGGAGAATCGAGGAAAAGGCTGAGATACTCAACACCTTCTTTGCCTCGGTCTTTAATGGCCCGACAAGTTATCCCCAGGGTACCCAGCCTCCCAAGCTGGAAGATGGGGACAGTGAGTGGAATAAACCCCCCATAATCCAGGAGGAAGCAGTCTTTGACCTGCTATGCCACCTGGACATCCACAAGTCTATGGGGCCGGATGGAATCCACCCAAGAGTGCTGAAGGAGTTGGCAGAGGAGCTTGCTGAGCCACTCTCTATCATTTATCAGCAGTCCTGGAGAACAGGGGAGGTCCCAGATGACTGGAGGTTGGCAAATGTGATGCCTATCTTCAAGAAGGGCCGGAAGGAGGATCCGGGGAACTACAGACCAGTCAGCCTGACCTCAGTACCAGGGAAGATTATGGAGAGGTTCATCTTGAGTGTGCTCACCAGGCACATGGAGGACAATCAGGGGATCAGGCCCAGTCAGCATGGGTTCATGAAAGGCAGGTCTTGCCTAACCAACCTGATTTCCTTCTATGACCAGGTGACCTGCCTGGTAGATGAGGGAAAGGCTGTGGATGTTGTCTACCTGGATTTCAGCAAAGCCTTTGACACAGTCTCCCATAGCATTCTCCTGGAGAAGCTGGCAGTTCATGGCCTAGATGGATGTACTCTTCACTGGGTTAAAAACTGGCTGGGTGGCCGAGCCCAGAGGGTCGTGGTGAATGGAGCTAAATCCAGTTGGCAGCCGGTCGCAAGCGGTGTCCCCCAGGGCTCAGTTTTAGGGCTGGTCTTCTTTAATATCTTTATCAATGACCTGGACGAGGGGATTGAGTGTGCCCTCAGTAAATCTGCAGATGACACCAAACTGGGTGGTAGTGTTGATCTGCTGGAGGGGAGGAGGGCTCTGCAGAGGGGCCTGGACAGGCTGGATCAATGGGCTGAGGCCAACTCTATGAGGTTCAATAAGGCCAAGTGCCGGGTCCTGCACTTGGGTCACAACAACCCCAGGCAGCGCTACAGGCTTGGCGAAGAGTGGCTGGAAAGCTGCCTGGTGGAAAAAGACCTGGGGGTACAGGTTGACAGCCGCCTGAATATGAGCCAGCAGTGTGCCCAGGTGGCCAACAAGGCCAATGGTATCCTGGCCTGTATCAGGAATAGTGTGACCAGCAGGAGTAGGGAAGTGATCGTGCCCCTGTACTCAGTGCTGGTGAGGCCGCACCTCGAATCCTGTGTTCAGTTTTGGGTCCCTCACTACAAGAAAGATGTTGCCTTGCTGGAACAGGTCCAGTGGAGAGCAACCAAGCTGGTGAGGGGTCTGAAACACAAGTCATACGAGGAGCGGCTGAGGGAACTGGGGTTGTTTAGTCTGGAGAAGAGGAGGCTGAGGGGAGACCTGATCGCCCTCTCAACTGCCTGAAAGGAGGCTGTAGTGAGGTGGGGGTCGGCCTCTTCTCCCTGGTAACAGATGATAGGACGAGGGGGAATGGCTTGAAGCTGCTCCAGGGCAGGTTTAGGCTAGACCTTAGGAAAAACTTCTTCACCGAGAGGGTTGTCAGGCTCTGGAATGGGCTGCCCAGGGAGGTGGTGGAGTCCTCATCCCTGGAGGTATTTAAAAGAAGGATAGATGAGGTGCTTAGGGACATGGTTTAGTGATGGGATGGCAGTGCTAGGTTAAAGGTTGGACTCGATGATCTTAAAGGTCTTTTCCAACCAAGGTGATTCTATGATTCTATGATTCTATAACTACAAGGAAACTTTCTCCTGGTTTTGGATTCCTGTATAATTAAAAAGACCACGTTATCCTAACTCAGACGTTCCCAAGGAAGATTGTTGCTACCTGTGGTCATCTCTGAAATACTTATGGGAACCACAGATGTTGCATGCAGTATAATTTAATGCATGTGGAGAAAAAAGTCAGGTTTTAATGCAATGCATTTATTTCCCTTTGGTTTATTCTGCTTTTCTTATAAAAGTATTTCCAGATTTTTTTTCCCACTTTTCCTAGGATTTGCTTTGAATGTCTTCAGTATGGGAACTTCAGGATCTGGATTCTTCACACAAAATAACTGGTTGTTTCAACATTACAACTGCAAAACTGGAGTTCAGTTTTCCGGAAATTCCAGAACAAAGTAGAACAAAGGTTGATCCTTGTAGTCCTCACAAAAGCCTTTCTCCTGAGAGTGAATTTTCTGTTGATGCATCTTGACTTCCACAAATTCTTTTATTCGGTAAGAAATATTAATTTCTACATTTTGACAAGTGTAACTCTCTCTCTTAAAAATACCATTATCTAAGAAGAATGCTTAAATAACTTAATGCAAGATTGGGTGTGGACAACACCTGAAGTCAGAAGCTACTTCAGGAAGAAAGAAGGTTCGAGGGGGACTAAGAATCATGGAGAAGGGTAGAAAAGAACACTCATTTATTACACTTACTATCCCCCTTTTGTAACCAGAACTACTGAATACTACACTAGTACTCATTTTTTTCACTATTCATAAAAACACAGTAACTCCCTGTTACACATGTTAATGTCGCAGGCTACTTGCTTCTTTTGCATCACAAATCAGAGGGCATTATTTTTCTCTTGCAGTGGAAAACTCAAATGTGTTTCAACTGTAGTAGCAAGATCAAAGAGCTTTTATGATAACTTTGGAGATATTAGTTTCAAGCATTTGCACTTACACATCTGAAGAAGAATTGCATCATGTTGGCCTTTTCTCGAAATGGTTTTGAAGACCAAATGGCTCTTTTATGAATATTGACAGGAAACAAAAAGACGTGAAGATGAAAGCAAAATCATTATTCTTATTCTAATGAATATTTTGGAATACCTTCTTTTCCAGATTAGTTAATTTTAAAGGGAAATAAAGCTAGAGCTGTATGGTATATATAATAAAAGATTATTTGTGCCTATGTTCTTCAGAGCATGAAACAAGCACATTCCTGCTGGAAACCTGAACAAAACTGTTGCTTACAAAAAACATTTTTCAAGACCACACTTGAGAGGAGAGCCTGTTTTCTTTGCAAAGGTGAAAACTGAAATTGACAACTTTTTAATACACTTTTGTTTTCTTTGAACTCTGCTGAATTTTTGTGATGGAAGTTAAGGATTTGATGACAGGAAACAGAAATCGTAACTTTAAGTAAACTGTGATGTGTAACCATAAATGCAATGCATTTATAGGAATGTGAACTAAAATGAAAGAGAATGACAGTGGCTGAAGAGCTGAAGGGGCAGGGTAATTCACAGAGGGAACCTGGGCAAGAGAGCAAGGACAGATTGGGAAATGAGGCAGAAAGAGCAAGACTTATTCAAAGTAAACTGGGATCAAGTTTCAAGTGTTGGATTAGCTAACAAAGAAGTATGGAATTGGGGCAAGTTAGTCAGGAGGGTGCATAAAAAGTTGTCATGTAGTTGGGCAAAGGATTTTGTGTTTTGTCTGTATTTCAAAAGACAGTGCTAAGTAAAAAGAGATCACAAGGACTGTTTGCAGTAAAATACTACTGTTAAGAGAGAAATACGGTCAGGGAAAGTCTAGTATTCCTAGAAAGTCTTAGAAAGATTAAGCTTCAGAAAAACTTGCCAACAGGAGTAGCAGAACCCCTATTTTTAAGATGTAAAGTTAGGTGAGTTAACCATGGGTTTGGAATTTGTCACAGAAGTTTTGCACTCCTTTAGCTCGAATGTCCTTCAGCAGATAAAGAACAGTGATAACAATAATGGCACTGTCATTTCACATCCAGACCTGAAAGTGTGATAACAGAAATTCAGCTAAAAAAGGAACTCACCTTATTAAGCTGTAGCATTTTCTATAAAGATTCAGATATATCAACTCTGCCTTTAATATTAACTTGATCTAACTACAAACAGAAAGTGAGAAGTGAGGAATTTCTAATTTTCATTATCAGCTTTTCTTCTCCCAGGCACAATAGATCAGGCCTGGTAGTTGGAGAAGAGCAAGATATGCAAGTTCTGTAACCAGTGTTGTCAGAGCCCAGTGTAGGACCTTGGCAAACAGGCCATTTTTTCTCCCCTTTATCACTGTTTGCCACGTTACATTTGTCCTGTTTGACTATTGCTTCAGCAAAAATGCTATTATCCATTCCATTTGCAAGTACAATTGTACAATATTATGCACTGTTGTATTATAACCTTTTCTTTCTACAGAGTAAGAGTTGACCCTGACGTGGTCTGATTGTTAGGACACCTTTTGGGATGACCTACAACCACTTCAATTTTTGAGTAGCTTTTAGATTTCTCTGACAGACCTTGCTTTGGAAATAACTGCACCAGCTAAAGAAATTACTATTTTCAACTACTTATTACTGTGTATCTCCAGAGATTATTTATCCTAACTTCTGCCACTTGTAAATTTATCAGTCAATTCGGAACTACATTGGAGGGATAAGCACGGTTATTTTTAAAAAGTCAGTGAAGGTAAGTTGAAGAACTAACTTTGCTTGAGGCATATTGGGAGCACACATGAGACCTCAGGTTTTGGTGTTTGCCATCCACTGAAAAAACATAAGCCTGTTAAGGTGGTACAGTTGCCAGATAATATAGCCAGATCAGGAAAATGACTTCTGCTGTTATGGTTGCTGGTTTGATCCTTTAAATTACATGGATCTTTCCTCATCCTCTTTAGGGTAGCCTGTTGAAGGGTAGATTCCTAAACTGTTTTCAACCTCAGGACACAAAGCATATGCTGAATGGTGGCCACTGATACAGACTGGCTCAGGAGGGCATTCTTTCACAAGTACAATGCACTATGACTATGCCCTGGTTTCAGATGGGATAGAGTGAATTTTCTTCCTAGTAGCTGATATAGGGCTGTTTTGGATTAAACCACAACAGACTATCATCCTGCAATTGAAATGAAAATGACAACTCAAAACCTGTACTACAATGGAAATAGGTATAACTTCTTTATAAGAAGTTCAGGAGTATCTGCAACAATAAGCGCAATCTCAAAAGTTTGGAAAACATTATGTTTATCTAGCGTAAATTAACCTAAAATAACATTAACCTAACCATGTTGAGATGACAATATTTTGGAACCTTGTATTCTCCTTATGTATTATAAGGAGAATAATCTTACTTCGTGAGACAGAAATGCCTCCTATTTCCTTTCACCTGAAAAAAAGTTTATTCATTATGAATAATATATATTACGCTTTTATTATTCTCCCGGGAAAGACATGAGTCTTGCATTTTGTCCTGTACAGGATGGAGTTTTTTAGCAATTCTCTAAGAGGGAGAAATTTAAAAGGGATCTGTTTTCCACTTCAAAAATCTTCACACTCATTATTTGATCACTCCACATCTCAAATAGAGGAATAGCAGAAATGCAGCTTATGTGGAAAGTCTTGGCTACAGAGAAATTAAAGATTTCATATTTATAAAGAGTATTCCAGTTCTGTACAGCAACATTTATTCAAATATTTCTGGAATCTATATTTTTTTAAAGAATAGTCAGTGCATTGAATGTATAAGATATGTGAGGAAAAGAAAAAACAAAAAACAAAACCAGTATGAAATAGCATTCTGCAGATTTTAAACAGAATTTGAGCAGTTTCAGCTGTCACAGGTTTCATTTGTTTAGTAGTCTGAAGTTTAGGGGGGGTTTATAGCTGGTTTTGTAGGGGCTTCAGTTTGGGGGCTTTTTTTGGATTTTGATAAGTTTAAGGATAAATAGTAAAATTCCAGGAATTACAGTCTGATGTATTCCATACCAGCTGGACTTGACAAACATAGTCTTCTTACAGTCTCCCATGTCAGTATTCCCACAAGAGAAGCAGAATGCCTCAACTTGTGGCCTGTGCTTTCAAGTTGTCTGTGAGCAAAATTAACTGAGTTTTGTCCTCAAAACCAAATTCCTCTAAACATAGTCTTAAACAGTTATTCTTATGCTCTACAGAAATGAAAATAACGGTCTTCTGACTAGAACAATAAACATGGTATACTGTAATAATATATACCAAATACAAGTTTTACTAGGATATTAGAATCAATAATAGAAATACTTTTAGTATCTGTACTTATGATATTGTTTTCTGAAAGGAAAATAGGTCAGTCTTGTTACTTGGTAAAATAATCATGGCAGGTCTGTATTTGGAGAATTGAATCACCAGATATTTTCTTCAGATTAAGATCTTGGCCAACACATGAAATCTGGGTTACAATGAGTATGGATGAGATGAAGTTTCTACCATTTCCAACCATAGAGAACTGCAAATGCTAAATAGATTCAAGGTAATTTTTCTGACTGAAAGAAAAAAACAATTAACTGCAAAATGGAGGAGTTTTAGCGATTCCAGTGTGGGGATTAACATGGAATAAAAGACAAGAAAACTTCTTCAGATGAAATCAAGGAAGTTCAAAGCACTTCTGAAATAATAAATATGTACAGTTTAAGGCTCAGTATAATTCTTGTTACCATAAAAAGAAAGCATTTTTTAACTAGAAAATTAACTTGGAGAGTTTCACGGATTTTAAGTCAAAGGAAGTGTTGTAAAGCAAGAATTCAGATAGTCTTGTTGTGATTTCAAATGTGTGGACTTATTGATCAGTTGTTAAATAAATGAAAAGGATAATTTACATATTAACACAGAATTGAATAAAATTACACATTTAATTAACATCAAGAAAAACAGATCCACTTCAGCTTATGAAATAGTATGTATTCTTTTGCTAGAGTTAATACTCATTTTTTAATTCAAGGTAACATTCTGATAAGTGGAATAATTTTGATTTTTTGAAAATATGTTATATCAATTGAGAAAAATTAATTTTTTTGGGTAAGCTGTCATTCCCCTCCCCCAACACACACACACACACACACACACAGATATTTATGATTTATTCAAAGTAATGAAGTCATGTAGGCATTCATTATCAACATAATAGGTACAGGTACTGAAGAACTATGTTCAACCATATCTTTCTTATTCACCCAGAAGAAACACATTGGCAAAATTAAGTAAAACGGGGAAAAAGTCTTTCATTAAACTGTACAAAATTCCATTCAGCTTTCTTGTTGAAATGTCAGTTCCAAGACAAATAAGTAAATTAGATGAGTCATAGTTCTTTGTTTTGAAGGAGTCAGCAGTGGACATAAAACAGGCTGCTCACTTGTGGAGCTGACTGTGTGCCATTTTGGAAGCTGGGCTGTTCTCACTCATCAAGGAATGGAAGTAAAGTTTCAGGTATTAAAGTGCCTTTCCTAAGGCTTATTTCATTGCTAACTTGACGTACAAGTCAACCTCCAAAACAATTCCTATGGGCTTTTCTAGATTTATTTGCTAAGAAGGCACACCATGCTTCTTCACCTTCTTGTTTTTCCTTCTCTTAACAGCCTTTCTAAGAGGCCAAAACAGTCAAAAATTGAATTTCTCCACCCCTTGAAAGTAGTTCAGTTGTGAAAGCACAGGAATAGATTTCTTCCCCTGTTATAGGCACCTGCTGTTACTTGTACCTGTGTTCAAGAAAGACAGCAATGGAGCTGGGAGAGAAGTGATAGTTAAAAAAGAAATATCCATAAAGCATCCTTTTGGGTCTATGACTGAATGAAGAAGAGAAGAGAAAGCTTTGTCACACATAAGATTATGTAGTGGGAGTCATGAGGGAAGGGAATAGCTTTCTTCACTTCCATTCTGATTACTTAAAGGCTCAGAGAGTTAGGATAACTTTGTATGCTTATGCAAATTAAACTTTCTTTAGAAGTTCATTCACCACTAATTTTTCATTTGAAAAGCTTCTCAACACTCTGCCGAGCATAGTAATTGAGACCAGCAAAGTCTGATGACATAAGCTAAGTCTTTTAATTTTTTCTCAGGGCATAACTTCGTGGATATGTGGATTTGTGAGTTTTTGCATGTCTAACTTTTTTTATTTGAGTTTTGTCATCTTTATGTTTTGTGTAAATGCTTTATGTTAGTGAAAGTCCTACTAAGAGTAATAAAATGAAAGAAAGAAAAAAAAAAATGTGAGCCCTCCTAAACATATAATTTTCTCCTTTATATTAAGTATTTAATGTTCCATTTCATACATGAAAATATCATGATAATGTCATGCAATTTAATTTTTATATGCATGGCCTTTTGCAGATTGGTTATTTCTGTAGAAAAAGTAGCTACAATTACATTGGGTAGGGTCTGGTTATTTTTGCTATTTTATTTTTATACTTTATTGGATATTTTATACAGTTTTCAGGTTGCTAGAGGAAGAATAAAATGAAGAACTATACTAGTTTTTTAATCATCTAAGAACTGATGTCAACACCTCATAATTATTATTGTGTTAGTCCAACAGAAAAAATTGTATACTTTGAAATGTAAACAACCCCCACACCAAACAAAAAAAAAAAATAAAGAAAAAGAAAAATATTCAGGAATCACAGATATTACTATTGTTTTTCTGTAAAATCATTCTTTCAGCAGTTGCTTGTCTCTTGTGACCAGAACAACAGGAGTGGGAAGAAAAATACCTTCCTCAGTACAGCCCCATGCTTTTACTGATAATGCAAACGTGCCCTGTACTGTGATGGGAACTGACACAAACTGACATGTGTTTTGACTGCATTTTGTGACGTGTTTTTTTGTCTCTGTATAGAAACATATGCCTTAATCCTCCACAAAAAATGAACCAGAAGTATCTACGGTAGAAACAGATGATCAGTGGAAAAGAACAAATCTCATGGATGGTGAAGAGTTAACTGCCTTTCATTTTGCACTATGGAAGGTTTGCTTAAAACGTAAAATTACTGTGTCTTTGAGTAATTTAAGAAAGGATGCATATTTTCAACATGTAAAGGGAAATGTAAATTTCTTGAAAGCTACATAAAGGTGGGAACAAAGATAACTTTGCAAGCAGCCCTGAACTATTTATCTTCTCATGTAAGACGTTACATTCTTATCCCAAGGCAAACAGTCTGATTTTACTGCAGCTGGGGCAGATTTACACCAGTTTAACTGAGATAAGATCTCTCCATATGTGTTTATCCCAGAAAAAAATGTCCTGGTTTTGTATTCATCCATCAAAACATTGATCTTCAGGAAAGATTGTGCTATAAAGTGGGGTAGGCAAATAGATCTGAACTTCTCTATCAGTCTTATTGTGCATCATAGTAATTACTCTTGCTGTCAAGACAAATAAATTTTTATATCCTTTGAGTTTAAATGTGTCAGATGTAGTCCTCCAAAATAAGCTGCAGACTCTAAAAAACAGAATGCATCCTGGAATTCTATTTGCAGCCACCAGTGGGATGTGTAGGCATCTGACTTGCAAGCTGGTCTTTCACAGGAAGCAAGAAAATGCTATAAATATGCCACACATCCCTGCAGAAAGATGGATCTCAAGCTGGGGGTGAGACTGTGCATACTCTTTTGTGTGCTTTGACCACATGCACAAAACAAGCTGGTGTGACCACCTGATATTTTCCAATATCAGGACTTGCACAGCTGTTTATTAAAGCTGTCTTTTCCCCACAGATAATTCCCTCACTGGTTTAGTTGCCTTCACCTATTTCAGGCTTTATTTTAAAATAATATTTTGTGAATCTGAGTTGAAGAGCTTAGGCCATTGGAAAACTACTAAATATTTCCACATCCAGCTTCTCTTTCTTAGCTTGGAGCTGTCCTTTTCCTCCAACAAGGACCACATTAATCATGACATAGGTCAGTTGGAGCCGTAGAAATGCAATTCCTTCAGGATTTTCTTTTAATTCCATTTACTTTTATCTTATTTTTTGAGTGGCAACATTAAAAAAAGAGAAGTGCTAAGTATTAAGCTGGTGATCAAAACAGAATATATTGAAAGAAAACGTGAACATCTCTTGCTAGTTACCAGGAGTTTTAGTCTTTCAGTTTCCTTCTCTACAAGTACAGATTCGTTACAGCTCTGTTTTTCAGCACCTAAGTCAGGGGCCTGTTTTAGCGGAGGCAAACAGCCCACGCTAAGAAGTCTTATCACACATTGGGGTGTGGTGGGAAGGTAGTGGCAGCAGTCCCAGGTCTAGAGAGGAGTGAGAAAAGGATTCAGCAGTGTGCAAAACATTGTCCTTATTCTTATTTGAAGCACATCCAGAAAAACATTGCAGACTTCCCACTGGTAGAACTTCCGTTTGTTTTTAGTCCATTCAAACCAGTCTTCAAGTGAACATCAAGTTGGCATGCAGCAGTGATAAGCCTTATAGAGATTTCTGCCACTAACTTACCACAGCAGTTTGGTTATGCTGCTTAACTTCTGCATTTATCCTAAACAGAAATAACCATGTCTATCAAGCTTGGTGATGTTTCTGAAGAAGAAATTTATTTTTGTTGTCAATGTTTTAGAAATCCTACAGTGAAAATAAAAGAACATAAGGTATGATCTTTTAGCTCAAAAACCACTTGGAAAACCTCACAGGGTTCAAGCAGTGCTTTGTGTCCATGCGTAATTTCTTCATCACCTCTATTCTGCTTCCCACTCTATTAACAGTGAAGTAGAATGAAGAACAGCCTCCAAAGAAAAATGTCAGATTTCATCTGAGATGTTTAAATTGTATAAAATAAACAATAGAATATATGAAAAGGAGAAAGGAAAGCCAGCAAAGTAATGCACAAATCCAAGCTCTGTTTAAGTCAGTGAAGTATTCATTCAGACCCTAATGATCTCATAAATATTATCTGTCTCTGGTTTGATGAAATACAAAATAATGTTGTGTTCAGGTTTTGAAGAAAAGGACCTTTTCCTTTTAAACTATAATGTCAGCTGTATTGTGGTAGAAAAAAATAGTTTACATATCTTGCCTGTCTTAGAGCAATTTAAAACAAGATCTTAGGCATTTAGACATGCATGTAATAGGAAGTTAATATTTCTGATTTCCAAAAGTGTTTTGTAATCATGATCACTGAAGTATTCATTAAGTTTATAAAACCTCTCATGGCTTATTATTGTTAAGGCATTAAGAAGTTGTTCTAAGAAACAGTTCTGAAATGGTACAGGAACATATAAAGAATACTGCATGGGCTAATAAGGATTTGGTGGAAATTAGGAGAGGGAGCAACCTATTATTGCTGTCCAAATTCTACATGCTTTTTTGATTGTATTGTTGTTTCACTAGTATATGGCTCAATACTGCAGTAAATATGCTTAGCATCTTGGTAAACATGGTGTTGATTAAGATCCTTAATTCCGTATATGTGTGCATATATATATATCAGAATGATATAATTAGGATGAAGATACTATTTTTTTTTATGGGCTTCAGAATTGTCTTCATCCTGTTTCTAATGCATTTGTTTCAATGCTCAGTATGATTAGTATAATTTCCTCAAAAAATGAAAAGTAAAAGCACTCCAAAACACCAAGAGACAAAACTGGGGTGCAAACATCTCAATTAACATTTTTTATTAGTTGCATGTCCTTTTTTTTCTTGATAATCTTAACTTGTATGCAGCACTGATTGCTTTCTTTGCCCCTGGGAAAAAAAAATTGAGCAGAGATGTGGGAGGGCAGAAGAGAGTATATATCTGTACAACATGGACAGCAGAGAGCAAGAAGTGGAACAGGACTTTCGCGTCCCAAGATCAAGGCTTATATGAAGTATGAAAAATCAGTTTAACTTCATGAAGAAATAAACCATTGTTTCCCTTTTAAACTCCTGGACTTCTTTTGGCTGGGATAGAGTTAATTTTCTTCACAGTAGCTCATACTGTGCTATGTTTGGGATTTGTGATTCCCTCCAGGGAGTGAATGAGTGGCTGTGTGGGGCTTAGCTGCCTACCAGGGTTAAACCACAACAATTCCCAATATAGAACAGCAAATTCTTTTTTTTTTTTCTTTCTTTCTTTTTTTTTTTTCCTTTTTTTTTCTTTCTGTAGAGCCAAGGATAATTAGTTTGAAGGGGAAATCTTGCTACAGTTAGTTGTTGCTGTCTTAATTCTCAAACACCCAATATTTAAGTAGTGGCCAGTCTAGGAAAGAGGTGAAGAATGCAGTCAGCAGTCTTGCCTGCTAGGCATGCAGAATTTAAAATGATTGCTAGACCCTTCTTCAGTCAGCACAACCAATCTATGCATTAAACCCAGAGCTCTGTCTCCTGATTCAGGCTGGACCCTCAGTATTCAAAACAGTGAATACTGACCAGATGTACATCTGACCTCCAAATTTTGGAGGGATTTGGGACACAGAGACCTAGGAACATGTCCAGCAGACTTGAAGTTATATTTCTTGATCTTTCTGATGTAGACAGTAGGAACATTGTGCCAAGAAAGAAGGCTGATGATTAGGATACTGGTGCTTACAATTGTTTCATTCCCTCTGAACTGAAGACCTGAAAAAAAAAAGAGGTTGGAATAGGCATATTCATGGCACGGTTTACCTTCTGTCCTATTTTTCTTAAGGTGAAATGAACATCATGCTGTCATAAGTGCAAACAGACTTTGTTCTAAAATTTCAGAAGAAAAAAAGAACATAGCTGAGCTATATTTTCCTAAAAAGCCTGGTCATTCATACACATCTCCCACTTCCCAGTTAAGTCCATACCAGTTTGTAGTGATAGATCTGACTACAATCACACAGCAGTGTCTGAGCCTACCATAACATACTTTTCTTCTCGACAGGACATACTGCCTTCAGCTCAGTCCCAGCTTCAACATATGTTTCTAATGCATTATGAGCCAGGGCAACGTGGCACCTCCTTGGTGTAAGCAGAGAAAACATGATTCTGCTTGCAGAAGTGTCATCTGGTATCACTGGGTGAGGCTAACCTCTATATTTCAACAGGAATGGGTTCATATCTGCATACAGCAGATTCAGCACATCCTGGCAGCTGGCAAGGTAGAAATAATTAAATCTATTTGCTTCTCCTAGTTTGACTAAGTCTGCTGAAGCTGTTTGGATTCTCCCAAAGTGAAAACATTAAGAGTCATTATGGAAGTCTACCACATGCAGCATTCATGTGGCCTAAGCATGAGGTAACGTTTGATCCATAACACTTAGAAAATTCTCATTTGTCTTGTAGTAAAATGGGACTTGCAAGTTTGGGTAGGGCCTTATAGACACAGACTAAAGCCTAACTCTGCCTCTGAGTATATCTGAGCAAATCATGCATGACTCTGGACTGCAGAATTAAATACAACACAACATAACAAAGAATTGCTGATTAAGCAATATGAAACAATTTTCAGGAAGTGCATTCTCCATAAGTACAACCTCAAGAAGTACTGGGAAAGATTTTTTTCTCAACAGAACAGCCAGGCAGCAGGGCCAGGCCCAGGGAGGTGGTGCTGAGGTTTCCAGCCTCCATGGGATGAAGCCCTGAGCGACTTGGTCTGACCACACAGCTGAGCCTGCTATGGGCAGCCGGTCAGACTAGAGACCTCCTGAGTCTGTGCCAGACCAAATTGTCCTGTCGTGCTACAGTCTTGCATGATTCTGTGATTCTGTGAAGACCTTTTTGCCTCATTATATCAGAGAAAAATCCATCCCATGCTAAATATATCAGGTTGATTTGTTTATTGATCAGTTGCCAACAGCATCAAAATGCAATCTCCTTGAAATCCTCTCTGCAAAGGCTGATGTTGTACTTTTGCTTGCCTTGCTTGTCTCTGAACAAGCAAGCATCTGGCATGAGGCATAGGTTTCGTAAGTATCTGTATGTCACCCCTCCTCTGACTGACTGAGATTATTAGTTTAAATTCTGCTTTCTGTAGACATTTATGAAGCCATTGCCTGAATACTCAAATTTTTATTATTGCTAATAATAAAACTGAAAAGGAGACTTGAGTGGGAGTGGTTAACACTGGATTTGGTTGACATTTTTTACATTACTGTTTTCCACTGTTAACAAACAGTGACATGTTTTATGATAAGAGACACTGGTTTTATTATCATCTGCATTTTATCTGCTAACTCTAAATGTCTGGAATTTCAGGTTTATTGTAACTTAAATTCCCCACTGGCTATTCTGGAATTCAAATTTACAGAATTTGACCTTTCTGAAAGGTTCCTTATATAAACTTTTATCTCTAACAATGTAAGTGCGATTCTGTGATTCTGTGAAGTCTTCCTCCTTTGAATTTGCGATAGAAAGAAAAGAGCAATTTTATTGGCTTGAAGCCCCTCCAAAAATATTTTTTCATAAAAGTATTTTAGACAACTTCAGATATAATATTATGTGTAATATTTATATTTCCAAGTATCAAACATATCTCTTAAGTAAATCACCCCAAACTAGAACACAAGTTTTCATTTAATTTCATTCATTTTCATTTCTTTTACAACCAAGTTACTCAAATGAATGATATTATTGTCTCATTTTAAAGCATATTAATATTATGGAAAGCATGACTTATGGAATTCTATTTTACAGAAAATTGTCTTAGAATATCTTTCTACAAGAATTGCTTAGAAATTTTCTGCTGATAATATTTAATGGAAGGGTAATTTTGCAAATTTGAAATAATGAACAGAAGAAATATAAATTCTGAAAGATTTCATTTGCCATTTAAAAAAAAAATCTCAACAGAATTAAAACATATTGTTTTATTCCAGTGTGACTCTGGTGTTGCTAGGATATCACAGCTTGAACAATTCACATTCCAACTAATTTGATTCAACTGAATTACAAGTTTTAATCACTGAGTCACTGTGACAATAAACTTCATGTATATCTATAATAATATATTGCATTTATTCCTGAATACATATGGACATCTCCAACTTTAAACAAAACTAGAAAAATGCTGTCCTATTTATCTCAGGATTCCTCCTCTGTGTTATGGTGATAAGGCTGCCTTACAGAAGTTTGGGAAGGATGTAACTATTAGATAATTATTAATGTTTAGGAGCCAAAGGATTGGTAATGACTTTTGTAGGTCTGTATTTAGCTGTCTTGCAGATTTTGTGTTTGTGAAGTATTCTAAATCACTGAAAGATACCTAGATGTTATCTTACTGTGATTTAAATCAAGAACAGAGAATGTCTTATTAATTTCCTTTGTAAAAGCACACAGTGTAGTTTTTCTTAATATTGATATTCTCTGTGAATATATAGGAATAATGACCAAATTAATTTTATTTATAATTTCTCTGCTTCCTGTTTAAATCACAGTATCTTTTTTGCTATTCTGCCCTCAGAGAAGAAAGCATCACTCTCATTTTATGTATCTCTCTTCCCTTTATATTACAGTATTTGTGATCAGCCACAGCCATCTCATCAATTAGCAGGAGCCTGTGCTGCTGGTGAAGAGTCTAATTTCTTATGGGGAAATGGAGGGAGTCAAAAGTTTCAAAGAAACTGACAACACAAGATCATCTTGCCTTGTTGCTTTCCTGCCTATAAGCATTTTCATGGCCGTTTTTGCAGGAATCTTTTTTGCTTTTGTTCTGTTGCTATTGAATATTTAGACAGAAAGCAAGCATTTGGTTACACATGAAAATAGTCTCTGTCACTTGGAAGGGTACAACATTTGAAACCTTGGACCCTTTTGGAACACAATCTGCCACTTAATGTGACAAAACTGCAACTCTGCAGCAGGAAAGGAAATACACTTCCAAGCTTGGATCAAGCAAGGTCTACATGGCCTAAGAAAGCACAGTTTTTAAATGGTCAGAGTACCCTTAACTCTTTCCATCTCTTGCTACTTCTTGAGTGGTTGAAAACCTCACTGTCTCTCATCCTAGCTTTTCCACCCCTGAATAAAGCGTAGTAGCAAGAAAGACTTTGGAATGTAACCACAGAGACAGAGGACATTTTGTGAACAGAAATAACTGAAACTATCAATTAAATAATTATCTGTGAATTATTTTCTCATCTACAACCCAAAGCAATCTGTTCCTGCTGATATTCCTGATGCCACCACATCTGTTAATCCAAGAACTGCTGCTTTGACATCTACATATCAGTGTCATTTATTAGTGATGGATTCTATTATGTTCCTCTGACAGGCCCTTATTTATAATTTATTTCTGACACCAAGGACATAATTGGAAGAGAAGCTGAACTGATTTGGTAAAATGTTATGGGTTGGGCCTGTAATCAGTGAAAATCTTCTAGTACTGATACAACGAACTATAACTAGGTATTTGGTAGACATTAGTAAAGCCTAGAAGCAATATCATTTCTATTCTGTTAGATGTCTCATTTTCAAAGTTATAACTTTTTGATATCACTACATGCATGTCATTTGAGTTAAAATATATCCAGTAAAACTTCTACAATTTTTATAACAAGATTGCCACAGAATTAGTCAAAAAGAGACTTCCCATAGAAAACCTTGACTCTAACTCTTTACTCAAAAACTTCCTTCCAAAAGAATTCAATTGACTGAGAGCAAAAGTTATCAGCATCAAATATATTGATTTATGAAAACTTTCTGGAGTCTCAAAGGTAGCCAGAATTTCATAATCTCATGTTTTAGTTCTCTCTACTTTCAGGATTTTCAGCTGAGCTACACCTTTTATGACAAATCTAAGGTTCACCTACAATGAGATTCATTTGCCTCATAGAAATATTGAGAGAATTTCAAGGCAAAAATAGAGCCGAAAATTTTACCTGAGGTATGGCAACTTTTGTACAAAGCATATCTATAATTTAGTCCTCCTTTGGGCCACAAATTTTAGTAGAACCTCACAGGTTTGAGAAAATCAAATACAGTTTCTATTAAGTTGATAGGTTTTCTATAACCAATACTTTATAACCAACATAATATAACCAATATAAACTCGGCTAATAAGGACTTGTAAATTCCACTGTAATGATATTACCATACTGAAGAAAGGGGTCATGGAAGCAATTTCTTTATTCAGTCAGAATCTTATACTAATGTATTTCTCCAATGGGACAACAACGCTTACAAAGCCAATAGGTACATTTGGCACAATAAATGGTAAAATGTATGCTTTAGAGGAAGTGTTTGTAGTTTTCTTCAGTCATGTTTGTGTTAATTACGTCACCCTGCTTCTGCCACATTGCCTTATAAACACTGAACAATTGCTTTCTTCTTCTTTTTAGCAAAGTTATTATTTTTAACTCTGACTTCTGATTAAGGAAGCCTGAAATTCTGTGTATTTTACCATGATTTCTTATAATTTTTTCTAATAAAACTCAGAAATCTTAGCCTGATGCACACTGGAGCAGGTAGCTGTGGTGATGAAGGAATTCCCATTGACTTTCACCATTGATTCCCTGAACCAATACATCCATTCACTACCTAATAAAGTTTTAATTTTTTAAGTTATGTGAACCAAATGGGGTTTTATTTTGCATTTTTAAGTTTTAAGGTTTTAAAACAACAATTTTATCTCAATATAAATGTCAATAAATCTCTGCTGTTTGTGATGATCATGAAGCAGCATCGAAGGTAAAAAAAAAGTCTACCAAATTTCTAATTAGGACTATACTTAAATAATTTTTCTCAGAAATAAAGCTTAATGTTTTTTTTTAAAAAAATGAAAGATACTGTTACAAAAACTAAAGAAAAAAAGGCTTCTAGCATTCCCAGGTTTTTGTCTGGTTTTTTAAACTAATTAATTTTATATTCCTTAGATATCTTATGTATATACAGTGCAGAAATAACAGCACTGTCCTTTTGATTGTATGAGGAAGAATTACCAGCAGAAAGTGCTAAATGATCCTGCCCTGCTGCTTGGCACTGATAAGACCACTCTGATGTGTTGTCCCAACATATAGACTCCTGGTGCAGGACAGACCCTGATGTACAGCAGTGAGTTGAATGGAAGGTCCCTATAATGGTCATTGTTGGAGCACAGGATACACGAGGGGAAGTGGAAGGTGCTGGGTTGGCTCAGGCTGGGGAAGAGTATGTAACTACTTGGTTGGGGTATGTAGGGAAGGTTGGTAGTGTGTGGAGTGGCTACACTTATTCAGAAGTGCATGGTGGAAGGGTGAAAAGTAATGGCCACAAGCTGGAATATGGGAAGTTCTGTCTCAAAAATCTTTATCAAAATGGCAGCGACCACAGAAAGACTGTGAGACATCCATCCTTGGAGGTGATCAAGATTCAACTGGGAATGACAATGAGAAACCTGCTCTAACTGGCCTTGTTTTGAGCAGCAGATTGGACCTCATGAAACAAAAAGGTCCCTAGCTAATGCTGTGATCTAGTTGTGAGCATTTTGCAGTCATCCATGCAAGTGGAATAGATTCCCTTTTTTCTAAAAGTTTTTTTTTTTTTTTTTATATGTGGATGAGAAACAAGTGTAGCTCAATGGGTTTTTTTGTACACAGATTAAAATCATTAAAGCCATTCTTTTCTTATGTACCTATGCAATTGCCAGCTTGACTGTTTACCCCAGAAACAACCAGATGAGTTTAAAGTATTAATTTGATTATTAGTGAGAAGTATCATTTCTTTCTCTAGCATAGCTCAGTCCCTAGTGTAAAGGTTCACAGAGGTGCTAAGAACCTATTTGGAAGGTTAAGACTATGTCTTAGTAATTCAATACTTTTCTGAACTATGTGAGGAATTCATATATTAGAGGATAAACTTATCATCTTGCTGAGGCTATAAGCCAGATTAGTTAGTGCAGGTTAACACCTTCCTCACTCTCGTATTTACACCGGGAATTGCTTTTTCAGAAGTCATTGTTGTCTTTTCTCTCCTTGTTTAAGGTTAAGAGTTTACCAAATTATATGCCAAACCAGTTTTCTTGATGTTTGCCTACTGGAATGGTATTAACTAGCTGAAACTACACTTGTTAGAAGTAAAAAGGATTTGATAGAATACTAAACACACTTTGAAGGTACCTAACTAAAAGAGATTCCTGCTTTTAACTGTTTTCCCTCACCCAAAATCTCATTTTGAGCTAATTTTTTTGTCTGGGCTGTAGTAAATATCTTTATGTTCATATTTTGAATCTCTGAGCTTTCCCTGCGATGTGTAGCAAGGTCAACATCTTACAAAGATGTGCGTTTGGTTTTTTGAAGGACTTTCTTGGTTGTTTCCCCAGGCATAGTTTTATCTCTGATGAAGTCAAGGAGGAAAAAGGTTCTCCAAAATGACTGTATATAACTTCTTTGAAACTAGGTGTTTGTCAAATCCCAAACACAGAAACAGAATTTCTTATGGCAAAGTTCAGAAGATTGCCTTTCAGATCTTTTATTCTTCTTGCTGAAAACAAAAAGCCAAGAGGCAAATACTGAAACCCCCAAAACTATGACTCCTGACTTTTGAAAAATGGCTTTAACTTAACCATTACCTTTTTTCTGTCTCATCATTCTAAAGCTAGATCAAATGTCAGTCTGAGAAAAAGTGCTAAAGTTCTCCATATGAATTTAAACCTAGAGATACACTCAGGTTAGCCTAAAGAGTGCACAGTTCTTCTGGGAGTTGAACTGATATATTTGCACCTTGAATATTTTCCTATGCTGATAGAGATACATACATATATGGCTGAAAAATGCTTGCATGTGGTGGGCTGTAATTCAGCTGAGGTCCATAATTATTTGTGTTTAACTGACTAAATATTTCTGAGGTTTGCCTCAAAGAGATAACTGCATTTATGCAAGATAACATTTTCCATCCTCTAAAACTTTTACAATAGAAGATATGGTTATAAAAAACCTGTTGTTTGAAGACCCTTGTGTAACAGGTGGCTAATGTACTTACTTGCAGTCTCAGACGCTGCCAAAACAAGGTCTCTGAATGCAAGTTCCCTTTATACATATCAAACCCTAAACAATGAACCTCACTACTATTTAGAACTGTGTCAGTAAACTTCATCCTGACTGTATCTGAATATTGGGTTAGTTGAAATCCCTGTGTTCTCATGAGAAAATTCTTTAACTTTTTTCAAAATAATTTCTTTTAAATAATAAACCAAATCTATAATAGACTCGGTGTTAATTTCATTACAGTATCTTAAAAACTAGTGGAGCAATATGTCCTATCTGGAAGACCTTTCTGCTGGAAAGAGCTGCTTCATAAGAAAATGGTTGTTTTGAAGTAATGAAAAAAACCATCATAAATTGTCATAGAGAGTCCTTCCTCCTCACTTCAGTGAACACTCATACAGTTTCTTTTTCATTTGCTTTTTGTTAAAATAAGAGTTATCTGGGAAGAATTTGCTTGTAGCAATAAACCAAAGCAAGGCCAGGGAATTGGAGGTCATGGAAAGAAGGTTCTCGTAGGCTTGCAGAGGAGACTGTAGAATAGATTCGACTAGAAAATTGCTCAGAATTGATAGTCTAAAAACCACATTTGAAAGTTGCCCTTTTGCACAGATGCAGAGGCTTTCATATCTATGACAAGTAATGTCTGGTTTACAGTTTTGAACCCTATTTCTGTGTTATAAACATGAAACAGTAGTGTCTGGGTTACCTGAGACCTTCTGGAGGAAGGGAAAGACTGGAGCAAAACTGAGCCCATGCATGGAAAGAAAGTTTTAAAGGGTCTGGGAGAAAAACAGATCAACACAATTACACCACAGAGCAAAGGAACTGCTCTACAAGGTAAGAAGAAAACCAGTAAACAGCCAAACCTCAGAAGCAACAGACTTCATGGGGAGCAGAGGACACCATGCTATAGAAGACTTTTATCTTCGAAGACATCACTATGAGAAGAAAATCTAGGCAGCTCCACCTCAAAAGTCTGGTTTATGCCATGTCCAATCACAGCATCTAGTGTTTTTTCTGAGTTCCGCTGTTCATTCAAGTCTATTTCTTTCCACTTTTATTAAAACAAAAAGTGAGAGATTAGAAACAGTGGTGAAAGACAGATTGCTAAACACTCTATGAAAGCATGGGGCAGCTTTGCTTCAAGGCATATATAAAAACTGGTTTACATATCATATATACATATACATTGACTTATAAATTAAGAACATGTGAGAACAGACAAACTATTAATAAAAAGATACAATGAATGGTGGTCTGTAGTGGTTGCACCCTTAAGAACATCATAGTTGGAAAGTCATCCAGTTCTTACAGTACAGAGCTTTCTATAGTGAATTATTCATAGCTGTGTGTCATCTTCTCTTCCACTCCATTACCCTCATCCTTGAGTACTGCAGGACAAACACTTCCCTCAAGGAGGGCATTTTTTTTTCCAGATGAGTGAGATATCTTTGTGTTTCTTCCTCACCAGAATGAATTCAGTGAAGATCCCTGACCAAAAGTAAAATTCAGTAACATCTAAAACTATTGTAAAAATCAGCAGAATAAATTATTATAGTTAAAGAAATGCCCAATGCAACTAAGATGATCTAGGAGATCCTTAGGAGACTGAAGTCTGATTTCATGCTAAGTTCACTAGATAGAGTAAGAGTTTGTTATTTCTCCTTAAAGGGAACTTCAAAGGGAGCTTAGGTAATTTCCAGATGAAAACAGAGCGCTACTGACTAAATACTGTTTGATTGAAGAAGGGGTTAGAAGAACACATCCTCCTGTGTGCTGAAGAATGTTATGCTTCATTCCTTTATGACTGAAAGGTAGATGGTGCTTGTGAGGATGCTATCTGCCAGCAGGTGAATTTGCACTGCTTAACAGTTTTATTATGGTACAAGTAGAGTAAGAACTCCTTCAGTACAAGCAGAAACCACAGCTATCATTTACATGCTGTAAATCTAATAAATACTTAATTATTTCTGAAAACCTTGCCCTATATGCCATGAACAAATATTTTCAAAGACCTTATTCCTCATTAAAAAATAATTAAAAAAAAAACGACATAAACTTGCCCAGAAAAGTCTGAAATTATTAAATGTTGATGATAAGAGCATTCTTGTGCTGAGCTTTAAGGGAGTCTAGCCAGGCATAGCACTGTCCCACTATGCACATGGTCCTTCACAGCTATTCCACACCTCTCTCCAGACATATTTGGATTAACTTTAAAACATTGGTTATATTTTGTCCAAAACTTAATTAGCAATTGCTGTCTGATCAATGTTTTTAAGTATTTCCCATCAAACCGTAAGGCTTTAGGAAAAATATTTAGCTGCCTCAAAGATAAAAACACATTAAATACGCATTGATTTATGGGTCACAGCTAAGCTCTTTATGCTGTGATGAAACATTCATTTTTTCAGACTTGACAGGAATAATGGGTCACAATGTACCATCTGGCTTTTAAGGGTACCTCCCCACTAATCTCATGTTCTGCTTTCAAAACAGATGGTACAATATGGCTCATTGTGCATTTTTTACATGATGGTGTAATATTAGGGGTGCTTTAACTGGTTTGTTTTGGTTTGGTTTTTTTTTTTCCCCCAGCTCAAAGTGTTTTGTAGTATTGTAGTATTGTCAGTGATGTACTAGGTAATTATTTTGTCGCACAGGAACCTAGTTGTTTCTGATTTGTCTTGGAGTCATTTTCAAATTGTTTTTTGCAGAAGTTAGGTTTCCACCAACTAGATGTTTCAGCTTCTTTCAGAAAAGCTCAGCTGTGTTTTCTTGCTTTTTATCTATATACGTATAATATTGTCATCTTGACCCAACCAGCCAAGTGGACCTGAGGTTAGAACATTTAAAATACATAGAAAATATGTTCATTGAGTTCAGGGGGCTCTGTAGTAATCCACTTTACTTACTTATTCATGCTTAACATTGCATTATTTTCTTCACTAGATATTTATTTGATAATCAAAGTGGCGATAAACTAATTTTGGATATACATACTTTTCCCGCTTTTGCACAGTTTTAGCAGAATAAAGAATTTAAGTCCCATTCTCTTCAGCACTTCCATGTTAAACATATTAGGTGCCTTGTAAAAATCATGAGCTGAAGGGGGCTAATGGAAGGGATTAGTCATTTGTGTTTTAGCACTAGTTAATACAGAGCAGGAGTGATATACACACAGAGAACAGTAAGTCCCCTCTAAAACAGCCAGTGTAGCTTATTAATACAAATTTTGTTATAAACAGCAGTGTTAATGTACTCATCACCTAAATACTGTTTTCTCTCTGTTATGTACAACTGACTGTTATCACAATATATTGGTAGCAGATGTGTGTATGTAAGAACTGGGAGACCAAGAGGGTTTTTCTTTTCTAAATGAGGAGTAAAATATTCACAGCCCTGGCCTCTGTCAACCACATACATTGCTTTCCTCATCTTCATCCTCATCCTCTCGTGCAGTGGCTGGGGATTCTGGCCCAGCTACTTTGGGAACCGCAGTACAAGACCCCACCCAAATTCACTGTAGAGAGAATTCAAACCAAGGTTCTCCAAATGCCGAGTAAAAGTTCACAAAAAGCCAGATTTCCAGTGTGCAGCAAAGCAGTTTCTTACCAGCTTCACTTTCAATTATAGGTAGCAGAAATAATTTTCTTGTGCAAAATGCTCACAGTGGTAGCAATAAAGTAACTTTTTTATGGAAAGTAATGTGGGTTTTTACAGCAGACTGAGCAATTTTCCAGCCAAGATCCAATAGGCTTAATAATACTATATTCTAAATGGTATTTGTAGCATCTGTGATTATTTTTATAAAGGTTCCAAAGTAATTCAGGACATAAAGTTTAAAGATTCTTCCATCTGTGAGGAAGAAAAGATTGAAAAAAGGAGCTATTATCTCCTGTATTTCAGTAGCAGCTGAAGTACTAAGATTCTAATTGTTAGCTCACAGTCATTTATTTTACAGAGAACTTTCAAAAGTATCTTTTATCTTCCTACAGTTTCATTGAGTTAATTCCACACGTTGGCATGAGATTAGTTCAGTCTTCAGCTGGAAGTGGGACATTTCTGAGTAGGGTCAAAAGTCACCAGATGTAGTGTCAGAAAGAGAATGATAAAGACTGTTCTAAAGTAGCATTTGGTCAGAAATCTTGTCATCAATTTTGAATGACATTCCTACCAGGAACACTGCAAATCACATCGATTCCCTCGCTGAGAGTCCTATTGACTTAGTTTGTTGCAGTCTGCTCAGGCTGGTGTGCACTGAAGCATATTTGAAAGGCCCTTCATCTCAGCTACAATATATTATTTAAAAATGTCAAGGCTGTTTTGCTGTTGCTGGAAAATAAATGATTCTGTCTGAGCTCCTAACATGTACACAGAATCTTCTCTCACTAATTTTCTTAAATTATGTATTTCATTGCTGTCTGTTGCAGAAATAGGGTGACTGCATCATTTGCTTTCAGCACAGTATTTCCATATTCACCTTCCCTTGTTTGACTGTAACTTTGAAATGCAGTCATCCTTTGGTCCACTTTTGGTAGCGATATATTTGGTTTATATTAGGCAGTGACACTGGACGTAGTGTTAGATGCCTGCATCGCTAATCAGCCCTGGGACTGCTTTTTTTTTTTTTTTTCCTGTCTAATTCAGGTTCCCCAGTGTATTTTTTTTCCAGTTGAACGCCTGTAAGCTTCAGCCTTTGACAATGAGTTTTCTTTGTTTACAACCCCAGAGTGAAAAATCTCCTTCTGTCCTTTGTCTTGAACTTGGTTCCTAATAGCTTTACTTCATGGCTCTTCTTCTTGCACTGAAAGAGACACTGAGCAGCTGATTTCTCTCCAAGCATCCTGCATTTCTGTAGACATCTGTCATGTCTCTCCACCCATCCAAAAGTTATCTCTTTTTTCTGTCTGAAGAGTCCCAGCTTATTTATTTATTACTCATATGTAAGCAGTTCTGTACTTTTTTGTCATACACTGTTAGTAGTTATTTTGTCCTTGAACTCCTACAGACCTCTGGGCTGAGTACCATCTGGTTCTGATAAAAATTTTGTGGCTATCCATTTTTTCATTTATTCCTTAACATCTACTGTAATTTCATTCACAGATATATTCTTTGATGAGTCCCAGTGAAAAACAGTTCTTGAATGGGAGATTTTTTCCCACAGAGAACTCCAATGCAAAAAATACATTAAGTTTCATTGCAATGGTCTTATCTCTCTGAATGTTTCTTTTATACCCTGATAATCAATTGGCTCTACAGGCTTTCTGGCAGGGTTCCCAATCCTGATGTGTTTGAAGAGGGATTTAGTATTAGTTTTATTTTGCTAGTTGTTCTTCAATTTTTTTTTTAACTTTTTTGTAAACAATTTCAGCTTTTTGAAGGATGTCTTCTTGCTTCACATTAGCACCCTTTACCTTGCTGGGAAGACATGTTATCTTCCTTTTGTCTTTTTGCAAACCTTTTTTTAATAAGAGGTATGCCTCAGACCTAGATGTTATGAGGTGTTATTATAAGGTGTGTTCAGGTATCACCCCTTTCTTAAAGAGTCTGAGGTATTAACTTCTTTTCAACAAGCTTCCTTCTTTTTCTGTTTATTTTTCTTCTTTTGTTTTTCCTTTTTTTTTTTTTTTTTTAACATCAGAATCGTGGTGGCTTTTAATCTATACATCATTTAGAATTGTCATCTGGATCGGCAGATCAGTACTAAAGTACTCGTCTCCCCACCCACATCCCTTCACTCTCCAGGGATTCTCTGTTATTCACCGAGGTGATCAGTTTCTTTGAACTTGATCTGGAGATCCCATGGACATAGAACATTACTCAAGCATGGTCTTTTTGAAGATTCTTGTAAGGTTTAATCTCCGAATAGCATAACGGTTACTTTCCTTCCATCAGTTTTATAGCATTTCTAGCGTGTTTTGTTCAGGACCAAATAATTACTTCTCTATATTTTTTTTAAGATGTATAGTTCACACTCAGAAGAATATGTGCCACTGCTTTGGTTTCCTTGTTAAACATAATTACATAGAACTTTGTTTTCCATTTCTCATCAGTTTCTCTTGCCTCATCTACCCCTTATCTGAGAACAAAAATCCTAGTATTTTTACCTATAATGGAAGCATCTTCCCAAATAGAGTAGTATTCTTCAAAGTTTGCAGTCCTGTACTGCTGCCTTTGTAATTGAACCACTGATCAAATTCATTCCTTGGAAAACACAAAAAAGGAGGGAAAGGGCATTCTTTCCACTGTTTCAGCCAAAAGTTTTGTGATCTGTTTTGAAATGCAAAGAGAAGGCAGTGGAATAGCAGAATTTCTAGAAAGTATCTAAAATTTCTAGAAAAGAAGATATGGCAAAATGAAGAATTAATCACACCACTAGAGATCTGGCAGCTCAGACCCAGGCAGAAGGGGTTGAAGAAGAAAGCAGCAATGCAGTAGGCAGTGGCAGACCCTATGTGGGGGGAGGGAGAGGTTAGGGTGTCACCCAAGCTTTTCCTGCAGCTGATGCTGTCAGTCTCTCCTTCAGACAGTTAGGTTCCCTCTACCACCGAGACTTTGAAGTTCTTTTGTGTCTCCAGATCTGGCAGAGATCTGCAGTATTGCCTAATAGAAGCAGAACACAGTATGCAAGTTATACCATATAAAAATGACATCTCTAAACTTCTCTTGTCCTGTTTGTTTGAAATAACTTCAAACTGAAAAATCTAGCTTGCACGAATGTGAAGACACATCTCTCCCTTATAGTTCAGGTGAAGGGTTTAGCCACCATCTATTCACCTTCAGAAGCTGAACGTGCTATGCATTTTGCATTTCCTAACATACTGCCTTGTGTCTGTCCTACTTTTTCACTCCTTGTAGTCTTATGCTTTAAAATTCAAAACATGCAAGAACTTTTCCAATGTATCAAATTTCTCATTATCTTGTAAATAAAAACATATGGTAGCAGAAAAGACTTTTACCTGTCACTGTTTTTAAACTGTCAAACATGATACAATCGAGGCAGCATATTTTGTATGTTAACGCAAGATTGTTATGATTTCTGAAGCCTTAAATAAATTATTTTTAGAACAAAAGTCCTTGAAAAATACTCCTTTGGTCTAAGTAAACACATCCAATAAGTTATTTTTTTTTAGAATTTTTAAACATTTTAAAAAAATAAATACCACTGTCACTTTTTATTTTAATTTCCTGTATATCTGTTCCCTTGAAGCAGTCTGTAGCTGTGGAGACATGAAAAATAATCAGGTAAACCTGGCTCTACATTAGCAATTTTATTATCATAATCATGTCTTCTACAACTATTTAGAATGTTACCAATTCTCAGAAAGATGTGAAGTTTTACTTTTTACATTGCAATTTAAACCCAGCATGACTTAAATGGCAGTAGACTTACCGAGTCACACTCAGGTATGGATTTTTCACTGGGCTCAGAAGGCCACAATCACTAATCTCCCTCTCCTCACCACTCTTCCCCTTGTTGAGCTTTCCGCCTGTTGCCTTGTACAGGACGTAAGGTTGGGGCCAAATGAACTTGATGTCAGACAGTTGCTGATACAAGGCTATTTTGGCAGCCTCATTTATTAAAATGTTGCTAATAAACTTCCATATGATAGTCATAAGGATGCTAAGGGTAAAAAGCTGTTCAAACGAATAATTTGAAATTCATAAATACATTTCAAGAATGGAAGTAAGCCAACTGTAATCACCAAATTTTATTTCCTTTATGACATAAAGCAGCAATTCCCTTATCAACCCCATAATTTCATGTAGAAATTGAAAATTCCTTCCTCCCAGGATTTAACAGGCTCTGTTTTTGATAAAGTAGTGGGTAGCTAAGCAAGCAAATAGATTTAAAAAGTAGAATGATGTTAAAGAAAGGGGAAGTGACATTGTAAACAGTTGACAACATTAAGTAATGCTGATGGTATTGACTTTTTGAGAAAAAAACTTTCAGACTTGCCATTAAATGAAGAGCAAACTCTCAAACTTTCCTATTCTTGTCTTACAAATTCCACTCAAATTGTTTATACGGTGGCAATTACTTACTGTATATAAGGGGGGAAAAAGAAAGAAAATGAGAACAAAATTGGTTTAGACCTACTTAACACAACAAAGTTCATTTTAAGCTCAGCTCTTCTAAGATGACCAGAAGGTTGTTTTCAATGCTTCCATTATGCAGAGGCCTGCTAATGGAGGAAGACAACCATCAGTTACCAAAGGGGTCAGAATTGGACCCAAACGCCAATATCTTTTTTTGTTTCCCAAATGCAGATAAAAGACATTAAAAAACAAACCAAAACAAAACAAAAACATAGTATACATCAGACTCATCTCAAATTATAACAAACAAGTATGATCAGTTTATTCAAATAGGTAGATGTTAGCCATTGCATTATATTATGAAGGTGCATATTATAGCACTAAGTATGCGCTATATAACACTATCTACAGTTGCTTGTATACCTACAGATCTGCTGGAGACCACAGGTAAGAAAGTTATACATATTCATTTAAATGAATTTGAACTTCTTAATTAAAATTTACATCAAGACACTTAAAGCTCACAGAACAACTTGAAAAGTATATGGAAAACTTGACGTGAACCTGTGTTTATGGTAGCAGTAACCTAATCAGGAAATCTTTCTGTCCTCTACCAGTACCTGTGCATGAAGGAATACAATGATGTCCTGAGCAACCTGCCTGTAAGACAGAAGTGAGTGTGAGCTCATATGTGATGATCTATACCCAGTGATGGAGGTAAGGCAGATATAGAGACACAATTTGATATGAGCTGCTAGAAGGGCAGCTTTCAAACTGGCAATTCTGTTTTGTCTCTGCATATGCTAGTGCCCACCTGAATGAAGAAAATGGACAGAAATGTTTGGATGTAGGCATGCCCTTGTATTTTGGGAAGATATCTATCCAGATCTTTCCTTGAAGGACATGTCCAGTACATTAAGGTATGAAAACAAAATGATAGAAATAGGTGTTTTGGATGGGGATAGTACTTGCAGTGGAAAACTTTCCTCTTCTCAGTTTGGTTTGACAAATCTACAGACTGAAGGTGAAAAAACCCTGTTGTTTGAAATCTGATCTGTGTGGACAGCAAAGCTCCCTACTGAAGTGCCCGTTCCTTATACACTTCAGCTGGATAGCCTGTCTATAATGGCGGATTATCTTCAGTGCTATCATTGTCTGCAGACAAATATAAGCAGCATTTACCGAAGTGCAGAAAGATGCTAATTTAGTTTAGGTTTAACCAACGAGGGTTGCTTAGTAAAATAGATTAATTCACATACTGTATGGTATTTTTTATTTTTTACACTCAGTCTTAAACACGTAGTTTAGTCATAAGTAAACAGGTGATACTTATTTTCCTTGCTTTTAACACACTGAGCTTAAATTAATGTGCAAATGTTGGAATGTGAAAGTAGATTTATAAGCAGCTTATAGAAAATGAGAGACAGGAAATACTGAAGCAAAGTGGGTTAAAATATCAGCAGAGCCATGTTCTACAGGAGATGGTTAACCCTAAGCATAAAAAAAAATCTTCCACCTTATGGATCTTGGAAAGTTGGTCAACATCCATCTGAATACAAGTCAGCAGGGTGCTCAGGTGGCCAAAAAGGCCACACAGCAGAAATAGTGTGGCCACCAGGAGTAGGGAAGTGATTGTGCCCCTGCACTTGGCACTGTTGAGACCCCACCTCAAATCCTGTGTTCAGTTTTGGGCCCCTCACTATGAATAAGACATTGAGGTGCTGGAGTGTGTTCAAAGCAGGGCAATGAAGCTGGAGAAGGGTCTAGAACACAAGTCCTGTGAGGGAACTGGGGTTGTTTAGTATGAAGGAGGCTGAGGGGAGACCTTATCACTCTCTACAACTACTTGAAAGGAGGCTGTAGTGAGGGGGGGGGGTGTCTGCCTCTTCTCCCAAGCAACAAGCAATAGGACAAGAGGAAATGGTCTCAAGTTGCACCAGGGGAGGTTTAGATTGGACATTAGGAAAAATTTCTTCACCGCAAGGGTTATCAAGCATTGGAACAGGCTGCCCAGGGACACAGTTGAGAACCCATCCCTGAAGACCTGAAGGTCTTTGAAAGATATGTAGACGTGGTGCTTAGGGACATAGTTTAGTGGTGGACTTGGTAGTGTTAGGTTCACAGGTGGACTTGATAACCTTAAGGGTCTTTTCCAAGATGAATGATTCTATGATTCTATATCCACTTTTGATTAACTGTGTTTGGGTAGGCGTGGAAGGAAAGGCAGCAAGATAATGCTGACTACAATTATGAAAACACTTTAGATATTCTAATACTTGCGGTATGTCTTGAAGTCTTAAAACTGAATCTGTTGCTAGTACTTTGCACTGTACAGGTCCAATCTAGGCAGCAAGTCTTGTTGAGTCAGATGAAATATACATGTCAATGTCAAGAATGATAGAATCTGCTTCTGATCCATTTAGGTATTTAGCATACCATTGGTAAACATCTTAATGAAGTTCAACCTAGCTACCTAAGCTAGATGGCAAAGTTGTTTCTGTCTGTTCCATTTCCCACTAGACTTGAAGTTATATAGGGTTATGAGTTTTGTCTATTTCCCTCTTTATGTGGCTGACTGACAAATATAAAATCCCACACAGCTTTTCTATTTGTGATAAACATTTTTTGATCAAGCCAATGACCAAGTCAGTGGTAAATTCACTCACATATTCACACACAGACATTGTCAGCTATGAATTGTTTATTCATTACTAATATAAAAAGAACATTTACTGGATTAAAACTTTCATGATCAATTTAAAACTTGCATGAGAGGAAATTAAGTTCATTGAATGAAATCCTGGCACCACTGAGGGCAAAGGAGTTTGTCATCAGTTTGATTCAGGGACCAACAATGGCACAGGTAACTGCAAGGCAGCTAATTTCAAGTGATTGTTGAAATGCATAACAAAGTGCTGCTGTCTTCACAGTTGTGATTCTACCACATTATACTGAGAACTTATGGTAAGTCAGCTTCAGGTTATTACTTTGCCAATTTATTATGAAGTTTCTTTTCTGTCCTCAGGCTACTTCAGCGTATATCCAGCTGATGACCCAGTGAGATAGGCAACAACACAGAAATCCAGACAATAATTAATAACGTGATTTAAGGAGGTTGCCTATGAGAAACAGAGAAAGAGAAAACTTTTGTTTGAAAACCATGATTTTTCCAGACAAAACATTATAAAGATAAAGAAAAAAATTATCATTATTTACTCTCATTTCTGAGATCAATCAGGGCATGGAAACCATGAGTTTTCCTGAAACAGATGTATTTATGTATTTGGTTAATACATGTGTACTTACAAGAGTACAAACTACACGGAATAAACTAACAGGGTTTAAAAAAAAAAAAAGAAAATTTACCCTTTTTATATTGGCTTTTTGGGACCTTTACTGATTCAAGAGCATGGCTCTTTTGTCTGTATCTTCAATAGAGTAAAACAGGTTAAAATATGATATACCACTGGTCTGCATGAATAGAGCCTAATGACTTAAATTAGATAGTGTGTGAGAGTGTACCATTTATGTGAAAGTTATAACAGATGGTTAGGGGTGAATGGAATAGTTTGATATAAAAATAAACTGATTTAACTCAATGTAAAGGTTTTCATACAAATTATATGAATGGGAAGACATGATACTTCTCACATAAAAATACCCAACGACCCTATATTTTGTAATTTATTATTTATTTACAAGGTTTATATAAAAAACAGGACATTTGGAAATATACAATGAAATTGAAATACTAACCAATTAAGTTAATTTCACCCAGACAAGAACATAGAGAACAGCTATTGCACAATGTTTTCTGGTTTTGTATTCTGTTAGTTGGTGATACCTATGGGGTTTCCTTAATTATTTTTTAATTATAGGAATAGAAGGAAGTATTTTCTGTAATGTTCATTGCTGCATAATTTTTAGAAAAGGTTTTAAAACAGGTATAATTTCTTTGCATTTTTTCCACTCAAAGACTTTATGCTGCCAATATGGAAATTACTCACAGTAAACCATTGGTCCCTTGGTGGCAGGGCAACTTGTGGCACTGTTATTTTGCCAGTGGTTTAAGAACACTACCCCTTGTAGTGAGACCAGATTCTTTACTCTCACGAGGGTTGTTATCCTGTGTTGACTTTGGATCTACTTTATCCCAAATACTTATCATGTGTATGTAATTTATCTATTTGGAATTCCTAATATTTGGCTATTTGTGAATAATTATAAGGGCGAATGGAGTGACTCAAAAGCCCCTGTAAACCAAAGTACCTTAATAGCTATAACATTAGCAGAACATGAAAGGAAAAAAAGTTGCTTATACATACTTCTTTCTTGTCCAGCACATTCAAGTCAAACTTTTCCCATCCTCTGAATTCCCAAACAAATTTCCATGCACTGAAAAGGAAACACTATGCAGATAAATATGTTTGGGTTTTTTTTCCATAATGTTGTCTGCTGAGTATATTGTCTTGTAAACTTACAGTATCAAAAATATCAGAATTGTCATAACTCCATACTTTGAATGCCTGTTGTCTACCAACAACCTCATGTCAGTTAATGGTGGCAACTGTAGGATAGAACCCTTGTAATGCAAGCATTACTAAACATACACCAGGAAATGCAAACAATTTCTTTCCAATGGTTACGTTAAAAACCAAACCAAAACAAAACAAATATCCAACAAAAAAAAAACCAAAACACAGCCATGATATTTATTAAATAATAATAAAGAAACTAAGTTAAAGACAAAACACCCTTCAGGTCATGCTTGTGAAAGACATGATTTCCCTTCTCATCCAGTTCTGAATCAAGCATGTAAAATATTAGCTCCTTTAACTTGCCTTGTGAAGACATTCATCAAAATTGCTTGGCATATAGATGAGATTAAGTAAATACCATAATGGTATTCTGTCAGTTTTCATGCATGTTGTCACTGCAAATATCAAGCTGAAATTTTCTTGTTTAAGCTTTCCTGAATTATTAGCTTAGGTGTTTGGGTTTTTAATTTATTCACATGAAACTAGTCAACTACTTAAATTTCCAATTAATTTCAAGTAATTCAGTGCTCTAGGTACTTTCTCACCAGTGTGTGAATTAAATTCTGATTAAATGTATCTACTCACAGTTTGTTTTGGCTATTTAGACTTTAAATAGTAGTATCACTATCTTAAAACTGGAGAAATGGAGAAAAACTTCAACATCTCAAGAGCTGTCTGTTCCCGAGAGAAACAGAACATTGATCTCATGAATCTCTGTACAGTTGCTTATTATCTGGATTCTCTCTTATGAATATTGAAAAAAACTTCTCTGATAAACAGTATAGCCAAAGTCCTGTCCCACAGATTATTTAAAGGGGTAGGATTTATGCACATATTTTCATTGATTTTAATATTCCATGTATGCAAAGTATAGTCTCAACAACTTGTCACAGCAACATCTTCTATAATTTCTCTAATTTCAGGTGCTATTCTTTATAAATTCCTCCAAATGCTTAGTCAATGGCAAAGGTTGGGAATTTTAACTTGTTAATTTATTTCGGTATCCATTGCCATACCTTCACTTAACAGATATATTTCATAGCTAAAAGCTTTCTTCATGCAACCACTGAGGACAATTTAAAAGTTATTCTCCATGGAAGATAAACCCCTCCCATAGAAAAGGAGATCTATGTAAAACAACAGCAAAACCGAAACTTAGCAAATTCTATGGACAAAGGTGAATTTGCATGGAGATTCAGCTGCAGCTTTGCACTGGTTTTCAGAAGAAAAAATGTTTAATTTAATCCATCTGCTCCTGAGAAAAACTACTGTTTCACTGATACTGATGTAGTCTCGCAGCACTGCAAATTTTCAGACAGTTTCTGGTTTAAATATGTATCTTTTCCACAATGAGCATTTTTAAGTTATTTTTTTCAAAGAAACAAATATAATTGGTTTTCTTTAATTTTTTTTTACTTATTTTTAATTATTTTGGGAGAAGTCTTAGGTAATTTAAAGAATGATTCTGTGGTATATACACCAAACTTTTAATGTAAATTTGATATTCTGAATTGCATATTTTTAAAAGTGGAGTAGCTGTCCTTACTTTATACAACATAATATTGATTTTGTACTAAAGAACATGCAGATTGATCTTCCTTGGCAATTCAGAACTTAATAAATAAATCATTTTCTTGTATTAAACTTAAAACTTTTTCTTCTGCATTATTTTTAAACCGTAACATATTTTACATTAAGGAGTTTGCATACAGAACGGTTCAGGAATTTGGCTACAGTACAGATGCAAGAATTCAAGTTTTCTTCCAATTTTGGACCAAAAGATATTTCCAGTTTGTCCAGAGGTAAAGGTATGCTTATTCATTTAATGCTAAGATAAAAATGTATCTGCATACCAAGCTCTCCTTGTACTTTTTCTCACATAAATGGATATAACTGAAGCTTACACTCAATGAATTTCATGTAATTACTATATCTTTCTAAGTTTGGCCAGAAGTGATTTGAAGAAATTTTGGAAAAATGGTGGTAGGCTATGAATGGTATCCCAGACCAAAAAGTAAGAAAACATTAAGAGGTTTCCTTATTAATAGTTTTTATTGATTACTTTACAAAGACTTGTGCTTAATTTTACTTCTGAGTAATTCTGCCCTCAGATTTATACTGGAAAAAATGTGCTTACATACTCACAGAATAAATGAAATCAAAGAATACTGGGTGAGATTCAGGTCTTCATCTTTTAAGCCCTTAAAAGGGCTTTATTTAATGCAGTAGACTTCACGAAAAAAATTTAATACAGAATCTTTTGTCATTGATCCTGACTGATGTTGTTAAACTTTTTATATGTAGATTTTCCTTCCTTTCACCCTCCTTCATTCAGCACCACATGTACTTCCAAGTTTTCAGTGCTAACACTTAAATGTTTAATTTTGTCATTATTAAGCACATAAAAAATGTGGCAAAAGTAAAGAAAGTTCTTTATGGAAAATTATAAATATTGGCAACAATCTTATATGGGAGTAGTACAAGTTGGTAACATTTCAAATGTGTTAAAACCACTATTTAAACTACTTCATTCCTATTACAGGGCATACTCTTAAGCCCAAAAAACACATGTGGAACATTTACCCAGGTGGACATAATAAGTAATAAGAAGAAAAGAATATCAGCTTCCCACAGTTGGCCATCCTCCCAGAGGATGCAGACGTTGCAGTATTTGCACTTAAATCACAAAATGCTGAGGCAGAGACAAGAATGTAAGAGATGTGCATTTCAATCAGTTGTGCAGCTTTTCCATCACTACCCTATTTAGTGGTCAGGCGAAACAATTGAGTAGGCATCTCGCTCCCATATCAAAAAAACCAAACCAAACCAAAAAACAAGAACCAAAACCAAACAAACACCCCCCCCCCAAAACCAAAAAACCCACCGACAACAAAAAGAAACACAAGGAAACCACAGATGAGGAAGATTGCAATGGCCAGCAGTTTTAATATAAGGATGTGTCCTGGTTTCGGCTGGGATAGAGTTAATTTTCTTCATAGTAGCTAGCATAGTGCTGTGCTTTGGATTTAGTACTAGAAGAATGTTGATAACACGCTGATGTTTTTAGTTGTTGCCAAGTAGTGCTCAGACTACTCGAGGATTTTTTGAGCTTCTCCTGCTCAGCCAGGTGCATAACAAGCTGGGAGTACAGCACAGCTAGGACAGCTGACCCAAACTGACCAGAGAACTATTCCATACCATAGAACATCATGCTTGGGGGGGGGTTAGTCAGTCGGTTGCGGGCAGAGTGATTGCTGCTTTGGGACTGATTGTGGCTCGGGACGGGCTGGGCATTGGTCAGTGGGTGGTGAGCAATTGCATTGTGCATCATTCATTTTGCATATTCTGTATATTCTGTTACCATTTTCATTATTACTACTATTATTATTTTCTCTTATTAAACTGTCTTTATCTCAGCCCTTGGCTCTAACCTTTTTTTCCTTCCCGATTCTCTCCCCCATCCCACCGAGGGAGGGGGGGAGTGAGCGAGTGGCTGCGTGGTGCTTAGTTGCCAGCCAGGTTAAACCACAGCAGGATGAAAGTTTTTGCAAGAGAAATTTTCAATGCCAAATTTTGGCTTCCTGTCTTCAGCTATGTTTACATCTGCAAATCTTTCCATGCTTTTACTGCTTTCGCTCTGATTAAAGAAAATTTAAAAAACCAAAACAAAACAAAAAAACAGGAAGAAAAGATACCAAGTGGAAAACTACACTGAATACCTTTTGGAAAATTAAAGGCAGCATAAAGCTGAGGGGCAACAAAAGATACCATGCAGCTTTAATTACAGTGACATCTCTTACTATATAAGAATATTTCATTTAAAAAACATGTTAAAACATCATTGAGGTGGCAGAAAAATTACTCAAAAGTAAGAAAATGTCAAGGTTAAGTTTTGTTACTATAGCCCCAGTTTGATACTCTTTTGAGTACGTTTCCACTGAGCCCTTGAAAATTTACAAGGTGTTTTAAACACTTACTTGTTTGACCTAGAAGCAATTATATTCTTGCAATGCAAATTTGTTTGATTATGATTTTAAACACAATCAGCTCTTTACATTGACAATATTCTTACATATACAATCTTAAGTCTGTCACCTCATGCATAAGAATTACTCTTCAGCCACATTTCGTCTGAACATAGAGATTTCATAATATGTATTATATAATATATCTTCTCCTTACACTAAGTGCAAGATCTACTTTTGTTCAGGAAAGTACTTCAAAACTTTCTTTGTATAAGCTTCAGTATGTTGGGTTTTTTTTAAGTTCTCTGAAAAGATTTTCAGTTCTGATAAACAAAATAAGAATGTGCATAGCACATTTTCTAGCCACTCAAGATATAAAAGATTGTTTAGAAGAATAAATAAAACATTTTCAGAGAAAGTACTCAGACTTAGACATACAGCTTTTTAAGGCTGATTTCCTTGTGACTTGTTAAAAAATCCACCCCAGTATTTGTTGTATTTTCCTAGCTGCCTGGGTTGATGTTGACTTGGATTTTTGGAGAAGAAATTATTTTTGATCTTTGATTTAGCTGGCAAGGCTCCTTAAGGAAATAGTTGTTCTAGAGAAGAGATTTGATAACATTTGATCATATTTTCCATGCACTTTCCATGCATTTTGGGCAGTGAATAAAATTACCAGGAAAAGCTCAAGAACACAAGTAGTCTGTATTATTTTGATCTGTGTGTCTCTAAGGATATATATTCCTGTATTTGCAATCCTGAAACTTAAAATCTAAGACAATGTCATCTTTTAAAGGTGGGAAGTCAATTTCTCAGAGTACTGTGCTACTACAGTGCAGTAGGACCTTAACATAAAGGTTCTTTTCCTCATTTGTCACTCATTTGTACCCTTAAGCAGCAGTAAATATTCAGGATAAATTTGCTAAGCATTGCTCTTTTACCCATCATCTCCACAAATGCCATCATGTGAATAACTCAATTCTGACATATTTACTTTAGTCTGTCTATGAAAGGTAATATGTTACTGGGTCTCAAAGCACACAAAACAGTATTACTCATATATATCAATAGCTAATATCAAAACTAGAGTTTCCATCTTTACTCTTATTAGACTAACATTCTGCATCCTGGATGTTGTTTTGTGATACCCTTCATATCTGTCATCTCTTGGTTTTTTTCTTGTGTATGTGCCATCTTGTTGATAGCTCTTGCCATGTAACTCTTTGATTCTTTTGATTACGTAAAGGTCAGGTACCACTGTGGTGTTAAAATACCCATCTGTGTAGATTTTAACTCATGAAAGGCAAGTTCTGTTTTCCATTAATTTCACAATATTTTTAAAAAACAAAACCTCTGATTTAGGTATCCTGCAGAAGGCACAATCCTTCCTCTCCAGCTCACTACATTTTTTCCTCAGATTTATTGACTAAAGCTTCTTAAAACGTCAACATGTTTAGTAACAGCTCAGCTACTATGCATTGGCAAATGAAAGAAATCATGTTGACTTGTCTAAAAAGGTTACAAAATGTCTGTAGAACTAGGACCTAAATACAGTGTATATTTATTTGAAGGTTTAACTTTTTTTCCAAAGGTTTTTCTGCTTTTACTAGTTTTTTTTCCAAAGGTTATTCTGCTGTTACCAGGTTTTTGAGGACTGACTTCACAAGCTTGGAAATATATTGCCTAAAGAAACAAGATTAACCTGCTTTTAATTATGACTAGATGTAAAGATCTGTTTCAGATCATGATTAGTAAGGAAAATAAACAAGATTGTTTGGCTTCTTGAGTGTTACAAAGCTGTAACTTTTTTATGATGTACTTCAGTGAGAAACATTCTCAGAATGAAAGTGTTGGGTTCCGCTTAACAACAAGGAAAAAACACACATTGCAATCATTCAAAAAGCCACCAACAAAAAACCACACAAACAAAAAGCCACTTCAGTTTGGCAAGTAACATTTTTCAGTGCTGCAGCAGATGCCTACATACCACTGCCACTTACTGCAGTCCTTGCTTGTGTGCTCATGCCCCATTTGGAAGATACAACCTCTATGTCCTTAGGCATTCTTCAGCTTTATGACAGATGGCCTGCTGTTGCTGATAGCTTTAGGGCAGAAACTGAGTGATTATCAACCTTCAGTAAATCTCCTCCCACAGGTGGTGGGAGATTGCAGCTTGCAAGTTTTCACTGCTGAGTGTGCATGACAGTTACGGAAACCAAGTGTAATGTAATGAGAAGTTAATTGGAAACACGAACCTGAAGAAATGAGGTCAACATGAGTTGATTTCCAAAATATTGTCTTCAGATAAGAAAGATACAGAATAAAGGTGAAGGAAGCAACTCTGCAAGTACTTCCCATGTAATTCTGAAGAACAGGGTTAAAGCCAGACCTTGCAAGTATGCTGGGTTTTTTTCACTTTTAATATATGAAATAAAATTTAAAGGCAAACTGCAAAAATGTTCTGCTGCAACTAAAATTCCTATGCTGTCTTCAGTCAATATTTAATGAATTGTTCAATAGTGTTAGCTTTTAGATTTTGTATGATAGCAAAGGAAAAAAAAAAATTTTTTTTCCCAATTAATTAATCAAGGCTTGTATTTTAATTGTTGTCTAAATATTTTCCCAAGAAAACTGGTGATCAAGCAGCAGTACTTAGTAAATTAAGACTGATGTATACTGAGAAAAAATAGAGACCTTAATATACTTAATAAAGTGATATACTTCCACATATGTACTATTGTAACTGAAAAATATTCGTGGAACAAAAGAAGAATAGGGAGAATGCCATTATGAAAGAGTAACCCATGTAAAAATGGCTAAAGTAGAGAAGGTTCTTCCAAATCATGTCTCTGAGGGGGTGGTGAAAGTTAAGTCTGGACTTCAAAAGAAGGGATAAGGTTGAGAAACAGATGTTCTTTCGCAAGATGAAATGAAAGATATCCCTTGAGAAAGAGGAAAGTAGCAATACTCTAAAAGCCTAGAGCACTTCAGCACTGTCTGCATTTTGGCCAAAACAGAGCTAGAGCATGACATACCAACTTTTGAGACCTGTTCCAAACATTACAGCATATGTACCTTTGTGTAGACAAGGGGCCTGAGCAAATTCTCACTGCTCTATGCTTCAGCAGGCTCAGCCATACAACAGAGACATTCTTGGAATATTCACTGAATGCTTAAGCAAGGACATTAACTCTCTAAGGCTGTCTCACCCAGAGTCTTTGGTGACATTGAATTAACTTCAGCAATGACATCAGCAAGCACCAGCATTATGATCCATATGTCAGTTAATACAGTGAGCAATTTCTCACCATACCTTATTTGCAGCTACATTACTGTCAAATTATCTTTTAGTAATTCTGACTAGATGTTGCTTCAGCCTTAACCCTGTAAATTGGAGAACCCTATTTTTTCCTTTCCATCAAACCTGTAAACAAAAGGAAAGCAAAGACAAACTGCTTATTGGATAAATGCTAATGTTGATTACATTTTTGACATGGCTTTCTTAGTTAATAACTATATTTTTTTCTTTTCTCTGCAACAACTTTCTTCTGTTTGACCACAGTTGGGCTATGGGTTTCAGCCTGGAAAACTTAGCATGACAGAAAGAGTTCAGTCTCTGTTTTCAAGGCTCTTTTCTCTTGTGACAGGCACATATGTGCCAAGGCAAGAATAAAGTAAGAGCTATGAACTTAGGAAAATTTTCTTTCCTTCATGATACACCGAAAAAAATCTATTATTCAAGCAAAAAAGGTTGCAGAGTTCTGTTTCATTTAAATTCAATATCAAACAAAGAACAATTGAAAATTAAAGTATTGAGTAAAAGGTATAAACCATTGCGTTGAAAAAGATACGTTATAAGTCTTGAACCTAAACCAGCAGCTGATGACAGCAGGAAGCTTTTTGTTCATTATAATGGAGGTAAAATTAGATTTGTGAGGATGCGATTTTTTTTTAGGTACTTTTTATAATTGTTTTCTCTTTTTTTTCCTCTAAATGGACACCATTGACAAAACTGTGTCCAAAATTCCTGTCTTGTCTTATCTTCATTACTGGAAATAGCTTTTTTCTTTTACAAAACAAACAACAAATTTAAAAAAAAAATGAAGTGAAAAAATGTATAAAGTTGAACATAGTTCTTACAGAATCATTAAGGTTGAAAAAAACCTCCAAGATCATCAAGTCCAACTGTCAACCCAACACTACCATACCTGCTAAACCATGTCTCTAAGCACCTCAACTACCCATCTTTTAAATACCTCCATGGATGGAGACTCAACCACTTCCCTGGGCAGCCTGTTCCAGTGCCCGATAACCCCTTCAGTGAAGAAATTTTTCCTAATATCTAATCTAAACCTCCCCTGGCACAACTTGAGGCCGTTTCACCTCGCCCTATCACTTGTTACTTGGCAGAAGAGACCAACAACCACCTCACTACAACCTCCTTTCAACTAATTTTAGAAAGCAATAAGGTCTCCCAGCCTGTTCTTCTCCCGGCTAGAAACATCAGTTCCCTCAGCCACTCATCATAATACTTGTGATCCAGACTCTTCACCAGCTTCCTTGTCCTTCTCTGGGCATGCTCCAGCACCGCAATGTCCTTCTCGTAGTGAGGGGCCCAAAACTGAACACAGTATTTGAGGTGCGGCCTCACCAACGCTGAGTACAGAGGAAGGATGACTTCCCTGGTCCTGCTGGCCACACTATTCCCGTTACAAGCCAGGCTGCCACTGGCCTTTTTGGCCACCTGGGCACACTGCTGGCTCATGTTTAACTGGCTGTCAACTGGCACTCCCATGTCCTTTTCCGCTATGCAGCTCTCCAGCCACTCTTCCCCAAGGCTGTATCATTGCGTGGGGTTGCTGTGACCCAAGTGCAGGACCCGGCACTTGGCCTTGTTTAACCTCATAGAACTGGCCACAGCCCATCAATCCAGCCTGTCTGGGTCCCTCTGTAGAGCCTTGACCCACCAGCCACCAGCTTCTCTAGGAGAAAATGCTGTGGGAGACTGTCAAAGACTTCAATAAAATCCAGGTAAACAATATCCACAGCCTTTCCCTCATCTACTAGGTGGGTCACCTGGCCACAGGAGGAGATGAAGTTGGTCAGTCAAGACCTGTCTTTCATGAACTCATGCTGGCTGGGCCTGATCCCCTGGTGCCCTGCACATGCCTGGTGAGTACACTCAAGATGAACCACTCCATAATCTTCCCTGGTACTGAAGTCAGGCTGACAGGCCCATAGTTCCCCAGATCCTTGTTCCGGTCCTTTTTGTAGATGAGTGTCACACTGGCAAGCAGTCATCTGGGACCTCCCCTGTTAACCAGAACTGCTGATAAATGATGGAGAGTGGCTTGGCAATCTTCTCCGCCAGCTCCCTCAGTACTCTTGGGTGGATCCCATCCAGCCCCATAGACTTGTGAGTGTCCAGGCTGCACAGCAAGTCATTAACTGCTTCCTTCTGGATTACGGGAGGTCTATTTACTTATTGATTCTTTCTGTCCCAGAATTCATAGGTAACGTCCAGTTAAATGCAGGAGCTCCAACTCTAGTTTCAGGTCTATTTCTCTCTCCTGGGCTCATTAAATACATCACTGGGAAATGTTCTAAAATGTGGAAAAGCTAAGAACAGGCATCTGCCTCAGATTTTGTAGCTAGGTCACAATTATAAAAGGAATCTAGAAAGTTTGCTTCATTAGTCAACCCTGAATTTCAAGTAGTTACTTGAAATGTGAAAGGGAGGTTCAGCTGGCAAAGTGCCCTTGGTCTCTGAATGTCAGGAGTCACTGTACGTTAAAGGAGAAAACAGTGTTGGAGTTTTAAGAAGCAAAAGCCTTATAAGGGTTACATTTTGATTGATGAGTAACATTATGACTGTTACTTTAGCAGAGACCTGGAAAACTGTAATAATTAGCCTGTCAGCTCAATTGTTACTCTTCATTAAAAATGAATATGAGGGAGCAATTAATCTCACATCTTTAGCATCATCAGGCCATTCTGTTACTGTAGTTTTGTGCAAAAATTTAATTTAAGGCTTCACTTTCTTATTTTGATCATGTATCAAAGAGCAACATTTAAGTTTGAACATATCCCAGACAAAATAAAATTGTTGAAATGGAACTAAGGTCAGAAATACCATCTGAGTTTGAAATTTAACTCAGAGGTCATGATTATCTCTGAAATCAGGCCTTGCAAAGCTTACTTCACTGCAAGGACTAAAAATGCCAGAAGGCTATTGGCAATGTAGAAAGAGCTTAGGGTTACACAGGCGAAGGAAAAACTGGGTTGCTGAATATGTTCCTCTGCCTTCCTTATATTTAACTTTGTAGTTGAACCAAGTGGTGGGGGAGGAAATTTTGCAAACCCAGGAAAATTAAGCCTGAAGTTCCAAATAGGTTGAGATGAAAATGAACATAGCTCAGACACCAAACTCGTGTGTTCGGTATTGACTACAGAGTATTGTTGATTAAATGGATTAATCTAATCATTCACTGGAAGTACCTGATAATTTATAAGGAATTTTTTTTTTTCATATCTTCCTGAACCAGAAAACAATGACTTTGTTTTCTTATTCCCAGAAACAGGCTGTCCCTTAAGAGCTTATTTAAGGAAACTACTCTGGTCATTGTTAGTGACAGGACCTGGGGCTAGTTGAACTACATACAATTACCAAATGGAAACTGTTTCAAGAAACTGAGATATACATTAAATAATTTCTTCTAAATACCTGCACAAATAAGGACCAAGACTTCAACTGATTTTGAACTCTTACAGACTCAGAAATTGTCACCTACTAGTTCAGGAAAAGAGAACCTCTTCTCATGTCATTGTCATTCTATGTCATTGAAATAATTATTAAATACAGTTGTTTGTATATAGTACAGACTGACAAAGTGGGGCACACTTCAGAAGTATGTCTCTGGAGTATTACTTTCACCAAAAAGAAACACCAAAACAGAAACCCCACCAAATTTTGATTAAAAAGCATTTTGAACAAGTTAAAAAGAAATGAAGCTCAACTGTTTTTTAAACGTATCTTAATATTTAAAATTAATTCAATTCAATGTCCATTCTGGTTTTAGAAATCAATTCACCTTTTCTGTCATCTAAAGAAATATCTATAAAGAAACTAACTGCAATTGTTTCCTGTGTTCAGCAGATGCTACCTTCCATATGGGTAATGTCCGAATTAACTGAAGAGCTGCTGAAGAACAGAGAAGATTCTGCTGTGACTGTATAAATTAGTCTTTTGTTCCTCATGTCTACTTACAAATCGAACTGATTAAAACAGCAGCCAAACAAACCTTTCTTTGGCAGAACTGCAAAACACTTCAAGTTCACTGTCATCCAGATGACACACCAGATAGGTTTTAAGCTATCAAACACAAAAGCTGTCTAGACACCACTTCTTTCTCCAAAGTATGTTAAAAACAAAACAAAAAAAAAAAATTGCTTTGGGAAAGCTAGTCTCAGATGTTTATGCTTGCCTTTTTCAGCAAAAAAAAAAATCATCTATACAATAGAATTACCAGTATTCTTCTTCCAAAGCTTTTAATAATGTTGTATTGCCATTAAGAGATACAGATGGTCCAAGTTAGATTTCTCAAACAGAGTGTGAAGTTGTCCACTGAAAAGAGACACAGAAAAAAAATAATTTTCCCATTAAAATCAGGTGGAAGGGGGATGATTATTAGATAATATAGATAATTTAATTAGATTAAATTTAATAGCTCTTTTAGGAATTTTAAAGGAAAACTACTTAACCACTGTTCGCCAAAACATGATACTCTGTAGATGTCCCTTGCTTTTTACAAACCACACGGCTTACCCCGAAGAAGGAGTTGGGAATCCTCAGCCTTCATAAAGGCTGCTGGTTACCACGGTCACTAGAACTGCTGTACAAGCCGAAATATGGCATCTAAACACAAGTAACTTTTTTCACCATTGTAAACCAAATCTTAGATACGTTGGACTTTTTAGAAAAATATCTCCCTCTTATCTGCAGGTGGCCACAGTTGCAAAGCTACTTCACTTGGTCTAGCTCCCCAGGTTCTTCAATTCTCTCAGCTACTGACATCCAAGTCCACCAGTTATCCCATGCCTAACTCTTACACTACTTTTGTCATACCCATTATACTCTATGAGTAAAACAAGGGGAAGATTGGAGCAAGACTATAAAACAAAGCATTTGGTGCCTAAAAGTGTCTTGTGTAAGGCTGCGTATGGAGTGTGACTGAGCCTCAGATTGAAATTGCCTGAAGGGTTTCCCTTTGTAGGGGACCTTTGGCCCACTGTGGAATGAGTAGACCTCTGAAAAGGTTTGTGTTTGGTAAGATCAATGGGAGTAAAGAAAATATTATCAATAGAGAGGCCAAAATTTATTAACTTGAGGTTGTAATCCTTGCCCATGACGTTCAGGTGAAGAGGTTACAAAAGTCAAAGGAAGCCTGAGTTAAATCCAGCTTTCAATGACTTCTGAAACAAAATTCCTGATGACACAGGAGATACACAAAGTCAGCCTCAGTGATCAACACTTCCAGCAGTAAACTGAAGATCGTTGTTTCATGTTTATAAAGAAGGAAGGTAATGAGCTTGCAGAGAAGAAAAGTCCAATTTGTGAAACTGGCAACGTATTCACCTTTCTCAGTTGTGAATTAGTGGAATCACATCTTAGCATCTGCATATACAGGGCAGGTACACACAAACACTGTAGGAGGTGTGGTGGCATGATAATGCACATAATGATGGCTTGCAGAGAAATGGTGACTTTTTTTTTCCCCTCTGCACTTAGGGCCTGAGAGTCGACAAGGCAACATGTGACAGTATGTAATTCATAATGTTTAGGTCATGTTTGATGGCTGAACCAAAAGCTAAAGAAGTGAATTTGTGTTATTGCTATAATTGCCTGAGACTGAAAAAATACTAACGGAGATGAAAGTAATAATGAACTGAAAATCATCTTACTTTTTTCTTTCTCTGATGATGCAGTCAATAGCTCCATGCAGCTGGGTTTGAAATGGCCTTTTCATCTGGGTAAAAAACAAATACTGTTATAGATGACTGATTTTGAAAACAAAGTAAAGCAATCAAAATATAAAGACACAAATGAATACTTTTTGCTTACATAAAAATAGAAATGTAAATTGCAAATCTCCACCTCATAGTTAGCGACTATGGAAGATTATACATGTTGTGCAGCTTATTTAAGATCAAAGAAGTAGGAGGCTGATTTTTCAGAAAAGAATCACAGGTTATTTTCTTTGACAAGTATTTTTAGACTGAATACCATGCATATTTATTGAATGTGACTATTGTTTGTTTTTAAATCAAGGCTGAATTAAATACAGACTTCATAAAAAATACTCGTTTCGAAGTAATTTTTTAATAATAAGCAAATATTTGCTATTAAGAAAGAAGTGTTGAAAGGGAGCCAGGTAAAGACCATACTAAACTACATTTTCTTTACAGCACTCAGATCTTGCATTATTCACTATTCCTACTTTAAATCACAGTCATATCCCTTTATATAATTCAAGATAACTCTTACTGGGTGTGAAAATCCAATGTCCAGTTTATTGTTGTGCAAGCCATTTTCAACACAGCTGAAATATGAGTGAATGGAGAAACAGATGATGTCTTTGTACTTGAAGAATTTTGGAGTGTTAGTATTGTTTCAGGTGGGTTCAGGCTTTCTCTCACTTGCCTTCCCCAGGTGTCCTGCATATAGAGGACATTTTAAGGAGTGCATCATCTGAGAACCTTATTTTCTAAGAGCAGGAAAGAAAAAAAGAACCATTACTATTACTCACATGTTATTCTTGGGTTTTTACAGAACAGATGGATAGGTGTGAAAATGTTATTGAAAAAAAAAAAAATTTTTCTTTTGTGTTAGTTTACCATGCATTAGCCTCCTGTCTTGTGCTGGAAGTGCAGTACAGTGGATTATTCTTGAGGGGCCTGCCAAATGACAAGGAATTCCACATGAAAGGCGTGGCAGCCAGTGAAATTGATTTGCATGCAATGACAAGTGAGTATGAAAAATCCAAGCTGATAATGAGAAGAAGTGGTAATATCTCAACTGCAACTTAACTGAAAGTTAAATCCTCTGTAATGCTATAGTGATGCAGGTCGGTTACTACATAAGAGTTAACATTAACAACAGACACCTCATTGCTCTCACATTTATTTGTAGTTCCCAGCACAGTCAGAAATTCAGTGTTGAGATTAGATGTTCTTAAATGTTTACTTTTAAATAATGTGCACATCATTACTCCGTAATTTATTGATGTTCCCTTCTATTGAACTATTTGTCTGTTTGCTTGTTGTTAAGCTACTGAGATACATGTAACAATAAAATTATTCTATGTACTTGCCTGGTTAGTAAAATTGAGACCAAAATGAATAAATATTGGATTCTCTATGCTAATAAATACTGTAATGCCATTTGCTGACTATCAGAGAGAGGATTACAGCTTTTGCCTTATTAGAACAGGCCCATTCAAGCTTTGAAATGCATAGTTATGGGATTTGTCAGTTTAGTACAGTATGAGTCAACAGTGAACGGCAATGGAGATTTTAAAATAAGGCAGGTATTAAGACCACAGTTATCCATTCTATATATTTGTGTTTATAACTTCATGTACTGTTTCATTTAAAAGACAGTAGATGTGGGCTAATTTGGGAGTTTTCTTATCAATTTAGTAATTCACATGTTCATATTGATTCTGAGACAGAGCTTCCAATGCAGAGTAATGCTGTAAGTGCCATTGCTGAAGTCAATTCCTTAAAGTAAAATAAAATCAGGTTTGCTCCTCAGAAAATCTGGAGAACTCTCAAAGACTCTGGGTTTTGGGTTTTTTTAATATTAGCATACAAGTTGATAGTAGCCTGTGTCTGACATCCAGGTATTTCTCCAGAGTGATTAAGCACACTTTCTTAATGTTCTTTCTTCCTCAATCAGAAGCAAGGGTTTGCATATCCTCAAAGGCAACTGAGGCAGTTGCCCAAGGAAAGAAGTATAGAAGGGCTTGATGATCTCAAAGGTCTTTTCCAAACTAAATTATTCTAAGGGTGGAAGAAGAAAAGCTCATAAAAGATGGAAAAAAGGCTTTCAACATGATAGATGAAGGCAAGTGGGAGGAGCAGTAAGAAAAACTAATGGCAATTGAAATGGAGAAAAATTAAATGAAAGGGACAAAAAGAAGTTTTTGAATTGGGATAAATTAAATTTGCAACGTAAATATCTTTCTAATAAGGTGGATGAAAGAAGGGAATGCTGAAGAGATGGGATGATAGGAACCAGCAATGAAGAAAAAGTTTATGAGGAAAGGACTTCATGGGATTTTTACTGGCAAACCTAGGGGGTAAATTGGAGCAAGTTAGTGATAGTCAATAGAACAAGAATAATTAGAAGAAAGATAGGGAAACTCTTGATAACAAATACTGTATGGAAATTCTAGTGTTTGACTAAGGAATCTTCTGTCTTCTGATAGGGCAAACTGAAGTAGGATTAGCCAAAGTAACAGGAAAAGGTTTTTTGCACAAGAGGAAGTCTTAATAGGAATCATGTCTTTGTGAAACAACAGAAACTTCATTAAACCAGTGACGATTCTTTTCTTATAAAAGAATTTTGTCTGAATTGCTTTTCAGAATTATATGTGTTTTTCAATATGCCAGACAGAGATAGCTAGAGTGATAGTAGAGTTCATTTTCTCGTGCCTTTGTCTTTACAGAAGTTACAATGCTGTTTTCTTCCAAAATGAACTCATCATTATTTCTTCACACTTTTTAGTGACATAGGTTTGGCAAAAGCTCTTTAAATTTCTAACTTATGATAAAAACTGTGCCTCAAACTCTTTGTGTATATATAACTCCTCTGCTTTTTTCTGCTTTTTATTTTATTTTCCTTTTTTTTTTCCCCTTTGTAATTGTTTTTATTCCATCTAGAGGATAAATGTGTTGTCATCAGCCAGAGGCATTGGGAGCAATTGGTAGAATTTTTTTCAATGCTTTCTTTGGTTTGTGAAAATAATTTGATTCATAATATTCATCCTCATTACTACTAACTAATATTATAATTATATAATAATCTAAAAATGCCACTGACTTTTAACACATTAGTTAAAATTTAAAAACACAAGGTAACAGTGGTCATTGCTGTTAAAATTATAAAGTGACTATTTTCTAGGTATCTGCACATATTGCCTTTGGTAAATTTGTCACCCTGTGGAGGTCCAGTGTGAGGTGTATGAATAATGTAAATATCTATTGAATCTTTTGAATGCCACTTATCTAAATCTGTGAGAGAACAGTTGCTTTGTTTAAAACAAAGACAAATAACAACAAGTCTCTGAAAAACTCTGAGAAGTTACATACTAATTTGGGGAACTGATTAATTTTTGATATTCTAATATTTAATTCTGTCTTAATGGCTCTTTTCCAAACAATAAACAACAGATTTTCCTAAAGAAGATGGATTAGACTTTAATAAAAGTGCTTTTCTTCCTCAAAGAATAAAAAACTGTTTTGGATGCTTTAAAAAAACTGACATTCATTTTTTTTAAAAAAAATCTTATTCTCAAACATATACTATATTAAAGAGCTAGTGAAAGATTACTGCAGGCATACAGCCTTATCCTGCTTGGCTTACGCACAGGACAGCTTTGGATCATAATAAAATGTATTTATGAGTAAGGCATATGTATGAGTAAGATCCATTAAAATGAATCCTAAGAATGTAACAATACTCCAGTAAACTAGTAATGGCTTAGCTGTATCCATTTCTCTTATTTTTTTAACAATGTTTAAGAAAAAGCTTGTTAGACACTTGCTTGAGCCTTGCTTGAATCTTGTGTTCCCTACTTCTCTTTAAAAAAGAAATAGCTTTTTTCTTGTGGAAGGAAAACTAATAAAGAGGCCACTTTTGCTATATTATCTAAAGCTTTTTATTTAGTGTTTCATTTCTTTAAAAAAAATCTATCTCCTCCAAGCTTCCATAGTAGTGCATTTTCCTGTGACTTCATTCCAAAATTTCCTTCTATCTTCCTCTTGCTATGACAGACACTTATTTTGAGCTTTCAACTTTTACTTTCTCTATTTCAAAGGGTCTGCTAGGGCAGCAGCTGTTTATTCCTAGTGTTTCTCTTTGATGTACCATTTGCTTGTGTGCTCAGTTGTTCTTCTCAGGAGGCAAAATCTGCCTTCATGTTTTGAGGTTTGATTTAATCAAATAAAACTGAAATATCATTGTCCTTGAACTTTGGGAGGGACTGTTCCTTCCCATGTAAACTGAAATACAAAAGCAAAACTAAAAGTAAATCTAGTGCAGCAAGGAGAGGAAACAGAAAAGACTCCTGATTATAACATTCTTTCATTTTGTTTTCTCCCATTTTTCATAATTTACAGTAAACCATTTTTTTTCCTGCAAATATTTGCATAAAATGCATTGAACTGCAATACAAACTGAAAACTTCATCACTAATGTTCATGATTAAGTTTTTGAAAGTACACTGTGGCTTGTCTAGACTGTCAGTATATAATGATAAAATGGTCCCCAGAAAAGAGTGAATAGGGCTGCAGGGTTGCAGTAGCAGAGGTGACTTCTGTGAGGAGACACCAGGAACTGCCCCCATGAAAACAGAATCTGCTCCAGCTGACTCCAAGATGGACCTGCCACTGGCCAAAGCTGAGCCAATCTTGGAGTCAGCTGGAGCAGTGACATTGGTAGAACCTCTGTGATAACATATTTGAAAAAGGGTATAAAACACTGTGCAACAGCAGCTGGGAGAGAAGAGTGAGAATATGTGAGAGAAACAACTCTATAGACACAACGGTCAGTGCAGAAGAAGGGGGAGGAAATGCTCCAGGTGCCAGAGCAGAGATTCCCCCGCAGCCCCTGGAGAAGATCATGGTGAACCAGGTTGTCCCCCTGCAGCCCATGGAGGACCATGGTGGAGTAGATATCCACCTGCACCCATGGGAATGTCCCACATTGGAGAAGTTCACAAAAGACTGTATCCCATTAGAGGGACCCCACACTGGAGCAGAGGAAGAGCGCGAGGAGGAAGGAGTGGCAGAGACAAAATATTATGAACTGACCACAACCCCCATTCCCCATTGCCTTAGGCTGCTCAGGAGAGGTAAAAGATTTAGGAATGAAGTTGAGCCTGAGAAGAAGGGAGGGGTGAGGGAAAGGTGGCTTTAGTTTTGGTTGGTTTTTTTTTCTTACTATGCTACTCTGTTACAATTAATTGGCAATAAATTAGTTCCTCAGCACAAGAAGGACATGGGCCTGTTGGAGCAGTTCTAGAGGAAGGCTATGAAAATGATCTGAGGGCTGGAGCACCTCTTCTACAAGGACAGGATGAGAGAGTTGGGGTTGTCCAGCCTGGAGAAGAGAAGGCTGTGAGGAGACCTCGATGTGGCCTTTCAGTACTTAAAGGGGGCCTATAGGAAAGATGGGGACAATCTTTTTAGCAAGGCCTGCTATGACAGGACAAGGCATAATGGTATTAAACTAAAGGAAGGAAGATTTAGTCTGGGTATAAGGAAGAAATTTTTTTACAGTGAGGGTGGTGAAACACTGGAACAGGTTGCCCAGAGAAGTTGTAGAGGTCCCATCCCTGGAAACATTCAAGGTCAGGTTAGATGGGGCTCTGAGCAACCTGATCTAATTGAAGATGTCCCTGCTCACTGCAGGGGGGGTTGGACTGGATGACTTCTAAAGGTCCTTTCCAATCCAAAGCATTCTATGATTCTGTGATTCCAGATTCAGACCGCACCTGGAGTACTGTGTCCAGTTCTGGGTTCCCCAGTTCAGAAAAGATGAGGAACTCCTAGAGAGAGTCTAGAGGAGGGCTATGAAGATGATGAGGAGACTGGAGCATCTCCCCTATGAGGAAAAGCTGAGAGACATGGGCTTGTTTAGCCTGAATAAGAGAAAACTGAGAGGGGATCTCATCAACACTTACAAATATGCTAAGGGTGGGTGTCACGAGGACAGAGTCAGACTCTTCTCAGTGGTGCCCAGTGAAAGGACAAGGGGCAATAGGCACAAACTGAAGCATAAGAGGTTCCAGTTGAACATGAGGAAGAACTTCTTTACTTTGAGGGTGACAGAGTACTGGAACAGGCTGCCCAGGGGGGTTGTGGAGTCTCCTTCTTTGGAGATACTCAAAACCTGCCTGGACGATGTCCTGTGCAACCTGCTCTGGGCGAACCTGCTTTAGCAGAAGAGTTAGACTAGATGATCTCCTGAGGTCTCTTCTAACCTTTGCCATTCTGTGATTCTGTGATTCTGTGTGTGATTAAATTATTTTGCCCAAGTCAAGTCTGGTTTGCATGTGAGAGTAATTGGTAAGTGATCTCCCCATCTGTATTGGGTCAAGCTGCATAGTGATGTGCTTTCTATTGGTATGTAGAAAGAGGTTGATAACACACCAATGTTTTGGCTATTGCTGAGCCGTGCTCGAACAGCATCAAGGCTGCGTCTCCAATATTTCCCCCCTACCAGTGGGCTGGAAGGGGGCATGACCTTGGGAGGCGATGTAGCCAAGACACCTGACCCAAACCAAACAAAGGGATATTCCATACCATATGACATCAGCTAAGATATAAAAACTAAGGGAAAAGGAAGAGGAGGGGGGGCATTCGTCTTTTATGACATTTTGTCTTCTGGAGCAACAGCTATGTATACCGAAGCCCTACTTCCTGGGAAGTGGCTGGACATCACCTGCTAATGGGAAGTAGAGAATAAAACCTTGGTTTTTTTCTTTTGCTACTGCATGCAGCATTTGCTTTTGCTTTTCTTTATTAAACTGCCTTCATCTTGACCCATGAGTCTGGGGTTGTGGGGTTTTTTTCCATCTCATTCTCTCCCCGCCTGTCCTGCTGAAGAGGGGAGTGATGGAGTGGCTTGGTGGCACCTGGCACCCAGCCAACGTCAAACCACCACACCACCTTTCTCTCGAGTCACAAGCTTTTAACTGTATTTTCTTCCTCCTGTCCTGTTTTTAGGAGTAGTAGTGATAGAGCAGCTTGGTGGGCACCTGGTGGCCAGCTAAAGTTAACCTACCAAAACTTAATATTTTCTGAGTCTTTTTCAGTAGGTATAAATTATTCTCTCTGATGTGAGACTGAAGGTGAGGACTGCACACATACGCTCTCTTGTATCTTTCAATAATTAACAATTTTAACAATAAAGAATCACAATCAATTAGCCTGTATTAAAAAAAAAAAAAAAAAAGAAAAGAAAATTAAAGTAAGAGGCAACTGCATGCAGAATTGTCCTTACCACCAAAGAAGCTGAAATGAAGATTAACAACAAAATGTAATAGGTTGACAAAACAAAACATGGAGATTGCGCAGTTTGCAGGTGGGGAATTTTCACTGAGATGACCTTTAAGAAGAGCTGGTAGAAGTAAAGTGCTGCCCAGTGAGTACTATGACCATCTTACGTCAAAATATTTGTAAGCATGCCAACAACAGGGAAGAGAAAGTTTTTGATAGCTTCTGTTTTAAACAAACTGGGAAGCAGATGGGCATATGTCCTGAAATTTTGGTTGAAATAGATGAATGTGGGTTTATAGACAAAATCAAGCTCCTGCAGTAGCTGATGTGCTATAGTTATGCTCAGAAATGGAGTAGTCTCCAACAACAGAGAATTATATGTGTTGCCTGGTTTGTATATGGACAATTACACGAATTTGAAAGAAGAGATGAAGAAGGCTTGGAGCAGCCCTCATAACCTGTGGTCTTCCTCCCTTCCACTGAACATTTCTGGAGCAGCCAGGCTTGTGCACATAGCTATGGAAAGGAGAGAAGAAGAAATTTAATTAAATATTAATAAGCTTTTTTTCTTGGTAAATACAGGTAGAATGAAACCCAGTTTAGACACATAAAATGGAATGTCAACAATGTTTGTGTACTTTTATTCCAGCTTTTACTCCTGAAAATATTTACTCAACTCTGCCTAAATTCTTGTATCTTTTTCTTCTTTTTTAATTTAACACCCTTTAGGATAGAAAGAGTAGATTAGGATGGCAAAGTATTTCCTCCCTCCTCTTACTCCCAAATTTAAATGACAGTTAAATAGCATATCCTTAGAGCATGCCCTTTAAATCCCTCAAATTCTACTTTTGATAGCTGCCCACACATGCTAGACAGACGGTAATCTGTCATGGATTTGCCTCTCTACACAACTTTTGTAAGAGTATGCTAGCTAGTACAATTTTTTTTTAGGTTTGTTTGTTTTTCTAAGTAAAAAAAAATATGTAGAAAATTACAAAACTCATTTTTATCATTCTAATGCAAATTAAAAATTATAAACTGTCACCTGTGTTGTGAAAAGAAAAGATAACATTAACAGCTTAACTATAACTCAAATAAGTGCCTTTGGTCTTGATTAAACCCTGAACATAGGTATATATCTGATCCTCTGGAGAGAGGGGTGAGTTCTTTGGTGTTCTGTCTTCTGGACAGAGCTGACGTTCAAATAGCATGTTGAACCACAGTAGCGAGGAGGACAGTCTCTTGATAAGGCTGAGTTTGTGCAGAAGTCATCAAAAGGGTGCTGCTATTGCAGCCCTTAGGGCAGTAACTCAGCTAGGTACCTGCAGTCCCAAAACATGACTGCATCACTCTCATAGAGCCCCAGACCATGAGAGGCAGTTTCTCACAAGGACCTAACAAAAATATTAGTAACCTACACAGCTTCATGCCACCTGAACTTGCGTTCTGTCATAAAGCTCTAGGCTCCCCTTTTTTCTTTTCATACTGAGGACTTAATTTAAAATACTCTCTCTACATTTTATCTCTTGTACTTTATAAAGACCATAAGCAATAAATCCCTTAAGGGATTTATTGAAAAGATGGAAAGGGGAGTGAAAGGGGGCAAGGGCAGAACAATTTGTTATGAACTGATTCCTTTAGGTTATTGTCTGGATAGCTCAATGTGCAGTAAGATTCAAGAGATGGAAGGTGAATCCATATATGTTGTTCAACACCATGAACTCAAGTTCAGTATCCTGAAGGTATGTCCTTATGGACATACTTGATGAATGTCATCATTCTAGTGTGGTGGAAATTGACTCGTATCATTAAAAGTCACCTCCACCTTCTTATTTGGCTGTTTTGCTGAAATATAAGAGAGATCTTGTTCTCAGCAGTCACTTGCTGAGAAGTGTTCAAGATTGTAAAAAATTAACTTTTGACAAGTGCATTTACAAGCAATCTGCATCTCTTGCAGTAAAATGCTGCCTTTAATGTCAAAATCTACATATTAATTGATTTCTATGCACTTGTCAAGACACTTAGGCAAGAGTCCTCTTGACAAAGAGTTAAATGTGTTTACCAAGGACAGAATGAAACCTAGTAATATAAAATCTAATAATAGCAAGATTTCTTTGTGTCGTTACTGCATCATGGGAGAGATCTGTCACTGATGAACTGGTTTAATTTTTTTTTCATTTGGGACTTATTTTTTAGGTAGAGATGCATCAGCTTATGGTAATTCCAGATCTCTTGGTTGCAACTTAGATGAGGCCCTGCTGTAGTGATTTAGATAAGAGAAGTCTGCTGAGCTCTCTCCCTGCTTTGACATAACCCTGTTATAAAGACAGGCATAGACTGATGACTGGTGCTCACAAAGTGAGGGGAAAATCTGATGCTGGCACTTGTGAGGGCTGAGCTGGAAGAGCAGTTATGTGAGCTCAGAAAAGTTGTTTTTCCAAGACTTCTCACTGCACTGCAGAGTGCCAGAACACTTGGCTAGTGGGATATAACAAAAGTCTTTCCTCAGTGATGGCCAGGGTGAGATTTATTCCTTGTGCTGCTGTTTGAAGTACACAGAAGTTTCCTTCTTAGGCTGCACAAAACTCTAATTTATCTAATTTTTAATGGTGGGGAGAAATACACTGAAAATGTGTAAACTTCATTGGTGAGATCTGAATACTGGTGTGTGATGGTTTAAAACAGAAGATATGCATCGGACTCTAAATTCCCCAAAACTGAGGAACAAGATTCTTAACCACCATTTACCTTTTTTTCTCTTTTGCTTACTTTCCTTAACATTTCCTATTTTGTTTGAAAACAAGGTTACCTGAATGCTGGTTGATCCATCTTCTCCGACAATTTGCTAGTTATGGCCATCTCCAGCTTTATGGAAGTTTTCATCTATGCAGCTCTGTTGTATTGTGAAAAACTTACACTCCTGATTTGAATACAAAATACAGCATTAGCAATGAAACCAGCCTGAGCAACTTGAAAGAAAAAGAATATGAAGCAATGAGTTCAGGTACCATAAAGAACTGACAATAACAGCAGCTTGATCCTACCTGAGAATTATTAAAGTTGTAGAAAATGTTGTCAATGACAAGTAAGGGTTTTGATCCTTTAAAATGGTAATTTCTTACGAAGCTGTGTACCTCCAAAAAAACCAAAGAGTGAAGGAACTGAATACATTAAACAGTTAAGTTAGTTTGGCAGCATACTGTAATTTTAGATATTTAGTACGACACGAGGAAACACTCATATATTTTTTTAACTCTGAGACTTTTTCTCCCCTTCAAAATATCACTGTAAAAAGCTCTGTGTAACTAACATGTAATCTGAAAATATCACAGGACATAATGTGGATGAAAGACTCACAGAGGCTTGTTGCCACAAAACTTATGTATTCTCAATGAGTTTCCTTGCAAGGCAAAATTTTGGAGAACTTGTGTGCTAATTTTTAAAAAGATTAATGGAGCAAAAGGCAATTAAAGAGCTGTTACATGGTTCATTGTTTGCCTTTGCAGTCTGGCTCACTGAAACCTGGAGCACAGTGCAGCCTCCCAGTGACACCTACCAAACAGCAGAGTAGAACTTTATTCCTGACATGAGAAAGAGGAAACTGAACTGCAATTAAAGATCCCTTGGGGCTGCCATTAAGTTAGTTCATATCCACTTCTCTTTACAATAACTGCTTTTACTGAGTGCATCTTTCTTGACGATATTTTATCTGTGATAATGCTCAAGAGTGAAAGATTTAATCTCTTTCCCAACATTTCTTTGAGCAGCTGGCTTCTAAGCTTGATGCAGGCAGATAATAAATGGCCATTTAGGCCTGTATCTGAAGATGTCTGTTGCACATTTTTGTTTCGTGGAAGCTGCACTTTCATTCCATTTTTACTTTTCTTCTTCTGCCATCTTGGCTATGGAAGCTGATGGCAGAAATGACTTCTCCTTCAGTAATACTGCTCTGCATTCTATTGGAACTACCAGCACTCCCCAAAAATGTACTTTTATTTTTTGAAGTCATCGACTGATTCTTTCTGAAACATTGAAACAATCAAATTTTAGTTTATTGGCACTCTCTTAACACTTTTAGTTTAGTTAAACCAATAATTTTCCTCCTCCTATGTGTGCACACATTTCTACTGTGCAAAATGCACTTGTAATGGTTTGCATAAAACCCCACTATCTTCACAGTGTGTCTTTGCACCTAGATACTAACAATAAGATTCATTTTTCTGCATCCTTGCTTAGTAAAAAGGTCTGTTCTGTGCAGAGATAGTATTCAGAGAAAATATGAAGGTGGTTGATCATATTTGCTTTTAAATGCCTTGGAAGCCATTGTTTTAAAACCCTTTCAGAAATCTGTTGCTAAATCTTTGCACTGTGAAAGCAGTACTGTGGATTTGGGTGTTCTCTGCACTTTTTCATACTTGGTATATTCCAAAAAACAAAGAGAAAAGAGCTGGATTTTATTTAGTTTGTGTAGCTTTGTTAGATTTTGTGTAGGGAGTGGGGGATCATTTTACATGTGGAGAACAAGTCACCACAGCAGAAAGCATATTCTTTTAACTTACAGTTCAACTTTGCTCACTTGACATTTAATAACCTGGGCTATAAATTGAAGTAGCCATATGTTAGTCTGGTTTTAAATCAGAAAAAATACCTATGCAAGGTACAAAACAGTACAATATAATTTAGAGAGTAGTGATTCATAAAGGAATTTCATATGGAATAAAATAGCAGTAACCTCATAAATATCAATTTATAGAAATCTTAGACAGCAGAGACATTACTCACATATTATGAAAAAAAAAAAAAAAGACAAGACTGATATTACAGAGTTAATTCACTTTTTTCTTATGCTTCCATATCTTGGGGTAACCTTACTGGGGAGTATTCTGTTGATGACCCAGGCTGCCTTTATTCCTGAGCAGGTGGATGGCAGAACTAAACACTTGTGATTGAATACTCACCTTGAAAGTGTCTCTGACCAGTATATTCTTCTGGCAGTTTCTATTGCCATAGCAGGTCTGTGTTTTTCCTCCATAATTTGCAAAAATACATAAATTCCCAGAAATCTGTTTATACATGAGAATAAAATGTTTTTTAATGCCTTAGAAAAGGCAAAATGGAAATAAATTAGTGTAAAAATGTGCAAAAACTGTTGTTACTTCAACAGAATCTATTAATTGATATGCAATTATAAGAATCGTCTAAGTTTTACATTTAAGCAAATAATGCGCTTAGTGTCCTTTCTGTCATTCATTCACCCACAGCATTAACTTAGCATACCAGCTTGTGGTTTGCCTCCATCGTTTTTCTTTGCAGTTTTCTCCTCCTAAACCTCATAAATAAATGTTGTTATGCATGTTATTAGTAAAATTCAGTATTTCTTCATATCACCAGAATAATGGTTACATAAAAAAAGGAAAAAAGGGGAAAAATTGTCCTATAACCTAGGACACTTAGTCAAAGGTGATGACTCTCAAGTAATTTTCAATATTTTGTACAGGGTTACATTAATAAAAAAACCTCTTAATTTCTTGCTCTCACACTGAAAGAAGAGAAAAAGCAGGTATTTTCCAAGTCATCTAGTTGGTTTCTGATTTAGCAATCTTGCAGTCAAAATTAAGTGTGAAGTTTTAAGGTTTACAGCACTCACAATGAACAGAAAGCATCTCTTCACAATGAAGACAGTCAGAGAATATCCAATACATACAAATGACCTCAGATCAGGGAATACACTACATTCTCACCCATTCTAGGACAGCAGACATAGTTTGTGACATTCAGTTACTATGATTCAAGCAAAATCAATATAATTACACTAATATAATTTCAGACTTTTCTACATCTAGAGTGATTTAACCTCCTCAGCTGTCATGGAATATCACTTAATTGGATGTCTAAGTAAAAAGTTTATTGTAAATACTGTTGCAGATAAACAATACATTTTCACTTTATTCGAACCTGAATCTTAAAAAATTCTTCCTGTATTTTTCAATAATAATTTTAAATTAATTTTTTGGTAAATTTTGGAAAAGGGGGAAGTGCCAAGTGGAATCTTATGTCATCGGCATGGTTAAATATTAATGGTGTAACCCAATGTCTCCTGGCAACAGTTCCATTTCCTTGTAAGTAAGGAAACGTAATAGTATGTATCATTTGGTAATTCTATCCCAAATTGTAACAATACAGCTGTAATGTGCTTCATAATACACAGTTTACTGAGGCTTAAAGAAGCTGATTGGTTTGTATAATGGAAAGCGTTTATTATATAATTGTACTACTGAGTAATCTGTAAAAACAATGACATACTATTGAATTGCTAAATACTCTTCCCAAAACAAATGAATGAATGTTCAGTCTTTGTTCATGGATATAAGTTTGACAAATTACATAGCATTTTAATGACTGCCATGATCAGCATTCACTTTAATATTGTCAAAAAAAGTTTTCAAGATTATGATGTCAGTTTGTCTGCAGCTGCCGCTATATGTAAGAAGTGACACATAAGCATGTTTTAGTTTTGCTTTCAGTGTATTATATACATTCACCAAAGAGTATATTGTCCTGAAATATGTGTGAAATTCAGTTTGGAGATCACAGATCAAGCATAACTCTGAAGATGAAATTACCTTTTTAAGTATTTTGTGAAGACATCCAGGCATCTTTTTTTCAGTGATGTATTCAGTATAATAATTAAGATGTTCATAGTTTAACACTTAATTTCTTCATTTTTAACTGACTTTTTCTTGACTTGAAAGTCCTCGTTGCATGACTAATTGAATGCTTCTACAGAATTAAAAATCCTGAGTTAAATGCTCATATTTATCATTTTTGTTTATTATTTAAAAAAATCTCTGACACTTAAGAATTTTAATTCTTCTGAACATAACTTCTGTATGATACCAGCTACTATCTTATATAGCCTGAGGAACTCAGACAGGAAGAAATGGAGTGAATAACTTTTTTTCCAAACTGCATTTCACACTTTATTGAAAGATTTCAAAAAATGAAAATTCAAGAAAAAGCAAGTTTAGGAGAGTAGAATATGGCTCCTCAGATTAGTAACTTCAGTTAGAACACTGTAAAAATGAAGTTGTCTTTGAGTGTGGGTTTTAAAATTTATTTATTGTTCTTTTTTTAACTTCTTTTGAAATGCAGATATTAACCACTTAATTTTAATTCCAAAAACTTCATCAAAAAACTTAACTATATAGAACATTCCAAAAATGTGAAAACTTATCATTATCCATGGCTTAAAAATTTAGTCTCCTCTTGACTGGTGTTTGTTTCAGTGTAGAAGACATCTAAGTAAACATGCATGGGTGCTTGCAGTTAGCAAATCAATATCAGGTTTTAATGCACAGTAATGGAGGGAAATGACACTAATTCAAACTGTTCAAACTGTTATTGCATACTTACTGAGGACAGAGAGTCCTGTCGCAGCGCACCCAGCCTAAGCACTTGTTGTGGATATTTTGATTTCCTTTCAAAAAAAAGGACAGCTGTTAAAGAAACCGGAGAAGAAGCAGACATTGAAACATTAATAGAGCATAGCTCTTCTGAGTCCCAGTCAAATGCCCCATTTCTTCAGCCACATGAAGGTATGGCTTCCATACTAGTCAATAATAATCACACCTGGAAATAAGCCGGTTGAGCAAAATGTGAAATTTAGTATGGATAAAGGTATGCAGGAAATAATTACTTAGCTTTTGACTTGTGATGTAGCCTATAATGATTATGACTGCAGAAAGTATTTGTCTTTAGTTTACGTTGCCTTTTCCAGAAAAAAATCTGTGTTTAGCATCCCCAAGTTTAATAAAGATCACATAAGTGGCAAATGTACTAGCAGAACTCAAAAAAAAAAAAAAAAAAAAAAAGTCTTATCTCACCTTTCAAGGTCCTTCCACAGGTTTTATAACAAATGACAAAGGAGATAGAGTCAGACAACTGCTGTAACAGATAGGAAATTCACAAATGTTCCTAGCCTTTTTTAAACTCATTTTAACCATAAGCTACATGATTTATTTCAGAGTAACAGGATTAGTGAATATCTTTTGGTTGGCAGATGCAAAAAAACCCTCCATAAACCCATTTGTCACTCCTAGGTCGCAACTGTAAAATTATCTGCAATAGGAAAACAGCCTATGGAGTAATGGATGAACATGATACAGAAATGTATTTAGCCAAGTATTATATCTGCATCAATGCTCTTCTGACAATAAGAACACTGAACACAGACCATTTGAGCTTAGATCAGCTTACAGACCTGACCTGTGATTTCTGTAGCATATGATTCAGTATGGCTGATCCTCTGATACAGTTCCACTACAGAAGTTTTTTAAATTAAAGCAGTTCAAGACAAACCACCAATAGAAAAGCCTACTTTCATCAACATTTTTATTTTCATCTTGCATAAGGTCTGTCTACCTGCAATGAAGCATAGAGATACCTGGGCAAGTTGCATATAAAGCTAGCTCAGGTCCTGGAAACAGCCTAGATAAAGCGGCCTAGTCCTCTCTGGCCCGTGTCAGCTGGTTTTCTCCTAAGCCTTTAGCAAGCAGTAAATAAACCCAGCAGAAGTATTTCTAACTTACTAGTCAGTGCAGATATATTTAAATGGGAGAGCAGAGGATGCTAAACTACACTGGTTCCTCCTCCACAGTCTCTTTGACTACACCAGTGCCTGCAAGAGGAGACAGCAATGTGTAGCTGCATCGCAGTCAGCAAGGACCCATCAAATCTCTCCATACTGTTAGCAGTTCCACCTTGACACCAGAAGAGACAAAAAGCTCTGCAGCTGTAACACAGTGGTACAGGCAGGGAACAGCCATGTTACCAGGTTTTAAAGCTAACAATAATGTAAGCTGTCATTCAAGAAATGAAATAAATTTAGTCACTTAACATCTGAGCAACTTGCCTTATTGAAATTGAAAATGTTCTCATCTTTAAAATTGCATATCTATAAAACCTATTTTAAGAACATTTAAAAATGCTATGGAATTATTTTTTTCTAAAAATTGTTAGTACGATCTTTGGTTGCATCTCTGTGTAAACTTTCCTCTGTAAGGGAAGTACACTTTTCCAAGAAAGCTGTGCTTAAAATTACCTTAACTGCAAGAGCAGGCGCAACTCATTCCAACTTCTTTACCATCTGTCATTTCAGAGAAGCCTCCTTCCCACTCTCTCACACTGTTGATGAGATGCACTATAGGACGTTAGTAAACCACTGAAGAGGATGTGACTTCTTTTCTCTATGGCCTATTTACAGCAAGAAAAGCTTTGCTATTGAATTGGCTTTTTAGAGAGGAATTGATAATTTTAATCTCGAAGTTATCAATTTTAATATAACGTAATGCACAAAAAAATGATTAAAGGTGTGTTGCGTTTCATTGCTGTATTATAAATAGAGATACTCAAATGTACTTGCAGTTGCCACAATTTTCAGTTTGATTTTTAAGGGCTATGATAATTTGGCCTAATCTTTTTCCTAGAACTGTTGATATTAAAACATGTTTCTGTCAAGTGTGCAAATTTAAAAAGTCCAACTGAACACATCTTGATTTAAAAACATAACTCAAACATATTAGCATGTATAATTTTATATTTTCAGAACTTTCTCTCCAAACAATAAACTAAAAATTTTGTGAGGATATACTTCATATAGTGATTCAGCTAAGTGATTCTAAAGGGTTTAACTGTGGTTTATTTACATGAATAGTTTAATTATTAAAAATTTATTTACTTGTATTTCCCCTTCCATATACTCTTTGATTCTAAACCACATGAAGAACTTTATTTGTAGCTGTATTTTAAAATAAGGGACACTTTTAAGAGGCATTTTCTGAAAATGATATGAACTAAGAATCAAGTGAAGAGAGAGTTTCATAGCCAGAATCTTTATATGAAATTTTATAGATATTTGGAAGAAATATTGAAAATGGTGAGGGAGGAAGGAGGAGGAATAATATTTCTTTGTAAAACAAGTTTCTGATATTTTTAAGTAGTGTAATTTCTCAGAATTCATGTCTAACTGCATTTTTGGGTTGAAGTGGCCGATTTAGATTTTAAAACTTCTGATTATAACAGGAGAATACTGGAAGTTTTTTGTTCTTCTTCCCCGACAAAAAATGAGGCCAGATTTATGTATTGCATAGGCCACATCATAGTTTTTAAGATATGTAGTATTCTTAATTATCAACTAGTCACAAAGAGATTTTTTCAGTCACAGTATGGCATCATATTGTTCTGTTGAGGAAGAGCTTAATTGTTATATTGTTCCACGTTCACCTCATTACAGGAAGGCAGTGAAATGTTCATTATGGCAGCTAAGATATACTATTTTCCCATTCCATGTTTCCCATCTTATCTCTTTCTTTCTCAATGAGTAAGAGAGAATTGTAAGTGATCACACACCTAATATTTGACAAGCTGGACTATACACCATTAAATTTTTGGGAAAATGAGTGTATTTGTTACAGATATAGTCTCTTTCCATGGTAGTACTTGGCCACGTGTACTAAATTTGGCTCTGTCCATTCAGCACTAAACAAGAAACCCAGTTGTGTAGGAAAGACTTTTCGCTGATGAGAGGATCTGGAAAAGGGGAAAGACAAGTTCTTGATCATTACATAAGGAGAAGAAACACTGAATTTAGATGCCACTTTGTGATGCTGCCTCCCTCTGGTGTTGAAAGTGGGATGCATGTCTCTGATTTGGCATAAGTAAAGTGGTAGAGGAAAGAAAAGGCCTTTCATTTCAATGTGCTGAAATTAAGGGTCTTTAACTTTCTTTTGGTATTGTTGAAACAGACTTTTTCTGATCAAGCTGTAAAATACAGAAAAGAAATGTGCAGGAACTAAAAGGACTAAAAGGGCAATGCAAGGGTCATTCCTCTGGAGAAAAAGACCCAAGCTTTTCTCATATGTATTATAATTTATATGGGCATACATCTACCTTTACTGCATCATAGAATGGCTTGATGCATAAAAATGAGGACAGAGATGCCAAAGCAGACGTTACAGACTTTTGATTTGATACATTGGTTTGGCTTTAAGTTCTAGTAGAATTTAACTAGAAAAAGTCAAGAGTGTCTATTCTAAAAACTTCTCCCTGGTGTTCCTAGATATGCATAATACAGACTTCTTATTTAGAAGAACTTATTAAGTTCTTTTTTTGTTTGTTTGGTTGGGTTTTTTTAACAATGATACTACTGTGGGGCAAGCAAATGCATTTATTTGAAAAGTGGAAATGTGGTGCAGTGGGGGCAAAAGAAACTGAGAATAAACTCACATAGACCCAAGCAAAAAGAAAATTAACTTTCTGATTTGTTAACAGGTGAATACCTGATGCCTCCCTTACCAATAGTCTAGGTTGAAATTATTTACCTTGTTAGTGTGAAGTCCAGCATGCAGACAAGAATATTTTATATCTGTGCCAGTGGTTTCACGTGATTGAAACCTAGAAATATTTTAGTTAATATTATTGGGTCTACACTGCTCCTAATTCACTAGCTTACTGCTCCTGTTAATCAGCAGCATGTGTGAAGTAACAATCAGAGCAAAACTACATGAATCAGAAGAATCATAAAAACATTTGGCTGGAAAAGACCTTTTAAGATCATCGAGCCCAACAACACCTGTCCACTACTAATACCAGGTCACTAAGCACCTCATCCGCCCATCTTTTAAATACCTCCATGGATGGGGACTCAACCATGGCCCTGGGCAGCCTGTTCCAGTGCCTGATGGTAACCCTGTCAGTGAAGAATTTTTTCCTAATACCTAATCTAAACCTCCCTTGGCACAACTTGAGGCCATTTCACCTCGTCCTATCACTTGTTACTTGGGAGAGGAGACCAACACCCAACTCACTACAGCCTCCTTTCAAGTAGTTGTAGAGAGCGATAAGGTCAGCAACGTTTTCTCCAGGCTAAACAACCCCAGTTCCATTAGCCGCTCCTCGTAAGACTTGTGCTCCAGGCCCCTCACCAGCTTGGTTGCTCTCCTCTGGACATGTTCCAGCAACACAACATCTTTCTTATAGTGAAGGGCCCAAAACTGAACACAGTATTCGAGGTGTGGCCTCACCAGCACCGAGTACAGGGGCACGATCGCTTCCCTGCTCCTGCTGGCCACACTATTCCTGATACAGGCCAGGATGTCGTTGGCCTTCTTGGCCACCTGGGCACGCTGCTGGCTCATATTCAGCTGACTGTCAACCGGCACCCCCCAGTCCTTTTCCCCCAGGCAGCTTTACAGCCACTCATCCCCAAGCCTGTAGCGTTGCATGGGGTTGTTGTGACCAAAGTGCAGGACCCGGCACTTGGCCTTGTTGAACCTCATGCAGTTGGCCTCGGCCCATCGATCCAGCTTGTCCAGATCCCTCTGCGGACCCCTCCTCCCCTCAAGCAGATCAACACTACCACCCAGTTTGGTGTCATCTGCAAAGCTGCTGAGGGTGCACTTGATCCCCTCGTCCAGGTGATTGATAAAGATAATAAACAAGACCGGCTCTAGAACTGAGCCCTGGGGGACACCACTCATGACCGGCCACCAACTGGATTTAACTCCATTCACCACAACTCTCTGGGCTTGGCTATCCCGCCAGTTTTTTACCCAGCAAGGAGTACACCTGTCTAAGCCATAATCCACAGCTTCTCCAGGAGAATGCTGTGGGAGACTGTGTAGGAGACTTTGCTGATGTCCAGGTAGACAACATCCACAGCCTTTCCCTCATCTACCAGGTGGGTCACCTGGTCATAAAAGGAAATCAGGTTGGTTAGGCAAAACCTGCCTTTCATGAACCCATGAATCCTGACCCCCTGATTGACTTCCATGTGCCTGGTGAGCACACTCAAGATGAACCGCTCCATAACCTTCCCCAGTACCGAGGTCAGGCTGACAGGTCTGTAGTTCCCTGGATCCTCCCTCTGGCCCTTCTTGAAGATAGGCATCACATTTGCCAACCTTCAGTCATCTGGGACCTCCCCTGCTATGCTATGATAAAAGTTATATAATCTTTATTTTTTGTATTATGATTATTACAATTTAACAATCATTACCACTTTAGATATCAGTATCAAAGAACTTGTCCCTGTCACTCTTCTCTTCTGATTTAACAAAAATATCTTATGAGAAGAACAGACTTTGGCATGGGAGATTAATCCTGAGTTTTGACAAGCTCTGCTATTCATCATTAAAATGCTAGCAATTTTTGTAGAGCAGAAAGAACCGGGAGAGAATAACGAAGGACATGGGAGTCACCTCAGACCCAGGAAGTCTCTATCACACACTGTCAGAAGTTGGGAGAGAGATCAAGAGAAAGTTGTTATAGTGCTCCCTCTCTTCTTACTACTCTCTGTAGGCATCTGTTCTTGAACATTGTTAGAGAAAAAGATGCTGAGCTTATTAGCCCTTTTGTCTAAGCAGTTCTAATGTTTATAAAACTTCCACCACTGTTTTTGTCTTCATTGATTGATTTTTTCCTGGAATGTCAGGCATTAACCACTGAACTAAATGCTATGAATAGTGAAGTGTTAGCCTTTGGTTCCTATCTCAACAGTGTAAAGATGCAAAGCATTTTCTTTTTTTTTTAAACCAATGAATTTGTTGTGTTTTACAACAAATGAGGATGTGGCCTTCGATTTCCATGTGGAATTGAGGCCACTCAATAAATGTATCATCAGCTTGGCTTTTAACATAGCAACTTGTGAATCATAGTTTCAGTAAATGCCCTGGGGTGGTAAGACTGCATACAAAACATTAAATAATAAAAGCCAGGGACTACTTTTCAGGAGCCATCAAGTATGAGCAAGGGAGTTGTTTCTCACTTAATTCTAATGTCAGCTGGGCATCAATATAATCTTACTCAATCTTTTCTACTCAGAAAAGCCAGAAGGTAGTGACAGCAGTGATTTCACACTGGAAATTTTCATATGGACAGCATACTCTTTGCTGGGTAAAAAGGTGGCTGGATGGCTGATCCTAAAGGGTGGTGGTGAATACAGCTCAAGACAGCTGGAGGCTGGTCACACCTGGTGTTCCCCAGGCCTCAGTTCTGGGACTGGTTCTGTGCAGTGTCTTTATCAATGACCTGGACGAGGGGATCAAGTGCACCCTCAGCAGCTTTGCAGATGACACCAAACTGGGTGGTAGTGTTGATCTGCTTGAGGGGAGGAGGGGTCCGCAGAGGGATCTGGACAAGCTGGATCGATGGGCCGAGGCCAACTGCATGAGGTTCAACAAGGCCAAGTGCCGGGTCCTGCACTTTGGTCACAACAACCCCATGCAACGCTACAGGCTTGGGGATGAGTGGCTGTAAAGCTGCCTGGGGGAAAAGGACTGGGGGGTGCCGGTTGACAGTCAGCTGAATATGAGCCAGCAGCGTGCCCAGGTGGCCAAGAAGGCCAACGACATCCTGGCCTGTATCAGGAATAGTGTGGCCAGCAGGAGCAGGGAAGCGATCGTGCCCCTGTACTCGGTGCTGGTGAGGCCACACCTCGAATACTGTGTTCAGTTTTGGGCCCTTCACTATAAGAAAGATGTTGTGTTGCTGGAACATGTCCAGAGGAGAGCAACCAAGCTGGTGAGGGGCCTGGAGCACAAGTCTTACGAGGAGCGGCTAATGGAACTGGGGTTGTTTAGCCTGGAGAAAACGTTGCTGACCTTATCGCTCTCTACAACTACTTGAAAGGAGGCTGTAGTGAGTTGGGTGTTGGTCTCCTCTCCCAAGTAACAAGTGATAGGACGAGGTGAAATGGCCTCAAGTTGTGCCAAGGGAGGTTTAGATTAGGTATTAGGAAAAAATTCTTCACTGACAGGGTTACCATCAGGCACTGGAACAGGCTGCCCAGGGCCATGGTTGAGTCCCCATCCATGGAGGTATTTAAAAGATGGGCGGATGAGGTGCTTAGTGACCTGGTTTAGTGGTGGGATGACAGTGGTAGGTTAACAGTTGGACTTGATGATCTTAAAGGTTTTTTCCAACCTAGACGATTCTATGGTTTTCAGTGTAAACATTTGAAACAAATATATTGAAATACTTCATCAAGATATGACTAGAACACTCTGGTAATAATTATGAGAACAGGAACCCTAATGATATTATTATTCCTATTCCTATTCCTATTCTTATTCCTATGCTCTTTTGAGAAACAGGTGTCTTCCCACAGAAGGCTTGATTTGGAAATTTTGGCAATTTACAGTAAGAGAAATGTAACAGATATTTCCAGACTCTCAAGTAAATAGCTTTTCTCCCTGATGGCATTCTTCATTCCCTTACACCAGCCTTATTTTTTCCTAATCTTATCTAAATACTAGTTAAAGCTTCTTTTTTTCTTTTCCTTTAACAAAATCTTTTTTTTTTTTTTTCAAGCATGTTAATATACCACAGGTAAATGGAAAGATTTCCTTTCCAGTGCCACAGTGTATTGCCTCAGCTTTAAGAACCGGGATGCTCTTGTGGCCATTGATTCTGTCTTTAGCCAAGCACTATTTCAAACCTGAGTGAAATTTACTCAAAGTTTGAATGAGGGCTAGAGATCTCAAAGGTGATTCCTTTTCACTGAGTGACTGAAAAAGGAAAAGGGAAAGAAATCATTGTCTAATGAAGAAAAGAGTGACACATGAGCTCAATCATATTACCAGACAACAGAGACTCCTGAGGAAGAAGGAAAGAGAAACGAATGCTTTACACTTGCCAATAACAGGACAAGACTTTATTCTGTTCTGAATGAAATTAAACAGTCTGTCTTCATTTTCATGGCTGGCATTTTACGCCTGAGCAGTACCTAGCTAAACCATTTTTTTTCTCTACCAAGGGTAAACCTAATACCCTTGCATTTCACAGTTCTATTAGTTCTTTCATAAGTTTGAGGCAACAATAGAAAAAAAAAATATTTTCCTGTACTGTTATTTTAAATATTTGTTCTTAATTGTTGAGACATCAACTTTCTGATCAGTCACTGTCAAATGTGATTATTTTTTTCTCCAATTTAAGTAATATATAAGGTCAGTACCCAAAATTTGTATAACTCAAATTTTATTTTTCTGTAGATAAATTTACTCTCTATTCTTGATTTTAAGCATTTCCTCTTCTAGGGTGATAATATCATCAATCCTACTACTACTACTGCTACCACTGCTGCTGCTGCTGCTACTACTACTGCTACTACTATTTCTACAAGTTATTGCTAATACAGTGGCAAAAGCATGGTTGACTCAGGACAAATTAAAATTTCAAATACAAAGGCAGGCATACAAAAAATTAACAGTGTGATTAATAACAAATAAACAGAAGAAATACTGCTTTTCATTTCAAATTTTGAAAATTCTATTTTAAGCATAAAAAGGTTTTTGTGGAATAACTAAGCAAAGCTTAATGGTTCATGACATACAGGGTCATAACTATAGCATTTAGTCATAGCCAATCTGCATCTAAGATTATCAGGTTATTAAAAATATTAACTAACTTGTGATCTCATAATTAGATGCAGATGAAATAACATGAGCAAAAAATAAACTCCCCGTTCTCAGAAAAAAAAAACAAAAACCAAAAAACCAAACAACCAAACAGACTTAGAGATTAGTCATTGCTTAGATTCCTTACCTACTTGGTGGTAGTTACTAACATCTCCCTATTAAAATGCCTTGAGCATAGATACAGGCATAACTGGAAGAATACCATATACAAGACCATGCTGCTGGGAGAAACTGATCACCTATTACCATCATTTATGTGACAAAGACCACTTCTGTACTGTGGAACCAAACTGACAGGTATTGGTGAAACTACAGCAGCTGTATAAAAAGTACACTTCAAGATGCTTTTAGACATCAAGCAGTAGTGATGGCCAGTAGAAATTCTCTTCTGCTTAGAGAGTAAGTATGATACTGAAGGGCTCATTTCTTAGGTTCTGCTGAATCTATTTTAAAGAAAACTGTAGCAACAATTTGTGCTGTCAAATTTGCCTGTCATGGCATATAGGTCCAAAGTCAATATTTTATGGTTCTCAGCCAGATAGTGTGTCTAATTCAAGTGGTCATATCATGTAAGACAATTGTTAACCACAGCAGCATCATCTGAAGTTAGGTACACTCTGATTGGCTCTTTGGAGAAGGAATCCCTCCCAGTTTCAGTTTCAGTTTACCAGGAACCACTATTAACAGTGGAAGGATCTTCTTTGTAACGGTAAAATCTCTTAGATGTGCTTTTGATATGCTCATGATTTTACAGTAGTCAATGATTGGTTTATCAGAGTTTTAGGACTGGATCTGTCCTAAACAGCTTACAAACAGTGTTGAAAAAGTAATGTTTGCAAAGTTTGAGAACCATAGATTTCAAACCTTTATAATCCTCGATAGGATGACAGTGATAAAATTTCTCAAATGTCTAAAAACACTGTTGGGGCCAGCTTTTTAGACTTTTGTAGCACAAGTCAGCAGAGTTTATCAAAAGGCACAGTTTTTTTGTTTTTTTTTTAATGAAAATCTTAATAGGCTTCATAAGTAACATGACTTGTACATATGTCTTACTCTACCCATTGCTAAAAAAAACAGGGAGAATTTTCTGATGATAACCTGAGGCTGCTCCTGAATTCATCACAACTGGATCCACTGTGCACCACAGGGAGCTAAGAAAATTTGTCATTCTTGTTACAGTACAGGAAAACTAACAAGTACTACAGCGTACTCTCAGATTTCGGAGGTTGCCCTCTCATGAATTTGTTAGTCTCATAATGCGATTGCATTAAGTTTAAAAGCAAATTAAATTAATACGTTATAAACAGGACTAGCCAGAAGCTGACAGACCAAATAATTTCCTAGGTAAGAGAGAGGACAAAATATAGTCGTTTTTTAAAAAAAAATTCTCACTTCCATTAAAAAATTAAAACACAACCAAGACTGTGATTGAAAGTTTAAAAGTAATTTTCCTCTAGTCTCTGAGCAGTGTAGAAATACTTTCAACAGTAACAAAGTCAGCAGTAGAGATAAACATTGAAGTTCTTCTTAAACTTTAAATATGAGCATGCCCTCATGGCATCCAGCAGTAACTCTGCCAAATGCATGTGAGTTTATTGTTAGGCCACTGACAGTATTTACTTATTGACTGATTGTATGAGTGAAAGGTTAAAGCCTGAATTGCCCTCTGTTCCATCAGTACAGTCCAACGAAGTCAAGGTGATCACACTAGTGTAATGCTGTTTCTCTCTGAGCCTTGTAGATGAGTTCTTGGAGACTTTACAGTATGCAGTAAACCATGCTCTGCAGCAGAGGAACCCATTCCTTTGTACTGGAGGGAGAGTAAGTCTGCACACAGATTGTCTTTCTCTCACTCTCATGCAAAGTGAGTGATGGTGTCACGAATCAGACTTAGGATTTCCCAGGCGCAGTGTAAGCCTGGAGAGCAGAGAGAGTCCCAGGCTGTGACGGACTGACAGGCTAACCCCAACACAGCCCCATGTTAGGATGTAAAGAGTGGAGTCAGACCAGACAGAATAGACTCACAGACACTTCTTTATTGCAGCATAAAGGTATAGAAATTAAGGCTACTCTGGACAGATTCTCTGAAGCTACTAACCCAGGACTCTTGCAACCTTAACTTGATTCCTAGCTATTCAAGTAATTTGGAAATGAAGCTCAGGCTCTGGCAGTAAAGTGAGTCAAAATGTAACCTTTCCTCTTCCTTCCTAAGACATAACAAATCACAGGCTTAGATCACCAAGGAAGACACAATGGTTTTGAAACTGTCTTATTACAATGTATTTATGATTTTCACCCATTCCCACCATTTTTCTCTGAATTACCTAGGAAAAGTTGGTACAGAGGCTCTTTTTACAGACGAGACAGTTGATACCCTTTCACAGCTGCTCGGTCATAGTCCTCCTTCTTCCACAACTCTAAAGCAGTGTTAAAGTTGAGAAGAGGGTGTAAAGGTAATTGCTTTATGACAGGATGCTAATAAGAAATTATCTGGAGTAGAATGTGTCATCTTAGACATCATGAAAAACATGATAAATAAACCATGGACTATGGAAACAGCAGGTAGAGATGAAGTGAATTATTGCTCAGTGGTGACAGGAAAAGGGAAATGAGAGGAATTAGCTAAGAAGGGACAATGAGATGAGTACACTTAAAGTGCAAGTGTCTAGCCTGAAAGGTACCACGTTTAGTGATTGAAGACAGGCAGTAACAATATCAGCAGAAAGAATGAAGTATGTTAGAGTAGCACAGCGAGAAATGGGAAAAGAGACACACTTTTCGTCACAGTTCAGAAAACATCACTCAGACCAGTTGTTCCCTACTGCAGTGTCATGAAGGCAGCAGATGGCAAAGTGCTAACTGCACCAGAAGGCTTTAAGAAATACTGGGGAGAAAGGAAAATAAGTTATAAGCATTTGGGAAGAATCCAAGATTGAGGCTAATGAGTTATTACTGGGAGAAGAGAGGCCTTCAACTATTGTGGTGCAGAAATTTAAACTACATTGGGGAGGGGAAAAAAAGCTTTTAAGCTACAAGAGGCCCTTGACAGAGCTAGTACTGTGGCTGAGTTCATAAAGGAGACTGACAACTGTGCAATTAGCATGTTTTCAGAAAACTCATCCATGCAAATGGGAAGCGGTGGAGGGGCCCTGAAGTCTGTAACAAATCAACCCACATCAAAGAAAACCTCAGGGAAGAGTGTGAACCCTGCAGAACAGTCACATTTGTCTCACCAGCTATTTTGCTTCTGCTGTTGCTGCTGCATGTCATCCTAAACTGGACCTTAAGCTAGATGAAGTCAGCACAGGTTATTTTGGCAACATTACAGGAGGGTTAGAAGAAATCAGGACTGGGGGAATACATCTCTGCCCCACGCCCTTCAGCAGAATATTCATGATGGAAAGGCCAAGAAATGTATCACCCACCCTCTCTGTGTATCAATGATTTTCAGAAGCATTTCACATTTCCTAAGGTAAAGGTCATAAGTGATAAAATTCTGGTATTTCTGGGCTGTGTTTCTTTACCCTCTTTCTCCACCCAGTTTTAATGAGCCACCGCTATCTAACTTTCCAGCCTGAATTCCTTCCTCATGCCTTTTAGCAGCTTGGGACTGCAGCCCAAACTACTTGGGAACAGTAAAAGGTTTAATGTAGTCCTCTGTCTATGCAGATACTCAGATCAGAAAGCCATATCCCCTGACCACTCAGCCTGTGGAATTTTCTTTCATTACTTCTTCACCTATTGTTTCTTTCAACCTGTATCTGTAAGTTCACATACATGTACATGGTAAAGAGTCCTAATTTAATATTGATTAGTTTAATAAAAAAACAGTTTACTTATGGAAGTTTGAGCTGTCACAGGAAGAATCAGCATATACTGCTTATCACCTCAGTGCTAGCTAACTTCAACCTTGTGATAACACAACATATGATGAAAATAGTCTGGAGAATGTTACTCAAAAGCACTAGGAGTTGGGGGACTGCTTTATAGATATTTGGTATTTACAAAGAGTTCTGCCCATCTGGTCTATTTGTTTTTTTCTGCACTCATAACCAGTAACTGATGCAGGGTACATCTCTTCAGTAGTCTAAAGAAGTGCCTGCAGTTCTGGCAGATATGCCTAGCATTGCACATTAGCTAGCTATGGCCCTGATAACTGCAGAGCCACCACAGAATGGACCTTAGAACAGACTATGAAGCCGCAAAGCCTCTGACGAATTTTGCAGTCTATTTCATCACAGACTGCAGAGCTATTATCAGAGCCAGAACAAGCTAATTCAGAGTTAGGTGAAGTAGGTTTCTATAAGCCTAGCAATTCTTTTGGACTGCAGTGCAGAAATATCCTGAATGACTACCAAAATTTACTTGTAATGGCTTTTGACAAATTCTTCACTTTTTAGCAAGAACATTTGGAGTCACCATGACTGTTGCTCCAAGGGCCAGAACAATGTGCATGGGGAGCTGGTCAATGAGGAAGAGAGATTTGTTTCAGGCAGATAGCGTGAGGAAATATTTATTTTTGGGCCTGCAAATAGCATATGCTGGTGACTTCTACTGGTGAAGGATTAACCTTTCTACTGGTTGTGTTTGTTTCCCTCCATGAGGGTTTGCTTAGCAAGGAAAAAAAAAAGAGATCAGAAATGACAAGGATAGTTACTCAAGAATCCCACCACAGCTTCTTGGGCAGTAATGACTAGAAATAAAAATATTTTCTTTACTTGGAATAGTGAAATTTAAAAGGAGCTGGGCACACTGATTGACTTATTATAACAGAGAGAGGATGAGATGGAGGAAGAGTGGGAATGACTGCTTCATAAATTCTTGCTTTAGAAAGAAGCTCTATCATGTTTAAAAGCATAACAGCACAAGGTTGTTTAAAACAATAATGTAACATATTTAAAATAATAAAATGTCATTGAAAAATGTTATTGGATGCAACAGGTAAGGGTTCTAAATGCTGCAAATATTTCACACAAATAATTTTCAATAGTGGCCTTAGTTGACTAATCTTACCTTTATAAACAGGTGACACTTTTTTTTGTGGATTTATTTCTTCTATGGCAAATCCTTTTATCTGAGAGATATTTCCTTTTTCCTGTCTACATTCTTTCTTTGTGCCTGCAAGGATTTAGTGCACTAATAAAAAAAATCCACGTTTTGTTAATTTCCTTGTATTTTGTGATTTGCTAGATCTTATACTAAAAGAAGAGACAGCATCCAATTTGATCATACCAATAATATAACTGTTCTATGCAGCTTTTCCCAGCAAAGGACTTCATATGCCACTTTAGTTGGATTGAATAATCCAGGTGCTTCTGAATCTTCAATACCTTGTGTCTGGAGATCTCCAAACCCTGACATTTGCATAAAAACTTATTTTGATATTAAGAACTTAACTGAAAACTGTGTAAAAGAAGGATCAGGACCTGTTAAGAATTCCTTTTGGCCCATTTTATGACTTATAAAACATGATGGAGAATGTAAGACTTAGTTTGTCTTAAAGGAATACATTAAATAATTGTTGCTTTTAATTACAACACTGGTTTTGTAAATGCAATCTCTCTTCAAGAACTAATAAAAGACATAGACAAAATTCATGGTAGAGTGACAAAAGACGGAGAAAAAAATCAGATACACAACAAAAGATATGGCCTGAATTTCGTACTATGTTTGGCCATGTAAGAGGGGGGTAAATTACAACCATCAGTGCCTTGATTTTGAAATATGTGTCTAGTTTGGCATTTATACTACCTCTGTTCACTGAAAACAAATTTTGAACAAATTTTATTGGAGAAGTATTTTGAATATTTGGGAGTAATATATACTCACCACCAATACGCTTCGAGAAATATGGCAGCTGTGTGCCTTTTAATAAAACCAGGAATCTCTTTGGGTGCAGTATAGCCTTTCAATCTCAATATTTGTAAGTGGCATTTTAACTTCTTCAGATTTTGAACTTTCATTTAACTACTTTGCTGTAAATGGCAAAGAGCATGTGGACTGCTTTACTTAGCAACATGAGAACTTCTTAGGTTTCAGCCTTCCGAATGTTTTGCTTTCTTTTATTTTTCCACTTTTCAAGACAAAATGGTGTTGGAAACCTAGAAGTAGTACTAATATCATAGCAAAAATGAATGCCATTCTTATTTTCTCTTACAAAAAGCTGTTTGTATTATCAAGGTCAATCATTTTAAGTTCAAGCAGCATAAGTTTAATGTCATTTACAGCAAATTTAAGAATCAGGTGCAAAACCTTTGATAGTTAATGGAAATACACCCCAGAGACTCCTCCATGTTTTGTGTCAGGTCACTGCAGCATAATTTGTCATTCTGTACATTTACAGGAATGAATCAGAAGTAAAAATAATATTTAAAAGTGTGACATTATTTAATTGTTACACTTTAATGGCTTGTCAGTTTAATAATAGTTTGTGATAAGTAACTTTAATACAAGGAATACTTTGTAAAATTACAAAGACTGAAAGGTTATCATGACAATCATTCCATATAGTTCTTACACAGCTGACTGTAGAGGACACTACCTCTAGTTTACTGGTAGTTATCATAAGACAGTCTCTAAGCTGTAGAGGGGCCGTGCGTTAGATGGTTGTTCATATTTATTTGCTGTATGCTACAGCAACTTTTCTGAGTATGAAAAGAGATTTGGTAGTTACTCCACATTGAAGGAAACATCTACATATGCACTGTGAGTCTAAAACAGATGTGCTGATCTCTGCTTAACTTGGAGAGTAGTTGTAAGAACTGACATCGTACCTAGCACCAAAGGTATTGACTGCTTGCAAATCTACATATATTAGATATCAGCAAACAGCATGGCAAGTCATGCAGAGATGTAATTCTGTAGGTTTACTTTTATTAAATTATTAGGTGGAGTAGATTAGCAAAGATTTTGGAATCTTTGAATATGGTTGCAACAGGTCATGCCAAGCTGCTGGTGCTGCTACTAAATGCAGGATTCTGGAGTGGTGATTTAAGGAGATCTCTGAATCTGAGTTTATAATGAGATGAATTAGCAGGTATTACAGAGAGGAAGAAGGATCTGTATGTCATTGATAGGGTGTTAGCCAGCTACTACAGACACTGGTCTTAATCAGTGTGTTCCAAGGCCTGTTATATTTAAATCCAGTCTGCTTAAACGAATTCTTCTTAAACAAACACAGATATATGGTTTATAATATTGGACAATTCTTCAAGTACTGTGTTTCTAGAAAAGATTTCACAAAGACCAACGGCAACAGTTAAAAAAAGAATGAAGCAATTTATGCTAAAACATGTATGAGTAACAAGATCTCTTGACAGGATCATGAAGATTTATTTTTTCTTTTTGGAATTTGAAAAAATAAGAATACTTATTTTGTATTTTTCTTAGCTTTTTGTGCCAGAAAATCATTATTTCACATAGATGCTTGACTCCAGTATTATCCAATAAAAGGGAGGGAATATAATTTCCCAAAGTGGGAGTTTGCCAGTCCAATTTTCACACTGCATTCATCCGTCTCTAAAGGTCTTGACGTTTGTTACTGCTTGACAACATGTGAGCTAAAATTCTATGAGAAGGGCATAATTAAATTAAATTTAATATTTATAAAAGTCCTATAAAATCTCTCTGAAGTCTTTGCTTCACAACTATATGTTATGTAATGTTTTTTCCTAAGTAGAGGGAAAAAGAATAATTACCTGTGATTAAGACAATTCATTCTGTATGTGAAAAAAATAGCTATATTTTGCAAATTAAGTATATTGCTATGGCTCATATTGCTTGTTTCTCAGAAGATTATTAAAATGAGGAAAATAAAATATAGAAATAATATTTATATTCTAAAGAAAGTACTTAAGCCCTAATCCTGCAAACACTTTGAGGTAGAATTAAACTTAATTAGATCTGAGCTAGTGGTTTTTTGATACATATAGGCTATAAGAGTTATTAAAATGGGCAGTATTTAAGTCCACAGTTAAAATATAACCTTATATATGTGCGAGGTAATTGCCTGTTCCCAAAACCATTTATGTATATCACAGCAGTCTGATAAGAGAAAAAGCTGCTTCCCTGCAGTGTTTATGATTGTTATTGAAAAAATAGGTCTCTCTTATGATCCAAAATAATTGCTCAGTCAGCTATTGGTTTCTTTTGTCCATGGGTAGATTATTTATCTCTGCCTTTCCAAGACTTCCCTTATAACTTATATTTTTACTTAAAATGTGTCTATTACTTTTGCACGGGTAGAGAAAAGAATATTTTCAACAAGTAACTGTAAGAAAAAGATAGGTGTTATAGTTATTATTAACTGTATGCATATAATATAATATGTAATTCTGATTATGAAATATTTCATATGTCTATGCAAAAATGCAGTATAAAACTCAATGTTAAAATGCTGTTGTTCAACTTTGACTTTGAAGGAGTGTGTAGGCTCCACCTCTCTCTGATGACATTAGCCAACACTTTGCTTAGCAAGACTTTCTTTGGAATGTCATGATAGGAAAGCATATTGTAACCTTTTTTTTTCCCTCTCAAAGAACATTTCCTTAAGCAATGAACACTTCTTTACGGTTGATGAGTATGATTTGAAACCTGATGAGTATAATTCTATTCAAATGGGTACTATTCCAAACCAGGTGAACTAAAGTTGCAATTTAAAATAATATGAGTTTGAATTCAACACAAAAAATAAAATAATTATAGAATTATTCATCCTTTTAATTTGGTAAATTCTTTATCTGTCAATAATTTATAAAAAATTTACTTTGCACCTTAAATTCATTATGTTTTTAATACACAAACTGATCCAGTGGTGATGACAATACTTTTCCTCTTTGATAAAATGAAGGAAAACTTTGTTAACCTCACCTTCTATATTAACTTGAAAATGAATATAGTTATTATTTCAAGTAAATGTACAATGGGAGAAAATAGTTTAACTGTCTTTTTTATTTGTTAAGAGATTTCATATTCATTCCTATTTCTGCTGTTACTTTGAAAGCAGTTAACCAGTTAAAGTTTTACATTAAAACCAGAACTATTTGAAAAACTGCACACAACACCTCCACCATTTTGATGAATTTTAGTGTTTAATTTGAATTTGAAATTGTAATGCAATATTTTATAGAAGAAAACTTTTTTGGCTGGTGTTGACAAGCCAACATGATGTGAAAAGAATTAGTTTTGGACTATTGTGAGTAATAATTACTTGTACTTTGTAGTGCCAACACCAGTTGAATTAATTAATGGCAAAGTCAACAATGTGACTCTAATCCTCCTTACTTCTCAGTCTACAATCCAGCTACAACATGCAAACTGGAGGGAAAAGGTTTTAAATACATTTGGTGTCCAGTCAATAGTCTTCAAAAACATAGTTGCTATTCTGCTGCTGCAGTTCTCCAAAACAGTCAGCTTAAAAAAATATTCAAAATCTGATTTTTGAGCTTCCTTCAACCTGGGACATTCTATCTGAAAACTTACAGCTATAATTATCAAAATGGGACTGTGTATAATATTAATTCTGGTAAATATCAATGCTTTACATAACCAAAAAAGATTATAAGTTCTGTTTTCAGAAATGGCGGCAATCTATATTCAAGAATATATATATGTTGTATAAGTACCTTTCATTTGAAATACAACAGATTTATTTTTAGACACCTGAATACATGACCCTCATTGTCTTTGTAATTCAACCACCTAGTGTTGTAATTATATGAAGTTAGTCACAATTCCATAACATTACCCAGTATTTAAGTATACCTATCCAGATATGTTTAGTGTTTGATTTAGCTAGCCTACCATGGAGCCTTCTGTGATAAGTAATTTAGGATGCATACCTATATGCAAGCAAGTAAGTGACCTCAGGAGGATAACTCCTTTTATAGTTGCACTTCTACCGCATGAACTGCATGCCCAAACAAAAATATTGCAATTTTGATTACTATCCTTCATTAAAAGCAGTTCAGAGAATATACAGTTTGTACCCTGATTTTCAACATCAGAAGGAGATTCTGAGCAAGCACTGCCTTGAGGTCACTGCCTCCATCAGCTCAGATAAGCTTGCAGGATCAGTGTTATCACCTCCGTAATGATTATACGTATATCTGACCTGAGCAAAATTGCCACTGAAACTAATATAACTACCAAGCAATTCACATGGCTGCCTGGGACCTGAGCTAGCTTGTTTGCTTCAGGGCTTCCCATATTCCTATATTTTTCAAAACAAACAAACAATCCCTCATCCTATTCAACTGGTAATTTCAGAGAGAAGTCAAAAGACCTGCTCAGCTGGTTTATGGTGATAATGGTTTCTCAGGAAATACTCATTTAAAATATGTGTGTTTCAGTTGTTTCTCTCTTGGAATTTCTGGCAAGAGAAATTGTCCAGAGTTTTATATGGCTCTTAATAGATTGTAGGTTTTCTTTATGGGAATTTTTAGAGTTTTTTTCAGTTGGCTGGCCACATTTGACAGACTTATTAGCACAACTAATCTGTCATTCCTTAGTGAGTATGAAAGTTTAGTTAAGTATGAAAGTTCTTTGGTTCTGAAAGTATTTTCCACATTTTTTTTTAATTAATTGATTACAAAATTGGTCCCAGTAACCATGTAATTTGGGTGTCACATATATTTAACAATCCTGTTTCAACTGGCACAATTTTATTTTTCCCTTGTGTGTATGGATTAGTAAAATAAATATTTTTTTGTCTTGAATTACTTTTCTGAAGACTTATTAAGGAGGACAAAAATATATCCCTTGCCTGTGTCTGATATATGATGTAGTAATTAACATTACATTTCACAGCAATTTGAATTTGTTGAAGTTGTTTAGGGAGATAATTTTGAATATGAATTTGAGTTTTCAAGGCAGATAATAAGCAGATAGTATCCATTGAAATAAAATGAAAACATGTATATACATTCTCTGGAACACTTTGAAAAGCTCAGCATTAACCATTTTTATTAGACCAATATTTGTGAAAAGATAGTTGTCTTTTGTTAATGAGTAATAGCCAATACAGTCCCTATACGGGATACAAAAGCTGGTTTTCATCCCTAAGGCGGACTTCTTGAGGAACTTAGCTTTAAATAGCATTTCCAAAAGGCACAGGTGGATATTTCATTGTTGCTTCTGTATTTATAGCTGTGGCATGAGAACTTCTTTATAAACCTGAGGCCCTGAGTTCGATCAAAGGGGCTAGAGAGTGCTCTTGCCAAGCTGAACATTGTTTAGTATTGCTTTGAAGCTGGAGCAATATCAGGTCTTGCTGCTGAATTAGGACTGTTGTTATTTTATTTTTAGTTTGCCTGCAAAAGAAAAATGACAGCAATTTTATTTTTCTCTGAAGGCAAATATTGCAAGGTTTTTACAGTAATACAGGCAGGCTGAGTAGTCTCAAAGCTCTGTGAAGGAAGGAAGGGATTTTGCTATTCAATTAACAGTTTATATTTTTTTAAGCCTAATTACCTGCAGAACCGCAAACCCACAAAACCAGCACAAGCTTGGAGACAGACTAATGACAATGAGCTCACATAAAGAATGACCCCAACGCACAGACCTTTTTAAAGTGCATTAAAGAAATAATAAACAAGGAGTTGAGTCTCTCCTCCATCAGTGTGCAGAAGCTACTGAAAACTGGATGACAGCAGCTGACCAGTGGGATATAACCCTCCAGTGACAGCACAAGAAGATGAGATTTTCAGGCTCCATCAATACAGCAGTTCAATTAGCTGAGCATCCTAGTGATTTCAGCAGCCCATTTGCAACAGTGGCCTGTACCTGATCACCCACAGGCAAATCCATGAACTAATGTAGCACAAAGTTAAATGTTAAACTGTCCACAACATCTTTCTAACATTGGTTACAATCTGAAACTTGAGGCAAGATACATTTATTTATTTATTCAAAAAATGCAACTTTAAAAAAATCATAACTTCAGCAACAGACACAGAGACACACAAAGCCTCATTACATATATTCCACTGATGGATGCATTCTGCAAATCTGAGTGAATTTCTGACCCACTGGAATTAAGACACTTTCGGGATTTTAAGCAACATGAAAACTGAAATGCTGCATGTTTCTGAATGAATAATGACTGATCTTTTCCTCCTTTCTAATAAGGTTGAGTTACGGCTTACGTGGCTCAAACTAAAGGTTATATACCAAAGGTGAAGGAACCTTTGAGTCTTTTGGAATATATAGTAAGCACTGAAATAGAGAGTAAAATATGACATATGGAAAAAGTGTTGCAGTGTAGACCATTAAGTAGAGAAATAACTTATTTTAAACCATTCTTTCCTTGCAAATTCCCTGAAATGGACAGGTGCTGCTATGATCACTGATGATCCATTCTTCTGTACTGTCATCCCACACTGGCACCCATTCAGCTCTCCCAGTGAAACGTTTTAGTATCACAGTCCCCAGCTTCCTTCATAATTCAGACAGTAGTCACGCTGTCACTCATATGACATCGTTGCCTGCTTCAGTCTAGAAGACAAGCCTTATAACGCTCTGTTCAGAAATGTCAGGCTCAAGTTATTAGCCATAAAAATTAACTACAGCATCTTGTTCGAATCTCTGCACACAGATGTGTGCTCTTTTAACACAGCTAGACCATGGCAGAGGCAACATACAGACACCAAGCAACGCTTTGTTTTTCCCTACCCTCTCTTAAAGCATGTAGAAAACCTCGCAAAATGAACTGATGCAGACCTGTTTGTGCATAAGATGGGATTGTCACACTCATATTATTTTACCGTTTTAGTAATGGATAATCCCACTAGAGTCAATAGAAACAGCCCTCTTACAGATGAATCATGCTATGACATTACAATGCTGAGGAGGGATGGTAGTGTGGTGGTGCGTATTTCCACCGATTCCCTCCTCAAGCATCCAGTCCCCAGTCTCCTAATTCGGCTCTTCATGTTCCTTAGTGCTGGAGGAGAAGGGAAGCATAATGGGAAGTGTAACAGTGGTAGTGATAGCTGTAAAAATCCAATTCTGATCACTATAGCTGATCTGAAAGACAAAGCTAGCTTAGGTATTCCCAAAATTCCTATTTTTACAGAGCAATTTTTTAAAAGACAAACCCTAGAAAAAAACAGCCTAACAATAACTTCTAAAGGTAAGGAACCCAGCTATTTCCCTTGGCTATTATGGCAACTAGCACAAGCTACAGAATAAATATTACCAATCTTGACTATCAGTATTTTTGATAGACTGTATTTGCCCCAGCATTTTCAACATAAAAAGACTCATGGCTACAGTACTTCCCTGTTATTATACTAAAAAATTCAGAACACATTTTGTCTCAAGACTTTCTTCAGAAAGTATTCCTGGAATAAGAACTTGACTTTACGTCCTGTTGCAGAAGAAAATATGCTCTTAAGCCCTCTGCGACAACCACATGCTTGCTTAAGTCCTTCTCTATTCATTTACCACACTTTAACTTGACTCGTATTTAAGTGGTACCCTGACTAGAATTCCTTTTCATGAAGTAAGGCTGTATTCTGATAAGAAAAATATGGGAAGAATTATTGTTATAGTTTAAGTGTATCTTCTGAAACTCACTTTGCTTTAATTTTAAATTTAACACTTTATTATTTATTACTATAATTTGATCTCTTAATCAAGGCACTACGAGATTAAAAAAATTGAAATAATTTCCTTTTCACTTGTCCTGTCTTCTTTTATTGTTAATCAAATGTGAACAATAGTGCTAATTTCCTGCATGTTCCTTTCAATTTCTTCATCTAAGAGTTTTAAGTCACATTGCTTAGGAAAGACAAAATGTTTCACTCTGAAATTTGCTAGTCAGATTGTTATGAATCCCATAGCTTGCCAAGAATTACCACTCCAAATATTCACTTGAAACAAAATCATGTAATCTCACAAATGCAGACTGATTGCACCATCAACTACAAATCTTCCAGACACCTCTTTGTACCTTGAGTCATCATCCCCAGTGACATTGAAAGCAAAGAGCATATTAACATACAGCCATGGAGAACTGACCCAGAATATCCATCATTCCTTCTTCTGAGGTATAAATAGAAATCAAAAAAAGTGGCCTGCTAATTATATTGATCTGGGACAGGGGAGAGGGGATCAAAATAGAAAGAGGAGAGAGGTTTCCAACAGAAACCTTCTGCAGAATGTGTCTGCATGGACCTTTTTTTACACTGAGTACAAAGATGTGAATGTTTTGGTTAGGAATCGATGGCAGCATGCTTACACAAACTCACCATGAACACTGATTCACCTCTGAAGAGTTTTTCATGAGTTATTTCTCTGTTTCTGATGGAAACATCAGAGGTCCTCCTCCCTTTCTTTGAATTAGAAGCAAAGACAGTACAGACCCGAAAGATCAAATGATTAAATGTATGTATGGTCACTACATACAAGTTTTGCAGGCACTTATACACGTGCATGATTTGACTGCATATTTCCATATACATAAACATCAGTGGAAATATTCAGTAAAAAGGGTTACACACTTCTTTAAGCCTCTTCATTTTCAATTCAGGTATGTATAAATGTTTGTGTGTACATGTCTAAATAGAGTTTGATTTATCTGATTTGGTTCAGTGCATATAATACATATAGTTATTATTTGTGTTTATACATATTTAGTTAGATAATATGTAAATATATATTAATGATAAGGTAGTAAACATCAGTGCAAATATTATTTGTGTATATAATTGCTCTTTCAGTGAACAAATATTTTTCTGCTGCCCATTCTGTTTTAAACTTTTGCTTTGCTTTTTAACCTGAGGAACCGGAGATATTATTGCTCACAGGATTCCTCATTAGGCCCACCAGAAGCACAGAATTGACAGACTACTTGAACTTTTGTCATGCCTATGAACTGAAGCTCCACTCTGCCATAAAGGAAAAAAAGACTGAAAAGTAAGAATCATTGCACAGTGCTGCCCCTTGCCCGAGAGACTGTCACATTGGAAATGGATTTGCCTACACCTCTTAAGTGTCCTTATGGTGAACCAATCCTACATCAAGCTCCTTCACGTATCTGTAGATCCACAGGCCAAGAGGATAATATGCCAATTTCTGTGTGGCAGCAGTTTTATCTTGACATTTCACCCCCATGGTTTTTTGGGAAGAAGCTAAATTGGCCCTAGCATTTAAGATCAGAAAATGATTGGCTCTGGTTCTCCAGCAACGTTATAGCAAGTCTGTTGTTAACAAGAGGGAGCAATGCACTATTTCATACTAGTTAACAGGTCACATTTCATCATCACTTAGGATGTTTTATTCAGTCCATTACACATTTCCAGTTTTGTTCTGGTCCAGTGTAAGCCCTTTTTTTTATCACTCCCTTACTTTTGTGGACTGTTCTGTATCAGGAAAGCATTCAGCACTGTAACTACTGAACTCTCTCAAAAATGAGATATCAGGGAAATATTGCCATTGCTTTAAACTCATAGAATTGAGGTAAAGCCTGGTTTGGGAGAATACCTTCAGTCAGGTCATCATGGTACAAGGCTCAATTTTAACAATCTTTGTTTTAATTACATGTTTACATATTTAGTGTATGTTCATATAGTATAGTATGAAGATGCTATCCTAGAATCATAGAATGTTTTGGGTTGGAAGGGACCCCTAGAAGTCATCTAGTCCAACCCCCCTGCAGTCAGCAGGGACACCGCTAACTAGATCAGGTTGCTCAGAGCCCCATCCAACCTGGCCTTGAATGTTCCCAGGGATGGGGCCTCCACCACCTCTCTGGGCAACCCATTCCAGTGTTTCACCACCCTCGTTGTAAAGAATTTCCTCCTTATATCCAGTCTAAATCTACCCTGTTTTAGTTTAAAACCATTACCCCTTGTCCTGTCACAGCTGTCCCTACTAAAAAGATTTTCCCCATCTTTCCTATAGGCCCCCTTTAGGTACTGAAAGGCCGTAATCAGGTCTCCCCGCAGCCTTCTCTTCTCCAGGCTGAACAAGCCCAACTCTCTCAGCCTGTGCTCATAAGAGAGGTGCTCCAGCCCTCAGATCATTTTAGTAGCCCTCCTCTGCACCCACTCCAACAGTTCCATGTCCTTCTTGTGCTGAGGGCTCCAGAGCTGGACGCAGTACTCCAGGTGAGGTCTCACCAGAGATACTATACCTGGGGTGTATGCATAGATGTGCAAGTATATTGCTAGAGTAAATCAGGAAAAGTAAATCTGATCATAGGAGTTTTCAAATTTTAGCCTTCTCAGGCAGAATAGGCCTGAATCTCATATCAGTGACACTTCCTTAATGTGACTTTTTTATCATATTTGGATATGAATTTGAAACACTGAAGTCAGTCCTTTGGATACCAGTTTAAAGTATACCAGCATGTTTTTTCCTTAATATGAATATAAGAAAGCAAGTTTTTAGTGCAGCTCGGAGCAGAAACTTGGGGGTCTTTCTTCGCAATTCAAGACACCTTTGCATTTTGCCATGTGCTTCCAACATCATCATATTTCTTGCAGAGCCACAGAAGTGGCTTGTCTCATGTGGTTGGAGGGTAGTCTCAAAATTCTGGTGCTAAAACACCACTGTTTTCGTTTCCTTAGTACCTCCAAAGCCACTCTGAGTATTCAAACTGAAGAAAAAAGTCTGGCTCATCACAGTCATAATGACAATTTTCTAGAGCCTTGAAAAACACAGACTCCTAGAGACTGTGTTTTCACAGCTGTCATCCTGACAACTTGAAAAAGAAACTTCCAGAAATATTGCTAGCTAAGCATTTGCAGTTTAGGGATTCTGCTGAAATAAGAAGACTTTTACAGGTACAAATATGAAAAGGCAAGGGTGCTTCAAGCATTACCTGCTGTACATAGTCATAGGACCACTGAAGTCAATTGAACTAAGCCAGTCACACCACTCGAGCATCTGACCAGTGGGAAATTTACTTACTGGAAGCTGTTGATGGACAGGCACTGGTGTACTTGCATCATGGCAAATCCCAATGGTCCCATAATCAAGGAAATTTATAATTTTTCATGAGCAGAGCTTTTCCCTACTTCAATCCCAAATGGATTTCAAAGGAGGTCCCAAGGAATGTATCTCCGTGTTTCCATTTGTGGTATATGCGCATACATGTACACCACAGAAAGATCATAGACTTAAGGGTTTGAAAGCTGTTTTCTTTTGCGACTCATACTACAAGCAAATTACTTCCTCTTAATTAACAGCTGTGCAGTATTACACACCATCATCATATGAGCAACTCATCATCTCCCCCAAGTGGATCATTACATTATATTACCAATAGGTTGTTCTAGGCCTATTTTGAATCTTCTTATTTCTTCTATGTTCTGATTCAACAGGAAGCTTGCATTAATGAAACTGTTACATGTCAAAAACAATTAATCAAAAACCACAAATGAACATATCACTGCAGAGAAAGTTGTTAATTTGCGGCTTTTTTCCATACAGCAAACTTTACTTTATTAATGCATGTGCACACACACACACATATATATATATAATAGCAATTCAGCGGTGGACAGGGGAACAAGTAAGGATGATTATCTGAAAGTTTTCTTCATAAAATTCCTTAGCTTTCACTATAATTAAGCACAAGAAGGGTCACAATGTTCCTGAAACACAGGAGGTTCCTCATGAATATAAAGCAGCACTTTGTACTGTGAGGGTGACCAAGCACTGGCATGGGTTTCCCAGAAACGCTGTGGAGTCTCCATCCTTGGAGATATTACAAAGCCTCCTGGGCAACCGGCTGTAAGTGGCCCTGCTTGAGCCGAGGCATTGGACCAGATGACCTCCAGAGGTCCCTTCCATCCTCAACCATTCTATGATTCTTTGATTCTATGAATACCCATCCCTCCTCCTTTAGTTTATAATAATGTGTATAATTGATTCTAGAAGGACATGTCACTGTTAATAAAAAGTGACACAGTCTTAACTGCATCACAGTAATACATCACTCCTCTGCTACCTATGCCTTTCTCACAGAGCTATAGAAAAGTTTGTGTCAGCATATCCTTCTGATATTCCCTTCTTGCCATCTGCCAGTGCCCTTTGGCTTGGAAAGTGTTGGTTGGAACTGTTGTATTTTATCTATCTCTCTATCTCTCCATTACTTTTCAGAATAATTTTCTGGCTGCTCTCAGTGGAAGCTAATACATGTATCTTCTTCATTGCATGAGACATTAAACCAGGAAGGCAGAAGAAGAATATAGGTAGGGCAGCCATTGAGACATAAAAAAGCCATCAACAAAGCAGAACTCTGCTGTGATTAACTGTCAGATAGATAAAACTTTCAGTTGTAAGGAACTGGGATGTTGTGAGTAAAAAAGACTGTTAGGACTACACGATTTACACCACCAGGCATTATTAGCAAGTAAGGATACTGCAGTGATTAAGAATCTTCTAAAGAGATCTTAGATATGTAGACAAACCTGCTCTTCATGTAGATCTAAAACCGTATTTAATGATGAGCTATCAAAGGTATTGTCATGTGGAAATGACACTTGAGAACATTAACTTGAGATTTAGTTGAGGTTTTAAAACTTTAATCCTGGAAAATGATTAAGAAATGCTAATGGTAAAGAGTAAGCAAAATGTTGGAGTAGATGCTTAGTTTGTAAATAGAGGGAAGATAGATAGGTGGTACATGGAAAGTATGACAGAGTTGGAGCCAAAGCCTGTTAAAATATATGGAAAAATAATTCTTCTTAAGTGATTTTGGATTAAACTGCTGTTGACTCAGTACGTCCTCGTAAAAAATTCAATGTCAGCCCTTACTCTTCCTGCAGTTGAAGTACTCCTCACACACTTACAAATGGGCCATACAGGCTGAAGCTGCAAAGTAGCCCTTAAAGACTGCAAATAATCGTGTGCTACCTCACTCTATGTACTACATTTTTTCCCAAAGTGGCAGTCTAGTACTTGTTTTGTGGTTTCACATTTGTGTGTAATTTGCACTCACAGAGAAGGTTTGGAATAGCAAATAGGAAATTGAAGCAGCAGAACTTGCATGTGCTTTGCTCAGCTGCAAATGATGACATAAGAGAGTAAAGACTTAAAAGCTTTGTTTGAATACTGCCTGGAAAAGGAGGAAAGGACTATAATCCTGAGTTTTGTGCATGGCAAGTGTAAATGAAGTATTATGTAAGTAAAGCTTTGCTTCCCTAACCTACAAAAAATAAACAGATTATATTTGCTATTTCAAGTTACTAAAAAGTCTTTTCACCTCTGGCAGACAAGGAATTCCCAGTTCAAATCTAGAGGTTTCTGTTGAAAGCTTTTTGTTTCACTGTAGTTAAGGATGTGGGTGATCAGGTGAAAGTGTTTCTTTTGCTTTTTCTTGAGGCAAAGATGACCATTGTCTTAATGGATACAAGAGGACGCAGAGAAGTTTCAGTGGTTTTTTCTGCAGTGGAAGCTGCCCTGTTCGTCTCAGCACTGAGCATTATTTTCAGTTCTGCAGGGATGACAGATGTAACAGATTGAGAGGCAGAATAAATAAATCTATGCCGGTGTCCAGATTGCTATATCTGGCTTAATTAATTATCTCAGGGAAATGGATGTCTCTGCACTACATCACAGATGTGGCAGTAGCTGGAAAATTGACAAAGCCCTTGCATTCCTTATAGCAACTCCAGGAGTCCCTTGTATGTTTGTATTTATTCATTTATTAGTTAGAGAATGTTCACTCCATTCACTAAGATAAAATATCAAAACTCATTGTTTTATGATTCTATGATTTGTATTCAATCATCTGCAGTGTTCTATGGTGACTTTGGTTCATCTTCATTGCCCTATCCTTACTAAGATTCCTCTCCAGACTATGTTTGCCATAGCACAAGGCTTTCTTCCTTCTCACTGTAGCAAGGACTGTTTGTTCATTTACAATATGTATTTCCACAGACAGCCCAAAAGAAGCAAATGGTTGACTAAAATCCATGGACCCCTGCAGCACTGTTTTGAAGTAAAACTCATGCGTTTATGGAGTAATGTTTAGATTCGGTTTTCAGTTATTGAGTGGTGTACTAGAACACGTTCATACAAAATAGATATATTGTAGAAGCAGTCTACTCTGTTATTTAAAAAGCAATTTTTCATCAGAATGTTGATGAAAAAAAGACAACCTAACCTACTATTACAGACCACTCAATCATTGCTCCTCAACTATTTTGGAAAAAAAACTGTTCTAGCATAAAATGGATAAAACAGATATGGATTTTCTTTTTAAATTTTGTCCTTATATTAAGAAGGCAGGCAGGTCATTTGCTTTTGAAGGGAGGTAGAAATAATAAAAATTATTTTTTAAAGTCTGTATCCACAACTGACTGAAGATAAAAGTCAGACTCGTGGTTTTGGGGGATTTTTTTTACTTTTCCACGCATAAGATCAGGCCATCTGTCAAACATATAAAATGGAATATTAGCATGAGTTGTTTACATCTAGAAGTGGTACTTTTCATAACATTCAGTATTTCTTAGAGGGCAGAATGACATGGTTGCTGTGGTCAGAAAAGTAACAATGACACTTCTGTGCAGAACAGATTGGCTGTCCTGGTTAGATCTTCCTCTGGGGACAATTTACGTAGTTAACTCGACTTAAATTGAGTTATATTGATTTACATCAATATTAGACTCTCTGTGTATTCAAGTTATGTCAATTTCTTTTACTGATAAAACCAAGTGTACTTTGTACACTACAAAATAAAGCTGGGCACAATATCATGTGGAAAAGCAGCATCCAGACTATAAGACACACAGAGATGGTACGGTGACAGAAAAAAAAATACTGAGGATTTGAGACTATATAAGCCAGAGACAGAGATGTTATATCCACTTTTCTCTCATGCTATGCATGGTTCTGCTTGGGAAGGTAAATTAGTTGCGTGTGTTTTTAAGACCATAAATGTTTTTTAAGAATTTCCACTGTGGGGTTCCTTTGAATAATGATGAAATACATGTTCCAACTTCCAAAGGGATTTGATCAATCTAAACTTTGAAACCAAGTGACTTTTAGGTGGAAAAAATTCTCTGAAAGATTTCAATGAATTCTGCTCATATCATCTGCCTCCGAGAAAAAATAGAAGACTGTTTTTGCTAAGCTGCCCACATGTAACTTTGGAGATAACTCTTCACTTCTCTGTTCCAGCACTGTCTTTCTTCTTGTAATGTTTTTAGTTAATTTATTCATTCCCCTCCCATCCCCTTTTATGCAGGATGGGGGATAAAAGCCTCCTTTTTCTACCATTCTTTTTGTAGAGATAGAAAGGTTTTGTGGGTGGGAAATACAGAATGTCAAATCTGTTTTCTAGTGAACACATAATATGATGAGGTATTTTCTATAGGTTCTGGTGGACTAGAAGCAGTAAGACATTACTATCCAAAACTACAGACACCTGAATTTTCTTCTCCAGTAATAGAGAGGGAAGGAAAGAGCAGAAGCATAGCATATTCCATGTAGAGGAGAAAAACCTCAAGTTTTGGAAGAGCAAATAACATAGTCCCTCCTTCTCACTCTTTCACTTTTAAAAGCCTTACCATTCCTGTTTATTTTTTATTTAGTTGGTGCAGTGCAGCCCTCAGTTTTGTAATAATGCTTTTTTGGCTCTCTATATCAGGGAGTACTGGTTTTATGACAACCTGTTTGTCAACACCCTGTGCTTACTCATAGTGTACTCAAAATGGCAAAATACTGGTAATACGTTGTGCAGACAACACAGCAGTGTCTCCACTTGGTTATCAGTTAGAATCATAACTAATACTAGCCAGATTTATACATAAATAATGAAACTATGACTATTCACTTCACCCTTGTCAAACTAAGTGTATATGAAACTTGAAGTTCTGGCAATTAAACCAAGATTATACTTCCACTAGCTTTTTTTTTTTTTTTTTTTCTGTAAGAATAATGGTCATTCAATACAAACATTTAAAGATCTACTTTCATTTTAATATATTTTTATTTAGCAAGCAATACTAAATGTACAAAATTTTTGTATTAAGCTTTGATATGAATGGTGAAGAAAAGTTTCTCCTTTTCTTGGCTACTATACTTGCTGGAGCTCTATTACTTTTTGCAATTATGTGCCATTTTGCAGGAATACTTGGAAAAAACAGCATATAGAAGAAAACAGCCAAGGACATTTATAGGTCAACAGAAGACAAATTCGGTCATATATTCACTTCTTAAGATCTGACAATTGCAGTAAGTTTTTTTCGCTGTCATGGAAATGAATCACAAAGCATGCTTCTTTAAGAAGGTACCATGTGTGATGTAGCATCTGGTATGGTAAACATGCTTTTTAAGGACTATTGAAACTAATACACTCAGTACATAAAATACACATAAAATGACTGTGTCTGTGCTCCCAGTGATGCCCATGGACTGCAACAGAACCTCATTATATTTTCTAAAGCATTGCCAGATATTTTTTGTTTGTTTTCTTATTTGTATTTTGTTATTTAAAGATGTACATATTCACAAACTTGTTTACACCTCATAAGATTGGTAACCTGTAAGCTGATCAGCTGTGAAATTCTACATATCCCATTTTTCCTAACCTCTCACAAGTTTTTATAGTATCACTCTGAGATTGTCTGAGAAGATACTGTTCTCTTGCTGGTTTTATTATTAACGTGTCAACTGACGTCTTACCTCCAGATATTAAAGTGCTTTTAGGACTTAAGAAAATTAAACAGCTCTGCTTTGTAGAAAAACAATAATCAGGAGTTGTGTGTTAGGTCAAAAGTAAAAGTACTACACAAAGACCTGTGAACATATGCAACACTGGTAAATTTGAAATTAGCCAGACTTCAAAAGGAATTGAATACGGGGATTTTCCTCAGAACACTTGTCAGAAGGACTTGCTGGTTTAGATTCCGAGAACTCTTTTTGCCTGATAACTTTTGATTAACCTTTTCTTTTTGTTTATTTACCTGCAATAGCTTTGTACTAAAAGACTGTTAACCTTTGTGCCTGAAGAAGTAGTTTATTACTTTGTCTTCTTCTAGAAAAGATGACAAGGAGCACAGCAGGTGTAAACACTATAGCCATGTCAGCTCCCTCCATCCCTAGGATGGCCTTTAGCACTTCATGAATTCCCATTGGAAACTAAACAGTTGTAGTGCTAAAAAAAAGATGGCAAAGGGAAGACTAGACATTAACTAAAAGTTTCAATGGAATTTTCAGACTGAGTTACTTTATTACTTGCTCTGATAATCCACATGAAAATACAAGTTGGTTTACATTTCATTAAAAACTGTTTGAAAAGATTAGATAAAAGTGTAATGTTACTATATAACTAGAAGTATATATTATATCAAGGCACAAAACAAACACTGTAAGGTACAACAAGCAGCACAAGGCACAATGTAAAAATATTACAACCATGCACAATAAATAATAATTAATAAATAACTAGGAAAATGAAGATGATAACAAGACATAACGAGAAGACTGGAAAAGATGAGCTACCAAGAAAGACTGAAAGAATTTGGGGTTTGTTTTTTTAACCTATAGAAGAAAAAAATGGTAGGAGTTAAGATGATTTGTTGACTCTGTAAAATATTCTTGCAAGCAAGAAGGAACTGTGCTGTTCTGTATGCACTATATAAATCCTGAGGACCTATGGGCTCAGTCAGAAGCAAAGGAAGCTTAGGATAACTACAGGAAAAGTGTCATAGCTAAGGACTCTTAGAAGCAATTGTTGCATAAAGGAAAGGAAAATCTGATTCTACATTGAGATAGCAAGGTCAGCTTTCAAGGGTGTTTCAAACAAACCTTATTTTTTATTATTCTTTAACTGCTGAACTAAAAATGGTGTTGTTTTAAAAATTTCGGTACACAGTGCCATTAAATCTAGTCTGGAAAAGTTACATTTGATTTTGCTTAGCTTAAAATAAATGAACATTATAAATCTTTCTTGTATACTCTAGCAGCTCAGGGAAATTGTTCTTGATGATGTTTGGTTTAACAACAAACATGAACTTTCTGTTAAAGTGGTATCAGGATCACAGTATCTCTGCTGTTTATTTGAGAGATCAAGCTGAGTTTAATGCTCATTTTCTTGAAATGACACACTTTATGTGATGCACATTTTCAGGGAAATTCTCAAAAATCGAAGCTTTTACATAGAATGTGTTGTAATATTTTGACAGAATGGATGCAAGGGCTTCTGATAGTCTTACAAATTTGCCTTTTATCATATATTGTAGAAGTCTTCCTTATAACTTTAAAGGAGAAGACCAAAATCCTGTGATATTTCTAGGAATGCTAATGGGTATAACTTCTGAAATATTTTCAGCTATTTGTCACTATGAGAAATACAAATTATACATGTATAAAGGTAAGTTGAAAGCATTTATCCTTTGACCCTAATTAAGAGCAAACTAAAGACAATAAGCAAGGAAGTTGCTGTGTACATGATGGAGGCTATAGGAAAGACAGGAAGATTGGACAGACTCCCAGAAGTAATAACAACCCATTTTTAGTTGGATGAGAAAAAATATCTTGTTTATTTTCAAAAATACTTGAAAGAACTGTTTTTTAAAAATTTATTCACCATCATCTACTGCACATTTAAATATCTCCTTGGTTTTATAGAAATGGGACAGAGCTATCTAGAAAGAGTTTGTGGCAGAAATCCAGCAGTTAACAAAATGATTTTTTAATGTCAGGAAACTGATTTCTTGGGGAAAAATAATCTCATGTTGTATGCTTAAGCACAGCCACAAACCATGGAGTAGAAATAAGCTGTCACAGTACCAAAGTTAGCTTTGGTGGTCCTAGTGTCTTAGAAGTACCCCTATGGTTCATTTGCTGTTCAGTTCTCAGCAATCAATGTCTCAATGAATGCCAAAGGGCCTCCAGTGTTTTTTTCCTTTCCACGTGTGTGCTCCAATGCTAATTACCAGTGCATAATCACATCTGTAGTCTGTAGTTGCCTTCAACATCTCTGATAGCTTAGACATTGCAACTGAAAGCTCAAAAAGATGAGCAAATAGGGCACTTGAGAAACATGGAAACATCATATGCAAGACTGCAGGATGTAAGATGGTAAAATATACATACTTCTGATCCTGTTGTGAGTGATCCTGATTGAATTTACCTGGCTTGTGGCCAAAGAGGGGAAACCATATTCCAGAGGTTATTTATTGCTAGCTTTTTGCTGCCTAATTTTATTAAACTTTCTCTTGCAAGATCAAATTATTTATAAATGTACACATTAAGATCTCTTCAGCAATGGATAAAAGTATCCTAATGAATACCAGGCGCTTAATTAAGAGAAGGGCTTTATTTGTTTGTTTTCTTCTTTGTTTAATTTTGTAACAAGAGATCTACTTTGAATGCAAAAAACAAAAAAAAAATTGAAGGAGAACACTAAATACATATACACAAGGTGGAATTAATAGAGTAACCCTTTCAGTGATGAGTACAGATTTTTCTCTTTTGCATATGTGAAAACACAAGCATCAAGGCAGAGATTTTGACTGAAACTATATATGCGTGTGCACGTGTGTGCAGGGAAGGGGAAGGCAATTAGCAAAGAACTTTTGACTCTTGTTTGTCCTGCAGTAATTGTTAATTATCAGCATGGTTTCCTAATGAATTCAGTCATGGCATTAGCACTTACTGCTCCTTGGCCAGCCAAGTAAATTAGAATAGGTTTTGTTACATTACTCTGCAGATTATTCACTCGTGTATTACCCATTCATACCTAGTCTTCAGTGATTTAAACACAACACTAATGTGACATACAGAAACCCAGAAAAATATCTCACTGTTAAATTCCATACCTGAACACAATGGGGAAGTCTAGTAAGCCAAACTCACCACAGAATAATTAGAAGTATTTTGACTGTAGTTGAAAAAAGAACATGAGGCATCATGATACTGATCTCTTATAAAAACTTTTTCAGACTATGATTCACTAATGAAGCAATATTTATGCCCTTTGTGTCAAAGACCTGGAAGAAAGTTTGAAATATACAAAATAATATTAAGCAAATATTAATAAAATTTCCTGAGTGTGAACTTCATATTTTAAGAATTTTTAAGAAAGTGACTTTGTGAATTTCATCACCTTTCTGTCTGAACAAAGAGCCAAGCTAAAGTAGCTCACTTGTGCACCTTGAATGACAACAACTTCTTCATCTTCCTTGCAAGGTAAGATGAATGAGCGGTTCTTCAGCTTGATCTTCAACTCTGTCTATGCTATGTGCCCTCCGTCCCCCTTATTAATCTTGGGTAAGGAATGTTAGAGGTATGTTCCTGTCTGTTCCTTTTAGTACTTTCTTATGGATCCTGTGAATTTGCCTAATCCTTTCCAAAGTTTTTGACACTATGTCTTTCCACTGTGTCCAGTCTAAAAATTTACAAGTTCACTATCCACAATAAAAATAATTTATTTTCTTTTTTCTTCTTTAACAGGATTTAATGTAAGCGTCAATAAGTGCTGCATCATTCTAGTTTTGTGGAAGCTGGTGAATAACAAATGCATTCATCTCATTCACTGCTTTCATAATTTTTTAAAACTGTTTCATGGTCTCAGTGGGATTCCACTTGTTTCCAGGTATGCTGATGAACTGGGGCTCTTGAGAGGCTGTTAGAGACCAGCTGAAGAATATCAATGGCAACTAGTGGAGTTTCCTTTACCTATACAAGTGTAATTGTTGCAGGTAATACATATTTGCTCCCCCAACACTAGTCAAAGGGGGAAATTGGAAGTCATTATTGCTGAGGGTGACAAACATGTTTATTGAGACTCTCTTTAAAGCAAAGCAGAAAGCACTGGAGAGAGGGTAGGCCATATCTGCTTTACTGTTGCGGTTGGTTTCAAAGCTCCACATAGACATGAAAGAGAATATCCACATTCTGCTTTTCACACAGCATAGAAAAGAACAGGTTTCAGTAGTTCCATGTGTTGCAGAACTCTCATGGTTACTACCAAGTCTTCCTTCTTTAGCTACATGAATTTTTATACATGCTTGTCATACTGTGGTACTGAGTATGGATTCAGTAGTGTAAATCTGGGATTGCAAACCTATTTATATTACTGTAAGCATTAGTCATGTCTGTTGTTTCAATTCTGCAGTATGAGTAGATACATGAGAAAAATGAAATTGCTATGATACTTTCTGGTGGAAATATCCTTTGGGGTTTTTTTTGGAGTTTTTTTGTTTTGTTTTTTTAAGAATGTCACCACAATGTCGTAGGAAATATATTTTTGATGTTGCTACTCTCCATTACAAATCTGTTGAGTTATTACAGAAGAGTTTCCTCACAGTTTCTTCTGGCTCTTAGGAAATCACTAGATAGATAGTATAGTGAGGGTGGTGATCGAAATGCAAAGATGAAAAAATTATGCAATATAGGGGTATCTTGCTTACTTGATATCAAGCAGCAGAGGCAAGACACTGTGGCTGCAGATTTTTTATAAGTGCCAATACCTAAAAAAACCAAAAAAGGTGTCTGCAAGCCCTCTCTCCAAAAAAAGATAATGAATGCCTGAGAAATGATACGTATTATAAATACGTATTTTCCAGTCTTTTAACCAAACTTTTATTATTATTTCTCAGCTTCCACTTCCTTCCATGCACCAGTTTTCTATATATGCCCCAACATTTGATTTGGTTATGAAAATTAGTTTGTCTTCTCACTCATGTGGTTGTTAATAGCTCAGTAGTCTCCCACAGCCAAAAGACAGATGAGATAAAGGGTACAATGATTATAGGAATCATATTCAAACACATATATATGAAATTTTATGTTAACTTCTATCAAATGCATGAGTACCCACACTGTGAATTTACATTAAATTACAAACTTAAGGGCAATCCAAACATAAACAACTAACGGCTTGGAGCAACTCAGACAGGGAAGCAATTTTTTTAATTCTTGCTGGAAGTCACCCCAGTTTGGCCCTGACACTAATAACTAAAAGTCCATAACAGTCACCAGAATTTGACAGTATAGTAATTTGCTTGGATTCTTCATAGATGCATAACGCAAAGTTTAACGTGACATAAATATCATAATTAGAGAATCTGGGTGTTGAACTCATTTTAGGTGCCTGAATGAGAATCAAAGTCTTTGGAGAGAAACAAACAAAAAACCAAAAACCTGATTACATCATACACATGTATGTAAACATATACACACATATTCACACACACACATATTCACACACACACATAAGTACAGTTAGATACGTACATACAAATATGGAATCTTTTCACAAGAAGTTTATCATCTACAAGGGAAGACCTTTACTGTTTGCAGTAAATTTATAAAGATTTATAGATCTGAGAAGCAACAGAACTGTTTTATTTTCATTCACTTTTCTGAAAATTAATCCTGAATTATTATGAATTCTATAGCTAATGCTACTGAGTTTCTTCTTTCAGTTTTTTATCTTGTTAATCTAAAAGTTGATCGGAAATTATCTTAGTTCAGGTTTCTTTCTTGTGAGATTTCTATCACCTTCTGTTTTTCATGTATTTATTTTATGTAAACATGGAGAGAAGAATATTTGTTCTTAAGATATACCCAAATGAAATTTCATTCTGGAATGATAAATTGTCCCAACAAAAAGAAGTATGACTAGGTAAGTGCTCTATTCCTGGTTTCATTAGGGTTTTAAAAAATAAATTATTCTTCTCTTTAAGCTTTTCAAACTATCTTCTGTAAACTAACTTCTGTTTTATCTGTATGTCATTTGTACCACAATTAACTTTCTGCCTACTGTTTAGGCTATGTATTCGCCATAATCCCTGTAACTGCTCTTCTTTTTACCAAATCACTGACAATAGCAAAGAGCCTTCTGCTTTAGTTCAAGAAAGTTACAGTCATGTATGGTTCAGAGTGGTATGCTCGCATTCTCCCTCCTCTGCTAATGCAGAGCTCTGGGTAGTCCTAGCATGCCATATATTGAGAAAAGGGAAGATTTAAGTACTTGAAGACTCGACAGCACTGATACAAGCTGCTTTAACTTCACCTTTCCAAGTATCTCTTGACCTGTCCAGCAAATTTCCAAGGACTGGTATAAGCATGATTACATGTGTGCTGAGTCTGACCACATGTTTCCACTGAGAGTTCTGCACATTTCTCTCCTTCAGTTTGATCCACTGCACTTCATAAAAACTGAGCTGTATGTGAATTGTATCTGACTAGTTACTCCCTTGGGAATTAGTTTAATTTTAAAAAGCTGTGCTTCTCTTTTGAGGCTCTCATAGCACAGGAAGCACACTGAAGGTATTTTTTTTAAAAGATATCTGAATTAATATAAACCTTAAGTCAGCATTCAAATTGCATCTGTCCTTCCCTCCCTTTTTTTCATCTAGAAGAGTCTAACATATCTCCGTGAAAATTCTGGGGTATGTAGGGTTTTGCTACATTTTGGTTTCTTTTTTAAACTTTATAATCTTCTGGTTTCTAACAACCTGTGTGGATACTTTGCATATTCCATTGAATTTGTGTGTGCCCTTGCACAGTTTAAGGGTCTACCCTCAGTGCCACCAGAAAGAGACTAATCCATGAATCTGTTGGTTTCACTCAGATAAATCAGTCATTCACAAGGCATCATGTTCTGTTACTCCTGAGGTCTGCGGGTTTTAATCCTTTCTTGAAATGTAAATAGATTATTTTCAGAGTGCATGCTTTGTGTCCTCTGCATGTGGATTAAGTCCCATTGATGAGTAGGTAGAAATGTATGTACTTTAAAAACTCCAACGATTAAATTTTAATGTAAATTACAATGAACGACAATTTTAAATTGAGTCATCTTGGTTTTTTACTGCTTAAAATCAGCTCCAGCAGGTCATCTGAAAAGATTTTTTTTTTTCCTCTTTGGAACATTCAAAATGTCTTTTTACTGCCTGAATTTGGGTAATATATTTTGCCAGTATACCTGGAGAAATTTTCCTTTCTCAGAAGCCTAAAAATATTTGGCTGTTGGAGTGTCCAGATAATACTATAGTTATTGTTTTGTAAGAAAGCTTAAAGGATTAGATATTTGTTTATCTGTGGAAGTCTCCAAAACTACATTGTTGCTAGATCATTATTTCCCACTGACTATTCTTATTCTAAGACCCTTTTATTTTAAAGCTATGCTTTCATCAAATTGAATGGCATCCCAAGTGTAAAACATACTTGCATGACTGTTTGAAGTGCTAGACACCTAGCTTAAAAAAAATGTTTCACTTGTTTCTCTTAATTTATAACGTGTACTTTATCATCTCCTAAGCACAACTAGGCAATATTTCATTGACACCATATTTGTTCTGCCAGTAAGCTTACTGTCAAGCATTTGTAAAGAGACACTTGCAAGTAATAAGATTTCATTATTAAAACTCTATATTTTTTTGTGCTGAGAGGTAATGTTTCTGATATGCAGAAACCTGTAAATGCTTATGTATGTATGAGGTAATTATATTCATGTCAGCAGTCCCATTGAGTTAATGAGATTATTAACAAGAGAAAAGTTGCTCCTATTTAGGTGTTTTCAGAATTAGACCATATTCTCTGTTTCTGTGTTTTCAAAATCCTAGAAGCTGTTTAAGCAGCTCTTTCCCCCCTGGATTTCCTCATTCCTCTTAGGCCTATATGTTACTGAGAAGTGGTATCCAAGTCCTTTAAGCAGCTTTAAAGATCTAAGCCTAATATACTTGGTACATGCCTATGCTAATGTTATCACTTTCCCAGTCTCTGTGCTGATTTTCATAAGCATTGCTAATCAGTACGACAGAACAATATCTTTTTTTTTTTTTTAATCTCAAGAGTTCTTAGCCAGTCTTATATGTGGTCCCACATTGTAAAACATAAAAAAACCCACCGTGATTATCTCCCTTCTTTCACAAAGAAAGTTGGGTTATTTTCTTAGGCATCTGCTGCTGGCAGAAGTGGAATTGTGTGGTTCCTGCTGTGATTCCAATATAGGGTTTTTTCTGCCCTTATTTTTTAAGGAGGTCTTCAATTTCCAAAGTGTTCTGAAATTCTGTGTTCCTTTTGCTGGCTGGATACCCATTCAGCATAATATGCCCTAATTATGAATTCAAGGTGAAATTACTTCATGGCTAATTTGCAAATTGGAAATAATATCCAGTATTCTACAATTAGTGTATTGTGGAAGATCTATGCTTCAAATACCCTGAAAATCATACTTTCATTATTGGTAAGAAAATAGTGGATTTTTTTCCCCATGCAGAAATTATGCCTGATTGCAACTTACACAACAGATAACGGAATGATGTATCACTATGATATGTTAACTTGCATCCCTAAAGCGCTAAAGATCCATGTTGGCTACTGTCTTATTTACTGCTTACAGACAGACACTTTGGTACAATTTGATTTCCTTCTGCCTACAGACAGCACACAACTCCTTCCACTATTTTCACTTCATGAGCAAGGTCTCCCAGGCCTTTTTTCTAGTAGCAAGGTTCAAGAAGAAGAATTACTGGTGATGGAGGAGATCCTGGTTAGGAATCACTTGAGAAAACTGAAGTCACGCGGTTTCTTGGGACGCAATGAGCTATACTTGAGAGTGCACAGAGAACTGGCCACTGTCCTCAAAAGGCCTCACTCTATCATCTTTTAGAGGTCATGGAGACTGGGGGCAATCTGCAAAAAATGGAGAAAGGGAAATGTCACATCCATATTCAAAAATGTCCAAAAGGATCATGCAGACAAGTGTAGACTAGTCAGCCTCACTTAGGTGCCTGGGAAAATCATGGAGCAAGCCTCTTGGAGCATATTTGTGGGCACAGGAAGAACAAGAAGGTGATGAGAAACAGTCAGCATGGGTTTATCAAGGGCATATCATGCCCTTGTGATAAAATGGCTGGGTTTGTTAGTGCAATCAGTGGATATAATCTGTCTCTATCAGTCTGGGATGTTACATTGTAGGTATGTGGACAAAGAGAAGAGTCAAAATTAGCTGGATCATTGTAGCAGTTACTGGTTCATATTCTGCTTGGGGGGTAGTTACAGGTGAGGTTCCTCAGGTCTCTGTCCTGGAATATATGCTGTTTAAAAGCCTTAATTAATGTGAATGAGCTGACAGATTACACACTCACCAAATTCATGTATGACCCAGCCTGGGGGAACCAGTCAATACACTGGAGGGCAGGGCTGCCATCCAGAGGGACCTGACATGTAAGGAGGAACAGGCCAACAAGGGAGCTCATGAAATTCATCAAGGACAAATGCAAAATCATGCAGCTGGGATGGATTAGCCTCCTGCAATAATACAGACTAGGGGCTCACCAGCTATCAGTGTCTCTGGACAGCAGTTGAGACTATTGTTGTCTTGGGCTGTATGAAGAAAAGCACAGGGAGGAGACTAAACAAAGTGATTATACCTCATTGCTCAGCACTTGCTAGATTCTACCTGGTTACCAAATTCAGTTTTCAGTCTTCCAGAATGTGAAAGACGTTTACTAGAGGAGCTCAGGGGTGGGTACTGGACAGTGGTGCTGGAGAACTCACCCTGTGAGGAGAGGCTGTGTGGCCAGGACTGGTTCAGCCTGGAGGAGAGACATCTTAAGAGCACCTAGCAGCAACCCAATACCTATTTAGGGAAGGGATCAACGGGACAAGGATGGGATGGGAGGTGTCTGCAGGAGGGAAGAGAGACAGTGGAAATAAATAAAAATGGGGAAGATCCCAAGTGGACATATAGGAAAAAATCACTCTAAACATAACTAGGTTTGAAGCAGTTTTCGAAGAGGGATGGCAGATCATCTGTTCTTGAAGATTTTCAGGAATGGATATATCTTGGTTCCCTGGGTACCTTGGTCTGAATTTTCAGTGCTCAACTTTCTTTAAGAAAGAGGCTCTCTTGCTTAAAGAGAGCTTCTGATTCTCTGAGTAAATAAATTTGTGGGGTGAAGAAGGGAAAAGTGGGAAAAGTTCTTAGTGTGAAAAATAGATGGCAGAACATTCTGGCTGATTCATTGATGTATTATGGGAATGCCATAGAATAGAATAGTGTATTTTGGGAGGGACTTCCAAAGTTCAGACAGTTCAGTCCTCAGCTCAGAGCAGGTCCAGCTAGATCAAATTGTTCAGGACATTTTTAAGTCATAAAATTGACAGAGACAAGATGCCAAATACGTAGTTTAAGCTACAAACATTATAACACTACCTACCAATGTTAAATAATAAATAAGAGTTGTGATTGCAGATGATGACAGTGAGTCATCATGGCCCGGTTTTGGATATCTATTTTGAGAATTATCATTTGTGATCATAATGAGTCTTCACGGGACCCCACTGAAATCAATTCATGAATCAAAACTTCTTGGCATGTTGGAAATACAATATCAGACAAGGGCCTTTATCACAGATAAAGAAGTCATATAAGCAGTACCTATCTCTGAAAAACAAGTGCTCCATTACCAAAATGCAGCAGGAATCCTAATGCTTTATAGCTTCTTGTCAAACTTTGCTTTCAAAATGTATCCTGTTCAAATTTTGGTTAGGCTTTTTGTATGTTTTGCTTTCTAAGAAGGCCCTGGACTAAATTTTTATTAAGTGAAAAGGAGGCGTGCACAGGTCTCTGCTCGGGGCAGGAGGAGAATCCCCTCCCAGGCTCCCTAACCTTCCCAGCTGCCCTTGCATAACAGATATGGGACTCTGGAAGTCGAGGACCAGGCAACTGAGGATGGGGATGAAGGTCCATCCAGGGGGTTGGCTAGGGAGAGTAGGCCACCCCTACCTATCAAGACTGATTGTACAAAGAAAAAAAAGAAGGGTAATTGTTGTGGGCGATTCCCTTCTGAAGGGAACAGAGAGCCCGATATGCTGCCTGGACCCATCCCATACAGAAGTCTGCTGCCTCCCTGGGGTCCGGGTCAGGGACATTGCAAAGAGACTCCCTGATCTGGTATGGCCCTCTGACTGCTATCCGCTATGGATTGTACAGGCAGGCAGCGATGAATTGCCAGAGAGAAGCCCCAAATCGATCAAAAGGGACTTCAGGGCACTAGGGAAAATGGTTGAAGGATCAGGAGCGCAGGTAGTGTTCTCCTCAATCCTGTTAATGTCAGGAGGGAACATGGAAAGGAACAGGAAAACTAGAGCGGTTAACCTGTGGCTCAAAGGCTGGTGCCATCGGAAGGGCTTGGGGTTCTTTGACCATGGGGAGGTTTTCATGGCACCGGGCCTGTCGACAACAGATGGTGCCCAGCTCTCTCAGAAGGCAAAAAGGATCCTCGCTCATGAACTGGCCGGGCTTGTTGAGAGGGCTTTAAACTAGGCCTGAAGGGGGGAGGGGATATAAACAGGCTCACTAGAGAGGAGCCTGGGGGTGTCACCCCAGTGCTGGGGGTGAAACCGATAGCCCAGCTCAAGTGCATCTACACTAATGCACGCAGCATGGGCAACAAACAGGAGGAGCTGGAAGCCATTGTGCAGCAGGATGGCTATGATGTAGTCGCCATCACAGAAACGTGGTGGGATGCCTCCCATGACTGGAGTGCTGCGATGGATGGCTACAAACTCTTCAGAAGGGACAGGCGAGGAAGGAGAGGCAGCAGGGTGGCTCTGTATGTTAGGGAGTATTTTGATTGTACAGAGCTTGACGCTTGTAGTGAGGCTGAAGGCTTATGGGTGAGGATGAGGGGGGAGGCCAACAGAAAAGAGATCCTGTTGGGAGTCTGTTACAGACCACCCAACCAGGATAAGGATGTTGATGAAGTATTCCACAAGCGGCTGGCAGAAGTCTCTCAGTCACGAGCTCTTCTTGTGGGGGACTTCAACTCACCAGACATCTGCTGGAAATACAATACAGCAGAAAGGAAACAGTCCAGAAGGTTCCTGCAGTGTGTGGAAGATAACTTCCTGACACAGCTGGTAAGTGAGCCTACCAGGGGAAGTGCCCTGCTTGACCTCCTGTTCACTAACAGAGAAGGACTGGTGGCAGAGGTGGTGGTCGGAAATCATCTAGGCCTTAGTGATCATGAAATGGTAGAGCTTTTGATTTTTGGTGAGGTAAGGAAGGGGGTCAGCAACACCGCCACCATGGACTTCTGGAGGGCAGACCTTGACCTGCTCAGAACGCTGGTTGAGAGAGTCCCTTGGGAGATGGTCCTGAAGGGCAAAGGGGTCCAGGAAGGCTGGGTATTTTTCAAGGAAGAAGTCTTAAAGGCACAGGACTCCCCCGACAAATCGGCGGGGAAGACGACTGGCCTGGCTGGACAGAGGTCTACTACTGCGACTAAGGGAAAAAAGGAGAGCTTACCAGCTCTGGAAGAAGGGGCAGGCAACCCAAGAAGAGTACAGGGATCTTGTCAGGTTATGCAGAGAGGAGATTAGAAAGGCAAAAGCCCAGCTGGAATTTAACCTGACCACTGTTATAAGGGATAATAAGAAGAGTTTTTATAAATATGTTAACAGCAAAAAGAGAGCCAGGGAGAACCTCCATCCACTAGTGGATGCAAGGGGGAACATTGCCACTAAAGACAAGGAAAAGGCTGAGATACTCAACACCTTCTTTGCCTCGGTCTTTAATGGCCCGACAAGTTATCCCCAGGGTACCCAGCCTCCCGAGCTGGAAGATGGGGACAGTGAGTGGAATAAACCCCCCATAATCCAGGAGGGAGCAGTCTTTGACCTGCTATGCCACCTGGACATCCACAAGTCTATGGGGCCGGATGGAATCCACCCAAGAGTGCTGAAGGAGTTGGCAGAGGAGCTTGCCAAGCCACTCTCTATCATTTATCAGCAGTCCTGGAGAACAGGGGAGGTCCCAGATGACTGGAGGTTGGCAAATGTGACGCCTATCTTCAAGAAGGGATGGAAGGAGGATCCGGGAAACTACAGACCAGTCAGCCTGACCTCAGTACCGGGGAAGATTATGGAGAGGTTCATCTTGAGTGTGCTCACCAGGCACATGAAGGACAATCAGGGGATCAGGCCCAGTCAGCATGGGTTCACGAAAGGCAGGTCTTGCCTAACCAACCTGATTTCCTTCTATGACCAGGTGACCTGCCTGGTAGATGAGGGAAAGGCTGTGGATGTTGTCTACCTGGACTTCAGCAAAGCCTTCGACACCGTCTCCCATAGCATTCTCCTGGAGAAGCTGGCAGTTCATGGCCTAGATGGATGTACTCTTCGCTGGGTTAAAAACTGGCTGCATGGCTGAGCCCAGAGAGTCGTGGTGAATGGAGCTAAATCCAGTTGGCGGCCGGTCACAAGCAGTGTCCCCCAGGGCTCAGTTTTAGGGCTGGTCTTGTTTAATATCTTTACCAATGACCTGGACGAGGGGATTGAGTGTGCCCTCAGTAAATCTGCAGATGACACCAAACTGGGTGGGAGTGTTGATCTTTCTCAAGGGGAGGAGAGCTCTGCAAAGGCACCTGGACGGGCTGGATCGATGGGCTGAGGCCAACTGTATGAGGTTCAACAAGGCCAAGTGCTGGGTCCTGCACTTGGGTCACAACAACCCCAGGCAGCGCTACAGGCTTGGCGAAGAGTGGCTGGAAAGCTGCCTGGTGGAAAAAGACCTGGGGGTACTGATTGACAGCCGCCTGAATATGAGCCAGCAGTGTGCCCAGGTGGTCAAGAAGGCCAATGGTATCCTGGCTTGTATCAGGAATAGTGTGGCCAGCAGGAGTAGGGAAGTGATTGTGCCCCTGTACTCCGTGCTGGTGAGGCCGCACCTCGAATACTGTGTTCAGTTTTGGGCCCTTCACTATAAGAAAGATGTTGTGTTGCTGGAAGAGGTCCAGAGGAGAGCAACAAAGCTGTTGAGGGGTCTGGAACACAAGTCATACGAGGAGCGGCTGAGGGAACTGGGGTTGTTTAGTCTGGAGAAGAGGAGGCTGAGGGGAGACCTGATCGCCCTCTACAACTACCTGAAAGGAGGCTGTAGTGAGGTGGGGGTCGACCTCTTCTCCCTGGTAACGGGCGATAGGACGAGGGGGAATGGTTTGAAGCTGCTCCAGGGCAGGTTTAGGCTAGACCTTAGGAAAAACTTCTTCACCGAGAGGGTTGTCAGGCTCTGGAATGGGCTGCCCAGGGAGGTGGTCGAGTCCTCATCCTGGAGGTATTTGGAAGAAGGATAGATGAGGTGCTTAGGGACATGGTTTAGTGGTGGGATGTCAGGGTTAGGTTAAAGGTTGGACTCGATGATCTTAAAGGTCTTTTCCAATCAAAGTGATTCTATGAATTTATTCTACCAATAGTAGTAAATATAATCTATATTTCCCTGTGATGTTTTAGACCCAAAAAAAGAAATCACAGAAAAGATCTTTATTGTCCTTTGCAATATATCAGGCATACCCATTGAAACAGCCAAAGAGATAGAAGGCTGGAGTAAAAATCAGCTTTGAAGGATACCTTTCCCTTCTGCCCAGGAAAGAAATGAGCTTTAGGAAACTGAGGGAAAGATCCAGTCTAGACCTGCTGTAAGAACCAAGCAAAGGATCTTCCTTGAACAGCTACAGCAAGAAAGCAATTAGGTCTAAGAAAAGTGAGGAAGAAGTCATGTTGTTGAGGTTATGCAAGAACATGTTTTCAAAGAGCAATATTTCTTCTGTGGAATTCAAGGCACATTTACCCTGCACAGTAAGAAATTTACATTTCTTCTTGGATATTAACTAGTATCTTTATGGTGTTTAGCATGCATTCTGAGCTAGCTTGGGTATCTTTAACACTGTATTGTATTACATGTTTTAACCTTAGCATCTGTTATTTAGAATTGATCTACTGAGATCAGACTAGATTGTCTGGCTACCTTCCATCTCTGCCTTTTAGTTTACACAGTTACCCTGAAATGTCTGCAAGGGGTTAATCGAGACAACACTGTGTGGCACTACAGGACCTGATTGCTTGGGCTGCTTTAGAAACAATATATGAAAGATTTCCCCAAAGGCTGTGGTTTTCAATTTGAAGCCCGGAAGAATGGAACTACTGCTGTGAAGCAATGAGTACTTCGTGAAAAGACACTCTAGAAGTGCCAGTCCCTCTTGAAACAGCTTCTTATTCCTGCTTGACAAATACATTTTCCAACCTGCATATGTCTGGAAATTGCAGCATTATCATACTGATTTACCAGCTACTCAGGAAACAGAGGAATTAGGGCCATTATAAAAAATTGGGGTTTTTTAATTTGGAGGTCTGAATCTCACTAAATAACATTTAAATCTACCTCTGCTATTATGTTGCCATTGCTTTATATGTAGTTCAGGGAAAACAAAGGGGGGGAAAAAAAAAACCAAACCAGAAATGGTTCTTTTGATAATTTACCCTGAACAGTAAAAGTCCTAAGTGCTCTATGCCATCCACTAGCCAAAAATCAAGCATTCCTGCAATTTATTTCTTTAGATTCACGCCAACATAAATTCATGGTCTTATCTTGTCTAAACATTGCAGACCTTGGATGCATACCAAGTAGATTTTTCCCCACAGTAGTATCCATTTCTAAGTGGCTGTTAGCATCTGTGTCAAACATTAATAATTATGTGCTGAAAAATAGGTCAGATTTCTTCAATCTAGAATTTCCTAATGAAAGCAATGGGTTTTTTTATCTTCCCCTCCCAAAATAAAAGAAATTTTGACAAGCAATTAAAAAAAAAAAAAATCATCTCGGCCTAAAGCTGTTCCTGAAGACTGAGGTACAGTCCAAATTTGTTATCTTGCCTTTCCTCAAACATGTCTCCAAGCCCAGCTCAACAATAAAATTATCTGACTTTGGCAAACTAGGGAGTCAAAGGCCTAGTTTAATGGAAACAGTGATTTGTCTGGCACTAGTCTGTAATGAATGAGCAACATTACCAGTGTTTTATGCCAAATTTAGGGATGCTATATGGTGAAGGGCTGATACCATTAACAATTGCCAGCCTGGTCCATACCAATGCCATCAGCACAAGGGATGACGAGAACAGAAAGGCCACAGCAAAGGTAAGAAAAGGAGACAAGAAATAGCACTAGAGGGCTAGGGAGTGAGCCTTCAGGAACTGGGAAGGAAGGTACAGAAGAACAAGAGCAAAGAAGAGCACAATAAAGCAGAAGTTACAGAAGAAGCTGTCAAACCTGTAGGAAGTTTGGAATCCACTGATTTAAGAGAACTTAGAAATGTGTTTGAAGTGGTTTTACCATTTATTGTGGCTGCATGACTTGCAAGGTTTAATGTGCTTTTCATAGTTATGGCTAACTTTAGCTCAGACAGTAGATTATTGAGTTTTAAAATCTCTGCTACCAATGATGCAATGATCAGTAAAAATTCAAAATCTACAGGTATCTCATTATTTTGTTCTTTTTTCAGGGATGACAAAAGAGTAATGTCTTGCATCAGTTTAATTTTTCAGAGGATTTTGTGGGATTTCAAGTACGTCTCAAACACTGATGTGAAAACAAGGTGTAACAGTGAACATTTTCAGTTTTGTGATATAGTTAGGCCTTTGTTCAAAAAAACCCCAAGTTCATGCATAGTTCTAACATCATGTTCCTAAATGTTCTGGATTACCACAAAATTCTGACATCTGCCCTGCACAGTTTCATTTGCAAGAGGTTTGCAGCAAATTATTGCTTTTTAAGTTCTCCGGACCTGTTTGGTTTTTTTTTTTTTGTGCACTCAAAGAAATATTATTTCCTTTCTTTGTAGTCATAGGACCACAGAGCTAAGAAGCTTCTTCAGAAAACTCCAAGGATTAGTCTCTTTATTGTTAAGGCAGGAGGTCTTTATTAGCAAAAAGCAAAGGACCAACAGGGAAACTGTATCTTCTTCATGACCTGGTAAGGGGAGGTTGCTGAAATGAAGAAAAAGATACAGTTGGCCTAATTAATTTCCTATGGTGCATCTGGAAAGATTTTCCTTACTTTTGCAGCACCTGTGCCAGTAGCCACAGCTAGAGCTAACACACACACATGAGGGAACCACCGAAGTTTCCTTAGCAGCCATATGGTATGAATAGCAAGGTTTTGTTTCTTCATCCTTTCCTTCATATTCACTAATAACAGCCAGCCCAGATGAGCTGTGCTCTCTGCTTTCCTGCTGCCACTTATTTCCAGCACGCTGCTCACCACTGCAACTGCAAGTTAAAGCTTGTGATGTTTCTGATGCGGTTTTCTTTGCTTCCTGACAAGGACAGAGAAAGAAGCTCATTAAGATTTCCATGGAACACATCAGAAGGTAAAAGCACTTACCAGTGTCTCTTTGCAATATTATGAGGGATAATGACTCCTAGAGATGAAGAATCCGAATAAAGTTAATATGGCTGCAAAACTGTACTCCATCTTTCTCTTCCTTTTTCTTCCCCCAGAGTCACATCAGGTGAACTTCTCCACTTGCGTGGCTGCAGTAGGTTGAACTTAGCAAGAAAAATGTCCTATTTAGAAGAATTTAGAATTGGAATGAAAAGAAGTCTGCCATCATTGTATCATCCATCATCTACGTGCCCTTGGCAATTTTGTTTAGTCATATGTCAAAACTAAGTGAACCAGAAGCAAACTGACCAGAACGAATAATAAACTGGAATGAGAACAACAAAACAAAAGGAAGAAGAAAAAAGCTAAAAAGCTCAGAAAAACTTGCATGGGACTTCTTTTTCCATCATAAATTGTTCCAGTGCCACTCTACCATTTCTAATCTGATTTGTTTTTCTATTCAGTTCTTTTATCTCTGTTTGCAGTTGAAATACTCTGGAAATGTCTAGATCACAGCACCATCCCTAGTCTCACTTTAATTGTTGTTAACATAGGAGATTGTAGATACACTGAATTTAACCACTACAAGACTCAGTACTGAAGCTGAGCTTTCAGGATCTTACCATGTGTAATTAAAGGTTGCATCCACACAAATGTTGCTTTGCCCTCACTCTGCAATGAGTACATGGTGAAGGTCTGAGAGTACAAAAGAGATATTTTCCCCAGATCCATTTTTTATTTCCAGCATCACTAGAGTTTTTCTGGAGGAGAAATTGTAAAGGGAAATCCTCTGAATCCCTCACCATTTTGTATAACTGTACTTAAATGCTAGATTTCCAGAGCGTCTTTTTTCTTCCTGCTGTGAACTTGAAAGCTGATGCAGGGAACCAGATCAATGCAGCTGTTTAGTGACAGACGATCTTAAGGATGACCAAGTTCCCTTAAAGATCATTCTCTCCTCCTTGGAAAGTATTATACACTCTTCATGAACTCTTCTTTGCTGCTGCCTCCAACTGTCAATATAAACTCTCTTTTGTGGGAGCAATCCCAGTACAACCCATCACAGTCTCTTCTGGTACTCAGGCCAGACTCTCACTGTTGTGTCCAGACAGGTCCTTGGTTGAAGAGTGAGGGCCTTCAGACCCTCTTAGACTGCAAGAGAAAACCCTCCTTGGGACAGAAAGATATCCAACTTCCCTTTCCTAGCAGTGAGCAACATATTTCCCAAGGTACAGCCTACCCCCCAGCCACTGACCAGGGAGTGCCTTGCGATGACCTGAAATGAGGAGCTGCCTTCCTAATCTGGTGCCTTCATCACTGTTGGCAAAAGCAGTGTGTGATTCCTGAGTGGCCCTCTCTCTGCAGTCCTTTAGTAGTAAGTGGAGTATCATGACAATTAAGGCTCTCTGAGGAGGTTTAATTTTGGAAAATGCAGTCATTTCACTCTGGCTTTTCTGTGACAAAGTCAGTTGGTGTTTGCTGCTGTGAAGCTGGATTTGATGTGGACATATAAATCACTGACCCTTAGAGGAGACTGGAGTCCAGTGAGCAGTCTGAAAGGCAGTCATGTTGAAATCTCTCACTAACTCCTCTCACCTTTCCTTTAAAATCTTCAGCAAGCACATCTGATTTCATGTAGAATCATAGAATCATAGAATGTTTTGGGTTGGAAGGGACCCCTAGAGGTCATCTAGTCCAACCCCCCTGCAGTGAGCAGGGACACCACTAACTAGATCAGGTTGCTCAGAGCCCCATCCAACCTGGCCTTGAATGTTTCCAGGGATGGGGCCTCCACCACCTCTCTGGCAACCCATTCCAGTGTTTCACCACCCTCGTTGTAAAGAATTTCCTCCTTATATCCAGTCTAAACCTACCCTGCTTCAGTTTAAAACCATTACCCCTTGTCCTGTCACAGCTGTCCCTACTAAAAAGATTTTCCCCATCTTTCCTATAGGCCCCCTTTAGGTACTGAAAGGCCGTAATCAGGTCTCCCTGCAGCCTTCTCTTCTCCAGGCTGAACAAGCCCAACTCCCTCAGCCTGTCCTCATAAGAGAGGTGCTCCAGCCCTCGGATCATGTAAGTGTGTATGTGCATGCAAAAATACATTGCTGGCCTGAGGGTGTTCAGATGGTGAATTAGAGGTCTTTTTTATGTGACTATCGGTACCCCACTGCACAGACACCTGATGTATCCTTTTGTTAGTGAACCAACAAAGTATGTGATCTGAGTAAAGAACAGTCCTTAAAAGCAGTAACTGAGGAATTCAACAATTGGCATGAAAAGTGCTAGAAATACAACAGGTATGAAATCTCTTACAGTCAAGGCAGTGGAGGACTGGGAATCTAGTTTTAGCTCTTAACTCTTACAGAGAACCCACAGCAAGCTGCACACACCATGGATTCCCCTAGGCTGAACCTTTGTTATTTGTAATGGGAAAAAGAGGTTCTGTATCTTTCTACCTGTATTGTTCTCTCCTACATAATTTCAAATTCTTTCCAACAAAGGCTTGTGTTTACCATATGTCTGTACAGTCCCTAGAACAATTGGATCCTGGTCTAGATTTGCCCTGTAGACATTCCCATCATTTGAACAATTCAAGTATTGCTACTTTTTAATTATTATTTTAATGTGATGTGTTCCCTTAAGGGAATTGATACTGTTCTTGTATTTCTCCATCCTATTGTGCTTCATTCTTAATCCACCTGAGTTTCACTTCCATCAGCAGAGCACTTAAAGCCACAAATAATTGCACCTAACAATGATGTCCTCTTTTGCCTACTGTTCTCCTGTTTGTTCATTTATTTTAATTTTTTTTTTTAAGACTGTGTGATCATGTCAAAAAGAAACTAATAGCTAGAAGTCAGTGGCTGTTAGCAGGAGATATGTACCTACCCTTCTCTGCAATGGATGAAAACAATATATCTGTGTTAACTTGTTGCTTAGTGACATTTATGCTTGTAGCAGAGAAAAACACAGTACTCTGGAGCCTGTGAGTAAATAGATTAACATATTGTAGTGTCAGGTTACAGGGTTTTCAGTTGTTCTCTGCCTGCAGCTGGATGCAGTTACTAAATAGGAAATAATTATTTGGCCAATAAGCCTTAAAACATATGTGGTCCTTGCATGGCAAATAACTTTTCCTCCGAATATAGAAAAAGATATTCCCCGTAATGAGGACACATTCTGAACAAACTGGTATATGGTTTGCATGGAGAACTTTAAGAACAGCAAGCTTGCTTTGCCTCTAGAGCACCAGAATGAGCTGAACTCAGTATCAATAGCTGAGTCAACTGTTTCTAGTATGGTGCTTTCATTACATTACTATTGTTATTCTTCTCTCTTATTAAACTGTCTCTATCTCAGCCCACGGCTCTAACCTTTTATTTTCTTCCCGATTCTCTTCCCCATCCCACTGAGGGAGGGGAGGAGTGAGCGAGCGGCTGCGTGGTGCTTAGTTGCCAGACGGGTTAAACCATGACAGTCCTTTTTGGCGCCCAATGTGGGGCCCGAAGGGTTGAGATAACGACAGATCTGAACGTGTTAAAAAACAATTTGTGATAAGCATTCATTATATTAGTCTAATAGTCGCTGGTCACAATGTTGTTTTATTTGCTCTCGGAGTTGTTGTCCTTGTTCACAGAGTTCTTTTATATATCACCTTACCTGCTGTATGCGCTCCCTGTGCTGCTGGTTGTCACTTTTTGCAAGTGGATTAAAGCTACTGTTCTGCTGTACTGTGTAATACTGGCTTATGCTATGATAAAACTATTGGTCATCAGATTAAGCTCATATTTGTACTCAGTATTGCTGTCACCTCTGCATTTTGGGAACCATCTATTAGGAATTATGAATAATTATACATTTTACTTTTTCTCCTTGGAGAGCCAGCCTGTGGGAGAGACATCTTACTCAGACCCCAGGGGGCTCTTCCAAGAAACTTGTTGCTCCATTTTCCAGAGACTGGGTAGACCGTAGTTTTTTCAGACACAGTAGAAGGGCTGATCTTAATTCTGATTGTGATGAAGGAACTTCTGACTCACACACACAAACCATGAGCAACAGTGACCAGGATTAGAGGGGCCCTGCCTCCAGCCAAGTGGAGGAAAGGGATAACCGGGTTTACTGGACTCTGTGGAATCGATGGCCTGGCATGTCAGACCCACAGAAGTATAGAGCTCTAGTAGACACCGGTGCAGCGTGTAGTCTAATGCCATCAAGCTATATAGGGGCAGAATCCATTTGTATTTCTGGAGTGACAGGGGGATCTCAAGAGCTGACTGTATTGGGGGCCGAAGTGAGCCTAACTGGGAATGAGTGGCAAAAGCACCCCATTGTGACTGGCCCAGATGCTCCGTGCATCCTCGGCATAAACTACCTCAGGAGAGGGTATTTCAAGGACCCAAAAGGGTACCAGTGGGCTTTTGGTATAGCTGCCTTGGAGGCAGAAGAAATTAAGCAGCTGTCTACCTCGCCTGGTCTCTCAAAGGACCCTTCAGTTGTGGGGTTGCTGAGTGTTGAAGAACAACAAGTGCCGATTGTCACCACAACAGTGCACAGGCGGCAATATTGCACCAATCGAGACTCCCTGATTCCCATCCATAAGCTGATTCGTCGACTGGAGAGCCAAGGAGTGATCAGCAAGACTCGCTCACCCTTTAACAGCCCCATATGGCCAGTGAGAAAGTCTGATGGAGAGTGGAGACTGACAGTAGACTGTCATGGCCTGAATGAAGTTACGCCACCACTGAGTGCTGCCGTGCCGGACATGCTAGAACTTCAATACGAACTGGAGTCAAAGGCAGCCAAGTGGTATGCCACAACTGACATTGCAAATGCTTTCTTTTCAATCCCTTTGGCAGCAGAGTGAAGGCCACAGTTTGCTTTCACTTGGAGGAGCATCCAGTACACCTGGAATCGACTGCCCCAGGGGTGGAAACACAGCCCTACCATTTGCCATGGACTGATCCAGACAGCACTGGAATGGGGTGAAGCTCCAGAGCACCTGCAATACATTGATGACATCATCGTGTGGGGCAATACAGCAGAAGAAGTTTTTGAGAAAGGGAAGAAAATAGTCCAAATCCTTCTGAAGGCCGGTTTTGCCATAAAACAAAGTAAGGTCAAAGGACCTGCATAGGAGATCCAGTTTTTAGGAATCAAATGGCAAGATGGACGTCGTCAGATTCCAATGGATGTGATCAACAAAATAACAGTCATGTCTCCACCAACTAGCAAAAAGGAAACACAAGCTTTCTTGGGCGTTGTGGGTTTTTGGAGAATGCATATTCCAAATTACAGCCAGATTGTAAGCCCTCTCTACCAAGTGACCCAGAAGAAGAATGATTTCAAATGGGGCCCTGAACAACGACAAGCCTTTGAACAAATTAAACAGGAGATAGTGCATGCAGTAGCCCTTGGGCTGGGCTGGTCCAGGCAAGATGTGAAGAATGTGTTCTACACTGCAGCTGGGGAGAATGGCCCTACCTGGAGCCTTTGGCAGAAAGCACCAGGGGAGACTCGAGGCCGACCCCTAGGGTTTTGGAGTCAGGGATACAGAGGATCTGAGGCCCGCTATATTCCGACTGAAAAAGGGATATTGGCAGCATATGAAGGGGTTCGAGCTGCTTCAGAAGTGATTGGTACTGAATCACAGCTCCTGTTGGCACCCCGACTGATGGTGCTGCAGTGGATGTTCAAAGGGAAGGTCCCCTCTACACATCATGCAACTGATGCTACGTGGAGTAAGTGGGTCGCACTGATTACACAACGGGCTCGAATAGAAAACCTCAGTCACCCAGGAATCTTGGAAGTGATCATGGACTGGCCAGGAGGCAAAGATTTTGGAGTATCACCAGAGGAGGAGGTGGTATGTGCTGAAGAGGCCCCGCTGTATAATAAATTGCCAGAAACTGAGAATCAATATGCCCTGTGCACTGATGGGTCCTGTCATCTTGTGGGAAAGCATAGAAGGTGGAAGGCTGCTGTATGGAGTCCTACAAGAGACTGCTGAAGGAGAAGGTGAATCAAGTCAGTTTGCAGAGGTGAAAGCCATCCAGCTGGCTTTAGATATTGTTGAAAGAAAAATGGTCAGTGCTCAGTGAGTATACTGACTCATGGATGGTGGCAAATGCCCTGTGGGGGTGGTTGCAGCAATGGAAGCAGAGCAACTGGTAGCGCAGAGGCAAACCCATCTGGGCTGCCGCACTGTGGCAAGATATTGCTGCCCAGGTAGAGAACTTGGTTGTAAAAGTATGTCACGTAGATGCTCATGTACCCAAGAGTCGGGCCACTGAAGAACATCAAAACAACCAGCAGGCGGATCAGGCTGCTAAGATTGAAGTGGCTCAGGTAGATCTGGACTGGCAACATAAGGGTGAATTGCTTCTAGCTCGGTGGGCCCATGACACCTCAGGCCATCACGGAAGAGATGCAACATATAGATGGGCTCGTGATTGAGGGGTGGACTTAACTATGGACGCTATTGCACAGGTTATCCATGAATGTGAAACATGTGCTGCGATCAAACGAGCCAAGCGGTTAAAGCCTCTTTGGTATGGAGCACGGTGGCTGAAACACAAATATGGAGAGGCCTGGCAGATTGATTATATCACACTCCCACAAACCTGCCATGGCAAGCGCTATGTGCTCACCATGGTGGAAGTGACCACCAGATGGTTGGAAACATATCCCGTGCCCCATGTCACTGCCCAGAACATTATCCTAGGCCTTGAAAAACAAGTCCTGTGGCGACATGGCACTCCAGAAAGAATTGAGTCAGACAACGGAACTAATTTCCGAAACAACCTCATAGACAAATGGGCCAAAGAGCATGGCATTGAGTGGGTCTATTACATCCCCTATCATGCACCAGCCTCTGGGAAAATTGAACAATACAATGGACTGTTAAAAACTACACTGAAAGCAATGGGTGGTGGAACATTCAAACATTGGGATACACATTTAGCAAAAGCCACCTGGTTAGTCAACACTAGAGGATCTGCCAACCAAGCGGGCCCTGCCCAATCAAACCTTTTACGTACTGTAGAAGGGGATAAAGTCCCTCTAGTACATGTAAAAAATATGCTGGGGAAGATAGTCTGGGTTACTTCTGCCTCAGGTAAAGCAAACCCATCCATGGGATTGCTTTTGCTCAAGGATCTGGCTCTACTTGGTGGGTGATGCAGAAGGACAGGGAATTCCGATGTGTACCTCAAAGGGATTTGATTTTGGGTGAAAACAACCAATGAACTGAATTGTATGATGTTAATTGCTGTATAATACAGTATGTCATCATTTTTACTATTGCTGTATATTCTATCAATGGTATAGCAGTAGGAATCGCCCAGATTAAGAAGAATGAATTTTGAAGAAACTGAGGAAGTGCAGCGGATGGAACCAGAACCGACTTCAGCATGCAACCACCCAATACCAGACCCCATCTCTCCTGCCCTGAAAGACTGTTATGACAGATGGAGCCCAAAACCGTGGACTATATGAACGCAATGGACATTTCAGAGGGATGGTCCATAGACTAAGGGAATGATATCTGTGTACGTATCAAAAAATGGGAAGGTGGTGGTGATTAATTGGAATGTATTATAAGGGTAGGACCTAAGCATGATGTAAATGGTATAGAATAAGGGGTGGATAATGTCCTGGTTTCAGCTGGGATAGAGTTAATTTTCTTCACAGAAGCTAGCATAGTGCTGTGCTTTGGATTTAGTACTAGAAGAATGTTGATAACACGCTGATGTTTTTAGTTGTTGCCAAATAGTGTTCAGACTGCTCAAGGACTTTTTGAGCTTCTCCTACTCAGCCAGGTGCATAACAAGCTGGGAGTACAGCACAGCTAGGACCCAAACTGACCAAAGAGCTATTCCATACCATATAACGTCATGCTCGGGGGGTCAGTGGATCGGTCGGTCGCGGGCAGAGTGGTCGCAGCTCGGGTGGTGTGATTGTGGCTCGGGGGGAGTGATCGTGTCTCGGGACGGGCTGGGCATCGGTCAGCGGGTGGTGAGCAATTGCATTGTGCATCACTTGTTTTATATATTCTGTGTATTCTCTTACCATTATTATTATTACTATTGTTATTCTTCTCTCTTATTAAACTGTCTCTATCTCAACCCACAGGTCTTACTTTTTTTTTCTTTTCCCAGATTCTCTCCCCCATCCCACTGAGGGAGGGGGGGGAGTGAGCGAGCGGCTGCGTGGTGCTTAGTTGCCAGCCAGGTTAAACCACAACACTGGGTTAACACAAACCTGGAGGAAGGGGACGGCCATTTGCTGAGATTAGCACCTTGCAACAGGTCATAGAAGGTAATTCATCTACATGTGGTCTGGTATGTTTTTAAGGCTCACAGATTTTTTTTCTTGCATTGCACCAAACAGTAAATTCTTAGCAATGCTCAGAGAGTGAGTGTGTAGACTTCAGTGCAGGCTAGCAGAAAAATAAATGAGAATAATACTTCAAAACCAGCACCATTCCTTAGCTGAAATCCCTTTCTGAGGTGTTAGGAGCATTCCTGTCTCCTACAAGCAGATGTTGTTGTTTCAGATGAGTAAACACAATGGTATCAACTAGGCCTCAGGGGTTGTGCTTGCATTTCCAGTTGGTCTGTTTTTAACCAAGTGCCTGACATGGTGCAGCCTGGTCCATGCAGAGGACATGGTATCTCATGTGGGTCACCCTGCACTGGCAAGGCAGGTCTACTTGTTGGTTCCAGCAAGTTGTACAGGTGAGAATATGGGGTCAGGATCACTGTTTCAGACCCTTCCTTAGCTGCCAAAACTAACTCTTAAGGTTCACAAGGAGGACACATTCAGCAAGGTTACCTTCCTTGAGCAAACACAGAAATTTTCTCATGATTTTTCTATGGGAGTAGTGTTATGGTGAAGGTGACAGTTCCCAGAATTTCTTTTGTGAAAACAGAAGTTAGCATTGATGATGGGGATCACATTCCATCACGTTTGATTTCCTTACTATATTATATGTTGTAAATGTAGTTGAACTCCCATAAAGAGAATAAGGCTAGGCATTACACAGGTTCCAAATGCCAAAGCAGGCACTATAAGAAAAAAAAAGGAAAGCATTTGGGTTTAGTATATGATGTAATATTTCACCTGAACATTCACCTGTTAGCTTTCTTACCAATGAAATATAATCCATGTCTGTCTGTTCTAGGAGAAATTATGTAATGCTGTCTTTTTCCCCCCATTTCATAAACTATTATTTTTCAGTGGGTCAAAACAATCCCTGTATGCAATTTTACCTGGTTGCCACATATGGATAGAAGCTATTGTTTAACGTGATTACAAGAAACAGGTCGTGATTATTTCCTACCCTGCTTATCTATAATTTTCATAGGCTATCACAAGCCACCAGATAATTCAAACTCCATGGTACTTATGAGGAGACAAATACCCCACTTTCATGACACATGCAATTACTTCTTTAGCAGGCTTGTGTGGGTTTTTTTCCCTGATACTTGCTATTGGCATGCTTACTCCAAATGAGAAGCAGTCAGTTACCACACTAATAATGTTGGTACTGAAGTATAATTTGTAATACATTGATGACTACTTTGTTTGAGGAGGTAGGACAAATTAGCCAAAGGGGTGAAGTCAATATGCATAAGTTACAGCACGTGGATTCTGTCATTCAGAAGGAAAGCAACTGTCACTATAGCCTAATCCCTAAGAGATTTCAGCTCTACTGAACTGAAGCCATGTGACTTCCAAATTTAAAGCATCTACACAGGGATTCAATAAATGCCTTACAGTGGGATTAACCTCTGGTGAAATAAAGAATTAAATTCACTCTTTTCTGGAGGATCTCCATGTAGAAAAACCCTGTTATAATTGTAGACGAAACCAAACACAGCAGCAGAATTAGGTTTTCAACTGAGTGCTGACATAAATGTGGTCAGACCCTGTCAGTCAGCAAAGTGACAATGAATCCTATTTCTCCATTTCTAATTTTTCTAAATCTGAAGTTTCCAGAGAAAATAAAACTCAGCAAAGAGGGCTTTGCATTGCTTAAAATGATTAAGTTAAAGTAGGCTGAAACCTGTCATTCTGAAAACGTTTTTGGCACTTTTTCTGTATCCATATGGAATATGGCCATGAGTGATGGCAGGGGCCTATTCTCTTGAACAGGCAAGAGGAATAAAATAAAAATCACAAACTACAGGGATAGGGACAAAAAAAGTACAAACTTTGTGACCTATAAAAGCTGTAGGGAATAAGTATAATATCATAAATGTTTGCCATCACAATTTAAAATACAAATTAGAAATCATGCAAGTAGCAAAATACACTAGATATTACTACTCACTGACTGAGGTTGAAAGCTACTGACTTTTTTGTCAGATCGCTATAGCTTCCAATTAATTACACATCTGCATATTCCAAAATAAATTTTACTAGAAAAAGTTAAGAGCTGTGAAATCATCAACAGGAGTTGTTTTTAAAAGTTAAATAGCCACATTCTAGGCTAAATAAAAAATAAGTATACTTTCTAACAAGCACTGTAATCTCTACTCAGACCCATAGCCAGTGTGTGGTCCTTTGACATTTGTTTAGAGAAGATGATTTTTGTGTCATTATGAATGCAAATGAAAATGTGTCTATGCATACAAATAAATAATTTATCTGAAGTTACTTAAAACTCTTTAAAGCAACGGAAGCTTTCTTGATGCTATAGGAAAAATTGCTATATGCTATAGCAAAAATTAAAATAAATTAAAAAACAACCCAAAACAAAACTCAGTGTGAAGTAATATACTTTATACATGATCTTTCTCATAAAACAGAAAATCAGGTAATTCATTCTGAATTCTTACTTAACAAAACAGACTTACTTTTGCCTCACTTGCCTAGTGATGTATAGTATTGGGATATCACAGGGTGTTTTTTTCCATTGTGAAAACATTGGCAATAGGTCTTGTATGCTTTAGGACTGATTGAGCTATGAAATGCTAGCAGCACTGTGCTCCAAAAAGTGATCAAGTGCAAGGAAGAATCACAGAATCAGAGTACCATTAAGGTTGGAAAAGACCCTTAAGATCATCAAGTCCAACCATCAACCCAACACTATCATGCCTACTAAACCATGTCCCAAAATGCCACGTCTACATATTTTTTGAACACCTCCAGGGAATGTGACTCCACCACTTCCCTGTGGAGCCTGTTCCAATGCCTGATCACTCTTTCAGTAAAGAACTTTTTCCTAATATCTAATCTTAACCTCCGCTGGCACAACTTGAGGCCATTTGCTCTCGTCCTATTGCTTGTTTATTGGGAGAAGAGACCAACACCCACCTCACTACACCCTCCTGTCAGGCAGTTGTAGAGAGTGATAAGGTCTCCCCTCAGTCTCCTCTTCTCCAGGCTAAACAGCCCCAGTTTCCTCAGCTGCTCCTCATAAGACTTGTGCTCCAGACCCCTCACCAGCTTCTTTTCCCTTCTCTGGACATGCTCCAGCAACCCAATGTCCTTCCTGTAGTGGGTGGCCCAAAACTGAACACAGTACCCACTAGGTGGGTCACCTGGTCATAGAAGGAGATCAGGTTGGTCAGGCAGGACCTGCCTTTCATGAACCCTTGCTGACTGGGCCTGATCCCCTGGTTTTCCTGCACATGCCTGATGAGCGCACTCAGGATGAACTGCTCCATAATATTCCCTGGTATTGAGGTCAGGCTGACAGGCCTGTAGTTCCCCAGATCCTCCTTCCAGACCTTCCTGTAGATGAGCGTCACATTGGCAAGCCTGCAGTCATCTGGGACCTCCCCTGTTAACCAGGACTGCTGATAAATAATGGAGAGCGGCTTGGCAAGCTTCTCTGCCACCTCCCAGTTCCTACCTTCTAGACTGTCTCTTCTCTGCTGTGTTGTATTTCCAGCAGACATCTGGTAAGTTGAAGCCCTCTGTGAGAATGAGGGATAGAGAATGTGAGACTTCCACCAGCTGCTTGTAGAATACTTCATCTACCTCTTCATCCTGCTTGGGTGGTCTATAACAGACTCCCAGCAGGACATCTGCCTTGTTGGCCTTCCCCCTCATCCTTACCCATAAGCACTCATCATCACAATCATCAAGCTCCCTAACATACAGAGCCACCCCACCGCCTCTCCTTCCTTGCCTGTCCCTTCTGAAGAGCTTATAGCCATCATTCTAACAACAGTTTGTTTTATTGTAGTTGCTGACATTTTTGAGTCTTCATATGAGCCATACAGTGCTCCAGCTTTGTTTAGGTAAACCAGAGATATGTTTGGGGCAGGTCGCCACCTAAACATAGAAGATAAATGTGTTTTATCAATTTATGTATATTAGAATGGGAGCTGAACTGTCTTGTAAAGTTGCAAACTTACTAGTCTTGCTGAGACCATTCAGAGCAGCTGAAACTCAATATGTGGAATTTGTGAATATTCCAGCAACTTATTTGTCAAAAGTCCTTTACAATGCCACATCAGGAATGACTAACTGTGAGTGTCCAAGCAGGGATCTGCAATGATTTGCATACAGCTCTGCTATTGCAGACAGTTCAGAAAGCCAGGGGAAATAATCAGCCATTGGCAGGTCACAGGACCTGGTGGTCTGTGGCAGAGATGCCAGTCCATCAGTTTCACACACCTGTGTGTTGAAACTGCAGCATGCCAGGAGCAGAGAGAGCGGCTCCAGCTATGAAATCACTCACCATGCACTGCATGTCTCCCTAGAGATGTTACAAGAAGCCTGCAGCATCTTTTGGTGGAAACAAATTTGCGCCATCAGTTGACCATATCAAACTTGAGTACAGTCAGCTATGGGCATTTTTGCGCTGCCCAGCACCACTCTATGGAGAGATCCTTCTTGCCCAGCTGGGACCAAGCTGGCCACAGGAGCAAGAGGCGAGCACCCTGAAGCATTGTTCCCATGATAACCCGTGCTTGGCTATCACACCGGCACGACTGCTTTGTCTCTGAGGAGCCAGGGTGGGCTTTCTGCATGGCACCTACCAGCCACTTGCAGCACTCATCTTGCCTAGAGTTAGCTGGGGGATTTCTGCACAAAATCTCATCTTCCAGGTGCCACCTGAGAGCAATTCCCAGGACCATATAGCTCATGAAGACATGGATGACACCAGCCAAGCTGATAGCCTAAAGTCTGCATCCAGCTATTCCTGAAGCAAGGGTCAGCTAAGGAGTTTAAGGCACCATCAGCACTGCCAACTGACCTGTGCATTGTTGAGGGGAGAAGGGTATCATGGTCTTTCCAGCACCTCTGTGATGCTCTTTGTCCTGCCAGGTTGTAACTTTAGAAGTAATGAGTCTTAGTAACACTTATTCTGTCACAAAGCAGGCTCTGCCTAACCTCTGACAATGCCTTTCTCTGTCAGTAATGTTTTCCTGCACAGTTAATAGGAAAAGATAACACGAATTGCTGAATTACATGCTAAAAATATGTGAAAATTCAAATTGCTCTAGTCAAGAGGGAGAGATGAATGTGGTCTGATTCAAATGCATGTGTAGGCTTATTTTTCAGCCAATTTATTGGGTTGTACAGAAGTCAACAAACAGGAAATTTGGATGTAACTCAACACCTTGCATGGTACGGCCAGAATTTTTGAGTCCATATTACCAATATTCAAATGCTTCCTCTAATCATAAAAATGTTTAAATTTCAGAACATTTTCCTGACCGTTCTGCTGACTGAAGTTTGCATTGTGTTTAAAATTTATGTATCTGAAAGGTGACTGGATAGAAGTTTGAAAGAATGAACATTCAGGTCAACTTTTCAGGAAAAAAATTTTGAATTTTAAAAATACATGGACAGGGCCTACTGACTTTATATATACCATGAGAGTACCAAGCAGGTAAGGCATGTCCGCATAATGAAATAAGAGCTAGCTGCATTCTGCAAGGCCCACCTAATGCTGTAAACCTCATAACACTGTAGTATCATTAGAAGTTAATATTAAAATGTATAGCAGAACATGTTTACCTAAAAGTTAACAGACAAAGCTATAACAAAGATGTGTATTCAAGATGATTTTTGTGGTAAGTCTGAAAAGGTTCTTCAGTTTTTCATTGTTTTGGATAAGACGTCAAGTCCCCTGAAACTGGAGCATTTATGATACTGATCCTATTGCAATTAATATTTCTTTTAGTAAGGGTTGGGTTTTTTTTTCTGTAAAATATGGCAACCATCTATTGTAAAGCAATGTTGTAACTTTTGCTCTTTTTGTAAAATATTTGCAGACTTTTCTTTGTTGCTGTGTGAAAATATCAGTTAAACTGACATTAAGCAAATTATACTTTTATTTGCATCTCAGTCAGGATCATGAATCTCCTCCTTCCCTTGGAAAATCTTAAAATTAATAAAAACAAAGCAAAAAGGTTGTACTTTTTTAACAAATACCAGAAATAATAGAATGAAGCTGTATGTGTGACTGTATTGCTATGTGTTCATTATTAAAATAAGCTTAATAATAAACTATAATTTAGACCACCTATACAAGGAAATTGTGTTCTTCAGAAATTAAGGAATTTGTACTAGCAAATGTTGGCATTTTGGCCATCAGCAACTTAAAAGTCATTCTAGTGGCAAAAAATCAGAAATATCATCTTTTTATGTTCAGAGAGGATCAGACCAAAAAATGACTGAAGCTTGTCTCCCATATATCCAGTTACCTTCAAATATTGAAGGTCTCACCAGGAAGAGCCATATCATGCAAATGTGTATTTAATAGTTTCTTTGAAGCCTGGTATCATCATCGGAGTTGATTGTCTGTCCACTTGAGCACAGAATTATGTGGCTTAGCATTTCATGGAAAAAATATAATGAGCCTTGAAATTTGAGGACAGTACCAGAAATAAACTGCTTTAGACACGGTTTCAGTGATAAATTGAGGCTAAACTGGGTCTGTTAGAGGAGCAACCAAGCTACAAGGAGATGAATTATCTATTAACACTCGCACAAGAAAAACTGCTTGGGGCAGAAGATTAAATACAGTGTAATATATGATATGACAACAATTCATAACACAAACTGAAAGGTTGATAAGTATTGTTGCATTGGCATTTAGCACTTTCCATTAGATAAATACTATTAATTGATTTGGATTTGATATGGTCATTAGCATGTAGCCTAATTCTACTTTTACATCCTTATTCATCAAGATTAAATCTAGTCAACTCAGTAGCAGCACACCATATTTTTAGGCCCCCAAACGTCAAATTAGAAAAGGTGAGTTATTAATGGGAAAGCAAGCAAATTACTTATTTTTACTACTGGAGCCTCTGTCCTGAAGTACATAAAATGTGCGAAAAATCTCTTGCATATGGGTTCTCCAAGAAAAGGGTTAGGCATCTGCCATTGAAAATTGAAGAAGTGAAACATTCTGCAGAGTCTGCCATGGACTGGACCGTAGTTCTGTGGCCAAGACGGTGATTCTTGTAGCACATGACTCATATGTCACCAGAGACAACTGATGGAAAATGCAGGAAATTAAGATGACCTGGTTTTAATGGAAGTCTTTATCAAATTAGTATAAAATTATCTTCAAGTTTTTCTGTTCTGGAACTACTCTAGATTTTGATTATCAAAATACATCATTGTTTCCCAAAGCTAGCAGAGTGGGGAAGCCATATGCAAGGGTGAGATTTTATTTCCTTGTGACTAATAGAGTTGACTGATATTTTAAGGAGAAACCTGTTATCTTAATATTGGGGGAGGGGGGGACAGAAATTAGCATAAATATTAGAAATCATGATCATTAGGTTTCAGAATTAACAAATCATTTGAATGGATAAAGTAGCTGAATTTCTCAAGTCTTCAGGCTGTGTAGAGACTCTAGAAGTCTGGTTATGTTGGTTCTGCTTATTTCATAAGTTGTGAAGAAACACTTGTAAAACTAGAAACCAGTTTTTGCTGGAAGATTTTGCTAAAAAACAAATGCCTCCCAAGAAGGGAATGATAGAATAGACGTGTCACTAAAAATATAGAGGTCTGCTTCCCATTGTTTCAGAACAGCTGGTCATTCTGCCGTGTGCTTGCCAAAATATAGTTCTGCAGGTAATTACATAGTTATTGCCAGAACTTGCCACCATCACTCACTGTGTAGTGCTTTACACGAGGAATACCTCTTCTGTTGATGCTCACTGTTGCTGAAGATCAGGAGCTGAATCTGGATGTAATTAACATGAGACGAAATCCTGGTGGGGGTGGGAAAAGTCAGTAAGTCAATGCACAAACACAGATGCAATTTGAGGACTACTAGAAATCTTTATTTCACCAGCATGGTAAAGACTGGTGAACGGTCCAAGTTCCACTGGTACATTGTGAATAAGCACAAAATAAAGTGTCAAGCCCACACAATGCAAAGAGACAGTGTAGACGGTTTCACAATCCCCGCCATCCTGTGCTCCCTGTGATAGCTGGAAAGTAAATACCCCACAAGACTTTATGAATAATACTAGAAAAACAAATCTCTCATGATAACCTAATGTATCTATTTTCAAACTTTCTGCTCCCCTTTTCTTCCCCCCCTACGTTTCAACCTTTTCAGCAAGCAGAAGTCCACAATGACCCATATGATCTCAGCATATCTGTGTTTTCTATACACTGTAATTCCAAAGGAACAAAATATAGCAGTATTTAGGGAAAATGCCTGCGGGGTTTTTAATTATTTTATATCTTCTTGCAAAAAGCTTTTACTAGATTTGACATACTGGGGCAAGCAGCACTTTTGTTTTCCTCTCCTAATAGATTAGCTGTTTTCTTTCTCACTTTTATAAATATTATTTATATTTCAATAGTTGCTTGACAGGGAGGCAGCCAAAGAGATATTTTGGCTCTAGTCCTATAAGAGGCTTTTACTACCTTTTTGTAGAGAACACTGGATATTTGTAAATTTCCCATGGGGTAGCTTGCTTATGTAGTTTGGAATTGCATTAATGTTCAGCTTTCCTGGCATGTTTGCAGCTTGTCAGCTGCTCGTGTAAGTTACACCTTGAGTCAGTGTAGGACCATTTGGCAGTAGTCTTGTGAAACAAAGAGGTGGTGGCTGATGTTTGCATCTGGGCTTGAAAGTATCTGGATGAGTCTGGTGAATATGCTGGGGTCACTTGATATGGTGGGGCAGTTTGGGCAAAGTAGCAGTGTGGAAGCATGCCCCCTTCCCAAGTTTCTTTCATTAAAGAGCGAAGAAGTGCTTTGGTTGTGTGCAGCTCATTTTCACTGGTGCTTGTGAGGTGGTACATAAGTTATGCTGCTGTGGGATGGTTGGTGAAGCACAGTTTGTGACCACCAACATTGCCTTCACCTTTACTCCTAGGGACACTGTGAAAGTCTCAGCAAGAGATTGGGGAATGGGGAGATACCTCACCTTCAGCTGGTGCTTTCAGGACCCTCCAATACCTGTGCATGAGTAGCTCTGGGCTCCTCATGCCTCGTATTCTTCAGCCTCGGCACTCTTCCCAGACTCTCAGAGGCTGGTGAGTTAACTTGACTACTGCTGTGGCACAAGGGCAGTTATCAAATACGAGATCTCCAGTTCTGCAGAGGGATCTTCTGCAGAGGATGATTACGCAGAAGTCCATAATTCATTCTGGGACTGTCTCATCCATTTAGTCTTGAGCTTGGATAAGCATCCATTTCTTGGTTTTCTTTCCTACCAGATTCAACTAGCCTGCTCCTCCTTCTACACTGCTGCTGACCAGTAAGAATAAATCTGCAGTGGATGAATGGAGGAGCTGGTGATATAAGTGCCTGGCCAGCCATGGGTCTTCAGAGTGCTTAGATGGCCTATGTCACATGCAAATGTGCTTAATCTTTCCCCTCAGCTGCAGGTGGCACCTGACTGTGTGTACTTTGCTTTTCTGCAGCCAGCAGCCTGTCACTTGTGCAGCCACTGTTTTTCCTAACAAGCAACAGAACCTACAGCCAGAATGTGCGGATGCACAAGTGCATGTAGAGAGGAGAAAAGTTAAACAGAAAGATTTTCATGTATGTGTATTGCATAGCCTGCAATGCACAGTGATGTGTGGCTATATGCAGTCCATACATGTGTCTTCAATCAGTGCCTTGTTGCAGGGACTCAGCAGTGTCTAAATAGTTACAGGATGATGTGGCTGATTCCTGGAAAAACAGGAAAGCTGCAAAAAATACTGGTTAAGTTTTGTCCCATGATTGCAGATGGCCCTTCACCTATTTCACTGCTTTTTTACTGGTAAAGTATACTGTTGCCTGTATTTGACCTCCTGGCTGTCTAGTTTGGCTTTTGTATTGTCAGTGCAAAGACAGCTTCTCACAACAGGGTACCTGTTCAGGAAGATATCTCAGTGTCCAGTGCATTTGCACACTAAACTTTGAAGTCTTCTGCAAAGGTGGAATAAGGAGAAATTAGAAAAGAGAACAGGCTTTGCCCTCATCACACATTCTAAATGACTTTGCCACTGTCCCCCATGAAGATCAATGTCACTACTTGGACCAGTAGTGCCCTTGCTGTTGGCTTTTCATAGTGTGGTCCTGCTGTAAAAGGTGTTTCTTTACCTTGTGGGAGTTGCCTGTTTGAGTCCCAGGGTAACCACAGCCTCCTCAGCCCAGCCCTGACACTTTGGGGAAGCAGAGGATGTCACAGACACATTGCTGCACCAGAGTGGCTGCATGCAAGAAACCTTCTGTGTCCCTGCCACTTGGTTTCTCAGAGACATTAAAAAAATGTATCTTACAGGTGAAGGGAATAACAACAGATCTGCTGTGGTGCTGGCTTTCTGAGCCTTTCTCTCCTGATCAAATACTTTTTCCCGGTCAAATACCAAAGTTTTGCTTTGGAGGTTGAAGTGGCAGATCATTGTAGTAATGTGTCTTATCCTCTGTGAGACTGTGATGTTAATAACCAAATACAACTGGTGTGGACAATTAAGGAGTATCTGTCAAAGACACTCTTCTCTTGACCTTGCTTGTCTTTCAAAGAACCAGTATCTTAGGTTTGGTCCACCTGGCTGTTGTTAGGTGGAGCAGGAGACAGCAACCCCTTAGCCCAGGGTTTGCATGGCTTTCAGAGCTGCTGTGGTTGCAGAGACCAGATTGTCGCTTATAGCACAGGCAAACATTTTTGCTAGGGTAGCTATAAGGACATTCAGCTCTTGCTATGGGCTTAACGGTTTTCTTCTGATGATCTATTTTACTTCCTAGTCTGATGTTTGAAGGAAAACCCTATGCTGTCTAGTTTATTCTTTGTCTTTCCATTGCATAAGAATGTGCTAATGCTTGCATGGAACATGCAAGAAAAGTCTAGAAACACACAGACAGATGACTTGCGTAAGTACTAGAAAAGGATAAACTTACAAATAGTACAAGCTGAGTGAAGTATTCTGTTACATAATTCTGTCTGAAATTGACATGAGTTACTTGAAGCTACTGCCATCGTACTCTGGTTAAAAATTTTTTACTTGAAAATTTTAAAAATACATTTGGAAAGAGTTACCTTTTCAATGTTCAGCTCCTTAGATTGCTGCTTGGATTACATAATGCAGTTTGAGCCACATTGAAACTAATGTTTTGATGCACGAAAACTGGAAAATGTGCAAAATCCTCATCTTTTATTTGTCCCTCTAAATAAAGGCAACATGTAATCCTGTCTTTGTGCAACTGTGGAGCAAATAATTGGGCATCTGCCAATACACAAAAGGGAACAAACCCAGTATTGCTATTTTACACTGGCCAGAAACAATCTTGCACTTGTAACATCTACACGGCATTTTAAATTATAATGCATTAAATGGAAGTTGACCTATGCAGAATTAGGAAATGTTGTTGTGATTATGTCTTTCACAATACCTAAGTGAACTCATGATTTGTCACTGCACCTTCCTGCACAACTTTTATATGTTCTACTCCTAAAAACTTTATTTTTGAACTTAAGGGTAGAAGGACCTAGCCAGCTAAAGAACTGCAGAACTTCTTCCAAGGAACTAACACTTATTGCTCCAGACAAGCAAAACATTTCAGAAAATGTGTGCTTTAAACACAAAAGAAATGTCTGTCCTCATAAATAAATAAAGGGCGCTCTCATTTAAATAAGTGCTGAACTGTTTTGTTGGACTGGGACTCTAAATGCTAGTTTCTCTGAATGATTTATTTAAGTTTCACCTTGTCACCGCAGCTGTTCTACTTTAATTTGTTACTGGATACGATGCAATTGGCCAACTAGACAGTGACAGGCACTTCTGTTAGATTACAGAAAAGATATCAAGTCTTTCCATGGTTTGTGATGTCCCAAGAGCACAAGAGTTTTAAATCTGTTTGGACAAGTGACTAATTAGGCTAATTGATTTTTTTTTTTTTTTGAACCAGAGGCTTTCAAACAGCCAGGAAAAAGACATATGAGTGGAACAGAGCAAGTTCAAAATCACAATTTATGTCACAGAGGGAGAGGGTATTGATCCCATGCCAGCTGTACTGAATAGGCAGGCAGGTATCTTTGTCTCAACTAGAACATCAGACAGAAGACTGTGGAAGTAAGTGTACAATTTTACCAAAAGCTGTACTAGTCCTCAGGCAGACAGCCAGAAATGAAGGCTTTGAAAACCCATGGGAAAATAATTCCAACTCCTTAGACTGATAATCCACACAGGATTCTTTAACTATGTTCACTTATAAATTATTTTTCTTTGAGGAGCTTGCCTTTCCATTTTTCAAAATGTTGTATAGAAAAGTATGTAAATATAGCTTCTACTCTCCATTTGAATAGAGCCACAACATAATCAATTTTAACGAATAAGATACTTGGCTAGCAAAAGGTACCTTAATCTTAAGGATTTATGTTTGTGCAAAAATGTATAAATTGCATTTAACATATGCCCATTAAATAGTCTGTCTTTTGTTACAAATAATTCCAGTGATTTACCAGAATATTAAAATGGTGTGTCATTCTGGTAAGGCTTCTGCACAGCACATTCAAGACTTTCATCATTCTACACGATAAAGTACAGTTCATCAAAACTTGAACTTCTAAAACAATATGTTTATTTGGTTAACTTGAGAGGGCAAATTCCATTTACATTTCTATTAATCAGTTAATCTTCTTCCTAAATAAAATGATGAAAAAATACAATGTGGAACTGGGTTAGTTTTTTTTTTAATATTCAGACATGAGGTTTAAATCTGTGAATGGGATAAAACCCACTGTGCTTCTTCTGAAATAGGTTAACACACAGTGCTCATAAAACTGTGAAGAACACCAACCATAGCTCTTGTCACTCTCAGAGTTACTTATTTGACAGGGAAGAGATGTAACTGATGAAAACAGTTTTATTTCAGTAGGTTTCTGATTGCAAATCTATATGCATGATTCTATTTCCAATTAAGGGCCTAATCTCAAAGCAGTGACAAACAGTGAGAATATTTCTGCCTGATACCTGGAGTTTAGGACCTGATGCAACTCAGAAAACTGGATCCTTGCTCATAAAATATCCAAACTTTCTTTGACGAGGGAGGGACCGAGGAATGGTAGAACAAAAGAGTGCAGGATTTCATTCAGTGCAAGCCCCTGTCAGCAGTCAGTTTTTCAGAGAGTAAGTACCTTCCAGTGATCCCCCTGGAAATTGCTTAGCACATAATTTGAAAACACCTGAACTGGCTTTGCTGTAAGTAGCATAGGTGAAGGCCTAACCTGCATTTATCAATGTAGTTTATATATTTAACCTGTTCTTATCCAGCATTAAGACAGCTGAAATGCTGCTGGCTTTGGCTGAGATTATAGATTCATAGAATCACTTAGGATGAAAAAGACCCTTAAGATCATTGAGTCAACCATTAAACTAGCACTGCTAAGTCCACCACTAAACCATGTCCTTAAGTGCCAGATCTACATGTCTTTTAAATACCTCCAGGGATGGGGACACAACCATGGCCCTGGGCAGCCCATTCCAAGGCTTGACAACCATTTATTTAGGTGAAGAAATTTGTCCTAATATCTAATCTTAATCTCCCCTGGCAGAACTTGGGCCACTTCCTCTCATGCTATTGCTTGTTACTTGGGAGAAGAGACCAAGACCCACCTCACTACAACCTCTTTTCAGGCAGTTCTAGAAGGCGATAACGTCTCCCCTCAGCTTCTTCCAGGCTGAACATCCCCAGTGCCCTCAGCTGCTCCCCATCATCCTTGTGCTCCAGATCCTTCACCAGCTTCGTTGCTCTTCTTTGGATGTGCTCCAGCACCTCAATGTCCTTCTTGTAGTGAGGGGCCCAAAACTGAACACAGGATTCAAGGTATGGCCTCACCAGCACCGAGTACAGGGGCACGATCGCTTCCCTGCTCCTGCTGGTCACACTATTCCTGATACAAGCCAGGATGTCATTGGCCTTCTTGGCCACCTGGGCACACTGCTGCTCATATTCAGCCGGCTGTCAACCAGTACCCCCAGGTCCTTTTCCACCAGGCAGCTTTCCAGCCACTCTTCCCCAAGCCTGTAGCGCTGCATGGGGTGGTTGTGACCCAAGTGCAGGACCCGGCACTTGGCCTTGTTGAACCTCATAGAGTTGGCCTCGGCCCATTGATCCAGCCTGTCCAGGTCCCTCTGCAGAGCTCTCCTCCCCTCGAGCAGATCAACACTCCCACCCAGTTTGGTGTCATCTGCAAATTTACTGAGGGCACACTCAATTAACTTCACGGGGTACCTCTCAAGCCTGTCAAGGTTCCTCTGGATGGCATCCCTTCCTCCTAGAGTGTCAATCATGCCACTCAGCTTGGTGTCATCCACAAACCTGCTGAGTGAGCACTCAATCTCACTCTCCATGTCCCTGATAAAGATGTTAAATAATACTGGTCCAAATATAGACCCCTGAGGGATACCACTTGTCACTGGTCTCCTGGCCATTTAGCCACTGACCACAACTCACTGAGTGTGACCATCAAGCCAATTCCTTATGCACCAAGTGGTCCACCCATGAAATTCATGTCTCTCCATTTTGGAGACAAGGATGTTGTGCAGGACAGTGTCAAATGCTTTGCACAAATCCAGGTAGATGATGTCAGTTGCTCTTCCCTTATCCACCAGTGCTGTAACCCCCTTGTTGAAAGCCATCAAATTTGTCAAGCACAATTTGCCCTTAGTGAAGACATGTTGGCTGTCACCAACCACTTTTCTGTTTTCCGTGTGCCTTTAGCATAGTTTCAGGAGGATCTACTCCATGATCTTCCCAGGCAGAGGTGAGATTGATAGGCCTGTAGTTCCCCAGGACCTCCTTTTCCCTTTTTTAAAACGGGGATTATGTTTCCCTTTTCCCAATCACTGCTACAACTTTTCAAATATGATGCACAATGGTTTAGTAACTTCATCTGGCAGTTCCCTCAGGACCCTCAGATTCTTCTCATCAGGTCTCATTTGTGCATATCCAGGTTCCCTAGATGGTTTGAACCTGATCTTCTCCTATGGTGGGCAGTACTTCATTCTCCCAGTAGGATTCTGTGAATTGGGACGCATGGCTAGACCCTTTTCCAGTGAAGATTAAGGCAAAAAATTGTTGATTACCTCAGTCTTCACCACGCTGGTTGTAGCTTGGTCTCCAGTTTCGCTCATCAAGGTGGGTACAGCTTCTTTCGTCTTCTTTTCTTGACCTATGTACGTGAAGAGACACTTGTTATTTTTCATGTCCCTAGCCAAGTTCAGCTCCAGCTGTGCTTTGGCTTTCCTGATCCCCTCCCTGCACTCTCAGGCCATATCCCTATAATCTCCCCAGGATGTATATCCCTGCCTCTGTTGCATATGTATATTGGTTTTGTGTTTTAGTTTGGTTAAGAGGTCTTGACGTAGCCAAGCTGGCCTCCTGCTTCCCCTGCCCAACTTCCTGCACATCAGGATTGAGAGCTCTTGTGCCCTAAGAAAATTGTCTTTAAATATTTTCCAGCTCTCATTTGCTCCTTTGCCTCTGAGGGCAGTTTCCCAAATGATCCCACATGCTAGCAACCTAAACAGCCAAAAGTTTGCCTTTGTGAGGTCTGGGCTCCTGACTCTACTTTTTACCCATCCTGTACCACTCAAGATTGAGTATTCCACTAGGGCATGATCACTGCAGCCCAGGCTATCTCCAATCTTGACCCCTCTGATAAGTTCTTCTGCTTTAGTGAGCAATTGGTCCAGCAGTGCCTCTCCTCTGGTTGGGCTCTCCATCACCTGTAATAGGAAGTTGTCCTCAATGTACTCCAGTAGCTTCCTGAACTGCTTGCAGTTCACTGTTTCACTTTTCCAGCAGACGCCTTGGTGGCTGAAGTCCCCTCTCAGGATCAGGGCCTGCAAGCGTGATGCTTCCTGCAGTTGAAGAAAGAACTTTTCATCAAGCTCCTCTGCTTGATTGGGTGGCCAGTAGTAGACACCAACCACAAAGTTTTGTTTATTGGCTTGGTCTCTAACTTTTACCCATAAGTTCTCAACCTGCACACTGCTGTTCTTCAGATAGCTCTGTGCAATCAATCCCATTTTTGACATAGAGGGTAATTCCCCCACCTCTCTTTCTTTGCTGTCCCTTCTGAATAGATTATAGATGTCAATTACATCATGTGGGTTTCATTCTGCTCCCTGTCTCTGTCTTCCAGCTCAGCAGGATGGGTACCCAGAGAACAATTCGCCTTACTATTAAGCCAAAGGCATTAAGCACCTCAGCCTTTTCCTCGTCCTTTCTCACTCTGTTTCCCCCTGCATCCAATAAAGGATGGAGATTCTCTTTAGCCCTTCTTTTGTTGTTAATATATTTATAGAAACATTTTTTATTGTCTTTTACCATGGTAGCTAAATTAAATTCTAGTTGGGCTTTGGCCCTTCTAATTTAGTCCCTGACCCACACCTTTGTAGTCCTGTTGAGTTGCCTGCCCCTTCTTCCAAAGGTCATGAACTCTCTTTCTTGTCCTGAGTGCCAGCCAAAGTTCTCTGCTCAGCCAGGTTGGTCTTCTTCCCTGCTGTCTCATCTTTCAGCACATCATGATGACCTGTTCCTGCACCAGTAATCAGGTAAGCAATTGTGGCATAAAAGTAAAAATATTTCATTTTACAGATTATTCCTTTCTTAACTAGCTGAAGGTAGATATTTGATCCTCATGAAAGGAAACTATTTTTTGAAACAGGGAGTGAAGTAGAGTTATATAATCTGTCAGTTCTTTGAATTTTTTTTTAAACAAAAGCTTCTCTTTTCTAACATGGAAGCAGCTTTGTAAAATTCAAAAATACATTGTAGATTTAAATGTCTGAGATATATGCATTTTAACAATAACAAGTCTTGAGTCTGAGTAGCTATCGTGAATTTAAAATGGAAGAATGAATCTAGACCTGTTTAACACTGCTGTGCTAATCCATAATTGGGTGTGTAGTATTGCTTCTCTACAAACACGCATTTATGAACTGCAAACTGCAAACATTCCTGCAACATGAAACCTACAAAATACCAACCACAACATATGCATAGCTAGGTACAGATCAGGTAATGTAGAAGCTAAAAAAATTATCTTAGAAAAATGCCCTAAAATGTTCTAAATCACCATTTAAATAAGTCTACAATAGCTTTCAAGTCTGTGTGCATACAATGGCATTGCGACAGATGTCTCGTCTGTTAAAAAAGTTGTCTCAAGTGCAATGCCATTGATAAGTGATTATATTTATAAGTGATTCTTCACTGAGAGGGTTGTCAGGCTCTGGAATGGGCTGCCCAGGGAGGTGGATGAGTCCTCATCCCTGGAGGTATTTAAAAGAAGGATAGATGAGGTGCTTAGGGACATGGTTTAGTGGTGGGATGGTGGTGTTAGGTTAACGGTTGGACTCGATGATCTTAAAGGTCTTTTCCAACCGAGGTGATTCTATGATTCTATGATTCTATGATTCTATTTGAATTACAGCACTGCTTAGTGATATCTTCCTTTGTTACTTCTGTACAAACTGAAAATGTTTTCCATACAGTGTTTTCTACAGGACTGACAACTTTGTACACTTTTAAGACCCCCAGCATAGTGCCTGGCAGGTGTAGCTGTTGGCCTGTATGTTTCTCTCACCTGGTAATCAATGACAAATTTCTACCAATTGTAGTAACCAGGGTGAGTCTCTGCAGGAAGAACAGGGCACAGCTGATTCCTCTGCCTTAAGTCCCATATCAAGTAATATTCCCTGAGCTGTTCTACCATGACTGCAACCTTCTCCTTCAATGCTACCTGGCATTCAGGTTTATCATTTCTAATGCTGTTCTACATTAACCAGAGACTTGAAAGCATCTGCTTAAAATCTTGCTGTAGCTACAAAATACCTGATGGTGGTAAGAGTAGCATTCAGTGTTGTGCTTTTGCCTAGAGAAAACAGTAAAAGCTCAATATCTTTAAAAGTTCTAATTTAATTACACTTTGCATAAAGAAATTCTGTCTGAAATGCTTATAAGCTAATCTCTTCATGTCAACAGCACTATTATTTTTTTTATTAGCTACTGTTGTAAAATTGCTTATTTGCAAGTCTATTTCCTTGTTTTCAGGTTCCTCTGTATCTGATGGGCAGGTCATGTTTTGTTGCTTGCGGTTTGTTTGGGGCTTTTTTTAAAGTAATATCTGTTTTTTCAAGCTTTAATTTTTCCTCCTATGGTGTGAAATTAATAAAGCACAGAAAATATGTGTATATTGTGTAATGTATGGTGCTGAAAGTTTAAATTCTTGCTTGAACCTAAACTATTACTGATCTTAAAGGATATAAATCCAGTGTCAACATAGAGTCTTATTAAAAATACACCTCATTACTTTATATTACCAGCTCAAACACAGACAATGCGCTTCACCAGACAGCTGAACCCCTAGATGAGGAAATTGGCAAAACCAGATCCTGTATGGGTATCCCTGCCAACAGTTGTGTAGCTGTCATCCGTTATCTAAGAATAGCAGCCTGATACAGCTGATAAGATTGTGTGTGAATATAATTATCATTTCATGGAACGCTTGCATTGAAGGAAAACTGTTAATGGAAAAGCAAAGTGACTAAACAGTTTCAGGATGATGTATGTAGTGGAAGGAAATCTGCATCTTCTGGAGCTGTCATATAGGAAAAGATTACATATTGGATAAGTTTAGATATTTACACGTACCTTTACTTTTTTTTTGGACACCTCTTCTCTCTCAGGTTCTTTTGTTCTAGGTAAATAATATTGTGCTTGAAGAGGACTTTGCATTTGTCTATTGCACCATTTGTTCCTGGAAGAAAAGAAGTGGAGGTAATGAAGGTAAGTCAGGCCACAGAAGCTAACTGGTATACCCTCAGGCAATCAGAATGGATCAAAAGTACAATTAGACCAAGCACTCTGATATATGCACTACCATAATTTGCAGCTTGAGGAGAAAAGCAGAAATGAGCACCTCCACTTTCTCATCTGCAAAAGAAAGATAACACTTTCATATGCCTAATTCTCTAGGGACATTGCTGATGGATTATGATAGTATAATTAATTTGCAGCAGTATATGTTGCATGGTACCATTTTTTTTAAGGGATTTCTATAAAATATCTGTCTGCCTCCTCTTCAGACAAAAAGCTGTAGTTAATAAGACCACATTATGTGACTCCTCATGTGAACAGTCAACTGAATCTGCAGGCTTGCACAAAAACTTCTATAGCAAGAGTCAGGGCTAGTTGTCATAGCCTTGAGAATCATGAGTCTCTTCTGTGCCTTAAAGTGAAAGAGAAGAAAAATAGTTCTAACACAATAAAGTATATTCAGTATCACATGATCATCTTAGAAAGTAGTGCACAAATATTCTTCCATTAGAGGATGTTTTTTCTTTAGAGAATCTCTTCTAATACACTTAATCATTATTCATTAATTAATTAATCATTAATGATAAAGCAAAAGTGCCATTTACTGTCTTCAAAAGCCTATTTGAGTAAACACCTTCCAGAGATGTTCTATGCCTATACTTCTTAATCCATGTTTTATATTAAAAGATGTATTGAAGTGTTAAAAATGGAATCTTAAAATGAACCACAGCTTGTTTTAAGAACAGTGATTGTATTAAGACATTCTGTCAGGAGGCAGAAGTAAGAATTAATTATCTGTGCTTGGCAGAGATCCAAAATGACAAAATTGCCATAGCAAGAGGGGGGATTTTAGCATACTTACATATAGACATTATTCTTTGCAAAACCCTGCTTCAAAAAAGAAGACTAATATGTCTTTGTGAATTAAAGAGGATGCATACTGAACCTATAAGAATGATGTAGATCCATGGCATTGATGTTATCAGTCTTGTGGAGTTAGTGATTATTGCATTTTTTTCTAACACTTTTCTGTAATTTTATATATGGTTTCTATCTTACTTTGGTTAAGTCTACTATTTCTGGGAAGTTTAAAAATTTTATGGTGATCAGATCCCTTAAGACAGACAGTTTTAATGGGATATAAGCATATGAGAATGGCAAAACGTCTAGCTCAGAATACTCTCCTGAGGCTGTTATGAAACACTCAGAGTCTGAATTAATTTCTACCACACTGTTATTCAGTTGGGACACTTCTTATCCCACACCTGGCAGTAAAAACTCAACATCTACAGCATGCTGATATATCTGCATCTACAGATGTTTCCAAATCAACAATACTTCATAGCAATTCAGTCTTTAATTATTTTAAACAGGGAAGAAGGCAAGTAATCTTAAGTAAAGACTGCTAGAAGTTGACCTAAACATGTGATGAAGACTGTGTGATGAAACATAGAATCATAGAATCACTTTGGTTAGAAAAGACCTTTAAGATCATCGAGTCCAACCTTTAACCTAACCCTGACATCTCACCACTAAACCATGTCCCTAAGCACCTCATCTATCCTTCTTCTAAATACCTCCAGGGATGAGGACTCGACCACCTCCCTGGGCAGCCCATTCCAGAGCCTGACAACCCTCTCGGTGAAGAAGTTTTTCCTAAGGTCTAGCCTAAACCTGCCCTGGAGCAGCTTCAAACCATTCCCCCTCGTCCTATTGTCTGTTACCAGGGAGAAGAGACCAACACCCACCTCACTAGAGCCTCCTGTCAGGCAGTTGTAGAGGGCTATAAGGTCTCCCCTCAGCCTCCTCTTCTCCAGACTAAACAACCCCAGTTCCCTCAGCCGCTCCTCGTAAGACTTGTGCTCCAGACCCCTCACCAGCTTCGTTGCTCTCCTCTGGACATGTTCCAGCAATGCAACATCTTTCTTGTAGTGAGGGGAAATGAAATGCTAATTTTGAAAAATTGCTTTCATAAACAGTGAGTTGCCTACATTTTCAGGCAAAACCTTAGATGTGAGTTGCCCTTTGTTTATGTTTTGAGTGAAGTCAAAAGTGCTAAACTGAATATATCTACTTTCTGCTTTCCCATCTTCAGTTCTGCTTCTTGTGTGTAGGCTCTGGGCTCAAAAATCTGCTGAAGTCAAGACTGTGGCCTCGTGCACATGCATACATGTTACCTATGTTACAGAAAAACTTGCACTCATTTAAATATGTCAATCCGGCTTTATTTGGATATTGATTTCTTGTGAAAACTTAATGTCGTTATAAGATTGTGACTATTTGTCACAGAATATGCAAATAGAGCATTCAGCTGGAAAACTGGACAGTATTCCAAGTCTGAATGTGAGAATACTTTTTTTATGTAATGACACTGAAACTCAGTGCACCAGTATGTAGCTCAGGGACAAGTGGTTTCCTAAATTTGAAACTATTACACATGACCTACGATATATTGCTCTGTGTGTTCTACAAATCAGTCTTTCATTCACAAATATGTTTGTATAGCCAGAGCACAGAAGGAAGTCATGAACTTGTAAATTCAAGTCCCACATGCAGAAGAGTGGAGAAAAAAAATTTGCTTAAACTAATCCAGACCTCATGTGTTGCCTTGACTATCATAATTAATTCCTTGGTGTCACAGCACCCATGTATAAAATAGTCACCACACACACACACAGAGGGGGATGCTAGACTGAATTCATTACATGAGGCATAGCTAAAACACCTGTGAGTGTGTCCTTTAACGAAGTAAAAATTGGATAATATCTGCTTAAAGTTCTGCTAAAGGTGAGGAAATGCCCTTTGCAACTTAGGCTCCTTATATCAAGCTGAAAGTAGAATGAAGCAAAAATTCTTGAGATTCTTATTCAAAACTATATCCACAAGAATTGCAATTTAATTTTTTAGCCTGAACCATTAATTAGTTTGGTTTTTTTTTTTTCTCAATGTTATATGCACTGGGTGAAAGCTTAACATTTAGAAAAATACTGTGTGAAAGTAAGCTTTTCTCAGTGAGAGTTTTAAGATTTGAGGTACTGCCCTTTTGAAAACACTGCTACAGTACATCACGATGGCATAAGTAGAAATGAAAAACTTAAATAAAATACCCCTTATGTATTACATAACAAGTAACTGCATTTCTGAAAATGATAAGCAAGAGCAAGGATTACTTTGGTTTTGATGGACTGAAAAGCTGTAGTGTCATACCACACTCTCTACTGTAGCGGAAATTCAGGCTGAGCCAGACTAGACTTTCTTATTTTTATATGTATATGAACATGTCTTTTGCACCTTCCTCTGGAAAGGATGAATGATGCTCTCCATCTCCAGTTCTGCAGATGGGGATGGAGCCATGAGCACCCTTCATGTCCTCAGACTCAGACTAGACCTCAGCACTGTACCAGAGTAAAGATGTCAATGTTCATTGACATCCCAAAACACTCATGTAGAACCACAAGACACAGTGAAAATCTGTGATTTCTACATTTTGGCCAGCTTATTATTGTATTTGGGTTTGTTCAATGGATAGGTAAGCGATCTTTTCAGATTGTTGAAATGTAGCCTCTAAAATACGATTTACTGAGGATTGACATGCTTGGTCACATCCATCATGCTTTGAAATAAAACTGGCAGGCACAGAAAATTTTCAGGCTAGTGGTAAAATTATGATTTCTTCAGCTACCAACATTTCAAAGTCAGGGGAATTAATTTTGCTTCAAACATCACCACAGCGAGGATTTTTGCGGCTGTAACTAAGGTAACAACATTGATGATGTGTAGCCACAAGGGAGTCCAATATGTCTCCCAAGCCTCTGCTCTCTAAAATCTTGCACAGAAGTAGTTTGAATATCCTTGTGTCAGGGAAATAAGCATGACTAAATGCAAAGTATTGCTGTGCTGAATCACTTCTTAACCACCTATGGCCGCATGTGTGTAATGCTGCATGTAACAGATTAAAAATGAAGGCCACACGGAAAACTTTAACAGTTTCAAGATTTGTCCCTTTTGTAGATAATTTATTTTATAATATGCTTCTTTTTTTTTATTATTATTATTTCTCATAGCTTTTAATCTCTCCTACAAGGAAAAGCTATCCTGTAAGAGTATATAAAAATGTTTAAATTGTTTAAAAATGCAAGTAACTGTTGTCCTTTCTATCCTCAAACTGTATTTTTAACTTAGCCCTTCTTTTAAAAGTATTTTTTATAATGATACAACTTTTATATATTTAATTAAGCTGGGGCCTCACTGAAAAAAAAGTAGTAAAGCAGAATGTACAGGGCTCCCGCTTATGCTATGCTGTTGTAAGATAAGAGCTGCACAACCCTAGGGCTCTTAGAGTCAATATAAATTATTGTTATAGAGGAATTCTTATAAACCTTTTCTCAAAGTCACAAACTGAAGAGTTTGAGTGATTTCTATGCTTTTGCTATGATAGATCCCTTTTCAGACAGTGGTAACTCAGTCCTGCTAGATATTAGTTTCTCCAGTGCTCCTCAAAAGAACTTTTTGATAAGCCAGAGCTTGTGATTTTGGGGTGGTGGGTTGGTGGCTTGTTGGGTTTTTTGTTTGTTTTTTTTTTTTTTACGAATGGATGACATCGCAGATACTGTCTCATTTTTCAAAACACTTTCAGATGGAGGATTTAGCCCCACAACATTTCCTTCTCATCTTGCTCAGTGTCCTTTGAGCCAGTGCAGACTGCTACTACTTTATTCAGTCTGCCTGTCAGACATAAAGAACAGAGATTTCTGTCAAAAGCTTGTTAGAGGTTGATTTGTCAAGTAGTATTCCTTGCTTTCCTGATTACGATTTCAGTGGTATTTACCACATAGTTTACTTTATGAAATTTGCTTGTTGTCATAATTTAAAAGAAATCCTGTACTCAGCTGAGCTCCTGTGAGGCAGGCAAAGGACCCACAATTTGCAAATTTCTTGGTCAAGTGCTCACCCATCTACCCAAGACCTGGTTGTGCCCAGTTTTCCCATTCATGCTGTAAATGTGTGTTTGTCTGTACATGTGTGTGAGTGTACAATATATTGCTGACTGATTGTTTTGAAGAGAAAGCAAACAATAAGGTAGGATGCTAATTTGAACTCGTGGTTATAAATTACTGGTCTCTTGGCAAATGAGCAAGAAGATGAAGCAACTCTGTGAAGACAAATATGCATAAAAGTGAGTGTACATCTATTTAAATTGCTTGGTTATCCTTTGACCGAATAGAATCATTTCAGTTAAAATACAAAAAACTCACCTGCATGGTGTTTTGTTTTGATCAAATATGGAAAAAGCAAACAAACAAAAAAAAATAGGTAGAAATGAGATCTAGTGCCATTCAAAGCCAGTATCAGCAAGCATAAATGTATTTTTTTAAACTTAACAAAAAAATTTTCTCATATTTGGGGGGAAAAAATTTAATATTGAAATTTCAAAGTGTGAGTTTTCCCATATTAGATGTGTCATTCAATTACAAAGCAACACAAGTTAATAAAAAAATTTCAGAATTGGAACACTTGGAGAATGGAGGATTTCTTTTCAGAGGCAAAAGTCAGCTATTAACATCTCCTTGAAGTGCTGCATTCTTCCAAACAAAACATAGCAGCATCTTATATTACCCAGTTTTTGCAAGTTTAAAGTTAATGACTTGGGAGTATTGTACTGGCAACTTAGTTTGGTTTTGCCTTTTCATGATCATTGCGGCAAGCTCCACATTTCCTTACATTCATTTTAAAACCCTAAGTTAACAGTATCGCTGTAATGTAGATATTTTTCTAAAAACTCAGTGGCTATGTCTACACAAATGTCATCTTTACATATCTGTTCTCTGAATCTTAATGAAGAAGCCGTTTCTGCAATATTGAAACTATCTCCTGGTAGAGAGTAGATTGTCTAATCATTACATTTTTAGCTCTATTATTTCTTTATTGCTGTGATGAAAATGCCAAAAGGCAATGTTTCCTGCTGTATTTAAGCAATATGTAAGCTTTCAGTCAAACCACTGTTCCCATAGCAAAAGGTTCTGGTATCACTGTCAGTGTAACTCTGTTTGCAAGCACCCAGCAGGTACATTTGTCAATGCAGACCTATTCAGCTCTACTGTTTCCAGAACTTCCATAGATATGGCGTTGAAGAACAGATGATGTCCTGAATTAATAGTTATTCCTCATTAAACTACATGCAGCTAGGAAGAAACAAACCTCTTGTTCTCTCAACTACTCAACAAAGCAAAAGTAGCGGTACAGTACTGAAGTATGCCACTTGACATGATCCCACCTTATTTTTTCGAGTACTGGGCATCCACTATGCAATCTTATTAGCATTGTATGAAATAGAATTGGATTTTTAACATAAATATCACACCAAAAGATTTACAGTAAGCAGAATGGCCTTATTCCAGATTCTTGTTCTATTTGCGCTTATTGAGAGAGGTTAGTACAAGTCCCGGTGCACATACCTTCAATCCAGAAAGATGGGGCATATACAATTGCTACTGAGTTCAATGATGGAAAAAAACAGGAATTAAATAACAAGTGCCATTCAAGCAGAGGATTTTTTTTTGTAGTGGTCAAATGGATTTACAAGACAGCAATATACTTGTATGCCTGCAAACTCTGACAGTGACAGATAAAATATTAATAAAAAAAAGTCTTTCTAAAGTACTTGAAATTGTTGTCTCATCTCAGAAAAGTTAAAAATAAAATTCTGTTCTCTTATCTTCCACATATTATTTTGAGTTTTATTTGTAAGTTTTCTAACCCTACTTAAAGAAGTTTCAAAATAACCTGGTGTGATAGCCCATTACTTTTCCAGAAATCTAAGGGCTTGCCAATATGAAGAAGTTGTGTGGTAGTTTGCACTCTGAATTTACATTCTTGCACCACACTAAAGCACTAAAGACAAACTTAATTTGCAGCAAGAATGTGGCTAAGAAGAAAGCATGGTGCGGTGTGAAGCTGGAGTCAATGCCCTTTTGGAGTGCAACAAGGAGATGCTCCTGGATCTCGACGTAGAATGCTGTAAATTCATGCATAATCAGTCCCACTGGTGAGTAACACCATGTAGCAGACAGAGCTGCAGTGTCACATGGTGGCTGCTGAAGCTGGGACTCCATACAGTTTACATTCTGCTTTCTTCTCTTTCCAAATGTTGGTGTCTTGTTAAAGTTATCCATTTTTTATCTCTACCCAAAGTTCAGCATTTTAAACATAGCAGTATAAATGGTCCTCTGCCTTTTTTTGAGCAGGTGGATAGCTCAGCACCTATCCCACTTTTGCCTTGGTCCCCTTTTCAATCAGCTCTAAAATTCAAATCTGTATGCTTTTTTGCAAAGATGCTTTAACTCTGCCTGGGCTAACATGACTGTACTGCTTCTGAGCCCTATGGTACTGTTCTCTGTCACTATTGGCTCATTAGGAACTTGCCCTGAAGCCTCAGCATGTGCTGTGTAATGTCACACAGGCATCTGCCACAGAGCAGAATCACTAAAATGCAGTAAGGAAATACAAGGAAATGACACAGTTTTTTCGCATTAGCATGGGAAAAATTTCCCATTCCTTTGGCGTGACAGTGGTGAAGAGATGTAGCTAAGTTTAACTGTAGCCTTTCTTTGTTTTCAAGCTCTTTAGAAAGTGCAGTCTTGCTACAAGGAACTGTCACCCTAGTTTTGCTATTCAATTCAGAACAGATATGATAAAATCGTTTGTACCAGACTCTCTCTCATGTCACCTCTTTCAAGAGCTCTCCTCATGCAATAAACTGTTTCTCAATGGATGGATGGCAATGTTGAGCTTCTAATGTCTTCTAACATGGGCCTGCTTGCAAACCTGACAAATATTTGTGAGTAGCCCGTTGCTACCTATTGTGGAAAAAGGTAATATGCATTCATACTACTTGTCCAGGAACTTCTTCCAAAGTTTGTGCTGAATAGCTCCACTATATCTTTGGTCCCTCATTGCATTTAGCAACTCTTCTACCACATGTAATCAAGAAACATCATTCTGGTAATGTCTACAGAGAAGTCATGCAAGCAATGGCACATGAGAATTAGCACCATTATCTGACAGAAAATAACAGATCATATTTTTCTTTTAGAATGTCCTTACTTGAAGAAAATAATGGATAAGCTGGAGAGGTGGGCCTGTGTGAACCTCACAAAGTCCGGCACCTGGGTTGGGGCAACCCCCAGAATTAATACAGGCTGGGGGAAGAAAGGATCGAGAGCAGGCCTGCCGAGATGGACTTGGGGGTGCTGGTGGATGAAAAGCTGGACATGAGCCAGCAATGTGCGCTGGCAGCCCAGAAGGCCAACTGTACCCTGGGCTGCATCAGGAGAAGCGTGGCCAGCAGGGCGAGGGAGGTGATTCTGCCCCTCTACTCTGCTCTGGTGAGACCTCACCTAGAGTACTGCGTCCAGCTCTGGAGCCCTCATCACAAGAAGGACATGGAACTGTTGGAGCGAGTCCAGAGGAGGGCTACTAAAATGATCCGAGGGCTGGAGCACCTCTCTTACGAGGACAGGCTGAGAGAGTTGAGGTTGTTCAGCCTGGAGAAGAAAAGGCTGCGGGGAGACCTGATTGCAGCCTTCCAGTACTTAAAGGGGCCTATAGGAAAGATGGGGAAAATCTTTTTAGTAGGGCCAGCTGTGTCAGGAGAAGGGGTAACGGTTTAAAGCTAAACCAGGGTAGGTTTAGATTGGATATAAGGAAGAAATTCCTTGCAATAAGGGTGCTGAAACACTGGAACGGGTTGCCCAGAGAGGTAGTGGAGGCCCCATCCCTGGAAACATTCAAGGCCAGGTTGGACAGGGCTCTGGGCGACCTGATCTAGTTAATGGTGTCCCTGCTCACTACAGGGGGGTTGGACCGTATGACCTCTAAAGGTGCCTTCCAACCCAAAACATTCTATGATTCTATAATTATTCCACCCGCCCCACTCCCCCACCCCCTGCCGAAAATTAAAGTTAAGAAACCAGAAAAATACACGGAAAATTGGCAGACAGTGCAGCAGACACTGTTTTCATGAGTCTTCAGAGCCTAAGATATCAACTGATTTTCTGAAGACCTCATACCTTTTAATGGTAAACTTAAAAAAAGATATTTCTAGATTTTAAAAGGCTAAAGTCTACTAAGACACAGAAGCTCACACTCAGACCCTAACTTCTGCCTGGTTTATAGCTTTAGATAAAGTATTCAGTGTATCTGTCTGTATCTTTCTCCTCAACCTCTTTTAGAAATGAGAATTTAGACCACAAAACTAGGGGGAAAGATTCTACCATTCTTACTTTTCCACCTCTAACTCCTATCAGAAAAAAACCCCCTGAATTCTTCCCAGCAATTCAGGTATTGCTTTTGACAAGAACAGGAAAGTCTAGAAGATGCTAGAAAAAGTCTTGGTTTTAGCTGCTTATTTTTAGACCTCTACTTGTATTAGTAAAATATAACTAGAAATGTAAATTAGTTGATCCTGTAATTGTGGGATTTTACCAGTGTTCTGTAGGATGCTGCCCTAAAACTCCAATACAACAACATTTTTTGGTGTTATGATACTGATGTGGGAGTTACTGACATATGAACAGTCTCTCTTCAGGGGAATATATACTAGCACGTGTATAGATTTGAAACATAATCCTTGTAAATCATATTAAGATCAATAACCTAAATGGTAAAATATGATGGACACTGCTTTTGAAGGATTATGCCATTAGTAAACCAAAGACCTTATTCAAAATCCTGTAAGGCTTCAGTCATTCAACCATTGTATCTTCCTGACTAAGGAAAAAATAGGTTTAACTTTTGCCTTGAACTTTAGACCTTTGTAGAAGCTTGCCTAACTTTTTCAGAAACTGCAAGTCCAACTTCTGCTATGATAGCATGTGATTCATAGTGAAGAACTTATATCATATTTTGCAAAGCAAATGGTGATAACTATTTTTGTATTAATTGGTCATATAGTGATGTATCTGAACTTTTTAACATATAGCCCTTTAGCTGTTTTGGGCTATATGTGTGTGAAAACTTAGTTCAAGGCCAAGTTACAAGTTTTGTAACTTTGAAGTTACAGAATCTTTTTGCTTGTAACTATTTTTTCAGTTTTCTGGGTCAATTTATGTACTAGTGTATGACTTGTCTTGCTGTATATCTCACTGGAAAAAACAGCAGGAGTGGAAACTTTGCATGCAGCACATACAGACACTCATTGTGAAAAACAAGATTTAATATCACTAGGCCTCGAACTAGGATATGACTAAAACAATCCCTGCCCCCAAACAGTATATTTTCTCTTTATATAGCTTACCTTGCTTTTTCATCTGGTCATATTCTAACAGGAAAGTAACAAAATTTGCTCTGACACATATACTATGCAAGTAGGGAAGGGAGATTTCCAGTGCATACCCTTGTGACAGCCAGACAACGAATGCTTGATCTACCAGGTTATTTGTCTGGCTTAAATTCTTCTAGAAGGAGGAGATGCTCTACATCTCTGGCCAGAGTGTGCTATTTGCCATGGGTCTGCCCCAGCAGAGAATTTTTGTGGAGCACAGCACATGGAGCCAGATCCAATGTGGAAAAGAACTTTTCTTTGAGAAAGACTCAGAAACCCTGGGGAGAAGCCAGCCAGGCTTTTGAAAAAGGTGAAAAAACATTCCTGATGACCACACATGACTGGACAAAGTTTGCTGCCATTTAGGAATGTGGGTCATCTTGAATCAAGCCTGCAAGAATTAGACTTGCATGGGAGGGCTAAGGGGGCAGGGGAAGAATTTTGAATAACATGTTTCCATCTGACCTGGTCAACATGTTTGTTGTCTCTGTGAAGGTTGTGTCAAACATGGCTTTCGGACTTGCAAAGCTTTTCAGTCTGATTTGGAAAATTCACTAGACAAAAAGCAAGTGAGTTCAATTCTGGGTTTTGGATGATTTAAAATCATGTGAAAATATTTTTTTCATAATCTTTTCATAATGTCTTCATAAGAGCACTTCCAAATCTGCATCAACTGCATGTCCATTGTATGCTCTTCTAGAGCTCAGAAGCAGGTCTTCGAGCCAGGGGACATTGTTTTCTGTTTTCATAATTTATTCTTCACTGATAGAAGGTCTCTGACAATACATGTGGCACTGCATAAGAAATAACAAGATTTTCATACCCTTCTATAAATTTGTCTGACCTCTTATTCAAACGTGTTCTCAGTGGCTCTGTTGAATGAGAATGTAGGTCTGTAAGGAACGACACAGCAACAGCCTCATATGAGTGGAATGTCTGCATTTTAATTTGTTTGCAAAGCATCATGAATAATGGGCTATTATAAATTAATGTACTATCATTGACTCCAGTACTGCTACAGCAGTGTTCCTCAGTGGAAAGTCTTGTCCTTAATCTTAAGAGTTAGAAGACACTGTTCTTCAAGTATGCTTGGGGGATTTTTTTGAACAGTTTTTCCCTTTCTTTGCAAAATCCAGCAAAACTTAATCTCTGAATAACAGAAGGATGTAAATTTACATTGCTTTGCTTCTTCTCTGCTTCTTCATATAACAAGAGTTTACAGTCACTCTCCAGAATGTAACATGCTGGGTTTATGTACTGCTAAGTACGCTGCCTTGTGAATTCCCTTTCCAAACAACCATTTGGAATATCCCCATCCTTAGCAATGTAAGTTAACTTACAAAGAAGCTGTATTTCCTTTTCTTGTAATTTTCTAATCTGAAAGCTAATTCTGAGATACACTGCTTTTTCTTACATAGTACAAATACCTTTAACCCTTTCTTTCCTTAGGGCAATACCACTTGTGAAATTTTAGTCAAGAAATTGTTATTAGGTTGATATTACCAAAAGAAGGGAATATAATAAACATAATCGTATAACTATATTGTACTATTAGTTGAGTAAAAAATTCTAACACAAACTATGAAGAATGATTATTATAATCATTTTTGTTATTTTACCAATGCAATTGCTGTTTCAATCTAAAGGTTGACATACACGTTCTTACCATTCGGAAATAGAAATGGCTGTAAATCAAGATGAAAAGGTGTAGCCATTATGTGTGCCTTTTTCAATGGCAAAATATTTAGTTTCAGTGTTAAAAATTTAGAAATTTAATACAACTCTTACTGTTTATTTAGTTTACACACTCTTTCCCAGTGAAACGAAAGCACCTGTGTTCATGCTCAACATAGCCTCATTAATGAGCAGTAGGCAGGGAGTAAAGGAGTGGAAATTCTCACAGTTGTTGGTAGCAAACCACTGGATCAATTTAAGCTATATTGTGTAAGCCATCATATGCCATTCACCTTTAGGCTGATACTATGAGTGAACTGAAATACTGCATATTTCAGTTCCTTTTTAAGGTTATTTGCACACCCAAACAATTGCAGACGTATCCAGGTGAGTGCTTATACATACACACATCATATATTCAGGAGTTCCAGATTATGGTACCTCAAATTAATACCTGATAATTTGACATGTCAGTGCTTTATTAAAATAGCTTGATGCCATTCTGTTCAGTTTCTATGTCATCATTTCACCTTCCTTCCAAAGAAAGCAGTGAGTGAAATTCCACATTAATTCTGAAGCAAGCAACTCAAATGGCATGAACCAGGCAGGTCATTGTCCAGAAGAAGTGGGAGCTGTCTGCTCCCTTGAGGATGGAGAGTCGGGACCCAGGGCAATCCCAGCGCCAGCCATGTCCCCGCCAACATGCAGTCCTGAGGGGTGCTGAAATGGGGCTCCTGGCCCTGGGCAAGGTTGGTGGGCCAGGAGCCCCATTTCCCCACAGGAAGCTGGTGAGATCCATTAATGGTTGTGAGTGCTCTCAGGGCTCTGACAGTTTCATGTCTCAAGGATGAATTTGTTCTGATACCCCTGAAATAATGGGACCATTCTAGCAATTAGATAATGTTGCTGTTTCTCCTCCAAGGAAATTTTTGTGTTAAGCTAACAATAGTAAGATTCTGCCATGCTCATTCTTCTCATCATGTTGATGGTGAAATAGTTTGGACATGTGTACTCACAGCGAAGGGAAAACTGTACAAAATAGACAGTTGCAGCTGGAAGTAATTTTTTTCTCCCCCAGTTGAATTTCTGTTCAGATGGAGAACTCTTGTATTTAGGATGGTGGATTTTAGTCTTGGAGCTATTCCATGACAGTGTTACCTAAAGAAAACTAAGAAAAGTGTTTCACCAAGGTAAGAAAGGGTACATATTTTCAGCCAGATGTTGAGCACTAGTGTGTATGACAAAAGAGGACACAGGACTTTCAAGTCCCTGGGTCCACAAGTCTGGTGACCAGTAATCTGGCAGGTCACTGAAGACTTGAGGAAATGGGGCCAGAATACATGGTTCTTCTAATAATGCTAATATTGGCTCTTCTGCATATGAAGCTCCATGGCTGAGTTTGAACTAGCTCTAGCTTTTGAATTTCCTGTGAAGCTGTCTTTGCAAAGTAATATTGCCCAGTTTTGCAGCAACAGAAGTGAAGATGTGCCAGGGCTACTGTGGCACAGGAACAGAGCTGTTTAAGTATTTAGGCAGAGCTGTGCATCTGGTGTTTAGCTACTGTACACTCTCTTGAAAAACATACAGTGTCTGGTTTCAAAAAAGAATAAAATCACAGCTACCTGTGACAGTACTTTTCTCCTATTCTGTCATTATTGCTTCCACAAGTAGGATACAACCCAGCTATTTTTATCCACAAGATTATTTGCCTCAAACTCTGGGTTCAGTTGTCTACACTTTGTTTAGCTTTTTTGACATTTCTGAGAGAGACCCATCTCCAAAGGGTGAATTCAGCAGACCAGAGAATCAAGCACTAATAATGGATATGACACAGAAATGATTTAAGATGAAAGATGCGTTTGAATTTGTAGGACACTAGAATAACCTAAGAATGAGGATTTTGCTCATGCTCTATTGTTAGAAAAGCTCATGGTTCCCACTGAAGACAAGATTTTCCAGAGACTGAAGACTTTTTCAGATACTCACTTATTTTATTTTTACCTCTTCATTTTATTCCCTTAAAAAAAAAAAAATTCTACTTCAATTTATCATTTAAATAAAAGACATATAGCTGCATTTTCAAAAGACCTAGACTCTAGCATACTGTACAATTATATGAATGAGGGTGTCATTATTTTGATGTCTAGAATGGGAAATGAACTGCTTTGGAAGTCTGTCTGCCATTGTGGCTGCTGAGCTCTTCAGCAGTTCTGACCCTCTGGGAATAACCTCAGTACTCCCAGCTCAGAAAAGATAAAATATACCTACAGAAAACACAGAATGGCTTCTACATTGTTTTTTTTCTTTTTTAATGTGTCCCAGTAGATATGGGAGCTCTTCAAATTCCAGCAAGCTAAATGTTTCCAAGCAGTTTTGTGTATTAGCATAATTCTGGGGAAGAAAAGGATCTCTTAATATTTCCTGTGACAAATACAGAAATTAATCCAAGGCCAACAGAGGAAAAGCTGAGGCGCAAGGCATCTGTTAAAGCCTGGACTGCTTCAGGCATGACAGTACACTCTTGTTGGATCAATTAACTGGACTAGCCATGTGAAAATAGTTGGTAGGATGTACACAGATGAATAAGCTCTTTAATTTTTCATACAGCTACAAGCAGGAAAACAGTTGTAAGAGACAGAGTATACAGCCAAGCTTGGCTACATAGCAGACTTTAAGGAGAAGAACAAAGGTTTCTGCCAATCCAAGCAGAGACACTACAGGAATGAGCAGGTCTGGGGAAACTACTCCAGGTTTTGTTCCACTTCACAAATGAACAATTAATAAACAAAATGGCTCATTCTTTAGTTTTTCTTCTTCCTTTGCACTAACTCCCATACACCAGAAATGCATGGACTCACTAATCTTGGGCAGGCAAACATTGATTTCCTCCCAAAATGACTGGGGTCCTTTTCCTCAAAGTCAGCTTTGGCAGGTAAACTGGCAGGAGGCATGCTTATTTCATCAGAATTTTATTTAAACAGATAAGGCAGAACAGTAGTTTTGATAAATCTGTGCTTGTATAGAATGCCCTGCATTGTTTGGGTTTGTTTCATTGTTTTTTTTTTCTATTTCTTTTGCTGGTGCAAAAGACAATACACTCTTGTTACTCTTGCACACATAAGACCTTTCAAAAGTGGCTACAGATCTCTGGTGCTTCAGATACTGGTTAAATGACAGAGACCAAGAGCCTGTCTTTAAAGATTTGTTCTTGAAGCGTTTTTTTTTGGGTTTTTTTTTAAACTTTACCTCAGCTTGTGAATGCTCAGCATCTCCGTAAGTCAGTCCACAGGTAATTCAATGTAAAATCTGAAGTGCCACGAGTTAATTGAAATTCTTAAACTTTGTATGTTAGGGCTATGCACACGACTGTATAGTGAGTTAGGGTCAAATAGCTGGTTGAGAAATCAGGAGAGCCTGGTTTTTGTTCTTGGTGTCTGACCAAGTACCACACAGCTTCATTTTTTTGTGGATAAGTGAACCTACTGTTCCTCAGCCCAAGGAGGAACACATACATGGAAAGGCATGCTTATTGTCACAGAGTATAAATACCAGAGGACAACAGCAACAATAACTTTTTCCCTGCCATTATAGAGCAGAGGTAAAAAAAAAATTATTACTGGCTTTCAGTGATTTGCAACACTCATTGTATTTGAAAGACCCTGTAACCCATACTTCTCACTCTCATGCACCTTCTGAACATAGGAATGTTCATCAACACTAATCAGCCCAAAGGTAAGTTTTGAGCAACAACTGGCTACACAGTTAATATCTGTAAGAATATCATGACAGAGCTATTTTGAGGGCAACTTTTCAACAGTGTATTGGGGGACTATTGCAATTGTGTTATCAGCACATGATATTTTATTCCATGATTCTGTGTAGTGCAGTTACAAAGGCACTTTTATATTGAGAAATTCAGAATTTCAAGCGTGGCACGGCACTGGCATTTGTTCAGTCTTACCTAGTGCCATAGTTCTCAAAAAAAAAATGAAACGAAATAGGGTGCTATATAAATAGAGAAATGGAGCCTCCTCTTCTTTCTGTGCCCTGAAAGCAGCAGAAAGCAATAGCAAAGGCAACTTCATGGGAGGCTGGGGAATTTTGCGTTGTGTGATGTTGGACTTTGAAAACCAGTGGCATAGCTGATGAACAGGTATAAGGTGACCATTCAACCAACCATCCAAGTGTTAGATTGTGTCTAGACATCTGAGCCATTGCTTGAAAGACTGATGTGGAACAGTTCTGAGCCTGTGTTACTGGCTGTAAAGGTGACCCTGTCATTAGCCTGTCCCAGACTGAGGAAAGATATTTGCAGTTCAGCCACACCCCAATATCTGGATCCACCTGTTTCAATTTTTATTAAAGCCAATATAAAGCTAATACACGTTCATTGGCTCTCTGAAGAGGTGAATACTGCAGCTCTGATATTTTTAGTTTTGAAACTGAATGTTGAAATTTACGCAATTTAATTTAATTTAAATCATCTTTGCTCCACTGCAGTTTAGTTGCATCACAGGGAAGCATGATATTTATATATCATTTGCACTGCACATGCGAATACACAAACCCTTTATTTGCATGTTATGTGTATAGAGATAAATATTTGAAGAGTAAAAAAATTTTAGGTATTAAAGAAAAAACAATACATAAGCTGAATTTAGGTCAAATTAAAATGAGGCTTAAGTTCAACACAAGTGTTTGAACTATCTGAAGGCTTACTGTTGCACAAAAAGGAATACAAGTGTTTTGCCTATTAAATGTTTGGTGGTATATTTGCAGCTGTTACTTCTTGAGGGAACATATCATGCACTCTGCTACTAATATCAGCCTGGAATGTTGCACTTTCTACTTGAATATAGATTTATGTTATTCTTACAAGAATTTCTGCTAATTTCTATCCTCAATAAGAGAGATCCTTACCTGCTACAAACTGTGCAGTGAAATGAGATGGTTGTTCACCCTCCTGCATTGCCTACTCCAAACCATGAATCAAAGGGGCATTTGAGTGGGTCCTTATACAAGAAGGATGCAAAGCTGTGAGTCTTCTAAGTCCTCCTAGCAAGGACAACATTGGCTTTCCAACTGTATTGATTCCTGAAAATTAGGCATTTTCCCAGACACGTGTCTTAGAGGAAAGCCTGACTGATGAGTGAAAAGGACCTACAGCCTAATGCTGACCTGAAGGAAGAAGAAGAGGGGAATGCCACAACAGACACAGGATCAGAGATGGGACCTGAAGGGATCGTGGTGAGAAGCTGGTCATGCTGATGGAAATTTCTTGCCACCTCCTGAAGCTATGAGGTCTCACAAACAGTTGCAAACCTAGACAATAAGAAAGGAAAGGGACTAGGATTCTTTGAAAGGAGGACGTGTTCCAGCACCAGCATAAACACAGGTCTTGAGGGAGGGCTCACCAATTGGACCAGTATGATGCTGTCACATACCTTCAGTGACCAGCAGAACTCCTTCTGGTGTCATGTTGCGGAAAGGCAAATAGCTTGAGCCTGCAGAAACATGAGATGCAAACCTCACTGCATGACAGCTCAAGAATAAGGGCAACACAGTCCTGTTTGCTGTCTTGAGAAAACCAATTATCTGTGGCCAGTAACAGAGAGAACAGGGCAGGAAGCTCCATTCTTATTCCACTGGCCCTGCAGAAGGAACAGGAAAATTAAGAAGGGCTAAACTCATGCCTACAGTGGCGGAGATACCACCTCCACACAGTGAGTGTTCAGCTGCCATTGCAAGTGCTTTCCAGTCATGTCAGGCATGAACTACACTGCCCTGAACATTGTAATATATCAGTAATACTGTACACCAGTTCTGCAGTATTTTCTGTTAGAAATCCTGAAATGTCTATCCATGAAAAGGTACAAATAATGCACTGAGGGCTTTTCATACACTTGATAATACTATGGCATCACTATTTGCAGACTCCTGACATTTTTGTGAAGACTGTATTATGACAGGTAACTGGAGGAAGATACTTTGCATTCTTAGCCTTTTGAGCAGGCATGTGCCCAAACTATATTCCTGGAAAACAGCTGAACTCCTGAGACAAATATTAACTAAGATGTTATATTAATTATTTGACAATCTCCATCTGTTAACTTTACACTACTGTGTTATTCCACAAGTGGTATTTACACAGGATATTTGAGGATTTTAAGCCAAGTCAAGTATAGATAAGCGTTACTGAATATGACACCCAAAATTAAACTGATTTTCCATGTAGACACAGTGAGTAGTTTGGACACATTTGGCCAGATGTGGTTTGTCTGAGTGTGGGGTCTGTGGGTTTGGGTAATGTGTGTGTGTGTGATTCATCCACAGCTACCATACATGTTCTCTGAGGAGTGATCATATTCTGAATAGTGATCATACTGTGTTTCACATCTTGAAACACAAGATTCTGTACATTAATTTACTAGATTAATGTTTATAGATTGTTTTTGTTCTTTTAAAGCAAATTTTCATAGTTTTATGAAGATAAAAATCTTTTCTTATATAAACGAAGATGTTCTTTATGTTCTTGAATGACTTGTGTTTTTTTTTTATTTAAATGTTATTTTTAAGCCCATATTTAGTGAAAACTCTGAGTCCTATGTTAGTTAGTTAGTCATACAGGTCTACTATTTTCTCACAATACTCATTTATGTGCATTTAGGATGCAATTTACCCCTGCAGAGAGAGTCAGTAAGAGTTTTATACAGTCCTTCAGTGATGAATGAACCTTATGCATTTCTCTACAAAGTTTCCATTTCAAAGATGCAGAATAGAAAGTGAGATATGTTGAAACTTGGAATTATTTTCTGGTACACAATAAAAACATCTAGCACTGAAAAGTAAAGTAATTGTTTTGCAAATTGTGTTGCTTGTGTAAGTCTGTAATTACTCTGTTAACATGATGTGTTTATAAGTCAGTTGCAGCATAAGCACATCACTCCTTATGTGTGGAAATCTGCCAACTGAAATACAGACTACTGTTGGCAGCCAAACTACTGCATGCTAAAGACATAAATTTGTCAGCTTAAAAAGGTGCTGTAGCCTGTGACCTTGACATCTAATTTACACTCTTTGTCAGGTGTATTAGATTTCATAGCCAAAGTGTGTATGTAGATCAGCTGGCTTTTTATGTGGTGGCATTGTAAGGTAGATCCATCTCTTAAAAAGCAGGCATTTTCACTTAAATGCCAACAAATGAAATAGTATCTGTAGCCTGTAATGTCTTTTTGTGTGTGTTGGGAAGTGAGGAATCCCCTTTTTTATTTTTGAGGAGATGGAAGGAAGGACATTTCTGAAAAGCATTGACTGTATGGGCACTTTCTAGCACCACATAGGGATACACCGCTGTTGCCACCAGCAGAGTGTGACAGAAACCTTTACATTCCTCTGTGGCTCAAACTGAAATCACATGTGATTATCCCTATTACTTTTGTCTTTCCTGGACTCTTGAGAAAAGATTAGATTAATTCAGCTCTGCCCTGGTTTTTGGGACTACAGCCTCCTAGTCATACAGACAGAAAAGCTGCCAAACTGCCTGATCATTTTCAGGATGATGGATTCCTGAAATCTAGTCAGTCTTTCTCTATCAGCAACTTTAAGTCAGAACTAAGGCAGATTTAGATGCTGCCATAACTGGGAAGAGAGGCTGGACAGAACATGCTGCATATATGAAAATGTGTTCTTTCCCCTCTGAGCAGTTCATTAACTAAAGTGAGGTATTGAGATGACAAAAGCAGTAATCAATCCAGGCAATTTTAACCTGAATAGTTAGAATATAGCAAAGGTTCACGCAAACAAAATAAGATCCTCAAGCCTCCTCTGAGAATTTAAAACCTAGATCTAAGAGTGGGAATCTTGCAAAGGCATGGAGAAGCAATGGAAAAAGGACCATTTTCTGCTGGTGAAGATGACCAAGTATCTTGCCTGTGAAAACGTGCCTTCACTTCTCTCCTTTCCTCACAGCTTCTTAATCCTCTAAGGAATCATCAAAAAACAAATAATAAAACTTTTATTTCAAACCTATGTAGTAAGGTTATACCAAATACCTATGGGATAGTTTTCTGGAGGTTTCCTGTGCTCATACTACACACTGAATGCATGATTACAGGACTGCTGCAAAGACCATACGCTACCAGTTACACATGAGTAACCTCCTTTTCCACTGAAAATAATGTATGGAAAGTGCAGTAACAGGAAAACTGCAGTTTGTGATAAAAGAAGAAATTCAGCAGTGCGATGCCAATGGTTTGTCATTTGATCTAACCTTCACACTACAGTTACTTTGTTTTTCATGTCTCAGTTGCTGTTTAAGTCATAACGGCTGGCTAAAAGCTATTTAAGGAGGAGAGAAAAGCCAACCATTAAAATAGCATTTTGAGGAATAGAGGGGGAGAGTGGCTGATGACCTGTGTCAGAATCTGCTGTGTGGAAGGTATCTATCTTTCATGAAAAAAGAAGTGTGGGTATTTACTGAATATTAATTTGCTTTGTGCCTAACCAGCTAAGCAAAGCTAACCCGGACTTTTTATTGTTCCTTTGATAGAAAAAAATGAAGCTTAATTATGCCTTTTCCTGAAATGTCCCTCATTCTATTCACCATGTGATCCATTCACCATACAAATCTGGGTTGAATATTTCGACATTTGAATATTACATGAAGGTTAAAGACTAGGGGTTTGAGATTGTTTACGCTGAGAATTGAATTTACACAGTAGTTTTTCAGTCCTTCCCTCGTTTAGGATTGGTCACTCACACAAGGAATTGACTAAATGGTTTCTACTCATGCCTTACAGTCCTGTTTGCCAAATTGCGTGGTATCTGTGGGTTGGCAGGTGGCTGTTGTCTAGGCATATGCTTATCCTGCGCCTGCACCCATTTTCTGCATAATTAACCATCTGAGTTTCAAGGCATAAGTAGCTCTTTTCAAGTGCTTTACACTACTGCAGATATGTCCAGGAAAAATCTCTCCACATCTGCCTTGTATTGATGCAAAGCACACTGTTTGCACCAGTTTAAGTGTGAACCGCAATTATCTTCTCTCACCATACCCGAGAAAACCTTTCATACATAAACTGGTGCCTCAGGGACCTTCTTCTGCTCAGCAGCCCAGCAGAATGAGTCTTCGGTACAAAATTTCATGAAAGTCAGCCTTCAAGAACAGAAATATTTACTCTTGAATTTAGCAGGAATTTCACAGTGGCTCTAAATCCTTTAAATCCTTTGCAGGCCTCACTAGTTAAGAAATACATGTCAGCTTGGCCTAACTGAGTTGGCACAAACTAATTAACAAAGCAGTAAATTATTTGTAAAAAAAGAGATACTGCCCAGAGCTCCCTTACGTGACTGTCTGGAGCCTCCCTGTATGAACTAACTCACATGCTACCGCTTTTTGTTGCAATCTACTGCAGTCCTGCTTATCTGACAGGGTTTGGTGAAGAACAGGTTGTACACCCTAAAGGTATATCAACCCTGTAACTCTCCTGTCGCTATAGGAATAAACTGTTCCTGCTCTGCCTCAGCTACATTGAATTCCTGTTATTTCCATGACCAAAGCATGGTAGAAAATTTCTCTCTTTTTGAAACTTATAATCAGTCTGTATTTTATAAAGGCCAGGTTTTACAGCCTTCCTCAGGCAAAACTCCTGATGAAGTTTAATGAACATTTAGCCTGAAGATTATGGGCCTCCAATCAGTTTCTTCTAATGATTCTAGTTTTGTAGGAGTAAATTAATGGCTGAGTAAGAATCTGAATGGAAGATGCAAAATATCAATTTATTTGTCTTCAGTTCCCAAGGTTCTCAAATCTGTGATTCAAAACAATTCCAGCTCAAGAAAATCCAAGCTTCTGAGGGAAGTACAGATACTTGTCTTTTAAAGGAACTGTGTAGTGCAAAACTGCGACACCTCAGTTCTGCATTATTTGACTTTTTGTGCCCAGTTGTCTGCAAGTGGTCACTTATTTAAAAGAAAAGGAAGACACTTTCCACTGGCACAACGTCATTAATCTTCCCTGTTTATTGACAGTTTGGTTTTGGATAGTTAAGTAAAAACGTGCAATTCTGCTGCTTTGCCTTTCCTCTACCTTTTCTTTTTTAATAAGAGAGAAGGGGGCTAAATCTAACCTAGTGTCCGTGAAACACTTGTACAGCCCAATGGGAATTACATACCTCCAAAAAAGTGTCTGTGGCACAGTAATAACCAGGATTGCCTTCTAACATGCAGCGTGCTTCTTTCCTGAGTGATCCTTAAGCCAGAGTTGTCAGTCAGAATGTTTCAGCCCCTGTGGGAAAACCTGATTTCCCACCACTAATGCAGTGCTATCCAGCAACCCTGAAAATTTCCATTCACTAAACAGCAGCAAAGCTCCATTATTTTCCTCTTTGTTCTTGTTATAAAAACGTAGCTCACATATGGTGTGGGAGGGAAATGCTACAGAGTGCATTTAGAGGACATATATTGTTGAATTAGAATTGTCACTAAAAGTACATTTTAAAAGTCACTGAAAACAGAGTAAACCTCTGTCACCTAAAGCATTATAGAATCATAGAATCACCTCGGTTGGAAAAGACCTTTAAGATCATCACGTCCAACCGTTAACCTAGCACTGCCATCCCACCACTAAACCATGTCCCTGAGCACCTCATCTATCCTTCCTTTAAAGACCTCAAGGGATGAGTACTCCACCACCTCCCTGGGTAGCCCATTCCAGAGCCTGACAACCCTCTCGGTGAAGAAGTTTTTCCTAATGTCTAGCCTAAACCTGCCCTGGCGCAGCTTCAAGCCATTCCCCCTCGTCCTATCGCCCGTTACCAGGGAGAAGAGGTCGACCCCCACCTCACTACAGCCTCCTTTCAGGCAGTTGTAGAGGGTGATCAGGTCTCCCCTCAGCCTCCTCTTCTCCAGACTAAACAACCCCAGTTCCCTCAGCCGCTCCTCGTATGACTTGTGTTCCAGACCCCTCACCAGCTTGGTTGCTCTCCTCTGGACCTCTTCCAGCAAGGCAACATCTTTCTTGTAGTGAGGGGCCCAAAACTGAACACAGGATTCGAGGTGCGGCCTCACCAGCACCGAGTACAGGGGCACGATCGCTTCCCTGCTCCTGCTGGCCACACTATTCCTGATACAGGCCAGGATGCCATTGGCCTTGTTGGCCACCTGGGCACACTGCTGGCTCATATTCAGCCGGCTGTCAATCAGTACCCCCAGGTCTTTTTCCACCAGGCAGCTTTCCAGCCACTCTTCGCCAAGCCTGTAGCGCTGCCTGGGGTTGTTGTGACCAAAGTGCAGGACCCGGCACTTGGCCTTGTTGAACCTCATACAATTGGCCTCGGCCCATCGATCCAGCCTGTCCAGGTCCCTCTGCAGAGCCCTCCTCCCCTCCAGCAGATCAACACTCCCACCCAGTTTGGTGTCATCTGCAAATTTACTGAGGGCACACTCAATCCCCTCATCAAGGTCATTGATAAAGATATTAAACAAGACTGGCCCTAGAACTGAGCCCTGGGGGACACCGCTTGTGACCGGCCGCCAACTGGATTTAGCTCCATTCACCACGACTCTCTGGGCTCAGCCATGCAGCCAGTTTTTAACCCAGCGAAGAGTACATCCATCTAGGCCATGAAATGCCAGCTTCTCCAGGAGAATGCTATGGGAGACTGTGTCAAAGGCTTTGCTGAAGTCCAGGTAGACAACATCCACAGCCTTTCCCTCATCTACCAGGCGGGTCACCTGGTCATAGAAGGAAATCAGGTTGGTTAGGCAAGACTTGCCTTTCGTGAACCCATGCTGACTGGGCCTGATCCCCTGATTGTCCTCCATGTGCCTGGTGAGCACACTCAAGATAAACCACTCCATAATCTTCCCCGGTACCGAGGTTAGGCTGACTGGTCTGTAGTTCCCCGGATCCTCCTTCCGGCCCTTCTTGAAGAGAGGCGTCACATTTGCCAACCTCCAGTCATCTGGGACCTCCCCTGTTCTCCAGGACTGCTGATAAATGATAGAGAGTGGCTTGGCAAGCTCCTCTGCCAGCTCCTTCAGCACTCTTGGTGGATCCCATCCGGCCCCATAGACTTGTGGATGTCCAGGTGGCATAGCAGGTCAAAGACTGCTCCCTCCTGGATTATGGGGGGTTCATTCCACTCTCTGTCCCCATCTTCCAGCTCAGGAGGCTGGGTACCCTGGGGATAACTTGTCGGGCCATTAAAGACCGAGGCAAAGAAGGTGTTGAGTATCTCAGCCTTTTCCTTGTCTTTAGTGGCAATGTTCCCCCTTGCATCCACTAGTGGATGGAGGTTCTCCCTGGCTCTCTTTTTGCTGTTAACATATTTATAAAAACTCTTCCTATTATCCCTTATAACAGTGGCCAGGTTAAATTCCAGCTGGGCTTTTGCCTTTCTAATCTCCTCTCTGCATAACCTGACAAGATCCCTGTACTCTTCTTGGGTTGCCTGCCCCTTCTTCCAGAGCTGGTAAGCTCTCCTTTTTTCCCTTAGTCGCACTAGTAGTCCTCTGTCCAGCCAGGCCGGTCATCTTCCCCGCCGATTTGTCTTACGGCACATGGGGACAGCCTGGTCCTGTGCCTTTAAGACTTCTTCCTTGAAAAACACCCAGCCTTCCTGGACCCCTTTGCCCTTCAGGACTATCTCCCAAGGGACTCTCCCAACCAGCATTCTGAGCAGGTCAAAGTCTGCCCTCCGGAAATCCATGGTGGCGGTCTTGCTGACCGCCTTCCTAACCTCACCAAAGATCGAAAACTCTACCATTTCATGATCACTAAGGCCTAGATGATTTCCAACCACCACCTCTCCCACCAGTCCTTCTCTGTTAGTGAACAGGAGGTCAAGCAGGGCACTTCCCCTGGTAGGCTCACTTACCAGCTGTGTCAGGAAGTTATCTTCCACACACTGCAGGAACCTTCTGGACTGTTTCCTTTCTGCTGTATTGTATTTCCAGCAGATGTCTGGGAAGTTGAAGTCCCCCACAAGAACAAGAGCTCGCGACTGAGAGACTCCTGCCAGCCGCTTGTAGAATTCTTCGTCAACGTCCTCATCCTGGTCGGGTGGTCTTTAACAGACTCCCAACAGGGTATCTTTCTTGTTGGCCTTTCCCCTCATCCTCACCCATAAGCATTCGGCCTCACCACAAGCATCAAGCTCTGTACAATCAAAATACTCCCTAACATACCTGAGCCACCCCACCGCCTCTCCTTCCTTGCCTGTCCCTTCTGAAGAGTTTGTAGCCATCCATCGCAGCACTCCAGTCATGGGAGGCATCCCACCACGTTTCTGTGATGGGATTAGATACTGATCTGGTCCGATTCAGACACAAGCATTGTAATAGTCACAACTGCAGACAAAATATTCCTTGTTTATCTTAAATTTTTGTCTCTATAACCACAATTATCACGGTGTTTTTTCCGATCTTCCGTGTTAACACAAGCCTCTGGCGTCTACCCTTGACCACCAAGATTTTTTGTGTGCTATAAGCAAGCTGTAGATTTCTAAGGTTTGCTTTGTCAGCTCCCTTTTCCTATGTGAGCTGCCATTTGGTGCACACAACCAAGCAGGTATCAACCTTACTTTCAATGAGCCATTGTTCTTGTTCCTGACCTTGCTACACATGAAGTTGCAGCTGGACCGCTGCTGCTGAAAAGACCAGCATCTGAACTCTTTTTCTTTCTTTCTTTTTTTTGTGTTTTTTTTGTTTTTGTTTTTTCAAATTTGATGCAAAATGTTAGGAAAAAATTTCAAAAATTCATTTGTATGTAAAATGAACTGGTAATACTTTGTAGGATACTCCATAGGGTTGTTATTTCTGTGGATGAGAAATTCATAGGTTATCCCTCTGAACAGCAAAGTAGAATAATAAAAATGTCCCGCTAAAAATGCAAAGTCCTTTAAATACCCAAACATACCAGCTGTATGTCTAGACACTCTGTTCTGAAGATTTTAAATACAAAACAAAGCTTTCCTTGGCTAAGGGATTGTCCCTGAATATGAAACAGACATGGGTTTGCTTTTGACATTGACCTGCTGTACCTGAAAATTGTATTCAACACAAAGAATTGTTTGACCTCGGTCAGAGATGACACATGGAAAATTTCTCTTTGCACATTTTTATTTCATGTACTGCTCTTATTTTTTGTTTTTTTAGGCTCTCCTGCTAATGCTTGGAGTGATGGAAGTCTGCACTTTATATGAGCAAATGCCTAAACTATCTGCTTTTCCCTTTCCCTCTTCTCCTCATGCTGCTTCTAAGGAATGACAGGCATCTTTCAAGTCTCTGTGTGAAGGCCAAACAATTCTCGGTCCCCTAAAACTCATTCCTCCCCCGCGTGGGGTATTGCTCCCGGTTATTCTGAAGAGTGAATCCAGACAATAGGAAAGGTCACCCTGCCCTATTGAGTGCTGCTTGAAGTGATGCCTTCGCTGTAGCCATTCATCCTCAAAATCAACTGGAGAGTCAGAACTGATCTCCAGTGATGGGCCCTTTGCTCTTCTGAAAAGAAAGCTTCATACATTCGGAAAGGCGCTACAGGAAATGTATGGTGTGTTCCTCTTTCTGTGTATCCGCCCACGCTTGTTCGTGTCATGACCAGCTTGTGAGGCTGAGTCCCTCTCCAAAGTGCCTGTTGCACTTAGTTCAGGGAACGGAGGAGGGAAGAAAAACCCGTGATGATACAGGGGTCCTGTAAAAGGCAGAATCTAACACCGGTGAGATGAACTGACTAAGCAAAATAAGCCACAGCAGGTGAAAAACAGCATATGGGTTGGGTCTGAGAACATTCTGGTGCTGCTTCCAAAGGTGTTTGTTATACATGTATTAATTTTAAAAGACCCCTTTGTCTTGAAATATTTTAACTCTGTTCGGAACATGGAGAAAAAGCAGTGCCCGATCACCTAATAGGTGCTCTGAGCAAGAACACGCTGAGGAAGAAAGAGTGGCTTCTCCTCACTTTCCAGGCCACTTTGCTCCAATCAGTACAAAGGAGTGGGAAATTGGAGGATGTCAGGCTTCGACAGAACAACTGTGGTTAAGATGATGTGGTTAAACCCACTACAAGAAATGTCATTTTAGAGGAGAAGAGAGCTGCTGCCTAATAGCAGTGACTGACACCATCTCAGGTGCCTTTATCTGTGGTCTCACTTAGGTTGAGAACTATCATCTGGAGAAAATGGAGAAATCGAGGCATCCATGTGCATGACTGAGCTCTGAGAAACACACACCAAATACTAAATATGTGTGTGCCTCTCTTGATCCCAGACTTCTTGATGTAAAGATAGGAACTCAAAGGACAATAGTCTGCCAAACCTGTTATTCCCATACAATTTCCGTAGGAATTCCTGGATTATGGTCACTCACAAAACATACCACCCATGTTGGAGCATCAGGTGGAAAATATTCCTGGATCCCCAAATGATACTTTGCCATGTAAATCTACCAGCAACTACTCTTTTTCTGGGTGAAGGATCTGATTTGACTTATTTTGGTTTTGCTTTTGTTTTCTATTCTTCCACCATAATCAGGGCTGGTGCCACCATTGCTAGAGAGGAGACTGATCGGCGATGGGTACACACCAGAGACAGAGGCAGTCCTAACCTGTGCAGGGTGTCTGGGTGAGGAGCTGCGCAGTGTGCCTGTTGGGCTTGGGCCACTAAGATTATCTGGGGACAAGCTTTTTTACAGAATCTGGAGTAGAGGAAGCCTGGAAAGGTAAGCTGCTGCTCAAAATCTGGCCTGCAAAGAAATACCTTGTTAAATGGACGGTAAGAACAGAGTGAACATGCTGTGCCATGGGTATAATGGATGGAGGAAGTAGGTGTGAGGCTGCCCATGTTGGTTCTGCACCAGCTTAAACCAAAAACTAGCTCAGGGTTTGTTTTGGTGCATAAGAATAACATGTCTCAGTGAATTTTCAGCTACCTGCACTGTGTTTGCTGGCTTTAAATCCCTTTTTTACAGCATTTTAAATGACTGAAATCTTTCCTTCATGGACAAATAGTAAAATTTACTGCAAAACCCCCTGTTCTGCTTAAGCAGGTGTGCATTAAATTAAAGACTTCACAGAACTTTTTTTAGGTTCACATCTAAGACGTGCAGAAGGAGAGATGCCTTGGCTCTTAACAGTTAAGATGTAATTATAATGAATGTATATGGCAAGGTAGAGAAGAAAATTTTATGATGCATTTGTTTTTGCATGTTTCCCCAATTAATTACCCATGTATGCAGCCCTACTTCTTGCCTACTAGGTCATTGGTCCCAAAATTACTGTTTCCAGACCCCTCAGTATGAGTTTTCAATACCACACTCTTAGAATAGGTGTGTGGCGGTGTGCTCCCCCCTCGTATCTGACTGCCCCTCCTTTGACCTCTTTCAAGTGATAGCCACCTGTGGCGGTGGTGATAGATGCGTCTGGCCTGTGTCTGGTCCTGAAGGATGCACCCACTGGATGTGGGGGGAGACAGATAACAATACAATAGCCAAGGGCTGTTGTGGAATGTGCCCACCTAAGCACAGTGGTCACTATGCAAATATGACTATGAGCCAATTATCAGACCCCCATCAATAGTGAGCAGCCCAAGAGCCCTTTGAGCTCTCCTGCACGGCAGTGGGCTGCACGCCAGGATCTCCCCTTGAGCAGGGACGCGTCTCAAGGTTACTCCTTGAGGTTGAGAGATTCCTTACCATGACAGATTCTCAGTAAGTGACTAACAGCATGCTAACTTGGAAGTCTTAGCTAAGTGACAAAAAGGACTGATTGCGCATATATAATCCTTTAGACATAAACCGTTGACCAAGTCTGGGACCAGGATTGGATCCAGCCACACCTAGACTCCTCTCTGAGGGAGTTTAGAAAGCAAGAGGATCTTTTCTGAACCTCATGACTCAACAGGAGAGTCTCCCTGGATCTCCCTGACAGTTTTGTCTGACCCTGTCCTCTGTGCAGTAAATAACAAAGTGTACCCTGCCATCGAATCTCATAAACTATTGTCGCATTTACCACTGACCTTTGTTAACTCACTGTTTTACACCAATAAACCACATTTTTGCCTCCCTCTCACTCCATCATCACGACAAGGTGTGTGTTTTAACCTTCTAGGTCCAAGAGCAGCAAGATTAACCCCTGTGAGAAGGCTGGTCCTCTAGAAAATAGCTGTTGGTTTAAAGTCTGTGAGGTCAGAAACTGGAATTTCACTTATTTGAGGAAAAGGAAAGCTTAACTTCTTGCTGGGAACTATGTCACTTATTGCAAGCTGTGGAAGAGCCCATACTATCCTTCCTCACATTATGGCATATGAATGTCTAGAAAATAAAATGTAGATCATCTTTTAAAAATAATTTTAGTTTCAATTTTTCTTTCTCTATGAGCCCTGCTCAGTGGGGTTTATGCTGGAAGCACTGTTTTAAGGCAGAATACAAGATATATATAAAACTTGGTGATGGGTTTGGGAAGACTTTTTTTTCTGCTGTATGTAGCCTGTGAAGAATATTTGTTGGTTGTGATGAGGATCAACTTTCTGTCAGCATTTGACATGAGGCAACTTTAGTAAGGGTAATTAGCACTTGAGTATCTTACGATCATGAAACCGGGACTTTTTTAAAAAAATATAGTTATTTGGGCAAGGCAAGCTGTGAAATTTCAGGGGCTGGGAGCAGATGGGTGTGTTTCTCTGCTCACTAACTACCCAGATAATCTCAGATGACAGAACAGAGCTGGGGCTTGCTTCTGGCAGGCTGGATTTTGCCAGTGCCTCATGGGTCGCTGGCCCTTATAACCCAGGGTATAGGTTCGCCTCCCTCACTGCTCCCTCTGGACCCCTCAAAATGCACTGACCACTTGCAGTGCTCTACTGTTCTGCCTTGCACCCGTGTTTTGCTGACAAGAGGAGAGGTACCATACAGACAGGAAATGAAGGTGCTAGATTACATGATAAAAGCTTGTCTTCCCATCCCCTAAAGAGTGCAGAGAGTGGTTGGCAGGAGGGGGACTCCAAATAATACCCTGCCCTGGCTGGCCCTAAGCTCCTCATAGGAGTCACCAGCCCACTGCAGGCCCATCTGCCAAAGCACAGGGTGAGGGGGGCCATGTGCCAGTGACGCTGCCGACTGGAGCAGTGCGGAGCTGCGAGTGAGTGCGTGGTCACCAGCAAGGACCAAGGAGGACAAGCCAGTGAGTAGGTGAGGTGGCCTGGGAGCGAGGGGCTGACTGGGTCCCCATGGGCCAGCTATCGGGCTGAGAGCATGTGCATGTTCCTAGGGGCAAAAGCACAGGGCAAGAGCACAGTGCGGTTGGCTGTGAGACCAGGGAAGACCTAGTCAGCTCTGGATGTGCATGTGTGCGTGTGCACAAGTCTGCAACAGTCGCTGGAGTGGGGCTGCGGTCTTGGTGGTCCGTGTGTCCAGGTGCCAGCAACTGTAGAGACTGGAATCCAAGGGCAACTACTGGGCAGACTGAGAGTCTGAGCCCAGCTGCTGGGGGGATCCACCTTGTATGCATACATATACACACACATGTGTGTATATATATGTGTGTATATACATATATACTCTCCCTAGTGAATCTCCATCCTACTCAGTCAGAGAGTGGAGCAGGAGAGGGAATGTCTGTCTGTGATCTGTGTGGCTGGACATCTATAGATGTATATATGCGCTATATATGTACGGTCTCTGTGTCTGTGCCTACTGTGGATACCTCTTCAGCCATGCTGCTAGTTAGACCTGGGGACATGGAGCTGCAGCAGCCTTGTCTCCCTTTGGGCTGTCAAATCTGGCATGATAAATTTTCCTCTAACAGATGGCACTGTTGTGGGAACCATATCCATATCTATATCTACCTCTACCTTATTGACAGTGTTATCAGTCATGACCAGTATGATGTTCTAATAAAGAAACCTGCATGTATTCCAGGCTATGGTATGTAATAAGATACACAGTGAGTATGGATCCATGCACATGTGTCATCTAACCCTTCATTAACAGCTAAGAATGTTGAACGTTTCAAGCTTTAAATACCCTACTTGATTTGATTTTTAAATAGTAAGCATACCTTGAAGGACTAGTCCTTAGTACTTAGTGAAAACACTGAAGGACAGCGAGTCAGTAACTCTTCCTGAAAATACAAGACTTTTACAAGTACTACATAGAGTAAGGCAGAGAGAAAGAATGGAAGAACATGTATAACCAAATTATCTGATTGACTTGTATGCCTTCATGAATTTCACATGGCTACACCTCTGTGAACAAAGAAGTTACCTGAATGTAGCTCCAATGTCTTGTCTTTTTCCTGAATACTCTATTTTCCCAATAAATCCAGAGCGATGAATGAGCTTGTCAACATATGTGAAAGATAGTTATTTGCTAAAGAATTTTTAAAGTAATGTTGGTTTAGAAAATGTTGTACATAGCTGCAAGGTTCAACAGAAATTGCTTTGACAATTACTGTAAGAAACTCTTGTATGAAATGTTATGTTGCTATGCCTTACTGTATCCATTACACCCTTAAAATATGGCCATTTGAAGTGTTCTTTCAAGTTTCTTTGTGCATTTGCATGGGTATAGAGATATAAAAGAAGAGTTGAGTACACCAAATAAAGTTTATCCTTGCATGTTCGTTAGTGACTTCTCTGATACAAAGTTGCAGAGTAGCTCTTACCTATAACTTTAGAAATTTTATGCAACACAAAACCACTACTTAGGTGTGGGATTTCAATGGTAATCACCACTAAATGGGTAATCACCATCCCAGCTCCTCCCAGGCAGCAAAACTGAAAATATGGAACTTTTTCTCCCCTGCCTTTGTGGAGTTTCAGTAAGAATATGATCTAGCTTGTATTTAGACTTTTGAGGAAAAAAAAAAAAAAGGAGGTTTTGCCTTACTCAAATCTTTAGTAGAAACAGACAGATACTTGAGCGCAGCTTCATGAACTTGTCACCACATGTGTAATTCAAGTACATAAGCCGCATCTGGGAGACACCAAATTAGCTGATGAAGGTCAGTCTTTGCAGGTGTAGATCTGCTGACAGCTTAGGCAACCTTGAGTTTTGAGTCTGGCCTATTCACTTCAAAAGTTACTAGAAGGTGAGCTGGGGAGGAGAGAAGGGGGATTCATACAGACCAGAATTCTCTCTTTTCTACAATTCCCAGCTGAACAAGAAGACTTCTGGAATCCCCTTGGAAGGGATTGGAGGGGAACACTAAGTCCTTTCACTGAATTCATTTCTGGTCGGTGTGTGTCTTCTCTTCAGTCATCTGTGCCAAGCATCACTTGACGAGTAGCAATTCTACTCACCTCATTCATGAACTACACTATCTTCTCTTTCAAATCTTGGCCATGAACCAAAATATCCAAATATTTAAATATTGTACAAACTCTAGTTCAGTTGAAAGTAGATGTAAGTATACAGCAACAGCATTCCTTTTATCAACATCAAGCAGTTTATTTTTGAAATGTTATAATTTTTTTTTATATAAATTCTTTGCAAGGTGGGCACACCTGTGTAAACAAATCAAATTCCTGAAGGAGCTCTTTCAACATATGAATTTGCTTTGCGTCTTTGCTTAGAGCACTGCAAAACACACTTGAGTGCCCAGCTGATATAATCCAAGCAGCTTCTCTGCTGGTGGTGCCAAGGTTGAAACCACACACCAAGACACTACCTAGAACACACACACCTGCCCTGCACAGAAGACACAATGTGGCCCAGCAGTTAGCTGTTGCCTCACACACAGTGTGCGCCTAAAACATTCAGTCATCATAGGTCCTGAAACGTATGGGATTGCAATAAGTCAGACAGTGGTCCTTCCCTTTTTACAACACCAAATAAAAAGAAAAATGAAAATAGAAATCACAGGGTGTAGTTTTTATGGTATCCGTAACAATTTTTTACCAGATTTGTTGATAAATACATGCAAAGTTGATACCCTTTTTGTGAACAAGAACAACGCTAATCAGTTCATGAAAGTCGTTATTTAATTATTTATATGTCCTTGAGTTACAAATTTATTTATGGAAATTAACATCATCCTAAATATTAAGTAAACTATTTTCTGCTAAGAGCACAACATGTTTTTGCTTCCTCTGTCTCGCTGATGCCCTGCCAGCTTCAACTTTTAATGTCTACAACCATTCTATTACTTTGGTGATGCAACCACTGATGACAGATGAAAACTCTCTCATGCAAAAGAAGCCAAATCAGTAAACTCTGCTAAATTTTCTAATAAAGAACTGATGAATTTGAAACAGCAAAACAGCCATTTTTCTAGACCTATTTATTGATATTATAGAAGTTCAGCCTATTAGATTAGTTCCATTTTATTCAGTTAACATTGAGGATTTGTTAAAAAATTAAATTTTTTTTACAGACATGGATTTAAAATTGCACCCTAAGTATTATTCTAATGTACTTTGAAACTTACAAAAGTTTGCAAGTGCTTGCACCTGTTGCAGTTTCAGAAATTTGCATCCAAAAAAGCTGCATGATATGAGTAATGTCTGAACAGATGGATTTTCAGCTCCATAGCAATAGCTGAGAATCTGAGGCAGAGTAGGGCAGGGATATATTATTGTTTTCCCTTTATCAGCCTTAGTAACACCATCTGGCTTTCAATTATGGAACTGCAACAAAGCCTATTTTCTCTTTATCACCATCTGGTACCTCACAGTCAAGTGACAGAGTCACACGACAAATTTAACTGAAGGTTTTAAGGATTTCATCCATGCAACTTGTAAGGTAAACAGAAGCTGAAGGGCTACATATACAGTACTAAAATAAGCAGTCTAAGGATACAGGCACTGGAACTTGATCAGCTGCACCTTCAGGGAGGAGAGACAGGGAACGGGCCTGGGTTTGGCCTGGCTCAGCCAACAACCTCCTAGATGATTTCTGGGAGCACACAGCGTTTGGATGTGGCCACCCTTGTTTGCAGGCTGTGAGAGCTTGATAGTAAGACTGTGGCCAGGACTATTTAATTCACTAGCACAGGAGTCTTGCTGCTTGAGAAGAGTGATGTTATTGTTCCTACCCATCCAAAATGTGAGAAGACAGCAGATTGTGACTTTGTTTACCAAGTGACATAAGCCCCTGGCTTCTGCTGTCTGCAGTCGCTGTACGTGGGATCATTATGTAATGCACTGATGTTTTTGGAGTCTTTCCATCTCTGTGTGAAGAATCTTGACGACGGCAGAAATGGTTCTCTGGGTTAGAAAAACTGTTCTGAATGCATGACGCTTTTGTCAAAATTAATAGCTCCAATAATACTCAGTGAAATACTGCCAAAAAAATGGATGCTCAGTTGAATATAAGTTAGTTTCTGAAAATAAATTCTGTTTATTCATTACAGTATTTTTAAATTCTTGCTATAAGCCCTTGTTTCTACTGTATGATAAACTTAGACTTGGGTATTTATCGGCTGTCATCATACTTGAGACTTTCATGTAGTCACAAGGCATGTTCTGTAAGCTTATATCTGCAACATACTTTCTTGCATGTAGCTCATGTTCTTCATATTGCATATGTGTAACGTAATTAAAAGTACTGATAGGTTAACTAACAACTATATCAAGGTTGAAAAAGAAGCCAACAGATGATGTTGAATAAAGGTTGGAAGAAATGGTACCTACTACTGGCCTCAAGCTGCCCGCCTAAATTGCCCTCTCCCCAACAAATGGCAAATGATGTCACAGATTTTTTTGTTCCTTGTCTGCCGATAAAATTATTGCTCTTCTTGCTTTATGTGCATGACAAGTATTAGAACTTTGGTAGAATTACCCCTAAATAACGTTTTATGATTTAGACCAGCTTTTGAACAGCAGTGATAGCTATATCCTGTTCCTTAGAAGAGTACTAAAGTTATGTAGCTGGCCTCTGAAATCACTGAGAGAAAATGCTAATTTCAGAAATGCAGGTTGGGTTCACCTGTGAGATACACTTACGTTACACTAGTAAATTACTAGTAAATCTCTTAATGCTATGACATCATACTTTTCACAGAAATTGAAGTAAAGCAACAGTGAATAAGATCCAGAAAACATTATTTTAAGAAAATAATAAGCTAGTTCTCTTTCCACTAGCTTTCATATGATTGTGATTTAAGAACAGTTCAGTGCTTTTCTCAAAGTCTTCCTACCTTCAATATTCGTGTAATCCTCAGGTAAAATGGAAGTACATAATGTCCCTCTATGTCCCTCATCTATAATTTAAGCAGGTGAACAGGGATACATCATAACTTTGCTTTTTTAATTTGAGAATTTATATTTACTATGGCCGTGCTTCTGGGCAAATAAAGGGAAGCTGGGTAATTAAGCATAGAAAACAATGTATCATTCCTGTGCAGAAGGAGATGCACATAATCCTGGCCTTCCTGACTTTGAAAAGTTAGAAAAAAATGCTTAACTTCCAGCTTTTGGGAACTGGATGTTTAGTAAATGAGCAGTAGTTTTATTTCGCTAACCTCTCTACTGTTATTTAAGAGCAACAGCTTCTCTTCCAGAATAATTCGGTGTCCTCTAAAAAATTAAAATAAAACTTCTGATTTGTAGTTTCTAAAGACATGATTCATGCTTGCTGAATATTGTTTATTAAACTGGGGACACCTCAAAGGTGATTAAAAGTATAATATGATGAAACATTCCACTCTGTGATGAAAAAAGCAGAACAGATTACTTATTGGGTCTGAAATTATTAACAGTAAGTAGTGATATATGCTCATACACTTTATGAAACCTTCTTCCCCACTGAGTGATGACTGAGGTGAGAGGGTTGCCTACCACCCTGAAAACTGGTCTGGCTAGGAAGAACTCAGGGATTCCCACTGGGGAATTGCTGCAGCATGCACAAAAGCTATGCAGAACTACAGAAAGGTATTATTTTGGTAAACATCATGATTTGAACTCAACAGATACATGCCGGTGTTGATTCTCACACAGCACGCCTCACACCACTAAATTCTGAATTGTATCTATCTTGTCACAAAAATGCAGGTCCTGTTGATGCAGCAATTGTACCTCCTGCACAGGTCCTCTTCTCATTCAGCAAACTAAGAGTGTCACCTCTGGCATGGACAGCAACAAGCCCACCTCCAACAGCTCCACAATGCACCCTGTTCACAACCAGGAGAGCTATGCAACATCAATGTGCCCGCCCTTGGATTTAGGAGGTTCAAACACTGCAGGTTTTACTCTGCACATAGCAAAACTGCAAATATGGGCTTTAAATGAATGAAGCAGAGTTTCACTTAAACCCACTGACCAGCTTTTAACTCAACAGAACATTTGTTAAGTCCATTCCAACCGTTTCTCAAACAGTCAAATGGAGGGGGTGCATATGTAAAAGCAGCTGGACTAAAAAGGTATTAGGTGCTGGTTAAAAATGGTGGCAGTGTAAAAAGCATGACATGGAAAAACAGCTGTTGATTTCCAATTTATTTTTTGAGTTCTCTTTCAAGCTTAGTAATAATTTTACATGACAAAAGTAATCGTAGTTCTTTAAAACATTATTTTTCTCAAGAAATTGTAAATGATTAAAGCAACAGCATTTTAAAAAATATTTTTTCAGAATGTTTAAAATGTGAAGCTTTGAGTTCCTTTACTGTTAAAAGTACTTTCTGGAAACTTTAAACCATATGCTGATATGCGTATGTGGGTGCTAAACCATTTTTCTTTTTGTTTGTAGACAGAGGCACACTTAATGATAAGGTCCAAATTATGATTCAGCCTGTGATTTCATTCTACCTAGATGCCAAATAATACGCTAAAAATTGGGGCAAAGAAAACATGAGAACACCATGGCAAGCCCAACTCTTCAGAGATTCAGACGGTTAAGCAGTTTTATAAATCTGAAAATACTTATTGTACATACTGAGAGCAATAGGAAACGCACTTTTAAAAGTTTGAATTCTTGCTACAGAAATCTCAGAGTGCTACAACGGTGATTGGAGGAAATGTTCACAAGACAAATATAGCAGAAGTATTTTTGATATGTTTAATATTTCGTGGTAAATGATCAGTGATTCAAAGATTATTTAATTTCATTTGTTTTGAAGAGGCACTGTAATCTTCACTTACAATACTGTTGAAGGTAAATGCATAATCATTCTCGTTTCTATAGGAACTACATTTTCAGAGTTAATTGCAAAGAAAGTATAGTTATGATCTTCTTTTTCCTTCCTTTTCCAGAACTTACGGCATAAAGGAAGTACAACACCCTTTCAAAGGCCCTTTCCAATTAAAGAGCTAATGGGCTCTTTTAAAAATGCTTTTAGATTGCGTTAATGCGCGCAATTCCCCAGAGCAAAAAAAAAGTCTCATCAGCTTCAATTTTTATATGGAGACCTGACTGAACAGCCAGCAGTATGGAAACATTTGGCTTCTTGTTGTGCATTGTTGTTCCAGCTCTTCTGAAAGCCGCATACCTGCAACTGAAAGGAAATGGCAGGCTTTTCAAGCTGCAGTAAGGTTCAGTATCCTACTGCAGAAGCTTCCTTTGTGATACACAAAATACGCACAATGCATTAAATGGGTCTTCCCAACTGAGATTTGACTGACGAGATGCAGGAGAGTTCTTAAGGCTTCCTATTGCTTGATTGATGAAGTTCCCTTTGGTGATCCGCCCTCCTTGATTTTCAGTCTCCAAATTAATGCAAAGTTTAAGAGACATTTATCTTTCAAATTTCACTTGTAGCATCTCCTGACTTCAAAACCAACCCTGACGGGTACAGCGATAGCCTTAGTATTTTCCTGTTTCTATTTTTAGTCTGTATATATATGCAGTCTCTATATAGCTATGCTGCTTTATCTTCCACTTAGAGAACACTCACGAGGTGGCAGTATCCAGGAGAGAATCCCATTTATCCTGTTGTCAGTACACTTCTTGGGAGTAGATGGAGTACTTTATCTTGCTGCTTATAAACCTTCAGAAAAATTACACTTAACTGGCAAATTTTAGTTACTTCTCTATGCAGTATAAAATTTCCACCGGGTATGAAAACATCAGTGTAATTTCCTCAGAACAGCAATCTCTTTGTATTACTAGCACTCAACAGAAACAACAGCAATGTTTTCTGAATTTTTTTAACTAACTACAGCTCAACAGCTGGGTCCCAGTAGGAACTAACAGCTTTGGGTACCCAATTTGAGACCGCTTGCAGGAACCCTGCACCACGTGGTCAGCACTCTTCTAAAAACGGGTTCGCTTGAAAAAGTCAATGAGTCAATTGCTTTTGAATCCACACGAACAGGTTCACAATGGGGAGTTTATTTTATGAAAACAGTTTTATCAGGTATCATTTATTGCTGGTTCTTCTCCAGACTTTGCAGGATCTCTCAGCCATTTTATTATGGGTTACTCCTTCCTCATGTTTCTCTTCAATTCTCAGACATTCCATATGAGGTAGTATAAGCCATAGTTCTCCTGTGTGGATAAGCTGTCCGGCACGTGACTGTGGATTAGCAGCGCTTCCTTTTATTGATGAATGCATTACATGTATTACAGCACCGCCAGACACAGAGCCAAGGTCAAGATACTGCTCTTTAGCTTCATATTTATGAGTGGCTAAAGGTAGGTAGCTGCTCTTCTTTGGCATTAGCATCCTTAACTGGGGTGGCTTACGCCAGAGCTGGATAGAAAAGAAAACAGTAAGTCTTGATAGCACTGAAACGAATACACAGGCTGACTACACAGGCTGAAGGGAAAAGCTTCTGCTATAAAGAGAACAAGGTTTTGAATTCCTTTTTTGTCAATAAAACTTGAACCAGGGCTTTGAAGAATGTGGTTATGTGTACTTTAATTTACCTCCTACCTCGCGATGGTAGCAAAAAGCTATACAAGCTGTGTATACGCACACATTTGTACATGTGCAAAAACGAAGGGAGGGTGCCAAAAGCGAACAACTCAGTTACCATTCAATTATTTGTAACTTTCACGTCAGCGCTCCTACTGGTAAGACAAATTCTTTAAATGTGCCAGTTTTTCATCAGTTTGATAATATGCAGGTTTCTGAGGATTGCAGCCTCCAGGCAGGTTTCTATGGACAGGAATAGGATTTGCTGACAGTAAAAAAATTAAAAGAAATAAAAGATCATTCTTAGAATCATCTTGGGGAACTGGCATTGCTGCTCCTGAATTACTCAATGTAAACCTGACACTCCACATCTTCCATGAGAAAAATGTTTTAGATGCAACTATTTCGAAGCGTGTAAAGGGGAGAAAGTGCAGTACCGAGCTCCAGGAACTATGCAGCACCGCCTTCTAAAAGTGCAGGGAGGAATCAGAGCAGCAACAGCTCTGCTAGCGGCGACCACCAGCCAAACAGGCGGCGAAGAGGTTGGAGACGCCCTCACGCCACCGCGGCGCCCGACGTCCTCTCCACAGGAACGGTGTCGGCGTCGGGGAGGCCTGGGACGCGGCCACCTGCGGAACACAAGGCCGAGGGGCGATGCTCACGGCTTCGCAGCGGCCGCACGCCTCCTGTCGCGCCCCCCCCCCCCCCCCCCGCCCCCGGGCCCGGCGCTGCCCCGAGCGGCGCCGTCGGGCAGGGAGCGGGACAGCCCCACCGCGGGCCCTGGGGCCCCGCCGGCCGCGAACCCGCGCCCTGCCCGCCGCGCCGCTCTGGAAATGGCCGCCCGGGCGCCCCCTCCTCCGCGCGCCCCCCCCGCTCCCGAGGGAGACACACCCCCAGACCGCAGCACCCCTCGGAGCGGCCGGGCCTCCCCGCGGAGCGGCGGAGGCGGGGGGGGATCGGCCGTGCCGCCGCCCGCGCGGGGGAGGCGGGGGCGCCGCCACTCGCGGGGCTGCAGGGGCCTCGGCAGGAGCCGAGCGCGCGCGCGCCCCCTCCTCACGGCGGGGGAGGGCCAACGGCCGGCCGGCCGCCTGCCCACGGCGCGGCGGCGGGCGAGGAGCGGCCGCCGGGGCTGGGGGCGCCTCGCCGCAGCCCTCCAGCGACCGGGGTGGCGGCTCGGACGCCCGCCCCTCCGCGCTGCGTCCCCGAGGTGCCGCCGCCTCGGCGGGACTCGCCGGTGTGCGAGCCGCCGCGCGGAAGGAGCCGCTCCGCCTCTGACAGAGACGCCCCCCCCCCCCCCCCCCCGCCCGCCCGCCCGCCCGCCCTCACCTCGAGCTGGCGCTGCCTCGCCGCGCTGCTGGCGCTGCTGCTTCGCCGGCCGCTCGCTCGCCCGCCCGCCCGCCACCGCGCCCCGCCGCCGTCCCCCTGGTGCCGGGCCCCACCGAGGGGCAGGCGGCCAGCCCTCGACCCCGCCGCCCGGCTGCGGCTGCCGCGCCCCTCGTCCCCCGCCGCCGGGAAGGGGCAGCGGCGACCGCCAAGCGGGAGGAGAGGAGCGGAGCCGCCGGCGGCTCGGGCAGCGCGCTGCGGCTGGGTCTCCGGTGATGGACTGGGCTTCGCCCTCCGCCTCAGCCTGCCCGCGGTGAGGAGGGCGGTGACCGGCCGCCCAGCCCGGGGGAGAGGCATCCCCGCCAGCGCCGCGGGGCCGGCGCGACCCTGCGTGGGGCCTCCGGCGCGGCCGCCGCCGCTCGCCGTGAGGGAGCGCCCAGGCAGCCGCCAGGTAAGCGACGGGGGAACCCCCGGTGCCGTCGGGGGCGGCGGCCGCAGGGAGCCCGCCCTTCTGGGCCGGCCTCGGCCCCGGCCCCCCCGAGGGTTCTCGGTGCGCGGCGCACGGAGCTGCCCGCCGGGCGGCGGGGCGGGGGTCGGGTGTCCTAGTCGGGGGAGGGGATGGGGGGGGGGGGGGCGCGGTGCCAGCATCGCACCCCCCCTTCGAAGAGCTTCCCCCGCCGGGCTCTTCCCCCGTGTGATGGGGGGCAGGAGTCCTCCGGGGACTCCAAGCGACGTGCCGCAAACACAATAGTCCTTTGTCGCCAGTGCAGAGATGCTTCCGCACCTGTGTCCGCTGCCATGGTGGATGTGCTTGCTGGAGTACGTGCATCAGTAAAGTGGGCTTTTTTGGGGGGGGTGAGGGGAGGCGGGGGAACAGTGAAGGCACTGTTTTACGTTCTGCAGAGCGATTTTTGAATACCCCTGCTTGAAAGGAGCAGTTCGAAGTACGTACAGGTACTCCTGAACATATCTGAAAGAAAAGCAAAGGCAAGAAAATCACCTGCCGTTATACTGTTTCTCCAGTCTCTTGAGTCTAAATTACATGGTTTTGCAAGTCCTGTCCCATGGTTGCTGGAGTAAACATCAGATGTTCTTAAGCACTTTTCCCCTATAGCTTTTCTTGCCAAGCAGACAGCCGCAGTGCTTTCTCATTATATACTGCTATTATGAAATGCTGTTCTTTCAGAAGTAAGACTTTTTTAAAAAGGAAAACGTCTGAATGTTTCAAAAATAAATTATATTGAACTTGCATTGCTCACCAAGTACTGGGCGGGGGGGGGAGGAGGGGGAAGAAGCACACAGCTTTTCTGTGGCTTTGTCATGAAAATGAGCCATGCAGCCTTTATTTCAGTCAAAACTACAGCATGAAGGAAATGGAAGTGAAAATTAGTTCGTGTAATGTTCAGGGAGGTAAGCCATGACCTGTAAAGCATGCACCCAGTGGTCCTGAAGCATTACCCTGCTTCCTGCAGTGATACATCTAGGATTGAGGATGTACAATGTAAAGTGTGCTGAAGAAGATTTCACCTGAAAGTGCTGTATATACTCTAAAAGAATTATATAGCATTTTATTCATCATTCAGGAGCAACAGCAGCTGTGTCCACATGAAAAAAAAAAAAAAAGTCCGATAGGAGGTGGAAGAAAAGGATATACTTTCCTGAGCTTCTACCTTCCAGTGAGAAACACACAATTAAAAGAGTTGGTCAGTTTCCCTGCTGTATGCAATCAAAGCACCAGTAGTTCCATTAGGGGCTACACCCTTTCCGGGAAGTGCTTCCCTGTAAAGGTGATGCAGCGGTGTGGTCTACTTTGCCACATAGTGGACCACCCAGGGGGGTTCACTAACGTCGGTGTGTTCCTACTCCTACTGTGTATGTCTAAACACCACAGTCAAAATGTGATTTGTGATTTTTCCTTCAGATCAGTACTTAAAACGATTGACTCCACAGCTATTGTGCCACCTTCTTACTTTTGTTACTTGAAATGTAGTGATTTTGACAGTAGCTAATCTGTGCAGCAGAACAGCGATATTATTCCTGTTAGGTAAACAGGAGTTCCCTGAAAACTGTTTTTAACTGCTCTGAATTCCCTCTTGAGAAAGCAGGAATAACACCTACGTAGACTGAACAAAATAAGGTGTGATCGGCTACATATGAACAGCGTGGTTTGGTAGTATAACAGAGATCAGGGATTTTTTGTTATTGTTCTAGAATCCAGGCATTCTGTGAAAGGGCTCTAGGTGGAAATGTTATCCTGCATAGTATCAGCAAGAGGTGAAGGAATACAAAGTATTAGAGAAGCTTGTTAGCTTAGACAGCTGTCCACAAGTACTGTGATTAGTACTATGTTGGCATGCCACTGCGAACTAATGCCGTGGATTTGGGTATCCTGCAGTTAAGAAAAAAGACCAAAGTAACTTGCCGTTCGTAGTTCTGGAGCTGTATCATTTTCCTCCAACACAGAAAGGTAAGGAGATCTGGAGACAGGAATATTAGTGACTCTGTGCTTAGTTTAGAAATGTAGGTCTATGTTAGTGGCTTTTTCTTATCTTGTATTAAGACCATTTGAATAACAAACACAGGGTGGGTGTGGTTATTGGTGAGGGTGTCAATGAGGATTCTAGGAGGATTCCTGTTGTGGTTTTTATAATTATTGCCGGTATTATTGTTGCCTGGTTTTAGTTTTTTTTTTTTTTGTTTGTCTGTTTGTGTACCTTTTAACTGTCCAAACCTCAGGGAATAAAGAGGCGAAAAAAGGTTAAGGAGTCCTGAAGGCTCGCTATGTGGTCATTTGTTGGTTCATTGGCTTGTTCTTTGTGAGAAGGTAGATTTTCTTCTAGCTGTTACTGATAATTAAAAATCCAGATGAGGGACAAGTGGAGGGATAAGTGGATCAATTTTAGTAAATTTGTACAATACTAGGTATGTGTATTGCTGCATTCTCCTTTGGCTAAGGAGTTTGTTCGGCTACTAGTTCTGTAACACGTTATGTTAAATATAACAAATTTTAATTCCCTGTACTTTCTCTTCACTTTTTGTACAGATATTCAGGACATTTAAGAAAATTCTGTTTCTAATTAGTCACTGATTGACATCCCTATGTCATTATAAGTCTGATTTGGCTAAACTGTGTCTAATTATGAATCTTTACAAATTATTGCTCATTTCTAATTAGTACAGTGACTAGTTTAACTGTTTATTTTCCAAAATCTTTTCAGCTCATGTATTTTCAGCCAGGATCTTTTTTTCCCTAATTTGAAAGCATAAACCCAAGCTTTTTCTTTTTTTCTGGAAAGTGTGGCTTCTCTATTATCTTAGAAAAAATATTAAATTAATTGAGACAACCTTGTAAAGAATTAAATTGAAGTATTTGAAATTTGCAGACATTGCTCCTTAAGACTTATGTTTATGCAGCATACCAATCGATGCTTTCTGTGCTGAGATATCAATATTTTTCCCATGAGATATGCTGAGTAGAGCTCATGTTTGAGTTGCTTGCCATCTCATAAGCCTTTTGATTCCTGGGGACAATTCCATTTCATAATGATGAAAATCTGTAGAGGGAGGAAACATAGAAGATAAACTGTCATCAGTGTTGTATAATGACATTTTGGTGACCCATTTTTCTGTTGATAAAATGCAAATCTTGTGATTTTTTTTTCCCCCTCTTTTAGCAACTATCCTGTGAAGCAGTAGTTCATGAGATTATTTATAATCATACTGATCAGAGTTGTTATTTGATTAAAGTCTAATCTCTCATTCCCTTTGAAACTTGAAGTAGATATCTGTATCAGCATATTGTAGGCAAGTCTTGGTATATATTGATACAGTGTTTGTGTTTTCAGCTTGATGATTATTGTGAAAGTCATAGTAGGTCAGTGTAGATACTTAATGAACATCTTTTCCGTGAGACAGAATTAGTGAACAGTTTAAGCCATCTTCCAGAAATACTCCTAATTACATACAGATAGAAGTAAGGGTGCATTGAAATAAGTATTTTATTTAAAGTGGAAATATTTTAAACTGCTTCTTATTGTTGAGTAGCACTTTAGCTAATCTTTTTCTTAGTCCCTTCATAATGGACAAGAAAGCCCCTTCGCTTTTGGCTTGCAAGAAGTAGCCAAGTCATACCATACTTAGTGGATTTTAAATGACATTGTCAAAGTAGGGTGATTTTTAAAAAAGTTTTTATTTCAGAAGGTTAATTGTGTCTGAAAAAAATGGGTGTATGAGTTTTCATCTGATAGGCCAATTACATTTCCCAAAACCAAAGAAAATCAAGAAAATTTGGTTTTAGTTATACAGATAAAGCCACATAAGTTATTAGCTGTCAATCTCAAAATTAAAGTTGTGGTGCAAGAAAAAGAAAGTAAAATAGTAGCAAAATTTTGTCATCATTGGTAATAAAACTATAATGTATTTGAATGGAGTGAACAGAATTAAATTCAGCAGAAAGATTTGTCTGTATAAAATCTGACTTTATTGTGGAGTTTGTTTGATTAACTGCAAAATGTCTGTCCTTTGGTCAGAATGAAGAATAATAATTATTCTACAGTCCTATTGCTTTTTGTTTAGCTAGGATTTATACAACAGTAGCTTGTGATTAATATTTTATTACTTTTCATAAATGTATGTTCTATTTTTACATTTTGAAATAAAAATTGTATGTCTTCTTAAAGCCATTCTTCAGGTGAAGACATTAAATAGTAAAAAATCACATGTATCCTGTAAAACTGTGGGTAAGGTATTTTAACTCTTACATGCAATGATAATATACTTTTTACATTTGAAATGATACTTTTAATAATTGCATTTGTTCTGATACTCACATTTAATTTAAAATCATTTTAAGTATACCTATCTCCAGCATTGAAAACTTGTAAGAGCCATAGGGGTGGCATTTACTGAGGGAGGGCGAACGCCATCCTTGAGGTCTGTGAATGCAGAGCCCCATCTCTAGGGAAAAGTGGGATGTCACTGAAGTCCCTTCTCTGATAGTTTTGTTGCAACTGGGAGCGTGATACAGGGAATCACACCACTAGAGAAACCAGAGAGGCTGGCCTTAGAAATGGACAGTTACTTAGGCTGTCATCCTCTGTCCTCTTTCCAACTTCTCATTAAGCCTTTCTTCCTATTATTTCCTTTACTTTATCTTGTTTCTAAGAAAACAGCATAAATTCTTCAGCAAATGGTGTTTATCTCTTGATTGCTGCACTTCATAAACTGCATTTCAACTTGTGATTTGGGGAAGTCCTTATGGAACAGCAGTAGATATTGGCCATGAAGAGCTTCGCATGAGAGGATCTTTTGAGGAAAAGCTCAGTTTGGCTTTTTCAGGGTTTTGTTCCCTGCAAAGCAAACAGGTTTATGTTCCTTTGTGAGAAGCCATCAAGTTAGACTCCCATTCATGGCACACGTGGGACTCAGGGCTGAGATTTTCCCATGGTTGGCCTACACCCAGCAGTTTATTAGCACCATACTGTTACTGCAACACCGTGTATTCCTCTTAGCGGTAGTAGGCTGCTAAGGTTGTGACATACTGATTAAACAGTCGAGAGTCCTGGAGTATTTCCCTAGGGTTTGAGTTCTCCTGGAACATCCAGCTAAAGGTACCTAGTCGTAACATACAAATTCACTTGTGGTTAGGAGATAAATTACAGTGTTTGATTGTATTGTGAATACTATTTGCATGGTAGAGTTCTTTGTTCAACTCTGTGAACAAAGTGGTGGTAGTGGGCTGTGTGTTTAAAGCACTTCCTTCAGGAATGATGCTTAGTCTTCATGGAGGTTTGCTGTTACGGCTGGCTGATGGGAAATACCAGCGAAGGTCAGTTAATTCCAGTGACTCCAGCTTCAGTTTATTAGAACAGTAGTTCACTCTGTTGATAGACACAGGGAAATACAAATGTCTGCAAACCTATGATTATGTCAGGAACTAATTTATAGCCTGAGTTTTTTGCACTGAAGTCATATGGTACAGCTATGAAGAGCAGTAATACGCGTACAGTTCAGATCTTTGAAAGAGATAAGAACATTCAGACTTTTAAAATTATTTTGGAAGAAAAGCTCTCAGGATTATCAAAGCCTTTAGTTAATTCCCAGCCAAAGGCAGGTGGAATGAATACCTGTATCTTACAAATGTGTAAGCATTTAAATGTATTACTGAAAACTGTAACCATTTTTCTGTCATTCTTTATGGGGCAGTAAATTCGTGGTGCCACCAGGCAGGAGGTTGTCAGAAGGATTTGTAGTCAGTCTGGGAGGTAGCAGTTGGGAATTCTGGTTGTCCAGGTGGACTGACTGGGTTACAAAGACTGCAGCTAACATCAGGAGAGAGATAAGGAGAAAAACAAGCTCCTTGGGAAGAAGAAATTCTGCTTTTCCTTAGGCCCTGGAGAAAAAAAAGGAGAGAGAGGTTTCAAGATTGTGAGACACTGCCTCTCGGTCATCTGCAGACCTTATGTGGGACATGCTACAGCTGACAGCCCCAGTAAAGACGAGGTACGCTGTGTGACTGCTTGTGCAAAATCCCAAGTTTCTGAACAGGAAAGGAATAGGGAAGGCTGAAGTGGGAATGATGGTGGTGTGTGCCTGTCAGTGTGTCTGGGAATGAGAGAGCCAGCCAAGCCTGTGTCCTCCAGGATCAACGTGGCTGGCTGTTCTCAAAAGTAACCAACTGCACTTAAGCTTGAAAATTGTGATGAAGTTTTTTAGGCATAGCAATTATTGTCCTGAAAGGAGACAGTATGTTGCTATTCCTGTCAAGGGTATTAGAAAGTGTCAGGAGATTCAGAAAACTAAACACTCATCTTTAAGGGCCATGCTTTAGAGGTTCCTCTGAATGCTTCCAGTGCTACATGTAGCTATCCAGACTAGGGCAATTATATAGAAGAAAATAGGATATTTATAGTTTTATTGAATAGAGTTTATAACATTCACCAGTAGTATCAGGAATAGCTTTTTGATTTGAAATCCATGCAAAATATAATGTTAATAATGTATGTGAGGAGGAACCAATAAGAAATGAGTTGTGTTTAGATCAGTACATGAGATAGTCTGGAAGAATAAGCAGAATTCTACATTAGTGTATGGCTTTATAGTTCTTTTGAGTGTCATCTTTTTTTTTTTTTTTTTTTCTTGTGGAATACTGAGCATGACGAACCAAATGTAGTGAGAAAATACCTGTCTCGTGCCAGCTTTTGACTGTTTCCCCATGTGAACTGGCACACCTTACAATGCAAAAGAAGCACTTGGGCTGTAGGCAAACGTGAAGATAGAAGATGTTCATTTATTGCAGTTTGGATAGTGGAAGCCTTCAAAGAGTGAGTGGACCTGTTTAATTTGACATTTAAAAAGTTTCTATGTGTTTCCAGTGTAAACAGACCCTAGTGCAAACAAGAATTCATTCCAAGTGGGAATTGACTGAGTTTGCAAGACTAGGTTATCAAATAGATAAGTAGATTCTTAAGAGTAAGATAAGTAAGATGCTTAAAACCCAAGAAATCCTTGTTTCTGTTGCCTCCATAGAGGATGAGGAAGAAATAGTTACCTTAGAGTTACTACAAAGGTAGTGAAGAGAGGTATCAAAATAAAAAGCAGTGGAACAGTTGCAGAAATTAAACTGCAATAAATCATAAGGGTGCAATGGCTTGCTTCCAAGATTTCTGAAGGAAATAGCTGAACATCTGAGTGACTTCTGAATCTGTAATTTATTTTTAAATACCATGTCTGACCTGAAGGATAGCCAACTGTTAGGAAGAAAAATGATGTCAGGAATTAATAATAAATTGAACTCCAAACAAGTATTGGAGAAAAATAAATTAAGTCAACATCCGAAAACATCTAGATGAACATATTAGGAGGATATAAGACTGCTGATCACTTAAAGGGCACAAGTATGCAGAACTGCTGGTGGAAACAGTCCTGTCCAACCTCTTTCTCACTGTCAGCGTGACATAAAGTGAGTGTACAATTGTACTTCTACTGTCAAACACTTCCCTTACTGCTGGTGTATTCCTTCCAACTGTTCATATGTTTTTATGAACAGCTTGATTAAAGGGACAAAGTTACATGCGTGTTCTTTAAAAAAAAAGACTGTAAATAATTTGACATTGCATTTGTTCACAGCAAACATGTCTGTAAGTTCTTTTTGCTCATGCCATATTATATGAATGGAAATTGTGCAAATTGTTAGGTCTTTTCTTTTAGAGATAGAGTTTTCAGGACAGGAGTCATTTGGGATTTTGGAAAAACTAGTTCTTGTGAAGAAATAGATATACTTTCTACGTCAACATTGAAGTAATTATGTACTGGGCAGTGTTATGCATTGGGGACTGAAAAATAAGTCATCAGATATCTCCTGTCAAACAGTCACAATGAAAAGACAAGTTAAAATGGTTTGTACATTAAAAGAAAAAAATGTGATTAAGGAGGCTACAACAATTTTATTTAGATCTATTTCAGTAATTATCTTGGACTTTCCTATGTGAACAGTTCTCATAGTTTTGAAAACAGACAAAGGTGAAAGAGAAAAAGTCCTTGGAATGAGTAGAAAATTAAAATCCTACATGTACATTAAAATTAACCTGCTAAAGCTTTGAAATGGAAAAAGTAGAGATATGATGACAGTACTTAATATTACGTCTCCTAGTTTCTATGATTTTATTTTTCCCATTAGACAAACAAGAAGTCATATGATGGGAAAAGAAATTTGAATTACAAAATATTTTAAAATTAATAATACATTAACCAAACAGCATCAAAGTAAGATTTTCAGGATAGTTTCCCCCTTCCAAAACTATAGAGGTATTATATACAGGCAAACCTTTTCTAACTGCAATAGAAGAGCAAAACAAAGAAAAAAAAAAAAGTGCATGCTCAGAATACCGTAAAAAAATCTTTTGCATTACATCATGTTACACAATTGCCTGCCTGGGTTTGGGAGGAGGGGTTTAGCTGTTCTGCTGAAGCAATTTACATTGCTCTCAAGGAACGGTACCAGACGGAAAAGACCATCAATTTCATTGTTGCTTTTTTACTGCACCACTAACCAGCTTGACTTACATGTCTGTTTGACCAGTACATGCTACTCTTCGTAGTCTTGTTTAAAAACAGTTGAGACCTTATGTTGCAGTATGGGTAAACAGTAGCCTCTGAATATTTACGTTAGCACCTAGTTATAATCATGTAGTATGCTATACCAATACAGGTGGTTCATATTAGATTAAAAAATAGCCCAATTTAAAATTTTTACTTCTGCTTATTATTGCTTGATTTTACTTTAAAGCAGCTTGTTATAAGTATTTGAGATTTTCTGTTTCATTTGAATATAGGTCAGGTGAGAGCTGCATTTGAAGAAAACAGATTATGGTTAGATTTGACAGCTACCAGCCACCAACAGTTCGTTGCTCGTTCATTTTAGGGTAACAGTACTGAATGTTTGGTGCATCTAAAGATAATGACTTTTTTTCACTGTTGCCTTTTATAAAGTAATGAAGCTATTGCTGTAGTCTGCAGTTGAGAGATGTTCTTGTTTAGGTGGAAAATGGAGTTTTACTGGAAGTAAGGAGGCATTCCAATTAGGAGAATTAATCTTCTTCATGATTGTAGGTGTTCCCCAACAGTATGAGAAATCTGTATGGTGTCCATGGCTATTGGATTTTACAGTCAAATGTGTAATCAAGATTACAGTTTTATTTTATTCACATGCTAAAGAGCTATTAACAATATATGGAAGGACACTAAATAAGCGCCTGTAATAATGCAAGAGCTTACGCTCCTGCTTTAAATTTATCCGTCTTAACTGTATGGTGTTTCTGTTGGTACTAGTAATATTTCACGAGTTTCCTGGACACATGAAAAAACACCGTACCAGAATGGCAGAGAGAGAGAGATGTGCAGATAACCAATATATTTTTTAATTTTTCTGTTTTTGATAAAAAGAGATTTCATTATTGTCTTCATGTACAGTCACCCTGGGTATGTACTTGGATCAGCATGGAGGTAGGAAAGGAGAACAGGGAGACACTGAAGTGGGATATACATAGAAATTCCTAAAGCCTCTTCAAAGATGGTGTCAGACATGCAAAGTAATTTTTGAGCAACTGTGTCATTATGTCAAAGCACAATACGATCTGCTGTAACATTTTATTGAATGCAGTATGATCATATATCTGATTTTAAATTAATTGTGAATACCTGTGAAATTTAGGTAATGCCTTTGGGCCCATAGCAAGTTCCCAGTACATTCTGTTACACTTATGCAACTGACAAAACTCTAGAATTTACTGTTTGTTTGGTCTTTCTGAAGTGAACAGAAAATTGCAGAAAGTAATCCTGCAATATAGACATACTAGCGTGGTCCTGTCCGTTCATTTAAATTAGAACAATTACTTGAACTCACCAGAAGGATTTAGAATACTAAACGCTCGCTGAAATTTACAGTAAGGTGATAGATACACAACTTGAAGCTCTTTTGAAACTTCTGCTCTGTGATTCTGTGTTCATACTCATCTCGTAAGTCAAGCTGATGTCCATTTTAAAGTTGTGCATAATTTTGCATGCATTTTTGTGCAAATTTGAAACACGAGACCCAAAATACCATTTCAGTATAGGTACCCTAGAAGAAAGTATACAAAAAACATTTACAACAGGTGCTGATTATGAAATATTTGATAAATTAAAAAATAAACAATATTTCTGCTTTCTACATTCTCTCCTGTGCTTGTGTAAGTACTTTTATCCAAGCAATACAATATTTACGAATATTTATAGTTGGGGTTCCTAACTAGACACTTGTGGTACTTCACTTAGAGCACCAACAGGGCCATTTTCTGCTGCTGTCAGGAAGATAATTTAGACCTGTGTATGAACTACGTACCTTCCGCTTTCTCCTGTAGTTTGATTCCAGTTAATTATTATCAGTATGTCCTTCAAAGGTAACAACAGAGATATTAATCACTGATAATTCTTCTGTGTTACTCTTAAAGTACTGAAAATATTAACTCCTTTCCTAACACTTTGTAGTTAGAGGTGATGGTAGGTTCTTCCTCTGAATCTGCTACCTGTAGCATTTTTACTTTGAAATACCAATGCTGAACTCTATTGAAGTGGTAAGAGCATGAACTCTCATATAGTTCGTTATTCCCCTAACAGCTTGTTACACAAATGTTTTGCCTCAGAAAGTAAGACAGGAGTGAAGCTCAGTTATTGATAATAGTCACTCTACTTGCAGCTTGTATTAATGTAAACTTTTATATTTATGGAGGCAATCACTAGATGGCACTGTTCTATGGTGTTTGTAAGTTGTTATATTTTCCTTAAAATATTCATTCTCTTCTCTGATACATGACAGAGTCAATTGTTACTGGTTTTGTGGTATGATTTCTCTGGGATTTGTGGCAAATGGCAAGGAAAACTGACTGAAATAATTTTCGAGGAAGGTTAAATCCCTAAACATGTTGGTGTTCTGGTTAAGTGTTTGGCAGGAGGAGAAGCATGCTGTTTGACAGTCTCTGTTCCAGGACTGCTAAATAGAGGATGTCAGACAAAAAACCTGCAATAGGAATGTTCTTCAGTTTCTGTGCTGCTGATATCTTCTCTAGTTATAAATCAGCCTGTAAGTATATCTTTTAATTCTTGGCAGGAAGGTGATCATGTAATCCTAAATTTGCTAGCTGGCAGTTCTAGCTTTTCTAGTCTTAAATTGCTCAGTTGTCAATGCAGTCAATGCAGCCTTTAGCCAAGCGCATAATGAAAAGGAAGATGTAAGGCTTAATCCCTTATGTCACTGGTGTGATAGCAAGGTGTATGGCTGATGCTGTTTATTCAACAAACTTCTGTGAATAGACTGTTATAACAACTCCACCCCCAATTCAAAAGTGTGCTTAGGACGCCATCACTGCAACAACACAGTTACTGAAAAACAACCAGAAAGTTAAAGAGCTTAGCAGACCTAAAGCCATCAGCAGCAATACCCTGCCAAAATAAGGAAGCAGGAGCTGTTGTTTGCATGTGGCATCTTTTCGAAGTTCAAGGTACCATCACTGAGCCTGTCACCAAGGTTAAATATGTAATGGTAATGAAGTTCGGTAGGAATTCTGTAAAGGGTAGTGTCTTAAATGTCCTAATGCATTGGTCTGTTTTACTCCCAGATTTTGTTGTTTTGTTATTATAGCACCCTGGCACAGTGGGGCTCCAGGCCTGTCAGGTTCCTCATTTATTTGAAGAACAGTATAAAAAAAACACTTGTCTAATGGCTGCATATAAATGGACCTCTTTTGACCTCCAGTAAAGCTGGCTCAGGAGTGTCTTCAGTTCTGGATGGAAGTACTGTAAGGCATTTTTTAACCAGAAGTTTACTGAGATTCTCTTAACATAAAACTCACTGTGGGATTCTCTCAAGAGTAAGTGGCAATACTGTCAGTAATGGCAGCCAGTAGGCATTAGCTGTTGTCAGATTTTGAATGATTAAAGAGTTGGACACTCATTTTGGAGCTTGTCATTTGCAAAAGATTCTACTTTTTGGAACTGTAATGGTGGTTGAAGCTGTGCATGTGATTTTTGGGGTTTATTCTAGAAAAAGGAGTTACCAATCTAGTTTTTGGTGAAAATTAAATTTATACTCCCATGTGTTCATACAGTGTGGTATAAAGATTGGGAAGTTTTAAATGAAAGCCTTTTTTCCAGCGTGGCAATTTTAAGTGCTTATTATAATACATGATATAGTGGCTATTCTTTCAGTTCTTTAAAACTTTTTGCTATCAGTTTATTTTTCTTTCTTGTTCATAAAATGCAGTCACAAAAAGGCAACAGTGTTTTGCCCAGGACATTCAGAAAATATTTTTGGAAGACAAAACTATGAATTAATTGAAAGAAAATACTGAAGTTATTGTATGAATTATTTTTCAACATGGGCCTTTTTTCTAATAATGAAAATGTAGTGAAATGGTTGTTCTTAAATTACTTTCAAAAATGAATACATATTTCATTATGCATTTACTTAATCTGGTTACTCTTGTGAAATCATTATTTTATATAATCTGAAAATTTGGTTTTGGTGATAATTTGCCTTAGAGGGAGCTAGTTGAAATTTTTTTTTTTGGAAATTATCCATTAATAATTTTGGAACTTCTTGAAGGATTGCCAGAGAAATCCATAAAATCCAGTTTATTTCATAATCCATCATTTTTGATGTAAAGATTGTGGAGGCCTGAGTGTGGTGTTGGCATGGAGGATGTCAGTTTACATATGCTTTTAGTTAGCAGTTTCAGATTAAAGTAGAATGCAGAACGAGGCAGTAGTGATACTAGCTTCGAGTTGGAAGAATCTAGGTTGGAGAATTATTTGCCCTGGTTATGGAGACTGCTGCTCATGTCTTCATGCAGCAGCCAAATGTTTGATACAGGCACATCAGTACAGGAATACTTAACTAACTTTTATCACTTGCTGCTTTTGATAACAGTATGCTTGTGTCTGATTTCTAAGTGTCATTCAAGCTGTTTAATTAAAAGAATTACATATGTGGACTCTGCATATGTTGTAGTGAGGAAACCATTTGTTCACCAGCTCCTGAGTTAGCAGCCCTGTTACGAATATGTCTCACCAATGGTTGGAATCTAAACCTCATTCTGTATTCATTTCTGGATATAGTTCACTGAATTGGTGAATATCTTAACAAGAGACTGCGACCGAATTATACAAGAAACTGTCATATAGACTGCACTGTAACAACAAAAAAGTCTTAAAATGAGTCATTTTCTTTTACTGCTAGGAAAGTGATTTGAGTAGCACAGGAAAACATTGCTATGCCTAAGGCTGTTCTGTCTCTACTTGACTCGAGTCAAACTAAGACTCCTTCCCTGACTTCCCTTACTGCCTTGCTTTCAGTTACAGCTGTAAAAGAATAGGAACACATTTCATACTCCGCTGTGGCAGGAGAATGAGGCTGCCACATTTCTGCCTTCAGTTTCTTATAGGAAACCTCTTAAAGATAAGGACCAGTTTTTAATAAAAAATCTGACACCACACACACCTCCCCACCCCTCCAGCCCTCAAAAGCACAGAATTTTTTTTTGACAAAAGACCGCTTGGTTTGCTGTTTGATGAAGTAGGAAACTGGTTACTTTGGAAACATCCAATAGTCATTTATTTACAAGGTCTTAGAAAACTGTGGAAGTTTCAGGTATTTCCTAATTTGTATTTCAAAATGACTGAAAACTCCCCACTTTGTTTCATAATCAGTATTTGAATTTAAAAATGAAAAATAAAAAGCGGCCAAGTACACTGCTGTATGAACATATGCATGGGTATGAAACACTTACTTTGCAGTAGCATTACAGTCACAACAGCAATTTGGGGCTTTTCTTTGAGGGTAGAATATATTTATACACAAAATACTGATTTCCTTTATGAATATAATATATGTACATAGAACAGATCCTTATAGGTACTTAAACTAAAAATATTTTACAGTTTTCTATGTACAGTGGTTATGGATAGGCAACTTTACAAATGCACTTTGCAAATCTTTAAGGTTACCATGGGCTGTTACTGCCTTTATAGAATGTAACACATTCCCAAGCTGTAGAAAACCCTGCAGCTTTGTTAAATAACCTAAACAGAAAAACTTTTAATGGTGAACCATATAAAATGGAAAATAGCTTGGTATAACACGATAAGAATGCGTGGGGATGTCATAGAGACGTCTGATGAGCTCTTCAGTACTCTATACTTAGTATATTGCACAGTAACCTAGAATTTCAAATGTGATGGATTTGTGCTTTTATATCACATAAATCAGTCCATCTAATGAAGCTGTACTTTATATTAAAGTCTCAGGGGCTTAACTGAATTGTCTCAAATGAGTGTGCTAAACTGTACGGAATAAGCATATTGCTTTTGTGTTGTACTACATTTTTCTTTGTTGTTGTAGTAGTGATTTAGTGAACTCATCTCTACAGATGCTTTGTCAAGGCTGAGTCTTTTATACCCAGTAAAAGTTTTTGCAGTGAACTTGAGAGCAGGAGTTATTTACAGTACCCATTTCTGAAAAGGCCTGTGCTGGAGTATGCACATCTGGCTTTTGTTGCTTTTTCTGAGTATTTTTGTAACAGGAAGAGGAAACTGTAAAATTCCTTGCCAGGCCCTAACATGCTGGTCCCAAGGACCTGCTAAACCAGGTAGAATTCAGACCCAAGATATCTCTGTACAGGTATTTTGGAAAAGGAGACTCTTTTCCAAGATTATCAGTCTATGGGTCTCTTTCTCTGAATTGACATGTGCAAACCAACTGTGGAATAGTAGGTGTGTAAACTCAACACTTAGAGATTGTATTACAAGGAAAACAATTAAAGAGGGCTATAAGTAGGGTTTTTTTCTTATTGAAATTAAAGTAAGACCACTTTATCCTAATTAAGAATGAATATCCCTTCTTTAAGCACTGCTTTCTTGAATACGGTACAGCAGAAGTTAGACTTTTTAACAAGCATGTCTATGCATAATCATACAGAACATTGTCTTATTTTTTTTTTCTAAGAAATTCAACATCTCTTGGAGATGTTTCATTTTTATTTTAGGAACATGAAGAAGAATTTTTTGGACTTACTGCTGTCATAACATGTTCTTTACAGCTTCTGTCACCAGGAAAGAAAAATGAATATTCCTTGTAATGGAAATAAAAAGTTTTAATGAAGAATAGCTATAACAATGGATTTCTTCTAGTTATTTGCTTTTTAGCAATTAACCTCACAAGGACAATACACAATAAAAACAGTTCCACACACCACTCCTGGCTGAAAGCTGCATGTTGTCTAAAGATTGCTGAAGGATGTCTCTGGAAGGAGGTAGACCAATATGTCAGATTGGTAGACACATACTTAAATAGGGGTGTAAATAAGCAGTACTGAAGTTTCCAAGCAATTGTTGAATTTATTCCTCTCTTTTCTTTTTTCTTTTAATTATTTAAGGGAAAAAAGATCCAAGGAGGACTTTGTAAGCAATGCTGCCATGTTTTTATTTGACTTCAGTTAAACAGGCTTAATCGCTGTATTGAAATGCCGCTGTAATTCAGTTGGACTGGAGCAGGCATTCAAGTGGTAAAAACTGTTGTATTAAAAGGATCGTGTAAACCAGCTCAAGATTTACTCAATTGTTTTAGAAGCATTGTTGCTTTGATTTAACATGAGAGTTGGCTCATATGAATGGAAAAGACATGAAGCATTTAACTTCAGAAAATGTGTAATCATTAAAAAAAGGAGTTGCACATGCTTTTCAGCTCTTCCTCAAACTTTAAATCACTGATGAACTTCTGGGTTTATCTTTAGTTTCCATTCAAGCCCCACTCTGCAGTACCTTTTTTGCTTCAGGATGCTCCTTTTTCTTCTAATGTTACCCAAACTGTGTAATGTTTACAAACTTTTCTTGAGTGTGTTTTGATATCACTGTGCTGTTGTTTTCAAGAGGAATTTAGGTCTTGGTACAAGAAGCAATGCTAATACAAAATAAAATTTTAAAGAATAGATCTTATTGCCAGGAAGCATAGTAAAAGTAAGTCTTCTCAGCATCTTGTGTCAAAGGATTTTTTTTCCAAAGTGTTGTTTGAAATACTTCCCATTTATATTTTTCAATATAGTTATTTAATAAGAGGATTAAGTCTTGCTGTTACCACAAATGCTGATTTCGAAAGACATGTCTCTCCATTCCATAGATCTCTGCAAGAGGGACTGGTTTGAAAACTGTCATGCCAGTAGAATTATATTCATCTTCAGTACAGTTTCTGATTCGGTATGATGCATGCCATCTGGTGAAAGTGCTTGATTTGCTGTTATTTCTGCCCAGGGGAGCAAAATGTTTACAGGTTTTAAAAAAAAAAAAAAAAAAAGAGTAGGAGTGGACCCTCATTTGGTGGGAAATGGTTTATCTTTTTTTAGATCCTTTGCTGTCAGTGATGCTGTTGTGATTTCTATGAGGCAAAAAAAAATGGCTTACAGGTGTAAAACTCTGTATGGTACTGTGAACATTTAATCAATTTTCATTTGCTCTGTCAGGGTGGTATAAAGACTAATAGACAAAACCACATAGGATATATGAAATCTGTATTTTATGGCTAACAGTATTTTTGAAGTCACTTTTGGTGTTGCATTCAAGGAGTCTTTGGAAGAGCCATATAGAAGTGTGTTAAGGTATAGAAAAAGGTTAGGCTGTGCCAGAATTGGAGTGGTCCATCTGATCAGGAGTTCCTACTGAAAATGGAAACAAAAAAAAAAAAAAAGGCAGTTTCAGCATTACATTCAGGTGAAGGGATAAGTATTTATCTCTTATCTTTGCCATTAAGGCTGCATCTCTGTGATGCTGGTGGATTACTTAAGTGTCTTAAGAGATGCTGAGTAATGGTGTAATTAGATTCTAGGCACCTCCGAAGAGGTGTGGCTGCCAGATAAGTACAGTTGAAATCAATAGTAGATGTGGTTGAATGTGTGAAAAGCCAAGTGAACATGGACATATTTAGACAAATTAGGCTCTTCAGGTTGCCAGTCAAAGATTATCAGTGACACTGTTGATCATTTCCTTCCTAAGATTTTACTCTGCATGACAGTTATTAATTGCATGATCCAACAGCCTCATGTCATCTTGATGTGTGTTTCAAGGTAAATTTCTGTTTTTTTTCACATGGTACAGCCTGAACTGTGTTCCAAACAGAAAAGCTTACTCCCAATAGTCTTTCTCTCCCAGTTATCTTCTTTCCCCCCATTCATCTATAGCATGTTCTCCTATTAGCCTTGCTGTGCCCTTTCCTTCAGATTTCTGCTGCATGGTTGGGTAAGGTACAAGCCACAAAGAATGCCAGTGCTTGAGTGCAGGTGTTTCTAAATCACACATCAGAAGTCTGAGTTACATGAGAGGCAGATAAATACCTGGTTTATAGGTATTTAGATCTTAAAGACTGCTATAAAATATCCAAAGAAGAGACTAAGCAATCCCATCCTCAAGAGCAGAGATTGATACCAGGAGTTTCAGTGATGGATGTTGAAGCTAAGAATAGCATGTTAATTTGACTTAGTATTGATATAGTAGATACTCTGGAGAGATGTTTGACCAGTAATTTGCCTTTTATCGAAAAAGGGGCCAAAAATGTCTTCCTTAAGATGAAATTTTTTTTAAGTGCTGTTCTTTGTCTAACTTTGATTATTGAAATAACTGACCTGTCACTCAACACAGTACCTGCCTCCCTGTCCTTGTTCCTTCATTTGTGTAACACGCAGTTGCAGAAAGAAGATTCCTGGTTCCAGAGACCGGAAGAGAAACTGATACTAAGATTTTGACATGTCTCTTCGAAGAAGTTTTTCCTGAGAGATTTAGTACCAGTCCCACAACATTTCAAGGACTTTACCTAGCTGTCAAATATGACACAGATTTTGGATGTTCAGATGTGTAGTAAGCATCCATAGGGATACCTTGCTGCTTCCTGAAACTAAGAGAGAAGTTTATTCTTCAGAGCAGGAAAAATTAGAGGAGAAAGTTGAAAACTAACAGACAAATGCACTCTGATCACATTCACCCTGGGTGAATTGTCGCAGTGTGGAGTAAACATTTTCATTCCTCTGTAAATAAATAGTCCTGAGGGCACAGTTTTCTGATCAACCCAAGCTGACTGGGTTGCTCCAAATGAAAAAGATAATTCTATTTTTTTTTAAATTGATTTGGTTTGCAGCCAGGCCAGGTGTTTGCTCTTGTTGACTGTGTGGCTGTGGGAGCACTACTGTAGGTGCAGAGGAGGTGCCATCTCATTTGGGTAGCATTATGAAGTTGGATTGATCTAAACCAAACTGGGACAGATGGTCTTGGAGCCATGGAAGCAGTGCACAAGGAATTTGCTAACAGTGTCCTGTGTGCCTAGACCTACATGCTTTCCTTTGTAAAACTTCAGTGGTGGTTTTGGTTTGTTTTTTTTTCTTTTTTTTTTTTCTTTCTTCTGTGTCTGTTTTTAGTGCCCAGGATTCAAGGCCTTTGAGGTGGTGAGTGACATTGACCATATTTCTGTGCTGCAGCAGCCAATATATACAGCAAATCTTGAGTGGAGCTGGTAGATATGAAGGTAGTGCTATATTTTCAGCATGAAGACACATCTGAGCTGTCTCTGTCTTATGTTAACTATTTGTCCTGTGTCAGTGATGCTTCCCCACCTTGTTATGATGATACCAGCTCATTCTGCTACAACAGGATATGCCAGGTGTAGTATGTATCTGTGCATTAAATATATTCAGTACTGTGACTTTGTAAGGTCACTTTCTGAGGAGCATTGTCTTAGTAAGTTTTGGAATATAATGTATAGTAGGTCAAATCAATTACTCTATTACTGATACATTTAGTAGTTTTTAAAAAATGAGCACAGAGCAGATTTTTGCTTCCTGGTTAATTTGCCAGGTGGTTTTGCTTCAGATGAGTTAAAAAAAAACTAATAAAAAAATACAGTACCTTTAAAATATTTAAGTATTCATCACCATTTAGAACTTCAATAACTACAGGTCAAAATTGCTAAATCTAGGTAATTATCAATAGTTTAGAAATAGGTGGAAAAGAAGACAGACTGGGGGCGTAGGCAGAGTCTTTGGAGAAAACATGCTAAAAGGTCTGACCATACATATTGTTTAGACTTATGGCAGATGAGGCAACTGGGTCTTATCAAGTTAGTACTAAGATTTAGTTGCACAATTAATGGTGAATGAATGGTACCTCATCATAAAACTATATCCTCAAGACTGTTTACAGGGGGAGCGAGTGAGAATGATGACATTATTTCACTTCGTGCAAGCTAAAAGTGGTCGAAAGAAAGTTGATGGTGAGTGTACATCATCTGCTGAGAGAGGAGAGAATCTCAGATTCTGGGAGGAATAAACTGTAAGTACACTGGTAACTGGCTGCAAGAGGACACCGTTTCCAAGGACAGCATACAGTTTCACAGGTGTTAGGTGACCTTTTATTTCTGAAAGCAGTTAAAGCTTCTATCTTCTAACTCTTAAGTTTTCACAAATTCTGAAATTAAATTGCTTTTGCATAGCAAAATGTAAGCATTTAGGGTTTCAGTTTAAATTTCTTCTGAAGATTTAAACTGGATTATTTAAATGGAAGCCCCAAATCCATGATGAGTGAACATAACATGAATGCTTTTTCCAGATGACTTAAAAAAAACCCCAAAAAACCAACAAACCAGCTAAAAAACAGAGGGGCCTAACTTAGAAAATGAATAAAGTAGAAGACAATTTTTAAGTATTTAAAAACACAGATGTGTGAGACTTTGTCTTGAGATTTAAGAATAAATCACTGTATTTGCCAATGTTGCATTGTTGTCTATATAAACATAAACTAAGGAAATAATAGAAGAGATAAACTGTGCTGCATTGTCCCCTGAAATATACTGACACATCTTTGTTTCAGAGTAACTGTGAGCAGTACCACTGTAAAATAGACAGCCATTCACTTTTGCAATTACAGTCACTTAAGTAATCTTGTAGTTCATGTTGGGAATATGAAATTGAAGGCCAGATTCTGAAATGTGATCTATAGTAAGGTGGATGTTGTGGAAGAGGAAGGTATTGGGTTTTGGTTTTAAGACTTGTAGAAAAAAAGCTTTATGGCTTCTTTCTTTAAGAAAAGGACGTCAAAACAAACTTGAAGCTTTAAATCCTAGCTTGCAGAGATTCGGAAAGGGAGATCTCTTACTACTTCTTGCTAGACATGAGTTTCTTTGTACTGAGTGTTCTAGAAGACATAATGCCCACTGCTTTGCTTTTGGATTCAGCTGTACCATCCAATAATGCTGCAAAACTATATGTTCTGGTTTACAATTTTAAATTTAGAGATTTGGTTTCCTTCCAGATAACCCCAAATTTCCTTAACTTGTTATTTTCCAGGGGAGAACTAAAAATGAACCAATAGCAGTTGATGGAAAATATTTTGAGTTGTGCTTGGTTTCTGTGCCATCTTCATGTTTTGATGTATGCCATTATAATATAAAATAATATAAACAGATTTTGAAAGGAGAAGTAATTTGGAAGCAGAATAATTTTGACAGTGTCAGAACATATTTTCCTTTCTGTCTCCAGAATAAGCCTCCCAACTAAAACCAACTGTATTTTGTGAAGAGTTACATTCTAACAGATGTATCCTGTGACAGGATATAGTTCTAGCACAGTGTTTCTTTCTAGCTTGCTCTATTTTCTGCTTCAAGTCTATCATATTTGATGTCAGGCAGGGGTGTGTAAAAATGCCCAGAACGTAGGCCAGTTGAAAACAAGATTGATAAAATAGAATGTCGGGGCGATTTGTGGAAAAAATGATCTAATAGTAAATGGGGAGAAAGAAAAAATTCCCTGAGAACAAAAATACTTGTCATGTACATCATTGCCCACTGCATAAATGAAACTTCACTTACCAGTTAATCTGGAAGCTCAGTGTTCATGTGCTCTAATTGGTACTGGGAGATTAGGGACTGTCTTAGAAATGTGCAGTGGAAATTATGCCACTCAGGAAGGATGCTTCGTGAGCACCTTTTCTTTTTGTAGAATTTCTTTTAATTGACTTTTTTTTTTTTTTTTTTTTTTTGTCAAGGAATGTCTGTGTGTATTTATTCTGCCTTAAAAAATGCTGGTATTCTTTCTTTGTGTTGAAGATTTTTAGACTGCCATAACATGGTGTTCCTTTGGTTATGAGGTTAATAAAACTACTTTCAAACAATTTCTTTAGCTAGTTGTGAATTGTTTATGTGAGCAGGTGTGGGCCTTGGGTGGGAAAAGTAAGAACAGCTTCTATGAATTATTTGCGAAGTAGAAGATTTCAACTACTTGAAAATTTGTTTTATATTTCTATCGCTATCAATTCCTCTTCTAGCCTTTTTCTCCTGCATCAAGGAGAACTGAGAGCCCAGAAACTGTCTGCTGATGCTGATGTTTGGTTTAATGTATGCCATTTGCCTCATTTGAGTGACAGGCTATACTAACCATACTGACAAGACTTAGCAATGGCATACACTGAGTTTACTTAGTACCTGGGCAAATGTCCAGGAGAAATTCACAGTGAAAATCAGTGTCCTATCCCTTTTGATAGAGATGAGACAGAACTTAGCAAGAAGAAACAGTTAGTAATGACACTGAATTTATGCAGTCATGTAGCTCTTTTAATGCCTGTTTGAAAACAGGCAGTGAGGTCAGAGCTGTACATTATCAGTGTAAAGTCTTATGGTTATATCTATCCTTTGGTCACTGAATCTCAATGTAGATGGTCTAAGCCACTTAACAGTACATAAATCATACATGCTGCTTGACTGATTTTGCACACAGACTGATTTTGAGGGATCAATCTAGAAGTAGAGATGTGAAGATCTTTGTGAAAAGATAACGTACTGTTCTTGATGTTTCAGCAGGTAAACACAGTTCATGATACATGGGGAAAATATACAACTTAGGCAGCAGATAAAGGACATCTTAAAATAGGCATTCCTTTTTCTATCATATTAAATCCACATTTATGAACGTTACTAATTATGGGTGGAGCATATTATTTCAGCTACTGTAATAAGTCCTGAAATGAGTCCAGAAGGCCAAGAAATATTTATTTGTATTGATGTGGGCATACATTTGACAAGAAATAAGCACTTGACTTACATCAGTTAAACCAATAGAGTGAAAAAGCAGGGCAAATTAAGTTACAAGGTCTGAAAGCATTTAGTACTCCTTTCCGTTCTGCATGAATTTCTTAAAAATCTGATCCAAAATTTCATTTAAGTGGGATAAATTTGAAGCTGTTACTAAAGAAGGTTTTGTGTTAGCTACTATACTATTTCATTGTTGCCTTAAACTATAAGTAATATTAACCTTCGAATGTGTGTGTGCGTGCGCACTATGCAGCTCTGATTTATTCTCGGTCTGTGGTTTTCTGTGACGTATTCTCTCTTCAATATTGTTTTGTTATTAGAATTAGTTTTTAATAGAATCTTGCAATTAGCTATTTATTTTTTTTAGAGACCTCACTTTGTAGTAGTTGTTTTAACTTGTACAGCTTTCATTTTTTAACAGTGAAATAATTAATATTTTTTTTTTAAAATTTTCTGTTAAGAGTAGTTGCTTTAGAGGTAGCAGGAACACAAAATTCTGAAGTTGGTCACCCTCCTTCTTCCTGGCATTGGTATAAAATCAGGACTCTGATAGTATACCGTCAACTGCTTTCTTATCCTTACCCGCTGTTAAAATGATCCACTCATTTCCAGGCAGAGCCTTTTCAGAAATATACTGAAGAACTTATTCCCCTACCTGACTCTACTGCTTCTGTGAAAGCAATATGGAAGGTGGCATTTTGAAATGTTACATACTCATTATTTGAAGTGGACTTGTAGCTTTGCTGCTGATGTTAGTGGATACAGTTCCAGGAATTTTCTCATCAGATTCTAGCTACAATAGGTGAATTATTTTATCCACCTCTTGTTCTGTTGCCATTTCTGAATCACAGTGCCTTCATGCAGAGAAGGTCTGCTGCATTGCCTGTTCTTCAACAGTTACTGTTGTAAAACAATTTCATGTCTTAGTTTTGTGTATTGCTATTTATTAATTTTGTAACTGATTTTAAAACCTACTTACGTAGATTTTACTTAGGTTCTGAACATGGATTACTAGCCTTTAAATATAGCCAGTCCAAACTGACTCTCATCCATAAATCTAGGATGCAGAAGCATTTCTTTTTCAAAGATTGGTGCATCTATCAGTCTGTCCTTGATATCATTCCTTGAATGTATAAGTACTTGTTGCTGGAGTGTGAATGGTTGATTCTATCATAAAATAACTTAGGTTGGAAAGAACCTTTCCCTGCCTAGTCCTCTGCTTGCCCTGTCTTCATTACTAGGTTTCCTTAGAGAAGTGTCATAGTTATTTGAAATCTGCTGATGAAGCTCTCCTGTATGCTTCAGTCTCTCCAGCGCCCTTACAATGCTCTTACTTCTTTAAGGGTAGTAGACTACAGAATACAGTAGGGGGTTAATTTTGTACCTTCTCTGTCAATAATATCACTCCATTTTATATATAGTCATGTTTCATCAGGATTATTTATCTGATTTTATTTTTTTTTATTTTTTTTTTTAAAGTTTTTTTCCTTTTGGTCACTAGGTGAATCAATTACATCCCAGCCAAACCAGTACACTTATCTTGACACAGGATAACTGGTCTTTCCCTGTTTTGTTGTTTAATTGTCTCCTTTTGCTTTTTCAGTCTATAAATTTCGTTCAGAACAGTGGTTAGCTTCTAATATCTTTCTTTCATGAAGAGGTTTTCTTTAGGTTTTGGGAATCTACTGTTTCTGAACTTTAGGTGTTTTCTATGAACTGATTAATAGGCTTCTGTGTCACTTGGTAAGCGTTAACTGTCTTCTGAGCTCATCTACTTTAGGCACTGCAGCTGAATCTTTCTGAAGGACACGAGAGCACTGCTGAAACAAATGAGGTGAACAAGCAGTTCACTATCTGCTCCCCCCCCCCCCCCCCCCAAGGAAAAAGTAAATTACATGACTAAAATTCATCTGTTGGAGGAAAGATTTTATTTCACAAGATTGCACAACAAAACAAAATATTAATTCCTAAAATTTGTCACTATGGATTTATTCTGAGCATTGGAATATTTGTGTTATTTTATAAAACAAAAAGAGACCTTCTAGCATGAGTAATGACTAGATTGTAAACATCTTGTATCTAGTCTTAAAGAATGAATCAACATATGTAGAGGAATTTTCTGGATCATACACTAGAAAAAAAACCAGTTGCTTGGCCTACTTAGAGGCACAGACTCAGTTTCTATAGCAGCTTGAAAAATTACAGGAAGCTTAGTAAAAGGGAAACCTTGTATTTTTGTTCCAAGATCTGTGAATAACCATGTGTGTTAATACTGTCAGAGCTCTCAACAGGAAAGTGGCAACTCTGTATCCCACAAAATTAAGTACAGCAGTGGTAGGTCTATGAAAGTTGTTTTGACATGGCCAAAAATAGGTCAAAAGGAAGATGAACACAGAAGGGCAGAGTTTAGCCAGAAGTTCTGTAGAGACAAAAATGAAAGTTGCTGATTTTTGGATTATCTTTTCGTATCATTAGAGCAGATGTTAGGCAGTAGAAAACATTCATATTGGAGGTTGAAGGTTTACAATGTTTAAGTACATTAAGCTCTTAGAACAGTTTCTACATGTTCTGACTAAATACTTTACTGGTAATTCTAGATTTTTGGGCAAGTAATACCTTGCAGCACCAAGTCTCCTTTACACTCCTTCAGTCTCTTCTTTATACTCAATGTCTTTGCAGAAAGCTGATTTACTAGGGAGAAAATTTACTCTGAAATCTAGTGAGGTTGTATTTTAGATGATCAAATAAGAACTATGCAGTGCTTTCCTGTTAGTTTCCAGTTAGTTGTTTCTTAAATCACTTTTGCATATCTTATCAGATGAACAACCAGTGTCAACATCTTGTACGGCTTTTCCTGCTGTTACTATTCCCTTTCTAGTCTTTCAGTCTCTCAGTGCCATGGTCTGAAAGGCACAGCAAGAAGTGAAGAAGGTAAAAAATGGCACAACATAAAAAGAGCAGAGGTGTCAGCAGTCATCGTCCCTGTATTTGGATCATTGCTTGGCAGAGCTCAGAGGTGTTAGTTCACTGCCTTTGCTGATTGAAACATCAAGCATCCTGATTTCCTGAAAGCAGTGCTACCAGCAGAAAAGTTGAGAAGTCATTTGTCAACATTTATTAGCATGACTAAAATGATACCTGGTGTAGTCTTAGAATTGCTGCATTGCACAGCAGAGCAGTTATCCCTGTGAAAATGGGGTACTTAAGGGTTGTCCTATTCTGTGAGTGCCCAGTAACGAGTAGCCTGCTGGTTAAGTACATGCCAAGACTTACATCGAGTACTCAGTCTGTCAGGTCTCTTCATTTCAAAGTGTTTTCTCTAATAATAATAAAAAGAATCATTGATATATTCAAGCGTATGCATTAGGTAGCTCTAGTAGTAGTAGGCTGCTTTCTATCTTCTCTGCAGTATTAGCTAGCCTCTACAGGTGGCTTTAATTCAACAGTTGCCTGATCAGAAGAGAAGTTTTATGTTTGGAGACCTTGTCAAGTAAATTGCTGTTTCTCAGCATCATCGGATCATTTCTACAGGAAAGCTTGTAAGTTCTTTGGTCAGAACTTTAAAAGCACCAGAAGAATAGAAGCAACACCCCTCAAAATGCCTGATTGCTTGTACAGTTGTGACATCCTCAATATATCTTCATAAAGACAATTTCTAATCAGAATACTGATGAATGTGATGCTGAGTTTTGGTTCTCTCATATTCTTTGTCACAAAGTGACTTCCACTGGCTTTTTGCTACTGTTTTGAGGAAAAAAAAACCCCAAGCCCATCTGTTTCCCTTGCCCTGCCCCAACCCAAACCTCACAAAAATCCCCACCCAATTTTGCAGGGTATGTGTCCAGTTATGATGAAAGTCTCTATCAGTTCTCTTGTCAAAAATCAATTATAATTTTTAACTTAATCTAAATTTATGTAGGAGAACAATATGCCTCTGATAGCAAACTAGATATGAACTTCTGATATTAACTAGAATTCAAGCCAACTCATGAAAACCTTTCAATGCTGAATTGTTTTTAGAAACTGATTTTGTTAAAAAGACTTTAGAAATATATAGGTTTAAAGTATAATGTGAAACCTGAATGTATATGCAGTGGGTTCCAGCTCTGAATTTGAATACTAAACAACTGGACAATAACATTGTTAAAAATATTAAGTATAACCAGAAACCATGAAGACCACGATTTCCTCTCGGACTGATTCTGTATTCTTTATCAATTTATGTAGTCCTAATAATGCAAACTTCAAGTCACTTTTCTATAACTGGCAGAGAAATTTGATTTGAAAATTTAAATATTGTATGATGTTTAGTGGACATAAAATACTGCACACAAGATTACAGATACAGTTACCTCACTAGAATCTGTAAATTACTGCTCATGAATGTGCAGTAAATTTTTATGTCCTAAATTTGGTGAAGAGTTGCTGGTGTTGATTTCAGTAAGTCCAGCATAGCAAACCTAACGGGCAATTATTGGTACTCCCTTACTTTAGTATGGGTAATTTAGCCTCTCCTTTATAATTTTAAGAGGGAACAACTGAAGGTCTCTGCAGTACATTTATTTCACAGTGTTAAATATGAAGGAAAAAAAGAAGTCAACATTGCCTGGGACTCGTAAAACCTCATTTCCTTTTCTGCTAGGGATCTACAGCATAAGTTCAGGTATACTGCTTCATCTCCACGTAGATTTGTTTCCCAGGAAAACAAAGTTCCCCTATATATATATATATATATATGGAAGCTTGGAATTATATCTAACAGAACGAGTAAGAGGACTCAGATTTTAATAAAGGCATAGAAATAAATAGTGATCTGGGGGACACTGAAATATTATATAGACATTCTTGAACTGTCACCAAGGGCTTTCAATATATGCAAAAATCTTGGAGACATTATGGCTAGCAGTTTTGCAATCTAGAGATTAAAATTATCTGTGTTGTATTCTTGAGTGATGTTCTCTCTCATTCTATTTTTCCCCCATTGGAAAGTTGAACTTTCAGAGAAGATGTCAAAAATATAATCCAGAATCAACAAGTAAGGGTACCTAAAGATAACACACTGTGTGTATACTTAGGCAATTAAATAAATGGAGACAACTTTCAGGTCACTCACCTAATGCCTCCAATAACTGTAGGAAATAATGGCAAAAAAAAAATAATCAAAAACTTCTTGCAAAACTAAGGAGGACAATAGTAGCTTTTTTTTGCTAATAAGAACAGATTTTTCCATCAGAAATTACCTCTTTTGCCTTTCAAAATGGTGAACACCATTGGGGAATACAAAAAGCTAAAACTGCAGCACTTTGCTTTTGTAAATTAATTTCTGTGCCTCCTGTGCTGAGATGTGTTCCCATAAAATGTACCTAGGCCCAGTCAGATTCTGAGTGTGCAGGCTTGATATAGATGGATACAAAATACGCATTTGACAATAGGAATGTACACATAGGCAGAAATTTACCAGTCTACATATGTACACAAGGATTGATGGTAAAAAAATTCAAACCATAATGTTTCCAGTATAATGAAAAATACCTTAGTACGACTTTAATATATTGTTCAGTCTGCAGTGTCTGAATTGAAGCATAGTTCTTAATTTTGTGTGTGGATATTTTTGTACAAGGATAAACGTTCTGTGCAACAAAGACATCAATAAATAAAGTGTGTATGTGGTGTTGTAAATTATGCCTTTCCCTTTCGCTACACACAATGTGGAGAAAAATCCAGAATATTTACTGGTTCATTTGTAAGCTGTTTGGAAACAAGCTATGTGTGTGGATTAGTCCCTGACCAAATGAAATGACTTGAGAATTACAGGATTGTGACCATGCCGTTGGAGTTTGTGATGTGTCACAATAGTCCAAAGTCTATAAAACTGCACAATTTTTTTTCAGATGCATGATAATCATCCTAAGTGTTTCTGTGATAAGAAAATATCTGGATTCAGCATGCATATTCTGGCTTTGCACTTTTCAGTGTTACACAAAAATTTAACAGAAACCAGTAAGTAGGCTACTCACTGATAAGGCTAGTTTAAAAGGAGTTCAGTTAACCATGGCTGTATTTTTAAATACCTGAGTCATTAAAATTGGATGGTGAAGAAAGGTGGTGAACACCTGGGTGGGCTGGTTATGTCACGTGGTTTATCCTTTCTCTAGAATATGCCACTTTGCTGCAGAAATTACACAGTCTGCTTTGCATGATTAAGAGGATTCTTCTGCCTCATGTTCAGCCTTTGAACATGGGACTGGCAAGAGATACCTGTTTCCTTTTTGGTAAGCTGAAATTTACCACAATAAACTGACACAATGAGGCAAGGTAGGGTGTTCAACTCATAGTGAGTCCTTTTTTTTTTTTTTTGTTTGTTTGTTTGTTTGTTTCCTACGTGTAGAGTTCCACTGTTCAGGAAAAATGCATAAGCATCAAGCTAGAATATTTTTCTTACTGTTGGTTTGAGACTTGGTAAAATATGGCTAATATTCTGCATACAGCTATTATTTTTCTTTAGTATTTTTCTTTTCCACAGAAAAAGTAAAGTAAATGTTTCCTGATTGCTCTAGTGTTTTTCTCTAAATGAACAGTATTTTTAAATGTTTTAAAGACACTTTGCATGCAACAGCAGAACTTAAAAGAGTATTATGGAAGTAATGCCAAAACCTGCTGAGCAATTTGTCCTTGATATAAACAGAAATATTCAATTTCTGATGGATAATTTTAGACACAGCACATAAAAGTGCTAACTTTTCACTCTATTATTGGAGTGACATCCTGCTGAAAAATTTCTGTAACAAAATCTTTCCTTTCAGTGTAATTCTATTAATCTAAACTATATTCAGATAAATCAAATTACCATCTTACATATGTCAAAAGGAGGACATACTTAACCAACTGAAGTAGTACATTTTAGTGATTGACAGTGTGATTTTTAAGAAGAGCTTATTATGATTTTTATCTGATCCATCTTTTAATTTTGTCCTAGGAAAAGACATCTTGGTATGATACAAGCAGCACTAGGTGTTAAAAGATATTTTTAGTAGTTTTGACCTAAAACTAACTTAGAACTATTTCAATTTGTGCAGTCACCTGCTGTGTTTCAGGTCATTAGTCAGCTTCATTGTATTTTGAGCTGAATTGGAAATTAGAACTAGATCAGAGAGCAAAGTAAAATGTATGGTTTCTGGCGGTCTTGCTACAATAATTTATCCTTTTTTACATTTCCTGCAATGAGAAAATAGTCATTCTACTGCATACATTGTACAAGATGGAAGTTTTGTTTCTGACATGTAAAGGTAGACTGATGTAGTGATTTTACCTGGAACCTTGAAATGCAGCAGGTGAGATTTGGTTCTAGGACTCTTTTAGCCTTAGTCAAGGCCCTTCTGTGCCAGTTTTCAGAGTTAATAGTCATCTGCTGCTCCTAACTGCAAGTGTTTGGCAGCTTGGAGAATAAGAATGTTAGTGTACTTTCTTTCCTTAGTTTCCTCATCATTAAAATAGATTTTGTCATTTTACCTTGAAGATACAATACTTGCTTGGTTTGATTAGGTATGACATTATTTTGTATTTGGTTGTTATCAGTTTCTGTGATTTTCTGTTTCCATTAGAGTAAAATTATATATAATGGAAACAATTTTTATATTTAAAAATTAAGATAATGCAAATGCCTTGAAAACTATCAATACAATATAACTTAATGTTATCACTAATCACTGCGCCTCTCAGCAGGATCAAGACAAAATATGACAGGTGCTGCTCATGCATATGTGTATATATTTTATCAAAATAAAATTTAGAGTAAGAATACTCTTTTCTTGCTGTCAGGTCTGTGTGGGTCCTTACAGAATGTAGACTCCCCATCGACTTCAGGAACATTAATCTCTTTTTGATATTCTGAATTTCCAGCGTCATAAAAAATATGTTTTTATAAAATAGTAGAATACAGAAATGTAATTAAGTAAAATTGAAAAATGCTGTTTTATAATCAAGTGCATATTGATCTAACCTGCCTGAGATTAATAATTTTTTAACATAGTTTTTATAGAATTCTTATTCAAAATGGCCTAGTTAAACAGGATGTCAGTGTGTCTATTATAAACGGTACTGTATCTGTCTCATTTATACCTTGACAGTAATGTATTTATGGGAAACTAATACATTCTGTCTCTATGCTGCATGACAGAAGCCATATAAACACACATTGCCTGTTTGTAGTTTATATGGAAACACAGTGCCTATCTTTTCTTAAAACAGTGAATAATGTTTCTTCTACAAATCATTCAAAAAGAACTAGAAATGGAGTCTAAATTTCTTGAGAGTTGTATTTTTACCTGCCACCAATTCTGTGCAAATGGAGCACCCTAACTAGTGCAGATGATGCACAGAGACTATATGAGTTTTTTTGCAGGCTTTTTCCTCTTCTTGACGAATTTGATCTGTAAATGAGTTCTCCATTTGGGAGAAGGTGTAATAGGTAGTTAATATCATGCTTCCATTTTTCATAAGCTCTGGATAAATTTGGGCTATGTAATAGCTTGTCTTGAAAAGCAGAGTACTGTATTTTTCAGTAATGTGTTTACTGCCAGTCTTCTAAAAATCATTTGACAGTTCATAAATATATATGTGTTAGATACTAGTTTCTGTAGATAATGTATCTTCATTATACATTTGACCCTGAAAAAAATTAAATGTACTTGATTTTTATCAGAGCTTTTCTTTGGACTAGGGTCACTAATTGCTTTTGCATTCTGCCATCATGGGGTGTGTCTGTCGTAATGTCATTGTTTGATTAGGAGTGTGATTTTTTGGAAGCAAATCTCATAGCTTTCTTTAGGTGCTGTTCTTTGCTTCGGCCCAGCTGTGCCCAGCAGTCTCAGGACAGATGACCTGACTCAGACTGAAGCAAGTTATGTATACTTCTGGACAGTCAGACTCTTGGGCCAGATGAGGCCAAGGCTGGAGTATAGCTCCCTGCAATACAGTAGGTGTGGATTATTTTGCTCTACAGATTCACTGCGGTACATGTAGTATAGGCAGTGTATACAACCCAAACCTGATGCTGTTGAAGTCAGGGGAAGCTTATTAATGCCCATGACTTTGCTGATCTCAGGAGATTAATTTTTATGGCACCATTTCTTTCAGAAGATAAACTTATCAAGGTCAGGTCCACCAAGTATCATTGTGGTTTGGTTATATGTACATACCCAGCATAACGGCTTTGTTGCAGTTCAGTTCTTCTGCCTCCAAAGAATAAACTAGTTCATTTTTAACTAAGTCACTCATTTGTAAGATTGCCTGTGAATTTTTTTTCATAAATTCTTTGAATGTCATGTTTAGGTTTTTTTCCTTTATTTTTTTAAACTGTAGTGAGTTGAATTTGGTAGCACTGATGTCAACAGAAGCCTTTTATGACTGGGCATACATCAGTCCTACTTTTCTTCGCCATCTTCTTTATCTTGCGACGGCACCTAATCTTAGTGCTTAACCATTAAGAGTTAAAAGCATTTGTTGTAAGGAAGCAAGAATGGTGTGTGGCTGAAATAACACTTCCTTTCATAGAGGCTGTTCTGTTTTCTCTTAAGTTAGACAGCTGGGCTTTGCCCACCTTCAGCTGAGAGTCATGGTTCATCTATGAACAGCAAAGATCATCTCACATAGAAACTCATAAATATATAAAATAACTATTTAAGACTACATGATTCAGCACTCTTTTAGATGAGAATTAGTTATGGATAATAATAAGCCTGTGGAATTGAATGGCACTGTGTTCATTGTAGAGGACATAACAACATCTGTAAATTCAATAAAACTTCCCAGGAGTTCTGCTGTGTACTTGAACTGTGATACAAATCATACATTTTAAACTTTTTGTGTGGCTAAACTGACTTGGCTAATCATGCAAGTAAAATAAAGGATGTGTGAAATTATTTTGAGGATTTATACTCGCCCCAAGGCCTTGGACTGTGTAACTAGTGACTCTTGAAATTGGAAGTAGTACTAGTAAACCAGCTGTTTAGTTTATATACTCTTATAATGTAACAAACAGCTGTAATATTTTCTCTTTTAAAAATTGTTATTGATAACTTGCCAATAACTGAAGAATTAGGATAGTTCTTAATTAGCTGTCAAATTGCTGTAGATATATTACGTAACCAAGGATACAAATGAGTGTAGGAAGACCTTCATACATAAGTGTTGTCAATGAAAGGTTCAGTGGAATGCAATGATATATCAGTTTGCTGGTTTATTTAGGGGTTCCTAATGTACCTGTAGAAATAAGATGTTACCACAGAACAAGCAACATTTTATCTCTTGCTTCAGATTGAGAAAGCTGCAAGCTTAAATGAAAACCATTTGCTTTATCTCCTTTTTGCCTACAGCTCCTTAAGACTGACTGCTGTATAATGAAAGGAAGGAAATGTAAAAAAAAAAAAAAACCACCAACCAAATTTATAGTTTATGCTGTAGAGTGCCTGTTGTCAGTCATTAAACTGAAATCAAAACACTGCTTTTTAATTAGTGTATTCTGATTTATAGAAAACTTATTTTCTCTTGCTAGTCCATCAAGGACAACTAGCTAATTCTTAAATCTCTTAGAATGCTTTCATAATAACCTGTCATGGTGAGGACTTGCATTGTAGAGCTGTGTTTCAAGATAGGTCTGTGGCTTAATATGTCATTATAGTGTGTTTATAAAAACAATTTACAGAGATATTAAACTGGTGAAATTGCCCTTAAATATGGGACTGTTCAAAATTGTCATTTCTAAGCTGTGACATTCGATCCATTTTTTAAAAGAAAGCACTGAGATAAGTGCCAGATAAATTAGTCCTGAAGATTATGTTTTGTACCTCACTGCCCACTTACTATGTTTTTAATTAGGCATTGGCCGTATTTGGTAAGACAGTAATGGAAAGAAACAATGCAGAAGTTATTTATGTTACTTCACATTCTTCAGATGGCAGTGCAGGCAATCTGAGATTCCTTCCCAAGTGGAATAAGGTTCAACTATATGGGGAAATTGTGGCAGTGCTGAGAAACTGTGTCCTGAGATTTAAGCACTGCATGATACAATTAGTTTTTAATTATTCCTTATAATAGTGATAGAACTGTGTGAATACAGCAATTAAAAGGGAAACCGTTCTTGCCTTTGTCTTTTTTCTTGCATTAACTTTCAATGAAAATGACAAATTATGATTCCAGTCAAACCTAAAAACATTGATTTCCATTGGATTCTCCTTTTTATGTTATCATTTATCCTTTCTGTTATCCTTTCTCGTCTGTTTGGGGCGGTGTTCTTTTATAGTCCTGAAGCATTTTACTGCAAAACTGCAAGACTCAATCTATATGTTTGGGGTTTTTTTCGCATTAAAGCAAATTTCTGCAAAAAAAATGTCAACTTAGAATACAAACAAACCCCTAAAATAATGTATTATCAGTTTGGCAAGGCAAAAATGAAGAAATGAAATCCCATGTTGTTTTTCCCCCCTCTGATTCTCTTTCTCACAAGTCTCTACAAATGATCCACATGGTAAAAATCTGATCGACTGCATTAAACTATGACTTCTTTCTTTGGATTTATACTGAACTACATGAGCTTTCCCCACAGATTCTTCACGTGTGTCCTTAGAGATATTTGTATGGATTTACTGATGTTATATATCTCCCTTACTCATTGCCATCTCCTAATGGTTTCTGAGAATTGATGGAATTGAAGAGGCACAAATCAAATATAAATACATAATTTAGTTAACGAGTGTGGTGAGGGTGGGTGGGAGAGGGCATGGAGAACTGAAAGCATGTGTTCTAAATCAGCACCAGATTCAGCATTTCCTGATTAAAATCTTGCATGGAGAAATACCTTGTTTAAATGTATAAATTATGCTCAAAGAGCGGTATAAATTACTTGAAGAAGGTTGAAGCTGTAGGCTTGGATTCTCTTTACACCTCCACTGGTGGAATGAGGAACTACACAGGAGCTGTGGAGGCTTAATGTCAAAATGAATCCAAATAGTTAAAAAAAATCTTTCAAAGCTTAGCATTCTGTTCCAGGCTGCCTCTTAAAAGCATTATTTATAAATCAACGATTAAGGTATATTTTACCAACAGCATGCTGTATTTTCTTTACTTTTCTGTGTTACCAGTAACTGGCTCTTCATTAGCACTTTTGAACTGTTCTAGGAATATCATCTGATTTAAATAATAAATCTGGTAAATACAAACCTGGGAAAAATCATAGTTTGCCTTGTTGAAAAAAGAATCCAGAATAATTATAGGAGGAAAAGTCTGTACAGTGGAAAGCCATGAGAGATAAGATTAAATCTGAATTGTCCTTTACCATTTTGCACTTTTTATTCCCAAATGAATATCCAGGGAACTAATACTTCAAACGCATTAAAGTGATTAGTAGAAATTGAATCATAGAATCAGAATGATTTGGGTTGAAAGGGACCTTCAAAGATCATCTAGTCCAACACCCCTGCCATGGATGGGACATCTTTCGTTGAATCAGGTTCCTCAAAGCCCCATCCAATCTGACCTTGAACAGTTGAACATCCAGGCATGGGGCATCAACAGATTCTCTGGGCAATCTGTTTCTGTGTCTCACCATCGTAAAGAATTTCTTCCATATGTGCAATATAAATCTGCCCCCTTTCAGTTTAAAACTGTTGCCCCTTGTCCTGTCAGTATAGACCCTGGTACAAAGCTGCTCTATGTCTTTTTTATAAGCCCTCTTTATTTATTGAAGGGCTGCAATAAAGTCTCCCAGAGCCTTTTCTTCCCCAGGCTGAATAACACCAACTCTATCAGCCGTCCTCACAGGAGAGGTGCTCCAGCCCTAGGATCATTTTGTGGCCTTACTCTGGACCTGCTCCAACAGGTCCATGTCCTTCTTGTGCTGGGGACTCCAGAGCTGGACGCAGTACTCTAGATGGCATCTCACCAGAGCAGAGGGGCAGAATCGCCTCCCTCAACCTGCTGGCCACGCTGCTTGTGATGCAGCCCAAGATACAGTTGGCTTTCTGGGCTGCGAATGCACGTTGCCGACTCGTGTTCAGCTTTTTATCTACTAATATCCCCGACGACTTCTCCACAGGGCCACTGTCGATTCCTTCATGCCCCACTCTGCAGTGATACCTTGCATTTGGCCTTGTACTTCATGTAGTTAAATTGAGGAACTGTATTCCAGCATTCAGTTTTATTTTAATGTAAATAAAATTTGCTGTCATTTTAAGGAATCTGTACATAAAGGAAGATGTGTAGAATTAAAAACATAGAGTCCAGCTGATATTTTGAAAGAAATGCCTTCTGCAGTCTCGTTTGAAGAGAATAGAGTATGGCAAGAATACACATTGGAACAAATGTGACACTGAAGGTAATTTTGCCTTCTTAGAAATTAATTCAAGAGTAATACCCAGGATTGCCATAGTCCTGTTTTCTAGCACAAGGTTTCTGACTGCTTTTTAGCAGTCCAGGTAATTTTTGTTTTGCGGGAGGGTTTTTTTTTTTTTTTTTTTTGTGCTGGAACCATAGCTAGTTATGTGATAATACCTATCCCTGTACATTGACAGGGTAAGATAGTCCCTGTCCCAAAGAACTTGCATCCTTGAAGTCTGCTAGACAGTTAGCTCTGACTTGGTACATAACCTGAGACAATTCTTTATTTGTCTACTATTTACTTGTATAGACATACAGTCTATATGTTGTCTAATCAACCAAACCACTTTCAGATGGTGATGGCACCCAAAGAAAGGTCGAAGTAGAATGGGAAAATTTAGTTAGCAGAATTAAAAAACCATGGTCATGTAGAACAATCATATAGGTATGTATAGAATAAAAGAATCTTCAGTGTTTTAGATCAAAGACCTGGTTAACAATACAGATATCTTCAAAAAATTGTCTCTTTTTATCCTCTAAATGTTAAAAAAAAAAATCTCAAACATGGCAGACCTACGATATTGAGTGAAAAAATTCTTCAGTGTGAAAAGGAAATTGTTGAGGCAACTTCTTTAATTTCATGGTGACTACAGGTTTAAGGGACTTTTCAGCTGTAGTTGTCTGAGCTTCCACCACAATTCCAGCCCTTACTAAAAAACTATTTTTCCCAAAAAAGCAGCTCCAAGCATAACTTATCTTTGCCTTTATACACATACAGAAGTTCAAGCCTTCTTCAAAATATAATTCAACTTTCCTTATCCTAGCTATTTCATTTTATGGTGAATGATACCCAGGTACTTAGTTTTGCAACATAGCTGCTGATGGTTTTTATAGCATCTCTTTACTATTTCTGGCTTCTGATACATCTTACTAAAGATTAGGAGCAATTTATTAAGGGCTTAAGGTTTCTCATGACCCACAATATAAAACTAACGATCTTTGATCTTACCCTGGATTTCTGTTGCACTCTTTCAAAATAAATTTTTTATTTTACCTTTTAAATTTTGGACACTTACACTGTATGCCATGGAATGCTAAAAGAAAAGTTTTTAAATCATCCTTCATTTTTATTTGCTATGTCTCTTACTTGCTCCTGTAAGTAGAAGGCAGACAGAAAATTTTTATGTGTCTGAAAGCTCAGCTTTGAAGCATTGATGGCATTGCAGAATATCCAAGCCATTCGTGAAATCTTGCAGACTTTTTAGCCTTTCATGATATTTCTTTTTTTTCTCCCTGAAGATGTAACTTTTAACTTATTGATCCAAATTCTGAGCTGAGAAGAACATAATGGTTTCATTCTTCTTTCCAATACCAAGTAGATGCCAAGATTAATATGTACTGGTTTGTCATCTCTGTGAACACCGAGAGTTCAAGAACAGTTGTCTCATTCTTTTCTGCTTAAAGTCCCTATTGAACTCAGTGGAAATACCATGAGATTATGCTGCTGTAAATATCAGTGATGTATTAAAAATAGGTATGAATTTGAAGAAAAATATATTACAGCTTATTGTAACAGCAATCAACTTCATCACAGAAAACATCAAATAAGCCATTGTGCCCCAGAGGAAAAAAAAAAAAAAAAAGTTGTCTTTAAATATTGCTTTTAGGAATAAATATTGCAAGCATTAGTATATTTATCAATGTACATTTTATATGGGATCTTCTTTGGGATCTGTTGTTGATATATATCTTTGTTTTCTAATGATACTCACAGTATTGACTTATATGAGCAACCCATGAAGCCCACATTTGTAGTGTTGCATGATGTGAAAATGCATTTTTGACGATGTGTACTATGCTTTACAAGAATCTTTGAAATTCTGTTCTGTATTAATTTTACCGTAATTTTGATGCTTAATTTTTATCAGTTTGTGCATGGTATATAAAGGTATATAAACCTTTAAGAAATAATTTTAGGAAATTAGAGAAAGGGAATGTGGGTATTCTGAGCTCAAAATGTAGTGCTGACATTGTCTTCCTTTTGAGATATCTGAGGGTCCATTCCCTTGGATCTGCAGGGAGTTCACCTGAGTGAGCTTATCCATAGGGATATAAAGAAGTGACTCTTTGGATCCCTGCATAATTTAGGCTTTCAATAGTGTTAGAGACAGAAACAAGCTTGTGGCTGCTACCAAGAGTCTGTTTGGGGCTGGGACTCAACATAAGGAGTTTTCAAAACAATTATGAGCTTTTTCCTCATATTTTATGACCAGAATGAGTAACTGCAGAGTTTAAGACTATAATGTAGTCAATGTTTCATCATTAATTTCAATACCAATGAATTTTCTTTCCCTGTTTGCTATACTACTTACTAGTAGAAAAGATGAGGACTTTTTCCCCCAAACCTTGCTTGCTTCAAAGATGTGGCATAAATTGAATGTCACAATGAGGAAAATGAACCTGGGTATAAACCCTTGCGAAGTGGGGCTTTTATCATAATTTTGAGGAAGATGTTTGGATAGGACAGTGTAAGTTCTTCAGAAGTATCGTACTTATTACGGCCTGTTCAGAAACAAGATGAGGTAATCAAAATCTGTCAGTTTTATCTGTGGAAATGCAGTTGATTATAGTGGCAGGAAAAAGAGAAAGGAACATAACTGATTAATGTTCCATTTTCTCTTTGCTTTGTGCCTCCCATTCCCAGTATCCAACTTAAAAAAAAAAAAAAAAAAAAAAGAAAAAGTTTTGAGTGTCTCGGGTTTTATCTGGCTAGTCTTAATTCCTACACAGCAAGAGTGAAACATATTTTTTCTTTTTACTTTTCACTCTCTTATCCCTTCAAAATATTTTGCAATATTCTCAGGAGTTAGGTGGTTGAGTTTCCTGTTCAGAGTACACTTCTTCATTTCTGACACCACGTAGTATACATTAGTGGAGTTAGTACTGTATTTTCACTAATTTCACCCAGCTCACCAGTGATGGAATTGTCTATTTTGGGGAGGGAGGGACATCTGTAACCAAAGGAGCAAGAGGGAGGTGGTTTTTTTTTGAGTAGTTAATACTGCGCACAAGAAATCTCTGAAAAATCATTAAGCGATCAAGATGGCGATCTGGATCTTTGACCGCAAATATAGGAGTGTATATTAAATACATTTTGCTATTCCCATCTAAATTTAAGACAATGCTGTCCCAGCCTTTCTCAAATGCAGTTTGTTAACTTTTTCACAATCTGAAATTGGTCAAAAAAGACATTAAAACCTGAAAATTTTACGGGTCTCAGCACCCTTTCAGACTCAGCCCCTATTTCCCTTTCTCATCCCTTTTTGACCACTTTTTTTGTTGTAAGTTTGGTACTGGACATGTTGAGATACTCCTTGAATACTGTGAAGGCTGAATTTGCTGCTGCTTCCTATGAAGACAGGAAAGCTTTGCTAAGCTGGTAACAGTTATTGATCTGGATGGTGGTATAGGATGGTTTTGAAAGTGATTTGAGGGACAACATTTAAGGAGAATCCCCAAGATTTAACCAGTTCCTCTTTGCCTGCAGCTGTGCTGGCAAACTCTTGACTTGAACCCTGTCTCTGGTTATCTTGTAATAAATTAACAGGCTTTAGCCCCTTTGCAGGGATTGTGGACCAGAGGCCTCTAAGAAGAATATGGGAAGGACATATTGGTAACATTCATTTGGAAGCAGGTAGAAGGCAACAGGGGTGGGTAACGAGGCATAAGTGTCAATTGTGAACATGTAGAAAAAACCTATAAAGAAGCTGCCCACCAGTAGTGAGGAGAGAGTGTTAACTCAAAGAAGCTGACTGCAGGCTTCCTCTGGAAGCAGATTGTCTCATCTGCCCCACTCTGACATCATTATGAGACATGCTGCCCTACCAATGAGAGAGGAGAATGTACTGCTTGGGCTTTTTTCTCATTCTGGTTGTGCTTTGTGCTTTGATTAATACCATGATTCATGGAACAAGAAGGTATACTTTCTAAATCTGTAGATGACAAGAAGCTGGGAAATATTGCAGGTGTGCTGGGACTAGATTTCCAGCTGTTGTTAAAGAAAAGAAATTGCTTGAAAGAAATACAGGGCAATTCAGCAGAGATGATTGCAAGGTACTGCACTTAGTAATGAATAGCCAACTATACAAACACAAGTAACGGGCAGTTCTTTAGAAAAGGGCCTTAGTGGATCATAAGGTTGAAAAAGATTAATGAATAAAATACCTTTTAATATATATGCACAGAAGAATAACCAGCTAGATATGTAAATAATCCTGCTTCCATCAACATAATGCTTGGGGAGGGATATGATGTTCTAGTTCTGGGAAATACACATTAAGGAACAAAGGAACTTTAAGGTGAATAGTTTGCCAAGGGAGGTCGTAGTATTCTTGCCACTGGATAATCAATTCTGCTTTAAGGGAGGAGAATGGAAACATCAGCTTGCAAGGTCCTTTCCAGTCTAACATTTTCAATTGCCAATAGTGATGTTTTTCATCCTTAGAAACATGTTTTCTCTAAACTCGGAACCCGTTCTCATTAGATCCTTTCCTACAGTTTTCTTTTCCTTCCTTCATCTTTCCGTAATGTTAAAAAAAGAGATCCCTCTTTTTTCCTAATGTTATGTTTGTGCTGAAGTTGTTTTAGACTCCATTCCCACTGGAGGTGATAAGTGTTTGGGTTCATGACTGAGATGGTTTTGCAAGTTCCACACATAATGTTGTAAAAGTCCATAAAGGAAGATGAAAGTAGCACTTTCATAGGAGAGGTCTTTTTTTAACTGTAGGATTAATAAAATTAAAAGGTCTTTTGTTTAACTGTAGTATTAATGGCCTTACCCTACTTTTATAGGGCATATCCTAACATGTAGAGCAATGTGACACAGTTGGGAAGAATGAGATTAGGAGCCTACCAGGTGGTGGAGGATCTGCTTTCTTCTACGAGGGTGTAATCGTGTTCTTTTCTGTTGTGGAGAAAAAAATCAAACCTGTTTCCTGAAATGAAAATGGACTTTAAAATGATCAAAGAATAAATTTGCAGAGTTTTTGATATTTTTTTTTTCTTAATGACTTCTTCCAACACTTTCTTAGAAAAGGCAAAATTTATTTTTTAGTTTTTTTTTAAGAGGACGATTCGTCAATAGAAAAGGCTATTGGCTGTTTGAGAAGAAGAGTGTTTTTCAAGGTAATCATGGTGTTCAGGGGCTTTCATCCAAAGATGAAAAACTAGAGTAAGGTAAGGGACCTCACAGCCTAAAAAGGATGTTTATGGTTTTCCTTAAGATCAGGGGAATACTATATATGCATAACAATGGGAGCTGGTCCCTAACCATATGACCTTAAAAAATATGCATGTGTTTAGATTCAGCATCCATGCTTTTATATGAGCCATAATGGTAATCTGGCATCTTTCTAAGGACCAAGATGGAAAAAGTACTTGAGCAAAAGTTAATTTGAGTTGTTATAATCATGCCTTCCTTGGTACACTTAATTTACACAACAGATAAGAGCATTTCAAAACCAGTTTTAGATGTGCAGCAAGATTTGCATTACTGCCAGGTTCTGTGTCTACCTGTTCTCTTTTGAGGCAAATACCTTCACACTTTCTGTCATGCTGCCTTTTTTGTTTGGAAACAATTGTGTGCACACACTCAAAAATATACATTTTATTCTTTCAAATCCCTGCCTAAAATTCTCCTTTTCTGTGACACAAGATTGTGGGAGAAGGTGATCTGACAGGCACCAAAGCTGAGGTTGTTTTGGCTACCAGTATTTTCCATTCCAGTTGTCAGAATCTGTCCTTGTGAATTGTCTTAACCTTTCTGTATTCCTGTGAGAAGGGACATTTTTCTTTCTTTTGATAAGGATCTAGCACATGACTTTTTCATGACTAAGTTATGTTCAAAGCTGTAAATATTGTAATCTGTTACCTTTTTCCTGGAGAAATGTGTATCCAGAGAGTAAGGAACAGACTTTTTCAAAATCTTTATGGATATCTTTAGACTGCTATTTCACTGTCAACTCTGGTTGGTAATACTGATCTCTGCCCAGCCCCTTTCATATCTGAATTTATAGTTCAAGCCTCAGCATTGTACTATTGCTTTCATGATAATATTGCTTTAATCATGCAGGGGCTCACTCTGCTTTACGTCATGGATTGTTATTTAGTTTATCCTAATATTTTTGTTTCTAACTTCTCCCTCCAGGACACTGTATTTTGAGTTGCTGCCCCTTCTGTTGCTGCCTCTTTCTCTCTTGCCTCTTCTATAATGGAGAAAATAATTGCCTAGAGGCTTTCTATACAGCTCTGTTGTACTAGAGAGCTCTTTGTTTTCATTTATTTTGAAAAAGTTCTTTATTTTTAAGTAAGTTGCTGATTCATTTCAATTGTTGGAGCCTGTTCAATTCAGGCTCGGAACAGTTGCAAAAGGAAATCTATAAATGGGATGTAACTGTCATAAACCAATTGGCCAGCAGAAAACTGTTACATTGTATGTGGTTCGGCAAAATGAGTTTCCCTTGGGAATTAGATCTACTTTTATTTAGACATCAAAAATGCCTCATTATTATATTACATTTTCACAATGAGGCTGAAAGAGCTGCCTGTTGCCAGTTTAATTACCAGATTTGCCTAAAAAGCAGATAGCATGTTTGCTCTTATTATTAAAAAAAAAAAAAAAAAAGAAGACAGTGTTTCTACTGTGAAATGGAAAAGGCTCTTTACAAGACATTGTTCATTAACTGGCTAGCTTCATACCTAAAGTCAGTTTTGACGTCCTGTATGGATGCTGGACTCAAATTCTGGACGATCACTTTGAAAGTCTATTGCACATTGTCCTGCACATCTGTAAGTAGTTCATGCTTTGTAAAAGAACTCAATAGTCAGAAAAGGTTTCCTACTCTGCAGTCTGCTTTTGAAAAGTCTGAATCCAGTTCCCGTTCTTACTGATTAATACAAATCAAACTTTGAATTTCAACTATATAAATTTTTACTGCTTCTGTGTTACGTGTGCTACGATCCAGCACGAATAAAGCTTGGTCATAAGAAAACTCACTAGAAAGATCTGCTTTCCAAAGCAGTGTGGTTTTTGTTTCCAATTCTTTAGATTTGCATGGATTAACTTAATCTCCAGGGAAGGTTAAAAATCTGTCCCTTTCCCCCTGAAGCTGATGGGAATCAACTGGATAGCCTTTGAGAAACCTTGAGAGCGTGCTAATGTGCAGGCAACAGGTGCTGATATTAACACACAAGGCTATGGAGCAAAAGCTAAAAATGCTATAGATACTTGAGCCTTCTGCTAGCTGATGAAGAGATACTAGAAAAGCTGATTAATTTAAAACATAGAAATAGCCAGAAATATGATAATTAAAACCATAGACTAAGGTCTTTATAGAATGATTAAAAAATATGGGAAAGGGGACCTAAGCAGGTTATGCTCTCCTCTGCCACCTGTACGTCATTCTTGGGAAGCATTTAGTTTCCAGTGATGGGAACAGGACTTCCTTAAGCAGTCGACTCTAGTACCTATCTGTACTGTGAGAAGTATGTTATTACCTTGACCACCTTTCACCATTGCTGTAAAGTAAGCATTGCTAGTACTACTTCCTATCTTGCTTGTAGTAGGAAGACAAAACAGGTTTTTGCTTTACTTTTGTATCTACTGTTTACTTTTTGACAATTATTGTCATGTTGCAGTCCTGGATATTTTTTCTCCTGGACTAAACCACCTCTTTATTCTGTTAATTTCCCTCAACAGTGGTTCAGCTTCATAATTCTTTCACCTTTAATCTGCATCTTTCTCCAATAGTCATTATATCCCAAGGGAGGTTGTACAACAGTAGAGCTAAGTGTGGTTTTTGAGGACCATACTAAAGTTCAGAAGTGCTGCATGGATTAGACTCAGTTGAGCACTTCTTTTTTTTTTTTTTTTAAAGAAGGATTCAATTTTTGAAATTAGAGGCACAGAAAGGAAAAAGATGCAACTATATTTGGATAACTTCCTCTCGCTTAAAAATAGAAACTGCAGCCCAGGATCTAAGATAATATAAAGCAGCACCTGTCTAATCCTAAAAGCCTCAGTTGTTCTAACCAACAGAGAAAGCTGGCAGAAATTACTTAAACTCATTTACAAGGACTTCGAAAGGTTTATATTCAATAACCATTATTTGCCTCTGGAAACGTGGATGAGAACTCAGTATCAGCACATTAAGTTTGCTGGAACTCTGAAATGAAATTGCTTGCTAAGATGTTTTCAGGGAATATTGAAATTGCTAAGCATAATGGGGAAAATAGTTTCATTTTATGTATTAGAGGTACACCGAAAACATACTGGTAGAAAGGTGTAATGAATTGCAAGTTAGAATTGTAAAACGGTGTTGGTGGTTGTTTGATGGCACAGTTGTCTCTCTAAAGGTATCAGAGGTCACAGGCAGTTCCCCTGTGGACTTCAATGAGTGCAACTTTCATGGGAATAATGTTAAGTGTAAATCTTGAATTCTAGCTCTCCTCCTTATTGTATTCAGGGGCAAATTCACATCATCTTCCTCATAAGAAACTGCACCAAAAAAATAGTTTCCTTTTTGTTTCTTGTGATTACCTGCCCTCCTGCTGCAATGATAACATGAGATGTAACATGTAATCATCAGGAAAAGGTAGGTAGTTTCATGAGAAATAGTTACGGCTCCTCAGTCAATCAGTCGGTAATGGTATCTGGGAGAAGAAAAGTTGCTCCCTGTATGACTGAATTTCTGCCACCTACTGGGAAAAAGAAATTTATTTTAGTGAAAACTGCTGTCCTGGTAGGCCTGGCTATGGAAGTCCTTTACTCGTTTGCAGAATAGGCAGCACACTGCTTTGAGTGTGCTTTCAGTGAGATCTTGGAGTACTGTTCAGTCATCAGCTGTGGCAATTCTGCCCACAGATTTTACTTTGTCTCATGACTTAATGTGTGCAAGCCCATATTTTAATTAAATTCAGTCTTCTAACATTCATTGTTATTAGCATTTTCCTTTTTTCTTTCATTTTTATATACATTGTAATCTGTTAAAAATTCTTCAACTTTTTTGACTGGGTAGGGTTATATTCTTTAATATGGATACAGATATTTTAGTCAGACCGTAATGACTATGTGGTGTGTCCCTTGCACTTAAAAGGCAACTAATTACTTCTGTAAAGTCAAGTCTTTATTTTTTTGCCGTAGCTGACCAAACCATCTGCTCTAAGAAGCAGTCACATATCAACAACTTGCTTCTGCAGTCTATGTCAGAATGCATTAATAAACCAGTAAAAACTACACTGAATCACTGGAATTAGCTATGATCATATGATCAAACAGTTAAATCCAGTCACCTCTTCTAAGAGCCTCTTAACTGTGCTTCAGGTTTAGAGGCCTTCTTACTGAGTATCTGCCCCAGGTGACCCCTTGGGGGCCATCTGAATTCCGTTGTGCACACCCTGTTATCATTCTGATGTGAGAGCCTTCCTCTTCTAGCTACTGGAAGGCACTTTGTCCTGCTCTGACCCTTGGTACCAGTTCTCCAGGTCCCAACGGACCCACCAATGTCCAGGTATATTCTGTTGTCCTGTGGATAAAATCCTGGGAATGAGAGCACTTGTCAAAATGCCCCACAGAGCTGAAGAATATCTTGTTATTATCCGAGTACCTTGGGATTGCACTTCATTTCAGCCAATATTGTTAAATTTTAGGGTTTATTGAGAGCCTTTGTAATAGAGAATCTAGAAATATTTCTGAAAAATTTAACTGAACAACCAAAAGAGAAGTCACATTTACTGTGTTTAACATTGAGTTTGAACTGCAAAATCTGTTCACTCATTTATTACTTTTCCAGCAAGGTGTACAGCCCTGCTCCTGTATCTCAGTGATTGTTGATATGATTAGATGCCACACCTCACCAATTTAAAGGGTAGCTGCCCCCAGAAGCTTACCTTTGACTGTCAGTGAGCTCATTCAGGACAGTGAATTAGAAAAAGATTGCCCCTGCTCTGTCTACAATCAAGATAAACAGTGTTCTGGCAGGTTAGCATCAGAAAATTCCTTGCCATTGGTACTGAAGTTAACATTGGTGGTAAAGCAGGATGCTGCCAGGTTGTAAAGGGCAGAAGGATCCCTACAGTAGCAAGGATACCTGGTGTCTGTTTCTATGTTATCATTTAAAGCAAACACTTAGCGTGCTTGTTGCAGTGTGTCTGGCTCTTCAGACCATTATCTTTTTTTTAACAGTCACAATAATATCTAAATCAGACAACTGTGTACAGTGCATTACCTGCTCTGAAGCTGAAACAGCACATGATGGCTTTAGGGATGGCAATAAGGATGGTGGTTTTTTTTTTTAAAGAGAGTATACTGCTGTGCTCCTGCATTTGTACATTTTATACGGGGAAATTATTTCACTCCTCATTATCTGTAAATTTGAAAATTCTTGATGAATATTTATAAAGAATTTCCAAGTTGACAAAGCTTTGTTGTTATTTTTGCACTGTACAGGCAACATTTTACCCAGGGTATACACTGCTCAACTTTCTGTTACTAAGGTGTATTGGGTTTGAATGGTAAGATTTTGATAGTGAGGGTGGGGCTACAGGGGTGGCTTCTGTGAGAAGCTGCCAGAAGCTTCCTCTGTGTCTGATAGAGCCAATGCTAGCTGGCTCCAAGATGGACCCACCACTGGTGATGGTGGTAGCGCATCTGGGATAATGTGTTTAAGAAGGGGAGGGGGGGAACTGCATGGCAACAGCAACTGCAGCTGGAGAGAGGAGTGAGAGGATGTGAGAGGAGCAGCCCTGCAGCCCCCCAGGCCAGTGCAGCAGGAGGGCAGGAGGGGCTCCAGGCACCGGAGCAGAGATTGCCCTCAGCCCCTGGGGCAGCCCATGGTGGGGCAGGCTGTGCCCCTGCAGCCCAGGGAGGACCACGGGGGAGCAGATCCCCACCTGTAGCCCGGGGAGGACCCCACGCCGGAGCAGGGGGGTGCCCGAAGGAGGCTGGGCCGGCCCCTGCTCTGGGGCTGCACCCCGTGGGAGGGAGGGACCCAGGCTGGAGCAGTTGATGAAGAACTGCAGCCCATGGGAAGGACTCACACTGGAGCAGTTCGTGGAGGACTGTCTGCTGTGGGAGGGACCCAGGCTGGAGCAGGGGAGGAGTATGAGGAGTCCTGCCCTGCCCCCCCGGGGGGGGGGGGAAAGGGGGAATTGAAAGGGAGGGCAAGGTATTTTATTTGTCATTACCTTACTCTGATTTAATTGGTAATAAATTAAGCTAATTTCCCCAAGTCAAGTCTGTTTTACCCCTGACGGTAATTGGTGAGTGATCTCTCTCTGTCCTTATCTCGACCCACGAGCCTTTTGTTGTATTTTCTCTCCCCTGTCCAGCTGAGGAGGGGAGTGACAGAGTGGCTTTGGTGGGCACCTGGCGTCCAGCCACGGTCTACCCACCACATGAGGGAATGGTGAAATGTGTGTAGGTGTTAGACATCTTCTGCAGTGAAGCACAATGTTAAGGTAGTAACTTATATCCTCCCTGGAATTATAATCAGTGCCATTTTGAGTGTAAGAAACCTGAAATTTATGTAGGTATATTGTACATCATGGATGTCAGGGTTGAAATGATGCCTGTCTTGGGCTTTGTAATCAGTCATTTAAACTTGAGACAAATTAAGTTTAATGTACTCATTTCAAAACATCGTTGCTTCATTGTATTGAGTAGGAGGAATATTATCCACAGGACTCATATTCCTGTTTACAGAGGTTTATCATTTCCCTCACTAATCAATACATCACACAGGCAAATCATGTGCATAATAGCCTACTGATTCTTAGATTTTTAAAAAAAGGAGGGGGGGAGATTCTGAGGGAGTGTCAACATTACACAAGCACTATTGGGTTTTTTTTGCTAAAAAGCTGGCCTTCCCAATCTTTTCTGCCGTATTTTATGGCTCGAAGAAGTATTTGAAGATGAGCATCCTTCTTCAGCATAATAATGAAGACAGGGAACCCTTGGGTCCTACTTCATGTTTGGAGCTACTGTTTAATGCACAAGGGAGGTGGGCTTCCTTCCTGACAGGACACTTTCAAAAGCTCATTCCAAGTTGCGTTCCCCTCTTAGGTGGGAGAAGAATCTACCCCCTTTTCCTCTTTCCTCTCAGAGGGGTTTCCTGAATGTAAAGAATGTACAAAATTAATTTCTGTTGACTGCACTACAACACCTAAAAGTGCAATTTTTATCAGACTCAGTTTCCTCAACCTGACTTTCCTCTAGCCCACGCCAAGGCCACATATAATTAATTGCTTTTTTTAAGCATAAAAAAGCATGTCCCCGTGGGGGTGGCAGGGCAGGGCCTGGCAGCCAGGACCATCCTACCACCCAACCAGGCAGCTCCAGCCCCAGGCATCTGGCACTTCTCTGGGGATGGGGACCAGTTGCCCTTAGCCCCAGTAGCCAAATCCTGCCAGCGGGTGATAGTCTCAGAGCCCTTATGCTAGTTTCCTTATCACTCCTGAAAGGAAATAGAGTTATATCTAAAATGCACAAGAGACTTTGCTTCTCACTAAAATATTTTAGATCATGTATAACAAAGGTAGTGCCTCTTCTGAACTCTCATATACGTGTCTTGACAGATGACAAAGCAATTGAATAAGGAGTCATGAAATCCTAATGTCTTCAGATTTCATCTTTATGATATGTGTGTGTGTGAGAGATAGGTGATGCTCACACACACAGTGGTGCCTAACCTGGTATACTTTATTCTTTCAGAAGCTGTGATATTCAGGTGACTACACAGGTAGACAAAACTGTCTCAAATTGTTAATTCTCCTGTATTTTTAATCAAGTTAACCTGTTAGCCTGCAGCTAAGGTAGCTTTTTTCCAGTGTCTGTTTTCCCCTGTGAAATCTCCAGTGTTTTGAAAGGGGAAAGTTTGGTCTCCAGCTCTTTCTTTAGTGAGTCCACATACCTAGTGGCTGTTGTTTTTCACATAAACTTTAGGAACTTAATGTCTGAAATCTCTTCTTTTCCTCAGAGTGAGCAGTTACTGATAACATGGGCTGGTATAGACACACTGGACATGATCACAAGTCCTTTCTTTTTTTAGGTTTTGGGAACCCAGCTAACAACTGGAATATGGAGTTGTAGTTCAAAAGATTTTTTTGTGATTATCTGTATCTAGGTAGTAACTTTTCAAAAGACAATATAGCATTAATTGTAGCCTAAATTATCTACACACAGAGAGTAGGGGCATAGGTGAATTGTAACGATGATGAGATTTTTTGTTCCTCATGAGGATACTACTATTAAGATAATATTTATAATGACAATGTTTATATGGCTATTGGGAAGTGAACTGTATCATGCAACAGTGTGAAACAAAGCTTTTACAATCTGTACAGAATTATCTTGGGCACCCGTGCTGAGGTCTGTTACTTGAATACACCAAGGAATACAGCTTCATAAAAAGTCTCATAAGATACTTCGACATGTATGGAACCATTATCTGACAAGGGTAAAGTAGAGAAGGGACTGCCAACATGAATGTTACTTGTAGCTTAATTTATCAGACTAATTAGAAGTCTGATTAAATATCAATCAATATTACAACTTCACAATGAGAGTAATAATTCAGAAACACTATAAAATTTTTTAATGTGTAAGAGAACCCTTTGAGTTCTTCTAAAGCCTGCTTATGAGAAATGAAAGTATGATTTTTTTCATGAAACTTTCATTGATTGGCCAGAGCCTCATCTTACAGCTTCATTTCTCAGACATTTCTTGCAATCTGATTGCTGTCAGTATAAAACTCTTTGTTGCTATTTGGCTTGATTTCCAATTAGCATAATTAGTTTTAATTTAATTTATTTATTTGCATCTCAGCATAATTACTTCTGTAAATTTAATCCTGTATTTTAGTTGTTCTTATCTCTGAGTTAAATTGACACCAATTTATAGTAAACCTACACATGAATAAACAATTGTTTTTAATACTGAGCTGAGAAGGTGAAGGCACTGAATTTCTGTTTTCTGGCAGTGTTACAAAAACATACATGTATGTACTTCTTAATAAATACATGTTTCATTTTTTCTCCTCTAATTGAGTCCCAGGTGAGGAAATCCTTACATTTATAGTTATGATTTAAAATGCTATTAAAATTTGAGTGCTTTCTCTCTTTGTTTCTCTTACTTCCCCTGCTGCTGCAATATACTAGATGAAAATAAATCCAGAGAAACAACAGGAATTTAAGAGTTGAAAAGAAGTGACAACATATGCTTTCTTGACTTTCAGTTGTGGTCTTTATAGAGAGGAACTTTCCGGTAATCACGTCATCTTATTCTGCCATAGGTGCAATGTAGTATTAAAACAAGCATTAACAAAACAACTGTACTGTATTACAGCTACAGTATTTGATCAATGAAGTGTATACTGTAAGATCTGTGATACTGCAGTCATTTCTCTGAATGGTTGACTTCCAGCTATTTCGGTGTGTGTTACTATTCATTCATAGTGCTCATACTAACTTCATATTGTTTCTCATTGACTAAACTTTCATTAGCAATAATACTAAATAGTGATTTTTTTTTTTCCATCTGTCCCTTTGTGATAGTTTGGTAAAGAAGATTATTCATTCCAGGCTTGCACAATATCATAGTCTTCATACTAAGCAAGAAGTCTAGAGGCTGTAAAATTATGTGAAGGTTCTGCAAATGTAAAAATAGGAGAGAACGCAACAATGAGTTGCCAATTTATGTTCCCGTATCTCAATGCTTTTCTGATAATTTCCACTTTTGCATCAAGTTCAAATAGCTAGTAAGTATTAGGGACAATTTAAATATATGGCTTCCCAGAATATAGCTGTGTTATTTGCATTCAAAGGAAAAGGAGAGCTGCATCCTGCAAAACTGAATTGATTTACTGAAGTACTGTTAAATGAGAAAATTTTTTTTATAGCTCACATAGGATATTATTTCAGATTGGTGGAGCATCAGCTGAGCTGGAGGAGGTGAACAAGTGACCTTACCATTGACCTTGATATTAAACCAAAGTTGGAAAGGTTAAGCCTGCAACCATATGACATTCTAAACTGAGCCAGTTATGTCAGAATTAAGGAAACCCATGTTTTAAAGTCTGTCATTACCTATTGACATTGAAATCAGTAGGACTGCAATAAAAAAAAAATATAGACCTGTAGCAGCTAATCGTATTGGATAGCATTGTAAAGTCTAAGCTATGGTTGTGATTAGCAATATATGACATTCACAGAAGGTATTAGCTCACATTCTGTGAAGAGTTACTAGCCAAAGTAAACCTTATTCAGGACCCCTCACCCTTATTTAACAAAAAAAAAAAGAAGGGGGGGGAGGGGCATTGATTTTGATAACACAGCTACTCTCACTTCAGATACTGGTGGACATGGGCTGACTGCAGAACCCTAACCGTGGTTATTATGTACTCCCATGAGAGCAGCTAAGTGTAAGGGAGGCAGTGTACATGTGTAACCATGAAAATTTTGGAAGCATTTCCTGAACAATGCCTCCAAAACAGTTGAATCCTTAACTGCAGCATCTCTTTCAGTTCCACTGCCCTGCCTCTTGCATGTAGATGAACCCATTACTGCTTGAAATATGGATGTTGTCTATCTGCCTATGGAGGCACTTAAAATCAAATTTTTAGCTGACAGTCAGAATCTTCATAAGAGAACTATATTTTTTCCTTTGAGATACTTTAATTTCTTTCATTGTTTATTTAGAAAATAATAACTATGGCAGGTTAGAGCATGGTGGATTCCAACCATACTGCTTTAAACATGAAAAGTTTATCATGCTCACTGCTGTAAAATTTATAAATACAATTAAAAAGGGAAAGTTGTTTTGACCTCACAGTAGGTAGATGGTGTGTGACTGACTGGCATGTTCAGTACTCAGGTGAAAATCCTCAGTACAGTAGGACAGTGTCAAATTCATCTGGCATTCCTGTGAGTGTGGGTTCCTATGTGTAATGGTGTGGTGGGCTGGTCTGGGTTGGCCAACAGACACCCACCCAGCCGCTCTCTTGCCCCCCCTCCTCTCTAGGCCAGAGGGAAAAAATAAGATGAAAAGGCTTGTGGGTCAAGATAAGGACAGGGAGATCACTTACCAATTGCTGTCACAGATGAAACAGACTCAGTTTGGGGAAAAAGAATTTGATTTCTTGCCAGTTGAAATAAGTTTGGATAGTGAGGAACAAAGACAAAATTTTGAAAACCCCTTCTTCCCACCTCTCCATCCCTTTTTCCCAGGATCATCTTCACTCCCTCATTCCCAAGTCTTCTGCCTGCTCCCCACCCTATGCAAGGTGGTCAATCCATAACAGGTCCTCTCTGCCTCTCCTTCCTTCTCATCCTGTTATCCTGTTCCCCTACTCCCATGGGCTAAAGCCCTTCAGAAAATATTCACCTGCTCCACCATGGTCCCTTCTATGGGCTGCAGGTGATCTCTGGTTGCCTGGAGCACCTCCTCCCCTCATTCTTCTCTGCCCTGTGGCACTCTCAGGGCTGTATCTCACAATTTTTTCTTCACTCCTCTGTGCCTGTGCTGTGTTTTGCCCTTAAATACATTCTCACAGAGGCACCATCTGCATGGCTGACAACCTCAGCTGTGGCCAGCAAGGGGACTGTTGTAGAGTCCCCCTCCCCCTCCCCCCCGCCCCCAACATCTTGCCATTTACACCCACTACAAATGGAAAGATCAGTGCTTCACAGGTTAGTTTGAAGTCAAGTCACAGACTGGAATTTGATAATGGTAAGTTTTATAAAGAAATTATTGGCAAGACTGTCCTCAATTTCCATTTAGCTGATTTTCTTTGAAATAACTGAGAATTCAGCTTAATTGTTCTTGGCAGTCATATTGCACTGTTGGCCTTTGTAATTACAGACAGACAGCTCCTTGCTATGTATAGCAGTTGCATTTTCCTCCCATACAATCCATTTCCCAGGCTCAATTTTTTTGTTTGGTTGTTTGTTTATTTGGGGGGGGGGGTTGTTTCTTTCTTAAAAGATCAAGAAATGGTGGGGAAAGGCATTAGAGGAACAGGGGAGGAAGGATAATGGTGGCAGGGATGATACAAGGGGGGAAAACCAGCCTTTTCATAGACAGTTAAGGTAACCAGAAATATTTATGCATTGAAAACAAATATATTTCAATGAACTGTTAGTCTTTCTTAAAATAGCTGAAGAAATTGATGTTAACTAAAAATTCCTTTGCCAATCCAGAAAGCTGTTTCAAAACATTTTGCTGTTACTATGCAGTACTTTTCAGATAAGAAAGAGCTAGAATTATTTGCTATTGAAGAAAATTAACGACTAAATGTTGAGCTTGAAATGTGGAGTCACATTCTCAGATGTGGTAAATTCACATTTATCTGCTGAGAAGAGAGCTTGTATAGTTCTTCAGCTCATTCTTTTACATCCAGAGTGACACTGTGGAATTAACTGGAGTTGTACCAGTGAAAATGAAAAAATGATTTTCTAAAGATTTACAGAGTAAATCCCCTGTCTTTTCTACTGTGAGATGACAAATTCATCATCTTCTGTGATTTCTCAGCACTCTAGTCTTCCTCTTCTGTAGCAATTTGGCACTCTCCAGGTCTCTGTTTAGAGAGCCCTGAACCATTCCTACTTGTCCCTCTCAAGGGACATGTTGAATCATGATCATACGTAACTTTATACTGGTATAAACTGTATAGTCTTTCTTCAACTTAAAAAAGCAATGATGTATGCTACTTCAGGCATTTTTACTTGATTAGCCCTGACAGTTGCGCAGTTGAGAGAAATGATTTTAGAAGAAACAGCTGGAAAAGATAGTGAAATTTACATTTTAATCTGCTTTCCCTGGTACTTTCCTGTATTTTTTCCCTCCTGTACAAAAAGCAGATAAGTTGCACTAATCTGGGAGATGCATCAGTTGATTCTTGGCAAATATTACTGACATTATGCTACCCAAAATTCCCCAAGGGCATGCAAAATTTTTTCTAATGATAATTTGTAATGATCGTAACTTTAGTTCTAACAGGACACTATCTGCCAGAATATCCTTGATATAGCTACATCTATACATATCCTTTTTTTATTTATTTTTTTAAAATGTTGCTGGGAAATGTTATCTTTTGACTTAGGGCTGAGGATATAAGTTTTACTATTGATTTTGAATTCGATATCAGTGGTGCCTCCAACAGCTGCTATGGCCAGGCTTTCCAGGGGGAAGAATTGTGTAGGCTTTGTTAGAACATACGTTTTATCTTTTTAGAATCATAGGCCTGACTTCAGGTGTATCAGATGGACTTGTATAATAGTTCAGGGAGAATGCCACATTAGTAGTAAAAGGAGGCGCTTGAAAAGTTCCCATTTAATTTTTTGTTTGTTTGTGATGGTAATCTCAACTTTTCATTTACTACTAAAATCATCCTCAAAGTCATCCTAAAGTGACCCTCAAAAGCATCATATCCATTGAGAAAGTCAACCTGGGATGAAAATAGAACATCTGGAAACTAGGAAGCTTAAACATTAGGAGCATAATGAGCAAATACATAAAGAAAAAGAGAAAATTAAAATTTGGAAATACCATTAGATACTTTGCTGTGTATTGCAGTTCAAGTATTCATTTCCCTAAATGAATGAAGTTCAACAAATTGGAGAGTCTGCGCGAGGGTAACAGAGATCTAGGATATATATGCTGCTGACAGAAACAAAGAAATTGAATTGTCTAGTATTGAGAAGGAAAGAGTTTGCATGTTAACTTTTTCCGTTTTTTTTTTTCTCTTTATTCAAGCAAAAACATAGTTTATAATTGTAGTGTCCACTTACATTGGAGTGCTTTTTTTTAGCTGCTGCTGGGAGCTTTATGATAGGCATTAGAAAAGACATTCACTGCTAAGGATGACTGAACATTGCTTACAGAGATTGTGGTTCGTTCGTTGTTGCAGTTTTTAAAAACAGGCTGAAAAATATCTTTCTGATGCTGTATTACACACATAGCTGATTTTGCCCTGAGGTAGAGAAAAAGGTGAGGTGTCTCTCTGAAGTCCTTTCTAAGCTTCTGTGGTTATAGTATGTTAATAAGGTACTTCAAAATTACAACTGAAAAAAAAAAAATGGGTGGGAGGAACAGAGAGATTGAAGTACCTGAATTATGGTAAAACAGCAAATGTGGCATATCTTTCTTCCAATTATATTGATTATGTCAACACTTCCCTGTCCCCTCCAAAACAAAGCAAACAGAACCTAGGCTTAGGTGTTTTGGTTTTTTTTTCCTTATATGCATAATTAAAATATATATGTTCTGTATTTTCTAATTCAATCTAGCAATAAGAAAAAAAAATAACTTCTCTGTGGTTTCAAACTATTCATTCCCAAGATGAAAATTCTGGTTAAGCTGTTACTAAAAATTAAAGCTCTAACTAAAGGGAAAAGTGGAAGTACTAATTTAAAAGAGTCTCTCAGAGGAGTCAAAAGAGCATCAGGTGCTGCATTCCAACAGCTAAGAGCAGTTGTATGTGCAGAACAGGGCAACCCAGGAGCAGGCAGAGCACCGTAGTGTTGCATCGTCCTTTTCTCCATGCGTCGCAGCTGACGTTGCAGATCACATAGCACAGGAACATTATCATCTCCACTTAGTGTGGAATTACTAACATTCAGGTACAAATCACAGCACATGTATTCAGAGGCAAATACCATTTTAATTTTATATGTTGTCTTTTCATACATACCTATATATATATATACACATTCGGAATATAATTTTAAAAAATCTTAGTTTCTTCCTGGCATTAGGATTTGCTATTGTGGTTTGAACATCTCTTATGATTCAATGAATAACTCAGATGATCATGCAGAGAAAATTCATTGACTGTAAAAAATCGAGGATGGTTTTCTGTGTAATGAATAATTTGTTCTTAGTAGCATAAGGACACAATGTATTTTGCGTTTGGTACAAAAGGTAGGTTAGAGTCCTGTCTTTACTAGCCAGAATTGCACTGGATGGAATACAGCACAAAAGGTCCAAGAAAAATGCAGTGGTATATAGGATATGACTGGGATAGTCATACTAGTTGTCACATACAAGTGCTTTCTGCAAATGTGTTTATGAATGAAAGGGAGGTTGGAGGCACATCAAATAGTTACACAAATTCTCATCAAATAGTTATGCAAATTCTCTTCCTTCCTACCACGGCTACTGGTTGTGTTATGTGTCAAGTTCTCCAGCCCTAAATTAGTAAAGCATACTCAGAAGTTTGAACTTAGGAGTAAAGTTTTCTTTTTTTAACTGGTCTGCTTCTGGAACAGAAACGCAGAAATAAAATAAGTTTGCAGATCACCTTGTTGATACTCTCACAGCTGTGAGAACATTATTGTAAATCCTGCACAGAATTGGAAGCAGATGCGTTAAGAAAGGACTAACAATTTCTCTGTGCTAAACCTTGATAAAATACTCTGTAAACCCTTACTGCATATATATCTATTGCCTGCACCTGTGGAGCTGCCTTGTTGCATAGGGACCACTTTTTATTTTTTGTGTGGAATATTCATCACTGGATAACATTTCTCTTTGTTTTTCATTCAGGGTTATCAGATTTCTGTCTGATAAAAGAGGTCTCCCACTAACAAATTGCAAACAAGAAGTCTTCAACAACAAAAGCAAAGATAAAAGAGGGAAGTGCAAATTATTAATTTCACAGTATTTAGTTTTACTTTGCTGTTAGAATTTAGATTTTCATAGCTGTATAATGATTTTGTTAATATGTTGTTGTATGGGTATTGCAATTCAGAATTTTGGCAGAGCTCTGAACAACTAAAATTTGCAGTCTGCTTCTGGTGATGCACAGGAGGAACTGTTTATTGGATCATAGAATCATAGAATGTTTTGGGTTGGAACGGACCATTAGAGATCATCTAGCTCAATCCCCCTGCAGTGAGCAGGGACACCATTAACTAGATCAGGTTGCTCAGAGCCCCGTCCAACCTGACTGTGAATGCTTCCAGGGATGGGGCCTCCACCACCTCTCTGGGAATCCCATTTCAGTGTTTTACCACCCTCATTGTAAAGAATTTCTTCCTTATATCCAGCCTAAACCTACCCTGGTTTAGTTTAAAACCATTACCCCTTGTCCTGTCACAGCTGTCCCTACTAAAAAGATTTTCCCCATCTTTCCTATAGGCCCCCTTTAAGTACTGAAAGGCCACAATCAGGTCTCCCCGCAGCCTTCTCTTCTCCAGGCTGAACAAGCCTAACTCTCTCAGCCTGTCCTCATAGGAGAGGTGCTCCAGCCCTCGGATCATTTTAGTAGCCCTCCTCTGGACCTGCTCCAACAGTTCCATGTCCTTCTTGTGCTGAGGGCTCCAGAGCTGGATGCAGATGGTCTTCTCTTTTTGAATGACATTGAATTTCTATTTATCAATTGATTTTATCCATGTTGAGTTTATGTCTTCTAAGTTGATTAACTGTAATGGTTAAAATAAAAGTTCAGAAGTATTTATTTGATTAAGGTATGGGCAGAAGATGGTATTTTTATTCTTTGGGCAGTTTCTACAGAAGAATTTCCAGAACTGTACTGTTCTTTCAGCATTGTTTTCTGCAAATTGTATAGATTCAGTACCCCACACATATATTTAAAGACGTAATGGGAAATGGGTTTTGTAAACTATGATAATGCCAGCCTAATCTGCCTGTATCACAGAATCACAGAATGGCAAGGGTTGGAAGGGACCTCGGGGGATCATCTAGTCCAACCCTCCTGCTAATGTAGGTTCACCTGTAGTGACTAATGTTTCCTGGTGTAGGGTGCCTGTCTGTTAAATGAAAAAGCAATCTCCTTCCCACCTCTAGAGTTTCCTCATTCTCTTGGGGAGCAACATGGGCTTAGTAACAAACACAACAAGCATTTACTTTTCTTATATATGGCTTCAGCTGTACTGTTTTCAAATTATGAGTTCTAAACAAACTTAATAAATTCCTTAATACAGTCTCATATTATCCATCAGGTCAAGGACTGCTGTTTAGGATTAAGGTCTCCCCATTACAGGTGTGAAAAAGGCTGCTTTCAAGTGCATTTCTTGTGTTCAGTACATCCTGAATAGAATAGTGATTTCCTTGGCAAGTGAAGGCATTGGACCAGCTTGCTTCATGCCTTTCTTTCCATTGCATTTAATGCAAGAGATTGTGACTATTAGTATTTGTTTAAAATACCTTTCATTAATCAGTAGAACTTTACTGGAGACCGTCCTGTTGACATAGGTAGCAGCTATCAACTGATTATATGCTTTCCAAAACCATTTTACATTAAATTCTTGAAAGTTTACAATACCTTTTAAAGAGAGCATAGAGTGGTTTTGATGGTAGAGATTACTTCTTTTTGTTTTTAACAGTTACTGTCATTTGATAGGATACCTGTGTGGTTGTATTTGGTTGTTGTTATAGGAACTTGTTCCTATTCATATAGATACCTATTTGATTTAAGACAGGAAGTGTGTGTATGCATTTAATACGTCTGTATGTATGTCATTCCCCTCTGTAATTTGTTAGAGCCAAATACAGGATCTTTGTCAATCCTCACACAGTGGTATTAGGGAATCCCAGAGTGGCTGAGGTCAGAGGCTCCTGTGGAGGTCAGCTATTCCAAGTCCCTGTATTAGAGAGGGTAAGCTAGAGCAGGCTGTCCAGGGCTGTATGCAGCTGGATTTTGACCATCTCCAAGGATGGAGACTCCACAAAATCTCTGGGCAACCTGCTTAATGTTCAATCACCCTCACATTAAAAAATTCTTTTTTCTTTGGTTTGCATGGAATTCTCTGCATTTAAGTTTGTGCCTGTTGCCTTCTGACCTGTCACTGGATATGCTGGATATCTGGGGGTCTATCTGTTTTCTTTACTCCCTCTCATCAGGTATTTCTCTGTACGGCTAAGATCCCTGCCTGAGACTTCTCTTCTCCATGCTGAACAGTCCCAGCTCTCTCAGCCTCTCCTCTTAGGTCTGTTTATAATTTTTGTGACCCTTCACTGGACTCATTCCAGTATGTCCATGATCACCTCCTTCCACTTGCTGACAGCACTTCTCCTAATGCAGCCCTGGAGGCTTGTTGGTCGTCTTTACTCCTAGTACACACTGCTGGCTAATGTTCAACTTTTGGTCCACAGGGACACCCAGGTCCACCTCTGTGTACCTGCTTTCCAGGCAGCTACCCATCAGCTGTTGCCCGGTGTCCTGGTATCCTGGGGTGCATTAAGAGGAGTGTGGCCAGCAGGTCGAGGGAGGTTATCCTCCCCCTCTACTCTGCCCTGGTGAGACCCCACCTGGAGTCCTGTGTCCAGCTCTGGGCTCCCCAGTTCAAGAAAGATGAGGAACTCCTAGAAAGCGTCCAGAGGAGAGCAACTAGGATGATAAAGGGATTGGATCATCTCCCCTATGAGGAAAGGCTGAGGGAGTTGGGCTTGTTCAGCCTGAAGAAGAGAAGACTGAGAGGGGATCTCATCAACACATACAAATATCTTAAGGGCAGAAGTCGCGAGGACGGAACCAGACTCTTTGCAGTGATGTCCAGTGACAGGACAGGGGGCAATGGGTACAAACTGAAACATAAGAGGTTTCAGTTGAACATGAGGAGGAACTTCTTTACTCTGAGGGTGATGGAGCACTGGAACAGGCTGCCCAGGGGGGTTGTGGAGTCTCCTTCTCTGGAGATATTCAAAGCCCACCTGGATGAAGTCCTGTGTAACATGCTCTAGGAGAACCTGCTTTAGCAGGAGGGTTGGACTAGATGATCTCCTGAGGTCTCTTCCAACCTGTGCGATTCTGTGATTCCTCCCCAGGTGCAGGTCTTAGCGCTTCCTACTGTTAACTTCATGACCCATTTCACCTGCCTATTGAGTCTCATCTGAAGGATGGCACAACCATTTGGCCTATCAATCACTCTTGCCTGTTTTGTATCATCAACAAACTTGCTGGGAGTGCACTTTGACCATCATCCAGGTCATTAATGAAAAGGTTGAACAGTATTGGCCCCGGTATGCACTCCGGGGATTCAGCAGTAGTGACTGGCCCCCAGCTGGACCTCCTGCAACTGATGGCATGTGATATTTTTTGTCACTCCCAGAAATAATACATTATTTCCTCATTTACACCTTGGTTTCACCAAAGAAATCCAACTGTACTTTGGATATCACTATTACCAAGAGCTGGCAAAATTGCTCATACTTGGAGTACATTTGAGTAATCCTGTGATACATTCTCATTTGGAAGCTTGAATATGATAGAAAATTGGTAGTGGCAAAAATAGGTAGAATTTAAAGATTACCATATACAGGGAAATAGTTCCTCTGTAGTGGAAGAAAACACCTAAAAGGCAAGGTGCAGTAAGAGTTACATTTTGACACTGAGAAGTGCTTCTCTAGTTCTCTTTAAAATAGCAAGACTGATTTCATTCCCTGGGTTGAGTCAAATTGACTTTGACACATAGTTCAAAGAAGGTTAAAACATTTTTACATTCCATTAAATTTTGGTATAATAGTTGTTCAAGGTGAGCTTTTCATATTGCTCTGCTGCATACTCTAGGCAATTCAGCTGGACATACAGAGCTGAGCAGTTTAAGAGAGTTGTACCTGTGTGATTATAATTACTGGATGTTTATGGAGTGCAAAAGTTTTATCCAGGTAGTTGCCCTAAACTAAAAGCTCTACTTCTCTTTAAAGGAGCACCTTTGTTGAATGAATCTGCTTTGCTTAAGTCTGCTTTGCTTTCTAAAATGCAAGGATACTGAAAATAAATACCACTGACAGTGTGTTAAAATGTCATTTCATTCTGGTTTACAATTGGAATTGTATAAGACAACTGAAACAAACTAGAGTCATTACATTTCCATATACCAATCAAGTCATGTAATCAACATTCAAGTTTAACAAGTATGTGTGGAAAATTCTCCCTTTTTTATAGAAAACAACTCCACTGAGTATTTTTGTAAGTACTTTGATCCTTTTCTGATGTCCTCAGTGTATAGGCTGCATATGAAAAGCAGAAGTTGCTTGCCTGCAGCTCCATTTCTGACCATGGTTTATGGAAATCTGCACTGCAGAGATTATTTTGACTATTTCCTTCTATAGAAGGAAAATTATTTATTTTATCATTCTACATCTATAATTCAAAAAATTATGAACTTTATGATATATTGTATTTATTATAATAAATTAAGATTAGCAATGTTTGTAGGTCATGTATAAAATTAATTTTTAACACAGTATTTTAACGCAGCTGAACAAAATTGTATTCTCTTTTGTGATCTTGGAACAGAAAACCTTCGTGCTTGGAGACAAAAAGTAAAATGATCTCTTAAAGTATATGTGGTCAGAAGACATCTTTTTTGGAAACAAAAGAGTCAGAAGTTATGCTGAAATATTTGTGTGTTGCTTACTATGTAAGGAACTTCTGGGGTCTTTTTTCTTTTAATAATGTATTTTGGCATACATATTCTTTTTTTTTTTTTTTCTGAGAAATGCTTTCCTTTCTACCAACAGGTGGTGGAAGACAAAGGAAATAAAATGGTAAAATTTGTTTTGCTCACCTAATCTTTTAGTAAATTTAATACATTTTTGAAATAATTGTCATAGCTCCCTAATATGCTTTTAGAAACAATTGCCAGAGTCATTAACATTACTAACTTTTTCATTCAGATAAATGTTAAGGTAAATTTACTCAGAAGAGAAACATTACTTTTTCATAGACACTAAAGTTGATTCTGTTAAGTATTGCATATGTGACCAGCTCGCATTCAGGAATAGTTCCACTTACCCTTTCTCCACTCGCTTCCATTCACTCCTTCCCCCATCCCCAAATCATACTGAAAATGAGACTGCTATAAAATTAACCCAGTGAGCATTCTTGGACTGGTCAAAGCTGTGCATATCTTATGGCATTGGAGCCTCAAGGGTCAGGACACTTCTAGATAGAAGTGGCAGTGTGCCACTTCCTGACAGTCGGCTGTTCTGTGTAGTCAAGTCTGCTTGTATCAGCTCCAGAAAGAGCACCAAGAAGGGTGAAAGAAAGTTACTGCTAACATGAACTTCCAGCTTCTGGTCCAGTTTTGTGCTGTGAAGATTACCTTCCGCTGCTGAGAAAATTCTGTTAGTGTAAGATTAGATCATGGTTTTGTGTGTAATTCTGCTCTTACAAAGAAACATACCTAGCTTTTAGAAAGAGACAAATTGGTCACTGAAGATGGGTTTTGGAAGCAGATACAGAAATTGATTGTTTTAGCTAGAATGTTACTTGTGAAGATTTGAACAGTATTTTTTTGAGTATACATGTGTGCAATCACAGCTGTAATCTTGCAGTTTCACAGTCTCTAAGTAGCTCTAGTTGTAACAATGATAGTGTAAAAACATAGAGGAAGAAATAACTGGAAGTTTAGAGTGATTCTTCATCTTAAATAGTGCAGCACTAAGCTTGGGACACCAGCTACGACTCAGTGGATTGCTGGCTCAACTCAGTTTAGTTGGTTCTCAGTCCAGTCAAGACACAACTATGGAATTTGTGTTTTAGGCTGACTGTGTAATTTAAGTACCTGGTAGGGCATTTTGGAATGGAGGGTCCAGACCAGTATAATTTGTCTTGCTGTCACCCTGCTGTGACTAGATAATCAATGACTTAAAGATGTTCAAAAGTGAGATTGTTAGTTCAAAGACAGAAAGAGCCTGAGATGTAGGAAGAAGTAAAATTTTCCTGGTTTTGTGTAATTGTACATTTGATGGTTCTCTCAAAAGTCATTCTCTGTCTCTCACTGTGGGTGAGATCCAACCCTCTACCTAGCTGTATTCGAGTACCCATTTGCAGATCTCCTTCCTTACCTGAGCTCTGACCTGGGGAGTCTGTTATGGATCAAACGGTGTTGTAGGCTTGGAGCACATAATTAGAGATCCATCAGGACACGAGGGTGCTATCTGGTATATTACATTTGCTTTGTCTCTAAGTGTTTTTAAATTAAGACTTCCACAAAGATAAACCTAATCTTTAATTCCTACAAAACAGTTGGAGAATGAAAAATGTTAATAACATTTGGAGCACTGGTCATGTGTCTGAGCTTTCATTCTGCAAGCTAATCTTTTTTTGGAGGTGGAAAACTGATGCAAATGATCACTTTTAGACTGCAGAGTTTCAGTAGGGCTTGTATTCACACATGACTATGCAGTACCTAATGTAGAACCTAAAAGCTTAAGCATCCCGAAGGAAAGATGCATACAGGTTCACACAAAAAATAGGTTTTAAAAGTGACTATAATATAATTCTTATTTAATATACTTAAAGTCACCTTGACTTCTATGTAATAGGATATATATGTTCAAGTACTTGTAGCTACAGAGATAAGTGACATGTGGGAATAAAACTTCCACAAGTTAAAGTCATAGACCATTGCACATACTTATCCTTAAAACCAAGGCTTTTTTTTTTTTTTTTTTTTTTTTTTTTTTTTCCCCAGCTTGACCCAAGAAATTCCTGGAAATAAAGCAAGAATTTCAAAGATGTAAGATTTGTAGGGTGCTGAATATAAAAATCTTAAGCCACAAAGTGTGTGATTCAAGGGTTTTTTTCTGTCTTATTACGAAGGGTAAGAAGTGTGCAGTGTCTCTTATCCTTACTAAACTGAGCCGTGATTCTGCAGTTTGTGGACACTTCTGTAGCCTGAGCAAACTTTGATTTTATGGCACATCTCTAAGGGCCCAGTCCTGAGTGGTCATCATATTGGATTTTTGTTATGTAAGGGGAAGAGACATGCTTTGCTTTTGTTTTTCTGAAAAAAATAATATTTGAAAATCTTAAGCTGTACATTCAATGAACTGTTAGGGAAAAGTACCCTGAGGCCAAGTTGATTCCTGGTATAAATTTAATTGACTTTGGGGAAGTGCTAGAAGAACTGAATTAGATATTTATGAATATGTGGAAATTCAGTTTATTTTCATGGTCTTGTTTTCAGGGTGAAGGCCAAAATATCTCTGTAGGATCCATTTGAGCATTAAAAGCACATAAGTGTAGTCAAACCCACTGAGCCCGCTGACACACACACAGAGTACAATTCTTTGTGTAGGGCACAGGCGGGTTATCATATTTATTGAATGATGAATCATACTCTTACTCATTTTCAGTTCCGACCAAGACAAGGACTCTGTAGACTGATTATGGGTTGTTCTGTACACCTGCTACTCCCTCTGAAATGATTTTTTTTTAAAAGTGGATAAGAATTGCTTGTAGTTGACATGCTTTGTGATAAGGCTGAAAGGTACAAAAAGAAAATAGTTTTCTATTGCTTTCTTTCCCCTTGAAAAAGCAAAAGCTTTTAATATGCATTTTCTGTTCATATAAGTGGACTACTTATTCTATTAATATTTTTAAAGGGTAATTATTGTTTCTGTGATGTTACAAGGCATATTATTTTAGTGAAAAGAATGGCATTTAGTGTATCTTCACTCAGAAGTGAAATAATCAAAATGAAATTTTTGATGAGACACTCAAATCTTCCTCGGAGCAATCTAGGCCACCGGCAGTGGCAGATATTGTAATTCCCCACCCCCCACCTCCACCCCTGCTTTTGGTTTTAATTACAAGATAAACTGAAAAGGGCCCATAAACTCTAGTTCAAACCTTTTGCTGCACTGCAGAGCACCTTCCCGTTCTTCTATTCCAAAGAGCCAGTCCTTTTGATCATGTTTTCTGGAGACACATACATACTAGAAGGCAGGGGTCCTCTTGCAACCTTTGCTGACTGATTTGTTTCAGTATTTTTACCTCCATTACTATTATGTATCATATTTTAAAAAGTCTATTAATGATGCATGATTTTGTTCTGTTTTTCATTAGTTATTAAATGATACAGAAGTACCCAGATTAAGTAAAATTACACTTTAGTGGTATAGGACAATTGTAATTTCTCCATTAAGGGTTCTTTGCCATCTATCTTTATTTTAAAATATTATTTCTTTAATTTACTGGCAGAGCATTAAATTCAGATGTTAAGAATGAGGAATTGAGAAAATGAGCTTTACTACATTGTCCTATATTATTTAAAGTCCAAGAGACATATAGCACATTGATGATCATGTGATTAGAAATATATACCACTGAAGGCAACACTGTAGTGCATTAGAGCAAATTCCCCTCCTGCTTTGGAGATAGTCTAAGGCTATTTTTTTCCTCCAGTATTTTGTTATGAGTGTCTTCTTTTTGGATATTGAATCTGGCCTTTTGAATGTTGATTGTGTTTACCTTATGCTTTGTTCTTTTCATTGTTGTGTAACTTTATGTTTCAGTGGCTTACTGGCATTTTCAAAAACTGGCTTGGACCCTTCTCAGCCTATATTTTGTTAATACAGGTATCAAATACTACCAAGTCTTCTATTGGTACTGAATAAAACTTTTAGAAACCTTTTAAATCTGAGTCAGTGCTTAGGGCCTGATCTGGTTACATATTTAGGGTATTTTGAGGTTTTGTTGAATATAGAAGTTTTCCTAAAGTCAATCAGGAATATAATAATTATATAGAAGTGAATCATTCTTGTATTGAGCTGAGTAGGTGATATAAGAATCATGCCTGTAGGTTTAATGTATTCTTTTTTTAGGTTTCGCTTATGTTCTGTTAGTTTTAATTTCCTTTATTTTGTGGAAGAGACAAAAGAAATTATAATTTATTTGAAGATTTTGGCTGGGTTTCAAATTTGAGGATTTGATATTTTTAAATTACAAAATTCTATGAAATAATTTTTGTTCTGAACCCGTGTTTCAAAAAGTAAAAAAAAAATAAAAATTAAAAAGCAATTCCATAAAAAGAAATGTCTAATTTTTTATTTGAGGGGTCTGATTTCATATGTGTTTCCTGTGACAATCATTTAGTCTTACATATTTTCAATTACACGTTTATTTAAGTAGTTAATTGCAATGAGGTAGGTTTCATTCTTTTAGTCATCAAATTAAGAGATTACATGTAGAAGTAATTGTATACAGTCATTTCAAGACATTCTCTTTGAAGAAACCCCTCCAGTTTTAAACTTTGTAATTAAAACAAACTATATACAATAAACCAGCTTACTGTTTTGTTGTGACATTAAAAACTTACAAAAATGTTAGGAATAATGACATAGATCACAAGTTTATCTTACATTTTTTCTCTTTTAAAGATAGGCATAGATTTTAGTGACTGCTTGCTTTCTACAGTAAAAAGAGGAGTTGAGTTCTAGTGGGCAGATACTCTGAACCTATGAGTAATGTATGTACTAGTCCTTCTCTTTCTGATAGTAAAGGTAATACAGATCTGAACAAAAATGAGAGGAAGCTACAAAAGCTTAATGAAATTACTTTTTTTTTTCTTCTCTTTAGGTTTTTCATGTATATTATCACCGTTATCAAGAACATACTGTCCTTTGTGATTTCCTGAAGTAATGGCTAAAGAAAGAGTCTGAAAAGATAATAACTGTTGGTCAATATATATCCTGCAAGATAAGAGGTAATAAGAGAGCTGTTGGTCGATAACTGTTTGCAGCTCATTTCCAGAGTAGATCCCTGTCCTATAATGGTATTTGCAGGAAAGGCCTGCCATTAGACTGCATGCTATTTCCTTTCACATTGCTATATGAGAGAAAGAATGTAATATTCTTGTTATTTTTTTTAATTTTATTTCTCAGAATAATTACTAGTGCCTAGGTGGCATCAACTGACTTTTGTGGGTTATGACTGATGGGAATATCATTGTGCGTTTTACCCATTTAGGTTTGAGTTGCAAGCGTGATACACTTCTAGGAAGCCTTCAGAACATTGTGGCATCTGAAATCCACAACATCTTAGTATTTTGCTATTGAGTGAAATCCCTGCTTCTGTCTTGGCTTGGTCCTAAGAAGTCCTTGCTTTGACAGACAGTTAAAAGAATTATTTTTTTTGAAAGTCAAGGTTTACACTTTGCCATCTGTTAAGTGTGATGTGTGTATTGCCAGGCACAGCATCAAGTACATGATGCATTTTTTACATCCCCAGTCACTTAATTGTCTAATGGCACTTGTTAATTAGTGTCATCAGCAGCTTTTGTTTGTACAATTACAAATATGATAATTTTCCTTGAATGGCAGTCTTCATATCTGTTGCAGCAGCTTGTTTCTCTTTTTCTAAGAATACTCAGTAGCAGAAGGAGCAACTAAATGTAAAATTCTATGGGAGAGGTTGGTGTATTGGTTTGCATGGCAAGGTTTCGGTAGCAGGGGGACTACAGGAGTGGCTTCTGTGATAAGGCACCTATGTCCGATAGAGCCAATACCAGCTGGCTCCAAGACAGACCGGCTGCTGGCCAAGGCCAAGCCCATCAGTGATGGTGGTAGCGCCTCTGGGATAATGTATTTAAGAAGGGGAAAAAGTTGCTGCACAATAGCAATTGCAGCCAGAGTGAGGAGTGAGAGGATGTGAGAGGAGCAGCCCTGCAGCCCCCCGGGCCGGTGCAGCAGGAGGACAGGAGGGGCTCCAGGCGCCGGAGCAGAGATTGCCCTCAGCCCCTGGGGCAGCCCATGGTGGGGCAGGCTGTGCCCCTGCAGCCCAGGGAGGACCACGGGGGAGCAGATCCCCACCTGTAGCCCGGGGAGGACCCCACGCCGGAGCAGGGGGGTGCCCAGAGGTGGCGGGGAACCCGGGGCTCCTGGCGGGCCTGTGGCCCCGTGGGGGCCCGGACCGCCGTGGGGGGGGGGACCCCGTGGGAGGGAGGGACCCCGGGAAGGCGGGGAGCAGGGGAGGAGTATGAGGGGGGGGGGGAGGAAGGGTGGGGGAGGGAGATTTAGTTTTATTTGTCATTACCTTACTCTGATTTAATTGGTAATAAATTAAGCTAATTTCCCCAAGTCAAGTCTGTTTTACCCCTGACGGTAATTGGTGAGTGATCTCTCTCTGTCCTTATCTCGACCCACGAGCCTTTTGTTGTATTTTCTGTCCCCTGTCCAGCTGAAGAAGGGAGTGATAGAGTGGCTTTGGTGATGACCTTACCACAGTCAGTCTGGGCCAGAAGTTAGATTTAGATTCCAGTTCAGTGTGTTGGTAGCAGATCTGCTTGCATGTGCAGCTGCATAAACAAATACATTCATTTAGAAAAAGTCATCTTTACTGTGTGTAAGTAAGGAAGGCTTAATAATCCCAGTAGGAATTGTTAATTTATGAAGTTCCTTATACAGCGTGTTCTGTATTCGAGATTTTGATTGAACATGTTTTGAGTGAGGTCATAAACAGTTGAGGTATGCAAGAAACATTTATTTTGTTTTCCCTCAACATTTACATGTGACTGTACTTGAATAGTTCATAGATGTTACGTGCACCATATGTAATATGGTGACATATTACAGTCTCGGCCTAATTATGTTTGAAGCTTACCTGCCCTTAAGGTCTTTAAGAGCATGAGAGGCAGAGGAAGAAAAAGATGGTGCTCATGGTAATGCACTTTTAAAACTGTCCTGATGAATACATTCTATACACTACTCTGAAGAAGTTAGAGCTAATGAACTTTGTCCTCGTATTTCTTTGTTCCTCTGATTTCAAGCAGGAGAGATGGCATTGACTTTGTGGTAGAATAAAGAAATGGCAGATGTTATTAAAAGCTGCAGCCCTCAAAATGCAGCTATGATCTTCTGAAAGAAACTTCAAATTTTTTATTGAATCATACAGCAAAACCATCTACAATTCAAATGAGAAATTGAAGTGAGAGAGAAGACTACTTTTCTTCACTGCAGTAGTTAGAAGCTGAATGTTCAGCCCAGGGTTTGACTGCATAACCATAGGACGTACCTAACTGTATAACCAGACTGTATGAGACTCCAAGGTAAAACCAACTTGCTCTAGTTGCTGCCACAAGCTGGTGATTTCAGCTTTCTGCTTTACTTTTCCAAAGTGTAAGTGTGCTATTACTATACACTAATCAGCATGCAGGTGATCTCTTAACCTAATCTTGCAGTAATCAAGCTGGGAAAGTATTTGTCCCTCAACCCACTTAGCTTTTCAGGTGCAAACTTTGAAGCTTAATTGGGGCAGTTTAAATGCAAGTACCTTTAAAGGTGTCATTAAGGTCAGACTTTTTTTTTTTTTTTTTTTTTTTAATACTCCCCTTTCAAAGAAATGGAAAAGTGTTTATTCTGAGGAAGCAGGTTAATATACTGTTAAGCATCAAAATGAACACACATAAATGAACCTAAATTAACAAAACTCTCAAAGTGAAAAACTTTGCATTAAGAGAAAAATGTATTACAAAAATTTGTGATGCAAATAGCACCAACAAGAAGTGCCGTAAAGTTATAGTGTTAAAATCATGGGGTACTGCTGATCTGAACTCAATTAGGAATGGGAACATTTACACCAAAAAGAAGAAAATGTACTGTGAAGTTAAGAAAAAATGTTGCACAAAATATATGCTTATTAGTGCAGAGATTGTTGGTGAACTTGGTGTCTGGAAAATGGCCAGTTTTCTGTACAGCTTGTATGGGGCATATATATCCCTTACCTGTAGGATTTTGTGTGTGTGTATTTTTGAATATATATGCGCAGGATATATTTTGCTGTAATGACGGTAATGCTTCTCAAATCACCACAGAGTTTTAGAACTTCATCTGTAGGTGTGAACTCCTGTTCTTCTGAGGAAATTAACTGACCTTACTGGAGCTGTACATCAAACCACAGGGCAGCCCACACAGCTCAGAACAGTCTTGGAGCGTTACCTAATGGGTTCATTTTAGATCAGCTGCTAATCCTCCACCCTTCAATCAAAGAGGATTCACTTCAACAAAGTTCAACTCCAGTAAAGAGCCTGCTGGAATGTCCTGATGGAAGCAGGTGTGCTATAGCCAGTCATTTTATTTAACTGTTTAAAGAATCTGACTTTCTTACTAAATTCACATTGGAAAATCCTGAATAGCTCTGGTAGTTGTTCACACTATGCAACTGTAGACCAGAATGAGCTACGTTGTAGTTATACTAATGACTCAAATATTGCATTGTCCTTATCTTTGATAAAAAATGTCCACTTATATTACATAACAGGACACTTGTAGTATTTTTTGTTTTTTTTCTAACTTATAGTATCTCAGTTTGATATTGCAGAAGACAGTTTATAAGGGCAAAGGTTTCATTTAAATGTATTGAATGGAGGGCAGAAAAAAATTGCGTCTGGTTGCAGCATGTATGGGAATCTTATTTGGAGATATGTATGGCATAAGAGAAATGAATTAAGGGGAAAATATATTGTCCGATGGTCCTCAAAGTGTCTTTACAATTGGCTGAACAAAATACTTGATAATACAGCATAAAAGAAGGCAGTGTCCACTGACTTTTGCTGATACTTGTAGTGGATTTAGAGAAAAAAAAAAAATTTAGTAAACTTGATATGAGCAGGTGCCATATTGACAGGGAGTGATAATTTTGGTGTGGAAAGAAGTAAAATATTTCTGACAGCAGTGTTCATTTGGGAACTTCATATCTTTGAAGGTTTTTTTGACACTGCAACACTAGTGTTGAAAATTTAAGGTGGGCATTTATTTGTGTATTATGAAGTGTATATTTGTAGACATAATCAGAGTGTTTGGAAGCCAGTGGGATTTCAAAGAATGGCCGTCAGTCCTACTCTGTTTGCAGTATACATTGCAGTATACAGTAAAAGCAAAATAACTGAATTCAGATATCTTTGAGAAATATACTGGGAGAAAGCACTGAATTTGCAATGAATGTAGAGGTATTTATGGGTTATAGATGTTCTAGTCTGATACTAATGTATCCAGACAGAGAATCACAAAAATCTAATTTGCGTAATGTAAATCAATGCTGTCTCTTTTCTTCAGTTTAACTTCTAGTCCTCTGCCATGTTTTATTAATGTTTATCAGAGAACTAAACTTTATCAATCTGTTATGAATGATCTTGGATTTCAAACCAGTTCCTATGACAGCTAAAGCAGTAAATTGGCAACTCTGCTATCCAGAGACAAAGCTCGGAAATGTAGGAGGTTTTGTTATTGTTTTTTTTTTTCCCCAGCAGTGACATCTGGGTTCTCATCTGGCTTTCTGGCAGATCTACTCTTGCTTCTGCTGGCTTAACTGCCCTTTTGGCCAATACATTCACTGTAAAGCTGCCCTGGAGGCTGGCGTATATTCACCCTGTTCCTAGCCATCCTTGCATCCTTGGATGCCATTTTTCTTTGGCTGCCCTGCAGTGTAGAGAAAGTCTGCCAAACTGCACTGTAATGCTAAAAGAGCATTTCAGCTGAGCATTCCAAGCAGAGAGGAAGAATACGGGCTCCTCAATAGCGTTTGCTGTGTTGTCTCTATTGTAGAAAACAATATCAGATGCTGCTAGCAGTATGGCAGCACCAAGGTAGCAGAGCAGAGAGGCTTCCAGTATAGTAACAGAAGAAAAATTCCACAGTAGAACAAGCAAAGTCAAAGCAACTAAAAATTGTTAGGCAAACACTGACAGTGATCCTGGGGCATAACTGACACTTGGAATAGGTTGAATCTGGAGCTATTAGCCCACTCTCATCAATACTACCTTGAAATGTCTTTGAAGTAAACTGTGGTCTATTTCAGTGTGAAGGAAGAGAAAATGGCCTGATAGGCATCAAACAAAATAGATTTTTGTTTTGACCTGGTTCTTTGGTTGTTTTATTTTGTTTTGTTTTGTTTTTTTGTTTGTTTTGGGTTTTTTTTTGTTGGTTTTCTGTGGGTTTGGGGGCTTTTATGTAAGGCCTTTATAAAAAATTATTATATTAAGTATATTAGCTAATGAGGTTGCTCAAATCAGTTGTCAGCCTTCCATTTAACTTATAATACCATGTATACTTTCTCTATTACAGCCTTCTAGTATAAAATGAGCTGTCAGTAGCACACGTTCTGTCAAGAAATAATTCATTTTTTATGGGAGCTTGTAAGTATTTTACCTTTGTACTTTTCTCAGGTAAAAAGTGATTTGGTTATAAATAAATCTTTGCAAAAATATTTTTCATTTTCTTCTGCTGGTAGCTTCCCACACATCCTGTGAAATATCTCCTCCTCTCACCATATGAGAATTTCACAGAATTTACAAATATACCTTATTATATTCAGTCTTTTTCAGTTACTAGAAACAAAGTGTTGGAATAAATAATTCACCCATTTACAATGTGAGTGCCAGCAAAATCGCCAAAGTAACTCATAACTTAATGCAATAAATTATGTGCTAACAAGATCCTGCTAGGTGCTGATGATAATGCGGGAAAATCAAATTTAGTTCTGGTGAGTTTTGGTTTCAGGTGATACTTTGTCCTGTGAGTAGTGGAAGTGGGTCTTTAGCATAAATATTGGGTATGGGAGGAGCAGTACTGTGGGAGGAATACCAGAAAAATTTTCTTCCCCCTTTCTTGAAAAGTTCCTTCTTGGTGTCACTCTAAATCTTGTAAAGCAGATCAGTTCTGAACTAGTCCTCTTATGCTACATTAATACTTGCTGACACAAAGAGCCAAATCTAATATGATGCCACACCGCCTACACACCAGGTGTCAGTGGGCACTAAGGATAGGAAAAAAATGTGCTTCTTGCTTTGCATTTCATAACAATATTAAGAATGTTTATTATTTCCTGACAGTATAAATAAGTGTTGACAATTAAGTGAAGTGCTAATTTAAAAATATTTAGCATGTTAAAATCCTGGTCAGTTTTTTTCTCAAATAATAAAGCTGACACTGGCTAATTCTATGTTTGCACCGTTGAGTCTGAATCTTGAAAGGGCCGACTGTGAATGGAAGTGAGTTCACACAAACTTTTTCATTCTTGGCCACTGTCAGCTTTCACAGAGTTTTTTTGTTGCTGATACTAGCTAAGAACATGAGGTATTAGGCTGTGGAAACATCCTTTTCTGTTCCTTATGGCCAGATATCTGCAAGAACTAATGTTACATTTTCTAGATAGGATCTGCTCGAGAAGAAGGTCTTGGTGAAAAATAAAAGGACAGGAGAGGAAAGAAGGAATCAGAGACATGAATTAAATGCCTGAGACAGATGAGGGAGTTTTAATTCACCACAGAATTGAACATGAGCAGAAGGTGCCCCAAGTGGACAAAATGCACATTCCTTAAAGACCCGGTAAACTGACCAGACAAGGTGCTGCTCAGGAAATTGGAGTATTAGTGAGAAAACAGCTTGCATACAGTTGAACTAAAAATGTAGTTCAATATGTATCACTGTATAGTGTGGCTGAAACATATAGGTGGGTCAACTTATGCAGAAACTCTGAAAGAAGGTCCAGTGCAAAGAGAAATGGAATATTGTCCATATGCCTGAGGTATATGTGATATGAATTCTCATCACTGAAGAACTTTGGTAAAAGAAAATAAGGGATACTGTTCCTCATACTCTAATGCAGGTGCCTGAATTTGTCAATGCCTTTCTGAGAGACAGGCCACCAAAAATCAGGTGATGTTTGTTTGGAAATGTTAAAACTGTGGTATTTCAGATCACTGTTAAAAGTATGAGTAGTGTTAAAACTATCCAAGGTTTACAAGTCTTCTAAATGTGGTTAGAGTAACAACTGTATTTTGTGGACTACATTTCATACACCACTTCTCCATCAGGTTTCATCTTACATCAATATCTGTACTAGTTGTAATAAAAGTTATAATGTATATTTCTGTGGTGTAAATAACTTAGTAGCAATAAATGCTGTATTTTGTTACTGTTTTTGCCATTACATGCTGTTGGTTTTGTACAGGCTTATTAATTTGCTAAGACTAGCTTTGCAGAGAGGTAACTGATGTGTTAAACCAATAACTGAAAATTGAGTGCTTGCTTTTTAAAGAAGGAATTGAGCTGGGTTGAGCGCTGCTGAGGTTGTACAGTGCATAACTGAATTCTGTGTATATTTAAATGGATTCCTCTGAAAGATAAGCCATGAGTGCTGTGTCTGACACTGTCCGGGGCATCTGTCTTGCCTTACTCTCAGGGCTATGTTTGTGGGTAAGGTGTTTAACCTTGCCAAATATATGTAATGTTTTGAGGGACAAGTTAAAGTAAATAGCAGTACAGTCATGCAGAATGATTTAATGACAAGTGTTCATCCCTGGCAAATTGGGCTAAATTCTGGTCTTCAGTGTGATAAAATAACAAAATTATTCCTGTCAAAATAATGCTGCTAGGTTTGTGCCTTAACAGGACTGAAGATCCATGTTCGGTTTGGAGACATCCCTTTTTGCATATTGTCAAGACCAGTGTGAAAGATTTTTAGGGTTTCCTTGAAGAGATACAGATAATCTTCCAGAAAAAATAACTCCACCTGTTGTTTGCGTGTTCTTTCATTAAAACAGTTATGTTGGCAGAGTGACAAAGGAAAAAGAAATAATCTCTTGAGAACAGTGTTCAGATTCCTGTGGTGTTAGAACTGCTTTGTTGAACATAATTTCAAAGCGCCAGAGACTGGTGCAGGGCTGGTGATTTTTTTATGTTTGGGGTTTTTTTCATTGCTTTGTTGGCACAAATGCTTGCTTATTTCTGGCATCGGGGCAATAAAAATGTACAAAGTTTAGCATAAAATTTAAACAAAAATCAGCAAAAAATACTGCTAAGCTATCAAACCTTTTAGAAGAAGTTAGGGAGATGTAGGCACCCTACTGTGTTAAAACACTTTCCAAAAGTATGGTACTTTGGTGCTTGGCTCCTAAGTAAAATGCTGTAATCTGGGAGCATTGCTTTTTGTTAGGTTTTTTGATATGAGAAAACAAATTAAGTTTGGAGATGTAGGATAATCAACAGATCCAAATATTTTTGATGAAAGTATATTCTTATGAATGTAATTTTTTTATGTTTCTTTTACATTTTTAGAACTTAAAATACCAGATTTTTATTTCCTTTCCTAGGACAACAACTGATAAATTCAGCCTCTGATTCATTGCCTGCAATATATTCTAGGCATTCATTATACAGCAATAAATTGCCACCAGATTGCTGCTATCACACCTAGCATGAGCTGTTGCGTTATTTAGCTCTTTTTATCTTTGGAGCACCTCTTCCTCATTTTTCTCAGTGGACAGCTGGTGCAGTCGTGCAGCTTGCACACGAGCATTCTGTTCAGAGGGGTGACTGTTTTTTCTTCAGTTGGTAGCTGGGGCTTGGATTAAACAAGCTTCAGAAGTTTGTTTTAAACAAACCAGTGTCTTGAAGTTTTTGTCAGAAAAGCAATGGCATTCCAGTGGTGGACCTGAGGACCCTAGAAGCTTTCTATGGCAGATGAACTGGAATTTTGGCTAACCTGCATGAAAATGGATATAAGGCTCTGCTCTCACATTTTGAAATTGAATGGAACTTTACTGAGCACTTTACACTTCATAAAAATGTATAGGAATAGCTGTGTCTTTATAAAGCTGGCAGTGCCCTTCTTTTTATAATTGTTTTCCTCCTTTCTGTCATCATTCCTCATTATTTTCTGCTTCTTTGCTTATAACTTTTTGAATTTTTTATTATAGCATCATATTCAGCAAAGTTTTCTGTATCCACACTGTTTCTCTAGGTAACGTCCCATAGTAGACTGTCATAGATGGTGACATTTCTCTAAAAATTCAGGAAAATGACCTTTCAGTACTATTTTTTTCTCTGGGTTCTTGTTATTTCCCACGTCACAATAGGCAAAGGAGCATTGCTGCCATCCCAACATACAAAACACAGCATACCTTACATATATTCCATTAAAGAGCTTTCATAATTTTTAATGTTAAATTGTCAGTGGGAATGTATTGGAAGATACGGCCTTCATTTCACTTGTTACTCCACTGGGAGCTTTAAAGCAATGCTGATATTTGTTGTGGCAGAAACTGATAACTGGTCAAAGTGTGACAAATTTATTATACTGTCCTTTGGGGGAGGAGATGAGAGTTGCAGCGGTTTTTTGGGGGCTTTGGTTTTGTTTTGTTTTACTTACTACAGATTGTGATTTCATTTAAAATGTTTTGTTTAGTGACTTTTTGGTTAGTCAATTTTAAGAGTGGACAGTTGTGGCAGCAAGAGGGACAGGAGGGTGTTCAGAATCTGCTGGAGCCTACACCGCAGTGGTGGTGAAGTGCCACATCGTGCAACAGAAGCCTTGACCCAGGGGAAGCTCCAGGGCTAGGATGCTGCTGCCCAGGCCTTGGGCTGAAGTCCACAGTGTCAGGACAAGATGCAATGAACTTGATTTGGAATGTAGGAAATTCTGTCTTGATAAACACAAACTTTTTAAAAGGGTGGGGCCAAAAAGTGAAACAGGGACCCAGAGAGGTTGAAGGATTTCCATCCCTGGATGTGATCAAGACTTCACTAGGTAAGCCCCTGAGCGATGGGCTCAAACTTTGGTGAGGGTTGGACCAAATAAACATCACAGGTTCCTTTCAGCCTATGTGACTGTGTAATCCTGTGATGAAAATCTCTGCTGCTGGTTGTGCAACTTAAGACTTTATAGAACTATAAGAAAGAGGATCCATTACTTCAGTAAAGTATCAAGTGACAAAACAGTTTGCAAAGGAAAATTAATAGATAAGGATTTCTCAGTCCAAAAATGTAATGGCTAAAGGCAAACATGAGAGGTTGGAGGGGACCTCAAGGATAGTGTGGTCCAACCTTTCTGGGCAAAAGCACAGTCTAGACAAGATGGCCCAGCACCCTGTCCAGCTGCGTCTTGAAAGTGTCCAAGGTGGTGGAGTCAACAGCTTCCCTGGGGAGATTATTCCAGTGGTTGCCTGTATGATTCTATAAGAGTTAATTTTGAAAAGGTGTAGTGAACTATTTTTGTTTAATAGAGTGTATGACATGTAGAGGCTTTAGATTAATGATCAATATTAAGTTTAAAGCAGACATAAAGGACTGCATGTTTAAATTAGGGCATAAAATGAAATTGTCATACTGATGCTGAGGGATGTTTTAGAGACCAAAACTCTAAATATGTTCCAGGAGAGATTAGGTAAGTGAGTGAGCTTACAAAGCAGTCCCTCACTGGGGCAGCCATTCTGCTGGAAAGGTATGCCTGAAGAAGGGGAATTCTCTATTTGCTCTATTACTGATACACTTTCTCAGAAATGTCTGACCATGCTGCAGTTCTGAGCAAGTGGGGATGTGTTTTGATTGAACAATGATAGCTTTTATATTCTCTGGTATCATTGGTAAAACCTTTGTCAATACATGGGCATGAATGAGTCCCTTCTCCAGGAAATTGCTCTCCTGGAATATTGCTGGACCTTTCCTTTCCCATCATTTTTGTCTGTGTGCCTGTGTGTGCATGCACACACACAGACTGTGCTGGTAAGAAGTGGCATTTTTTATTCCTTCTCATCTGACTGCCTGCTCCCTGGTGCACAGTCCCTTGGGAGTGCACTGTTTGCCCTAGTGATTACACAGTAACTGCTCTTCAAGCTATTACGCTAGCTTGCAGCACGTTGTCTCTCGGATGATAGCACAGATCAACTTAAGGTTTAAAATAACTTCATCTTGTGGCTTAATTTGCATACACCCAGGTCTTTTACAGTCATCTCCGTTTCTCCACCTAAAATGAATGACTTTGTGTAAAGAAACCACAAAGCAGCAGAAGTCTCTAGGTGCTGGCTTTTATGCATTATCTAAGCTCTCTGGTGAGTGATGGGATTATGAAACCTGTACTGGTACACGGTTTTCAAACCTTCATCCAATTTAGTCATTCTAGTAGATGTAGTATTTGGCCTTTGTTTGTTTGTTTTTGAAAACTCTATCGGAGAGTTTCAAAACTATTTATGGAAGAAAGAGTAAAAGGAGGAGAGGTAACAGTGGGGTATGCATGTGGTGCAGTCATCAATAATTGGGAACATTGGGATGTTCTTTCTTGAGAAATGCATTGTGCTTTTGCAAGAAGAGAAGCAGAGGACCAAATAAGCTTCCCCCTGCCATCAGTAGTTTTGCACAGGCCAATAATATCATGCAGTCCAGTAATATTTCCAATATTTGATACAGTTGCTCTTTCCTAGCCTTTTTACTTTCAGTTTTCTGGTTAATTGTAATACATTTTGTATCATCATTAACAATTGCCTTGAACTTTCTATGATGTAATCCTTGTGTCTGCCTAGGATCTGTTAACTGCCAGATGTTGGAACATATCCCAATACCAGTAGGTGCTTACAGCTGTTGTGTGGTCATTGTCAGGGCTAATGCACTGTTTTCAATTAATTATTTGCATGTCATGAATCTGGAGTTCTTAGACTTTTTTTTTCTTTTAAATATTTTCATGTATACACATATAAATGAAAAATATTGAATGAATATATTTCCAAATTTTACATATTTTATATATATATATATATATATATGGAAAATATACATATTTCCCTATGGGGACACCTAGACCCATGAACGCTGGACTGCTTCCTTTTGATCTGTGTCATACTACTTCTTGGGGAGCCATAGTGCCCCTCTCTTTGATCTTTTGGTTTCTGAACTGGAGTCCATCAACCATGATGCAGGGCTGTATCATTACCATGTTTAAAAGTTTTCTTTTCTGAAGCTTGGTTTTTTGTTTTTTTTTTTTCTGTAGCCATGAAGTCTCAATATTTAATTCACACTTCCAGTCCCCTTTTTTTTAGTGTAAAATTTGAATGAAATAGAAATGCTTCATAGCACCTCCTCCTGTCCTTTTTTTTAGTGTTGGTGCTTTTGTCTAGACTGCAGGAACCATACATTCTATGGCTATCCTCCAGCCCTTCAGATAAGTAATTCAGATCTTTTGTGCCATGTTTCTGTTTCCATATGCACCCATTATTTCAATCTGCTGGAAACCAGAGGTGGGTAGGAAGCGGTTTTAGGTTCCAACAAGGAAGAGGGATGGGAGAGCGTCTCCTCACAATGTGATACTTTGATGTGGCCAGGATACTCAAAGAGCGTTAGGTGCTGGGGGTGTGTGTTTGGGTCAGCATGTGCCAGCGTGTGTGTATGCATTAGTCAGTTGGCCATGCTAGAAAATGTGGTATTTAGTGAGCGGCTCATATTTCTGGTTCTAAGGTTCATTTTGGAACTCTTACCTTTTTTTTGACTGGGGAAAAGCTTTATAGCATGTCTTTTTCCTGGTTTGTTTTTTTTTTTTTTTTCCATCTGTTGAAACCTGTGTTGAAACCATTGACCTGTCGGGAGAAAGTGGCTGAGAACACCTTGTAACTAGATCCATCACAACATCTGGCAGGTAGATGCACATAGGTGAAACTGGGTACATGTGGGTAGGTAGTTACTAAGCCTGTTAGCTGGTAAGGAGATGTAGCCCTCTATTCCCTGTGTTCCTGGGAGCACAGAGTAGCACTATCATTTTGGCTAGTTAAATAATTATGTGTAAATGATACTTCCTGTACATAATCTGGTTTATGCCATAGTATTAAAAGTTGTGTTTGCTCACAGAGCTGCTGCTGTTCAGCATTTCAAAAGCACAGTGTCACTTCTGCAGACCTTTAAGCAGGGCTTCCTTTGCATGTACGAGCAGCAATTTTTTAAAGGCATGTTCCTGCTCATGTGGTTTTTAGTATTTACAGAATCACATTCTGTATTGCTAAATAGATTGAGGCTTCTCCACTGCTGGAAGAATTTCTGTTTCAAGGGTGTATTGGATTTATGTGGCAAGGTTTTGGTAGTGAGGAGCTGCAGGGGTGGCTTTCATGAGAAGCTACCAGGAGCTGCTGCCATGTCTGATAGAGCCTGTTACAGCTGTCTCCAAGACTGACCCGCCCCAGCAGTGACACTGGTAGCGCCTCTGTGATAATGTATTAGAGAAAGGGTAAAAAACACTGCACTAAAGGAGCTGGGGGAGAGGAGTTCAGAGGATATGAGAGGAGCAGCCCTGCAGCCCCCCAGGCCGGTGCAGCAGGAGGGCAGGAGGAGCTCCAGGCGCCGGAGCAGAGATTGCCCTCAGCCCCTGGGGCAGCCCATGGTGGGGCAGGCTGTGCCCCTGCAGCCCAGGGAGGCTCACGGGGGAGCAGATCCCCACCTGCAGCATGGGGAGGATCCCCCTGATGCAGCATGTATACATACTCTGAAGGAAGTTGCAGCCCATACAGAGCAGCCCAGGCTGGGGCAGGTTTGCTGGCAGGGCTGGTGGTGACCCCATGGGGGACCCACACTGGAGCCATCTGCTCCTGAGGGACTGCACCCCATGGAAAGGATGGACCCGCACTGGAGCAGTTCATGAAGAACTGCAGCCTGTGGGAAGGACCCACGCTGGAGCAGGTTTTGAAGGACTGTCTCCCTCCTGTGGGAGGGACCCACGCTGGAGCAGGGGAATAAATAGCATGAGGAAGGAAGGAATGGCAGAGGCAAAGTGTTATGACCTGACGACAGTCCCTATTCCCCGGCCCCCTGAACTACTCAGGGGGAGGAGGTAGAAGAACTGGGAGTGAAACTGAGCACGGAAGAAGGGAGAGGTGGGGGAAAGGTGATTTTAGTTTGGTTCTTATTTCTCAGTATCCTCCTCTGTTATTAATTGGCAATAAAAAAAAAACCAATTTTCCCACATCAACTCTGTTTTGCCCTTAGCAGTAACTGGTAAGTGATCTCTCTGTTGTTATCTCCAGCCATGAGCTTTTCTGTTGTATTTTCTCCCCATGTCCTGTTGAGGAGGGGGAGTGATAGAGCAGCTGGGTTGGGCACCTGGCAGCCAGCCAAGGTTAACCCACTGAAGAGGGCCTAAAGAAATTGGTAGTTATGAGATGCTCTTTTTAATGTGGTGTGATTTCCATCAGTGTGTGTGGAATCCACACATATGTTGTAGTACGCTTCCACTGTAAATCAGCAGTCTTCTAATGGCTGTGTGCTGTTCTGCGTCTTTACTGAGGAGATGGAGGTACAGTTTTTGTTCTATAGTAGAATATAATCAATTGGGATTTTTTTTTCCTTCTGTGATTATGATTTTTCTCAACTTCCCTTTGTTGTTCTGTCCTCAGTTTGCTTTGTAAATACAGATTTCTAAACTGCGTTCATTGCAAATGTATCACTGCAAGTACTGGGTGTTTTGTATTCAGAACTGAGCTGCATCGATTAATTCTGAATGATCACAGAAATCACGTAGCGTTGTTTCAGTTCATTAAAAGTCAGGCTCTATAGACTCTATCTCATTGTTCTAAATAACAAATTCCCTCCAATGTTGCTTTTATACGTGATAAATAAAGTAAACCTGTGGCTGTCACTGGTACAGTCTTACGTGGTAGGGAACAACATGAGCCATCTTCTGTGTTGTTGCCACGTGAATTTAGGAAGCCTCTGTCCCACCTGCTAGGGCCTAGTGCAACTACTGTAGGAGGTAGTGGATGCATACCAAAGAAATGGAAGGATGAGATTTCAGTTCTGGAATAATTAAGACACCAAGGAATCCATTATGCCTGTGAATCGCTGGGGAAGAATGAGTTTGGAGAAAGATGGCAGCTCAATATCAGAATTATGGTATTTTAAAACTATTATTTCCTGCATGTGCAACATATATTATGTTCCAGCCACTTACCATCCTCCAAGGGTAAGGCTAAGATTTTGTTGCAGTTTAACCCCAGCCAGCAGCTCAGCCCCACACAGCCACTCACTCACTCCCCCCAAGTGGGATGGGGAAAAGAATCAGAAGAGTAGAAGTGAGATAACTCATGGGTTGAGATAAAGACAGTTTAATAGGGAAAGTGAAAATCACACATGAAAACAAAGCAGAACAAGGAATTCATTCACCACTTTCCACCAGCAGGCAGGTGTTCAGCCATCTCCAGGACAGCAGGGGTCCATCATGCGTAATGGTGACTTGGGAAGACAAACACCATTGCTCTGAACAACCCCCCCCCCCCCCCCCCTTCTTCTTCTTCCCCCAGCTTTATATGCTGAGCATGTTCTCATATGGTCTGGAATAGCGCTTGGGTCAGTTGGGGTCAGCTGTCCTGGCTGTGCCCCATCCCGGCTTCTTGTGCACCCCCAGCCCCTCGCTCGTGGGGTGGGGAGCAGAGAAGGCCTTGGCTGTGTGCAAGCCCTGCTCAGCAATAATAAAAACATCCCTGTGTTATCAACACTGTTTTTGGCACAAATTCAAAGCATAGGCCCATACCAGCTACTATGAGGAAAATTAACTCTATCCAACCAAAACCAGCACACATTTCCAGTGCACTGAAAGTCAAAAGGTCGGCAGCCCTTACAGCTTCAAGGCAAGCTGAGGGTCTGAAATAAACCTATTTATTTATTTATTCATTTTCACAGGCTGGGCAACAGCTGGGTAAAAAATTGAAATTTAAAAGTCATCCTGTCCCACTGTGTACATTTGTCTCTTCAGTCCTGTGGACTCTGTGATCTAATCCTTGTCAGGTGCATTAAATTCCCTGTGTGCAGTGCCTCTAACAAGAATGTCATCCATTCCACAGGATAACTTTCTCAGTATAATTATGAGAGCTACTGCCTATGTTCGTCAGTAAAATTTCTACTTGCAGAAAAAGAATATGAAAGAGATCAGTCTCTTCAGATGAGGCCACTAATGTAAATACCTGTGAATTCTTTTTTTGTAAGTAGAATTATACTTTTATGTCTTAATGTTGTGTTAAAATCTGGTTGAAATTTTTTTTGGAGGGGAAGGTGTTTGATGCATGCAGGAGGAGAATTATTTAGCCATTGTTATGTTTTAACATTTGAAAATGTTTACAGAGGCTGTTGCTGTAACTGATTTTATTGTGATCATGATACTAAAGCCTGACCACAGCAGGTTTATTTTGTAGTTTGCTTTTCTCTCTTCAGATTTCATTATTTCAGTTTCATTATTGCTTGGTGTTTCTTCTTTCATGTAAAGTGGGATAGAAAAGACAGTTTATGTCTGTGCATGCGGAGAAGTGTGCAACAACTGTGTGGTCTCCTGTTAAATTCAGTTTGCTTTATAGCATGGAGCTATAGTAGTCCTGGACAGGAACCCTGCAAAATGCTCTGTCAAGATACACTGGGCTTGGTATCACACTGTTTCCTAATGAGTGACAGCACCGTCTTCCTGAATCCTGCAGATCTGTACTTACTGCTTGTAAAAAGGGGTAAATGCCCACAGGACAACAAGCAAAAACCAAAGCCAAACCAAAGTGCCCAAACCCCCAAGCCTACTCTTTTGATAGAAATTAATGAGTCACACACACACACACACACACACACAAAACCCAAAAAAACCAAAAAAGCCCAAAAAAACCCAAGCAAAAAAAAACAAATCCAAAACAAAAAAACCCCAACATATCAAAAAAGCATAGAGGGCAGAAAGAACAGCTGGAAAGACTGAGTTGTAGCACCTGAGGCACCAGGGTTAGTGGAGCACTCTTGCTATCATCTAAATTGTGTGGAAGGGCATCGTTTCAGAGGTCATTCTAAACCAGTCTGGGATCAGTTAAGCAGTGTAGTTCCTGTTGAATTTTTGCAGACAAAAGAAAGTGTGTTAAGAGAATCTTCTGGGAGATGCAAGAGCATGACTTTTTTGGTGTGGTTGGCAGATGACACTTTAATATATACATATTAGAGCTTTTTTTGATGTGACAGTTCCCATAGAGAGTTAAATTATGCCATGCGTTGCATCTGCATGCCAAGGCATAGTGACCTGCTACTCATGCTGGTCATGAAGCCAAAGTAAGTGCATCCACCTGAGTATCACTGCCTCCTGCATTTTTTGAGGTGTGAGCCACAGAACTCCACTGACAAATATAAAAATAAAACAACAAAAGAATCTCAAATATCAATGGTCTGCTCATTTGGGGCTTTTTATTTGTCCTGTAGTATTTGAGACTGTGATGTGTAAGGCAAAGACTTTTAAGCTGTCTAGCTTAAGTATCAGGGCTCAAAGCCTGGTACTTGCTAGAGACTGTCAAATAGTGCCAATAGTTTATTGGAGCTGAGACTTGAAAAGAGATGTGACTTGCTATAAGATCTTGTTGACAGTAAAATATGGTAATGATGGAAGAAGCAGTTCTGTTGCTTTGCCTTTTCAGGGAAACTAGAATCCTTGAGCTGTCAAAATGCGTGGCATCCAAATTTGTAGAATCTAAGAGTATTTAGCTCTGAAAGTTAGAGCATCAGTAGAGATGGTGTGGCATTTTTTCATTATGCCCTGAGTTTTTAAACAATGTTAGGTAACGTGGCTGTACTGATTAATGCAACAGTTTGATATATTAATATAAAGTTCTTTACTTTGGTAATATCTGTAGATAGCTTGGACTGGTAGGAATAGCTCCACAAGTGGTAATTTAATGTAAATGTCTGTGATTGATTGAAAATGTAGTAATCACTCTTTGTTGTACTAAAAATGTTCTGATTTTCACAACATTTCTGGGCAGATTCTTTACCTGCTGGGTTTAGTGGTAACTTCAGACTAGATCTCCAGTCTTCCTTAATAATACTCACTAAGACAAATTATACTATTTATGATTTATCATTTGTTTAGTCAGTAGGGTCATTGATTTCAGAAAGTGTCAAGATGTTTTGTTTAAAAAGACATCTTTATTTCTATTATGTAGCCAGGGGTATTAAAAAAGAATAATGCCAATCTAGTCCCACTGAAGTCTATAGTAAGATTCAGTATTGTGGGTTAAATCCTGGGTCAAGTGTAGTCATTAAGGCTCCATGATGAAAAAAAAATATAACTGCTTGAAGAATTGTTCGGGGGCAACTCAAGGCATTATTACTGGAAAAGAACATGAGTCCAAAATGAACAAGGGGGAAAATTTATCTAATTTGTCATATAGTAAATTCAAACTAACTGTGCTAGCATAGCAGACTTACGATTTCATAACCTGATGAAGTACTCCATATATCTGCATCTGTTTCAATGAACTTGCCTGAAAAGACATAAAGGCCATGATTATTGTTCAGAGTTAAGATGCAGGCCTGAAAGTTTTCCATGGCAAATACAATATGTTTTTGGTGAACAGGTAGTTCCCATGCCAACCACTTCTACAAGATGCTGAATGCCACCGTTTAGGACGTATGTGAGCTGAGAACACATTTTTTAACTTCTCGTTCTTCCATATGGAAGTCATACAGTCCAATCATTCATCTCCATTGCCAACTTTTGTAGCAATTAAAAGTCTAAACACCTTGAAGGAAAGAGACGTAGCAAATAGAAAAGATAAATGAACACATTGAATAACGTTGTAAAAGGGGATTGAAAGAGAACAGTGAATTCAACTTGAGTTTTGTGTCAGTCTATTGCCATAACCAGAAACCCATATTTTCTCCTGAATGTTAGATCTCTAAGTAGTCAATATCAATTTCATCATGCCACCACATTGCAGTGTACAAGATCTGCAATATTTTACATTGTTTTCTTTATTCTGAAAATGTAATTGACTTATTAAGTTATCTGATGGAATATAAAACAAATATACAGTAATTACATTTTGAATCAAATAATCCTCCCCCCCTTTTTTTTATAATCCTGGCATATAGATTAATCTTGCAAAAGCAGAAAAATGCTTAAATTATGAAATGCTGATAATAATTTTAGCTGTATTAAACATAGTGCCTACAAACTTAAGTAATGGACCCCAGATGCTGTGTAGACACTTCAGAGGCATTTACGTTTAGAAATGTAAGCATGCTCACTCTTCCTTCATGGTCCTGCGTGGGTGGATGTTCTCTTTGCACTTCCTCTAATGTACAGGTCAAAAATTCTGGTAAGTCAAAATGAAGAAATTAGACTCTGTGGAGTCATTTCCACTGCAGTGAGTGTGTTGTCCCCTGTCTTTCAGGGTATTTAAGCACTTTATTACATCAAAAATGCTCTCTTAAAATGCTTAAATGCCTTCTTATTTAAGGATGAAGTAAAAGAATCTGATGGATTTTATGAATTTAAAATAGCAGTAAAACGTTATTTTCTCATGCTTGTGCTTTCTTATACTGGATAAGCTGGTAGAAAATCTGGTGCAAAACGTGTATGTGGTACCATTGCTTACTTGCCTGAAAATGCCCTTTTTTGCTATTCCAGTAATACTGTTTCTTACTCTTTTTACCCCTTTGCTATGGATTTTTTCAAGACAAAACAAAAGGCAAGGTAAAAATATTGTATAATAAAGTTGTTGTTGAGATAATTATATTCCATTTCATGGTCTTACATAAATATGAAATAATTCCAAATTTAGAATCAATAATACATTGCACCAAGAGAAAATGAAAACCTGTTGCTTACTTATGCCAGGCTCTGAACATATTTTCTAACATACTGTCTGAATAATCTGTCTTCAAAATTAAATCCTTAGATATTTTGCAGATGCTGAATGCATTTTTGCAGATGGGTAGTTGGCCAATGTCAGAGCAGAGATTGCATATACGCTCTTTAAATACTGTCTGGCATGTGCCTGCTTTGTGAAATAGTCATCAGCTGCATCACATGTTCATAGTGCATCAGTAGAACTTCCTTAACTACACAGATGTTTTGACTATCCAGCCCCAGACTTTCCTGTTCTCAAGACAAGACACATACCAATGTCCTTCTCATGCCACCTTGGTATTCAGAGAAAGCACTAAAATGGCATGTATGCGTCACTTGAAGACAAGGGGGTTGTAATCTGAATTTAAGTTCTTCATCCCAGTCAGTTCAATGGCAAGGTCCTGGGTGAATTTAAATGTATGAGGTCATCTTTCTGTGGAATGAGCAGCTGAATAAGTAACAGCGTTTAGGTAGGTGTTTCCCATGCATTGGGGAATTAGGAATTTAACAGTGTTAGGGGACAATTATCTCACAATTATTTTCTAGAACAGTGTTGGAGTATGTAAATAAAGCAATGGTGTGTTTAAAAATGTTTGGTGGAATTCCGTATATGCATCATCTATTACATATAACAGGTGAAGTAATACTTTCCTCTTACAGCAGGAAAATCCAAAGAGAATGAAAACCCAAACCTCAGAAATTAATGAGTAATACTGTATCTATGTGTTGATTAAATAAATTGTGTTCATGGCAAATATGATTCTGTGCTCACAAGACTTCTTAGAACTGAATAGAAAGGAGAGAGAGCATGAGGGGTTTTTTAAATCTTGTTCCTGCATTTTCCTCAACTCTTTCATTAGATGTGCTCATACTAGCTGATTTACTCATGTGAGTAACGTTTTTCATGATCAGAGACTAACTCAGTTAATGCCATGGTAAAGGTAGATGACACAAGGGATTGTTTTGCATTGAATGTTTGTGCAGATTAAAATCGCAATTCCAGTTAATTAGTAACTGCATGATATATACACAGTAAAATTTCAAGGGAATGCATTTAGATGCAATTCACCAGAATCACTGATTATTAATTATTGCTTAGCAAACATAAATGCCATGTTTTATAAAATGTGCTGCTTAAATTGAGCAAAATTTATAGCGCATCAATATCTTGTAAAGCATAGAAATATTAAGGTAATGCTTAATGAATATTTTTTCTAGGGTAATAATGATGTTTGAAATCAGTTCTACTTCTCTGTTTCTGGAAGCACATGCTGTAGAGATTCATCTATAACCACCGATGCATGAACTTTCTTCTGGTTTTTTTTGCTGTTGAGAAAGATGAGGGTGGCTAGAGATGCTTTTTTTCCTTCAGTGTGATAGTTAATGAGCCTGATTATTACTTCTATTAATATTTATTGAAGTAGTATAGCTGTGGATTAAACCTTCTGTCCACGCTGCTCCCTGCTTCCTCTCAGCCGTTACTGCATCTCAAGGCAGACCGTTAGCAGGACATTTTCTTCTTTCCTGTGCAGCGTTTGCATCCCTTGGCTGTGTTATTACACCATGGTCAGAACAGCACTACAAAGTGTGTGTTTTTTTGTGCTGGATGACAGCTTTTGCATTTATCTTTTGCAGAAGAGTAGTTCTGCTGTTCCCATGTAGGTGTGGTGTACTGCTTTTTTGATCCAGTTGGAGAAGTCTGCGCTCTTGATCTAACAACCAAATTCAGGCTTCTAGAAAAATGGAGGCACCCTAGATGCTATGGTTTGTATGTGGGAAGAAGGTGAATAGCTGAAAAGAGACATCTTTTCTGGATTTGAGAAGTGTTAGAAACAAGTTCAAGTACAAAATTACCTAAAAAGTATACCGTTGTTGGGAGCATCAGGAAATAAAAGAATCCTACATATAGATGCTCTCTTCCATTATACAAATCCAGTCTAAATAAGCTGTAAATACCAGTTGTTTTTCATTTCACAGTCTGGATAGAAATGGATTCTGTGTGTCAATCCATTTGTGTATAAAAGGCTACAATAATATATCATAATGGTGCTCTTTTGCTTTAGAAGTGCAGAATGATATAGAGGGTCTCAAGCATGAAAGAAAAATCTCTTCTAGCCAGCAGGTAGATGAAGAATAGGCAGCAGCTACTTTTGGGGGGGGGGGGGGGCTGCGGCTATTGTAAAGGGTTGTTAGCTTTCAAGGCAGTAGACATGCTACTGACTAGTCCTAAACAGTAGCTATTATTTTCTAATTGTCAAAAATAAGTAAGAAATAATGTCAGATAATTTTTTAGTCTCCTTTCTGCAGCTTTGTTTTTCCTGACTGTCATGATTTATAGAGAGATTTGATGGTTTTTCTTTATACTAGCATCTGGATCATGTGATTAGGCATGGCTTTCTATGAGGAGAGGGAAGAAGGGAGAAGGGAGAGAGGAGAGGGAAGAGGGAAGGGAAAGGGAAGGGAGGGGAGGGAAGGGAAGGGGAGGGACAAGGGGAAGGGAGAAGGGAATATTTCACTTGGAAGGGACCTAAAACAATTATTTGGTCCAACTGCCTGACCAGTTCAGAGCTCACCAAAAGTTAAAATGTATTATTAAGGGCACTGTCCAAATGCTTCTTCAACACTGACAGGTGTGGGGCATCGACCACCTCTCTAGGAAGCCTGTTCCACTGTTTGACCACCCTCTTGGGTAAAGAAATGCTTCCTAATGTCAAGTCTGAACCTTTCCTGATGCAGCTTTGAACCATTCCCACATGCTGTCACTGGGTACCAGGAGAAGAGCTCAGCTCCTCCCTCTCCATCTCCCCTCCTCAAGAAGCTGTAGAGAGCAATGAGGTTGCCCCTCAGCCTCCTTTTCTCCAGACTAGACAATCCAGCATCCTCAGCCACTCCTCACAGGGACATGCCTTCCAGCACTTTCACCAGCTGTGTTGCCCTCTTCCGGATGCATTCAAGTACCTTCAAGTCCATTTTAAATTGTAGGACCCAGAACTGCACACAGCACTCAAGGTGAGGCCACAGCAACATTGAATACAGTGGGATGATCACCTCTTTTGGCCAGCTGGTTATGCTGTGTTTGGTGTTCCCCAGGATGGGGTTTTCCCTCTTGGCTGCCAGGGCACATTCCTGACTCAATACTGAGCCTGCTGCCGACCAGCACCCTCAGATCCCTCTCTGCAGGGCTGGCATCCAGCCACTCCTCTCCCAATTTATACTTGTGTCCAGCATTACTCCATCCCAGGTGCAGAATCTGGTACTTGGGACTTGTTAGATTTCATGCCATTGATGATTGTCCAATGCTCCAATCTGTCTCGATTCCTCTGCGAAGTCTCTTGTCCCTCAAGAAAGTCAGCAGTACCTCCCAGTTTGGTATCATCAGCAAACTTGCTCATGGTGCATTCAACTCTTGCATCTAGATCATTGATAAAAATATTGAACAGAACTGGCGCTAGGATGGAGCCCTGAGGAACACCGCTGGTGACCAGTCACCAGATGGATATAGCCCCATTCAGTACAACTCTTTGAGCTCTGCTGTTCAGCCAGTTCTTCATACAGTGCCACCGTGTTCCTGCTCATCTCACAGTTGGACAGCTTGTCCAGAAGGGTGCTGTGAGGGGTAGCATCAAAAGCCTTACTAAAATCCAGGAAAATCTACGTCCACTGCCTTCCCTTCATCCATGAGGTGGGTGCATAGAAGGATATCAATTAGTTAATCTTGCCCTTTGTGAACCCATGTTGACTGTGCCTGATGATTGCATTGTTCTTTAAATGCCTTTCAATAGCACTCAGTATGATCTTCTCCATAACTTTTTCAGGAACTGAGGTTAGACTAACAGGTCTGTAATTTCCTGCATCTTCTCTCACACCCTTCCTGTAAATTAGGATAACACTGCCTAGCTTCCAGTCAGCAGAGACCTCCCCAGATTCTTATTATTCTTAAAAAAAAAAAAAAAAAAAAAAAAAAAAAAAAAAAAAAAAGGAAATGAAAAGCATATATACAGAAATAAATTTAGGTGTTCTGTGTGTTCTTCTTAAAACTTAATAGCTGGAAAGCAAAGAAGCATTACTTGCTTGTAAATTAATCTCAGGGGGAGAGGCAGCCAAACCATGATTTTTAATTATTAGGAACTCAAGATACTGTGTAAATAGCAGCAGCAGGAGGAAGGCAGGGAAAAAAACAAGGGGTTTTTTTTTTTTCCCCTTCTTCTTTTTTTGGTACCCATTTTAACCAATCATGCTAGGCCTATGCATAAATAAAGTTCCATATTAATTTTAGATTAAAAAATAGATACAAATGTCTGCATAAGAAACAGTAAGGTAATTCTTTCAGTGTTGTGATGGAGATTAAGAAAGAAAAGGAAACTTTTCCTCAAGTCTGAATTAAGAAGTGTCTAGAGTAATCAGAAATGTCATATGTTATTTTCACAGTAAGTAAGAATTTTGTGGGGGGAGGCCGAAGAGTAGATTGAATTAGGGAAATGGAAGGAAAATCAATTTCTGGGCATTGTGGAAAACACCTAGCAGTTGCATTAAAGTTTCTGTCTTTCATGCCATTGATTCTTTGGTCTCTTTTAATTGTGATGGTTCTTGTACTTTGAGTTACTCTCTCCCTTTTTGACACCCTTCCTCATCTCAAAGAGTTTCTGTTCCAATGTTAAGTCCTGATTCTAATGCTGTGACATACTCCTGCATACTTGTCTCATAAGGAAGCATGCTTGTTTCGGTAGTAGTCTCATGGTGACGTTGGGACACATATAGGCATCCTTTGAATAAAGAAATCCACAAGGACACACATCAAGTAGCTTTACAGTCATATGGAGTCTCAAAAAACCATGAAAAATTTCTACTTAGTTTTTGTAGGTACCTACAGATAGGGCAGCATTGGTTGGTGTGAGTTGTGGAACTTACACCATGGTCATGGCCATGAATTAATTACTTCTGGTAGAGGAAAGATCTCAAGGCACTCTAGCATAAGTAGGCATCAGCATAAGTAGGATCCTAAATCCGATCTATGCTGTCTTCAAAATTGCTACACTATTACCCTCAATTTTTATTAAGTTAGCTAGCTGAGTTGCCATCCTTGATCTTATTTTGCAGTTTATTCTGTAAAATGGTCACATAGTGGGATTTGCAATTACTTGCAGTATTTTCCAGCTTTATATCTTCTCCCTGACAGTCCTTTGAAGTTGTCCCCACTGAATATTCTTCTTTTCTTAGGTTCTGTGATTAAATGTGCTTTTGCCTAGCAAGAGTTAGCTTAGCTTTTGATTTTTCTTAAAAAATAGGTAAAACTTTGTGAAGTAGTTGTTCATCCTCTTAAGCAAGTGATCTGACAGGGGAAGGACACAAGGTTTCAAAAGTTGAATTTTTAGTATCGCACATCCATTGATAGCTTTTCAAGCATAGTGGAGGGAATTGTTAAGAATTAGTGCTTGATTTCTTATTTTTCTGTCTCTTGGTGAACCTAAACTACTTCAAGCTTACTGAGAGGTTAAGGGATGACAAAAGGTTGCACAGCAAGCTTGGAGGGGGGGACATGCAGAGAAGGCCACCTGTTATGATTTAAATACCATTGCAAAGGGTAGTCAGTAACAACTGAGGGTGTCTTGCATCCCAAGACCAGCACATGTTTGTTCTGATGTCTGTGAAAGATACGTGTTGTAGCAGGCTCCAGAGTACGCATGTGGTGAGTTTTCATGGCTCCAGCATGTTGTGTATGGCAGCTGGATTGTTCAGCACTGTCTCGGTGGTTCTCGTAGCCTTTTGGTTAGGGTAATGCAGACAAAAAATCTTGACTACCTTTAATTAGAAACTTGGTCCTCATGAAAAGAAATATATTGGAGGTAAGTGCACGTTAGCAAAGGACTAGATGTTGGGTCAGGCCATCCCCTGGAGTCCAGTTTTTTAATATAAAATGAAGATGGGTTGAGCTGCCTTCCTCTCTGCTGCAGTTGTAGTTGGTATGGGGAATCCTTTGCGCAGGCTACGCTGGAGGCATTGCCTTAGCTGAACTTCAACTGGTTGTACAGGACTTACTTTCTTTAATATGCTTTTGGTCTGCTGCATCCTTCTGTTCAATTTTACTTTTTATAACATTTTTAATGAAACTTATTTTTTGCCCTTAGCTTTACGGAGTCTCTGAAATGCCAGAGAAAAAAGTAATTAAGCAGAGTAATGGCCTTCACTGCAGTTCATAGTTCTTTGTCGATACATTTTAAAGAATGCTTTCTACAGAGCAAAATCCCACAGGACGGTTAATGTGCTCCCAAAGGATATTACCTATCCTTTTCTATTATTTTGGAAGGAAACAAAAATAAGGAAATGTTATACTCTCCATATATTTAGGCTGAAAGAAGTATTACCTTTATAAGTAAGTATTATCTTTGCCATCTCTTTCATGGTAGTGTTTTCTTAAAAAGCTAACAGATTTGGCTCAGGTCTGAAGAGTGGCTTGTGTGAACTGAAGACTTCTGAGCAGTTCAGTCACTTCAGCCTAAAACTGCAATTCCCAAACCTCTTGTCCAATAGCTGCCTAATTCTGATCATGTCTTACCTCTGCCAGCACCTCAGTTTCTCAGGGTGAAGTTTCTTTAGAGCCTCAGCCTTTATGGATGCCCACAGGTGCCTCAGGCTTGCGTTCCACTTCAGATTCTACAAAAAATATAAATCAACATATTCCAATTTTCTGGTCATTAGAGCAGCAACCATCCACCTCCTCTCCTTTTGTTCAGAACATGTAGCAGGATCTGTGTCCTTGTTCTGCATATTCCTGTTTCCCAGGCCAGTTCCTTGTTGTCCTTTCTGGTCACCAAAATGAAGGGCTGAAAGATTTAAAGAGGTCCAAAGGAATGTGAGAAGTTTCACAACCCTGATGATTACTTCTGTAGTTTACAGAGAGGATTAACACAGTCTTTGGAGCACAAATGGGAAATTAAGCTCCCTTCTTCATTTCTGATCTTGGAGGGCGTTTTTTTTATTTCCTTTGGCTGACTGCAGTGCATTCAGTGTTTCCCTTTTCTGCAGAGTGAAACAGTTTCAGCAGGAATCGGCATCTGTTCTCTTGCTAGGAAGCAGAAAGCAAGCATGGATACCCATAGGGCTGCTGAGTTAGGGTATGTGTTTCCTTTCCATGCACCTGAAAGCTGGGAAGGTGTTAATGAAGGCCCACGAAAATACTGGGTGGATCTTTGTAATTATACAGGTAGAAGGATTTGTCACATATCTGCTTCTAAACATAATGATAGATTGCCTTACCTTTTTTTGCAATACCATGGCTCCCAAATGCAAATGAGCGTCTAGGTTTTTTTAAGTAACACTTTTTGCAAGGAAGAATCCATACACAGAGGTCTCCTACAAAAACCTACATAAAATATATGCTCATTCTATCCTTTTAGATATTTATAAAATATGCAGCTATTAAAAATCCTCACGTTTTTCATCTCATGATTAGATGCTATAAAAAAGACTGTGCCTGTTCTGCATGAACACATAAGATTTTTGTAAATATGTGAGTAAATATGTAAGCAAGCACAGAGGGTTGCTCTCTGCTGGTAACTTTTCTTCTCTGTTGTGTTTCCAACATACAGAAGACAACAATCTGCTACAGTGCCTTTTAAATGAACAGCTAACCATCAGCTGACTAGCTGTGGAGGTAGTTGGTTATAACCAAGGTAGTGAGTAGTACATGTGAGATGAGTCCTGCAGAAGTCTCCAGGAATTTCCAATGGCATTAAAAATCTGAAAATAGATTTGTATTACTGGGCCATGATTTTTCTAGGTTTGTTCATATATTGCTCATTTAAAAAAAAAAGAAAAAAAAAGAAAGAAAGAAAAAAGGATTAAGAAATATGATAAGAAATTAAAAGTGTTGGGAGAAGTGCTCAATTATAAGAAATATATCACAGAAGACATTTGTAGAAGAAAATAGACTTAAAAGGCTAATTACTCAAATTCTTAGCAATGTTTTTAATTGTTAAAGGTATTATTGTTTTCCAGAAATGAAAGAAAAATTATTTTTTTGCTCTTACTGGCTTATATTGTTTGATGTTATTTGCTGCTCTATCCATTAGTTCTACGTGATGCAAACAAACATAATGACTTAGTTGCTTACCAAAGATCTGTTATTGTAATGGGAAAAATTTGTAACTCTGACAAAATTCTTCCTGGAAATCTGTAGTAAGAATACACCAGATCAGTTTTGGCCAGTCTTTTCTATGGTAAAGGTTGTGCGTGGAGTTTTTCCTTCCTTCCCAGATCCTTATATTAAAAAAGAAAAATGCTAAAAAGAATTGTACTGGAGAGAAACTATTTATATTGCTAGACTGTGTAATTGATTAGCAGATGTTCTGGGTTAGAATACAGTGTCTGTTTATGTAACAGACGCAAATGATTGCCTTATCTTTCACATGATTGCTTGTGAGGCAAATTAGCTTTCAGAGTGAGGATTTGCACGTTCCCACAAATTAACCCATGTATTTGCCAATTGTGCTATTTAATTAACTGACATATCTCCCTCATGACCATCAGGTTGCAAGTTCATTTCCTAGGGGGATGTAGGTAAAGTCTTTTTGTCTTCTATAGCTTAGGATTTTTGTTAGGTAATATGATCAGCTACAGCCTCTCCGCTGAATTTTTTGAAATGTCTAAAATTTTTTTACATTACAGAAAATACATTTACAAAATCACTTTTTTTGGCAAGTGTTCCTTAGCTCAACCATATTAATTGAATCTCCTGTTATTTTCAAGTTTTAAAATACAGATCAATTTAATCATTTCATAACTATTTATTTTACCTTCATTTAAATCATAGCATAGCATTTCAGCCCTTAAGTATTTAATTATGTAAATGTCTATTAATTTGCAGTCTCATTGCACAATTCTCTTCTCAGCTGCTGATGGCAAAGGTGTGCAGTCATACTTTTTCATCCAAATTCATGCATCATGGCAGTATAGACATAACTTGAGAAGTACAGGTTTGAAAATATTCACCCCACTTGGTCTGCTGGTTCACTATGTGAAGAGGAGAATAGTGTGTAGGATTTTGTGGGTCATTACATACATAAAATATTAAGAAGCCCTTAGAATATTCTGTATAAAGGCGTTCCAACCCCTAAACAGAAAGCATCCATCCTGTTGGATCTCTTGGGTGCAAAATCACAACTCTTCTGTTTACAGTAGTTCTGGACCTTCTTTCAGTAAGAGATGGGAGTCCAAGATCCTACCTCTACCGGAGGCAAGACTTATTTCCAAGCAGAGCAGCTGTTTCTGACCCCCAGCTCCCAGTGAGTTGGGAAGTATCTATTCTTCACAGTCAGAGTCAGTTTTTGAATATCACTTGCTCCTGCTGTGCTTGCAAACAAATGGTCAGAATTTGTGCTTTTCAAAGAGAAAAATCTTAACCTTTTTCAGTGTCATTACTATGATCTCTGCGTGTCACAGGTTTAAACATTTTTAAACTTTGCAGAATATCAGTAAATAGGGAAATTAAAAAAATTGGGTGAGGTTTTTTTTGTTGTTGTTTTTTTTTTTTTCTTTTCTACATGATGCCTTGCCCTCCAAAGAGGATGTAATGGTGACTTACGGTATGTTCATTTTCATCATATTCAGGGAAAAAAATTAATCCTGTGAATATCTTAATATTGATTTGGAAAATTTATTCATGAAAAAACATAAACTGGAGCCACCCAGCTTGTAATATAAATGGAGAGGAAGAAGAGGTATATTCACCAAATATTTTTCTCTGTATTTTCTCACCTTTAGTGTTTTCCTTAGCCCATATATTAAGTGTGTACCTTTATTGATCGAGCAGCACGATACAGATTACTGGACACAGTGGTATGATTTCCCTGAATACTTTTGAATAGCTTGCATTTTGTTTAGGAAGCAAATTTTTCCTAGCCCTGTATAATGACAGGTAGAGAACGACAAGTCAAACCAACGAATTAACTCATTTCTAAAAAGTAATGTGACATGCACATGCACTCACAGACATAGAGGTTTCAGAAGTCTACTTCTGAGTTTACAAGTAACAAGTATGTGAGTTTAGAGGACACAGCAGGAAAGCAAAATAAAGATAAAAAATGAGAGATCCTCATCTCAGTCCCAGTATTGCTGCCTTCAGTAGCAAGATGAACTGGAGCTGCTGCAGGCAGTGGCAGCAGCACAGGACAGAAGAAGGTGAGGCAATGGTGTAAAAAACACCTGCCCCCCTCTAATTATTCTTCAGTGCTCCAGGTTGTGTCCATATTCATGATGCTCATTAGTATTTTGTTTTGTTTTTAAAAACTAGGCTTTGCAAAATTGTTTTATTGTAGTGGTGTTTTGGGGTTTGGTTTTTCTTTTTTTTTTCTTTTTTTTCTTTTTTTTTTTGTAGTTCAAGCTGGCCCTGCAGCACTTCCTCCACATAAGAAGCTTAAAAACAGTGTAGTATGAGGATTTAGATTAAGTGGTTTAAGCCATTTTTGAGTCCTAAATTGTTGCCTCTTAGCCATGTTTGAAAGACGTGCATTTAATTTACTATCTTACTTGTACAAGCCTGCTGAGTCTATCAAGTATACAGCTCTGTAGTTAAAGTAGAATTTACCCCCTTGAGTTTGATCATATTCTCCATTGTGGTGAACCATAATGATCAAAATTTTTTCTCAGAATGTTTCTTTAATGGTCAGTTGCTTTTAATGAAAAAATATTTTAATAAAAGCTTCAATTCTGAGCAAACCCATGCCGTGGTTTCTGCTCTGTTTTGTCCATTTTCTTAGTGGTGTGGCATGGAAAATGACTGAGAAACTTAGGCAAATACATTGTAAGACATTACATTGTAAGGCAAATACATTGTTTTGCTTTTTAAAAAGGTATGTTTATATACAACAGTTTTATGGATAAGAGGTTTTAACTGGTACAGTTGTTTTGTTGTTCAGGTTTCTCTGCATAAGAAAATTACAAAATTTTCCACAAAACCATACAACCATCAGAACATTGTCCAATTAGAACACAGTCTTAGGCTTATTGTTTGGTTTGTTTGAAACAAAGTTTCAAAGTGATTGTTGGGGCATGGATGAAGCTGTGGTAGAGGGAAGGTGACCCAGGGCAGCAGGGAATTTTGGGTCTGATCTGTATGGCAGGTCTGACCGAGAGCCATGCCAAGATTGGCAAGTGAAAGGCAGCCTCAGTGCATTTGGTTTCACCTGGAAGAATGTTGATTTAAAAAATATTCCTTATATAGTGATGGATAAAAACACAGTCATTTGACACCACCATCCTCAAAGTTTCTGTGGGACCAGGAGTGGCGGTGCTGGTGTTTGCGTGAGGTGGGGAGGGTGCCATCACCTTCCTTAACCTTCAGAACTGCAGCTTCACAGGTGATGCTGTGCCTGTGCATCTGTCCCTGTCCTTTCTTTGGGTGTGACCATGAGTAAAAAGGGAGAAATCTAGTTTTTTCTCTTGTAGACTACCCATGAGCTTCAACATCTGGTGACAGATCAAGATTTACTGAAATACACTGAATGTTAAGAATACTCTTATTTATAAAAAGGAATTGATACGTTCTTTCTCTGAAAGGAGGTTGCCAAAAATTATGTTCAATAGTAAGTAGAGAACAAGTTTCCCCTGGGAAGTTATGTAAGTACGCGGAAGGGTGAAATTATAAGGGGGAGTACCTTACCGTCGCCTCTGTAATAGACAGTTCTGGTGTGACTGCCAGGAAGGACACTGAGAGTTCATCTCATGGTATTTTTCATTTCTGAAACTTAGTATGCATTTTTTTGGTTTATTGTTCGTTAGTGATTAAAATTTTGTTCCACACGATATATTATTTCATAAGTGAATTTTTGGCATCATTCCTTTGTCCACTGTATTACTGCAGTATGTTTCTCATCATGGGAGACTCAGTTCCGGTAGTAATACCATATCTTAAAAATGTGGAGGAAGGAAAAAAATATGCATTTCATTTGTCAATTTTCTTTTTAACTTTTACATATCAAAAGTCCAATAAAAATTACTATAGTTTAGAGTAGATTGCATTAAAAGTTACATGTTGTTAACTATCAACATATTTATTTCCATAGGTTATGTGGAAATACTGTATGGAAAAGTGGAAATAATTTTAATACTTTTGAAATAGACTCAGCATATGAAGCAGAATATCTGGGAAAACTGTCTTTAAAATTGTTTTATGTTGTATTAGTTCTGTTTGTTTAAGAAATACTTAACATACAGGTAATTGCTTTCTTTGTAATCTCAAAGAAAAATATTTTATGGATGTAGGGAGGGGTTTTGTAGAGCTGTGTGAAATTTCAAAGGCAGTACTTTGTGTGTCATATAATTTTGAACAAATATTTTTAGTATGAATCCTGTTCCTCTGTGTTAAAATGAGAATGCTCCATTTGGCTTCCTTTTTCTACAAGCATTTAATCCTGCAATTAAAAATAATATTTTTTCTAGAAATTTACCATGGCCTTTTGTACATATGCTTCTGTTACTTGCTTTGCAATGCTTGCATTTGGACTATTTGATTTTAAAAGTGAAAAGCATAAGCAGGGCTTTGAAGTTACTAGTCCCAAAATCAGTCTATCAGCATGTGGTTCGAGCCAGTTCCCTGGTTTTCTGAGATTCATATCAAAGCCCTACACTTCTTACTTCACATGGGATTTGCCCTCTATCTCTTTAGCATAGAAGAAATAAAAGATTATTTTTTTTTTCAGAATGTTAAAGATTAATCACACTGTGATGTCAGTGAGCACTGGATGAGACAACAAACCTGGATACAACTGTCTTTTGAGTTGTTTATAATTTAGCTGTCCAAAACTCTGATTGCAGTTACAAAATTTGTTCATCACTTTGTACACAGTGTACAACTAGGCCCGGTTTCAGCAACCCACCTCAAAACAGCTTTTCAAGCAGCTGAGGTTTAGTTTTATGGTCTTGTGGCTTGGCTTTTATATTCATCCTCCTCAGCTCTCAAACCAGTTATTTTTTTGGTGCCTTTGGTGGTTCATCCATGTTCTTCATCTCCAGTCCTTCAGTAATGTATACTAAAGCACAAGCACTGTATTACCTGAGCAGATCTCATGGAGGAATCAGTCATCTTAATGGAGATGGAGTGTAAGTGGACACTCAGAATATTTTCCATGCCACATTCACTTAAATAACTCTGCATATGGTTCTTAATGGTGTTCAGTAAAGATCAGTCCAAACTAAATTTAGAGCTGGAGCATCACTTTCAGTCCTCCAAGAAAACTGTTTTCTGAAGTATAGTTTTCTGCATCTCTCTCCTTTCCTCCAGGTTTTTTGCCTGGTATTTGTAAAAGTTGTCACCTCTGGGATGCCTTCCTGCTAGCCAGCTGTGCCAGCATTCCAGAGTCCCTGCTCTATGCATTTAATGACACAAAGGGGGAGTTCTATTAGCATTAATGCCACTGTAATGATTTACAGCCATTCAAGTTGTCTGATTATTTGCAAATGGATTAGACAACAGGTTTCTCTCTTGCTTTCCCCCCACTTCCCATTTTCTGTTTGCTTTTGCATACCATTGTCTGACTACTTTCTTCTTTCATGGCAAACCTAGAAGAGACTACAGACGGGCTCCCTGGCTTACTTACTTTAGTAAAGACACATTTGCACTTTTCTTAATATGCTATCCTAAATAATCCTTTTGGTTGTGTTCTGCCTTGCCTTGTTTCCTTTCTCACCATTTTATCTTTTTTCAGTTCTCTCACCAGTCACTCCTGTGGCTTATCAATCCCAAGCTTTCTGCTGCTTCTCTTTTCTCCATTGATTTATTTATAAATGCTCCCCACGGTTCTTGATGCATGGTTTTATCTCCATGCTCACCCCTCTTGCCTGTTTCAGCATTGCATTTACTCTTTTTGAGTAGCCTTGGAGGGTGGTGTTGTTACCAGGCAGACTTTCTCCATTCATGCTCTCTCTGACTGAACAGCACTTTCATCCTACCTCTTCTAGAAATTTAGGCCAGCAACTGCTGCTTGGTATTTCTCAGAACTATTTTTTAACCAAGCTGTCTCACCCACATGCATTTTCAATGCCATGTCTCACACAAGAACTTACAAACGAGAACTTAATGAACTTCTTCCAAGTTGAAGTGATGTCACTGCAGTTTTCATCTTCATATCAGCCATAGTGCCTTTATCGCCTCTTCTTTGGCCATGTTGCCTTCTCAGTCCTCAAGGTTTCCACAATCTCTCTTTATTCCTTCCCAGCTCTTTAACTCCATGTTTTCTGCTATCATTTTAGCTGGTCCGTACCTGTTCCTCCACACTTCCCATATCTAGATGTTGCCTCCTTCTCCAAGCATTGTCTCTGGCTGAAATTTTACTCAGCCTTCTTGCAATTTCCCTGCACTCCTGCTGTCAAATTCAGATTTTACCTTGTCCCATCACTGGAAGCTACCATTGTCTTATGCCTCAAGTACCATCTTCACAGCCAATTTGCAGAACATCAGCTTGATCTATCTTCCTTGACTGCTTTCTTCCTTCTCAAAATCTTGTTTCAAGAATGTTCTCTCTTTTTCTTGATAGTTACTGTTATGGCTCAGTTGATATTTTTTTCTTCCATTTCTCTCCATCTGTGGTGAGGTGTTATTGCCAGATCCATTTGTGGAACTGTAAACTGGAGTCAGGCAAAAGCTGTAGCTCGACATCTGAGAACTCTGATTCAAATCCTGGAAGGAAATTTGTGCTTATGCTTTGGTCACTGACACTCCAGGCTTCTGGAAATTAAATTAAAGCCAAGTATGAGTATCTGTAACTCTGCATGCTCATCTTCTGGTAAGTGCAAGGTTGTAACTCATGGATATTCCTATTTGACTGAAAGTAATTACCAAAAATATTTAATCCTTGGTTGCCCTGCTGTCTAAGCCATCTGCCAAAGAATCTAGCGAGTGCCTTCATTCTAGACTAATTAGAATTTACTGATTTTTACACTTCTTTCACTAATAAGTATGTTTGGAAATAAGTATGTTTTAGCTAGAGAATTTTAAAGGTATTTGTCACTTCTACACTGCAATTTAAAATACAAGTGGAAAAATACATGTAAATGCTGAACTTTCTCAGTTTAATTAGTGTTTTGTTATGTGTCATAGAATCATAGAATGGTTTGGGTTGAAAGGGACCTTTAAAGGACATCTAGTCCAGCACCCCCTGCAATGAGCAGGGCCATCTTCAACTAGATCAGGTTGCTCAGCACCCTGTCCAACCTGACCTTGAACGTTTCCAGTCATGGGGCATCTGCCACCTCTCTGGGCTTTTACCACCCTCATCGTAAAAAATCTCTTCCTTATATCTAGTCTGAATCTACCTTCTTTCAATTTAAAACCGTTAACCCTTGTCCTATCATTACAGGCCCTGCTAAAAAGTCTGTCCCTATCGTTCTCATAAGCCCCCTTTAAGTACTGAAAGGCGGTGAGCCTTCTCTTCTCCAGGCTCAACAACCCCAACTCTGTCAGCCTTTATCTACAGGTGAGGTGCTCCATCCCTCTGACCATTTTTGGGGCCCTCCTCTGGACCCACTCCAACAGGTCCATGTCCTTCATGTGCTGAGGGATCTGGACACATTAGTTCAGGTGGGGTCTCACCAGCGTGGAGTAGAGGGGCAGAGTCACCTCCCTCGCACTGCTGGCCACACTTCTTTTGATGCAGCTGAGGATGTTGTTGGCTTACTACTCAACTGGGTGACATCCCTATACTCTTCCCAGGATACCTGCCCCTGCTTCTACTGCTTGTGCATTTCCTGCTTGCCCTTTAGTTTGACCAGCAGGTTTTGACTCATACTTGCCTGTCTTTTGCCTTCCTTTCCTGATTTCTTACACCTGGGGATCAAGAGCTCTTGCGCTCTATTGAATGTGTCCTTAAAGATCTGCCATCTGTGTTCTGCTCCCTTGTCCCTGAGGGCAATTTCCCAGAGGGGACTATTGACTAGCTGCTTGAACAGCTGGAAGTTTGCTTTCCTAAAATTCAGGGTCCTGACTTTACTCTTTGCCTGTCCCATATCCCTCAGGACTGCGATATCCACCAGTGCATGATCACTGCAGCCCAGGCTGCCTCCAGTCTCTACGTCGCCAGTTAACTCAGTTGTGCTGGTGACCAACAGGTTCAGTACTGCATTGCTTCTGGTAAGGCTGCCTATTACCTGGCTTAAGAATTTATCCTCAGTGCACTCCAGGATTCTCCTGGATTGCCTATAGCTCACTGTGCTACTCTTCCGGCAGATGTCAGAGTGACTGAAGGCCCACAGCAGGACAAGAGCCTGGGAGTACAATGGCTCCTGCAGCTGGAATAAGAAGGCTTTGTCAATAGGCTCCCCTTGATCAGGTGTCCTGCAGTAAACACCAACCACAAGGTTTCCTATGTTGCCTCAGTCTCTAATTCGTACCCATAAGCTTTCAGAGGCAGATCTTCACGATCTATCCATTTCTTTACATAGAAGGCAATCCCTCCATCCCTTCTTCCCTGCCTGTCCCCTCTGAACAGCCTGTAGCCATTGATAGCCACGCTCCAGTCATGGGATTCATCCCACCATGTTTCAGTAATGGCAACTAGGTCACAGCTTTCTAGCAGCGTGGTGGCTTCCAACTCCTCCTGGAGTTGGTTGCCCATGCTGCATACATTGGTGTAGAGGCACTTCAGCTGGGCAGTTGGCCATGTCACCTTCTTAGAGGAAGATACCTTAATTCCTTTGAGGTATTTCACCTGTCTTCTCCTGTTGGCTCCTATTACCTTAGGAGCCCCTGGCTCATCTCCATAAGATTCAGTGTACCCAGCAAGTCTCAGAGCAACAAGGTGAGGGCCCTTGCTAGTACCCCGTCTGTCTAACTGTGGCATGTCACAGGTGAGTCTGAGTGTATACATATGTATTTTTATATATAAAGCTGTATAGTGACTGCTGATTAGAAATTCTTATGTAAGTATAAAACATGATAGAGATATATCAAAATACACTTTTGCTGCTAAGTATATTAAAAGTCTGTCATTGCTAGGATTTTCTGTCAGCAGATTTTTAGTGATGAGCATCAAGGAAGAATGATTTTTAAGTTACAGAACAGGATTTTGATAAATTGAAAATTGATTGAAGTGATTTGATAATCCAACTTTTGCTCTTCTTATCTGGCTGTAAGTTCCCACTTGTTTTCCATTTCATACTCTAAAAACCACCATATCATCTACATCCACAATCGATTTAACAAAATAAACCTTGATAAGCTGATGACTGTAAGTTCACACCAAAAACTTGAAGGAGAGGAAACTGTTGCCTTACAGAAAAGCAGATATATTAATATATTAAACAAAAACGTGCTGGAATAGTGTGAAAAAGGTGTTAAATTTTTCCTTCAGTTTTTTAGGTCAACACAAATACCTATAAAGGTTGAAAAGCCCAGTCATATATATATCTCTAGGATCCTGTACTTGTATAATTTTGACCTGTTAAAACGACTAAGGATTCCTGTTATTAAAGCAAAGATTTCCAGTCTCCTTCCAGGATTTTTTTTTTTATATGTCAGGCTACTGGTAACTGTAGATAACAGGGTCTAAAGCACTCATAGATTGAATTACTCTTGTTGTTATAGAAGTTACCTGCAGAAATAAGAAAGGAAAACAATGTCAAGATGGACTTTCAGCTGAAGAATCTCTCATTCCAGTTGTTATGTCACAATGGGAGTAATGTCTATGTGCTACTACAAACCTCATGTCACATGCATTTTGTTGATATATCTTACATTCAAACACACTCTGAATGCATGGACTATGTTTATTGACGAGATGATGCCCCATGGGGGTATGCCACACTTAAGAAAGTCACCTCAGTCCTCCTAAAAATTATTTTCCTTAACATTTTTGCAAATTGGTAAGGATGCTAACCGCATAATATTTACATTAAACCAAACAGTAATACTGAAGCTTGCATGCACAGAAGACTGAGGCATTCTTCTGTCTACCCTTGTATTTAATGATAGGGTTGACTCATTAATGTAATGTCAGTTTAGTCTCTAACATTGAGATGTGGTCAAGTCATACTCAGCCATGAGTGATTTACTAATAGCGGATATTTTTCTTAAGTGAAATTCCTACTCTCTGCAGTATAAGCCTCTACTTTCAAAACCAGTTACAGGATTATGGGTGGAGACAGTTTGCATTCTGTACATAACTGTCATAAATGTGTGGCTCAGTTTTTTGTGACAGATTTTTCCTACTACTAACTCAAACACTATGAAGACCTCTTAGCTCATTTTGCTAGTATTAATTGTTCTTTGCAGGGCACTGCTACTACACACCTTCCCCTGACACTCCCCCGCAGTTGAATGTAAATGTCCCAAGCAGCTGAGCTTCTAGAGTCTCTTGATGAGACTTCTTCAGCCTCGTTCATGTTGTTTCATTATCTGCATCTCAGGTGTTCTCACTGTTAGTTTTGTCCAGTTCCTTATCGATGTATATTACGGAGTATGGATTAAAACCACCAGTAGTGTCCGTAGTGGCTACCATCATGATTGTCTATGTCATTAATTCTTACTAGAGAATAGACCATTGTAAAAAGTGTGGAATTCCATCATGTGATCTTTCAGCCTTTTACAGTTACGACTGTACACATGCATAAATGACACCAATAAGTGCCAGATCCCAAAATTCTTGAATAGGTAGAAAAACCTACATCAGAAATATTAGAGACAGTCTTCTGTCTTCAGATCTTCTTTTCTTTGTGACATTGTGCAAGTTATTTATTATCCCTGGCTATTTCTTTTAAGAAATTGAGATAAAACCACCCTGTATGTCCTAGAAGGAGACTTAACTGAGCAATGGACTTTTTTGGAACCATCAGCTATAGGTTTTAAGTTGATTTCCAAGTTCAAGGTTGCAGCTGTTACAGAAGGAAGACCTTGTGAAGATGAGTACCCGAAACATAAGCAAATACAAGAGATAAATCGGTCCCATAAATATTAGTAAATCATTTGGCTGCCATGTCTAGAAAATGGGAAATGTATGTGCCAGATTTAGCAGGACACCAGAACTGTATTTCCGCACCCTATCCATTTTACATCAACCCATGGAAGTGCATGATCCTGAAAACAGATGACCCTTCCTTAACTGTCACTTCTTCAGAAAAAAAATCCACAAACTAGACTGTGTTGTAATTTTTGTAATGTCTTCTGCCTTTAGTAAGGCTTTCATGGTGTTTATTGCCAAATTAGTCAACATCTACCATTCTTCTCAGGAGCATATGATGTACTCTAGGGCAATGTCAGATGAGTCATTGATTTACTGATACTCAGGTTTAACCATTCTCAGTGTGTTGTCATTAATAAGAACACAATTTCTACCACAGGTTTCTGATTAACTGTGTGCTAAGTTATACTTGTGTGTAACCCAAGGAAGTTCCACATAGTTTTCATATTTAAAAAAAAAAAAAAAAATCAACAACAACAAACCAAAAAACTTTAAATTATTTTTGACCTATATATGGCTGAAGTATTTTTTATCCTGTGCAGTAATGTCTCTAACATGCCAGGAATGACTTGGTCTAAGCATCAACTTTATTGCTTAGGAGAATTTTGAGAAATTGGAAATATAAGTCAATGAATTAGATGGGCAGAGTAGAGAAATCTAAGAGGAATAGCATGGCTGGCAGTGTGATATTTACTTCCTTTTGTGAAAGGAGAGTAGAAAGGAAATGTAAAAGCACATTCTGTCAGAATGTGTTTGGATTCATTGTTTTCATGCCTACACCAGGTGAAGAAATGAGGTTTCTTTCTTGCTGCAATTTTCTCAGTCCCTTTAGACTCAAGAGTGTTGAGTCCCAGTCTGATGGAATAATAAGTACTAAGGTTGCTTTCCTTCTTTAATCTATCTGTATAGATCTATACTCCTGGAGTTGCATGCTGACCTGCAGCAGTAAAGAAATCAGACCAGCCTGTTTCAGCAGGCAGTTGTAAAGAAAATATGTTACCTAAGCTCAGGCATACAGTCTCAGCTTATGCTATTTATTTCCTTATGATTCTCTGTTCTCTGGTCAGTGACTCAGAAGATAACATGCAGAAAAATGTATCTGCAAGACTGCAGTTGCCTATTTCTGTTTAGAAAATGTGGATAATTTACCTTTGCTTACTTTTTTACCAGTGAGCTAACCCAGCAGAGCTAAACTTGGAGTTTGAACCACAAGTTGTTTCTTTCTGTCCTGGTTTTCATGCTATTGTTTGTATTTCCCTATTAGCTCTGAATTCCCCCTGTCTTTAGCTTATAGTCTTGGTAAAAGGTAAGTTAGAATGGATTGAATATTCTCTAGCACATGAACAAGTTTTTAACCATGCAGTTCTGAGGGCTGATTTTAGAATTGAGGTTTCTTTGCACACGATGGCAAGCAAAATGTTTTTGATTAAAATACCTCATTTCGATAGATAAAATTTATAGTCACTTGCTCAAGCATCCATAGAGCCAAAGTATAATTGTGTATCAGAGATTCCACAGAAGAATCACTACTTGATTCTCTAAGTGTGGCTCTATGCCTCGTGAAGAATTAATGCAATTGTCTGTCTTCTCACCAAAACTCTGGCTACCATTTAATGCAAAGTGGAGAAAACAGCTGTGCCTGTGCGGCGCTCCTCTCACCAGTTCTCAGACTGGCCTTTTTCATGGAGGGCAAAGCGTGCACCCTGATTGTAGGTGACATCTCAAAGTCATTCTAGATCTGTTAAATATTTGGTTTTCCTGTCTGCCTGAGAAACACAGTGTCATGTATGTATTAACTAATTAAGACACTCAGTTTATTACTTCCTTTATATAACTTCCTCATCTTAGTTTAAAAATATGTGTTTTTTAACCATAGAAGCAATTATTCTACTCTTTAATCACCACTTGTAAAAAAAAAAATAAAAAAATGGCAGAGCCTGGAAAGTAGAATTAAATACCCAGCTTGCTTATATTCAAATTGATTATCTAGAATAGCAGTCATTATGATTACATTGTGATGCAATAACTTACCTTTTACATTGTATTTTCAGCCTCTACTAATATTTTACGGTGAAATATTTTTTGTTAATTATTAAAATTTACAATAAGGCTGGGCAAAATGTCAGAACATATATCTGAAAAGAAAAAAAATGAGCAATTCAGATTTTTTGTTTTCAGTCCTGACTACAAAGTTCAAAATAACAAAATATTAATGGGATAGAAAATTATAAAATAATCAGCTCAGAATTTTCTGTTTTCATTCCATTTGATTTTAAATTGAACCGTGTTCATCCTTTTTGAATATACCTTTGTGTCTCTTTCCTCGTTAGGTAAGGATTCCTGGTTTCATTACTTAGGAATTACACTTCTTAGAAATCCAAGCTGAATTAACTGCTGTTCAGGTTATAGAAGTAGGTTGCTGAAGAGGCTAAGACATAGAAAGAACAGAAGTGTTATCAACCTGAACCAAAACTCCTTGAAGTCCCTCTGATAGCTCAGGCAGACAGAACTTAAGTCTGAATGGAATTCATGTTCCGCATGTATTATCACTACTGAAGGGAGTAGTTTCATTAGAATAATTTCTAAAACCTGCAGATGAAGCAGCTGATGTTCAAATATCAAAGAATTATTTCACCAGTAGCTTGCAAGCCTATAAAATAATTTGGATTGGTGAAATGAGTAGCACTGAAGAAGTCTTTCAGACAGAAATAGCTACCAAGAAAAAAAAAGGGGGGTTTTGCCAAGAAATACTAATGAACAGTCCATGAGAGAAACAGTTTGCTAATTATTAATTCAGCTTTGTAGTCAACAGCACCAAAGTCTTGACACTGTATTATAGGGCTTATATCTTCCTGGCATGCATGGGAAAAAGCACCCTTAAATACCCTGTGACAGAAGGTTTCCTGTCCATTCTTTCTATTTCTGATACTCAGAAATAAAGCTGTTCGCACACAACTGGCTTCACTGTTTCCCTTGTCCTGCCTTCCCCTTCTCTTCACTTCACTTGTACATAGAGTGAGATAAAGTAAAATTCACACTGTTTGCAGCAAAACCAGGCCAAGTTTAGCATAGCGGAATGTTTTGTGATGTCAAGCCTACATGGAACTAATTGTCTGTCATGATACGTGAATATTTTGTATTAAATTTTTATGGTAAAACTGAAAGACATTCACACTAATACAGCAGTGCACATTGTGAATCATTGTGCTTGAATGTGTATTAATTATACATAGTGATTCAGTAGAATTATACATCATATGGTTAGGTAAAAACTTAATATGTTTTTTTAATCCAGAAGAGCAGGCTTATAATTGCTATTTGCAGTATGGTGGCAAACAAATGATGAAGAGGATGATACTCACCAGTATATGTCTGTGATTTGCAGATTGACTGATCACTAAGAACGATAATAAGTTAGAGAAAAAAAAAAATTGAGGTTTTTCTGCTGCAGGGAAGCAAGAGGGAAATGAGTCTTACAGCCCACAAAGCAGGGAGAATTACCTTCAGTACTGGGCAGTGGTGCGGGATGAGGTCCTGGTGTATTATTTCTCAGTGGACAGTACTGTTGAGCAAGTGATATAAAAGGAGGGGTATGTTCTTTTTTGTCTTGAACCATGTATCTTACTAAGTCAGCAAAGATAAAACTGGAAAGTGAATCTTCATACCTAATGTGAAGAGAAGTAGCTTACTCAATGAAAAGTGTGCATTTCACATGCCTGCATCTTACATACTTCATAGTTTACAGTAGCTGTGTAGTCTGGCAAAATAATTTAATGAAGCCTCAGGCTCTGGAAGAGAGAAGTGCTTAGTTTAGGTGCTGTGTCACAGACAATTACTTGGGATAGGAATTGGAAAAAAAGGAAGGTGTAGGCACAGAGTGGCAAATGGCATTACAGAAGTTAAACTTCTGCTTGTCAGTGTGCCTGTTCATCAGTGGCAATACAGTTTAGTGGATTGTCTGATTAGGTGTAATCAACTGCCAGTTGATGAGCATAGTACTCAGTTTGCATTTATTGGAGCACTAATGAATAATCCTTCTCATGCCTACACTGACCATAAGCTCATAGTAATTACAGGTTATTTCACATGTCACCTTTATTACATCCACAAGGGTCCTGTATGCCATTTTAAATAACCGTAGTCTGTACAAGCCTAAGAATGCCTACTTTGTGCTTTGGTTGAACTGTCACCAGATGTGCTGCACTTACTGCTAGTACAAAAGCCGAGCACACAAAGGTCAGTGAAGCTAATTATTTTCTCTTTAAATTTAGTAAGAACCTTCAAAAAGTCTACCATCTGTATTCACAATTTCTGCAAAAAACTTTTAACACTTGAGGGGGGCCAGTCTTGCATTTCTAACTCTCTGCTGCAGCAATCTAGTTACAATTCTGCCATTTCTTTATAACTGACTCCCTAAAAATGGAGAATGGGAAGTGGAAAAATCTGTCTTCTTCTATATAAGTATTTTTGTGTTGCCAGACTATGCACTGGCATTCTAAGGAAAAGTGACAATAGAAATTCTTTGTAGCACAGTTAGGTCACCTGCAGTAAAGAGGTAAAGCATGGAAGGTAAACAAGACGGAAGTGGGGAAGCTTTTGACAGAAAGTGGTAGTGTATGACCAACGGTGTATGACAGGTACTGCCTTTGGCCTGCGGGTTCTACATTTTCTTGACAATACTCCATGGTATTGCTGGCATCAGTTAGCATCATTTATCTCAGTGGGAGATGGCTTCTGAGGTAAGCCAAAGCTGCAACTCACCTCATATGTCAGGACTGGCAGCTGTGTCCTGAGATCATCTCTGCAGCTCAGCTGTTCAGAAAAATATTTTAAAGTCCCTGATGGTTTGAGTCTTCCCGTTTATACCAGGTATAGAAGTTTTGCTCATGAGTGAGTCAGGAATACAGGACTTCACCTGTGATGCTGTTGCTTCTCTGCACAGATTGCATTGCATTTTCTCTGCAGTGCCATTGTTATTTGTAGTGAGATATAGTAGTAACAATGTAGTGATTCTATCTTGCACAACACTCTGAAACAGCCTCAGAATCCTGATAGTTATTCATGTGAATAAAGGATTTATTAAAACATCATTTTAGAAGGTCAGTGAGTAGTCTTTGAGACTTGTATGTGGAATCTTTCATACATCTCTAAAGATCCATGCATTTGGCAGGTCTGTTTCCACAGGCCATGTTTAGACAATGACAATTATACCATATTGCATAACTGTATCCCAAGAGTACCTTTGGTGAAGGGGAATATATATATATGTCTCTACTGTGCAGGGTTCACATATTCATGTCACATCTCACAAGCTTGTTTCCCAAGGGTGTTCCTAGAATACCAGGAAAAAGAGTCACTGGCGTAAGGGTATGAGTAACATTCTGGCATCTTTAGAGTCTCCAGGAAATGGATTATCCTAGTATTTTCTGAAAAGCCACCACAGGTCTTCTTTCCAAACACTACGAAGAAATTGAGTTTGGATGTAGAAGAGGGTATTAAAAACTGCAGGCCAGATCACAACTGCTGCTGTGACTTAGAAAAGCCTCAGAATCTTCCCTAAACTGTTAGGGCTGCTTCACGCTCTGGAATAGTTCAGAGTAGGACAACACACAAAGACTTTATCTTTGGCCTACTGTCATGTGAATTTGGTATTGAATGTTGAGACTAAATTGCACTCTTTCATAGGCTAGAGATGCATGTGCCCTGAGCCTCATGTTCTTCCAGAACAAGACCCAAAATCCCTGCTTTGGGCTGTCCTCTGTTACTCAGGTGCCACCAAGGAAAAAAGAAGGAAACCTGATGCCCAACATTTTTCAGCTGTCACAAATAATTGTCTAACCAGCAAAGAAGCCACATCAATTGGTGATGCAAGGTAACATACTCACCCTGTTGCTACTGTACCATCTTTTAGACCTTTTGATCTTAAAAACTCTATGGTGGTCTTTGTCCTCCTCCTCCTCTTGGTTTTCCAAACACAATTTCTTAACGTGGTGAGAGAAAGAAGAGACTAAAATGTCTGGGGGAGGATAGCAAGGACGTTGACTGTTCCAAAATAAGTTACAATAAAAAGTTTTAATAATGCAGATGGTATGTTTCATTAATACTTACACAAAACATGATTTTTTTAAAGTAATTTTCTTTTCTAGAAAGCGAATCAGGGCAAACTTTCATGTTTCTGTTTAAACAGATTGCTTTCCCTGGTGCTTCCTCTTGTTTTTTATGGGCACAACCTGGTATGAGGATTAATCCCTAGAGCAGTACAAGAAAATTGAAATTGATTTTTATCACAGGAGTCAGCAGTATTCCTAGTAGGATGGGTCTGCAAGATGACTTCCCAAGATTATAAGTGAACAGCAATAACCTCATGGAACGTACTCTTGAGCCCTTAATAGTCTTAATTATGGGAGTTCTGTTTTATTTAAATAGCAGTAGGACTAAATGATTTTGCAGGAACATTTTACAGCTAAGCTGAACTGCAGTGTCCTGCACAAACATTGAGCCACTATAAGTTTCCTAGGTGAGTGATACCATTTCTGAAGACTTGCTAGAAATGTTAAATGTACTTTCTTATGGAAATATCAGCAGGATCACAAGTCAGTTTGCACATTAAAGAGTAAATTGGGGAGCACTTTTGCTAGAGAGGATTAAACATTAATAATCCCTTCAAGAAACTATCTTTGGAGATGCATACTGTGGAGAAAAATTCAGCTTTGACATTTGATTTCAGGCTTCACATACTTTGGACTAAGGGCATAAAGTAGTTCCAACCTTGCCAATGCTTATTTTGGCTTCTTTAGAAAGTAAAGTATATTGTGATTACCATAAACAAATGTTACATGTAATTTGATTTATTTTAAAGAAATGTCATGGCACCTACCTTCTAGTTACATTACCGGGTAATTAGAAAAATAGGAAATTAAATTACAGAAGCCAACCTGAGACATGCGTAGCTTCAGTGTTTTAATCTTGATTAGATTATAACATGTTTGATACAACTATATATTCAAATAACATTAATAAATGGAAATATTACTATATGGTATTTATAGCTCTCCTGTCTTGAGTAACATTTTGCATGTGCTGTTCTGAGAGTGTTGTTTAGAAAAAACGTTGGCTTTATGCTGCTTTGTACTGTCTTGTGACATCATTGTGTGCAGGTGGAGGCAGGAATTGGAGTATGTAAGCAGTGATGTTACAGTGTGTTATGCTACATGCTACCTTATGCTTTGTTATGTTATTTTTACCTTTTTTTTTTTGTTGTTTGTGCAGGCACTTAGTATTTACATATAGATAGCTATTGATTTCTTGTTGGTGTCAAAGTGGGACAGAATTAACAGAATTAAGGTTGGATTGCAATGTGGCCGGTGCATGATGTGGAGACGCAATGTGCCCGGTTAGTGGTTTCTTGCAGCGCAGCAAACCCAGGGGACCTGTGCTGCTTCTGTCCTCTCCTTCGTAGCACTGGTACCCCCTGCTTTGTCACTGTCTAGCCCAGGAATCCCAAAAACATTTTCTTAGTAAAGACATTGACTCGAAACATGAAAATTTCCAGGCAGCTCTCCGTGTGTCATCTCATACGCCAGATGCCAAAGGTAGCTCTGGGTGCCTGAGCACGCTCAGATGGCACGTGGTTTCTGGCACTCCAGGGGCCTCACTCACTGACAGCTACCGTGTTTTTCATTGCCTGACAAGAACATGATTAATTCAGGCAATGCATTTATTACTGGCAAGTTGAGGAGGAGTAAAATCGTGCTGCGTTCATCAGCATATGTTTTGTTGGAAGTCTGAAAATGACTGCATATAATTCATAGTGGTTAGGAACAGCAATGGTTTTGAGGTGCTGCCCTGACATAGGTGTTGTTCCCTTGTAGGATTCAAAACAGTAAACTCAGCCTTCAGGAACTGGAATATGAGATTTCTGAGGGTGGGTTTGAGTGTGTGATGGCATCTTCAACTGCTGAATAGTACGGGGCACACTTTCTTTAATTCTTTGACTACTTTGTCAATAATTGTTACATTTTTGGAGAAAAAACAAGAATGACCGTACAGCAAGACTTCACCTGAGTGAAGTCTGAGTGCTTTGCTCTCCCTGTGAAGGCAGTTAGCAGCAGCCTGCCCATTCTCGTGCTGCCGCTGTCCCCAATCTCTCACTCTTCATTAGGGCATCGGCACATTGGACTTTTTGCTGCCTGGGTGAGCGACGACTGTTTGAATGAGGGGGCAGTGGGCAGAGTGTGCATGTGAGCACTGCTCAGCCATTGCATTGGCAGCATCTTCCACCTCCCAAGAGACTGAGTGGGCAGAGTAAAGCACAGATAAGTGGCTGTGGAGGAGGTCCATCCGCTGCAAAAACAGCAGTTGCAACAACAGCCTGTACAGGCGGTATGAGGAATGTCCAGCTTGGACCTCTGAGAATGAGCAGGTTTTGTTGGGATTTGTTATCTTTTTGTGGTTTTCCTCCTAAATAAGCCTGGTTCCAGTCAGCTGGAAAGAGTTACTTGCCAAGGTTTTGTCCCTTTCTGAGTTATCATTGTTTCATAGTATCTTGCATGCAGTGAGAGGAGTCCTCAGAATAAAAATGTTTCAGTAAAGGAAATGACAAGGCAATGTTCTTTTTAAAGTCTTTCAAACATACAATTTCTCACTTGAAACTAATTATGAAATTTTTCAGTTTGCCCCTCCCCTTTCCTTGCCTTGCCTTGCCGCTCCTCACCTCACCTTGCTTCCAGCAAAGTACGCCCTGAAAAGTCTCTCCACTTTTAGTTCAGGTTCTTGAGGGTTTTTTGAAAAATGTCAGGTACTGGTAGGGGGAGAAAATCCGTCACAATACATGAGCTGTATTGCCCCATCAGAAGGGAGCAAGGTTTTTAATGAGGTTAGTAGGAAGCAGATGTGGTGTCAAAAAGAGAAAATTATTTTTCCTGTGGGTCATAGTGAGTGAGAGTTTTACAAAACGGGCCTTAATTTATACCACCAGGATAGAAAAAAGCTCTTATGTTTTCTCCAAACTTTCAACATCCTCTGAATTGCTGAAATATTAAGCACAAAACAAAAAGCAGAGAGTAAGTTCTTTTACAAATTAATAACTGGGATACAAACAACAGCTGGATAAGGTCAATCAAAATACTTAGATTCAACTTTGACCCTTAAAGAGATTTTAGACGATTTAAAAATATTTACTAAAATTAGTCAGTTGAAAAATAAAGAGCACATATAAAACATAACTTTTCCTCTAGAAAGTAGCGAAACAGCCTTCTGCTGCTTAGAAGATGTTAGAAAATTAGGAAAGATGCTGAATTCTATGAAAAAATTCTTTAAATGCTAGGACCCTTAGCCAGAACATGGTAGGAGGGAGAACACAAAGGGCAACTGAAAATCAGTAATGAGATGAGCAATTGTGATCTGTGAAGATGCATGAAATAGTCTATGCTGTCCTACTGTATACAAACAATTTTCTTCACTGTGGAAGCAGTGTCTTTAAAAAGCAATTTGTATAAATTGGATTTCTACACAGCTACATCTGTGGATCACTAGTTATTTACAAGAGTGGTTTGCTTTTTCCTTCTTTTCAAGTTCAACACAAGTTTTGTAAAATTGAAAAATCACCCTTCTTTCCTTTCCCCCCACCCTTTTTTTTTGTTTGTTTTTTTTTTTTTTTTAACATATTATCTCCAGTGATTTAATCCATGTATCCTTAATGTAGGTCCATTTGATTCATTGATGTGCATTGCAGTGGGGAAATATTTATGGTAATTATAATTAAAAAACATTCAGTCCTTCAATCTTGCTATCTCTGATTTATAAGAGATCTTTCTGTGTGTTTGAGTACACAAATGTCAAGGTTTTTCTTAGCAATGAGGACAGTTCCTGAAAGTATTCATTAGCGTAAACTCTAAAAAAATAGCAAGGAAACAATTACTTTGGACAAAATCTTTGTTCTCTCAAGATCTACCTCTTTAACATGTCTAACACTGTTCAAAATTACAGCAAATCAGGTCCAGAGCAGCAAACTCCATATCAAACATGCAGCCTCAACATCAGGGCTACAGTTTGGGTAGCTAAGTGATGGCCCCTGTGCTATGTGCTGCACAGCGAATGGCACAAGTTACGTGATGGTTTTTACACAGGTGCATTGATGATGCTCCCCTCAGTAAGCTTGCAGCCCTTCTCAGACTCCATTTTTTCTGACATACTGAATGTTATGTGCTGCTATTCATATGTCTGGAATAGCAGATAAATACTTACCAGGGAGGGAGGTCTGTGCAGTGAGAATCTTCATACAAATGTTCAGAGACAGGGGAGCCTGAATACATGCACGTGTTCGTATGCAAGATGAGCAAATTCATTTTGCTCCAGTTATCAACAGGAGACCTAAACCAAGAGTTCATGTGGCAGCCTGTTCAGTGCAAGTTATAAGTAGCTTATAATGAGATATTTCACTGGAAATATTTATGAAACTTCAATTGAGTAGTCATGCCTGCTATTTTATATACTCTATATTGAATTATGCATCAAATATAAATCTGCCAAAGCTAATATAATTGGAATTGCAAAGGTTAGTGAATCATCTGGAACTGTCAGTGCATGCATACCCCAGTCTTGGTGGAGAGACAAGGGAGATCCTGGATGACAATGATGTGTAAGAAATTAGAGAGCTAGTACCTGGCTTCAGTTCTCAAAAAACCCCATGTTCCCTATTAGAAAACTTTCTAGAGATGATTTTGAGAGATAAACCTTTTAACAGGACAATATGTGCACATCTACCTGGGAGAGCGTAATGAAAGCAAGATTCACTTTGCATTATGGTAAGACCAAGAATATTTTCCTGAATTTCTAGACCAATGATAAATATCAGTCAAATATATAAAAATACTTACATTTATTTGTGTATAATATTACTGTTGTACAAGACTTGCTTAGTCAAGCAGCAGTCAAATTTAAACAGCTTGATCTCCTTCAGCTGGTTTTACCTGCAGTCATTTGTTCATAAATACAATGATTTGCATTTGAATAATGAAACGGGTCTAAAAATGAAGACTCTTCACGCAAATTCTGACAAATCCTGTGTCTTTCTACCAGGGTGGCTTTGAAGGGCAGCATTTAAGCCTTTTGTGTCTATAAGCAACTTTTCACACCTGAGACATAGTTCCCTTTGGTACCACTCCAAATGATTACTATCTTGCTTCACCATTTAGAAATGAAAATTGAATACTTCAGTATGGTGAAGGGGTGAAATTTATGAACACATTTTCCTGTGCTGGGCACCAGTTAGGTACAGAATCTTCATACTGCATTCAGAGTACAGGCCTCCAGTGCTCGAATAAGAAGTCCCTCTGTTCAGGGAGCAGGGAGGCAGAATTTGGATGCTTACTGCATTGCTTACTAAGGTTTACGGTGTAAATACATGTGTGTATGCACAGACACATACATGTAAGGTATGTATAAAGTTCTATTTCCTTCAACATGTGTTTTAAATGCAACTGGTCAAAAGTGTCAGCTAAGTGTTTACCATAAATGAATAATATTTTGGTTAAAACAGCTGTAGGTTAGTACTTGTCTTGAATCTTCACTTAGCACAGACAAAGCATGTGTTGTCATACAGCTTACAGTACTACTGACTGGGAGCTCAGTGGTGTTGAATATCATTTTTTCTGCGGGTGTTGCAAACCCAGTGAATATTTGAGGGTGAGGAAGTTCAGCTCCTGCATAGCTGAGCTTCTGAACAGCCTTTCCGCACCAAGCCGTGCACACGCGTGTGTGCAGGCACACACGCACACAGACAGAGCCAGTAGTCTCAGCAGGTGGGTTGCAGGGTCTGCAAACATTTGGTTGTGTATCTTTTAGTGAAAAAACATTAATACCATAGAGATACCTGCCTGAACCCGGAATGTAATAATGAACAAATACTTGGAAGAAGCTAGTAAACTGGATCTTCTGAAATGGGACCATGTGTGGGTCACATTGCCTAAAGACACAAAGGTTGATTTTGTTTTCTGTTAGGATGGATAGGTTTTGTCTATCTGGTTTTTGGGTTTTTTTAAAAGCCTCAGTTCCAGAAGTAATTGATAGTCACCATTTTCCTTCTGCAGTTGATGGGTTCCTCAGCTCAGCATCTTGGAAGATCATGCTACTGATTCAGAAGCTTAACTCACAACATTTAATTTTCAGTGTTTCTGCACAACATGGTGGTTACTAAACTTGTGATGATGTGCAGTTTGCCTTAACGATAATAGAGAAAAGATGGCAATGTCCTGTCTTTCTCAACTCTCCCTTGTGACCCTCAAATATGTTAAAAATATGTAAAGAAACACAATTTCACAAAAACTGAATAGCCAAGAGATTTGTGGCATCCTGTGAAAAATATGGGCGCTATGCCTGAGTCCTTCATGTACATTTTTGCTGCAACTTAATGATGATTAGAGTATCTCTAAGCCTAAAGTGAAATATTACTGAAGAATAATTAGATTTTTTTGCTCAAATGCACAGCCATTTATAATAGTTATTACAGTTTCTGAATGTGTTTATTACAGAGAATTTGGTGAGGAAAAAAAGATAATTACTTGGCTCCGTGGTGTTTCTGATTCAAGAAAAGCAGTAACAACCTACTGTTGGGTTTATTGTACTTTTCATTAAAGCAGCTGGCATTGGCCATTCTCAGCATAAGGATACAAACCATTGTTCTGATACAATACAATAATTCCTGCTTTCCTGTGAAACCATCTGGTTCTACCTCTGTTCTCAGTATTTTTAGCATTGGTGAGAAATAGTGTAATACTCACAGATATTCACAAAAGCTCTGAGCTTTTGTGTAAATTTCAAATAATTATATTTATTTGTTTTAGTTCAGTTAATTTAATGCAGGAGACTAAACTTAACTTTTAGCCTTGTCTCCAACACAAAATTAAGAACTTCTGAAGACTGGCTCTGAATAGGGTAGGATGGTCTAGCAGGAACTTAATGCAATTTGTGGGATTTGGGGTTTGTTGGGGTTTTTTTGGTTTTTGTTTTTTTTTCTTTTTTTACTTTGAAATGAAACATTATGTAAACATTGGACCATAGAAGTACACTTGATAGTGTCTCCATCGCTTTTGTCGTGGTTTAAGCTTGGCAGGCAACTCAGCCCCACGCAGCCACTTGCTCACTCTCCCCAAGCGGGAGGGTAAAAGTGAGAAAACTCCCGGGTTGAGGTAAAGACAGTTCAATAGGGAAAGCAAAAGCCGCGCATGCAAGCAAAGCAGAACGAGGAATTAATTCTCCACTTCCCACTGGCAGACAGGTGCTCAGCCATCCCCAGGAACACAGAGCTCCATCACGTGTAACGGTGACTTGGGGAGACAAACACCATCACTCCAAACGTCCCCCCTTTCCTTCTTATACCCTCAGCTTTACATGCTGAGTATGACATCATATGGTCTAGAATAGTGCTTGGGTCAGCTGAGGTCAGCTGTCCTGGCTGTGCCCCCTCCCAGCTTCTTGTGCACCCCCAGCCCACTCGCCCACTCGTGGGGTGGGGTGAGAGGAAGAAAAGGCCTTGGCTGTGTGCAAGCGCTGCTCAGCAATAATAAAAACATCCCTGTGTTATCAACACTGTTTCCAGCATCCAACAAATCCAAAGCATAGCCCCATACTAGCTACTATGAGGAAAATTAACTCTTATCCCAGCCAAAATCAACACACTCACTCAGAATGCAAATGCAGGCCTGAATCTCATAGGCTTGGGGGAATGTGTCAAGGCTGTTTGCTTTTTCCAGTGCTGGTCACAAATCTCTGAAACTGATGTAGTTAAAATTCTGCTAATGAGTAGCTCAACTACCTTCAAAAGGATTTTGCTACTTCACAGTTTAACATTTTCAGGTGACCTGGTTATCAAAAGAATTCCTTTTCTTTGTCCCTCAGTGTTTTTCTCCTTCCCAGATACAGTAGGGAACATTTCATAGTTTCAAGGGCATTTCTGGCAGAAAGTACATAATAATATTAATTGCAAAACTCTCCAGGTACTTGTCAAAGTCCTGAAGAGATCAGCCTGCGCTGGCATTGTGTATTCAGATAAAGCTCTGCAAGCAGCAGGATGCTTGGATTTACTACTGCTGCCAGAAAGCATGGACAGTCTGCTGCTAATGGGTTGCCTGTCAACAGTGCTGTGCACTTATGGAAGCTGCTGGCAATTTCATTTTATATTTTACCTAAGGTTTTGGGGCATGTTCTGGTGACTTTTGATGAAGTATCATGATGGTGGAAAGAAAGGACAGAAACAGTCCACTGAGCATTAAGGTGACAAAAACTATTAAGACCTTAAGCACATTAACATTGATAGATCCACAGGCTTGGGAGTTTTATGCTGAAAGTAATATTCTAGCATGAAAGTTAAAGTTTTGCATATGTTCAGAATGCACAGATCTGTTTTGCAATCCTGATTGTTATTGAGGTAACTAAATAGTTCTTTCTAAAATAATAATTTAGACACAGGTTATTACTGAAAATGAGAGACGGTGAATTAACTGAACCAAATTTTCAAAAAAGGAAAGTTGAGTCATGCTGATGTCTAGATGTTGACTGTTCTAAAAATATTCACCTGGGAAGTTTGGGTTGTCACCTCTTCTTGGTGTGTAAAAAAAGAGTGCAGCTAAAGAAAAACTGGGGTGGAGGGCTTCCAAAGATGCTTCTCCAGGATGATAACTGTAGTTTCATCTCTTGAAGCTTGTCCAGGAGCCTGGACAGATGTGGCTATCCAGCTGGAGCTGAGTGATACCAGTGGTGTTCAGCTGCTGACTTCTGGAAGTTTGAAAATCATATAAGGGACTTATGTAGTTATCCTTCATATTTGGAAATCTGGTATGTCATTGTTTTGTGCAATATTAACTTCCTCTGACCAATGTTTAGTTTTGAAATACTAAATCTGGTGTAGGTTGGTGTACCCTTGAGAAAAAGAGAATCCGTCTATGGATACTTTTCTAAATTGTGCAAGAACTTTCAGAGTTCACAATAAACTTTAGAGCTATATTAATGACTCCAAAACCCACGTAATTTGTTACATAAAAGTACATCTTTCTGATTTTTCTGGATGGCTCCAGATGACTGGGAATTGATATTTTTGCTACCACTGCTCATCTTATTTCCTAACAAAAAAAAAAATCTGGATGTCCTAAAACTAGTATTGAAATATGTTCAGCCCTCTAGTGTCACTTGCCATTTGTGTGTTTCTTATAGGAGTTTTAGTCTCTGTGAAGACAAAAAAAAATTTATAAAAGCCCTAATTCCTTTTCTTCCCTACCCAGCCCTTTTCTTTTTTAGTACTGATAAAGCAAACTTCAACTTCTTTCAAAATGGCTTCAGCAATCATAGTGCAATTTTTTCTCTGTTATATGAAGAGTTTCTTCTAATCAGATCATTAGGGGAAAAGAAATTAAGAGAATAGGAAAAAGTAAGCCTGCTTCCATGGACAGAAGGCCACTTAGGAAGAAGCTTAGTTTGAGAACAGGACCATATTTATTTAGAAAAAAAGAAAATAAAACAAGAAAAGAAGGGATCATTCAAGGCACTGTTTAAATCAGTCTTGTGCATTTCTTGATCAACATGCACCACTTAAACTATAGATACAATAACTAAAAGAAACACAAATCTTTGCACTGATCTTTCAAAATAAGCAATGAAAATTGCATGTATTCTTCAAAGCAATCCTTCATTTTATGTAATGGTGATGTAATATGGATGTCTTAGCCCAGTTATTTGGATAGCAGTTATCATGAGGGAGCACCATATCATTTACTGCATAAATGTTGCAATTAATTGACAGTGCCACTTTTATCTCAGGATATAGCCATTGCTGCTATTTTAGAAAATGGAAGTAATATGATAATTGATGCTGAAAGTTGCTTACAGTGTACACACAGATTTAATGGCTGTACTGAATTGTTGCGTGACAAGGAGGCCCAAGACACCATTAGGGACCTTTGAGTTAGTTTTATGCAAATACTTGGGAGGCAATCAATCCAAATCCACACAAAATCAGCAATAAATATAAGTAGGAAAAGTGTCACTGAGAAATAACTGTGCTTTTTCAGTCTTTCCGTAGTTTATAGAGACAGGACTAAGAGCTAGATGTGTTGGGTTCTATTCTCTTTGTCCATCCTGTGCTGTACACGCTTTTCCATAGAATTTGTTTTTCCTAAACCCAAAGTTACTGGATAATGGTTTGAAGAATACGTATTTTTTCAAGGATATTTTGTCTGAAGTCTTTTCAGAGACTGTGTAAACATTTTTCACCTGCTTATGAAGGTGAAATTTGAATAGCAACATGATGCAGCAGCAAAGCAAATCCAATATAATCTCTAAAGTGCTTACAATGTTGTGCACATTCATTTTTTTTAAGTGAAAACAGGCTATAAAATGAAACCCTTTGCCATACTATAGATACATTATTAATAATGCCTGAATTTAAATTGAATCCTTTTTCATCCAACCACTCCTGGAACTAGAATGATTCTAGACTAGAGATACAAAAAAATAATATTGTAAACTTTCAATCTTGAGTAAATTTGACATCTTTTTACTATTATCGGTTACTTTCAATCTTTTTATATCGCACAGTATATGTTACTGTTAAAATCAGGGTGTATGTAGCCATCACTTTTAAGCCAAGGTGGACATATCAAAATAGACTGTTTTCTTTTAACAGGCCTTTTTTTCCTAAGATTTGGGAAGGAAAATCAAAGGATCTTTTTAAAAACTATGTTATGACCTTTCTTATTATTAAATAAGTAGAATACCTGGGCAAATTAGTGAGCATTGTGCATGCCATATTCAGTGTTGCTTGAGAAATAAGGCTCTTGTGGCTAGCAACTGAGGAGAGTAAGCTTTCCGTGCTGGAGCACAAAAGGGAATAGGCAAGGAGGTAAGGAGACAAAATAGTGAGTTATCCATCAGGACTTTTTTGAGGGCCTTGTAAAATGGCAGGTACAGATTCTTCTAATTTAGATTCATGTTGATTTTGTTTGTAGATGAACTAGGAGCCGTTTTCCTATGGTCATAAAACCAAAATTGCTATCATGTGAGCCAACTGAAACCTTATCATATTTCAAATTAAAGGGAAAGAGAAACTAATTTCTGTGTAGGGTTAAAGCCTGTATACTTAACATGTTTTATATAGTTATGGTTTATTTCTTGTATGTCCAATAAGCACATACTGGAAAGGTAATGGGCAGGACAAAGTGGGTGTTTTGGCCAGGCCAGAGATCATGTGATCAAGTTTCTGGCTTAAACCAGGGACTCTAGATAAAGGCATATGCTCATCAGACACTCATGTTGTGCCTTAGTGGCAGAGGTTGCTGTCTAGCGAACAGAACCTTTGTAGATCTGTGGAGTACAGGATACTGGGATTTACTGCAGAATGTTTCACAGCAGATCTGGGGGGCCTGAATCCAATACAACTAGTGCTAGCACTTCGTATAGGTTACAGAAACACATGTAGTCTATCATACAAGGTACACTCTCTGGTATAGTTACTAATCCTGCAGTTACTACTATTGCTATAGTATCAACACATCCATTTAAAATAAATGCTGCCTCACACTAGTAAAAAAACATCAAATTCATTCAACAACTCTTGTGCAGATATTTGATTTCAGTCAGAAACCTCTGAAGTATATTTAGTCTTAGATCCTTTTATGCCTGACAATGAGCAGACAGAATTTCCTTTCTAGGCCTCATAAATGTAAATTGTTGCAGCAATGACAATTCTGCCATTTAACCCTGGAGGGGTTTCAACCTTTTTAGTTGTTAGCCAGGTTAAAGGATTGTGATCTGTTGATTGAATGAAGCATCTGTGAGAGCAATACTGTAAAGCTCCCTAGAGGCCACCCATTGTGAAACATGCCGTCGTTATGGCTGCACATTCACGATCTCTAGGTAGCAATGCTTTAAGTAGACTACTGGAGTTTCTTCTTTCTGACATCTTCAGTTAATACAGAGCCCAAGCACCGCAGTCCTCTGTTTGCATAAAAAGCAAATAATAAAATATTAATTTCTAGTCAGAATCCAACACACTGTCAATAGGGGGTAAATTGCCTTTCATTGTCATTTGAAGCTGAAAATCGTGTATATCCCTCTGTAAGAAAATCTATGCTTAATGATCACACTGATTTTTTTTACTGGTTCTGCAAGCAGGTGCATTCAGATTATTTTTTTTTTGCATTACCAGTACAATTCAAAAATGTTGGTAGTGACCTGAGTACAAGTAGGTTTACATAAATGAAAACAACAGTCAAGTGGGAGCAGCCTACAATGTTATGTACAGGAACAGTGTATGACTTACATAAATTATTTTACAAAATATTAATGAGTTTCACTGAGTTTCAACAGAGACTTGATGGACCAGATAAGTGTTTAAATTAAAAATGTTAGAGCACATAAATGGACATTTTCTCTTTGGAATCATGCTTAGATGCTTGTTTGGAACTTTTCAGGTAAATCTAATCTCTCATTTGAAGTCACTACAAGAGACTGACAGCACTAAAAACGTCTCTGAAAATGTCATTCAAGCAGATGCAGAAATAGCCAGTGACGAATTTATGAATCATCATGACCTGTAGACATGACCAAATTATTTTACGTGCTATAGAAAAATGTCCTGAATGAGACTGTTAGTTAGATGACATTAAAACTGACTTCCAAGGAAAATAGTGTGGAATGTGTTTTATTTATCATTGTTTGCTTAAATTAAGGAATTAAAAATGCATAAATATATTTATTGTTATTTTCAAATCTGGGAAAGTGGGAGTGAAGCCACAGTGCTGAGCTACAGGGCAGAGCTGGAGAAGATTCAAAGGTGATGAACAAGAGTGACTGGAGGTGTTAGGAAGCATTTCTTCTTAGAGGAAGCAGTATCCTTTAGACTGAACAAAACACAGCTGTTGTTAGATATGATGTCATTGTCTAAAAGCTGCTGAAGGGAACAGAAGAATAATTTATTGCTTCGGTCTGTGTTAAATAAGACAAGTACAAATGGATTCAAAATGCTCTGAGAAGTTCAGAAGGAACCAGATACATTACTCATGACAGATCTTTGCCTGGAAAAAAATATTCTTTCTCCAGGTGTAAGCATGTTTATACCATTGCTAGAAGAGATAACAAACAGCTAACAAACAAAACCTTTTTGTACACAGTTGTCACTAGAAACAGGTGGGCATACATTTCTATGTAATACTCCTCTTCCTCCTCTCCCTGGCAAACACAACGTTTGCTGTAGTCAGAAGTGAACTTGGAAAAAGGTATCTGGGCTGATGTCTGTTTCTGAAGAAAGAATGTAGTTTTTATTTCAACTTTGCAATGAGTAATTTTTGGTTACTATTTTTTTTTCTTTTTCACTAATCCAAGGAGGCAGTTGTTCTTGCAGCTTGACCAGTGGTGCTAAAACAGAAAATAATGAGGAAAATAGTATAACCCCTGGTCCTTGTAAGATGGCCACTGAAGTTAAAATGTGTTCTGTGCTACAGCTTTTCTCAACTAAGTAATTTTGCTCCTCAGACCCTGTATGCAGAATCTGTATACAAGCAATCTGTCCAGTGATGAAGAACACAATTATAATGCTCTTGGTGGAAACTATTCAAAAAAATCAAAATGTGAGAACATTTTCAGTAGTACCGTTGCCTCTGCGTTATGTAGCCCTGTAGCTGTTCTCTTTGGTTCTCTGATTAAAGCCTTGCGATTGACAGTAGACCTCACAAAGATAGAATTGTAATGGTACTTGTTAGAAGAGCTTTTTTTAGACATTTTTAGAGTTTCATACAGAACTGGATATACTTTGCTAAAAAAAACCTTGTGTTTGGAGACCTTTTCCTAGGAAGCTTAGTTTCCAGTAGTTACTGGAGACAGTGGCAGGTAAACCCAGGTTAAAGGGTCACACAGTAGCTTTTGAATTTGGACATTTGGGTGCTTCTTTTTCTTCTCTATTTTGTGCTTAGAAAGGAGAGCTGATTGAATTGTCTTGCAGTTACAGGATGTGCCTAAGATTTATTGGATCTAAATTAAATTCCCAATTTTAATTTCCTCCATAGCTTTTGTCAAGATGTATAATCTTTCCATTCCTTTATTTCTTTGTTTTAAGACTGGGAAAATGCCTTTATCTGGTTTGTCTGTTTATATAAACTTTCCCAAATAATGGTGTTTTGTTAGTGGCTTGAACTTTTTCAGGGACCATACGGAGTCACTAACATTATTTAAAAATACATGGATGAAAAAGAAAAATGTTTATATTAACTTTAAAATATGTTTTGCTGTTTTGGAAGAGGTTATATGTGAAGAGAAAATTATTTGGGTAAATTCTTTATAACGGAATACAATAAGAATGCAACATAAATTTCAATGGAAATTTTGCATTATAATTGACAGAGGAAGAAGGGAGAGGAATGAGGGGTTTTGTAATGATTTATTCATAGGTAGCATGACAAGACAGATAGCTAAGTACAATCTCATTTGTCCATCATAAACAGAAATGTCAGCAGCTGGGCAAAATTTTTACCATAATCTGGATCTCTGACTCTCATATGGACTGTGGAAGTAGAACAGACATGAAGGTAAACAGTCTCTCTCTTTTTATTTAAATAGGTCTCTGAGAACCTAAGTTTTGTGTAATTTACACTATTTTAACCACATAATTTCTCTGAATTTAGCGGAAAATATGTGGACCAGAAATGCCCATGGGATTGCACACCTTTTCTCAGAATTTATGAGAAATACCTGTATTTTTTCACGTGCTATACGTAGACCCAAATGTTTTTCTTGTTTGGTCTTTTCAGTCAACTTCATTCTTTTCCTCCTTTTTTATTTAATGTGACTTTAAAAAAAAAAACCAATATATTTTCTTAGTCTTCATCACTGACCATGCAGATTGACCATAGATACTTCTGTGTATTTCCATTACAGTATACAGATACTAAAAAAACACTAGGTTTGAAACATTCCTAATAGATCTGGCTTCCTAATGAGACTCACTCTTTTTTCAGATATTGTCTCTGCATAATTTTCTTGGTCAGGAGTAGCTTTTTGGTTGGCATAAGGAAAAATACAGCTTAGCCACTTTTGCTGTTTCTTTCTCCTGTCATTCTTCAGGTGGTGAAGTGACTAGAAGAGAAATGACTAAGCTTACAGAAAATGTTGAACAGTTCACTTGCATTGAAACAAGTCCCAAGAGATGTCAGTAACCTTTGCAGAAAAGATAGTAAAGGGCAAGATGTTGACTGTAACTCTTAGGTTGGCAGTTGTCTTATCAAGAGCTGCAGTAACGTCTTGGTTTATGCACTCCATTTACTCTCATTGAAAATGCAGACTTCAGGCGTATCACATACTTAACATTCAGCAACAGTGGAATCACTGCATCTTACAAGAAGTTACTCTGTCTTACAAGGAGGTGCCTGTTAACAATGTGTCAAGCTAAAGTCAAGAGGAGAAAAGGATACCTGAGTTATGAAAATCTAGTCTTTCCATAATGTTACAATAGTAATACCCATAAGCAAGTCAGTCTCTTTCCAGAAAAGCCAAGTCCTAGTCTATACACAAGACAATGACTTCCTTATCTGACTTATATTGACAGCTATATTAATTCTTTTTTTTTTTTTTTTTTTTTTTTTAAGTACATACTACATTTTCATCTAGTCCTCTGCAAAGATGGTACAGCTCTTTATAGCAGTTAAGGAATGAGAGCAGCAGTCCCCATCTCTCTTCGCTGTTATGTTTTTCAACTTTAAATTCCTTCTAGACCTAATATCAAAGAATGCAAGCTCACTAACAAGACCAATCTGACTGTGAGGAGGGAAAACCTTGATTAATAATTAAATGTATATTTTAGGCAGTGTTGTGGCCTAACCTTGTTGTAGATTGTGGAGACTTTTTTTCTTAATGCAAAATACTGTGATACGGGTTAGAGCTGATAGTATTGCATTGTGCTGCTTGGAAAGTATGATTACATGGCATACTGAATTAATAAACTGAACACTGAAATTAGTCTTGTCTTTATCTGTGAGATGGTCAGCAGCTGAAACAGAATGGGTTTCTGAGATACTAAGATAACAGTACATAGTGTTTGAAATTTTTTCATCTCAGCTTCCTGAAGCCTGCAGAACTATGTTAAATATTGCAGCTGCAGCATTCTTATAAGTTCTATTACATTTACAGGAAGCCTGGGTATCTTGTATTGGATTCTTTTTTTTTTTTTTTTTCTTTTTTTTTTTTTCACTTTTCTGTCCTATCATGAAAATACAGTCATCAGGGTTTGGTTTTTTTTTTTTTTTTTTCCTTTCTACATTGACAAAAATCTCATCAAAGTCAAACCCTGACTTTATAGTACCTTCTAAGAATTTTTGCAGGAAGGTGATGGCATGATGAGTATACAGAAGAAGGTGCAGATAGTATTTTCTGGATTTTCTATTTCTGTTGCATTTGCATTTCCTTAGATAAGCTAATTTGGTGGAATAAAAGATGTGAAAAAGGAATAATGAATCTGCATGCCATGGGCAGAATAAATATTGGATTATTAGAGTCTAAGAAACATGCTTTTCTTACATATCGCATGTAGCCCATAAAATCCTGAGAAATAGTGTTGTTTTTTTCAGATTTCATATACCTACTTTTTCTAAACAGCTGGGAAACTATTTTTTCCCCTTCAAATGAAAAGGGGTTTAAAGTTAATCTTCTCCCCTATAGTACCCATAAGAAATTAGCATTATGAAGATTTGCTCTTCCAGATCAAACCTGAGTTTTCTCAGGACACCGACTTTCAAATATGGAAAATTAGTATTCCTCTCATGCCAGTTGCACTTAGTTTAATAAGAAATCCTGAATTATCAAAAGAAGAAGTCATCTATCCAATTTATTCTACCATATAATCGCTTCTGTATTGAAGTGTTCGTATTTGCATAAAATGTTGAAAGATTTTTATAATGCTACTTTTTCATATTTTCACTCTTATGCAAGGAAATGGCAATCATTTCAGTAAGCATTTGTGTCAGTAATATGAAGACATTTGAGATTGTGTTATAATGTGTTCTAGCTTTTCAGTCATTTAAATGAAGCAGAATTTCACATTCTCCATTTTCTGTGGGGTACAAATTGCATCAGTGGTTTAGATCGATTAGGAGCCTGTCACTGTAATAGAGAACACCAGGGACTCAAAACACTGCAGGTTAAGTAATTGTTGAAGTGTGTGTTTTAGTCTTCACCAGCGTGGACAGTTCCTAACATGATGAAAATATGTACTGAATGATGTGTCACAAAGAGAAATTAAGTAGAGTAGCAACCATACCTGACAAAAATAATGCACTTTAAATGTAACGTAAAGGCAATTTTGCTCATTTGTAATACCTAAAGGAAAAATTTGTGGGAAATGCAGGGGGAAGGAAAATGCATTTTAATTTAACTTTAAGACTCTGAAAAGACATGGTTAATACTTCTTAATGGTTATGTCATGACTGTATTCCTGGGAAATAATAAAATATGTATCTGCCATTTATACTTTGTGAAATGCTATTAGATTATACAAACTATATCTGTAGTTTCCTTATTATGACGTACTAGTGGAAATGTTCTGTAGAACATTTCTTTGTTTACAAAAAAAAAAAAATAAAGCTTTCTTTCAAATTTTTAAGATAAAGTTTCAGATTTCTCTTTGGAAGGTATGTATGGTTAAACATAAAAGAGATTTTCTAGCATTCGATATTCCAGAGCCAGTTTAGAAAGCTGACACATTGCATGGAAGCCTTCTAATTTTTCTATGCAAAACCAGCTAGATTAGGAAAAAGTGTAGAATTTGTTGGCAAATTTGGAGATTTGGACTTTATAGAGGCACTGCAAGTTTTTTAATTCTGTGAGGAATTGGAACATAACAGATTCAACACATAAAAAGATAAATTTCAAGTTCCTTGGCCTGCCTCAGGCTTCTGGTGCTGAGAAGTGGAACGTGAATGATTTTTTTTAACCTTAAATTTTCATTCATAAATGGTTCAGTTCGGGATCCACTGAGCAGTGCCTGTGTTGATACCCTGAGAGTCAGCAGTTACACTTTAGACCTCTGTGGAAGCAGCTGGAGTAGAAGACAGGAACAAATGCTGGTAGCCTCACTTAATCATAATGCATGTGTTCCATGAATACGTGATCTAGTTCAATTCATTACACCACACTAAAATTAAATCTTTCACTGTAAAGTAAGAAGTATGGAGTCTCCTGACTTAGGCCTGTAGTCCAGTTCAATATATTGGTTATCACATTGTAAATTGTTCATTCGTACCTCCCTAATAAGGTCTGAATTTTATTTCAATGCAGAATTTTATTTCAAACCTGAAACTTTCGAAAATAGCTATTGATCTTTAGTTAGGTCTACTCTAAAAGTCAGCCTGAATATATTTAATACAACTGTTGCTCGTGTATGGAAAAATTGGAATATTTTCTAAGCAGTCAAAACCTTTGCTACTTGAACAATACAATCAGCTGTGTGCTATGTGAAAAGTTATTGTCAAGTGTTTCTCCTGTCTCTCTTGGTATGCTATATCTATAAAATTATTAGAAGAGCGCCATAGTGTCTCTCTTTAAATCATTCACAATTATATGGAAAATAAAAATACCTTTTAGGTAATCATGTTGAAGATGACTACTCTTTTCTATTTTTTAGAATAGCATAGTATAGCATACCATACCATACCATAGAATAGAATAGAACAGAACAGAATGGAACAGAATAGTTCCGTTGGAAAGGACCTACAACATTCACCTAGTCCAACTGCCTGACCACTTCAGGGCTGGGCTGACCAAAAGTTAAAGCATTTCGTCAAAGAGACAGCAGGGCGGAGTCAGGGGTGACGGCGGCCTGGCCCTCCTGACGTGCTGGGGCAGCCCTGGGAGCGCAAGCGACGGGGAGGAAGCCTGGCCATGGCGCCCACCGTCAGAAGGCCATGTCCAATCTGCTGGTCAGAAAGGAAGCCTCAAGGCAGACTGAGGTCCCTGGAAAGCGCGCGGCTGCCCAGGCCTCTGGCTGCAGGGAGTGCCACCAGCTGGGACTGGAGACGGACACCAGCAAAGGCAACACCTGTATGAGGTGCGATCAAGTGGACTACCTACTCTGCCTGGTGGGTAGACAGGGGTAGACAGGCTACGGAGCATCAGGGAAGCGGAGCAGGAGATAGAATGGTGGAGCCGCACCCTGACCTCCCAGAAATCTACGCAGAAACAGCCACCAAAGGGGACAAACAGCCCGGGATCAAAGGGGACTAGTATCCTTCCCCCGTCGGGATGAAGGAAGGGCCTCAAGGGAGAGCAGTGAGTGGAAACTGGTCTGCAGTCGGGGCAGGAGGAGAACCCTGTCCTTGCCCACCACTTCTCCTCAGGTGCCTCTGCATAATAGGTGTGAGGCTCTAGAGGTGGAAGACAAGGCGGTGGACGGGGTAAGTGTTGACCTATCCACATTGGAGGAGGCACGAAGATCAGAAAGACCTCCCTCTTGTATTACTACTGCATCCATGAGGAGGAAGAGACGGGTAATAGTTGTGGGAGATTCCCATCTGAGGGGAACAGAGGGTCCGATATGCCGGGCAGACCCTGCTCTTAGGGAGGTCTGCTGCCTCCCAGGAGCCCGGGTTAGAGATGTCACTAGGAAACTTCCTAGCCTGGTCTGACCCTCAGACTACTATCCCTTACTGCTCTTCAACATGGATGCTGATGAAGTAGCAGTAAGTAGCCCGAGGGTGATTAAAAAAGAATTCAAACCCTTGGGGTGGTTAGTGAAGGAATCTGGAGCGCAGGTTATTTTTTCCTCGCTCCTTCCAGTGGTGGGCAGAGACACTGGGCAATACAGGCGGACTCAATCTATTAACACGTGGCTCTGCGACTGGTGTCGCCGCCACAACTTTGGATACTTTGACCATGGGATGGCCTACACAGCACCGGGCTTGCTGGAGTCAAATGGGAGCCAGCTTTCTCAAAGGGGGAAGAGGGTCTTTGCCCAGGAGCTTGTGGGGCTCATTGACAGGGCTTTAAACTAGATGGGAAGGGGGAAGGGGGACCTATTGGGCTTGCCAGAGACAGGCTAGGGGATGATACACAACAGTTAGAGGGATGGGGGGATAGTATGAGCCCTAAACCCGTTGCCTAGCAGCATGCCAGGGAAAGTTGAAGTCTGGCAGAGGCGAGCTGGAGGCTCCTGAGGTAGTAGGAGCCAACAAGGAAAAGCCCGTGAAACACCTCAAGGGAAACAAGGGCTGTTCTGCTATGAAGGTGACGAGGCCAACAGCTCATATGAAATGCCTCTATACAAACGCACACAGCATGGGAAACAAACGAGGGGTTGGAAGCTATTGTGCTGCTAGAAAGCTACGACCTGGTTGCCATTACAGAAACTTGGTGGGATGAATCCCACGACTGGAATGTAGCTATTGATGGCTACCGGCTGTTCAGAAGGGACAGGCGAGGAAGGAGGGGCGGAGGTGTTGCCCTTTACATCAAGAAATCATTACAGTGTGAAGAGCTGACCCTGAAGAATAGCCACGGGCAGGTCGAAAGCTTATGGGTAAGAATCAGAGAGAGAGGCAACAAAGGGAACCTGGTGGTTGGTGTCTACTACAGGCCACGAGATCAAGAAGAACCAACTGGTGAAGCGTTCTTCCCCCAACTCTGGGAGGCTTTGTGCTCGCAGGCTCTCGTCCTACTGGGGGACTTCAACCACCCCAACATCTGCTGGAAAACCAACACAGTAAGCTGTAGGCAATCCAGCAGGTTTCTTGAATGCATTGAGGACAACTTCTTAAGACAGGTAATAGACACCCCTGCCCGAGGGGATGCAATACTGGACCTGGTGGTCACCAATGCAAGCGAGCTCGAGTGTCCCTGCTCATTGCAGGGGGGTTGGACTAGATGACCTCTAGGGGTCCTTTCCAACCCAAAACATTCTATGATTCTATGATTATTAAGGGCATTGTCCAAGTGCCTCTTAAACGGTGACAGGCTTGGGGCATCAACCACCGCTCTGGGAAGCCTGTTCCACTGTTTGACCACCCTCTCAGTAGAGAAATGCTTCCTAATGTCAAGTCTGAACTTCTCGTGGTGCAGCTTTGAACCATTCCCACATGTCCTGTCACTGGGTACCAGGGAGATCAGCAGTTTCTCAGACATTTGTTCTTTACTCCTACTCCTTATGTTCTTTCAGGTGCTATGCCTTTCTATTGAAACTGTCGGTTTTACCAGCATACTTTCCAGTGTGTGTCCTCACAGCAGTAATTTCCTTTTTGCATTCCTGAGCCCTCTTATTTAGATACACTTCCAGCAATACCACCTCTGTAGAACATGGATGGGGGAAGACTGCATTGTACTGCATATCCTTTTTCTCTCTTTCTTATGCAACCCATACAGCTCCCAGACTGACCCTTGTCTTTCTCCCATGCTGTACCACCTTTGAGCCAATGAAGAATGGTGTCACTCTAATTTCTGTTATTCCTCAGAATCTTCTGTCTATGAAACAAGTAACAGCAGTAGGCTGTGCTGCTAGGTATCACTGTTCTGGTTATCCCAAGCTTATGTATAAGCCAAGCTAATAAGAGAAATCTACAATTAATCTAAAATGAATCACATACATTTCTGATTTCCAATAATGCATATGGCTGCCTTTTCCTCTTTCCTTGTGTCAACTGAGTATATCTTGATATGTTTATTTTTAAGGTGGGGTGTCCCTGGTTTCGGGATAGAGTTGATTTTCTTCCTAGTAGCTGGCACAGTGCTGTGTTTTGGATTTAGTACTAGAAGAATGTTGATAACACTCTGATGTTTTAGTTGTTGCTGAGCAGTGCTTACACCAATCAAGGACTTTTCCGCTTCCCCTGCTCTGCCAGGGGCACAAGAAGCCAGAATGGGGCACAGCCAGGACAGCTGGCCCCAGCTGGCCACAGGGCTATTCCATACCATAGGACTCATGCTCGGGGCAGGAAGTTAGCCAGGGGAAGAGTGATTGCTGCTGAGGACAAGCTAGGCGTTAGTCAGCAGGTGGTGAGCAATTGTGTTGAGCATCACTTGTTTTGTATATTCTATATATTCTATTGTTGTTGTTGTTGTTGTTATTATTAATTACTACTATTTTTTTTTCTTTCCCTCTACTTTTTTTTTAATTAAACTCTCTTTATCTCAACCCATGAGTTTTACCTTTTTTTTTCCATTTCTCTTCCCCATCCCACTGAGGGAAGGGGGTAGTGAGTGAGTGGCTGGGTGGTGTTCATCTGCCTGTTGGGTTAAACCACAACATGGAGTGAAAGAGTAAGCTGTATGATTTTAAAATAAGGCAGCAGTAACCATAGGAAAAAAAAAAGATAGACCAGCAGCCCCTTTGTATGTATCAGATCTGCCATTTTTCTTTCTGAGATACGAGTCGAACAATCTGCAGCCCTATAAAAAGTCTTGCCAGGGACCTAGAGTTCTTCAGCTGGAAAGCAGAATGCCTTTATCTAGATCTCTGGAAGGCTGTGATATATGACTTTTTAAATAAAGCTTTGAGCATAAGCAAGTTGATGTCTTGCATTAACAAAATAAAAAGGATAGCATGGGAATTAACAGTAGAATGGTGAACCATGATGGACCTTCAGACCATGATTCTCTGCTATATATCAGCATACAGTCCTGGAAAAATTGTTTAATTTCATCGTGTTTAATTTATTCTTTGGACAAATCAAGCTCGTCTTTTCAGAGAGTATGGCTCCCAGTATGGGAATCTTCTTTATACAGTGTTAACAACATCTAATGCAAGTGGATCCTGATTCCTACTCACTTTCTGATCTTCTGCAGTAGTGACTTCAAAAATTGTATGTAATACAGTTTTGGAAAATGATAGAGATTTGCATAGTAATTGCTGTACTGTTTGAGTAAGAAAACAAATGACTATGCATGTATCAGGCTACATTTTTATATTTGCCTTTATAAGCAAAATGAAAAGCAATGTGAGTGCATAAATTGATTTATTCCCATTTAGGCATTTTATGAGAATGCTAGACAAATGTGCTTCATATTAGATATCGGTTGTCTGGAATTAACTTAGTAAAATGCTTACTCTGCTTCAGTACTAAATGGAGAAATATTGAAACACAGCACGTGGTACTTGCTTTGTACTACAAGGTAGTACGAGTTTTGCTGCTATTGGCTCCAGGGCAAAAATATGAATAAATCAATAGCAAGTTTAACACTTCTTTTGAGATACATCATGGTTTAAAAAAATTCACCTCTGATTTCCCTAGACTGATTTCCCCCCCCCTGTAAAATTTAAAAACATAAAGAGTTTTCAATTACTTTTTTGTTCCCTAAGGTGTTTGGACCCAGAAAGTCTTAAAAATACATGCTGTATTTCAAAAAACTGTAAATAGATGAAAAAATAGTTATCAGAGTATGTAATAATACATAACACTGAACCAAAATTTAAGAGTTCAGTCCTACTAGAACAGATGCAATCATTTGAAATTCTTACATTTATTTCAGTAGCGTCAAGGTTAGGTCTCAAAAATTATTCAGTGCATGCAGTTCAGAAACCAGAAAATCTCTGAGGGATTTAGGTGATCCATTTTATGAGGACTGCAGATGCCTTTTTTCTTTTGAGTTCTGTTGAGCATTCAGAGAAGATGACAGATTCTCAGCCAAGATCTGAAAGAAGAAATTAACTCCGTGGAGATTCTGGAGTGTCAGTCTACCCTATTCCTTCACAAATAGCTTGACCTCTGTTTCTTGATGTGTTGGTATAGTAGTAAGTATTTAGGTTGTTGTTAAAATTCAAGTTATTTATACACTCCTTAAGCATGAATTTAAGTCCAGACTAGGCATGTCATTAGTCAAAATCAGGGGAAAGTAATGAGTGCTCAACTGAAGACATACTATGTAAACTCATGGTCAGATGCCATTTCTTTTTTTCTGTTGGAAAAGAATTAATTACTTTTTAAATAAGTATGGTGGCCCATTTCCTGTCCAGAATGAGTAAATTCAGTTGTCAGATGTCCTGTTCTGCTTTTCTGCAGTTTAAGAGTTCCAGTCTTAAGTACCCAGATACACTTCCCTATTTCTAGGAACTGAACATTGCTACAATCACTTTTAAAAATTTGTCAAAGACCATAATAAATTTTGTCAAATATTTCTAATACTTTTTTCAGTTTAGTCTATGAAAATCAACTAGAAATCGTGCCTTCCTTTCAGTCTTCCTTGGATCTGCTACTGCAAAAATAATGGCCAACCGAAAACACAACATCATAATCTTCAAAATCAGGAAACGCTGATTATCAGATTTGATTTATCAGATCTTTGCAAAGTTATCCGTTATTTCTGAAGAATAAGTTTCTTGTAAGATTAGGCCTTTCAGTCAGTTGGAAGTGTCTAAAAGCTCCACTACCTGAAGTCCTTGTGTCTTTATACTTAACCCTGCACCTAAGAATGTTTCCTATAAAATCAAGGGAACTGCTTATATACGTATATATAATCTGATATACATTTGCAGGCTTGGACCACAAACTTTTACAAATAGAATTCATTATCTTCTGCATGGTCTCTTTGTTGGATATTGCTAATTAAACATCTAACATGTACTTCAGAAAAGGTTAGAAAGTAATTCCCAATTTAAAAAAAAATAATAAAAAGAGTCTAATGAGCTAGTTGAAGCACTGAACAGGAAAACGATGTTAAGGGTAGCTCTTTTCTACCTCCTGTTTGGCTTCATACAGAGGTTTCCTTTGTAATGTAATAATTTTCCCATCATATCTCCTGTATAGTCCTTCTGAATCTCAGTTAAATTTTCTATCCTTTACATTCTTTCTGTCAGGTTTGTACAATTAAATACCCTTTTGAAGGGAATATTTTGGGCATGCATACCTTACATGACACTCTGCATATTTATGTGCTATTAAAATATAAACAGAAGATGGTGACCAGTTTTTCAAACCTAGAGAGAGACTTTGAGCAGAATTAAGTCTGAGTTTAAGTAGTATATGAAGACATAGAGGAACAAATGGCTGCTAGAGCTTTGGGTATTGTTTTGTTCTTCCATGAGAGGTGACAGTAATGTAGCCTCCTAAATTTTTTCTTCTAGCAGAGGACTGCAAGCTATATTCAGGTGTTGAGAAATTACAAAGGTTATTCATTCCCAGAGAGTGCATGATTTCAAATTATCTTCATGGCTTTTCATCCACACCTTTCTGGTTTCTTTCTGCTACTCAAAAATGTTACTGAATTTGGGTCACCTTTGTTTTTCAAACCTTTTTTAGTCGTTTTTTATGTCTTCCCTCCACTTGATCCAGTCTCTTCACCTCTCTGCTTATATTACCAGCCCATGATTTGTTGCTTGATTTATTTCCATTTTGACAAGTAGTCTGAAGAGTCATGGTACCATACTCTTTGGATAAATAAAGCCCTAAAAGTCAAAGTATGTAATCTCGGTCTTAAAAAGATACAGTATCTCTATCAAAATAATTCTAATTGTGTGACTGAATTTTATTTATAACCTGTATTTTGAATTATCATGTCTCCATTTTGATGGCTACATGAGTGAGACACATGGGGCTAAGGAAAACTTTATTACACCTACCTTTTCTTGGAAGAAAATAGATGTCATTCAGGTTATTTGTAGTGTAGAGGAGATGAGTGGATAGGAGTGTCCTGTGTATTCCCACTTACCGACTGTCATAAGATTGTTATGCTGCTTCTCGCTGAAATCCCACATTGCAATTTCTTTAAATGTCATATTATTTTTATAGTTACCAATTGAAGGAATATCTTTTTGTCAATGCGTTAACATTTTATAGAAAGGTTAGAGTACTTCCACAGTGTACCTTGCTGGAAATATAACGTAGAGAAGTGTCAAAGAAGTGATCTCCATTATGTCATGGACAAATCAAAGCAGAAATAGTATAGGATTTGAGAGGAGGGATGAAGTTTCAAAAAGTTCTTGTATCCTTAGTAATGCTTCTTTTTGTTTGTAGATCTATGATTCTATAATCATAGAATGGTTTGGGTTGGAAGAGACCTTCAAGATCACCGAGTTCCCACCCCGCTTCCACTAGACCAGATTACTCAAAGCCTCATCCAACCTGGCCTTGAACACTTCCAAGGAGGCGGCATCCACAACTTCTCAGGGCAACCTATATCAGTGTCTCATCACCCTCACAGTAAAGGATTGCTTCCTTATATCTAATATAAATCTACCCTCTTTTAGTTTAAAACTGTTGCCCCTTGTCCTATCACTACACTCCCTGATAAATAGTCCCTCACCATCTTTCCTGTAGGCCCCCTTTAAATACTGGAAGGCTGCTATAAGAACTCCCTGGAGCTTTCTCTTCTCCAGGCTAAACAACCCCAACTATCTCAGTCTGCCCTCATAGAGGAGGTGCTCCAGCCCCCTGATCATCTTCGTGGCCCTCCTCTGGACTCGTTCCAACAGGTCCACATCCTTCTTATGTTGGGGGCCCCAGAGATGAACACGTTACTCCAGGTGGGGTCTCATGAGAGCAGAGTAGAAGGGAGGAATCACCTCCCTTGCCCTGCTGGCCATCCTTCTTTTGATACAGCCCAGGATAGGGTGCTTTCTGGGCTGTAAGTGCACATTTCTGGCTCATATTCAGTGTTCCATCCATCCAAGTCCTTCTCTGCAAGGCTGCTCTCAATCCACTCATTGCCCAGCCTTTATCCATGTTTGGGATTGCCCTGACACATGTACAGGATCTTACACTTGGCTTTGTTGAACTTCATGATGTTCACGCAGGCCCACCTCTCAAGCCTGTCAAGGTCCCTCTGGAAGGCATCCCTTCCCTCTAGAGTGTCAACCACATCACTCAGCACTCACTCAGATTTCAGAATCAATCATGGACATCAGCTAAGAACTGTTATTCTGCATTTTGTCCCATCTCATGTTCCTACCCTTTGCCCAAATGGTCAAGTAAGTAAGAGTGTAAGAAAATGAGAATCCTTCTGGCAGTCTGTTTTCTAGGGACATCCTGGGCTGCAAGTTGCCTCAAACCCAATGTATTTAGCTAAGTACAAGTTGTGTGAACTTCACTTTTAGTATTTTAGGAATTATTCTAGTTCCTATCTTATTTATTGTCTTCTTAAATAGCAGTTGTTTAGTTTCTCTGCTTAAATTTAAGGTTCTTCTCTGTGTATTTTCTCATATTATTACATCTTACTCTATTCCTTTCTACTCTTTAACTGAATATTATCTAGTTAGGACATGCACCATTTTACTTAGGAATCTCTAAACACCTACTCATATTTCACAGGTAGACTGAATTACAAAGATGTTCAAGGAAGACATTGCATGTCATTAAATGACTAAGGTTGGTGGCTTATTTTTAGCTTAGTTTCCTATGGAAATTAGGTTTATGTGATGACACTGTTTGTCAGAAACTGTTTCTTCCATGTGATACCCTTATACTCACTGCTACTTCCATTATAATTTGAAGTTATTTCTCTTTGATTTGTCTATCAGCTAGCAAATTCATTGATATGAAACTCGTAGAAGTCTGAATTTGAGTAGAGAAATCTGTATTAAGATCATTACGATTTCCTTAAAGAGGAAGTTAGTTTGCAACACAGAGAAGTTCTGTCTTGAATACCTGGATGTTTAAAAGAATCTAAGTAAGAAAACATGTTAAGTTGTATAGGTTGTGTTGTTTTACTTGGGAGAGGGATTTGGATTCAGTACTTTGGGCTAGCAAAGGCAGAAAGTTTTTCTTTAGTGCAAGGAAAGTATGTGGGATGTACATTGGATAGTGGGAAGAGTTGAGTGTGGAGAGGGGAATATTTTTTTCATTTTGTGTGTAAAATATAGGAAAACAAAGATTAATGTCTCCAAGAGATGCTGGAATGCTGTATCCTTATAACATACTGAATATTTTGGTTTACGTACATTTTATGGAAAATATCCAAATATATTGCTGATGAAAGTAAAACATACACACATATGTGAAACAGGTAGAGATTAAAGATTTAGTTTAGCTAGAACTGAAACCAAAACCCTGGAGTGTTTTGGTTCTCAAGCTTGTCTCTTGTGATATGTGAAAGATGGTAACTAACTAATGCAGAATCATTTCTTTTTAGGTAAAAAAATAAAGTTCTTAAAAGTTGTTGCATGTTTCTTGTTGTCCCCTAACACTGAAACATCAAGCTCCTTTTACATAAAGCATCTATTAAGCATGATTAATTCAGTGTGATGTGTAGAGGTGTGAGTTTATAGGAGCTGAGTGGTCATGTTCAATCTGTTCAGACACAACTTTCTGCTGTGCTGACTTGGTAGCACTGGGCAATGGTCAGGTGGTCCCAAACATTTTATAAGTAATTTTTTCTAAATTTTCTATTATAAAACTTTTTGTATTTTACAAAAGGATCTGGAGTGTATTCTAAATAGTTTTAGCTAAGGTAGGAAGCTACTTAACCCCTTTTTTCTTCCATGAGACTTGCAATTTTATGTCATCCGCAGTTTTTCAAATAGGCTGTTCACTAGGCAATCAGCCAGCTATTCAAAACACCTGCAGTATATGTAGTGATAAGGCAGACTGCTCACTGAAAACCATAAGTCTATCAGTATCTAAAGAGAAGCGTAAGTTATGGCATCTTCTGCATGCTCAGTGATTAACTGATTGACTAGGTTTACATAGGTAATATTGGCAGAAACCATTATTTACTATGCGTTCTAAACCTAGTAATAACAGCATTTTGCTGAACATTCAGCTGACTCTTTCATATGATTTAATGATTATAAGTTGTGTAATTTATTAAACTTTTTTTTTTTTTTTTTATTGCTACTAGCTCAACTGTATTGCTCTGGTTAATTTATTTGGTTACAGAAAGTGAGGTGCAGTCTGCAAATGCTAATATCATACTAAATCTGCTTCATTTTGATTTCTAAAACATGCATTTTGTTGCATTGGGAGGAATTTATTGTTCAATTCTAAGACAGAATGTCTCAGCCTTGAATTTCAGAAGAAGCAGGCACTGTTTTCTCTTGTTTGAGTTCTTTTTTTATCAGCTGTGCAGTGTGTCTTGTGTACACTCCTTCTCCATTGGCTCATGTCAACAGATCTTACCTGATGCTTGGCAGCAATGGTTGTATGGACAAAAGGACAATCCTTTAGCTAAGAAATTATTCTGAGTCCTCAGTGTGAAAAGGGAACTCAATTGTTCCAGGCCCATGGATAAATTTCAACTTTATTTGCTGTGTTATAAAAAAAGTGCTGAAAAAAACCCTCATAGAAGCAATGAAGTTGGGATTGCACAAAAACCTTACAGGAAAACATGATACACAAAAAACTGAGTGTAACTTCAGTGAAATCAAGCCAGCTTTAAAAGCCAGAATCTTTGTCAGGTCAGTCAGGAAACTTTTCCATTTCATTGATACCACAGTTCCTGCGTAGCTCCAGATATTATGAATTTTCCCATTGCGCTTGGTATATCGAGAAAAATGTGCGCAGGAGGGTGCTCACAATCCCTGGATAACTGGGGCTTGTGACTTTTCCTGCCCATGCGGAGCCTGACTTTTAACATCCAGAATGGGTTTTGCCTATATGCCTGGGAAAGTAAGAGGCAGGATCAGACTTTTTTCACTAGGTACTTTTTGCATTGTAGCTAAAAACAGGTCAAAGGTGGTTTACCTAGCTTTCTAATAAACAGAAAACACTGGTGTTCTCCCACATCCAGAAGTTTAATCAAATTTCCACTGGTTTAGCCTGTTCTTTAAATTAGTGGAAATCTCCTGTCAGCAGCTCTATGATCATTGAAAAGGGGAACACAATACATTCTTTTTCTTTTTTTTTTTTTTTTTTTCTGCACAACTGAAGTATAGTTATTTTTATTCAGAAAGGAAGGAAAATCAGAACAAACATAGGAGTGGATATCATGGTGATCATTATTATTTCAAAGGATGTACATTTGATCCTGATTTAACTTGTTTAACTGCTGGCAGTCTGTATTATTTGAAGAAAACTGCCTACCAGCAATGAAGGGAGTTGTCTCAGAAAATCATTGGGGAAGCAGGGTGACAGGAAGAGAAATCCAAGCCTAAAACAGAAACAGACAACAGCACTGGTATTTATTGCATTCTCTGTCTCCTGTATAGCCCTTTCCCCAGTATAAGTATTTATGACTTTCCTGTTGGCTGAGCTTGGTTTAGTAAAGATTTGTGCCAAGACGAAAGGGCCAGTAATTCCTGCTTTGCTTTTTTTTTTTTTTTTTTTCCCCCCCAGTGTCTAGTGCTAACTCTTAACATCTGTCCGTCTTTAATTGAGGAGAGGTTTCCATGATGTCACTGTTGTTAATCACACTTGTGTTTTCAGCAGGAACAGCAGTACTGCAAATTAAACATAAAGCATATGTCCTCATTATCTTCTTAAGTGCTTTATAGGACTGCCTGCAAGTGCTAAAGTAGGCTTAGAAAAAGATACACTCTGAAGACATGAAGAATTGGTATAATCTCTAGATCTTGTGATTCCATGGCCCAAATGATTCTGCTCTAAAGACACCCTAACTTAAATGTATAAATCAGTTGTCAGCTGCCTCTGCATTAGAAATTATGTAAGTATCATTGTATTGAATACTCAGAATCTCAGACAACTGAAGGCATGAAATTCATGATCAGAAAAATATGCCTTTATTCATTTAATGAAGTATAACATGACTGGTTTCATTTTTATTCCCATCTGTTTCTAAGATGTTGCTAACAGACTTGATTAGCTGGTGAAGACTTCTTGGAAGAGACCTGGAGTAAAGTCTAAAGTTTATGACATACACTTTTTAACATACATTCTTAAAACAAACTGGTGTGCAATTTTTTCAAGATACTTACTGTTGAGCTGAAAAGCAGCTTTATATTCCAATTTTTGTATATGCAATGCTAGAGGCATTATCTCATTTTAAGAGTGTTGGCTGACCCTGTCTGGAAAACAGTTCCACAGTGATACAAATGTCGGGCTCCAACAATCAGTTACAGTGGAAAGGTAGCATGATTTCTCATATACCAGTTTGGGAATGTGAACAGTAGTCTGATTATCCATCATCCACAATAAATAGTATTATGCCATATCATATGGTTTACATAAAATATGGAACACTTGAGAATTAAGTTTAAAGAGCTGGTGTTCAGAAGCAAAGAACATTGTGAATTACGTTTCTTCCCTAAATACAAGCTGTTTTAGTAATCTCATCTGAAATTTGCAGTTTTCTTAAAACATTTTTTAGTTTTTTTGGTACTGAATTCCTGGGAGTGGCTGTATGTACAGAGAGATTTCTCAGAAATGCTACAGACATAAGAACTATGACTAGATGCTGAGGAGAACATGTGGCAGATAATTCCTAAAGTTTATCCCTGACAGCATTTGGACGGTTGTCCAAAGTTTGCAGTCAGATGGGCAAATTTTTAGCATAAAGTTAATGCCTTATAAAATACATTGGTCAGCTTTTCTTTTTTTGTTAATAAGGCATTAGGAATAATCTTGAGTTACCCAAATGATTTTGTTTCCTGGATTAGAGACAGTATTTGTCACGGGTGTATTAGTTTTCTTTAATTCTCATGCTAGACAGACAATTTATGTTTTATGAAACACAATAGACAGTTGTACTAGAATACAAATAAAAGTAAAATTTGGGACATTCAAACCTCGACTCAGTATCCAAATCCAGATCTTAGGGAGATTATTTTAGTGAGCTCTGTCACAAAACACCACTTTGTCTCCCTAGGGAAAGAAAACCCAGTATTTCTCACAAGGCATATAGCCTCTAAAGTCTCAGAATTATCAAAATTCATGCAAAGTCACTATGATTTTTAGTAGGGGTCTGACATTTAAGTCATATCTCTTTGAAGATCATCTAGAATTTCACATACAAAATGCTTTAAAGTACCATTTCTAAGTGCAGAAGACCTGTAATGCACTGACAATAATTTCACAGAAGAAGAAGAAGAAAAAGAGGAAAAGGAAGAGGAAGAGAATCATATAATCATTTGGTTGCAAAAGGCCTTTAAGATCATCGAGTCCAAACGTACCCATCCACTACTAAACCATGTCCCTGAGCACTTCAACCACCCATCTTTTAAATACCTCCAGGGATGGGGACTTGATCACTTCCCTGGACAGCCCATTCCAGTGCCTGATAACTCTTTCAGTGAAGATTTTTTTCCTAATATCAAACCTAAACCTCCCCTGGCACAACTTGAGGCCATTTCCTCTCATCCTATCACTTGTTACCTGGGAGAAGAGACCAATGCCCACCTCTCTACAGCCTCCTGTCAGGCAGTTGTAGAGGACGGTAAGGTCTCCCCTCAGCTTCCTCTTCTCCAGGCTAAACAACTCCAGTTCCCTCGGCCACTCCCCATCACCCTTTTGTTCCAGACCCCTCACCAGCTTTGTTGACCTTCTGTGGACACGCTCCAGCAACTCAGTGTCCTTCTTGTAGTGAGGGGCCCAAAACTGAACACAGTATTTGAGGTGCGGCCTCACCAATGCTGAGTACAGGGTAAGGATGACTTCCCTGGTCCTGCTGGCCCCACTATTCCTGATACAAGCCAAGTTTCTGTTGTCCTTGGCCACCTGGGCACACTGCTGGCTCACATTTAGTTAACTGTTGGCCAGGACCCCTAAATCCCTCTCTGACAAGCAGCTTTCTGGCCACTCATCCCCAAGCCTGTAGCGTTGCATGAGGCTGTTGTGACCCAAGGGCACTTGCCTTTGTTGAACCTCGTACAATTGGCCATAGCCTATCAATCAAGCCTATCCAGATCCCTCTGTAGACCTTTCCTACCCTCAAGCAGATCAACACTTCCATCCAGCTTAGTGTCATCTGCAAACTTACTGAGGGTGCACTCAATCCCCACCTCCAGGTCATTGATGAAGATGTTAACCAGAACTGGCCCCAACACTGAGCCCTGGGGAACACCACTTGTGACTGGCTTCCAACTGGATTTAGCTCCATTCACCATGACCCTTTGAGCCCAGCTAACCAGCCAGTTTTTTACCCAGTAAAGAGTGTGCCTGCCCAGGCCATTGGCAGCCGATTTCTTAAGCGGAGTGCTGTGGGAAATGGTGTCAAAGGCTTTACTAAAGTCCAGGGACACTACATCCACAGCCTCTCCCTCATCCACTAAGCAGGTCACCTTGTCATAGAAGGAGATCAGGGTAGTCAAGCAGGACCTGCCTTTCATAAACCCATGTTTACTGGGCCTGATCTTCTGTTTTTTCTGGATGTGCTGTGTGATGGTGCTCAAGGTGATCTGCTCCATGACCTTCCCCAGCACTGAGGCCAGACTGACAGACCTATAGTTCCCTGGATCCTCCCTCCAGTCCTTCTTGTAGACAGGTGTCATATTTGCCAACCTCCAGTCAAGTGGAACTTCCCCAGTCATCCAGGACTGCTGATAGATGATGGAAAGGGGCTTGGTGAGCACCTCCACCAGCTTCCTCAGTACCATTGGGTGGATGCCCTATAGACTTGTGTATCTCATTGGCTGAGCAGGTCACTAACCATTTCCTCTTGGATCATGGGAGCTTTGTTCTGCTCACCATCCCTGTCATCTGGTTCAGAGGAGTGGGTACCTGGAGAACAGCTGACCTCACTATTAAAGACTCAGGCAAAGAAGGCTTTAAGTACCTGAGCCTTTTCCTCATCCTTTGTCACTATGGTTCCCCCTGCATCCAGTAAAGGATGGAGATTCTCCCTGGCTCCTCCTTTTGTTGTTAATATATTTATAGAAACATTTTTTATTATCTTTCACAGAGTTGGCCAATTTAAGCTCTAGTTGGGCTTTAGCCCTTCTGATTTTGTCTCTTCATGACCTCGCTTCATCCTTGTAGTCATCCTGAGCTGCCTGCCCCTTCTTCCAAAGCTCATAGACTTTCCCCTTCTTTCTGAGATCCAGCCAAAGCTCTCTGTTCAGCCAGGCTGGTTTTCTTTCCCACCAGCTCATCTTTCAGCACATGGGGATGGCTTGCTCTTGCACCTTCAGGATTTCCTTCTTGAGGAACGTCCAGCCTTCTTGGGCTCCTTTGCCCTTCAGGACTGCCTCCCAAGGGACTTTGTCAACGAGCCTTCTAAACAGTCCAAAGTCTGCCCTCTGGAAGTCCAAGGTGGTAGTTCTCACCCCCCTCCTTACTTCTCCACAAATTGAAAATTCTATCATTTCATGATCTCTGTGCCCTAGACATCCTCCAACCATCATATCACCCACAAGGCCTTCTCTGTTCACAAACAACAGGTCCAGCAGGGCACCATCCCTAGTTGGCTCACTCACCAGCTGTGTAAGGAAGGTCTCTTCCACATGCTCCAGGAACATCCTAGACTGTTTCCCCCATGCTGTATTGTATTTCCAGCAGACATCTGGTAAGTTCAAGTCCTCCACGAGAACAAGGGCTAGCAGTCATGAGACTTCTCCCAGTTGCTTGTAGAATACTTCATGTGTCTCTTCTTCCTGGTTGGGAAGTCTATAACAGAATCCCACCACGATTTCTGCCTTTTTGCCCTTTCCCCTGATTTTTACCCATAAGCACTCAATCCTATCGTCACTGTCATTGAGCTCAAGGCAACTGAAACACTCTCTCTAACATACACGGCTACCCCCTTGCCTCATCTTCCTTTCCTATCCCGCCTGAAGAGTCAGGCCATCCATTGCAGCACTCCAGTTGTGTGAGTCATCCCACCACGTTTCTGTGGTAGCAGCTATATCATAGTTTTCCTGCTATACTATGGCTTCTAATTCCTCCTGTTTGTTGCCCATGCTGTATGCATTGGCATAGATGCACTTCAGTTGGGCTATTGATCCCACCACTCTTCTGAGGGGGGAAGTCTTAATTCCTAAGTGACTATTTGAAGTTGTTATTAACCCATCAATAACCTTTTTACCTTTGCTGCCACTTGGATTACTATCCGCGACTTCCTCTGAGGTGGCGGACCAAAGGACCTCAGTAGCACACTGTCCCTCACACGATGGCGCGCCATCCCCAGGCTTATTTCTAGTAAGCCTGGTTTCATCCCTCTCCTCCTTCAAGTCTAGTTCAAAGCTCTTTCAGTGAGCCCTGATATCTTCTTGGTGGACAACCTTTTGCCCCTTGGAGACAGGTGTACCCCATCATTTGAAGAAGAAGAAGAAAAAGACCCATTCTTTTGTCTCCTGCAGAAAATAAATCTACTGGCCAGGTGAATAAACTATACTGAATTTCAGTTGATGGTATGGAAATGTTGTTGTGTTTGTTTTTTTTTTATTTATGGTTCCTAAAACTTTGTAAGATATCGTTTCTCTCTCCATCAATCTTAATGCTTCCATTTTAAAAAGAATTTTGAGCTGTTGACAGTGTACTTTATTTCCATATTCTTGTTAGTTTATAAACTGAAAGAAACAACCCATGACAAATGCTCCTGAAATAGACTTAAGTTTATAATTCATCCAAGTACAGGAGTCTGGATGAATAACTGTTTGTAGCATTTGGAGAAACAAGATGAATGTTAGACATTGACTTAGGCAGAAGTGCTTGTGGCATAGCTGAGCTATAATTATACAGTAACCAACCATGAATTATTTATTTTAAGTGTTACTATTCTGTCATTTTCAAGAATATTAAATTGGCCCGTGTTGATATCAGTCTCAGACCCCAATTTTAAATCCTGAAAGCAATTTGAAACAGTAAAACTAATAGATATGGTTTAAAATGTTATCAGTGGCATAAAATCAGTAATGCAAAGTAAACCAGAATTTAGATTTTGGTTTAGCCCCAAATTGAAAATTGTCCCCATATAGCAATGTAATGTCATGCCGAAAAAAGTATACTTTAAGGTACATGAGACTTAGCTAACTTGCGAGGTTAATATGCATATTTCTGTACATATACAAACTCATATATGTGCTTATAGAATAATAGATCCCTCTATACAGCCTTCCTACCCTCAAGCAGATCAAACTTCCTGCCCAGCTTGGTATTGTCTGCAAACACACTGAGGGTGCACTCTACGCCCTCATCCAGATAATTGATAAAGATGTTAAACAGAACTGGCCCCAACACTGAGTGCTGGGGAACACCGCTTGTGACTGTCCACCATCTGGATTTGACTCCATTCACCACAACTCTTGGCAAATCATAATAGGGAATATCTCTGCATGTTCTGCCAGACACCTACTGCTCAGGTTACAAAAACCCAAAGATAATTCTTGAGCTTTTCTCCACAAATAGCAATAATAATAAAGCAATACGGTGTTTGCAAGACTGACCTAAGTCTGGTCTTCTGTGACTAAGACATTGGTATAGAATATATGGTGGCTGTGAAAAATTCTACTGTAATATTCATATCCAAAAAGTCATTCAAAATGTTCAGTTAATGTTAGACTAAAATCACCAACATTTTGACAAGTTGCGTTACACTACTTAAGAGAAAACAATATCTGGCAGATATCAACTAGGAAATTGATACAGAAATGAGTGACAACTTCATATCAGATGTTTTTAATCAGATTTTTTTTTTAACAATGTTGTTTTAGCAGACATTCTCAGTTGATCTGTAGTTCTGGAATATCAATGTAGTTGAAAAGAGAAAAGCCTTTATTTAGAGCCTCTATACTTTCTTTTGGAGGCTATGGTTTTATGACTTCATAATTGACTCTAGACTAGATGAAACATTTATCTATTTCAATTAAAAGTATATCCACAATGGATGCTTCTGCATTAAATAATCTAATGTATCAAATATCTGCCTCTGGGAAAAAACTCAGATGTCCCTTTTTTAGTTATCATACAGGTGGGATTCAGAGCTATACTTAATTAATGAAATATTTCTTTGTTTATCTTGCTGACAAATCAGGATATGTGGTCACAGATGAATATAGTGTTGGATTCACTTCAAGTAAAATCAGACAAAAGAAAAGTGGGAAAATAATTGCAGGTCAAAAGACAGGTCTAGCAGGCACTGTAGTTGCTGTCAAAGTTTTTAGTGCTGATAATCTTGTAAGAATGTAGGTTGTTTTCTGTAGCTTTGAAGTTTTGCTTTCTACCATAAAGAGATTCTGAGCACAATGAATAGATGTTGACAATGCTGGCATTTGCAATGAAATCCAAATTCTAGTCCCTTTTTTTTCCCTGATTACAAATTTAATTTACTTTGTGAAAGTGAAGAAATCTGAAAATGTTTATGTTTAAAAGCTACAAAATCTTCATCACTTTTCATAGCTTGAATATATTAGCTTCACAACCAATTTTAATAGATTTAATTAAGCTCAAAGAATAGGATAGTGAATCTTTAAATGCTCCAGTTAACTAGAAAATGGCATCATCTTCCTTTCACTCCCCCACACTGCCTTTAATTATTCCTCCTGAATTAAAACTATTTGCTGTAATTAATTTTTTTTTTTCTTGCAGAGGTGCCACTGTATAAAGTAGGGGGAAATGCATGACTATTTCACATGAAGACAGTTCCTCTCATAACTAATTTCTGAAGACATATGACTGAATGTAATAAAAGGTTTTGCTTATAATAGACCTATTTTAACCCCAGAGGAAGTGAGGACAATTAAAGTTCATGGCATATTCATTTTAAGATGCAATTAAGGCCTTAAGTCGTCCTTTCTTTTGTTACACTCCCATCTCCAAACCCCCAAATATTCTGTTAAATGGTTACCTTAAAAAATGTCGGTGATAAAGTGTAACTCAGTACATCAGACTTGTCTGAACATGTATTAATATAGTTCTGAGCTTTCTGTTTGAATTAATAATTTTTTACAATGTTTATTCTGCACTTAGAGTTTAGTCTCTAAACTTAGAGTTTAGCCTTTCAGGCACAATGGATAAGGGCAAAGGTACCTGAAGATTACTAGAAGTTGTGGTAGTTGAACAAATTAAATACTTTCAATAATTTGCTAAAGAGAGACCTGAAGAACGTTCAGCTCCTTTTGCTTATTGATTTTTTTTTTTTTTTTTTTTGGCTACTAAGGCACTCCCCTTTTAACAGATCTTCCACCTCAAAAAACACAGTTGCAAAAACTGTGGTTATGGAAAGAGCTATGAACCTAAACTCGTGCAAGTTGCACTTGCAACTCTTCTCTTCTTTCTTTTCCCCCAAAAAGTCATTTTCAATGTTAATTAATCTTAAATGGACAGGATCACATCATCATCATCTCTAACAACAAATGTATGCAGAGTGTAACATTTCTATGAAGGAAGGGAACTCAATAGAAAATTAGCAGATTTAGAGAAAAATCTGTTACTATTTTGCTTTGAGACTGTGAAAAGTTTCAGTCTTTTAGAGGAGGAGAAGATATAACAATTTCATTTTTAATTATAGAATTGCATATTGTCTCTAAATAGGCTTTTCAAAATCCAAAATAACAAAATTATAACTTGAAACAATTTTATTTTGCTTTGAGAAATGTTATTAATTTTTGCTAAAGATTTATTGAGCATTACGTTATTAATTTTGTCTGCCCATGAAATATTTTCCTTTTAACAACAGAAATGTAGTTGAAGTATTTTTACCAGCTCAGCTGTCTAGCTTCCCAGTTACACAAATATTTTAATCTGGTATCCTGTAAACTTTGATGATCGTGGATCAGTCTATAGAAGGTAATGGCAAATACTCCCCTTGTCACAATAAATTTGTGAAGGAATGCACTGATTGCACTGATTAGTCACATTTTGCATTAATTACCATGGTCTTTTGTGAGAAGGCAAGTGGTAGCCCCAGGTAGGAGAATAATGAATATATCAACTAAAAACAGATTATTAATCTCTTCTACACTGTCAGCTGCCTCAGAGGAGGTCCAGTATTATGTATTTCAGAAAAAAAAAAAAAAAAGAAATTATCCTTTGTTCTACTTCCTGTTTGGAACTGAGCTAAAGACCTTTCTTGTCTACTGTCCTTTTATTATTTATGCATTTCTACTAGAAGTTTGCATTTCTTTTAAGTCGTATATAAGCTGTTTTTCTTAAGCATTTTAAACTCTATGGCATATTCGAACTGTAATCTAAACTACATTACCTATTAGTTGCTTTTAGTATTAAAAAGTCTAAACTAAAGCACACAAGGGTTTTAGTTATGGATTCTTATTGTAAAAGCAGTTCTGTATACCTGCTGTGACTCAGCATGTGATTGTATATCATATTTTTTTAACCCCAATTGTTTACGTTACATGCCTCTAGACTAGTAAATCATCTTAATGGCCTTACTTGAAAATAAGAAGCACAGTAGTACCAAAATATCCAGTATTTGACTCCTGCAAATGGCTGGTGTTCTAAGGGTGAGGGTAGAAATGGTAGAAACCAATTACTTATTTTCTGAGAAGACAAATCTGTTTTTCAGGAAAAATACTACTGTGAAAGGCAATGCAAGCCTAACTCCACTGCCCAATAATACGGGAATTTTTATAATTACCAGTAATGATTGTGGATTTGTCCCAAGGAGCATGGTGAAATTAAAAGAAAGATTTAGTAATTAGTGGTTATTAACAGAAAATCACTGCCCCATGAAATCTAAGTGATTTTGATACTTCACAGAATCACAGAATGGCAAGGGTTGGAAGGGACCTCGGGAGATCATCTAGTCCAACCCTCCTGCTAAAGCAGGTTCACCTAGAGCAGATTGCACAGGACATCATCCAGATGGGTTTTGAATATCTGCAGAGAAAGAGATTCCACACCCCTTCTGACTTGTGATAGAAATGACTAGTCATGATGATGAAATTGCTTTTTGATTTTGTGTGTATGTTGGATCCCAGATACCTCTTGAAGTATCACTGTTTAAAAGCAACGTATAGAGTAGATACAACTGTAGAAGCATTACTAGCACAAAATAGTTCAGGGTTTTCTCTCTCCTAATGAGATGGCTCTGAATTATGTTAAAATAAAATGACATGTCAAATGCTTCTTGATCATTGGTAAATTACATGTGTGTTTGACTGCATGGGAAGATTTTCTGCTAGGAAATTATGTGATTAAGCTTATTATTGTGTCTGTGGTACTATAAGGGTAATCAATTAGATTTGAAGGCAAAAGGGATAGATTCAGCTTTGGAACAGTAACAGCTGACACAAAAAAAAAAACCCCACATCTTGAAGATTTAGCAAATTGAGAATTAAAAATTATGGGGGTTGTTTAATGATAACGTATAGTTCGTATTTTTCTTTTTTTATTTTATGAAATAGTAGTAGGATGATACCACTGCAGAGGGAAAAAAAAATAAACCAAAACCCAAACCAACAGAGAGTTGGTTGCATTTCAAGCAATGATTATAATTAAAGCTGTGAAGGGACATAGCTTATGGCTATTTAGATCTTCTGGGAGGTGACAGAGAAGTACAAGATTCTTGCTGGTAACTTAATTAATCTTAATTTCTTGATGGCAGGAGGTAGTCCTGTTGCAGAGTTCAAAATAACTGTTAGCTTTGCATGTTATAATTGCACATCTTTACTTTCTCTTTTTAAATAGTATAATTCATGTGTCTATATTTTGGGAGTTCATAAAAACTAATGAGGCTCGGTTGCCAAATTTTTGAATGTGAGAGAATTTTTATGGTGCCCACTGATATGTGTTTTAGTCCAGTTAAAGGTCTAGTGTAGACTGAATCAAAGTTTTACATACTTTTGTACTTGTGTTTACATTTGTTGCTGATTTACATCAAGGAATCCTTAACAAATAGGGAGGTAATTTCAGCTTGTAAAAAAGCTATTGACAAATGGTTAAAAAAGTAGTTGGCCAAAGTCTTTTAGATGTCTCAGGTATTCAGTAAAACTGTTACTGATTTTAATGTATATTACTAGACAGCAATGCAGTTTGTTAATGGTTTGGGTAAAATTGCTTCTTTTATTTTAAACAATCATAAAATTAATGCAATGCTAAATTAGTTGATGGTCATAAATTACTGCACTAATGTGGTTCCTAATTACTTAAAAGTTTTTTTCAGCTACTGGAAGAAACAACTGTTTCAGGTTACTTACTTACGAATACTTGTAATTCACATAGTAATTTAAAACTTTTTCTGCAGTTGCACATTTCAGTTAGAGGTAGAGTTGGTCTGCTCATTTATTATCAAAACAAATATCAAGCAGCTTTGTTGTCTCTTGAATTTAATTTTTGTGAAGAGTTACTGCAAACTAGCGTCTCAAATGAAAAATCTGATTTGTTTTCATTCTGTTCACTTGGATAATGCAATCTTCTGTACATTAGCAGAGCAATCCAAGTATTTTTACTTCTGTCTAACCAGAAGTGAACAGCTTTAAGGGTAGAAATATTTTCCTTTCTCAGAAAGAAGCTAATTCCTAGATGCCTGGATTTCTCAAAACCTGCCAAATTAAGATCCAGTTGTTGGTAGTGCACATGACATCAGGAGAAGCAACAAGTATCAGACTGCAGTAATAGGATTAGGTCTGCTTTTGCTTTTGTACCTAGGTCCATCATTCCCTGTACCAACCACGTGGTCCTGATTTTTATCTCACCATGAACTCTGTCACTGCTCTCTGTGTCTGCTTTTATGGGCAGCTCCCCATAAGCATGGGTCAGTTAGTGATGATCCTGGACCTGGAATTAGTAGAAGTCTTTGTATTAAGAATGAGTCACAGTAATCTTCTACTAAGTTAATAGTAAAACCACATGTATGATCCTTAATTTTGAACTTTGGACAGCATTTTTTCTTTAGCTTTTGTCTTTGTGGTAAGTGCTAAAGAAGTTGCTTTTAAACCTTATTTTTAAAGTTTGGTCAATTCTAACCTAGTTTGAATTCATGGAGACTAATTTTAAAGCAAAAAATCTTTCATATATCCAGATTAAAGTATTTCAAAATTGCTCTGACTGCAGTTATTTTGAACCTTTTAATTGGTTGTATGCTCTCTGTTACCTAATTATATTGCATTAGATAACTTATAATTTCCTTATTTTGCCTAAATACATCCAAAGATGAATTACTGGAGAATGTTGCCTATGAGTATAATGAATTCATGAGCACTGTGAGTGGTTAATAGCTTTACAAATCACACTGAGAAAACCCAGAACTTATTTCAACACCTCATTGGTTATCCTTGCTAAGCCAGCAGTTCCCATACTTTTTTTTTTCTTCTGTCAGCTAAACTGGTAGCAGAAGTACTTGCCTTCTTCATATACTAAAATATGATTTTGTGTGGGCTTATTTATTATCAAAATGAAAATAGATGCTTGGTGCATACATGGGTTTTGCATCCTGTATGCTTTTATATTATATCATACTTTCTTGTTTGCAAAACTGCTGGGAATTTTACAGAAACTTAGAAATGCATTTTCAGTGAAATGAGTACAGAAAAATGCAGATACACTTACTTCCTGAAAAGGAAATATTATAGTGGATGACACAGTGATTTAATAGATCTAATGAATGAGAAGAAAACAAGCAAATGGACTTTCTGATAAGCATCTGTGCATATGATTTATTGATCTTACCCATATTACTGCCCATCATCTGGCCACTGATGGGCAGTAATCAACGCTCACAGGAAGATAAAATGGGTTACCAGAGAAGCTGCCATATTTTGGTTGTACAACCAAAACTTGACTTATAAAACTTTTTTTTTTTTTTTTTTTTAAGACAGGGTACATATGACCAGAATTATATTAGTGGCCCTGAGCTGCAGTTGTCTTATGATACCCATGGGTGTACTGTGGTATATTTTACCTGTACTGCTGTCACCTGGACTTCATGGCCCAATGCACCAAATAAAAATACGCGTGTAAAAACACAATTAGATTGCTGTAATAATGTATGGGAGTAGAGAGACGGTTTTTTCTGCTTTATATTAAAACTCCCCCTGGTCCTCCCTCATGCCAGCTGCAGTGCAGAATTGCAGGCAATCAGTGCTGCTTTACCCGTGTGGAGGGCCATGACTACTGCTGCGCCAGTCCTCAGCTCCACTCTGTTCTCATCAGGGCGTAGGGCGAGGTGTGTTTTGCTCTTGCCAGTTCATGAACACATAGTGGGAAAAGAGTCACAGAAAGTGGTACTATAAAGAGGAAAAGAAGACTTCAGATGGATTCTGCTGAAACATTTGTGCATATTGCTGGGACGAAGACCCATTTGAAACAGCTCATTGGTCAGTCAGACACTGTGATTTCTAGTCATTGCTCATTTCAAGAATTTATTCTGGCTGTTATAGAGCAAAATATTAACACTAATTGTAGCTCTATATATATTTTTTTAAACTTTGTATGTTGATTCAATATCTTAAGGGGATAGGGATGGAGTTTTGGAGAAATACTTTGTGGTTTTGTCTTGATGATTCACTCAGTTTAAAAAATTAAAAAGTTAACAGGTCAGTTCTTGATAATACCAGGCAAAAAAGTGAATATATTAACAAAAAAATTAACAACAACAAAAACCCAACAATTTTCTCTGTAAGGAAAAAAAGCTTAGCGCATGTTTCAGCATTGTCATCTTCAGGGATTTTCACTGACTCCCGGATGTACTGGGAGGAGGAGCTATGAAGTGGCCATTCTCTATTTGTACATTTTCATTAATCTAGAGAGAATTTCTTTCAGTTGATAGTCTGAAGAGATATTTATTTACATTTGAGAGTGCGAATACTTCATAGTTAGCATGTTACTAAACACAGGGTAAAGCTAATGAGCTGCAATAGGCAGAGGGACAGCCACTGTTCTGAGGATACATCCGGCTTTTGAGGGACAGTGGTCTCTAGGAAAGAGCAAATACTGTTAATTCCAGCTTCCCATTCATTTTGATGGATGCTCTTGTGAAGTGGATGTTCTTGTGAAATGGATGTGTTAGATGCAGTCCCAAAGCAGAACCATTTTGAATGACTGGAAATTAACAGCTACGAATACACTCCATCATTAAGCAGTTGTTAAATCTCCATCATAATATGTTTTTGTCCATGATTTCAAATAGACACGGATACATTCCTTACCCTTTGACTGTTTAATTTGGATTGTTTTTTTTCTGAGTTGTTTGACAGCAAAAGTTAACTTTCTCATATGCAAGTACTAAATTAGAATCTGTATTCATAGAACACATGAGCGAATGCTTAATATTTTTTAGGCATATAATTTAAATGCAAATGACTCCTAGGCCTTAAATGAATCATGTGCTTTACTAAATAAGTACCAAAACAGTGAGCAGGGGCATGAGAGGTGGGAGGAAGCTGTTCTGTTAGAAGCATATCTCAGCTCTGTCTTCTTTCCACAGTCTTAGGGCTGGCTAATACAGTGTACTGCACTGTGAAATAATAAATTTTAATTGTTTTGTTTACAGCATGGCAAATTTGTGTATTAAACATAATTTATGTAAAACTGTTGTAAGAGGCAAGAGGATGTGGACAGCAGGTAGATGAGATGGATTGTATTGCTAAATCTAGAAAACAGCATTCAATTAAATGAAAATTAAATTTTCAAGAAATACGATGATTGGTTTTAGAAATGTGATTAGTTCATTGCTTGTAATACCTACCATTGGGAAAAAAACCACTTGTAATAAAATTACAGCAAATGAAGCTAAATTATTGTGTATTTAAAGGTTTAGAAGCATTGTGTGTCCTTGTTAATTGGCCAGATTTTTTTTTTTTAAATAGGTTAGTCTCTAACATGTTATAAAAAGATAAAAAGATGTACTGTAAAAAAAAACCCCAACCTTCTTTCTGATTTTATAGTTAGAAAATAAAAATATTAGGAAAATATTAGGAAAATTTTCATATATAAAGGGAAGAAAATTATTATTCAAAAGCTACTTTATTAATAGATATTTTTTATATTCTGATACTAAAAAGAGTGACTGACTCAGCTCAAGATTAAAAATACACCAAATTTAAGACACTCAAATCAGGTTTAAAATAGAGGGGTTTTAGTTAACTGTGTAAATTTATTTACACAGGCTTGAAAACTGGCTGTACCAGTTTACTTTGCACCTCAAAGACAGCAATGCATAACTGCAGTCAGTTTAGATTTACAAAGGAGATCTGCATTCAGATATCATAGATGAACAGTTCTGGTTCATGCTAATGGCAGGTGTTACCATAAACATTTTAAAATGTGGCCCTTCAGTTAGTAGTCCATTAAAACAATTGCATAGCCAGCCAGTCCAAGAAATATCCCTTCCTAATTTTCTACCTAAAGAGCACTATTATGATTTCCCCAGAAATGCAGGAGGTCATGATGGCATCTAGCAACTCTCTGGTACCATCTGGTAACAACATGGAAAATCAGCCTATGCAATTCTTTGAGAAGGGTGCTGAGTCTTGGAGATGAACCAGAAAGTAATCAGATAGGTTAGAAATTTGGCCATAGGAAGAGTGGTGATTTAAGATCTGCCATGCTGCCAAGTTTTGGGGACAAATGAAGGCACCAGGGCATGAAAGGGAGTATGAGACTGGTGGGAGGTGAAGGTCCTACGTAAAAGGGATATGAAGAACAAAAGATGCCCTAACACATAGAATATATGGGAAGGAGGTAATGACTTTGGGTCCCTAGTGATAAATGTAGGTGAGGGAGAATGAGAAGGGGTTGTTAATTTTAGGTTTATCTGTCACTAATAGAAAAGCAAGCAAAGAACTAGAAGAGGAAGAATACAAGCTTCTAACTCCTTGCATATTGAAAAGAATGCTTACAAAAGGAAGAAATAACCTTTCCAGGAACTGTAGGAAACTCAATTTTGCTACACTTTCCTCTGAGAACAAATGAAGGTCTCTAACAGATGGTTTGGCAATAGGGGCAAAATGGTTAAGGCATACTGCTTAACTGCCAAGTTCAAGACTAACTCCAGCATTGTGTCAATGGAGGCCTCACCAGAGCCAGCTGCTAATGAATACTTTTTTTTATTTCAAACAAGGAGTCTCTGGATTTGGCTGATTTCCAAGCTACTGGAAGGGAGGGGCTAATATCCTTCCCCACTCCTCTCACCATCTATCTCCTTCTCCTAGTCCCCACTCTTATGCTTGTCTGATAGCACAGTAAGCAAATTTTAAACATTAACCCAAAATAAGGTTTCTTTCTTCTCTCGCCTCTTCCCCCCCCACCCCCGCCAACAGAATGTCCTGATTTTGGCTGGGATAGAGTTAATTTTCTTTACAGTAGCTTGCGTAGTGCTGTGTTTTGGATTTAGTATGAGAAGAATGTTGATAACACTGATACTTTAGTTGTTGCTGAGCAGGGCTTACACCAGTCAAGGACTTTTCAGCTTCCCCTGCTCTGCCAGGTGCACAAGAAGCTGGGAGGGGGCACAGCCAGGACAGCTGACCCCCATTGGCCAAAGGGCTGTTCCATACCGTATGACGTCATGCTCGGGGGGAGTTAGCTGAGGGAGAGTGATCGCTGCTCGAGATGGGCTGGGCATCAGTCAGCGGGTGGTGAGCAGTTGCGTTGTGCATCAGTTCTTTTGTATATTCTGTATATTCTCTTACCATTATTATTATTATTGTTACTCTTTTCCACTGCTCTTTTATTAAACTGTCTTTATCTCAACCCACAGGTTTCACTTTTATCTGATTCTCTCCCCCATCCCACTGAGGGGGGAGGGGGGGAGTGAGCGAGCGGCTGGGTCGTGTTCAGCTGCCTGCTGGGTTAAACCACAACACAGTGAGAGGGGTTCGCTTTCTGTTTGACAAAAATGCTCCAAAACCACCTTTCAAAAGCATGGGGATAAGAGGAAACAAAAGAGAGTACCTGGACTTTCCCCATTTCAGTGACAATGAGACATTAATCCTTCTGAAGTAATCTTGTGAAACTGTGTCCATAGGCAAATGAAAAATGATGTACATGTATCCCAGAGATACCTCTTAATACTATAAACATCTCTCTCTGCTTGCTATTAGCTGCAGAGAAGAGCATGTGTTAGCTGTTTTCTTCATGGATCATTTACTTCTGACTTTGGCAATAGTATTTTTTACCAATTTCCCAGTATAGTTCTAAAACAAATTTGTCTGCTTCATTGCTTCTAACTCCTTTATAATACACACAAATCTCAAAGGTATAGAACCATACAATCGTTTAGGTTGGAAAAGACCTTTAAGATCATTGAGTCCAACTGTTAACCTAACACTGCCAAGAGATCATCATCGCCCATTACCTGGGAGAAGAGACCAATGCCCACCTCTCTACAGCCTCCTGTCAGGCAGTTGTAGAGGACGGTAAGGTCTCCCCTCAGCCTCCTCTTCTCCAGGCTAAATAACTCCAGTTCCCTCAGCCACTCCCCATCACCCTTGTGCTCCAGACCCCTCACCGGCTTTGTTGCCCTTTTGTGGACATGCTCCAGCACTTCAATGTCCTTCTTGTAGTGAGGGGCCCAAAACTGAACACAGTATTCGAGGTGTGGCGTCACCAATGCTGAGTACAGGGTAAGGATGACTTCCCTGGTCCTGCTGGCCACACTATTCCTGATACAAGCCAGGATGTCATGGGCCTTGTTGGCCACCTGGGCACACTGCTGGCTCATATTCAGCCGGCTGTCGGCCAACACCTCCAGGTCCTTTTCCTCCAGGCAACTTCCCAGCCACTCTTCCCCAGGGCTGTAGCATTGCATGGGGTTGTTGTGACCCAACAGGTCCCAGAAGGACCTGGCCCTTGGCCCTGTTGAACCTCACACTGTTGGCCTCAACCCATCATTGGTATGATGAATACCTTGAGCTTTTCCAGCAGCGTCATCTTTCTATGTTATTATATTAAACACTTTTATTTTGCAAATTTATCATGCATTTAAATTCTGCAGGTGTTTTTCCTGTATGCCTTAATATGTATCTGAATCAGGGATAATACAGTTGCTCTTGATGGTCAAAAAGATAGCTTAGCCCATGTAATATGGTCAATTTGCTATTGCTGTAGGCATTCACGCACAGCTGTCTGATGGCTGAGCTTTCATTTTTTAATAGATGTCATTGTATCAACCATTCCACTGCTTACCGTCTTTTGTGACAAATAGCATGAAGAAGTACTTAATTTAATTTTCAGTAAAGAGGGACACTGTCAAGGTTCCATAGTCTTGAAAACACCCCACTTTGAAAGTTGTCCTTTACTGTATGCTTTAGCATTTTTTCCACAAGTGGTCTCTAAAAGATTACTTCCCTCCAGCATCTAATTTCTACTTTTACTATAGGTAGTCCTGAAAGTCTCTAAGATTATTGTTATCCTAAGTGCATTTTTGTTTAATTGCAATATCTGCTCTTCAAAGTGTACGAAACATCTTGCCTATACCTGCACTTGTATGGCAATACAAGCTTTTCTCATATCTAGGGTTTTTTTTCTCCTTTGTGGGATTTTTTAATGCATCTTTTCATAGCTAAAGGGAGTGCTTTCCTATTCATGCCATTTCTTTTTCTCTATTTAAAATTGCCTGAAAGAGAAAAATTTGCAACTGTGTGTTTATGGATAGTAATACAGATAATAGGTCAAAAGTGATGTAGAGAAATCGTGACTGCTGCTACAATGCACAATCCTCAATTATAGTTTTTGTTCTGGGGGTGGTGCAGGTGTGGGAAATACTGTCATTGGCACAGCATTTGTGAATGTATACCTTCAGTGTAAAAAGCCCAGTGGTAGAAGACCTCAGGCTAAGTTCTCCACAGGTAGCAGTGATAGAAAGCTCAACACTAGGAGCCTTGAGAGTCCTGTATATGGGTACAGATGAGCACCAAAACCAGGCTTGCATTTTTCTGGAGCATGTGGCTCAGGACACCTGAACTGCTCTGAAAAGTAGCTCTAGGTGACTACAGCTCTAGGCCAGATGAAAAGGGATCATTTAATACCATGTTAAGAAACTCTGGTGTGTGAGGGGTTTCTAGGATGCTCAGAAAATGTCTGTACAAGAAAACTCGTGCTCCAGAGAGGATTCAGAACTTGGGATGCATCTTGTGTGTTGGCCTCATATGTATACTAAGTGGGTAACATGGGACAAAAAAGCACTCTTTAGCTTTCGAGAAGGTTGACAAATTAGACATTTGGTGTCTCTGGCAGAATGCCAGAGGATCCTCATGCTGGGAGCCAAGCTTTCTGCATTATGTAATATTCTGTTGTTGTGGGTGGTTTAAATTCCTTTCTGACCCAAAATCTCCGCAGCCTGGGCAGAAGGAGGAACTCACATTTTATTTCCTTACCTCTTAGATTTATTTGTTGTTGTTGTTGTTCTTAAAGATTTGGGCTTTGGAGAAAAGGTAGAAAGAAAGAGAAGTTTCAAAAAAAATAATGTAATAAGAAACTGACAGAAAAAAAGTAAAAAGAAATTAATGAGGGAAGCTGCAGTTGTACAAGGACATAGAGTCTTGCTAACATTCAATAGAATCTGGGAGTTTTCAGCAGAGTTCAGATTGATTTTGGATCAGACATTTTGTCTCAGTTTGTCTCCAGAATCTTAATGTTTTATACAGATATTTTTCAATAGTTTTAATAGCTTTGTTCCATTAAACCTATGGAAGGCTTATGCAGACCTTGGAACCAATTAGAAATGATGAAATCTGAATAAATGGAATGTGTATGGAAATTGGTCTTATGTAAATGGAAGTTTGGATTGTGAAGTTTCTGCAATTCCTGCATAAAATACGTGTGCTGTCAGGAATATCATATTCTATTTGTCAAGTAAATCATGACCATGGTAAGATTTCTGGAATAATGATTTCATTATTTTTACTGTTCTGCTTAATGCTGTGCTGCCTAAGAGTTTATCTGGCCTTTAAAGATGTTGTCGGTTTAGTCTCAGTTAGTATACAGTGCTCACGTATGTTGGGATTGCCATAATTAAAAAAGCAGTCATATCACCATTTCAGATGTAGAGGCAATAAATAAACAAATAAACAAACAGTGCTTTTGTTTCATGAACCCCACAAAAAGCAGTTGAAGAAACTGTATGAGTTTCATTGGGAGCAGGATCCTTGCAGGATCTTCATTTGCTGGGGCTGCTGAGAACTGAGATCAGTAAGGGAGGTTGCTCCCTGTCCTCCCACCCACAGCATTTTCCATCCAGTCACCCGGCAGCAGCACACAGATGAACATGGGGAGGAGGCGGACAGCAAAACAAACAAAAGGCAGAGAGTAATACTAGCATTTTTTTCCAACTAGAATTCAGGGGGATTGTTTTTCTATTTATGTGTTCCAGATTTTATCATCACATTAATTTGGGAAACACCTTTGTTTTTTACATCTGGAAACAACTTTTAATTCTGCTTGAAGAACTAAACACGATGGGACACATTTGTCTTCCAGGAATGTAATACTTTCTCTGTCAGGATTACATGTAACCTAAAATTATAGGATGTCCTGTGGAAAGATGAAAGAAGATGCTTCTCTGTTTCATGGAATTTTTCTTGTCCTAATTAATGGCGAGGCTTCACAAGATGGCAGAGCTGATCTAACAAATCACAACTGTCAAAGGCCTCCCATTTCTCTTTCATGTACACGATCAACTGCCTTCTGACACCAGACTCCATGCTGTTTTTTTTCCCTTGCAGTGATTTCGGTGCTTATTTGACTGCTCAGTGGGTTGATTCATCTTGTTAAACTGTCAGGATGTTAACCTGACAAAAGAGGCAAATTGCTTTTGTGTGAGGTTCATGAGTCCATTTGACTCACCCGAGAGGTGAGAGGAGTGCCAGAGCTGGTCCATGTGGCATCACGAGGCTCTAGGATGTCCCTGTGTCAGTGAACAATTATACCAATTCAGTTGTCTCAGTAAAACTTCACTTGCATATTTTTTTTTGGTTTTCCTTCTGTCCAGTAAATCATGTAAAATGTTTCTTGATACCTGTTTTGGTTATTTCCACTGAGCAAAGCAGGTAAGAATGTACTGTGGAAATAGCAATGCACATATAATGTTTGGCGAGACACCGATTTAGACAGTAAAGCAGGCAAATAGCCTGTTTAGTAAGAGTAACATCAGATGAAAAAGAATAAATATCAGGTTACGGATAAATAGAAAAGAAACTACAGTGGGGGTTTTTTTGCATATAATATAATACAGCAATGGTAGGTCTTATCATACTGCTGTATTAATTGCTTATCAGTATTTTGTATGGGATAGCTTTATTCCCAGAATAAAGCAATTTGGCTGCAATGACCAATTGGTATACAGTAGTTGTTTACTACAAGCCTGTACTGTATTATGCTATTGTATTGTCAGATTTTCAGGGCAAGGACTTTGTGTTTTGACACCTTTCTCCTATTATTGAGTGCTGTGTATGCTAAGATTGTTCTGGCTGTATAAATAGCAGTTGACTCCTGTGTGCATGTGTGCATGAGAGACAGAGGGAGAGAGATGGAGAGTGAGAAGGGGAGGGAGAGAGAGAAACGTTACCCCCAGACGGTAGCTAAAAACCAGCAGGGTTCCCAAAAATAGTGTGCTACTAGTTCTGCTACCTGGCTTTGCAATATGGAAATTGGACATGTTATTTACCATAATCTGCTGGTGGTTAATTTTTCATTTGGAAAGGAGACTGCAAGTTTGGAGCTGTGTGAAAGTGGAGTGTTTTATAATACTGTGCAATGAGAAGGAATGAGAAGAAATTTAAATATCAAAAATGCATAAACAACCCAGCCTTTGCCTGCCAAAATTGACATGTTTTTAGTTCTGTGGAGAAAGAATATTCAAACCTACCTGCTGCTTTTAATGAGTCCTGAGGTATTTGCCTTAAACTTGTGAATCAGATCAAGTGCTGACTTAATGAATACTGACCACCATAGAGCTGCTGATTAAAGGCCTTTTTACTCATACTAGGTTGGTCTAATTTGGCACTACACATTTTGGAGGTGTTTTAATACCCCTTTTCTCTAGCAGCAGTATACTAAGTGTAAATAGTTAATTGTTAATTCCAACTTTGTGACTGGACTGTAAAGAAGTTGCCCTACTCTGTCAGCCACCTAAATAATATATGATTGTTAGCACAAACCCAAGAAAACTATGATATCTTTCTTCACTATCAACTGTCAGTGAAAGGATATTCTCACAGGGTAGTGTTCAGTTACTCAGATTTCTAGTTTTGATGTTGAAGATTTTGAAAATAGAATAAATAACTTTTGTCTATCATTGCCTGTGTGACCAGGGGACAGTAGAATAGAGTATGACAATGCAACAACATATAGTAAGAGACAGAGGTGATACCTGTTAGGAAGAAGCCAGTACAAAAGAACTGTACTGATTTTTGTGAGTTGTTAGAAGATCATAAGGCATTTTTTTTTTTAATTTTTGTATTATTTCCATAGATACTAAGTCCACCTTGTACCTTAGACCATTAACATATAAGAATTGCTTGTATATTGACATGGTATTGTTTGAATACTGTAAATCACAGATTGTACAAGGAAATTAGTGTTGCATCAACTGAAAACTATGTATCCGTATTCCAGTATTAATATATCTAGGGCAGCCTTAAGAAAACACTGATAACAGGGAAAGGCAGAATAAAAATTTAAAAAAATACTTTTTTTTTTTTACACGGAAGTAGCTGCCGCTAATGGGAATCTCCTGTCAGTGTGGGTTTACTCTTTTTACCCAAATTTTTATTTTCTACTTTTATAGATATATGAATGAATTCTGCCTGCCACAAGTCAGGCATTGAGATTTGTTCCGGCCCAATTCTTGCGGTAGAGTTGTGTTGGGTCACATAAAAACGTAAAAACTTCTTGCAGTGGTCAGCAGACATGGTGAATGAGTTGGTACATCTCACTGCTTCTCCTATTGCAGGCCACCTATAAAGGACATAAAGGGAGATGAGGGAAGCACATGGAAACAGGTAGAAATGTCATCCCCTATTTGCATCCCAACCCAGAGGCTCAGCGATGAAGTTAACAAGAGGGCCAGGATGCACCAGTTGCCCATTTTGCAGCTGACAGAGCTGATGTTCTTGTCTTTGAAAGAAATGTCACAAAGCACTGGCAGCTGTCTTTCTTCTGCCAATCAGTTCCCAAACTCTTCTCTGACATACAGCCCCAGGGGAATTTGTATTGTCTTTTTCTGCTGGCTTCCCCTTTTGTACTCCTTTGTGGATTTTTGCCATTTGCCTCAACTGTATCCCATGGAAAGCACTGAGGATACTTTAATGTGGTGATGAGTCATCACATTAAAATATCTGTCATGCTGTTACATTGCTGTGAAGAAAATAAAAGATTAAGAAAATATTTTCAGTGTTTTTCATTTCCATTAAAGTGGTTCTGACTTAAGAACTGTGTATTTAGTGGCAGTTTGGCAGTTTCCAGGAATTTTTATGGACAGATAGTTTTACTGGTCATAATAACATGATGGCTTTTATTTCTGTTTTAGCAAGCAATGGTTTGCATTAAAGGAAACAGAACTGGTCTATGCAGCTAGAATAGATCTCAGCTAGAAATTACTAAAATATAACCAAGAAGAGTATTAAGTCTTTTTTTTTTTAAATTTATGCCTCCAGAAGAACAATCAGATTGCAAACATAGCAGGATGCAGCCTCAAATATTGCATTATAAATTGGTGCATCAATAACATAAGTCCTTCCCTTTCTTCTCTTTCCCTCTCCTCTCCTTTCCCTTATCTTTTGGTCTGTATGAGGCCTGACACAAAACAGAAGGGATAGTGACTTTTCTGTGGTAATAAAGGTCTGACAGAGAACCTCCTGATTTTTTAACCGATAAGTGGATGAGTTAATCTCAACGCCCAATCTCCTCCTTCTCTGGAGAAGTATGTTTAGACCCAGTTTACACAGCAGGAACTGAAATGCATTCATTTCTGGTTTAGGTTTCTGAAATGCAAGAGGAGCTATTAAAGGACATTCTTATTTCATGGCCTTCAACAGAAACTTTCTGCTAACTTCTTTGTGTGTACACACAGCTGTATGTTCTTTTGGGAAGCTTACTGTTAGATCAACACTGATACAAGGAAATATGTTTCTTAACCATCTGCACTTATTTCACTTTTCATCTTGCTGTATCTTATGTGTATCTTACATGATAAAGAAGCTGCCCGTGCCTTGGTGGCTGTGGTGTCCATAACCCCACTTGATAAAACTTCCTAAAATCTTTCTTTGTCCTTCTCCTGCACTGTTGATTTTTAGTAGTTCTACTGAACTACTGAAAGTTCAGTAGAGTAACACCATGCAAACCCAAGAATAATACAGATTATTTATTATTGGGAAACCAGAAACAAGATAAAATGTTTTGTTCTTACACATTGAAAAACAGAAAAAGTGGTCTTTACCTTTTTATCTTTCTCATTTGCACTCCATTTTGTTCTCTCCAATGCCTGTGTCTGTGAGCTCTGTGATAGCCAGTAAAATCTCCACTGAGAGTTACTATGTAGGTATATGTCAGTGAAAAACTTCATAATGTGTTTAAGCAGTGTTGAAGATGCATGTATCTATAGAAACTTGTTAAAACAACATACAAGTGGTTGCTACAAGATGGGAGGTGAGATGTAGTCCCTTCAGGCAATAGCCTACAGTTGCAATGGCTTGGGTATAGATTGGACTGCACTGAAAGCAGTACCTTTTTTTCTCATAACCATAATAGAGGTATTTGTCTAGTGACGGAAGAGCTTTGCTTCAGCCCTGTGCAGCAGAGTACCTAAGATTTCTTGTCTGTTTTCATTTTCTGTGTTGAATTAGATGGCCTGAATGCCATAGAAGCTGTAGGGTAATTAATCTGGTGCCTGAAAGAATGGAGTTATGTCGAGAAATGCACCCCGGTCTTGGCTTCCTATTTGACTCCCTTTTTAAAATTTTCTTACAACAGCCAAATTGCAAAAAAGAGATTTCAATACAGTGAACACAAAATCATATTCCCATGTTCCAACATATGCTAAGTTCATTGTTTCACCTGACTATCACATGATCTGGTGATGTCATTGTTTGGCAATTAAAAGCTATATGGATGGAGGGTAAGAAGCAAGTAAAATGGCGATGATATTTGCATTATAATTCCTCATTAATGTTGTTCGGGGTTTTTTTTATTATTTCATATAATCTCCCATGTTTAGGCAGTGGGTTTCTTCTAGTTTTATTATGATCAGTATTGCAAATTGAATCTGTGGAAATACAGTGTCATAAAATTAGAGTAACTACTAGAGTAACTACAGCGTAACACGGATACCACAGTGATGAATCGGATTCTGCAGTCAAGGTCTACTTCCTTTTAATTGCCATTTGGGGTCGTTTTCATCCCACATTAAAGGCGATTGCTTATCCGTAACAACATCTGTGAATCTAGTTACGAACACACTATAGCAGCTTTACTGATTCCATAATACCCCTTTATAGCAAACCTTTGCCTGTGATAATAGCTAACATTGTTATGGCCTAAGCTAGATGTATAATATTATACTGCAGCAATACATGCTGCAGTGTTAGGGCTTAACTTTCCAAATGAGACAATTCTTTACCTGACAAGATCAGGAATGAGTTCCGCTGTCTTCAGAACAGATTCAGGTGTGCTGACTCCTTTGTGAGGGTCCTGAAGGATCAGTATTAAGTAGGGTCTGGCCTGATATAGCACAGTTTGCAACCTTTTAGTAAGAATTATTAGTTGTCCATCTGTTCATACATATAATGTTTGTTTACCCAGACATTTTAAGGCCATCTGTATTTTAGTGCATTCAATATCCTAGTGCTAGTCTTAATATCAGTAAGTTAGTAGTCTTGCCTTCTGTTGTTATTTGTGGTTAACTAGGATAGACTTACCAGACTATTCACCCAGAATTTAAGGAGAGATTGTCTTCCTGTTGGCTTACTCTTCTCCTTCGTTTGATAAATGTTTACTGTCATGGCTCAATAAGGTATGAGCTGCAGTCTGTTAATTTTGGCAGTTTGTATTTGCTAGAATGCTTGGCTTATCCTCCCAAATTTCCACCTAATTCCGCTTAATTTATTTGCTTTCATTAATTTCCTGCATGATTCTGTGATTAACCATGTGGCCATTATTAACACTGATTGGACACATAGTTGAATGCAAAATATTTTATTAAATTGAAGAGAGGAAAAGTCAGATTTAGGCTCCTTTTTTCAATAAACTTGACAAGTGCATAGACAGCACTAGATGTGTAGATTCAATGGGAAAAAAAATAAATGCTGGCATAGACATATTGTCATTATGTTTTGAAGTTTATACCTGATGAGTTTTTTACATATAAACAGATCTAAATACTGTCAATTTGACGCAGAGACATTTACATCTGAGTTTTTAGTTTTATAAAAGTACATGAAACTGAAAAAACCGAAGTCACTTGTTAATACCCCTTTTTGATTTAATCCATTATTAATAATATTTTCTATTAAAATATGGGATTTGGGAGCCTAGCTGTTTTTCCTTTGTCACTTGTGGATGTAAATATAAATATTTATGTAATACACTGGAGGACTAAGTATGTTAATTTGAAGAGCTGTGCAGCATACTTGGATGAAAGATTTTCACATTTTCAGATATTCACTACTTATTTGTTTTGCCCCTGTTATATGAAGAATAATATGTCTCCTTATGCTTTCCCTGGGCCACTTAGGATGTTATTTTCAATTAAAAAAAAATCTGAACCTTCTTCACCTTGTCTCTAATGTACACTCTTTGGGCCTGCCATAAACTCCCATTGCTTTGTTCATAATCCTTGTCATTAACAACATTTTTTTTTGTGAGACAGGGAATTGTCTCAGGCAGGAACATTATCACTTCATATTGTTTATTTAAGTTCTGTGTTTATGCAACCCAGTACCTTGTTCTTTTTGCTGCAGGTATGCATGTGCTTTTAATGATCTTTGAACAGTAACCAGTAGTATTATCTCTTTATTGTTTTGTTGATCATTTCATTCAACACATAATTCTTAGATTGACTTTTTGCTCATAGACTATGTGAGAAAACCTAAACTGAACATTGATTATAGAAGTTTAAACTTTGTGGTTGATAACTATGGTTTATTTTCTAAAATGTCATGCCACGCATCTTAAAGCTTTTGAAATTATCTGCAGTTCATTCCCGAGGATGGGTCATATAGCTAAAATCTGGGGTAGCCAAAACAGGGTTAGATTGAAAGGTAGGTGTGAAACAAAGGCAATTAAAGAACTTAATCCTCTGAAGAAAAGCCTGTGGTAGGTTAGTAACATTCCTCATCATTGCCATTTTTTCGTAAGTATAATTGTATGGGAAAGACAGCAGAAGGTGATTGTCTGGTCAATATGCTACCCCCGGTGGCCTTACTGAATTTCTTGACCCAGCCACCAATAAACTTTCAGCATTTGAGACACAGTTTAATAAGTACAGCTGCTAGCCAAATTTCTGCAACCAAAACAGTGCATCATGTATAGTAAAAGGAACTGAATGTCTGACAATGTGACGAAAACCTCCTCTGCAGCTATAGGACAAAGATAAGCTTATTCCCTTCAGAAAGGAAAAGTTTCTCATTTCAAGTTCAATACTTTTTAAAGTTCTGGACAAAACCAAAAGTATAGTAGCCAAGTGATGAGATGAGTTCTGTTTGAACAGAGGACTAGAAATTATTTTGAAGACTGGTGGTTTTAATGTACTGAAATATAATACGGGGAGTGAAGCTTTGTGTTTCTGATACACTGTCAGTGATCATAAACTAGACACGGAAAAGAGCACATAGAGAACAACTCCTTAGTCTTGATGAGCATCAAAAATTATAATCCAATAGCTACATTTTGAGACAAAACAAGAAAAAAAAAAAAGATTGTTTCTTCATGCCTTGAAAGTTCTGCGAGGTACTTTTCTTCAGAAGATTCCTAAGACATTATACTGTATATCTGAAAGATGAGAGGAAAGACAGTAAAACAATAATCCTCCCCATTGGTTCTGTCTTGTAAGATGAACTGAAGCTATCAAAAATTAGCACATTTTGTTGATAAAGATTGATCTCCATGTCATTCATCTGTATCACGCTTTTGATTCATGTGGAGTTTTTGCCTTTTACTTTGGATGATGCTGATCTTATTCTTGCCGGATAACTCATTAACAAGAAGATCCTGGGCTCTGTGCTTCATTAGAGAGATACTATAGTCCAAATTTTAGCTTTCCAGAACTGAGTTAAAATAGGAAGAAAGTAGGATTTGTTTATTTAAGTCATAAGAAATACTCTGACAATTCTGTATAGCAGTCTTTGAGAACAAGAAAACCCCTTTGCACTGAGGTATACTGTGTCTGCATAGTCAATCAGAACAAACATAATAAAATTAAACTGCAATGCAATTTTTAAAACATTTGAAAAATAAAATTTAACTGTAAGGATAAGGAAGTACTTGAATGGATCTCCTGGGTGAAGTAGCCTAGTCAGCCAAGTAAGGTGTAAGTAGAGCTAATTTGCATTAAGGTGAATGGCTCTGAGGTCTCTTTGGACTGTACTTTTCTCTGAGTCATCCAAGTTTAAATTTTTGCCTCCACTTCAAGAGGAAACTCTCAACTGGAGCAATGCTGGAACAACCCAGGAAATGGAAGAAGGTATTTTAATTGGAGAAGTTGATCCACCATACTTAATCTCTTAAAGGCGAGGGTGACAATTACGGTAGTCCTTAGGTGTTAAATGTAATAAAATTGTGATTCTGCTTGTGTGTACATAGATATCACATGTCTAGTAATGTAAATGGAGAAACCTTTCAAACCTAGACAGCAGAGTTTGGATTGTCTCAGGTTTTTTCTGTTGCTTGAATTTCACATACAAATAAAGCATCCGCTTTAGAAAACCCCTGTAGTATTATTGGTAAGTTCAGAAAACTTGTGGACATAAGGATTGAAAGCATAATAGAAATAAATACAAAATAATAATTCTCTGAAACAATACTGATAATAACAGCAAGAGAGCAAGTTACTCCCTCAGTTTGTTTAGCACTATTTTTTCTTCTGCAATACACTAGAGAATATTAACTGTAGAGATGATGTTATGTTAAGATAGTATTTATGCAGGTTAAAAGGTTTTGATAGAATTCTTTATTGTAATATTTTTCTAAAATTCAATGCAGATTGACTTTTCTTAGTTGTCCATTGTATGCAATATACACCAATCCAAATCAAGACTAGATAGCATCTGCCCTTCCATCAGGCATTCTGTTTTCACTGACTTAATGAGATTAGTGTGAACAGTAGAAACAGTTGGTTTTCTAGGTTTCCTGGTGGCTTCAGAGCTACATGCAGCTGTAATACTTTCCCTCTAAAGTACCTCATAAATATAAATATAGGCCCCATAATGCACTGGTGAGGCGAGCAAGAAGTATTTTCTGTGTTTTGTAAGTGGGAGAAGCTGTGTACGTGGAGATACAAAAATCAGATTTCCTGGGCCTTGGCTGGTTTTTTGTCATTTTTGTAATTTCCTTGGAATTCCAGTTGCTTATATTCTATATATTTTTTTCTCTGCAAAAGTGAAACCAGTTGCCCAGTCTCCTAGCGTTTAATAGAGGATGGTGTCTTCTGTGGAGAGATGCCAGAGATAGGAGACTGCCATTGGGTCACAGCGAGGCTTATCTTTTCAGGAATGTAGCTGTACTATTTCCACTGACAGCTCAGCCATTTGGGCCATTTTCACTTCACAAAGAACTGACAAGAATAAATTTCTTCTGACCCTGTGTAATAGTATGTGTGTGCACCCTTTTCCCTTCAGAATTGGGAAGTCAGTGCAGGCTAGCAAATGCCTGTAGACTATGACACCTGTGACGGTTCACATGGGAGATCAGAAGAATTGGTGTAGCCAGATGAAAAGGAAATTCTGATACATCGATATTTGTTTAAACAGAATAGGTTTAATACTCTTCCTTGAAGTGCCTGAACAAAATATTAGAAGGATTAGGCTCTTTCAGCCATTACTAGTCTGTATGGCCTTATTTTGCCTTAAATTTTTTTTTTTTCTAAGACTACAGAAGGAAGATTTGCTCTCCAAATAAGATTCTCAAAGCATCACATCCTCTTTCTGCCTCTAACTTCTGTATGTGTTATCAGTGCTAAATGATCTGTTAAAATAATTAAGAAATATGTTGCTAGTAATTTTTTTTATAAGAAAGGTATTATATTTGCTTCTGCTGAAAAATATTCACTCTGTGTTTGTAGCTGGTTTGTTTTTTTCCACACAGTTTGTTATTATTTTACATACTTTCTTTCTACCAGTGTACGGTAAACCTGAAAGAGGTAGACAGATATTGAAGTTGTTGCTGAGAAACCATTCAAGCGGTATCCGTGCTGTGAACTTTTGTGTCTCTTGGTGTAAGTCACTATATTTTAATTTAAATTTCTTGACAAAGGGAAGACTTACTCTCCTTCAAGAGGGCTTGCTCATATATATGTATCATGCATAACCACTCTGGCAGAGGACAGTTCAAGTAATTTTAGGACACAGGAGCAACAGATTGTCTAATAAGCTATGGCTGTCTTAAAATTTGTTCACATTGGACCTAAATATGTTGGCAGGAGTTGTGTTGATTAACAAAAAGAAAATGTCTACAACGGAGTCAGCATTAGGAAATAAATACTGTTTACATTTTAACCGTACCCATGCATATAGGCCTGTAGCACCAAATGCAGGTATTTGCACAAAGGCCTAAGGAATTCACTAAGACTCTGTGCTGGGTTGCAATACTGAATGCAAGTCCAGGAAAATAGAGTAACCTTCAAATGAATGGTATTTTCCAAGGAATGTGTTTCACATCAAATCAGGCATGGGGCAGGGTTCTCAAAGAATAATACAGATTCTTTTAGGTTCCCGGTTGTTTCTTACTTGCATTAATTTCTTATAAACCCAAATTAATACATTTTAATGTTGGGGTGTTTTTTTGCAGACAGTAGGTTTGCTGACTGGCCTAAATTGGGTAGCTTCCTTCCTATTGACAAAAATAGTCAAGGTAACAACTGATTCATGATAGTCCTGTAGCACGCAGATGTCCTCAATCTAGAAGGTACTGCACATTCCTTTGTTCCTCTGAACAGTTCTCTTAACAGTGGCATGTATAGTCCTATCATTTTTCATCCTGGTGTCCTAGTCTTGCTGCCTTTGGGCAGACATAATAAGTTTACTTGGGCATTTTTAGAAGGAAAATCCAAAGGAGGAGGAGTGGCAGATAGCCACAGTGCTTCGTACTTAATGTATATTAGTAGATGAATGGGACAGTTGCACTGAAGCGTTCTGCAGGATGCAGGGACTGCAGGAATGAATCTTCACACAGAGGGTGCCTCTGTGCCAGTGTCAGTCACATCAGGTCAGACCTGCCTGCCCCAGCTGCAGACTAAGAGAAGGTCCTTCCCGGCGCCCAGCACAACCTGACATTCACAGGAGGTCTGGCATTGCTAAGGTGCCAGCAGCGTATGGTCAAATAAGAGGGAACTTGGTGGGGAAGGAGGGAGAGATTCAGGATCTTGATCCACGTACATTTTTAAGGACTGACGGATCCTGTCTGCAGAAACTGATCAAGGTTAGGAAACAAGGAAATAAACTTATTAAAGAAATGGAGTTTTGTTTGCTTTTTCAATTTCTTTTTGAGCCCTGGATATGGACATCCATTTTTTCTAAAACCTCAGAACAAGCTCAAAGTTTTTTAAAGTGTGTTAATTCTTTGTGTTGCTGGGCCCAAGTGCCAAGTGGCGATTGTCTTCATTAGCATATAGGGAGTCCCCTCTAATGGCAGTCTCCCTGTCAGGTGTGCACTTCAGTTCACATCTTGTGGTAATGTCAGAACACAGAAGCTGGGTTCATTTCAGCTGAAATGAAGCTAAAACATTGGTTTTGGTGCACGCCTAGCATGCTGTAGACACTTAACAGGCTTTCAGACCCTGCAAGCAGTCCAGAGCTAGACCGTAACAGAGCTGGAGATCTGCAGACCCACCTGGTTTGCCCTACAAACCTGTTCCCGTTGTGCTGCACCTGTTGCTAACATAGGTACAGGCTTTATGTTGAAAAAAGAATTGTCGTTGGCATGTCCAGTGCAGGCAGTCAAAAATGCTGTCTCAAAGTAATTTTTTTATCCTTACGCAAGGTTCACAGATTTTAGTCTTCATGTCCATTTTATCTCCTGAGTTTGGAAGGGGTAGAAACAATGAATATCCAATGTCTGCCTTCCTTCTTGACATAAATTATATATTGTGGTTTTTTAAAGTTTCCAGTTAATGGCAAAGAGCAACTCCCAAATACCAAGAACACTGGGGAGCAGAGCTCTCACGGTGAGGTTTCATTTATAATTGTACCGTTGCTGCCGAACTGCTTCAGTGCTGTGTGATTGGATGTGACAAGTGCTGGGTGGCTGACAGTCTTCCCAGAAAACACATCCCACTTGAGCCAGCAGCTCTTGGGTGTGTGGTAGGAGTTGCTTGATAAAGCTACCTACCTTCTGGTAGGTAAGAATTGGATTACGTTACATTAGATTAATTTCACTGATCATAATGGCCCATATGAATCAGTTTTCTGGCTCGTATGCTGCCAGAATCTTGTAAGAGCAGCTGGACATTTCAGAGGTGTAGGGTTTGCACCTGGATTTAACACCTTCCACAGCCATGAATCTGTCATCAAGCTGCATCTGTCCCTTTGAATGGTTTCCAGTTTTTAGGTTGAGCAATCCCTTAAATGCCATTCTGCTGTATCTTATCAAACAGTTTTCTCATTTCAGTATGAGGCAGCTTGTATAAAACCATCAGCTGCTATAAAAAAAATCATTAATTTTCCTGTTCTCTGATATAAGCATACAAAATCCTTTAAAATGCCCCAACCCCAAAAGCAGCACCCCTGCCGTTTTAATCTGCTCTGTCCTTGCCACTCAGCACAGTTACCTCCTTTTAATAAATGTTGATCTAGTTTTTTATATCTATAAAATGCATGGTTTTGAAGTTCCCTTTGTTGGATCATATCTGTGTATTGCCATTTTTGTAAATTATATTATGAAATTTATGCACCCTGATTACATAAAAGAGCTGAATTTTGTTACATGTTACTGAAACTACTAAAGCTTCCAGCAGAAACTTTGTGAACGTGTGCGTGTGTATTCTAAACCCATAGGTTATCATTGGCTTCATAACCACTGTGATTTGAATCTTTCATCTTCACTTGGGTCTATTGTGCATAAAGGACAAAGTGCAGTAACAGGTGAAAATATTTATAAAACAGAACATTAAACTTATATCCATTACCTTCCTACTGTGAAAAGAGAAAGTGCAATCTGAGTATCATCAAGAATTAGACTCAGTTGGTCCTTTTTCTTGGCCTCTTTGGAGATTCCATGTCATTTTCAGATATTGATCAGTCTTCACATAGCTCTGTGAGTTAGACAAATACAGCATTAGTATCTCATTTTAGCAGCTTAGAATGAAAAGCATGAAGATATATGTTTAAAGATTTATTGATTTTTTTTTTCCCTCTACTGAACCAGCTACTAGAATTAAAAGTTTTGAATTGGTTTGTACGAGGTATTACACTGTTTTGTAGTAGTTCAGTGTTTTTTCTTGGGGGAGGGCATTTTGTTTTCTTTTTTGTACTCTTTTGCAACTATAACTGCGAAACCAGGAAGCGTCTGGAATGGTATGGGAAGTTACCTGTTTTTGCTGGAAAACGCTTCCGCTTTATTACAAACTAGCAGTAATTTGTCTTTGAGCAGTCTGGTCTTGCCTGACCTTCCACTGGATGGAACTCGTGCAGACACGGCAATCAAATGCACTTCTGTAATCCTTTTACCTCTGTTTGGATACCTTCTGAGGCATATTTCAAACTGCAATCCCGTGCCCCATCTGTTAGCCCAAACCACCTTGTGTTAACTGAGTAGAGATGGTCAGGGAGCAGGAGGGGTTTGTTACTTGGTAGGCAAACAAATGCAGGCAAAGCTGTTTTGTTACTTCTTAGCTGCACAGTTAAGCAACTGCAAGACATTTGCTTACAGAAGCTTAGTCACTGGGTATGTTAATGCATTTCCATAGCATGTCAAAGAACTTATAGATCTTATTCATTACATTCAGGATATTTCAATGCAGTAGAGCCAGCTGGAAGAAAAAGAAACGTATTAGCATTGAATTAGAGAAGGTGGAAGAGAACAAAATTCCTGATTGCTGTGTTGTAACTGCCAAGTGTCCTTAATTCAGCGTGAAAGCATTTCTGAAAGATTATCCTTGAGGTTTTTCTTTGACTTTGGGTTTCAGCTTAGGGTTTTCCTTGTCATGGGCTTCCTCTGCTTCTATATATCATTTTTGCTTAAAGAGCTTCAAGTGCTCAGAATTCCTGAGCCTACATTCAATCTTACTTGTTTGTTTGTTTGTTTTCTCCATTTATTTAGCAATGAGCACTTTCTGGCAAAACCTGTTATTGGTTATTACTAGAGTTAGTGTGGTAACTCGGGTAATAAAACTCATCTGTTGTTGCAATTTTCTTAGTCTTCAGGTATACCCTTTCTTTGATTCTGTGTATGAAAGATAGGCACATCCTTTTCATTGTCTACTCATTCCTTATGTTTCTATGACACAAAATTGCAAATTGCCACCTTCTGGTTGTCACCATTCCTCAGTTTGCTGACGCCCTAAGTGGCAGAGCTGGCTCATTCAAATTCATTACAACTTTTTCATACTAGAATTAAGGTGTTTAAATGTTTCCAAATGCTTATATTAATTTTTCATTTTTCCTTTTAATTTTTCCCTTTTTCCACATGTCATTTCTTGGAGGAGCAGGATCTCAGGTTGATTTCGTGTAAAACTCATGCTGTGGTCCAATAAAACCTGTGCTTATAGCTTGCTTATAGGTACATGGACATGCTTATAACTAAATATATACTTAGTAAGCTTGCTGCATTTGGAATATCAGGATTGTTGTTTTGGTTCGTTTTCAAAGTGATCTGTGCATGTAACATTTAACGGTCCAGAGCTGAAATTGCCATTGATCTTTGTCAACAGCAAATTAAATGTAACTTGGTTTACTATAAAACATGAAACATAAAACCATAAAAATAGTAGTAATAAGTGAGAAAAGGAATATGCTGGATTATATTTTTTTGTAGAAAGTGGAACCAGGATGTTGTAATAGGGGGTGGATGCACCCTGTTAACTTACTGAATGCTGCTTGTTCTTTAACTATGGCTCTTTTCTTCAGATCTTACTCTTACTCGTAAGTTAGAAGTACTTTCTGTTCAAGAAATTTTTCAGTTAGATAATTCTGAAGACTTTAAATAGCTATATGTAAGTCAGACTTAGAGTTGTATTTTTCTTTGAATCTGAATCTATGTGATCTTGTCTTTCTAAACTGAACCTGAAGATTTTGGACAAAAGCCGCATTTAACCTCATGTAAGAGGGCCTTTACAATCTGTAGGACAGTGCTCGGTATTATGCAGTTATGTTTGGCTACCATTCTTTCTCTTCCTTCTCCTTATTAGATTTTCGCTGGAGCTGAATGGAGCATCCCTGGCACTGTGAGAACTGCATGGGCTTTGCTAGCCATTAGTCAGAACAGCACACAGCCTAACAGAAGCCTCAGTCTCAGGCCAGCTAACTCTGAACTTTGCAGTCTCTAGTAGTACCAGCTGCAGAGAAGAGTTCCCTGGGTGTCAGTATGTTCATTTCCTTCCTTTGGACCTCCATGTGTTTTGAGTAACTTACAACTTCATTCACAAGTAAGAAATAAAGGCTGTGCTTTAAATTTCTCCCTTAAATAAGCTCAGTGCCTATGAGAGGCCCCTTTCATGGGGAAAAATCCATTCCTCCACTTAGTCCTTTTGCTGCCATTAGATTTGCACTACAGCAAGTGCTGGAAATGAATATGCAAATTTGTGGGGCTGATATTAAAAGCAAAATTTACATTCATATAGTCTTTTTCTCAATGGTTTTATATTGAAAATGTATTTTCTAATCTCTTACTCTTTGAATAATAATAATTGGATTGCCAATATTATAATTCGTTGGAGCACTTAACTGGGATTCAGTTCCCAGCATGTGCAGTAGACATTAATCAGTTCATGATCAGTTATAAGGCAGAACATAAAAGAATCCATTATAAAACACCCCTAAAAAGAAAATTGTCTCCCAACTTCACACTAGAAAACACAATGCGTAAATTCAACTAAAACAGACAAGTTCTGCATTTTAAAGGCCTGGAGATTTGACTTTGGAGATAAAGTATAACCAGAGTGCAATACCAAATATTTTATATTTGTCCCAGTAATTCCTGGCTTGAGGTCAATAGGCAAGTGTTTTAGATATGGCAAGCACAATGACGAACTGTACTGACAAATTACAACCAGTTGCACCGAGAAAGGGTGTCATTAATACTTCTGTAGTTTTATTTTTGTAGTACTAAACACATTGTTTGGCATTGTGTCAGGGCTTGGTGTGTACAGTGCTGCAACAGTTTGGGGTTTTGCCTGGAGGAATGATCTGTCTTACTGCTGTTCCTGTCAGAAAGTTACTGCTCTTCTTCTGAGAGGTGATCCTGCTCAGCGGTCATGCCAAGGCATAGTTTGTCTCATGACCTCCCGGACTCCTCTTAAATGGCAGGAAGCCTGCTCACTTCCCACCTGACTCACTGCCTTTGAAGAAACAGGTGTTGCAGTCCTGCCAGATTTATCTTCTGTTTTAATAAGAGACAAGCTGTAATCTAGAAAGAATTTTAGTTTATTCTTGTGAGGCAAAAGTTTAAGTTCTTGAATTGTAAAGACCGGAAGAGAAACATAAGGTGAGAAAATGAACATAACTCTTCTTTCTCAGTTTCTTTCACATCCTCAAAATGCGTTTTGACTGGAGCAACAACTCATCAAGCAGCAGCTCAACTTCTGGTTGCTGTCCTTCAGAGGGAAACCTAAATTAGTCTAGTGCTGGATTAGGGCCAACAACTTTTACTGCCCTCCACCTCCCATTCTGTCTTGAGGAGCTGCCTGTGACATTGCAGTGTTGCTCCTCTAGTTCCAATTACATTCAATTTGTCTTTTTAAAAAAACTTAGCTTCCTGATTCTTTGATCTGGTTACTTTGCTATCCTTCAACCTTTTTACCACATTGCAAGAGACAGTTTGTTATTTGGCTGACAGCTGATTCAGGGTAAATCAGAAGGCATGAATAGTATGTATTCAAAACAAGTACTACGCCTTATGGATCATAGCACCGCAGGACAATTCAGGATGACAGGGACCTCAGGAGGTCTCTAGTCCAACCGTCTGCCCAAAGCAGGCTCAGCTGAGGGTCAGACCACTTTTCTCAGGGCTTTATTCCATGGCAGCTGGAAACGCTCTGCCTGCCTAGGACAGGGCTGACCTTTGCTCCTGTCCCAATTGCATGAGGGTCCCACTGGCCACTTCTTCCCACCAGCTGGACAGCAGCCCTACACTCATGCATATGGATTTGTCCTATTGCCCCAGTTCAGTGTCACCTGCCAACCTGACAGGGCACACTTGGTCACCTCCTCAGGTCACAGATAGAGATGTTAAACGGGGTGTGCCCCAGAACAGCCCCTGCAGGACACCATGAGGCACCAGCCTTCAGGCAGATATGACCCAATTACCACCGCCTCTGAGCCTGACCGCCCAACCAGGTATTTAACTGCTGGTGGGGCACCCATTCAGACCCTAACATTCAGCTTGGATACAAGGACATTGTGGAAGAAGTATTGAAAGCCTTGCTAAATTCAAGGTAAATTTGTCCACTGATCCTGATGTTTTATCACAGGAGGTAACCAGCTGATTTGGGCGTGATTCACCCTTGGTCAAACCACACTGACAGTTCTGCATCACCTTCTTCACCCTCATGTTCAGAAATGTGCTCCAAGAGGACCCACTCCATGATTTTCCCAGGGACCAGAGTAAGGCTTGTAACTACCAGGATGATCCTATTAGCTTTTATTGAAGATAGATGCATCATTTGCTTTGTCCCTATTGTCAGAGATCTCCCCCAGTCCCCAAGATCTTTCCTGTTGGAGAGCAGCCTTTGTCAGCACAGCTGGCTGCAGCCCATGAGCTTGTTGAGATCTCACAAGTAATCCCTGACTCATCCTCCTTGTTCTTGAATCCCATCCTTTAGCACAGAGACAGAGACCTTATTAATGAATAATAAGACAAAAGGCATTCCCTGCTGATCCAGGCTCATCTGCCTCCATAGAAGAGCCCCATGTGTCTGACCTGCATTGCCACACTGAGGACCACCTCCTCTTCCACTTCCCTGTCCACCTGTACTGAAGGGTTTTTACCTGCCCGCTGCTTAGCCCGGTTGTGTGAGCTGTCACACCATATCTTAGTCACTGCAGTTTTGTTTCCCCATCCGTCTGCAATTGTGTGCCTACCCTGGGGTGGGAGCCCTGCTGCTGCTGAATACTGTTCCTGAGGTCTCTTTTGCTCCCATTGCCCAGCACCCTTTCCTTTCCACCCCATCCATCACCTCTTTACTAGTCTGTGAGCTGTCATTTGTCTTCTCTATAATTTCTGTTTAAAAGCTTTTCTCAGTGTGATTTGATCTTTCCACAGAAATTATGCGTTCTACATTATTAACACCAAGGAGAGATTTTGGTTTTATATACTTTCCTCCATCCTACTGGGAAACTGCTGGAGATGTTGTTCCTCACCTTCAGTCTTGCTTAGGGCTTCTGAAGTCATGATGCCACCCTGTGTACGGCATCATTATTTAGATTTTAGAGGCAATGTTAATTCAGTAGAAGATGAAGGACTGTGAGTAGTTGTTTATAGGCGATAAAGACTGACAACTATTTCCTGATTACTTCTGATTCTGTCATACTTTTGTGATGATAATCTTGAAGCTCTCAATCTATCATTGCTGTATGAATTTCTAATAGGTTCTGTAAATGTTTGTATTTATAATCTCCTGTCTGGAAGTTTGTTTTCATATTCAAACTTCCTTTTCTTTTTTTTCCCCCCTACAGAAATAGATATTTATATATGTAAGTTCATTTTAAGAAGTGATATAAACGAGTTTAATCTCATATTCATTGCCTTAAGGGTTTTATAATTTAAACTGTGGTCATTGCCATGATATTTTCATTTTTTCCATGCATATATATAGCCATGCACAGAGCTTTCCTATATAGAAAACCTCATGAACAGAGTTAATTCTCAATTTACAGCCAAGCTGGGGACTAAAGTGTTATTAATCTTTAATCCTGAAGTCTTTGACAAGTATGAATTTTAGGGTTTTAATTTTGAAATGACATTTACAAAAGTCCAGTGCCAAGTATTGCCACTAAAAATTTCCAGTTTCTTGAGAAGTCAGACAATTTGTTAGCTAAATCCCTTGCCTTACTCCAAGAATGTCAGTCGAAAGCATTCTAGTGGCCTAGCTGTCCCTACAACATTGGCAGGTTCTGCATGCTTTTGTTTTAGATGAGCCATTTCAGAAAATCTTGAACATTTCAGACTTCAGTCAGGTGGCTATTCTAACTGAATAGTTAGGTAACAGCTATATCGAAATGGCTATATCAAAACCTCTGCAGCCTCAATGGTTTTTGGCACTAACAGAGTGTGAAGTATCTTCTGTTTTGAGTGGAAGTTTGAGTTGTTTTACAGACAGGCCAAAACTTTTAATTTTCTTTCTGACTTTGATGTTACAGTTGCAGTAAAGGATTGGGAGAAAAAATTTCTAGCTTCCATTTTAGATTTTACCTGTAATTTCTTCAGTTAAGTCAGGAAAGGAAAATCCCTTAGTGTTCAGTCATTGACAGTGCAGATTATTCTCAAAATTCTGGAATCAACTTCCAGCTGAAGAAGTCACAGCAAGCGACAGTTTTTCAACAAAGAATGCACTTTTCTGGATTCACGCTTCTGAGCTCAGCCTCCACACCATCTCACTGATTTGCAGGAACTTTTACCTATGTTCATGCACACTCACAGTTACACACAAGACCTGTTTATAAGCCATTTGTAACCTGCAAAAGTTTAACAATCATAATATGAAATAAGAGGGATGGTGTGTTCCTGCCCCTAAGAAAAGGGTAAAGTCTCAATGTTGGAAGAGCATCATGAAGAGGTCTGCAGTTTGTGCAAGGTTGTGGACTCTTTCACTCTTACAAGCTGAATAAGGTCTGCAGAGTAATTCAAATATAGTTCTGTTACCAACTGAAAAACAGCTAGAATTGTTTCCAGTTCTAATAGTGTGCTCTTTGTTGTCAATTGCTTCATGAATGCAGCAGCTTATTTCAGGCAATAAATTGGTCCCACACTCTTTGCTGTAAGTATTCCTCCAGGTATCCACTACTCGAACATGTTTTTATGGCCCCATAGGCGATATGATATATTACTCTTACTTGGCTGGATGAATGCAGCAGCTCCTTGAATCATGCTCCTCATGTGAATTATGAATTGAGAACTTCCCTTCTGCTGTATTTGCTGAAAAGAGCAGTCATTCCTGGTGATAAACATTCCTGTGTGCCAAGAGAAATCTGCAGAAAGTGAATACAGATAGTATGAAAACAGGACTTATTTTTTAAAAAAGGACTGAATAATAATAATAATAATAATTTAAATAATTGAATATTTTTAGTCTTTTCTCTCTGTGTCTACATGTGGAATGAGTGATTTTTTTATTTAATCTCAGAAGAATAGTTAGGATTCGATCATGTAATGTCTGCTAATGCTGTACGAGCTAATGCTGAGAGTTGCCATTATTGTATTAGATGAGCTAGCCAACTACAAGCTGTTGTAAATTGTGGCACAGTCACCTTCTTCTGTACCTTCCCGTTTATCCTTTTGCCCTCAGTATATCTAGATTCTCTACAGTAATTATATGAAAAATTGCTTCCATGCTAAGTGTATAGCATGATGGTATGTTACATCATAACCACGCAATTCCATGAAATGGGTCAAGGCAGTTTAGTAACCCAGAGTTGCAGAAGGGGGCAATCCCTTTCCCAAGTTTTCCCTACCCTACTCATACCTTTCCAAAGCTACCTGCTCTGGGTGCTTACCTTCTACATCTTCCTATTGCCAGCTTTTTTCTGGCTCTGCTTCTCATCAGACTCCGCCATAACCTGACACAATTTGCTATTCTACTAGAAAACCAACCCAGCTGGACTTAGCTGAGTTTATTCACCAAAGTTTTTAACGGGGCTCTGCAGCTGGAAGAACATTGGTGGCAGGGGCACATAGCTGGGACCATTGGGGAGCAGGAAAGGAAGAAAAGGGAGGCAGTGGAAGATGAACCTTCCCCGTGCAAGTAGCCACGAGCTGGTAACCAGCTTCTGATCAGCTCTGTGGGTTGGCTGGTACATGCCTGGGGGCAACCTGCTGCACCAAGGCCATACCTCTTCCAGCAGAGTGGTCATTACAGAGCAAGTTTACATAGCAACAGGCAAATCACTATGTAAATTTATGTCATGCCAGGACCCAGTACCTGTGTTTTGACCTAGTAATATGTCATCCAGTCTTAAACAGAATGATGTCCTCCTAACAGCTGTGTGCATTCTGTATGTCAAATGTCAGGCAAAATTTCCAATGCTCTGCTGGCTTTTGCTAATTTCATCCCTGGGTGAGCTAAGGTTACATATCCTCCTGCAAATTAAGCATGCACTGGACTGAAACAAAATAATTAGGTTATGTTGTAATTTGTATCTTCATCAGCCCAGTCTTGGTGTTTTAGCTGGAGACAGTGGTCACAAAAGGTACATTTTTCAGATGCTGTAATAAATATCTAGGGCTGACAGCATGTTGCCTTTACTTTCCTTGTAGATAATTCTTTCTGAGGGGAGAATTGAAATCTGAGTGCATCTCATTTTCTTCTGTTTTGTTGGTGCTTCTTCTGTGCATTGTTCCTTCTTTCTCTCTATGACCTTTTTGTTTGTGTTGTTTTGAAAACTGAGGAGACACCATGGTTCTGTTTTGTGTTCCACAGGGAATATAAAGGAGCACTATATTTTCTTTTTCTTGTAAACACCTTTTCTTACATGAAATAGCCACCTTTTCTGCTCACTATTTATAGTCTGTGGTAAATGCATAAAGCGCGTCACAAAACACATGAGGCAAAATCTCTGCACTTCAAAGAGCCCTACTCTATCTCCAGCTAATTACAGAAAAGAAATGAAGGCATTGATAGGAGTCTAAGGTCCTACAACACTAGGGTTAGTGTGAACTTTGTCATTAATTTAAATGAGCCAAAAATTAGCTCTAAAGGATTGTTAGGATAAAACTCCTTCAGAGGAGAAGTAAAGTAAGTTTTGCTTCTTGTTATTATCTTAGGAACTGTGTAACAGGATTTCTTGAGAGCTAAAATAAATTATGGATGTTAGAATTTTGGCAGACTAGCCTGGACATCACAAATCATATTTCAGGTCCTAGCTTTATCAAAAGTAGTCTGTGTAACTTCAGGTGAATTAAAGTCTGCAGCCAGACCTTTAAAATTAACTTGATATTCTGTTTCTGCTAGGCATAAGTTCTCAGTACTTTTGTGAATCAGAGAGCTGGTTTTTATTCCATTTCATTTTGTCATCTTAATCTTGCTAGAACACCTTGTGAAATCAGAATGTATGTAGCTAGGTAGAGTTCCTGAGAATTCAAACAGAGATTTGGGAAGATTTTGAGTAGTACCACAAATGTGGGACGTATGGGTAGATACATATGGAATAAAAAAATGAAATGTCTTTGCATAGATTTTGCGCTAGTGTATCTGCATTGAAGATAATAGGATTAATCTAAGATACAGCAAAGGAGGAGACTTAAGACCTTGAAGGATTGAAGGATTTCAAGCTTTGACTAGATAAAGCCCTGAGCAACCTGGTCTGACTGCACAGTTGAGGCTGCTCTGGACAGGAGGTTGGACTGGAAACCTCCTGTGGCCTCATTTAGTGAGGGGGGGGGGGGGGGGGGGAAGGCGGAAGAAAAAAAAGAAGAAACAAAAAAGAAAAAAACAAAAAACCCACACCAAAATAACTAAACCCTGAAGCAAAGGTCAATACACAGGATAGAAAAAACTGAATCTCCAAGCATAACTGTACAAATAGCCATTTCACGACTGACCAGTCAAACTCCTCTCTGTGCCTGGAATACTCCTGGAAATTACATTGAAGCATATGGAACACAGTGAGGTGATAAAACATAGACAACATGGCTTCACCAAAAGCATATTGTACCTGACTAATCCAGTGGCCTTCTACAATGCAGTGACTGCATCAGTGAGAAAGAGAAAAGCTACAGTCATCTACCTAGATTTCTGTGAGGCCTTTGATATGGTCCTCCACGACACTGTTGCCACAAAATTGGAGAGATAGGAGTTTGATGGATGGACTGTTAGATGGATAAAGAATTGGCTGGATGGCCACATTCAAGGAGTTACAGTCAGTGGCTCAATGTCCAAGTGGAAAGCAGTAATGAGCAGTGTCCCTCAAGGGTCCGTACTGGGACCAATGCTATTTATTATCTTCATCAATGACATAGTAAGATTGAAGGCACCCTCAGCAAGTTTGCAGATGAAGCTGGGTGGTGCAGTTGATTCATCAGAGGGAAGGGATTGCCATCCAGAGGGACCCTGAGAGGCTTGAGGAGTGGGCCTCTGTTAACCCTGTGAAGTACAACAATGCCAATTGCAATGTTGCTGTACCTGGGGCACAGCAATCCCCAGTATCAATTCAGATTGGGGGATGAATGGATTGAGAGCAGCCCGGTGGAGAAGGGATACTGGTGGATGGAAAATTGGACATGAGCCAGCAATAGGAACATTGCACTTGGCATTGTTGAGACATTTTTGAGACATGAGCTATTCTAGAAAGCCAGTCGTATCCCAGTCTGTATGAAAAGAAGTATGGCCAGCAGGTCTCTCATGAGCCCCCACCTGTAGTACTGTACCTAGGTCTGGTACAGTACTGAACTCACATCACACTATTAAATATGTTTGCTGGTTTTACACTTGGCAGAAAACCTTAGCATATGTTCACCTTCTTCTGTTCCAGAGTTTGTACCCTAATGCTGGGGCTTGTTGGCTTATTGTTAATGCTCACCCCAGACACACCTAGAGAGTTAGTTGACTTACTTCTGTGTATGCAGTTTCATGCTCTTCCCACATACTACTTGCTATAAATCTCTTTTTAACAGAGATTCTTCTCTAACAGAATCGCACAAAACAACGATGCGTCAGGATTGCCCATTGGTCTTCTTAATTTTCCTCCCTTTGTTCTGCAGGTTGTTAACAGAGCTCTCATACTTGTTTCAGCTTCTCTCTCCTTGAGGCAGGTAGAAAAACTGGGAAGGAAACTATGGGTGGCAGGGAGGACTTTCTCTTTTGGCCTTGGTAACTTCTTAAAGCTTGCTTCAGCTTCTGGATTTTATTCTTAATTCTTCAGAAGCAAAACAGCCCCTGGAAGGTGCAAATGGCACTGATTCCTGGAAAGGAACTGTGAATAAAAACTTGGTCACTGTGAATGTCATTGTTCTTTATACACAAAAGAAATTTCTTACATTCTTCATGCAGTTTTGAAACCCAAAGACAAGTAAATTCTCCCTCTATGTTAACTTCAGCATGTTTTGTGTTTGTTCACTGCAGTAAATACTGCAGTTCTGATACAAACTGGTTATGTATATATAGCAATCATTTTATGTAGACCACATGTTTTGTAGAGAATATTAGACAATGTTGTATTGTCTAATATGATGCCAAAGCCGGTTGTTTTAAAAATTATAAAAAGAAATGGAGTATCTGAATTCTTTTTGCAAGCACACAGAATTTGAACTGGTTTTTTAAAACTTTTTTGCTTCATATTAAAATGTTTTCAGCAGGGTTTCTTTATTTTGGCATATTGTGGGCTTTCAAGCGTGATTGGAATTCTGCTCAGCATCGTAGATCTGATTTGCATGTCCTGTTAGAGACACTATTCAACTGTAAATTAATTATGGAAAATAATGGAACTCTATAATTAAGATTTGGCAAAAGTCAGTAAGTTTCTGTTCTATTTTATTTTAAACTTTTTCTATATTAAATGAATATGCTTAAAAAAGGGGGTTGTATTTTTCTGTGCCCAAAAATCTGAGTCATTCATATATTTCTAAATAAGCTGCTGAAATGTCTAGTTACACTGTGACTGAAAAATATAAACTTGACTGAACAGTTAGTCATTTCTTACCTAAGTGTTCTGCTTCATATCACAGTTGATACGAATCAGCAATAGGATGGCAACAGTGCTGCTTGTTACACTTTATTAGCAATGGAAAGATACCCTTAACTGCAAAGTTGTGTCAATCACTGAGTCTCAGTTCCTTTCTGGTTCTTCTAGGCAATGTGGGGAAGCCAGTCTCAGTCTGTAGCCTTGTTACCAAGTAAAAAATATACCAGAGAAAATATGCCTGTGGTTTACCTAAATCATTGCAAGTTGATAAAACCACATTTATTTGTCACAGGGAAAACAATGCACAATGATATTTTGTAAAATGAATTATTATTTTGTTTTAAACACAGATGTCTAGGCAGTAGTATTAGCTTTTCAGACATGGTGATGGAAAAAACAGCAGCAGCATAAACCCACTGATTTTTATGTATACGAATGTTAAGCAGGTGGCTTAGCTTCTTCTCTGATGGTTAGGCGCTTTCTGGTTTTGCCATTGTGCTGTGATAAAGAGTGGAGCATAGACAGCACATAGGGATACCATCCTGCATTTTCGCCCCCTACATGAAGAAGATAAGCTTGTACATACATGACATTAATAAACTACAGTTCTTAGTAAAATACTTAGTTATGCATTGGTCTTTAGTCTCAGAAACATAACTGCATTAGGAAAATTCTCTTGTACTCATTTTTTTTTTAAGGACGCTAAAAAAAATAAATAGTGGTTTTATAGAAAATTACTAAACCTACTTATTTATTTGTATAAAAGAATACCAGTCAACAGTTCTTTACTTAAAATTTTGCTTGTGAATCAAGTTGATCATGGATGTTAAATGTGGTCAGTCTTCTGTAGGATCTTTACATGGGTTCAAATTTTGTCCCTAAGGATTCAGATGTGAAAGATGTGGAGAATACTGGCCCTGTTCCTCCCAAAATATTCCAAGTATCCAGAATCCCTACTGACTCTTGGCAAGCAAAAGAGGCAGAAAGTATGGTAACTTTGCAAAATTTCTTGGACATGAAATAGGTATAATAGGTAATCTCTTCCAGGGTTACAGCTGCATGTTTTGTTACTTAATATTTTTTAAGGGAATCACTATTTTTCTGTATCCTGAGAGTAGCCACCAAACTCTTCCTTAGACAATGCTTCGTTTTCCCTTTTTCAGTCATTTCTTATATGGCCATAATATCCAGACTCTCTTAAAATGAAAAGCTTGTTTAGACACCCATTTCTTGCCTCCAGTGGTTATTTTTCTGAGGCATGAACACTTAAGTATCACCTGTTTTAGCTACTTTTATAGGAAAGAAATCAAATGGCTAAATTAAAAGTGAACATTAACTTGGAATACCATCTGCTGTATCTTACACTAAAATGCCTTATTCTGAGCCTAATGGTGCAAACTCTTATTTTATACTGCTGACTTAATTCCAGAAAAAAAAGAAAATGTACTGAAGATTCAAGTCAATGGAAGGAAATATTCACATATATAAGGAAAATAACCTTAGCAAAGCTAAATGGCATGAAGAAAGTGGTATGTACAGATCAAGGAAATCATACCACTTAAGGAGGAATAGTTCTTAATTTTAGGTTACACAGTGGTCTGTAATTACTCCCTTAGGCCATTACAAAGTAATAAATTCAAACTGTGGCTGTTGGCAAGGTTGGAGTTCCATGTAATTTCTTAATGACACCAAGTGATTAATATATATTTTATGTTCCTAATTAAAGTTTATTCAGTGGATCAGAATAGTTTCTTTCTACAAGTCTACTCACAGTTTGCTATCGCCTTTAAAATGAGCTGTGGTGCCTTTACAGCATATCTTAAGCTTTTACAACTTGTGACCCAATGTAGAAGATTCTATGAGAAAGAAGCTGATGCTTTCAGCTGAACATATACCTTTGCCAGTAAACGTAGGCAAAAAATAACTGTGATATATAGGTATCTTCCCTCAAAACTTCTAACCTCAGTAGCTGCTGCTATTGTTCAGCAATTGCAGTAATGCCGCGCCTATAGCTGGGGGAAGGGAGAGGCGCATCCTGTCTTTTTAGTGCATCTAAAAATTTTTCTCAAAGTTTCTATATTAAATCTTTTCTGATTGAGAGGAAAGAAATAGTTTGAAATTGTAGAGCACAGATAGGCAGAGGACACATATTTCAGAGGTTACTTATCCTGGTTGTCAAGTTTTAAGTTCACAGTTACTGACTTTAATTCTCCCAGGATCTTATTAACTTTTAGCCTTGAATGAAAATGTGGATCTTTATGCTTTTTTTTTTTTCCTTTATTAAGAAAAACTGTTGGGTTTGTTATATCTCTTGAATGATAATAATAATGAAAACAAAAGACAAACCAGTGCCAAACTTAACAAAAATCTTCTAGAAATTATTGTGTACTTTGTGTATAAAAAGGGAGAAAAGCTGAAATGTTTTTTTCTGCACATTTAGAGACAAGGCATCTTTATTTATTTCACTGAGGATTTTCTCCCCTTTTCGCTAAATCAAATTTTACAGGAGATAGAAATGCTTTGTTGAGTACAAGATACTAGAGGAAAGATAAATGAATGCAATATTCCAACTGATACTTTCTTGGTTGCTAATCTATCTGAGAGAGTTTTTTATATTCGATTTTTTTAGTGAAATCTATGCAGATTTTTTTTAACTGTGAAATGCTATAAAGTAAGGGTCCAGCATGTTCACATTCTTCATATATAGAGCACTTGCTCTGAAATCACAACATAATGAGCACATGAGTAAAACTAAGATGTTTACAAGTTTGTATTTTTGAAGAGTTTGAAAAGAGGGGCACCCGTTTGTGCTATTGCCCTTTTTTTTTTTAATTTGAAAATTTCAAGTGATTACCAAATCTTTTTCTAATAAACATCATCAAGCCTAAGTATTCTTTTCAAAATCCAACCTATGCAGTTATACACTGTAAAATAAGCATTTCTGTGGAGAACATTTGGAAATATGAAACTTTGGTCAAATGCCATGGTTGTGAATTTTTAAAAAGGGAACGATTTTTGTCAGATCAGAATCATTTTTTCTTGAAAAAATTAAAATATGTTAATCCATTATTATCCTAAGCTTTCAATTCTGAAATTTTAGTTAAACATTTAATCACCCACTTTAATTGAATTAAAATGCTTTCATTCACTGAACTAAAATGAAAGTTTCTTTTGACTTACCTAAGTGTTAGTTTGTATTTCCCACCGTGAGTGCAAGACCTTATAAAAAGTGCAAATCAGTTCTTATTTGATTGCATTCCAGAAGTGAACAGGCTACTCTGGATTAGACTTGCCTTAGTATAAATTTGTTTAACTACAGGAATTAAATAGCTTTGAGTACTTTATGGAGGACAGTCAAATATTTTGTCCATTGAAAAGAATGGGAGAGAGGATCAATACAACACTAAAACAGTGTTTAAAGCAAAAAGATTCAATTTTAATTTAGCCCTGTCAGATGATATTGATGACCTGAAGGGTAACATACTTTTGTGGTAAAAGTTCAATCTTTTTGTTTTGATTAGAAGTGTTAAAACAACAAAGGAGTAATCAAATTTCCTGATAGAATTTTGGCATGTATATATTTTTTTTAAATTTTGAGAAGCGATGTTTGAGGTTAAAAAAAAAGAAATTTCCTCAGTTCTAGTAAAGAATAATAACCTTAAGCTACCATACAGTTAACTCAGTTTCTCTTAGTTGCTGATATATTTGGATAAAACTTTCATCTGCTTCCTAACCATTTTTAAATAGGTCATGCTCATCTTCTGCATTTTTTCTTGTCTTCCATAAAGGCTGGAAGAAAGCAGTTTATCTATAGAGTTGCAGCCCACCAAACTTTGTATTGCAAGAACCAGCTCAAAAATGATGGTGGGCATCATCTCTGCAGTAACACAAGATCTATAACATGCAAACCTTTTTCTATACCTGTCAGTGTAATTAAAAGTCTACAAAGCTGTCTCAGATTGTGAGGTCAGTTTCATAGCCTTGAATACATTTGCCTTTCCAAGGTCAAGCAGAGTAACTTTGGATTTGATGTAGTGATTCTCTTTCTTCTGGGCTTGCAAACTATACTCTTCCAGATCTGTTCTGTAACTCTATTTCATTTGAAAGTTCAAAGGGACTTTGAGCAATTATAACAAAGATTATAATTGCTGAGAATTTACTGAAAATAGGGATAAAAAAGTTCTCAAGTGGATAATCTGTAATAGAAATTATGTTCATATTAACAAAGACTGAAGGAAGAGGTCTCAGATTAGCATAGAATAGAAACTTCAGCATCCCATTTTAGTATTTGAGTACAGTAGAATTAGCCCCATGTTCGTGATGGCTTATTACTAAAGGTAATGGATATAAGCTCAAGGAATCCACAGTATGCACTGTGGAGATGAACAAAATTTACCTGAATCTGTGACAGTCTCTTGCAGGACTGTGAGGGGTGTTCACACCATATTCACCAGGGAATTAACAGGAACTGTATTACTGTAAACACAGTGTGGATATGAATGGGATCTCTGCATTTGCCAAATAGGAAGTGCCTCTACTGGAGAACTGGCAAGTGATAAAGATTCCAGAGGAATTTGGTCAAGCCCAGTGTACCTGCCACTGTAATAAGTCAGTCAACTTGAAAGAGACTCTGCCTGAAGCATTTACATACCTGTGTCAAGATTCTCATGACTTCTTTATCTGGCAAGACAGTAGAAAATATCTGCATCCAGATTAGGTTTCTGGGATTTTTTGAGTTCAGTAAGAAAGTGACTGTCTTGTTTCCCAAACTGAATTCACTCCTCTGACAATATCTGCTCCTGTCTTTGCCCTGTACTGCACATAGTAAGCACATCCATGGGGCAAAATTACATTAAAATCTTCAGTATACATGATTCCAAGTATTTCAGGCTATTGGATGCAATAAAATATTTTTCTGTGGCAAAATAAATTAAAAGCTGAAGCATAAGCTCAGCTGGAATCATTGGGAGTTCTTCTCCATGGTCTTCACTGGGTCCAAAATTTCATAATAGGTATTCAAAACCCTGTGAAAGAACTTCAGGTTTTATGAAGGTTGGAGTGCATGTATGTAGAAATCATGGGGGGAGAGTTTATGATCAGCTTTGTGTGTATTTATAACCTGTATGAAAATAAGAAAAGGTTTTGTAAAAGCCACTCAGGGAAGTAGTTCAATTTGTTTGGCCAGTTACAGTTTGTTCTCTGAAATAATATGCTTTAAATAGCCTCACTATGCTTTCTGAATGTCTGAAATGAAGAAAAGTAATTGGAAAAATAAATCACTAGTCCCAATATTGTCAATGGTGTTGGGTCAAAATTTTTGATGTTCCTGAAGTATTTATCAGCTGAATTAATGCATATTACATTTCATCCAAAATATCAGCTCAGCATCTCAGTAATATCTCAAATACTATTCAGGTAGAAAACATTTCTAATTCATAGTATGTTAGCTTTTAAAATAATGTAATTCCTATACTGATATACTAAACTCAAACTACACACACTGTACTCACAAACACAGACTACTTTAAGTGTATATTTTATCTTTCTGTTTCATGTGCCCAGATGGTAATCTGTTTGCTTTGGGGTGAATTTATGAAATGAAGCATCTGGAGTTTAGAGTGTTCCGATTTGCTTCGCTATCTGCACCAAGCTCTGACTATATAACAAAATATTTGCTGCTAGAGCTCTTGCCCTGAAAGTAATGTTGCCAAAGGGTAAGAAAAGCATAAATACATTGGTACTCTTCTCCAGACTACAATTCTGCTCAGATTACCACAAACCTTAAGGGCAAGAGCTCAGTTTGCCAATCTGCAGACGAATGTCATGTGTTTTGTAAACACAGTCCTCTAAAATTAATCAGGTCCACACTTGAAGCATCCATCAAGTTACAAGTGCAAGGTCAAATAACATTTTGCTTTCGTGTAAGAACATTCATGTAAAGTTGATTTAGTTATAGTGACAGTTCTATATTCTCTTTTATATTGCTAAAAGATATCAATTACATTACAGATAGATTACAGCTATAAAATGAAGTACCTCTTATGTATGCATGCTGGAGAGCTGCCTTATTTTATAGGTGTAACTTTTTAAATTCAGGCACTTGTTTCTGTATATGACTATGAATAAGGAGAAAATCTGGCTGTGGAAGAGAAAAAGGAAATGTCAGAGGCAGCTCAAATTTGTTTCAGAGTATGCCAGAGAAGCAGTAAGCAAAGTAATTCCTTGATTGGTTCTTCCTTCTTCAGCAACCCCCATGGATTTTAGCAGCACTTTGTGATATCATTAAGCCATACCACTGGCACTGGAATTTCTCTGTGTTTCCCTGGCTAAAGCAAATAGCATCTATGGAAGCACAGCACATATTTCTAACCTTTCTCTGACCTAGAAGAGATGTGGGGCCACTCTGAATATCTAATAGAAGATTAAACGTACTTAGCCACAAAGGCTGACAAACAGTAGCTTAGCTGTAGGTTTTGCTGTCTCACGTTGACAGTTGCACTAGTACTATGTACTAGGCCTACTTTTAGGTGTTGTTAAAAGTACACATACCTTTTTTTTTTTTTTTTTGTCATGAACTTGTCCTTAAATTCTGAAAGTAAATTATCCTTGGTTTTGAATGGCACAAAACTAAGTACTCATTCTTCCCCAAGAAATCAGCATTACATCATGGAAAGCAATGTTGCTGGTGTAAATAATAGAGGCAGGAAGGCTACAGAGATGGAAGGCACCTGAAAAACAAATATTATGGGCATCTGCAAAAAATACAAAATTACTATACGGACTTATGAATGTTTTCTTAATCGCTGTTCTTGTAACCTCTCATCTCTTCTCATCACAGCACATTTCCATCTGAAATGAGAAACATTCTAAAGATCTTTTCCTTCACTATTTCTTGTGACAAATCCTATTTGTCATGAGCTGAAAAGAAAAGATTATAAAGTGAACTGTTGCAACACTTTATTATGATATCATATAATTTCATTAACTCCTTTTTTTCCTGTCAAAGAGTGATTTCTTTCATCTATCATGCAGCAAAATAAAGCCATCTGTCAGACTTTATAAGAATGAAACCTACAATTATTAGTGACTATTGAAAGTCAAATGGTGCAAGTGAGTACTGGGCATTCTAGGTGTTCATGTTGTTGCATGCTGGGTCCCTAACTCTGTTTTACACTGAATGGCAATTTTGAACTGTTATCTAATGTAGATTTGTCAAGTCTTTGGTTCATAATAGACTGTTATGTGTCTTCTTCATATCCATGATAAAAAGAGGCAATTTTTCATAAAAAGAGGCTGACATAGTAATTTCAGCTATTGTAACCACTTACTCCTGAATGCCTCCAAAATTTTAAACACAATTAAATCAAGAGTGGTTCCCAGAACACTGGTCCACCATGAGGTGTTTCATAACTGTAAGAGAACCGATCTGGGCCATGTGGTGGTGTCACATTAACAGAAGTGAGTTGATGATGTGGTTCATTGCAAGAAATATTCCAAACATTTGTCAGTCATTAGGCATTTCTTAATAGCTGTAATTCTGCTGGTGTGTGACACACCAAACAGCATTTCACCCACCATGCAAGGAGATGGGATGGGATGGCTGAGAGATTTGAGTAGGAGGCATATGTCAATATTAGTTACCTTTATATTTGGAATGGCACAGTTGAAATAAAAACCTACAGATGATACATATATATAGTCAAGGCATAAACAACACTCCTACTGCTTTTCAGGTATATGTAACTTGATTTTGGTAGAGGTGTAAACATCACTTTTGTCTATAGTAGTTCTTAAACATTAAACTTAGTCAGCATTCATTCTAATTGAAGGTTATATGATGACAAAAATGAAGAGAACGACAGAATTTAATTCTCTTATTGCACAATGCCTCAGTATCCATTCTTTTGACTTTCAACAAAAACATCAATGAGTGTGTACAGGCTTTGAGCAAAGCAAATGAGATAATACATGCTTTGGCTTCAGAAATCTGACATTTAGTTTTCAAAAATCTCATACACAATTATTGAAATAGAAATTGTAGTAATTGAAGATCATATTACTCTTGAGGACATTTTAGAAGAGAAATATGAACAATTTTTTTTCAGCTTTCTCATGGTTTTAAACCTGAAAATACTGCCTCAGTTCACTTTTGATCACTTGTGATGACTTGAAATAAAGCAATAAGAGTTGTATATTTTAGGTCAGATGATAAAATATGAACCCAAGCCTATATCCAATTGCTATTGTTAAAATATTAGAAATTATTTAAAGCATCATGTGAGGTAGGTCTAATGGGTCCTCAAGAGTGTATAACCCACTCTCCTCCCCCAGTGCTGCCTTTAGCTGTATGTAATTTCTGACAGATGTTTATCTAAGTTTCATAATGACGGAAGTACTAGAGGTTCCACAACTGCCATAGACATTACTTTTCAGTGCTAAACTGTCCTTATAACCAGAAAGCTTTTTGTTCCCAGTGGAATTGTAATGTCTTTTTCTGCAATTTAAACTCAGTACTTTCAGTTGTGTCACCTTTAACATCTGTTTCTCCTATTTCCAGTGTTTTCTTGTGCAGGATCTGAAATGCTAAAATGCAATTACATGTCTAGAGAGCATAGTATGCCCTGTAAGTCTGAATAGGAAGCAGTGGACATTTCAGTGCAATGCCTAGTCTCACAAAGCCACACTTCTGTTATTTCACTATGAAACTTCTTTTAGCTGGGTAGAGTGGAATAAAGTCAGGAGAAGAAATGGGTGCCTGTGGGTTGCTATGGTCTGGCACAACTTAACAACTCTGCTAAGAGCAGTTGGAAAGTTGTGCTACGTATTTGTAAAGCTGACTCTCAAAGGCCTCAGTGTGCAGTAGATTTTTTGAATTAATTCCTTCGATACCAAGTCTCTGAGATAAGGTTTCAGGGAAAGTGTGATATCTATGTCCAAAAAGGTTTATGTTTTTATTAGCTAGTTCATTCAGGTTTTTAAAAATGTAGCTCTGAGTTTAATAAGTATGGCAAACAATCTAACACATCTGTTGGAAAAAGCCCCATTGCCTGCCTTAGGCTTATATGGAAATTTTTATTTGTTCAATTCATTAATGCTTGACAAGAAACATACATTTTAAGATAATGTTTTGAACTATGACAGATTTACAAAACAAGCCACTGCTGCCCTCAGTGCACATTGGGTAACATCTCTTTGGAAATCTGTAAAAAAAAAATCAGTAATTTAATTTGAGGAAAAATACGACCACTAGCCTTACAAAACTCTGTTGTCTAAAAAGTTTTATTGTTTTATGCCTGAAACTCTACTGTAAATTGTATGTAAAATTAGTTAATTATGGTGTCAAGATATAGATCTGGAGGATTTTCAGTATTATTAATAGAATTTTGAAACCTTTTTAAAATCTGAAATATTTATTGTTTGACAGTTAAAGCAGTCATCTTTTTGGTTGTGTTGCATCTCGACATATTAGCTTTGTGGCCTTTAATGTTTCCAATATTTTAGAATATGTAGGTCACATAACTTATTTTCATGATGCTTATGTTTATTGTGTGCTTTTAGGGCAAAACTATCTTGATTCATTCCACATGTCTGGCATGTGGCTCAAAAAAATCAAGATGAAATCTCTATAATATCTTCAGGCAGTCCCTGTGTGGTGTGTTTTGGTGACTTCTAGTTTTGATGACTTCTTGGTTTTATATTGTGATACCCTCAGCATTATTTTTGTGACAGTTGTCCTTTTCCTTAAAGCATCATCTTGACTGAAATTGCACTTAAGCTGTTGCAACAGACAAATTTGGATAAAGTATTCCAGAGTTACAAAAGATGCATTCCTGCAGATGATTTTTAACTCCAAAAATGTGATGATGATCAACATCTGGGGCAAAAAGTTCTGTGTTTCCCTGCACAATCTGTGAATGAAATGCATCCTTTTATTTATTTGGGACTTTATTCTACTGGATATTGTATAGTTGCTACTGGTACCCGTAGTGAGCACTATCTGTGCCTCTGAAGATTTTGTAGAAAATTGTGGTAGCCCCTTCCCTCACATTTGTCTGTCAGTATTTTCCATTTTTTTCTGTCTTCCATTCAGAGTAATTTTTATTATTCAGGTTTGCTTTCTTGACTACTAAGCTGATGTCCTCACCTATCTCTGTAAGGACCTCTTCCTTGTCCCAAAGTTTCTCTAGTAGCCTTTTGTGATGAACCTTGCTGAATGCCTGTTGGGATCTGCGATAATGTCCCTCTAGTCCTCTACTACCACTTGGGTTATGAGATGGAGATATTATCAACATTTGGGTGTTTGATTCTTGAGCTTCTCCAGTGGAGGATATTTTAATGTTCATAATCCACTGTACTGCTGCATTTTGGGGAAAACAGAAACCTGATTATTTAAATATCTTTTGACAGTTAATTAGACTATAAAGCACAGGTCAGAGTTAAATTCTCTTGGCTTCCAAAGGCTCACACTCATCTTTATTTTAAGTCTTCTGTGTGTGCAAACAAAGATGAAGTGAAATGGCTACGGTACTTAAAATACTTCCCTTTTGTTTCAGCATAAAAAAGTGAAACATTTTTAGAGACATGGTGGATTTGCTTGTTTGTACGGGGTTTTTTTTCATTCTAATTTTATTCTGTATTAAGTCTGAGAAGAATTCAACTTAACAAAAGGCAAGATTAAAAAATAGTTACAATTCCCCCTAGGAAGTGAAAAACCTGAAAAAAAAAATTATTGCCATGACTTCAAATAAAGCTTCTTCCCATCTCCATTAAAATCACCAGATAAGTTAGTGTTGAACCTATTACATTAACCTACACAGTAGTGAAAGCAAAGCATGCCCTTTATTTAACTTAATACTACATAATAAATTTAGGAACTCAATATAACCTTTCATGTTACAGTAGAATATATATTTAGACTGCAAGACACTCTTCCAGTATGATGTGAAAGAACTGCTGCTTCTGTAGGAAAGCATTATGAGAAGATTGTCATTCTCAAAATAGCACTGTTTTCTTTTGTAGGAAAATACCTTGTAATTGAAACAAATAAAAAGGTCCTGTAATAAAGAAGTAAGATATTGCAATTGTGGAACAGCTTGCTTGCCCTTCGCCCTCTTGAGCTGACCTAATCAGTATAACAGCACATGCACTGAATGACAAAAAGTTTGCTTATACCAAAGCAGAAGTGTCCTGTTGTATCCTTCACCACAGAACAGCACTGAAATGCTATTGCTTTTTTCACTTAACCTCATAATGTTGGCTTTAGCCCAGTGACAGTATAGCTCATTAGGAGTGGACACATCTGTCTGTCTCTTAACAAAGAATTGCCAGGACTGTGTAGAGAAACTGTGATGGGTTGACCTTGGCTGGCTGCCAGACCCCCACCCAGCCAGTAGCTCACACTCCCTCCTCAACAGGACAGGGGGAGAAAATAGAATTAAAAACTCGTGGGTTGAGATGACCAGGATATCACTTACCAGTTATTGTCAGAGCCAAAACAGACTCCATTTTGATAAGATAATTTAATTTATTGCCAATTATAAATAGAGTAGGATGGTAAGAAACAAACACAAAAGTAAACCCACCTTCCCCTCACCCCCCATATCTTCCCATTCTCAACTTCACTCCTCCATGCCCAACTTTTCTACCTTCAGAGTTACATTCAGAAATAAGTTGGTTTACATTTGCTATGTGTGTTTTGACACTTTTATGATTTCATCTAGATAAGGTGTTTTCAATCTCATTAAAGAGCATTTTCTTTATGAAATTAAGCTAAAAGTTAAATAAACTGTCTAGAAATGAATTCTATCTGCTAATAGAACACCTTTTTTTGTCATTCTAATGCATTTAGGCAATGCAATATTATTTTCTCCTAGTGGCTTTTTCTTCATGCTTTCTTGTATTGCTGGTTATTTCTATTTCTTCAAATAATAATTTGACCTCTTTATTAATAGAAGATACCATTTGACTTTCAAAATATTTCACTAGGTTTCTGTCTCTGGTAGATACAAAGACAAGAGCTGTACAGTCAGATTTAGGCGTGAATGTAAGTTTCCACAAGAAAGAAAATATTTAAGTTTCTGAATGCCTGGAGAGGTGTTCAAATTTCAGCAAAATGTTGGAGAACTGAAGTTTTTATTCCATGGCAATTGTTAAAAAAAAATTCCGAGGCAAACTTTCTGCCCATATCTGTTAATTTCCTCACTTAAGTAACATGGGGTGTTTGGGTTTTTGTCACACCAGCAGCTCATACAGAGTAACAGAAAGCCAAGCAAATTGCATAAAGGGCCCCCAGAAGCCCAACAGATGGATTTCTAGGGAATTTGCTGAACCACTCCACTCTTTCAAAATAATCACTTCAAGGGAAGAATATTTTCAGCTAGGTCCCATTGTGACCCTGCATTACAAAAAAATAAATGAATAGCATAGAAAGATTTTATTTTCACAGAATAAGCTTGCTGGAAATTGTATGTGGGGGAGATAATAGAGAATTAATGCAAACCTTATGCCAAAGCTACTGCTTTGGTGAATGAGCAACCCAACTTCTCTAGGGAAGTAGCTTTGTTTGGTGGAGACAGTCCTGCCTGGAGTCCTAGAAGCTCTTTGCTGCCTTCCAAGATTCCTCACCCAAATTGCATAAATTCCTTGTGTTACAGACTCCCTCTGCAGTTCAGCTGTTGGTCCCTCTACCTTGTCCATGACCAAGCATATAGTATAATATGAAATCATTGAATTAACTCACATATTTGTATACCACATAAAAAGGTAGTTGAGTGAGAATTAGATAAAACATTAAATTTCACCATGAAATTTGTCTTTTCTTACAATACCTGATCTTTTCCATAGCTGCAGTGTTATGTTTATATAATATCCAAAGAATATTATTTAAAGTAATATTTTTCTTTCTTGTTATATGCTATTTTTCAGTTTTCAGAATAATCTGTCAGATCATAATGTGTTTTATGTAGAGGTCAAAGTCTTGTTTTCAGGCATTGTGAAACATCTTGGAAAAGTCATTTCTATATGGCAGGAAGCCAAAGGATTTTGTTCTCTTGGTTTGTCTTTCTGAAAAACTTATGGGGACATGTTGATCAAAAGAGCTCATGGCATTTTTTTCAGATTAATTTTGAAATAGCGTGGTCATTACTAGTCTTTGGTATCAGTGTAGTTCTGGATTATTGTATAATCTATAGTTCTTTGCTCTGACAGGGGTTATTGTGATCCTGACAAACACACAAGTCAGAACTTAAGTCCTTTGTTTTCACTGTTGAAGACAGTTGTTTTTTCATATGTCCCATTAAAATAAATGGAATATTTAGATTTTAATTTAATATGGCAAGAAGATACAGTTCTAAAAACCTCTTTTCTTACTGTAGAGTTGGAGAAATGGATGGAGAAGCTATGGCGGTGCCAAATTCCATCACCAGCAGTTAGTTAATCCTACTGTTGAAAAGATATTTTTTCCTTTGTCTCCATTCTGGGTGTAATGTTTTGTCAGTTTCACCCTCAGATCTTTCAGTAAATGGCTTTCTAAGCTACTTTAGGCAACACAGTTGCCTGCTCCCCTTCAGTGCCAGTGAGTGCACACTATTATTTGGTATTATTAGGAGCTTTCACTTGCCTCTAACCCTGTTTACCTCAGGAGAGGCATTTATGGCTCTGACAATCCTTTCTGTTCCTTTTCGGATAGGAGCTAAATATGATCCTAAAAAATACCAAGGAATTTCACAAAAAATATCACCAGTTCAAAAAGCTCAGTACAACCAACAAGTCTAAATAAATTTTCCTCTTCTTGTTTTCTAGTAAGTGATCAGTGGAGCTGGAAAACTTGGCAGCAAACCCTTTGTCTTTCCTGCTTGTATCCATGGAGCCTGGATTGTGCAAGGTAAATGTTCCATTTTAATTGGCTGTAATTTTATTCTATTTTAGTTTCCAGTGACTGAAATAACCATATAATACCTCTAGGTTTTGAAGAAAACACACTTACTTGGTGTTTCATCTACAGTTTTGGAAGTGAATTGTATTAGAATGTTCTTATAACCTAAAATAAATGCAATGAGTTTGGATTCATTAACAAGCACACCTCCCTCTCAGTAAGAAAAGAAAAGGATGCCAAGATCTAGGTTATTTGTGAGTTTCTGAGTTATTGCTCCCATATTTCCATCAATCTGAATGAAAGAACAGTTAAGCTGAGCCTGAAGACTTAAATCTGAACATGAATGCATTATGTCAAGGTGTATGCTCTGTATTCTGTGGTTATTGGTGATTTTCTGTTTATTGGTGATTTTATTAGAAGGGAGACTGAAGGTGATTCTTCAGATGTACCTGGCTATGTTTGACAATCTTTATTGCTTTACAGTTTTTAAAATGAGAGAGTCTTATTTGCACTCTTAGACATAGTTCTTAATAGTGATATTTGAAAGGTATTCATGTTAAATAATTAGAAAATGTAGTTTTCTAGAGTTTAAAAATATCTCAGGGAAACTAGATTGTTTTTATAATTCATTTTTTTACCATAGAAGACTGCTGGTTCTGCCAAGAAAAATATGTCCCTGAATACCTTCCTCAGCTTTGGTTAAGGGTCTAGGCTTAATATTACCCTCTTTGCTTTGAGAATTTGTTCTGCCCCCGAATTTTATCTTTGAAGTTGTGTTAGTTGTCTGTAGGAAAGAACATTCCTCTCTGAATCTTCCTGTCATTGAAACTATCTCTTTTACACATGGTGAAAAAAAGGCTTTCAAAAGCTTTTTTATTGTATATTATAAAGAATTGAACCAGAAGCTATGCAAAAGCTGCTCCGAATTCATGCTTTTAAATGGAGTGCTGAGCAGAATTACCCCCTCTCAACAGAAGTGCCTCTTTGAGCTGTATATTCAAGGTGGAAAATTGGCCCTTTTGAAAAATAAAATCAACATCCTCCCCAGCATCTAAAACAGGGGAGTGAATATTCTACTCTTCAGCATTTATTTAACAAGCTGAACCCCAAGGCTGTGCATTTTAATGTATTGTATTTTTTTAGTAGGGAGAGAAAAAAAGGTGTATCAGCCTTTGCTCTGAGTGAAACCCTGCTATGAGATGTGGGTGGTGGTTGTAAAAAGAAAAGTAGCAGCATTTCCTTCTAGGTACCTTCTGAAGATGGAAGTCTTTCATAAATACTGAAAAAGGCTGGCCATTTTCATCAGCTCTCCTTCACCTGCTAGGAACAGTAGAAAAATTCCAGTTGTGAGGAATAGCCCAAACACAATGATTTTCCATGGAGATGGTTAGACATTGAATAATCAGACTTGCCAGAAAAGTGTGGGTGATGTTGTGTTTCAAAGAGGTGCTGGTGCAGCTCCCTAGATTTTGTGTTGTGTTACATAGGCCTTGTCTATCTTGTGTTTGCAAATCCAGCAGAAGCGGAGAGAGCGCTAACAATCAGCAGTCTGATGGCTAAAGCCATAATTTTACAAGAGCTTAAATACAATTTTCATCATTACGTTGCATTGTGTTTAATGAAAATTTAAGCATGTACTTAAACACTTGCAGAATTGGGATATATTTGGCTCAACGGCAGCTAAAGAAGTGACAGTGAAGACAATGAGTAAAATTTCCAAAACATCTATACATGACAGCAGCAGGCACACACTTGTCTTTCTCCATCATATATGATAGCTTGTTATCTTATGCAAGGTAACAGTCACAAAGAAATAATATAATGCTTTAAAACACAACTGACAAAGAACTTTCATTTTTTTTCTAAAAAACTAGTATGAGGACTTTTTATCCGGAATAACCATTTCTGACTTACTGGGCTTCCTTTTGTTATAGGTGTAGTTAAATCTGAAGGTGCCATTGATTCTAGTGAGTTATGTGTAATTTTTGGCATTGACATTTCAATAGCAAAACATCAATATTCAATTTGGAGTTAGCAATAAGTCACTGCCAGTGAGAATAGACTAATATGTCTTTATGATGATGATCTTCTGTGGGGTAATGAGATGTTTTAATCAGCCAAAAGGGTAAGTTCAGAGTTGCAATTTGATCATTCTATTTTTAAACAGGTTTGGAGAATTATTGCGAAGTAAATTGTCTTTCATTCTGTCTTTTGTCTTCCTCCTCCTGAAAAGATTTATTACCACCTATTTAACTTGTTTTCCTAACATTCTTGTTGTGAATTTGGAATGTATAGTGCATCACATTTTTGGATTTGCATAAGATGGTGCTGTGAAAGTTTTCTCTCTACTTCTGATTTGACATTAGGGTACTAACAAAAAACATCCCAAACCCCTGAGTAGTTTTTAAGCATCCCAGTAATGTTTCTTTCTTTACTAATCTGGAAAACACGAAGTGCTAACGTAAGGCACTGAGCCACTATAGGTGTAATGGTTTTTTCTATTTCAGGAACTGAAAAAAAAAAATAAAGGGAAGGGGTTATTTCAGAGTGTCACCACATATGCCCATACATATGTATTTATTTTCTAAAGAGAAAAGATCCCAGTACTCCATGAGCTGAAATTTTCCAAGTGAGCAAAAATTATATATTTTTGTGTTTGGGACATACAAAATAAAATAAAATTAGCTTAGAGTTGGTGTCCTCTAATCTGATAGCCCGGTTGTTTTTATATACCAGGAGTCTGATTCTGATTAAGGTAATTTTTCTTCCTGGGAAAATATGAACTCTCACCTGGCATTGAGGTGTGGGAATTCTTCCTAAGCATTTCATCTAGTCCCTTTACTGATCCGTAAATGCTATTTGGACCAGAAAATCTCTAAGTGTGTTTCATAAGACTCTGGCTGATGAGCTGTTCTCCCTTTTTTCTTCTATGAATAGCCATTCTGGAGAGAACAACACCATGATGGTACCAAAGTGCTGTGGTTTTATTTTGGGTATCTGCAGTCAACAGTTTGTATTCATACAAGTGAATACAAGGGATGTGAAGAATTTCCACACTGTGATATTGGCTATTGCTGATGGTGTGTTTGTGTAGCCAGGTTAACTCAGTTTCCTCCCCCAGATGGATAACAGTTCTGTAAGAACTAACTTTTACTAATGCAGCTACTGTCAGTTTCAGCCCACCAGGATGAGAGATATTTTTTGTATCATCAGATATAACCAAATGTCATATGAGTGCAGTACTTGTCTAGAAATAATTAACTATTCTTTCCACTGTGTTCTATATTGACTATAATTGCTTGTGCTTAAACACCAATATTTTTGGGGTAACTTCCCTGAATTTGGTGGACCTATATGCTGAAGAAAAATATGGATCTCTTGAACACTCCTAGAGGAGAAAACAAAAAAAATAATTCTGGATTATTGTATTTTTTCTGCTCTTTAATCTATGAATTTAGATTTTTAAAAGCGCTTATCCAGGGGTTTGGTAGTATAATTAATTCAGGTTTCTCAGATCTTTCAGTGTTATCAGGTCTGCTCACCTGACAGTAAGTAAAAGCTTTCAAGACCAGAAGCTACTGTTCTTCAGACTGAAAAGGAAAATTTGAATAATTGTTTTGAAACAACTAGAAATACATACAACATGGTATGTAAATAAAATTAATAGATCCCGTCAAGTTTAAACCATTTATTTTAATATATGTGCTTGACTCCTCTGATAATTCAACCTAGTACTTTCAAAAGTAACAGGTGGCTTTGGGTGCTCAGATCATACAGCCTGAAGGAATGTGATTTTCAGCAAGTTCTGACCACTCCTTTTGTGAAATTCAGGCTGCTTCTAAATTTGAAATGCACATCCATAAAATCACTTAGAGAAATCTTTGCTTATACTGGAGCTGCCAAGACCTGCTGATTCTTAAAACCACCAGAATAAATTAAAATAATCCATTTCAGTCTTTTGGGGTGTTATCTTGAGCTCTTATGTATGCGATGGTCTCCATATGTTTCTCTAAGTTATACTTTAAATAAGTGGTAGGAATTATTTGGAAGCTTTTAAGTGTACCACATATCAGGCTTTATTTTCCAGATTAAGTTTGGAAATAAGTTATGGAGTAGGGACAGTAGGCATCCACACCCTAATATAATGAATAGATGTTTAAAAGTGATGCACAGAAAACAAGACCTTCATTTAGAGAGACATGCATTTCATTCAGTAAAGGCACTCCAGTTCCTTCCCTGGCATCCCCCAAGCATCGAGTGGTGTTTACATTTAAAGGGGGCTAGAATTACTGTTTGGAAATGATAAACTTATGCTTCTTTGGTTTTGAAAAGTAAGAATGTTGATGAAAGCAGAACAAAATCTTAGAGAAACAATCTGCTAGAAAAAGTGAAGTTACAACTCACAAATAAAAATGGTACTTCTTTGTGTTACAAAATCTTGTTATACAGGTACTTTGCAGCCAGTTCCTATGTTTTGTGGAAGATAAAGACACATTAAGAAAAGCTAGAATATCTGTTGTCTCCTTTTAATAGCAATGCCAATTTTATCCATGTTCTGTCACAAGCAGTGTACCATTTTAGATTGTGAATCTTTCTTGAAATAATGGATTCAGTCCTTCCTTGACTTCCCTTCATGCCTCTCTCACAACCCTACTGTGCATCCTTAAATCTTTCTGGTTTGCATTGTCAGCATTGCAGCCTGATCTTTGGTATGGAATTTTTCATTGAGAGCTCATCATAGTAAAATACTGTACTGCATTTCATTAATCAGAAAGTATATGAACAGGAAAAAAGGAATTACTTTGTATACTACTACTGTCAATACAAGGGTGACACTTGAGTTACAGTAATAATAAAAGGTAAAAGGAGAATTTATCAAGATAATGTATGTAACTATCCAAAACTGAACTGAGTGGGTTGGTTTATTTTAATGTTGGAAGAAGAATTTGCATGCCAAAAAGTGTTTTTCAGTTCCTAACTGGCAAAAAAAGAAACATAAAAAATCTGTTATACAACAGCAGCCTGCTGATATACAGATTTCTAATAAATATATAGGTGATTGCAGTTTAACACCTTGAATTCTTTTACATAATCTCTATTTTTAATATAGCTGTGATTTCTGGTATATTTTTCAGTACCACTAGAAATTGTATAGAAGCTTTTGACATGAATGTTAAATCTCATTCTTGAACAACAAGTCTCAGAGCTTTCTTCCATCCTTGTTTGCTGCCTTACTGTGAATTAAATCATCCTTAAACTAGAAGATCATTCTCAGACTCACTATACATTTAAGTTTAATCATGCAGGCCACTGTGTTCTGCCTCATTTTACTCTTGTACATCGGAGGACTTTCTGCCAGCCAGGGGATGTCAGTGCAGGTGAGACCCCAGGCCTGAAAGTCCAGGAACTACAGGATGTTGAAAAGCTACAGTCAAGTGGTTGATGATGAGGAGCCCTGCCAGCTCCCTGGGAGAGCCCTGTCTCAAATCCATTAAAAAGCCCTTGAGTGTGCAAGGAAGAACAGGTCACCCAGCCATGTGAATGAGAACAACTATAGGTCGATAGAACTTTAAAGTAATATAATTTGACATGTCTTGAGAAAGCACTCAAGTGGAGAGGCCATGTAGCGCAGAGTGCGTGCCGTCCTGGAATGTGGAAAAGGAGCTATGGGTACCCCAAAGGAAGAAAGAGCTATTTTTCTGCAAATAGTTCTTCCAAAGTGGTTTCTGTCACGGTAAATATTATTAACAGTATCACCAGAGGATATTCTGCTGTCATCATATTCTTAAAGGCAAAAGCATGAGAGATGAGGAGTAAATATGGAATAACAAAAAGTATATCACCTCAGTAGCATATGAACATTTTAATGATAAAACTGCAGGTAGAGAAGCAGCATGCTCCTTCCTTTATATATAAATAGCAGGCTAAGAAAAAGAAGTCTTCCAAATTTCACAGAGGATCATCAACATTTTTTCAAGATTACTCTTGAATTTTTCAATTTGCTCAGGTAGAGCCCCTGTGCTGCTGAGTTTGGTGTTCTGCCTCTGAAGCATATCGATACCACTCCAAAGGCCATTACTTGAATTCTCTGAACTGCAGTCAGTATGGAGAATAGATCATTCCTTTTTTTCCCACACATGGCTGTTTCTGCCTGTGCAAATGTGAGCATAGATTTGGAATCTTTCTGGAATTATTCCCCTCCAAAATTTGGCTTTCTTATGGGGAAAATTATTGGGAAATAATTACAGAAAATCGGAGCAGTTTTAATTGGAAGATTTAAAGTAGCTGCTAGTCACCTTCATCTACTACAAGAAAAGGAAAGTGCTCTCACACCATTTATTCAAATGTATTCACTCTAAAAACATTCATATAAATTGAGCAGAAAGCAATCACCATTTCAGTTTCTTCATGTCTTGTCAGGCAAGAAGATTAGTGCCTCAGTCACACATAAAGGTTGATTCAGAAGAGGGAGGGAATGGAGAAAAGGGAATGAACCAAGAACTGTATGATTTTAGTTTTAGTCTCAGTTTGGACATTAAAAGAGTGGTGCTGCTTTTCAGAATCAAAGACCCAGCATTATGAGACAAAATAGGCTATTTCTACGGTATTCATGCATATATAAAAATGTGCCATTCTTAATGCATTCCCTATACCTCTGATTTTAATCAAGGTCAAATTTGTATTATTTGGCATGAAAATTAAAGGCCATATCCTAAGCAAATGTAAATCATGCTATCACTGGAGTTATACTAATTTACAAGAAATTATGATAGCCCTTAGACCTGTTTTGGAAATTCTACTTGCTCTATAGCGAAGCTCTTGGGAGAAATTTTTGCTGAAAAATTTGATGGAAATTCCTGTGTTTATTCACTTGGATATTTTAAAAGTAAAGTTGTTAATTATTTATTTTTTTCCTGTAACATGTTCTTAGCTTGACTTTTGTTCTGCCTAAAAAATACCAGATACTGAATTTGGCAGAAGCTTGTTACATGCAGTAACAGCAATTAAAGCAGTGTGCCTTCACATGGTATCCAGGAGCCAAAAATACATCTATTTTAATTTCAGTTATGAAATATTAGGATCGCCTACACTGTGTTAGCAAATCAGTAATTATTTAACAAATGTTATGAAGAGAGAGGAAAAAAAAAGGGACAGATATGTTGTTCCTACTTAAAAAATGGATATTTACAACATTCATAGAATGCTAACAGCTACTTAAATCATAAAAAATTTAAAAAAAAAAACAAACCTAAATAACTTGTCCATCTTCATGCAAGAACCCTAATATGCTTACAACTGGATGTACTACAGGAAAGTGAGGACCCACACTTTAAAAGTCTGTAAGCACCTTTTGCCTGTATGTTTCTTTACAAGTCACAGCATAGTTTTCAAATATATGGTGGTATGTTTTCGATAGTTGTGATGTTTGCATTGAATGTTTTCTTTTAGAGTGATAAATGAAGGCAAGTCAGATGGCTAGATCCTGTCAGGACCAGAGTGCCTGGGTAGTACTAACATAACTGCAAATACCTGAGCCAATAAAGCTACTGGTATGGTCAGGTATTTCTAAAACCATGCTTATGTTACACACTCCCTAACTGTTGTTTTCATACTTTTCCAACACATAAATAGAGTAAGTATAGCATGATTTTTTCAGTTTTGTTTCCTTTGGCCACTTGTGTTTGGAAACCACTCTCACTTTTAAGGAGAATTTATTATTAATTATGGGCTTTTCTTGTTTCTTCTGAAAATGTCACAATTGATCACATCCAGATTTATCTGCCTAGCTACTTGTGTGTGTTATTTACAGTGTGTCCTTTTTCTGTTACTTTCCTTTCCCTTTTTTCATGAGCCACCCCTTAGCATCACGTAGCTCTTCATAATTGGACAGCAGCACCCCTGGGAAGCAGGGCCGCTTGTTATAAAAGCAGAACTGTGGTATTTGTAGTTTTATTCAGAATTTTTCAAGGAATTTGTGATGTCTGAAACAGCAATTGGACCAGTAGCATACGCTATAATCATGCATGTATGCAATGCAACAGTAACATGATATAGAATGGCAAAAAAACCCCCGAAACAACCCAAGAAGGTGAGTGAGATTGTGCCTCTTATGCTTGGATAACCCAGGGAAAAAAATACTTTTGGCATAGCTGTGTGTATGGGCTAAAGAAGAGCATTTAAACTGCGTAGCACCCCAAAACTTGAAAATCATGCCAGTAAAGGTAGAAGTGATCAGGGTTTTGAAAGCAGACGTAAAAGAACAAATATAGATGAAATGTTGAATTAAGTTGTAGCATAAAAGAAGTGCCAGTGGGGTTCCAGTAAGGATCAGTTTTGGCAAAACAGACCAAGATGACAGGTAGTTGAACCTGAAGAGAAGGGTAAATCTCCCAGCAGAAAAAAGACTTTTGAACTTTGAGTGGAAACCATTCTAGTTAATGCACCTGATCCATTTGAATTAAGACTCTGATCCTGACTACTCAAAATTCCTTACCATTCTTTGGACTGGGCAGCTGTGAAGACTACTGCATACTCTGGGTGTGAGGAGCTTGTAAGTTGTAAATTACATAATACAATTATATTCCAGCTTCATTTAACCATATTATAGAACCCTTCAATTCTGCTGAGCATGTTAATTAGAGGAATTCATTTTACCAAGATGGTATTCAATGTGCAGAAATAAAATAGGATTGTTATTGTTGCTGTAGTCAGCAAAATATATGTTTCGTGAGTAGCAGCAGGTAGATGGATAATGGTTAACAGAACTGCATCCTTTAAAATTGTTAGAAGATTTATGGTGACAATGGATTGGGGATACTAGTTCACTACATAAAAAAGACAGAGTTCTTTCCTCAAAACACAGTTTCTGGTAGTCAGGAAACCTTTATTCTTCTGTTATGAACTGACCAGATTCTTGGAAGTTCACCCACTGTTTGCAGTCCAGCTTTTGCCTTAAGTTCATCTTTCTTTCAGCAAGCAGGCAAGCTCAGCGAGCAGTCAGCGTGTCTGTCGGACGGAGGGATGCTCCGAGGGCTGTCACCTTCCATCTTTATTTCTTTCCCTTCAGTTACATAAATAGTAACGATTTCAGCCCTGTCACTCCAGTATTATGTGAACCCGTGGACATAACTGGGATTTCTTTGAGAGACACTGAGGGCAATGCTGGGCGCTACAAGCTCAGAGGCATTAGTTTTTCCCATCTTGGGGTAGGAACTGCCAAGCAGTTGTGAGCCAAGTTGAAGTCCACTGAAGGACTCTGACATAGGGCTGCTTCTGCCCCATTGGGGTCTAGGTGGAGCGGTGGTGCTGCCTTTCCACGTGTGCTCCTGTCCTCAGAGCTAGACATGGAAAGCTGGTGCTGTATCTGTGAGCACACAAGTGCCAGCCAAATGTGAGTGCTGGTTCCAAAAATAACTGCCCGTAGAGACTGGTGTGAGCCTTGCCGTAAGGACTGAAGAGGGAAATCACTCTAGTTAAAGTGCAGCTTCATCTATCAGAGAAAGGATTTTCTCCTTTTCAATCAGATGAGGGTTTCATTTTCAAAATTCTGTCTTACTCTGGCGGTTGCTGCATAAAAAGAAAGGCTGGGTGCTTCAAAGGAAAACCCACATACACTGTTATGCTGACATTACTGTATGTTCTCTCTTTAGTACTCTGTCTAGTGTCCTAATTCAAGTACAGTACCATGCTTACCTTACACAATCTTCTAATGGTATGTTTCAGGTTAAAATGCTGGGTTTTTATCTTCACTCTCAAATTAGCATTGTGCTTTAAAACCAAAACTTTTAAAATACTATGTAAGAAAAAAAATTATTGGAATCAGAAGGAAACTTCTGTGATTTCTTAAACAAAAGTGTTTAGCAGAGCAATGAATTTTGAATGAATACCTGAGGGAAAGTAGTACTTAGATAATTTTGCCTTTGAAGATACTGTTTTACTGAGGTATTTTAAAATAAGTACATTGTACTTTTGAATATATTTTATGTTTTCAAATAATTCATCCTGGTTTTCAAGACCATTCCCGGATCTTAAGTGTATACAACAGTAATGTTAAAAACAAACACAAAAATACCTGGATAGTTTTCGATTAGTAAAGTGCATCTGGGTACGTGATTGCATTCCATGATTATAAGCTTTATTTTCATTTGAAACTGAGACTGCTGAGAAAGAAAGTCTTACCACCATTGTACCCATGCCTTAAAGGGCACACAGGACTAGGCAGGTGTAGGGCTTTTATGAGTCTTCTGTCTGTGGCCTATATGCTGATGGGAAACACCACTGTGAGGATACAGTGTCCTTCACAGTTCTAGTCCTTATAGTCCTGAATAAATTATGGCTGTTAAATGTATTAAAAGTTAAACTAACTAAATTTATAGTGTTCAAAAATGCTAATCCTTAGGGGGGAAAAAAAAAAAAAAAGCAATCTTTCTGAGAATTATTTTATCCTTTAGTATTTTACTCACATTCTTGCGTAATTCCTTTAAATAATGAAAGTATTTGTTTTATTCATCTTCCAGCTATTCCTCCACTTTCTCCACCCTTGTCACACACTTTTAAAGAGTTTTTATTGCAATAGCATCTTCTGGCATTCTTTCTCTAAATGATAAACAAAAGCATTTAAAAGAGACCTTTCAAAAATTCAAGAAAATTTGAAAATATTTTAAAGAGAGCCTTTAATTAAGTATCACTGATCATCTCTAGCTAATGAAGGAACCTTTGTTGAACTGCAGAAGACAGTTCTGTATGGTCTTGGTAGGGGTACAAAGGGCAACGTGTTTTCTTTGTAGTGCTTTTGCTTCCTTTCTTCTGCCAGGTAATAGTAGAAGGTGGGGTTTTTTTGGCCTTCATCCTTCATTAATGCATAATTTTGTGTAAATCATCAGGAGCACTTGTTGGACCTTTTGCTGCTCTACATCTGAGTAGCCATGTTATATAATGCAGTGTATTGTAAGTGTGAAAATTTTGAACCCAATGTGTGGGCCAAAAAGAAAAAGTCTTCATTGGTGCCAGATTGGGAAAGGTTTAATGTCTAATATTAACTCTTCTGGAAAGCCCATCACTCATGTTTATCATCTAGGTTTCCTTGTGATTGTTAGCAGCAGAAATGGTCAGTGCTGCCATGAACTTCATTCAAACCCTGCCTCTTAAAAAGAGTTTATACATTTACATTGACCTTTACCTCAAAATAATACAGAAATATGGCTTTCTTCCTTTCGCCCGTATATGGGCACATGTTTCTTTCAGTCTTTTAAGGCAAACATTAATGATGTTGGTAGATGGTAAACATTTTGTAGTCTGTTTCACTATGCAATCACGAATTACTTTTTCCTGTGCTTCATTTTCTTTTGGTGCACAGCTAGGACAGATTTAAGTTAAAAAGATAATTTTAGATGTAGTGGCCCTGCCTTTATTTGCTGTTTCAGTTTGCAACCTAATTATTTTCACTGTCTTCCAAACAGTGTAAGGGCATAGGGAAAGGACATGTTTTGCATGTTTGTATGTTAATAAGCCAGAATCATTAATATTCTGGGAGTTCAAAACAGAAGCATAAATCATGCCTTTATGAAGTGGGGTATTGTACTTCTGATGCTTATTTGAAGAATAATTTGCAAATCAGGAAACAATGCATATGTTTTAGAGGTCAGAAACAGATAACTGAAGCTCAGACCCTTGTGCAAATAATTACATATTTGTCAAGTCATAATCAGAAAATTCAATTTAACATTTTATAAGAATCTTAAGACTTTTTCAATTGCTTGTGGGTTTTTTTCTGTTTCTTTTTCTGCTTCAGAAATACCATAATACAATTGCCACACCTGCAGTCTGGATTACATTGCCGCCATAGATCATGTGATAACTTTCTTAATGCTTGGGAAGTGTTCACAAAATGCTGATCTGCAAACAGGACATTTGTTATGCAGATAGTCCTTGAACCTTGTTATTTTTTACTTTTTTTGTTTGTCTTTAAGTGCTTTGCAGACAGAGCATGAATAAAAGGCAGAGATTGATGAAGACCTTTAAATTACTCACTTTGGAGAAAAATTATCTTTTCTAAAGACAAGCATTCATTCTTTCATGACTGTTATTAACTAAATTAATGTCCTGGTTTCGGCTGGGATAGAGTTAATTTTCTTCACAGAAGCTAGCATAGTGCTGTGCTTTGGATTTAGTACTAGAAGAATGTTGATAACACGCTGATGTTTTTAGTTGTTGCCAAGTAGTGCTCAGACTGCTCAAGGACTTTTTGAGCTTCTCCTGCTCGGCCAGGTGCATAACAAGCTGGGAGTACAGCACAGCTAGGACCCAAACTGTCCAAAGAGCTATTCCATACCATATAACGTCATGCTCAGGGGGGTTAGTCGGTCGGTCGGTCACGGGCAGAGTGGTCGCAGCTCGGGCTGTCTGATCGTGGCTCGGGGGGAGTGATCGCTGCTTGGGACGGGCTGGGCATCGGTCAGCGGAGTGGTGAGCAATTGCATTGTGCATCATTCATTTTATATATTCTGTATATTCTCTTACCATTATTATTATTATTATTATTATTATTATTATTATTATTATTCTCTCTTATTAAACTGTCTCTATCTCAACCCAGGGGTCTTCCTTTTTTTTCTTTTCTCTGATTCTCTCCCCCATCCCACTGAGGGAGGGGGGGGAGTGAGTGAGCGGCTGCGTGGTGCTTAGTTGCCAGCCCGGTTACACCACGTCAATTAATTATGCAATAACTGTCCTGCTGTAAAACCATCTTGGAGGTGTTGGATTGATATTTTTTTATGGTAGCATAAAAATGAAACAAGGTCTGCAATAGAACTGTCCAAGTAAAAGCTTTTTAAGTTTTCTGACAATACCAGAGAAGAATGGTCAAATGGGTATTTGTTTAAGCCAATATAAGTAGGTCATAGTTAAAAAGTTAATCTCTACAAAAATGCTTCAATTCATTTTTGAGCATTTTTTTCTTCTCAAAACTGTGAGAGACTTAAAACACAAATCAAAATGTATAACTGAAAATGACCCTCAAAGTATATTTCTTTCCCAATATTTACTTTGTATCAGACAGAAGCATCTGACAAAACCAAAAATTAGTTCATAAAATACCAGTATGATTGAAAAAGTTTTTTGATTAAAAATATGGCCCAAACCCCCAAGTTCTGTTCTTTTGTATTATTAAGTTTAGCCAAATGTATGTCACAGTCTAACAAAATCACCTTTCTCCTGTTTGTTTTGTTCTGGGTAATTAACATGTATTAGTGAGCCTAAGGTAAAAATATGTCTTACCTCCACTCAGAGTCTTACAAAGGGAAAATTATTGTAAGTTCTCTTTCTCAGGTTTTCATTATTTTTATGAATATTTTATAAATATAGTAGAAAAAAATTATGATGCTTCAAAATTTAAATATACATGAAGTTCTGGTTACTAATCTTAAAAGGAAATAGTTGCTGTAGATTGATCAGATATACTGAACTTCAGTAGGAAGACTGCATCTCTTTCACTTGACAAAGACGCATTTGAGGGGATGTGGGAGAAGTCAATACATTGTATAGACAGTGCCAATAGGAATAAATAAGAACCATTTCCTCTCAGAACAATAGGGATAACCAAAGAAATATTCAGGAAGAAAGCTGAGAACTCCAAAGGGAATATTTTCACAGAATGGAAAATTTATGAATTATTTATTCTTGGAATTATCGTAGAATCAAAGAATCATAGAAAGTTTTGTGTTGGAAGGGACTCCTAGAGGTCATCTAGTCCAACCCCCCTGCAGTGAGCAGGGACACCATTAACTAGATCAGGTTGCTCAGAGCCTCGTCCAACCTGGCTGTGAATGCTTCCAGGGATGGGGCCTCCACCACCTCTCTGGGAATACCATTTCAGTGTTTTACCACCCTCATTGTAAAGAATTTCTTCCTTATATCCAGTCTAAGCCTACCCTGGTTTAGTTTAAAGCCATCACCCCTTCTCCTGACACAGCTGTCCCTACTGAAAAGATTTTCCCCGTCTTTCCTATAGGCCCCCTTTAAGTACTGAAAGGCTGCAATCAGGTCTCCCCGCAGCCTTCTCTTCTCCAGGCTGAACAAGCCCAACTCTCTCAGCCTGTCCTTATAAGACAGGTGCTCCAGCCCTCAGATCATTTTTGTGGCCCTCCTCTGGACTCGCTCCAACAGTTCCATGTCCTTCTTGTGCTGAGGGCTCCAGAGCTGGACGCAGTACTCTAGGTGAGGTCTCACCAGAGCAGAGTAGAGGGGCAGAATCACCTCCCTTGACCTGCTGGCCACGCTTCTCCTGATGCAGCCCAGAATACAGTTGGCCTTCTGGGCTGCCATCGCACATTGCCGGCTCATGTCCAGCTTTTCATCCACCAGCACCCCCAAGTCCCTCTCGGCAGGGCTGCTCTCCATCCTTTCTTCCCCCAGCCTGTATTGATACCAGGGGTTTCCCTGACCCAGGTGCAGGACCTTGCACTTGGCCTTGTTGAACCTCATGAGGTTCACACAGGTCCACCTCTCCAGCCTGTCCAGGTTTCTCTGGATGACATCCCGTCCTTCTGGTGTGTCAACCGCACCACTCAGTTTGGTGTCATCCACAAACTTGCTGAGGCTGCACTTGATCTCGCTGTCTAAGTCATTGATGAAAACATTAAACAGCACCGGTCCCAGTACGGACCCCTGAGGGACACCACTCGTCACTGGTCTCCATCCAGACATTGAGCCATTGATCACTACCCTCTGGATGCAACCATCCAGCCAGTTCCTTATCCACCAAACAGTCCACCCATCAAATCCATACCTCCACAATTTAGAGAGAAGGATGTTGTGGGGGACCATGTCAAAGGCTTTGCAGAAGTCCAGATAGATGACGTCCATTGGTTTTCCCTTGTCCACTGTTGTTGTCACACCATCATAGAAAGACACTAGGTTCGTCAGGCAGGACTTGCCCTTGGTGAAGCCATGCTGGCTCTCTCGAATCACTTCCCTGGCCTCCATGTGCCTTAGCATAGCTTCTAGGAGGATCTGTCCCATGATCTTCCCAGGCACAGAGGTGAGGCTGACAGGTCGGTAGTTCCCAGGGCCTTCCTTTCTACCCTTTTTGAAAATGGGCACAATGTTTCCCTTTTTCCAGTCACCAGGGACTTCACCTGACTGCCATGACTTTTCAAATATCATGGAGAGTGGCTCGGCGACTACATCGGCCAATTCCCTCAGGACTCTGGGATGCATCTCATCAGGTCCCATGGACTTACGTGCATTCAGGTTCCTCAGGTGATCATGAACCTGATCTTCACTTACAGCAGGAGGGGTTTTACCCTCCCAGTCCCCCTCATGCCATCCATCAACTCGGGTGGGGTGAGGAGAGATGTTGCCAGTGAAGACTGAGGCAAAAAAGGTGTTGAGTACCTCAGCCTTCTCCTCATCTGCTGCTACCAGCTTGCCGGTCTCGCTCATCAGCGGGGGTACGCTTTCTTTAACCATCCTTTTCCAGCTGATATACCTGTAGAAACCCTTCTTATTATTCTTTGCATCCCTAGCCAAGTTTAGCTCCAGCTGCGCCTTGGCCTTCCTGACCCCATTCCTACACAACCGGACCGCGTCCCTATACTCTTCCCAGGATGCCTGTCCCTGCTTCCACTGCCTGTGCAGTTCCCTCTTCCTCCTTAGTTTGACCAGCACCTCTCGTCTCAGCCATGCCGGTCTCTTCCCTTCTTTGCCCGATTTCTTACACCTGGGGATCGAGAGCTCTTGCGCTCTGTGGATCACATCCATGACGGGCAATTTATAACTAGGTTGAAAATGTATCAGGGAAATGGAATGGAGCAGAAGTGTTCTGATGTCATCAAAATGATGTAACATCTGGCCTGGAAAGCATATCCATTTCTGTTTGCTAAAAGTGTTTGTAGGGGAACACAGCAAGTCTCCTATACTCACCTGTGAGCTTTTGTACTGCTCCCCAACAGAGGCATGGTATCTCAATGGTCATTTGGTTTTATCAGACAGTGGATCTTCTGTTACAGTGCTAGGAAGTGTTTTGTTTTGAGTTTTTCTGTTTCTTTCTGAGATTTATTCATAGTTATATCTTCTATAAACTAAAGCCCCAACTGTATTTCAATAATAAATTCTGCCAAGAGTCATATTCATGGAAGAAGTGCTGTTGATAGTTAAAGAAGACATACAGGTCAGGAATAGAGGAAGAATTGGGTTTGCATTCTTAAATTACTATTTAAATATAAAAGATAAATATGTTTGACATGTAGACAATTGTTTCTCTAATTCCACTAAAATGCTGGCAAGGTTGTACTTACAGATGCAGTAAAATTTTAAAATTAGGAACAAATTAATAACTTGTCACTTCAGGGTCAGAGCTGAAATAAGAATATGCAGTAATTTTAGATAATTCTTTTTCATCCACCTTTCCTTTAATATAGTCAAATTAAGTCAAATAATACTTTGAAGTGTTACTTTAAGAATGGCCTGTACTACTTCTGTGGACATAGTTTCCCAAGTTTCTAAAGTTTATCTGAATACTTTTAACAAACCAATCACATTAGCCTAAAATGGACTCCTACCTACCTGGCTTACCCTCTCACTTTGAAAAATTGTGCTCTTACTTATTTTTGTTTAAAAATATTACAGATTTTTTTTTTTAATTACTGAATTGATAAAATCAGCTTGCATTGACAGGCTTTTCATCCATAAAGTAATAAACAAATCCTCTTTGACCTTGCCTAGTCAAGACAAGATGCAGAACTGGATTTTGTGATTATACGTATCTAAAGTTGCATGAAAGATAATAAAGTAGTGATGAAAGGTAAATGAATGTACATAGTTTATCTTCCTCTGTGCTCCAAATAAGTGATCACTGACAAAGAATATCTGGGTTAAAAGTTGCTAGAGTTCACACAGCATAATTGCATACATAATTTGGGGTTAGATCTATGCTTGTCTGGTATATCTTCACATTAACCAAATTAAAATTTGACTTTGGGGTGACAGAAGACAGCTTTTCAAGAAGCCCAAGTCGTCTTCTTGCCTGACACAGAGAGCTGGCAGGGTGACCCATGCAAAGAGACATTGGGAGAGAAACTGGAGAGCACAGCCCCCCAGAACAGTCTTTCTGGGCTTTTTTTGTTTGCTTGCTTGTTTGTTTTTCTGCATCAGGTCAGAAAAGGGTGTGTTCAGTTTTCTGTTCTGGGTAGGGGCTGATCAGGGATGGCATCCCAAATCTGACACCTGTTTCCCATAGCTGCAGAGTTGGCACATACTGCATGAATTGCACTCTGTATTGCACATTGACAACAAACAGCAGATTGGGTCATTTTTTTCTTAATTAAATCTTAAGCATGGATTTGGGGCATGGTTCTAAACCATGAACTATCCACAAATGGCGGAGCAAATGAAAGTTTTCTTCAAAATTGGGAATGTCCAGGTGGGAAATCAATCAAAATATAGAAGTGGATGTCATCAACTTTTTGATGTTCATGTTTTTTGTTCATCATTGCTTCCACAACCAGTGTGTGTTCTTCCAGGCAGGGAGAACTGAACACATGACTTTGAGGTGTCTACATACTTAGCTATTGCAGCAACCTGATTGTGTCCGCAGTACCTTGCTTCAAAAACTGAGCAGCTCAATAAGAAGGAGCAGCTTACAGGAGCCAGGGCAGAGGCACAGAAGGTTCTTATGGCCTGGGAATTTCATGTCTGTGCATGCGAGTACAAGTGATTGCTTTGCAGCACTACTGTGCAATTCCAGTAACACTGTATGGCAGCCAAGGTGGCTGCTTCCCTAACGGGCTCAGAGAAGGGATGATCTCAGCCATTTCTTGTCACCTTGGAAAGCGTCATTTTAGAATGTCCTGATAATAAATTAAGTGGGTCAGGTGTAGCTTAAGGCAGCAGGACTTACCCTTTAGACATAATTTCAGTCTGGAAACTTTAGGGATTCCATATCTAATTTTATTGTGTATTCAGGTTTGTGACATGATTATCTATATTCAGTGATGTTTGGCCATTAAATAGTTCGGTTGTTACTATGAGGTTGGTAGAATTGACTTTCACATTCAAGACTTTTTTCTTTCTGTCAAGGAGGAATTTTCTAGACCATAATGTTTAAGATAGAAAAATGTGGGTGTTTTGTTTTGTTTTTTTTAATGAGGTGAAAGGAAACAAGTTTTCTAAGCGTACATACCAGGCTGCTGAAAAAAAAGCACTCACAACCCCCAAGTCCTAATCCAGTTCTCTAGATAGTTGAACAACATAATGATCTCCTGGAAAGATACCTTCTGCACAGAAAGCTGACTCATAGAATCATAGAAGGGTTTGGATTGGAAGGGACCTTTGAAGATCACTTAGTCCAATCCTTCTTCCACAGAAAGGGACATCTTCCACTAGGTCAGGTTGCTCAAGGCCCCATCCAACCTGACTTTGAACACTTCTGGTGGTGGGGCATCCACAACTTCTTTGGTCAACCTTTTCCAGTGTCTTACCACACTCATCATAAAAAATGTCTTCCTTATTCCCAATCTACCCTCTTTCAGTTTAAAAACTGCCTCTTGTCCTGTCACTACAATCCTTGGTAAAACATCTTCATGTCTTTATACAAACCCTCTTTAAGTATTGAAACACCACAATGGGGTCTCACTGAAGCCTTCTCTTCTCCACGCTGAACAACTCCAATTCTTTCAGCCTTTTTTTCATAGAAGAGGTGTTCCAGACCTCTGATCATTCATGGATCATAAAGGATCATTTTCATGGTTCTCTTCTGGACCCATTCCAACAGGTCCATGTCTTTCTTGTGCTGAGGACACCAGACCTAGGTGCAGTACTACAGGTGGGGGCTCATGAGAGTGGAATAGAAGGGGAGAATTTACATTCCTCAACCTGCTGGCCATACTTCTTTTTATACAGACCAGGATACGATTGGCTTCCTAGACTTCAAGCACACATTGCTGACTCATGTCCAATTTTCCATCCACCAGTATCCCTTCTCCACCGGGCTGCTCTCAATCCATTCATCCCCCAATCTGAATTGATACTGGGGATTGCTGTGCCCCAGGTACAGCAACATTGCAATTGGCATTGTTGTACTTCACAGGGTTAACAGAGGCCCACTCCTCAAGCCTCTCAGGGTCCCTCTGGATGGCAATCCCTTCCCTCTGATGAATCAACTGCACCACCCAGCTTCATCTGCAAACTTGCTGATGAACTCAATCTTACTATGTCATTGATGAAGATAATAAGTAGCATTGGTCCCAGTATGGACCCTTGAGGGACATTGCTCATTACTGCTTTCCACTTGGACATTGAGCTACTGACTGTAACTCCTTGAATGTGGCCATCAGCCAATTCTTTATCCATCTAACAGTCCATCCATCAAACTCCTATCTCTCCAATTTTGTGGCAACAGTGTTGTGGAGGACCATATCAAAGGCCTCACAGAAATCTGTAGCTTTTCTCACTGATGCAGTCACTGCATCGTAGAAGGCCACTGGATTAGTCAGGCACAATATGCTTTTGGTGAAGCCATGTTGGCTGTATCTAATCACCTCCCTGTGTTCTATATGATTGAAAATAACTTCCAGGACAATCTGTGCCTTATCAGGCAGGTGAGGCTGACTCGTCAGTAGTTCCCAGGGTCCTCCTCATTACCCTCTTATCAATTACTTATTATTATGTCAGAACTGATTTTAATTTTACTCCTTTTATGAGGGTTCTTTTTTTCATTCTTTATTCAGACAGTCAGTTTTAGAAATGTAAATGTGATTTGCATAACCAGGGAATAGGAAAAGGTGTAGCAAGTCTTAAGTTATTCTGAAATAACTTTTGTCTAAGCTTATAGCTTTTCCATGATTTCATGCAGCTAAATCTGAGAAAAACGAAGGAAAACCTATGACTGAGGTCAGAATTTTCAGATGAGAATATTTCAGTTACAAAATACATATCCAGTAAAATTATATAGAGCGGTAACAATTGGATAACCTACTAGTTACTAATAATGTAAGGTAATATGTTGTTGACACTAGTAGTATTGTTTCTTATGAAGCTGCTTCATGGATGAATTTCGTTATCAGCATAGTCTCCAGCATGCTCTTCAGTTACAGAAGAAAACACTTGTAGCTATTAGCTCCACTGCCATAGAGCAGCTCCGTAATGTAGTATGTCTTCATGTGTGGAGACATAGCTGACCCAGGTTGTCAAGTGTAGCATACCATAACAGTTGCTTTAGGCAGGTGGGTATTTCCTTGGAAAATGCATTGCTGTAGGCACAGAACATTAATTGCTGGTAGCTACTCTGTCATCTTGCAAACACAGTGATTTTGGGGTTACCAGTTACAGCTTTATTAACAAGCTGGTGCAAGACCTCCAGCTAAAGGAAAACTTACTTCTGCTGTTGTGTGCAGTAAAAATCATTAATAATTGCAAAAATACTACAGTCTTTCAAGCATTTCCAGCTTTTCTGCTGTTTTTTTTTAAGAGCAGATTTCCACATAAATTACATTCTACCTTTATACTTTTGGAACCTTTTTTTTTTTTTTCTCACTGTATTCCCTTTCATAATTTCTTGCAAATGAACAGGATAGTATTTCCTTAAAAAAAAAAAAAAAAAAAGGAGAAAAAATTTTTTATGTTTATATTGGAACAGAGATATTACTGGTGTTTTATGAGACTTTTTTTATTCTGACAGAAGCAATTAGTAATTAATTCAGGTTGAACTGTTTTTGCCAATATGATTTCTCTGGAGTTAAAACATAACACCTAAACTGATTTTAAGATGTACATCTTTAACGTTAGTGTTTCAAGGATAGATCCTATGCCTATAACTTCCATTGTGCAAGGAGCACCTGGCATCATTCCATGACTTTGTCGATGAGGGCTTTGCTCTTGGTCTGTTGACAGTAAAATTTTACAGTAGGCTCTTTTCGGTATTATACCAGCCCTTGTGCAGGAAATTATTTCAAACTTTAGTTTCATTGATGCAAGATGTGTATATATGATGAAGACATCCCATGGTATTTCCTATTAGTAGACTTTTATGGGGGAAGACTAGACTGCAGAAGAGAATCTCTCTTTCCACTCCAAAACACTATCATATCCAGTCAAAATTAGTCATGACAAAGAAATAATTGCTATAAGAATTTTTTATCCCCCCAAGATTGCTTCACCAAAATGCTGGTGTACAAATCAAAGTCAAAAACTATAATTATGTGGTAGGTATAGAACATGTCCACTTTAAACTTAAGAGATTTTGAAATGTCAATACAAAAGAGTATATCAAAATTACATAATTCATTGCTTAGGAAGTCCCCTTCCCCCTCCCCCACACCAGATGTCAAGACATTTGACAAAATAGACCCTACCTGGATTTTCAATCAATGGATATTTTCTCCTGAAAACATTTGATTATGGAATGTTTTGCTGGCTGCTAGTTGTACAGATTCACAACACTGTATTAAACATAGATGATGTAAACCACACATGCATTTGTTAATAGGAAATTCAGGAATACAGAAAACGATGGTAAACTTGAATCTTTTACTTTGATATTTTTTGTTCTTTTGATTCCCCTCATACAAACCTTACTATTAGAAATTATTGGTAATTGTTGGCAAATATTGTATGTAAAAACTGAATGCAAATGATCTACTCAGTTTTAATTGTTGTACACAGCTGCTAATGAACATTATTTTTGTAGAAGCAGCATGCAAATTATAAAAAACAGGTAGATAAAAATAACTTGGAACATATTAAGAGGTTTTTAACTCTCTTATAAGTTAATCTTTTGAGGTTAAGCCTGGTGAAGTACAATCAATCACACACTTGAGCCTAAATAAAGTTTTTATGGAACATTTTTCTTTAATTAACTACCAATTTCTACAAGGCAGTAAAATTCATTGATATTTAGATATAAGTGACATAAGATTGGTTCCCTGGCTTTTCTTTTGCTAGTACTCCTGCTGTATAAATATCTTTAATTAATTTTGCACACTTCTCATATTAAAAAAAGTCAAATTTGCTGTCTCTCTATAGCCTCCTAAACGGAAGTAGATATATGAGTAACATAATCAATCATTAGTAACAATTGTGTGAATAAAACATACTATTTACATACAGGCTGAGAAAGGATACACAGCTGGCTAACTCTAGGAAGGCCACGTCACACTTTCAGCTAAACATGCTCCAATATGAGCTGGGGTCATCAATCAACTTGACACTCTGCTGAGCTTAAATAAAAACCTGTGAGAAAGTTGGTAAGTGGAAAATAACAGATAAAGACTATCATTGATACAAAACACAGAGAACAACTTAGTGTTAGACCTTGCAGTTCTAAGTAAATAGCAATATGCTAGGAAACCAGATACTCTATTGACATCCCATTTTAATCCTTGTTAGAGCATTTCTCAAGACTGTTTCATGCCAGATCAGGCTATTTGACAAATAGGATTTTTTTTTCTTTTTTTTTTTTTTTTTTCCCCCCACAAAAAACATCTCACCCAAGAACTTATTCAGGGGGATTTATGGAATCTGCTGTAAAAATGGCATTTCAAATTTAAAAGTTTTTCAAAAAATCATTATATTTTATTGTTTCACAGTTCCTTTACAATGTTTTTGTATGTAAAATAAAAATGAAGATTTATATCACTTTCCTAAAAGGTCATAACAACAAACAAAAGAAGCAGATTTTCTGTTGCAACAGACATTCAGAAGAAAATCGAAAGATGGAACATTGATTCGTTTTATTTATTTGTTTTCCATTTTCATTTCCATTCTGTTTCCACACTTAAGGCAGACAGCTCTTCCCTAACCCACAGTCTGACTGCGAAATGTTTACAATAGAGCCACAAATGGAAAGCACAAATTTATGACAACTGTTCAGTTTTGAACAGAATGTTCTCTCTTTAAAACAGACTCACTAGTCCAACGACTATATATATTACTGAGTTTACTGTTTAGGAAAATTCACAAATTACTACAATAAAATTAAAAATAACAGTAATGGCTATTAGGTTTGCAGAAGGTGTAAGTCTTTGATTACCATCTCCTCTACAGTTGTTTTCTTTAACTGTCACTAAATATGAACCAAATAACTCTCTAGTTTTGTTACAGTTAAAGAAAATAATCTCTTGAAGCTAATAGAGCTTTCTACTCTATCCATGAACATAGAGACCTCCAAGATTTTTATGGTCTTTGATGCTGTGAAATCTAATGGACTTCCCTCCTTATACTGATTATTCATCATCTGAGAACACAAGTTAGGTTTGCTGCTGCTTCTCTAAAAGCATACTTTTTCCTTTTGATGGGATGAGTTTGGAGGTGGAAGTGATGTAGTGGGAGAAGTCAGTTAAGATTAAAATGGAAAAGGTTGAATGGATTAATTGAAAGACTGGGCTATATTCTAGGTTCCTGTCAAAAAGTATAACTATTCCTGAGCTACTACATTTTAAGCAGAGATTTTATAAAGTTATGGCTAACTATATGCAGTGTGATGTCCCTTCTTGGTTTTCTGTGTTTATTATGTTATGATATGTTATATGTTATGTATAATGTTACTATATATATGATATATAGATATACATGTATAACATATATAGTGTATATATAAAACATATACTTTATATATAACAAATATATAACATATAACATATAAAATGTATTATTATGTTTGGTTTTATTCAGTTGAACATGGTTTAGATCTTGATAAAGGAATTTTTTCATTCTTGTTTTCTCTTTCCTTCTCTGCATATTGATTCAAACCAAATGAAAAAAGAAAGGAAAGTAAGTACACTGCTGAACAAAAATAAAATTGTAGCTGTAGAAAATGGTGTCAGACCTCTTGGAACCAAATTAAATTTAAATTTCTTGACTGGTAGGGCGTTCACAGATTTTCTGGGTTTAGTTCCCAAACTAGATGTTTTAGCAATGTTTAAAGGATTGCAACAGTTAGTGAACTGGGGGGTTGCGGGGGGAGGGGCAGGGAAGGAGGGGAGAATTATATTTTCTAATTTCAAGTTGCAATTTCTTAGGTCAGCATGCAAATAATTCAGAGGGAAAAAAACCAAACCCTTCACTTCCATGTCAATAAAGGTGTCCTTTTTTGCCTCTAGTTTTGCAAAGAAACTTATGGCACCTCTGTCACTTAATTTGAAAAAATATATTCATCAAAAATCGGGTGTGTAGGCACTTATTACTACATATATTGAATATTCTTTTTATTACAGGATTAGTTCAACAAAGGCCGAAATGCCATAAGTGTTTCACAATCTATTCATACTTTCTAGAAATGTTCTGATACTCAGATTTTGCTGGATTTATGCCACACAATTTAATTAGATCTTTTATTTTAATGTTATTTAGGTGTCCGGTGTTTTTCTCTCTCTCTCAGATAGACTTTGGGCCAGACCAAGTGAGGTATACTCATATTCCCAATGATTTGGTTTTCATCCATCTCTAATTCTCAAACTTTCCTTTTCTCCCTAAATTTTAGGTTGTATTTTTGTACTCTTTCATTCTTTTGTCTATTTTCATACATAATTCAAAGCATGTCTGTAACATGACTCCTTTTTCTTTTTCAGATTCAATTTAGGTCAGCAAGTGATCCTTTTTTTCCACAGAGTATTTTAAGGCAAACTAAGTTCAAAGTTTTCTACTTTGAAACCCAACTCCTGTTTCCACTGAAGTATTCATTATTAACAGGAACTGTTCTTTACATACTGAAACTTGGGCAGTTATCTCTGAATTTCAGCATCTGAATAGCACTGAAGTTCCTAAAATGACCATCTAAGATTAGGATAAACTTTCTTAAAATTTCTCCCTCAGCCACAAACCCAAAGGGAAACTCCTTCAACCATGAATTCACCTTAGCTGTGTTGAGGCCAATTTCTAGCCTTTCTGTAATCAAAGTTTAGGCCTCAGCAATGCTGCAACTGGAGAAACAGAAGAGGTTTTCTTCACTGAAATCCATGATAAGCAGATTCTGGCTTACTGCTCTCACACAGGAGGTTTGTATTTATGGGGCAGTGCCGTTGCTAGTAGAGTGCAAAAAGCTGGAAACAGGTAATCCTTCAGCTTCACTGGCCAGGACAAGTCTAAGATGCATAAGAAAGCACTAAATAGTAAGTTCTTAAGAAAACTTACTTGAAATATGCCAGTGTTACGAAGTTCTGAGTTGGGAAATTTTACTCCCTACCAGAGGTGATGTAAAATGATAGCATATAAAGGCCTACCTGCATTAAAAATGAGCTGTACAAATAAATTTTGGGGGAGCCTGTACTCTTTTTTTTTTTTTTTGTGCCTAGGCTGATAGATGCCATTGTGTTGTGTTTAGACTGTAAAAAAATTATAATACCTTAAAAATTATTAAAGTGATAGAGTCAGGGTAAAGAAGTTGCAGTATACTTCCCTTCAGAAACAAAACAGTTTTTGACACCTCAGCCCATGTATATATTGTGAGGATAACTTACCATTTGTTTTTTTTTCCCTTTTCTTTCTTCTCCTGAGCAGTTCCTTGGTTTTAAAAGAAGCAGAATGCACTGCTATTTTATTGTAACTTACTGTCAGTCATTTTCTGAGTTGCATTGTTAGAAATGCATTATGAAAAGTTAGTATTTTCCTTCTTAATGTCGTGTTTAGGAGAACAATTCAAATGGCCCAGAAAGACAGGAGATGAAATGAAATATCTGGAGAGTTACTCCTTTGGGAATTACAGTGTGAAGTTTACTAGAATGCAAGAATACCCACTAACATCAAGATGATGCCTTCTCAAAGTCATGTCTTTTGGGAAAAAGGAAAAAAAAAAAAAAAAAGACTCCAAAGCTTCCAAACCTTTTAAGTTCAACAGGATCTTTTTTCTTAGCTAAGGAATCACCTAGTAATGCCCTAGGCTGAAGACAAAAAGGGCAAGGCAGGAATCAAAATCTGTTAAGAAATTGATAACTCACTGGTTGACAGTGTGAAAGATTGTATCTAAAGTAAATTACTATTGGGGCTGAAACTCTATGACTGCAAGGTTGTCTTTTCTGTGCTATTCCTCCCCACCAGTTCACTCTTCTTTGGCATCTGTGAGTGGATGTTAGTCAGGCAGTTTGAAAAGTAGCAATGAGCTTCCCTGTTGAGTAGGCTACTTAATGAACTCCTGTTTCTTCCCAGATATAAATCATAGAATCATAAAACTATTAAGGTTGGAAAAGATTTTTAAGATCATCAAGTCCAACTGCTAATGTAGCACTAGCAAGTCCACCACTAAACCATGTCCCTAAGCACCAAATCTACATATCTTTGAAATACCTCCAGGGAAGGCGACTCAACCATGACCCTGGACAACCTATTCCAATGCTTGACAACTATTTAGGTGAAGAATCTTTTCCTAATATCCACTCTAAACCTCCCCTGGTGCAACTTGACACCATTTCTTCTTGTTCTATTGCTTGTAGCAACAGAAGAGACTGACACCTACCTCACTACAGCCTTTCAGGTTCTACTTTCAGGCAGTTGTACAGGGTGATAATGCCTCCCCAGTCCCCTCAGCCTCTCCTCATCTGCTCCAGACCCTTCACCAGCTTTCTTGCCCTTTAGATGCTCTCCAGCACTTCAATGTCTTTCTTGTAGTGAGGGGCCCAAAACTGAACACAGTATTTGTAGTGCGGCCTCACCAGTGCTGAGTACAGGGGAACAATCAATCCCCTGGTCCTGCTGGCCACACTATTCCTGATACAAGCCAGGATGCCATTGGCCTTCTTGGCCACCTGGGCACACTGCTGGCTCATATTCATCTGGCTGTCAACCAACACCCCAGGTTCTTTTCTGCCAAGCAGCTTTCCAGCCACTCTTCCCCAAGCCTGTAGTGTTGCATAGGGTTGTTGTGACCTAAGTGCAGGAACCAGCACTTGGCCTTGTTAAACCTCATACAATTGACCTTGGCCATTGATCCAGCCTGTTGAGATCCTTCTGTAGAGCCTTCCTACACTCAAGCAGATCAAACCTCCTGCCCAACTTGGTGCCTTCTGCAAACTTACTGAGGGTGCACTCAATCCCCTCCTCCAGGTCATTGATAAAGATATCAAACCAAATTGGTCCCAGTACTGAGCCCTGGGAAACACCCTCTGTCTTGCCTGTTGTCTATACCAGAATGTCTAAAGTCCTGTGAAATCTTTGCATGCTTTTTTCACCTGGACATGGCAGATATATGGACCTACTGCTGACAGATTATTGTAATTTTCTTGTGCTTTTGGATTATGCAGACGGTCCTTGATATCCATAAAATGGTAAAAAAATCATTTAAGATCTTGATGTAGAACAGTGAGTATACTAGATACCTTAGCAGTTAATATAGAATTTTATAAATGTGAGTTGGCTTTGTTCATCAAGTTGTGCCACACAGACACAGGCCATACTATAGTCAATCACATCAGTTGCACACAATAAGGTTACTTACACGATGTGTAAATACCATTGCCAAAATCAGGTATGTATATGCAGATATTTGCAGATTCTCATGCACAATATAAATAGACTTGAACCACCTAACCTGAATACCCTAAATGGGTATGGGCGGTTCACATTGTTTTCTGACATTGGTAGCTTGGACATCCCTTATTCACATTCTGTGTCTTGCAGAGCTGTGTGAAGTTCTGCTGCAGTTCCCACAGGGGTTAATTAAAATATTTGCTCTATTTCATTTCATGTGAGTTTCATCCTCTTGAGTTTTAGTTTTAAATGAACCCAGAAACCGCTCCATTACCTCATGACTTTGATCTGAGACCATCAGTACCTGTATGAGTTTCTTAAGCTGTGGCTAGGGGTCAACTCCCAAGTTGACTCAGTCATGTTGAAGGTTAGTGAACCCCAGTCAAGTTTCAAGACCAGCGTAGTTGCTCTTTAATTGGTTGGAAATTCCAATTGCTAAAAAAAAACTATTTGTTTCCATAATCATGACACAGATATACCTGGTTCCTGAAAAGATTGTGAACAGTGCATTACAACTGGTGTCTCCTGTTCCTGCTGCTGCAGTTTGAACAACTACTGGTCACCATTATCAGCTCTCTCTAGACAGCTACTCAACACCACCAGAACACAGGCAGTTACAGCTGCTAGTTTTTGTCTTTGGTTTGAAACTTGAAAAGGAGGAAATACAGCAGGGAACTTCTGGATTCTGTAACTGTTTGTTATGTAAAGCCTGTTAACAGCTTCAAATTATTCATCAGTGTTATTACATAGCCCTGTATTCGTTAGGGGACAGGGTTTTCTTTGTTTAGCTCTTAGATTGTCACCATACTATGCAGAGAGACAGTACATTATTACATCATGAGATCCATTGTAAACTAAGTAGTTATAAATGTAGAGCTGAAATGCATCTGAAAGGCAAAGGGGGGTAAGGGGGAAGAGAGAAAGCAGCGCTGGATTATCTCCTATCTCCAAAGAACAAATGCATCATATATTTACAATAAAAGCATCTGGGGTGTTTTTCTTTTTTTACCTAATAAGTTTATTAAGGTATTGTTGGAAATTGTTTTAGTTAAAAGGTACATAGACTAAACATAGACAGTCATAACATAGACCTTCAAAATTAACTCAATGTGAAAGGGACCTAAAGGATTATCTTTTCCATCTCTTCTTGTACCTCCAGTAATGTGGCTGAGTTACAGGAGGGATGACAGACACTGTGGCAGCTGGAGTTAAATGTGCCAGTAGAGATTTTTCCTTTTAAATCAAAGGTCCCAGAGTCAAAAACTGTCACTGGCAGCCAGTCCAGGAAATAAACATTGTCCTCAGCAAATTGCTCTGCATCTTTCAGGGAGGAGCACACTGTATCTGAGTGCACAATGCATAGAAGGCAGATGATAATATATATTGGAAGGTGCTGCAATAAAATGTGTAAAAATGGCTTAAAGTATTCAAAGGAAGGGGTTGTTGAAACGTTATCTGCTGTTATCTGACACCCAAGATGATATTATTACTAAGCCTGACAGTATTAGATCTTTACACTGTTGACTTTGATTATGCCTTACTAATGGCTGGCTCCTTTTCCATCTCACTGGCAATAGTTTCATTTTCTTACCTATAGCTTTCTATCAAGTCATTCAGAAAAAGTCAAAGTCATCTTCCCAGCTGAGAAATGGGAATTACTCTCCCTATCTAAAGAACTCGTAAAAGTGTCATATCGTCAGAAGGGATGTTGAGGAAATCAAGAGTGATTTCATCCTTCCTTTGCAATTGCTGAGAGGAGCTGAGCAATTCTGTTCTCACAGACTGCTGAGAGGCACAGCAGCTCCACTGTCTCAGACCACAGCTCCATCTAGACCAGTATTCCTATGCTGACCAAGTCCAAAAAACAGATTCCTGTAAGTGACTTAAATCAAGGCAAAGACACAGTGAGACAGCTGTAGGTGGAAGATTTTCATTCCTAACTGTGGTGTGGTTTTCTTTTTTTCAGGCAGGATAAAGAAAGAAAAGCACCAGGCAGGGCCTGAGATTGTAACTGTAAGGAGGAGTGTAGACCAAGTAAGTTTTCAGTGATGCTGAAATGGGTAAGAAGCTGTGAACAAAACCACAGCTACCTAGGACTATTTTTTCATTGTTACTTTCGCTGCAAACAAAGAATGGAGTTCCTTATTTTCATTGAAAGAGCATTATTGCATCAAGTAATTGTCTGTCATTATTTTTATTTCTCAAGAAACTGGTAGTGGCTCAAGCCCAGACAGTATTTATAGTTCTTTTCTTTCTAGGATTCCTTCTGCTGCAGACCACTGCAAACAATGTGCCCTAACTATAAACATCAGTAAAGTGCTTAATATCACAAACTTCAAAGAATGTTATGAAGAAAATCTTGTAGGTGCTTTTGTGCAGGATAGGAAGAGACACATTTTCTGAAATAAGTTTATTTTATCTGATACTGTGGTGCCAATCTTATAGGCTATGTTAACAGCATTGTTACAGGTGACAGCATATTAGAACAGAATATAATAGAATATTTCAGTTGGAAGGACCTACAGTCTTCACCTAGTCCAACTGCCTGACCACTTCAGGGCTGATCATAAGTTAAAGCATGTTATTAAGGACATTGTCCAAGTGCCTCTTAAACACTGACAGGCTTAGGGCATCAATCACCTCTCTAGGAAGCCTGTTGCAGTGTTTGACCACACTCTCGGTAAAGAAATGCTTCCTAATATCAAGTCTGGACCTCCCCTGATGCAGCTTTGAACCATTCCTACACGTCCTGTCACAGGGAACAAGGAAGAAGAGCTCAGCTCCTCTCTCTCCTTCTCCCCCCCTCAGGAAGGTGTAGACAGCAATGAGGTTGCCCCTCAGCCTCCTTTTCTCCAAACTAGACAACCCAGAGTCCTTTTGGTGCTCCTCACAGGATATGCGTTCCAGCCCTTTCACCAGCTTTGTTGCCCTCTTCTGGATGCATTCAAGTACCTTCACGTCCTTTTTAAATTGTAGGGCCCAGAACTGCACAAAGTACTCAAGGTGAGGCCGCACTAACACTATGCACTTAATAGGTGAAAAATCTGCTGCACCTGAGAAAACTAACCTGTGACCTTTTTTGACTACACAATCTTTCCATCTGCACATTTCAAAATACCTTGTTTTTTCCCATGTTAGCCATTTTTCAGTAATTTTCTGTAGATCAGTTTTGCAAAGAAAAGGAAAATGTTCTGATGGTTTGCCATCAGATGTTTTACATTCCTTAAAAATGTGAGTGTGGTTGTAATGGGTCAGCATGCAGTTCCTCCTATCCTAGTATCCCATCTCTGACAGTACACAAAACCAGATACTTAAGTTCTAGCACATATGACTTAAGCTTTCTGGAGAAATAACTGAGAAAAATAGCCCACCACTGCAGAAATGTTTCTAGGAGAATAGTGCCAGTCATCTTAGAGCAGAGACAAAATAAGTGTTCACAATTACAGTTCACAAAAGAAGTATGGAGTCACCACCCAAAGAAATATGGGAGGTAAGTTAGAGAAAGATGAATTAAAAATGTAAACACCATGAATGGTTCAAAGTATTCAGCATGGAAAGAAATATGAAAAGTATGAAGACAATGCCAAGCTTGTAGACAGAAAAGGCTAAGATACATACACGTTTTATATCCAGGGAAGTAGGTTCCCCTAAGAAGAGCAGTAATATGAGCATAACTAAGGACTAAAGCCTTGCAATGCAAAGAAGACTGCCTGGAGGATGGCTTTAACAGATTTTAAGACTCTCAGTGTACACATAATGCATGAAAAGACTGTCAGCTACACAACAGCCAAATTTGCCACTGTGTTGTTAAATCAACAGTTAAATCACAGTGGAATTAGGAAGGCATCTGTAATGCAGTACCGGCAGTGCTGAGGGGCAGAAATGGACTGGAGCAATCTAACTTTGTGCTGGTTATGACAAGACCTGTTCATAGGGAGAAGCAGGCATAGTTAAAAAACCCTTGAGCTACAAAAGGTGATGTGACTGAGACTTTATGAGAGCTGACATACAGGTGTACCTATGTAGCATTGCAAGACAGTAGACCATTTTGAAACAGCCCAGTATAATATGAGAATATCATCATTAAGTGAAAAAATAGTTATTATGGGCCTTGGCCAGCAATATGAGGAACTGTGTTATTGAACTGGACGTATAAATAGCGGTTGGAAATTCTAAACAGACTGCCCTACATATGGTTTGGGACTGCCGAAATGCATTCACCTCAGCCCTGCTGCAGTTACTAAAGAAAAGTATTAACAAGAATGCAGACAAAATTCATTACAACTATTAAAAATACTGGCCTATAGTGAGAAAGCAATGGCAGAAATGGAGTTATATAGAAGGGTCACACCTTCTTAATAGAAAATAAATTCTTCAGGCAATAGACTGATCTCCAAGTGTATTGGAATTTGGGTCTCCAGACCCCCCTCCCCTCTGAAGTTATTTGAGGGTACAACGAACACTTTCCTGGTGAGGTGGATATTTAATTTCATTCTTGAAGTGGAAGAGCCCTAAGAGGAAAAATTGAAAAACTAGGTCTATAATGTGGTGGTTAGAACATATTAGTATCATACTAGTATCCTAATCTTGCTCATGTTGGTTACTCTGGGCCACCATATTCCCTTATTTTTTCATGAAAAAAAAAAAAAAAATCCCGACAGCTTTGTTTTGTTTCAGTGGATGAAGAAAATGCTTCATCTTTAGAGGTTTTTATGAAATCACGTTCTTGGGAAACAGCTATTCTTACTGAGGATTTGCATTGATCCAAAGCTGTAGAATAGCACTTGGGGAAGAAGTTGCTACCTATTACTAACAATTGAGAAAATACTGCTTGATTTATCTAGGGAGCTATAGTAATAGAAAAGCATCAGTCTGGTGTGTTTGATAAAAAGTCCATGAAAGACTCCGTAAGAGAGTATGAATGTGGTGAAAAGGAGCTACTAGCTGTGCCCTTTGGAATAAAATCATCGCATCAAGGTAGATCTGCTTTGTGCCTCAGGTGAGGTTTGATCATGAACTTCAGAAAGCATCATGGAAAAGCCACTGCTGAAAGCATCCAGGTGACAAAAATGCCTGTTATTCAGCTTCCAGAGCTGTCAGTTGAAAATGAGACCTTTCTCCCCAAATCACAAGGGAAGTCACAATATAGTGACCAAGATCATGTAGCTTACAACACAAATGCCGCACTTTGTCAAGAACATGGGATAGACTTTCAACATGATACAACATATGTACTGCTCTCATGAGAGACTATATATAATCAAAAAAACACCAATGAGTTGACAGATGACAATGTAGACAGAAGAATTATCCTATATGTTACAAAGTATTTTAGTACTTCTAATGCACTGCCAGTACCTTAGAAAACAGAATACACCATAAAAGCAAGGTTTTGTCTTGTATATCTACAGAAGAGATAAAATTATCGTTAGAATAAAGAAACAATAAGAATAGGAAAGCAATGTAGCAACCTGTTACAAAAAAGGAGCAGAAGCTCTGAAGCCATGATAACAGACATATTGTTTTGGCTTGCCATCTGAAAACTACATAATGATGCAGCAAAAAATCTAAACCGCACTAAAACATAGAATACATTCTACGGCCATCTGGATTAAGAACAGAGGAACAAAGTTAGAAAAGGGAACATATGGTGGTGTAGCCAAACAGCTTCAGCCGCTCTGAAAACCTTCATCATCTGTTGGACTCTGCTGAAAGAACTGGAAGAAAACTCAGCAGTATAGAGGACTGGTCCAATAGTACTGAAGAGAAGAGAACACAAACAAAATAAATTCAAATTTCTTATCAAAAGCAGTGACATAAATAAGAAACGTAAATCATTTAAAGATCATGCACTGGAGGATGACTAGGCCTCACAGGTTACAGCAGAAAGACAGTAACACTTATGTCCCTGAGATGAGTGTGAAAATACACTTCAAATATTAGAAAATAACAACACAAAAAATTGAAATAAAATATATAGCAATCCATCAGAAATTTGGACATGGCATCAAGCAGTCAATTATGCAAACTGTAGAATAAGGAAAGCATTGTTTCTCAGTAGACCCTAGCATTGCACCTATACAAAGACCTCCATCTTTCCTTCACACATGTTATGGGAAACAAAGCAATTGCTAACTGTGTAGAGGCTGTGTAATAGACTGATGATTCAAATCATGTGTGTTTATCCTCCAGAAATGAATTCCAGTGTAACTGCCTGGATTTTAACCTACAACATGGAGTATAGGAAGGACTTTACTGAGATATTCATGAGTGTTGTTTTCCTGAATATCTCTATTGTAAATTTTAAGTTATTTTATTGTTCAATAAATCATCAGGATATAAGGTCTGATTGATGATATTATATTTGGAGACCAAATTCCCCAATTATGTCCACAAGAGGAACAGGGTAAATTGAAGTTTAAACTAGTCTCAGCAAATGATTGTGTGTTTAAGAAATATGGACCTTCGGTTAAGAGTCTATAAGTATTCCTTCTCCCACTGTATGCCTGAGTCTTTCCAGGGACTACTTCTCATAACTAATCATATTTATAAATAACTGATCTTATGTATAAAAGTAGATGGGAAGAAATTTGTCAGAAACACCACAAGCACAAGGGAACTGAAGGTAGTCTGCTTAATTAAAAATGTATATTCTATCTATTCAGAATTGCTTAATGTTAATTTGCTGTACAATAAAGAAGCCACTTTCCATTGACTCCTGTCATATGTCCACAGGAAGAGTAAACTTTTTCCTTTTTTAGTCCTGGGAGCAACTGAACGCCACCATCCCTGGCAAGGACCCACAAGTGTGGGGCAGATTTGCAAAGAAGAACTAGCCAGAAGCTGAAGAGGTCCAGTCAGGAGAAGCTGGGGACAAGACTAGAAATGGCCAGGGAGAGGAATACAACAGTTCTGCTGCTGTACTTCAACTGTACAACAGTTCAGGCACCTGGGTGCATGAAAGATCCTGAACTGAATCCCCTAGCATTCTCTAGCACACTGCATACTAAAAGAATCATCTTGAGATTACTAGTATGACTACTAGAGACACTTCAGCTGCCTTTTTGGAGTTGGTAGAAAGACACTTTTTCCGATACTGTTTCTGTAGGCCCTGCTGGAAACGGAAGCATTGTCTCAGATTGCACCCACCTTACCTAAAGCCTCATGAAGGTTCATGAGTGCTGCTAGATTTAGAAGTAGATTCCACCTCTGTTGCATGGCTTCAAAAGGTCTCTCTAGAAAGCAACTATGCAGAAATCGTCTAAAAATTGATGTAAGCACAGGAAAGTCCCTAGCAGTGAACAAACTACAGTAATAGTTTCTGCAAGGTTCTCTGTGGTAAAGAAGACACAAGCTGGACCACCATAGTTGGAGAATTTACCAGAACTTCACAGTTAGGCCATTTGATAACAGAATAACTTGTGCATGGTGAAATTCAGCTGGAAACTTAAACTCCAGAGACTCAGCTGATATTCATTTCCACGGTAGAGCTTTTCTTTGAAAGGCAACTTGGAGATGTCACGCTGTGAGCAGCAAAAGTTTGCAAAACTGTAGTTTCTATAACAATTTAAAACATCTTAACCAAATGGCTCTCAGGAACAAAGTAGATGTGAATATTCAGTGTTACTTTATGGAATGAGTTGCTGTCATTTGCATTTTTTGCAGTCAATAGAAATATTACAAATAGCTTTCTCTAACTGAGCTTAACAGATCTGTTTACGAAGGCTCTCAGACATTCACATGCACAATGGCTTTTATTGAGTATATAGAAAATTATTTATAGTGAAATGTTATTATACATCTAAATGCGTGTTAGAAATAGAACAAAAATTACCTACATCTACTGCATGCTCCAAGACACAGGTAATAAGAGCCAGTATGGAAACAATTTTCATGCAGTTTTGATACAGAATTAGAAATAATAACACAATGAAATTGTAAGGGTAATATGTTCATAAGCTGTTATGCGTTGCTTAATCATAGCTAAAACATAAACAGGAATATATGAAAAAGGCACTCAGGGCATGTGTACAAATGTAATTAATAGCAATAAAATATAAATCCTGTAAAGAAAAACAATAACCTCTCATCATTAAATTAAATTGTTAATTTAACACTATTGCTAAATTAAAACCTCAGTTTTAATGGATGAAAAATGGGAACACACTCGGGTGTAAAGTAGTCTTTATTGGATTAGCTGGAAATGTAATGGTTTAGATTTTTAATACAATTTCTTTTTTCCTTCTGCAGTAAGAAAACAGTAGATGCATGACTTGAACATGGATTTCCTAATACTCTAAATTTATATTATTCTTCAAATCTTAATTATGCTTAATTTACTTGGGTATAAATTAAGATTTAAACAATAAAAAAATTATAAACTTGTTCAGAACCAATATAAGTCCATCATCTTCCTATTACAGTTTTATATATAGAATTGGACACAATAATAAACACTGGGAGAGCACACCACTGTAAAAATTTTTACATCAGTTCAAGCACTATTTGAAATAAGGTTGGAAATTTGGAGAAAGGCAAAGTAAAGGTGAAGACAATGGCCAGATATATAAATTCTAAGAGTGATGTTAATTCATCTTCCTAAAAGGCCCTATTGTTATGTTGAATATTAAGACATTATGCTGTTCTACCGTAACAGATGGTTTAGGAACAATAAATCAGAATGAATAAGACTATTATCTAATTTTATGGGCCTCTACTTGTCATTGCTTATTGGATAAGCATGAATGAAAAATTAAATACAGATGTTTGTGTGCGTGTGTGTCTGATGACTTGATGGTGAATAGAAAAACAGTATTTCCAGCGTAACTCTAACTTAGAATAAAACAGCATGAACTGTCAGCTGAGTCTCAATATATGTCAGCAGTTTCTTAACTGCACAAAAATTCCTAATCTTCCCTTTTGCAAGTAGCCTATTTGCCTGGGTAAAAACTAGTGTCCAGTACACGTCACAATATTCATACAGAAGCAAATGTATCTAAATCTTGCTTTACAAGAGCAAAGTCACTAATATGATAACTACACTTCTTGAAAGTGAGTGAAATTCAATGCCACAGAAACTTTGCTTGCAGCTTTTCATCAGTTGTGGGGTTTTTTTAGTGGATTTTTATGGATTTTATTGAATTTGCTTTCAAAATCTCTTTACATCTGAAATGTAAAGGAAACGTTCATGATGTTCCTCACACAAAAAAAAACCCTGTCTTGTATTGGTAAATAAATTAAAACTACTCTGATAAAAGCTCTGTAGACTAATTATTCATACTTCACTGCAGGATACTTCAGTCTTAGCTGCTGCAATATAGCCATATGTAGCATACAAGTTTTTCTGTCTAATACTGTGTGGCTTAATTTTTTTATCAGATTCTGCCATTCATTTCAGTCCTCCTTCCTGACTACACACAATTGGTCATGTCACCAGGGAAGGTTTTAATTTTCTTTATTTCTTCTATTTCAGAAATCAATATGGGCTAGGTAGAATAAGAAATGAGTGGTGGAGTGAGGTGTATATTATGACTGAATGTGTGTTGCAAGATGAACCTGAATGACAAAGAGTCTTTGTTCCATCTGCAACAGTCAGATCCTGTTTCCCCTGAAACCTGTTGAGGTTTTGCCATTGAGAGCAATTGGGAAAAAAAGGAGATTTTATAATATTCAAGAAGGTATCTGATTTGTTAGAAACCTTGTTTATCCACACACAGAAGTTTTGAATTGTTAACCCCATCTCTTAAATTTTAAACCATAATTAGAGTTTTTTTATTCATATGCATATTACCTTTTTAACTAAGATAAAACCTGACCCTGTGTAGGTTGCATATTTTTTCTTGTTGTTGAAATGGTTATTGAAGTGAAATCCAAATGGGAAAGTGACGTTGTGTAACTATTTCATTATAGGCATCTTAGATATAACAGTTCCTGGAGTTTTTAATAGGTTTTTAATAAGGCATTCACTCTCTTGTTACAGTGGTTTGCACAGAGCTGGTTCTATTTATTGCTTCTAGATCAAACAAAAGTCCTTTGAAATTGACATATTTCATTATACTGTTCCTGGAAATTGTCACATACCTTTCGCCCAGATAAGACAGAGAAAATTCAGTAAACCTAAACATTTTGATTTTTCATTTCATAACAACAATTTTTTTTTAGTTTCAAGATGGAAATGTGATAAAAAAATTAAATGACCCTACAGAGATGCAAAATGTGTTTCTAGGCCACTCAGAATGTTTGCTGGTCCTGAAATTATATTTTTTTTATTTTTCATTTTTCTTGTCAAATGGCGCTCAGCATGACATTGATTAAAATTTTAATTTTTAAATATTTTTTTCTCTTTAGTTTGGAATACATTTGGAAATCCCTTATTCAAGCAACTCCATATGATGTTGCTGATTTTTAATTTATTTGTTGACGGCCACACAGAAAAGGGAGTTCTGTTCCTTTTTAACAGATAATTTAAAAATCAAAATCAGTTTTCTAGTCTATTGTATAAACAGTGGTTAGTCTGATTGTTCAGAGCCACAGCAAATAGGTTTTTTGTTGTCCTCCTCTTAAGAATCTGTCAGACCATCAAGAGAAGTGCATTGTATGTAACACCTGTGTTATTGTCTTCTTTGTCACTGCCACCAAGGGTAGATCTTTGCATTCCTTTGCCAAAAATGAGTCAAAATATGTCTGGTAGGTTCATGGTATTAGTTGAAAAATTGACTTTCTGTACTCCTTGCAGTTCCAGCATTTCAAAATATAACTCTCAGGAATAAGGACAAATTAAAATCTTGAGAAAGTTTCTAATGCAAAATTTCTGTGTGTAAAATTGAAAATGTCCAAATGCTTTCAATTACTCTTTTTGTTAATGTAAGAACTGAGCAGCAAAATGTACAGAATTAAGTGAGAATGTTTCCACTGGGTTCCACCTCATCCACTGGGTTAGCACATTTTCAAACAGCTCTGGGTTATTAACTGAAAATTGCGAGCCCATTTGTGGCAGCGATATTTTTCTATCTTCTCTGCAGTGGTTATTAGTGCTTCCATGTCAATGGTGATTATTGCATAGAGCAGCCCCAAGCAGGTTCTGGTGAAACGAACTATGGAGGAATTGTGTGCGTCCACAAAGTGCAGACAAGTACTAAGGGGAATGCCAGAGGTGGGTTACCTTCCTTTAAGCTTAACCATCAGAACTGGTCAGGCAGAGCAGTTTCACATGAAAGGTCTCAGCTTTTCTTCCTCATAGGCTCCCTTGCCATTTACAGATAGGCTACTTTAAAGATTTTTTTTTAGAAAGGTACTGTTGCTTGCAAAGTGTCAGGGGATGCTGCATCTGATAAGAGGAATAACAGCATTTTTCTGAACAAGTGACTGTGCTGTGGGAGAAAAAGACAGAACAGGGCAAGTGTTGTGTGAATTGTATTTACCATATACAAAGTTTGAAATATGTGAAAGGGAAGTATTTTTAAGAATACAGAATCAATGAGAAGGGTCAAAAATAGGGGAGGAAGATGCTTTCTTATCTCTGGTTTCTTCATTCCATCTCTAGACACGCAATTCTTCTACTAATATTCCTTTTATAAGGAAAATTTGAAATATAACTGTAGAAGTAATCTATAGGAAAGGAGATGTTTTAAGGGTACAACTTGTTAGATAGCTCAATATCCAAATTACTGTATTTTCTCCTCTCATGTATTTTAAGCCTGTATGGATCAGAGAAGGATGTGACAGTGCTAAAAGATGTATAAATGAACCAAAGGCAGGGCTTCTGGAAGGTATTTAATGTCATCTACTTTCACATCTGTAAACAGCTGTGGGTTATTTGCTATATTTTACCATAGTGCCAGGGAAGTTTTACACACACTGAATGAGATTTACACAGGTATGAATGAGATTATGGGAGCTGACAAGGTGTTGATTTACACCTTATCCTCTGCATTCCTTGTTTATGTACAAACTATGGGGAGTCCTCAGCATCTGAAGGTCCTGACAATAGAGTCCACAGCTGCAGTGAGTGAGGCACTGAACAAAATTAAAGCAGAAAAGAAAAATGGATCTAGAGAACAGTTTGGAGTCTGACAGTTCATCCAGCTTTGCTGGACAAATCTGTTATTTTCTTGATATATTTTCTTTCCTTGTTTTTTGAAGTTGCAAGATGCCAGGCAAGGTCATTAAGTAAGAGGAAAATCTCTGGCTTTCTGTTTTCCTGCAGGGTAAGTATAGATCACAGTTCAGAGTGGTATTGCTTCAGGCTAATGGGTTTACTGTTTTGTTTTATTGTTTTGTTTTTGTTTTCCTCTTACTCATTGATACTCCATGCTTAACTCTGGTCCCATAAGCCCACTGACATTTTTCAAACAAGAATGGATGAGGAAAAGAGAACTTCACACTCTGTAGGATTTTCCTTTCAGGCTAAGTGTAAAGACAGCACTACAGACTCTTTGCTGTGTCAGTCTCCCTAGGAGCCTCATTCAGTAAGGAAATTGCTGTTAACTGACTGTCCAGTTTCTTTGGATTTTGGACTCCCTCAGTCCACACCAAGGTCTGTCCAGCTAAGGACAAGGCTGCTACTAAGAAAAACAAGTCTATTTAGGCACCCCTTCTACTCCAGCTCAGCAGCAGAGTTCAGGTTGCTCTGAGCACCCTGATCTAGTTGAAGATGTCCCTGCTCATGGCAGGGGGGTTGGACTAGATGACCTCTAAAGGTCCCTTCCAACCCAAGCCGTTCTGTGATTCTCTCCCCTGCATTTCAGCACTGACCAGCATCACCTTCCCTCAAAGGGCATTCACTTCACCTGGGATGAGTAAGATGCTGCCTCATTGTTGGCAGAGGGAGAGAAGGAGTCTAACAGCAGTGCACTCACCCTCAGCTGTAGTAAAGAGAGAAAGCAAGGCTTGCTTGGTCACAAATGGGCTGAGTCTCGCTAGTCCCTTTTGAAAGGAGTTTGAACTCAAGTAGCAGATAAAACAGAATTTGATTGAATGCAAGGGGAGTATGGAAAAAAGGAATATATTATCTGTCCCTGAGGACATACAGGATTTAGGAGATCCTTTCTCAGCAACCCATATATAGATAAAAGCATTAATCATTTCTGCAGTCCTGAAAGGTGAATCTTTTATCTTTCTTCAGTTTCCTACCTGTTTTAAACCAAGTAACTGCAGCTGACCAAGCCTCAGCTCCCCCGTTGATTTTTGAAGAAGTAAAGATTTTATATATTTATACAAACACAGTATAGTATCATGCCAGGGAAGCAATTAGCCTTCAGCAAGAGGGCTATTTGCTTTAATATTTGAGTGGATAGTCTTCTAATACAACTATACCTATTTGCTTTCAGGCACTCAGCTTCTGTCCCATTAATTTCAGTTTACTGTGACACTTATAATTTATTCTTCTCAAGATTTACATGCATCTGCAGTACCATTACGTGTATTTGTGGTGCTATTAGCTTTAAACTTTTATAAATACCACAGAGATGGCAAATAAAGTGCCAAGAAAGGTGGGTGATGTATGAAAGAGTATTAATATCTGCCTGGAAAGATGCACCAAATTTCTTCAGGGAATATATAAGCTCCCATAAGATGTTAAGGTTATCTCAGGTTTTGAGGCTGGTTCCTGAACTGTACTGATTCTCTATAATGTTGATAGTCCTTTAGGCATAAAAATTGATGTTATCAAGAGAGTTGTAACTCATGTCCCTCTCCACTGCTACTCCCAACTGTATTTTGAGTAAATGAAAGGAAAGACAATGTGAGACCTAATTTTTACCCTCTGAGACTTTCACCGAGGCTTCTCTGTGAGGAAGAAATGTCTTTTCTTCCCTGGGAGTGAGAACATCCTTTGTGTTGTGATGCTCAAAACACAGAAACTGGTATCTAGGTTATCATCCATGAAAGCGATAAATAACACAAAAGGTGGTATCTCCCATTTCTGCATCAGTTTTGGAAATCTGTTTTGAATTTCTGGGGAAATGGGGGGCAGGTTGTACCACAAAGGTGAAAGCAGATGAGAGTCCTAGCTGTGCTAAGTTCCCAAGCCATGTCAGAAGAGTAGCTTTCTAATGCAAATCTTAAAAAAAAAAAAAAAGCAAAGCATGCAAACTCCTACCCCTATTTTTTTTTTTTTTTTAATAACTAGGACAAAAGAGGATAAAGAAGGAAAAGAAATCAAAGAGATCTCATCAAAAAATCCTTACTATGAATAATAAAGTACTCGTGCATGATTAGGAAAGCTATATAGCTATTAGCTTGTTTTCATGCACAGACTAGAAGTTTAATTAGAGTCTGCATCCAGCATTCCTGTAGTAAAACAGCTTTAGTTCTTCTGGCCCCAGGAATAAAGTTTCATCTTTTTCTTATTTTGCTGTGTACACATGACTTTGCTCTTTTGACATTCGGTAGCCCCATACTGTAGAGTTCCTGAAACACCAGTGAGGCAAGCAAAGCAGAAGGAAGTTAAGCACAAGTGATGTAGCATAGACATATCTTCAAGGTATTTTGGCAAATGAATGGGCTTTCAAACTATCTGCATGGACACACTATTACCTTTCATACAAAACCCTTCTTGTTAAGTGTTTCAAAACTCAAGTTCCTTCAGGAACGTCTTGCCCACACTCAGTTGCCTTTCCAGGTAAAATATAAAACACAACCCTTTCTATATATTATTTAAACATGAAAAATCTGAACTTTTTTTTCATATCTTAAAAAACCCCATGCACTTAACCTCCCTCCAGCGCCATTTAACACAATCTGGTTACAGGGATTTCTTTTAGGATCATAATATCAGAGATTGGCACCCAGGGCCCAACAGCACAAAGCCAAGTGTGTAACAAAGTTTTGAAAGGAATATAGGTGACTGCAAATGAAGGTTTAGATCACCTCAGTCACACTAAACAACAGTGTGATTCATGGATAGTGTCGGCAATTGCTCTTCAGGCTTCAACCTACTTCCTAGCAGACTGTTATTAGTGGGATTCTTGCCATTGAGAGGAGTATTACCAAGATCTGGCCCTGTTTTCTTTACAGGGTAGCAATAATTAATTTTATTTTGGTACTTAGAGGAGAGTAACCCAATGCTTGTAGGTTCTGATAACTTTATGATTCACTAACAGTTTAGACTAACTGATAATCTTTTGTGATTATAAGAATTAATTCTGTTGTGAAAAATAAAGTAATTTCTATTCCTAAAACAGAAATGTGGAACTTCTTCCTGCACGTTAATAGCCCAAGGAGAAGATTCTGTTGTCTGTATTGAAACTGCACTTGTAGGGAAGTTTAGTCATAATTTTGCAGCCAGTATAGCAATAGTCTGAAAGAAATAAAGTATTATAGGATTATAGGCAGTGAAATAGTGACAATGCAGATAATTCACCCTTTGAAAATTCAGCAAAACAAGGACAATTTGATCTCGCAGATCATCTGGCCATCTGAAGTCTTCATCTGGTGATGTGAAGGGTGCGTTAGGGTAACCCTAAGGTTAACAAATTGTTATTTAGAACACCTCAGTTTTTTGGTTAAGTATAGCATTTCACCTGAGTGCAGACATATTAAACCTTATGTAGCACAGCCATGCAAAGAGAGGCTCCCAAAATGAGGGTCAGACCCTGTTTTACACCGAAAAGACTGTGAAGTGTTTGAGTCCTTTTCTGCCCACCCCTACAGATATTCATACAGGTCTGAGAATCCCATTTTGGAACTAAGACTGGGAGGAAATATGATTTTAGTTGACATTTTTTAATCTTCCCTTAATTTTCTTAGTATTTATTTATCCTAGGTTTATAAACACATGTACACAAAGTCTAATAAAAGGAGAGGAAGAAAATGAAAAAAAAAAAATTCCAGTCTCATACTTGTCAGATTTCTAAAAAATGGCTTGATCCAGCAGCCATTTTCATTACTGTGACTTACAAAACTACTCTAATGCAGAGGTGTCCATACAATGTTTATTCTTAGTGATCACAATGATGAACTAAAAATTATGAACTAAAAAAACTTTTGGGAAAGCAAGAATCTGTGAACAAATTTAATGTCTTGTTATAAAGCTAAAGGGGTCATTTGCTTAAATCAAGATAACTGTTGCCAAAAGAAGAACATGACTAGCAACAAGAACAGAAGGAAAAAATGAAGAGATAATTCAAAGGGGTTTTTTTGTTTTGGTTTTTAATTGTTCATTGAAGGGGTCTCTTCAGTGCTGAGAGATGGTGAAAGGAAAATTTGCCAAAGTACTTCCAATAGCTGCAGTATGAAACATACTCTATGAAACCTAGAATTATATCCCTTTATTATCTTCTTAAAAAGAAAATGGAGAGAGAGGGAAAGAGAAGGTTTGTGATTCATAGATAGCATTTTTATTTAGTTTTCAAAATGCATTAGTTCTTTGAGCCTACAGGACTTAAAAATTTGCTAGTGGTTTGAATTTTTAAACCTATTTTAGGAGTTTATTAGATTTTCCTAAAAGTTACAAGAAATCTCTGGGCTTTTTATTATTATTATTTATTTATTTCAATTGATAATTAATATATTTTATGATAACTTTGCTTTTTAATGTTGTGAATACCTGTGGTGCAAACAGGAGTGTCACTATACAAATAAGCACTGACATGCATGATATCTACTACTTTGTATTCTATTCTTGACACTGAGAATGTATCTCTTTAAATAAAATTTCTCTGGCTCGGAAATAATGTTGTTGTAATAAAGATTCAACAGTGAGTTCCTTAACAGAGAGAATCAACACTGAGGAAAACTGGGCAAACACATTTGAATGACAGCATTTTGTGGTTTGTTTTAATGTCTTTTTTAATAGTTATGTAACAATGAAAAGAGAAGGACGAGGATTTGCAGTCAATTCTTCTATACAGCTATCACTTCTGTTGGCAAGGCGGAGGTTTTCAGGCTTCATGTAATGTCCAGAAAATATCCTTCAATGAAATAGCACCAGTTTCACAACCCTGTCAGTTTATACTTTCTCCTTCCTTGGCTTCCTTCCAGGCAAACTCATATAAATTATGCTGGCTGGAGCCAAAATACATCATGTACTTTTCTAATATGCATTTCCTCATGAAAGATGCAGTGAAACATCATCCCTTAAACTGCTTGAAGTTACCTCAATAGAAGCTAAACAAGGCTTGTTTTGTTCTGAAATAGTGTTGGATTGAAAGTAGTGGGAGAATGAAATTCTGAAGTGCTTTGAATTAATGCAGATGTACAGAATATGAAACCATGAAAAGATTAATGTTACTAAAAATAAGAGATACCATTCTGTGAAATTTGGAAGTAGTATAGGGAAGACTGTCTTCATCTCAGTACAACTGATGTGTGCTAGAGTAATAACCATGGTCTGTACATGACTAATGACATTGTTTATCACTTTGCAGTTCATCAATACAGAACACTCAGCTTCACTGGGGAGAACACCCTCAAAAGGAAACACAGGACACAGGAGTGAAGAGTGAAGTTTCCTAGCCTTTCCATCTGAATATTGCTCTCCACAGAGTATACGCCTTTTATAGATACCCAGGTCTAAAACATGAGGGAAATCTTAGTTCTTGTCTATATATTTGTTGCAATTGTTCCAGCCTCTTTGTCCCATAGTATAGTCTTCTAATAAAGAAGGCATGGGATACCTGGCCTAGCCCAGGTAGAAAGGACACTGTCACTGGCTCTCCATTGTTAAATGGGGACTAGCCAGGAAGGGTTTTGCTGGTCTTGAAAACAATGAAAATTCCAGTCCAGGTACACTATTACTGCCCTCATTCAGCTGGAGCACGGAAGAGCGAGTGGTTTTGTGGAGGTATTGTAGAGCAGGGAGTGTTGACTCTGTCTCGCAGTAGCTGAAGCTGCAGAATGGCACTGAGAGCACCTCTCTACCTGGGCACTGTGCTGAGGCACTGTGCTGAGCCTGAGCTTGCAGAGCCTTGGAAGTAGTCCTTGCACCTGAAATTTCCACATTGAGTCTGCTGCTGATGGAGAAACTGAGCTTCTTGTTTCTTTTAGCTGAGAGCACAGGTCAGGAAATGATGTCTCTTGAAATCTTTCTTGTGGCCATGAGTGTGGCTGGGGTACTGCAATGTCTTGACCTCTGTCAAAAAGGCTTGAGAGTGAACCTGCTCTTGTGCCTGCAAGCTTCTGGGATGAATTGAAGGAATCTGAGAAGCAGCTGGACTACAGGCAGCCAAGTGCTTTGGGCATGTGAACTTTTACATCCAAGAGATGAAGATATAATCTGTTAAATTAGGCACTTTCTATAAAGCATTTCAAATAAAGCTATCAGTCCCAGATGCATTGACATATAGAAAAATATCAACTACCTAAATAATAGCAATAATAATAGTAATAGTGGTAATAATAGTAGTAGTAATAGTAGTAGTAATAATAATACTGGTTTTCATTCCTCTAAGAATAAGTTGAACAGGGTGACTTTTTTTTTGTCTTAATGTCACTTATTTTGCATTGTTTGATGAAAACAAAAGCAATTTTCACAGCTGAAGAGTGATCATTTTTGATACACAAGTTATGTCAAAGCATAAATTTCTCATTGCTCTATGCAATACTCCTCTTTTATTACGTGCTGAACATCATATAATCAAGCTTAACAGCATGTCCAGCTATTAAATCCACATGGGTTTTCACAAGTAGCAGAAATTCTCCAAAGGCTGCAGGAAGCTTTTCTTATTCATTCATTCATTTTTCTTTTGCAGTTGGTGTAACCTCTGAGGTTCTTTCCTGTGTGTGACTGATTAGGCATTGTAGTAATTCAGCTTTAAAAGGTATCACCATAACATTTCTTGCCATGGGGAGCCAGTACAAAAGAGTATTTCTGCCCTACTTATTGGATTTAAGAGCTGCAAAGCTTGGACTGATTGGGTAAACAAGGATGACTATCAGCCTGTTCAGATCTGAACATTCAAAAACTGTGATATCCTTTAGTAGGCAAAATTTTACTGGTCTTTACTGGTGCATTTAGGGCTCATCAGGGTTATGTACAGGCATACATACTCTGCTGACAGATGAATAAAAATAGCAGAGGCAAAAATTCTCAAGTGAGCCAAAATTACCACAGATAAGACATTAAAAATACAACAACCATCAGAATAAAGTTGTGCGAGCTGACAACACTGCAGCTACTTTACAGCAGGAAAACAAGATCCAGTGTTTCAAAGGACTGTAACATTGTACCTGAAAAATGCTGTACAGACATCCTTTCACAGAGCCTCTTGTATAGACTTCCTCCAGGGACTGGACTAAAGAGATGCTGTGTGTACTTTTATTTATTACATGGAATGTCTTTGGTCGTAGAAGCACCAGAGTAGGTTATGTTCTTTATCTCATTTCTAAAGCACAGAGTGCAAATGCAGCAGTACCCTAGTGTCCGTTACCATATTGCAATGCAGCTTGTTTCATACCCAAATTACATCTTTATCTATCTATTTCATGTGTCCATGCTCTTACCCACAGATCCCCTGTTAATGATACTATGGCCACCTAAAAATCTAGCTGCCGTAATAGCTTAATGTTAGCTATCCACCACAACCAGTCTTCCCTGTCACATGTGTAGAACAGCTGGCTTTTCAAATGCAAGAGGAGACCTGTATGTGTATATTGTGCAAGCCAATTTTCAGAGGATGCACATTATATTTGGTATTGTCTAAGAAGTACTACTTGGGAGAGAGTTTGGCAAAGAAACGGCCAAAAGGAAATGGAAAATAAGTGCTAATGTGTAATACAGGTGGCAGCAACCTTGCACGTTGGCATAATACAGGGTCTCTTCTGCCTAATCCAGTTCTGGCCTGGGCAAACACAGCAAAGGGAAGAGAAGGGGGTTGCTTTCTGAGCCAGTTCATGCTCTTGTCATCTTGCCAGAAGCAGCCAGCTGTAACACATGATTATGATTTGAATGGTTAATGAGAGATCACTGGTATTTAACACACAGGAACAAGTAGAATGGACAATCTTTACAACTATCCAGGTTTTCTGTGAGAACCATGAAGCATTTTGTTATTCTGTGAGAAGACTTCCAAGCATGGCATACACAGGGGTGATTTATAGCATGTGAAGGGATAATCACAGGTTTCCTAGGGAAAGAATATGTTTGTCATGATTCAGAGGGAGGTTTATGATAATGTTTGGGCAACATTATAGCTATATTCTGATGGCAAAATGTAAATAAACAGGCAAAGGCAGAGACTCCACACTGTCTCCTTTCACTCTTGCTCCCCTTCCTGATATGATGATGACAGCCAGAAATAGAGACCGTACCTGGAGACAAATATTCCAGCCAGAGCATCCCTGGCTTGAAACTGTTGCATTACCTTCACTACCCTGGGCAAGCAGTGGCCAATGCCAGAGATGAGCATCTCAATCAGCACCCTTTGCTCATCCCACTGGGAGCTGCCAGGTGCATGAATGCCAAGTGGTGGGACGGCAGTCAGCAAGTATGCCAAATGTGCAGTTCCCATGGCACATCCCAGATCGTGCCCTGTCAGTCCTGAGCTCTGGCAAACTGTCAATTCTTTAAGCAAGGCACTGCACTTGAATTAAATATCCAGAGAAGCTGTTTTATTTACCTAAGCCACCAGGTTTTAATTTTTTGTTTTGGCCTGCACAGTCACCATGTTTACTTCCTCTTTTGAACATGTGAAGGGAAAATTGGCATCTTAGATAGTCTTCTGGTACTTTGGTAGTTACTGACTTTTTTATGGTGATCACTGCTGTGACACCAGCAAACACCCCTTATGGCTAGTGATAACTTGCTTTATCAGTGAACGTTCAGTTTTAACATTGTTATTTTATAGAAGGGTATCCAAGGTCTGACTTCTGCAGATAGCTTCAGACATACAGTTATTCCCACACAGCTGATTCAAATAAATGATAAAGGTTATCCTACTGTCTCCAAGTCTCCAAGTTTTTTCTAACCTTGCATGGGGACAGGTTTAATGTATGGATTGGGATGAGCCTGCAAATGCACCAAAAGCTTTTTTTCCTAATCCCTCTAAGTGTGTTACAAAATTCCATGTCATAGAGATGAGCAGTGGAGTGGCTTGTTTTATTAGGAAAATAAGGAAGATCCCCAAAAATGTAAGTTTAGGAGAAACAGCCTAATCTCTATTTCCTTTTGGCCATTCTTTCAGATGAGTTTCAATTGGATGTGCCATTTAAAAATAGAAGCCACAGTTTTTGGGGGCAGGGGAGGGGAGTGGAGGGGTTTCTCAGTAAAGGGTAGTTATTTCTCACACAATTCACACTTAGTCAGTGGCCCAGTGATGTGTGTGACTCTGTATGGCTCCCTTTGTAGCCTGTCTAGCCAACACGCCTCTCAAATCCTCTGTGCCTGAAAAATGCTTGTGAATAGCCTTTTAAGTTTTTTGTTGCTGTCATTCCTACAGAAAGACAGTACATTCACATATCATTTTGAGACTGGACTGAGAAAGCAATGACCTGCTCAGCGCCCCCCCCCCCCCCCCCCCCCCCGGCAGTTTCAGTGGGGCATCAGTGTTCAAGGATGAGAGAGCACTTGCAGGACAGTTTTTCTTGGCTCTTGCTGTGGCTGGTGCTACAGATAGGGAATGGAGTCTGTATCTACTCACCTTATGACAGTTACCTTTAGTTTAACCACTTTTGTTTCCACCTTCAGCTCTCGAGTCTTTGCCATCATTGTAGAAGGCCAGAAAAATATTTTGATAAATTCATTCTGACAGCAGAGAGCAATAAGTGGAGGTTTAAAAGTACTCTTTTATACATTTTCATTCTAAACAGCAGTTCTTTATTCCAGTTACAGTTTTCACATTTATTGCTGGCTCATAACATACTGGTCATCGCATCCTTTCAACAATTTTATCTAAGGAAAGAAAAATATTATTCATAAAAAAGAGTCTTGGGCATGATATTCTTGATAATGGCTGTATTAAAGTGAAATAGCAGAACATAAAAATCTGTAGTATGTGTAAACAGGAGAAATAACTGGAAAAAAACTACACATTGCTTTGTAAACGGCCACTGTAATACCACTGAACTGTAGTCAGTTTTGATTATAACAGGTATGTATATTGTGCTTGCTGTAGAGTAACCTCCAGGTGCTCTAGAAGCAGAATCAATAGGAAGCAACTACAGGATTTAGCAAACTGAATATTATTTAACTTCAGTACAGCAGATACTAAAAATGAAATATATATAAAAGGGTACCTTGATTTTTCAAATGTAGGGATGACTGTGACTGTTAAAGCCATTAATCAGAAGTCATGGACAGTTTTCAATTTACTTATTTATGAAATAATGTCTCATTAGGGTCTTATTGCTAATAACGCTATGTCTGTACGAACGCCACTTCTTTTTGATGAGGAGGGTGGAGGGGTGGGATATTACAAGGAATTACAAGGAGCCTGCATTGGAACAAAAGTGACCATTTTGTCTATTTACACTAGAGCTGTGCAGGCGGTAATATAATGCTTTCTGCCCATTTACTTCTACAAGCAGAATGTAACACGCTTTCTGGAGTTAATTTTTTGAAAGAGAACCCCACTAGGTAATGCAATGCGAAGTAAAATTTTAGTGCTAAGCACTGGAGATTTCCATTCTTGATCCATCATTTGGAAAAAAAAAAAAAAAGAAAAAAAACACATCTTTGTGAAGAAGATGCTGTTCTAGAAATTGCAATCTGCGCAATACAAATATTTGTGCCATAATAAGGAATAGGAAAGGAGAAGTGTCTGTGTTGCTGATTGGCAAGAATCCCTTCCTGAGTCTCTCCTCTCCCCCAGACTTTCCATAAGAGCTTCCCTGGACCTGGCTATCCTGTATACCTGGTGACTGAGTCACTGAAAATATTTACTCTTCTCACTTTCCCATTCTGTGCTCTTTATCTTAATTATGTTGGTGAGAATTAAATAGCTCGCTGGCTATGTCTACCACCTTGTATCTGATCTTTGTTCTGGATATCACCTCTTCTAATTTTTGCTTGTTGAACCTGTATGGTACATTGTGCATCAGCAAGAAGGATCTTGTAAACTAAGTCATGGGGTTTAAAATACCCAAAGTTGCATGAAAAAGGGGAGGACACAGAGACTGTGTAGCTTGATGCACATGATAAGCAAGAGAGGGAATTTTGGCCACAGACTTTGGCCCCATATGTTCTCGATAAGTTGTCCTCTCACAGTCACTTTCTGCTAGGTTTCCTTAAGAAGCACAAACACAAGGCAAGCATCTTGCCAAAAGTGAGAGAGTTATATAGGCTGAGTAATTATTTAAAAAAAACATTTTGTGTGAAGCATTGTGTGAAACAGTCTGTGAAAAACATTGCAAAAATTACTAAAATTCCTTTCTTTGTCATTTAAAATCAAAAGCAAGACCAAGAAACCCAGTGTAGATCAAAAGTACTCCCTCTCATAGGTGAGTCTGAACTCCCACAGTATCATGTCTTTTTAACTACATTTGTAGAGAAAAAGAACTTCAATTTTTTTCACCAAAAATTCAATTTTTAGTACTCTACCTTTAAGAATGCTTAAACCCGCAATGACTGAAAAGAAGTTCAGGATAATAAATACATGGTGTCTTTTAAAGCTATTGGGCAAGGCTTTTGTTTTAGAAGCAGTCATCTTAAATGACAGTTGACAGCTTAAGTTTCTGTAATAGAGGAATAAGATCAATAAGAGAGATTCAGAAACAAATCATCAAATTTTCCTCCAAGCTTTTTATCATTGCTTCATTCTTAAGAAAAGCAAACCGATTGTACTTGGCTACGCTGCTTTATGCAGTTACACACCATGCACTCGTATGACTAATCACTCAGGATATATTTTTAGGATGTTATTAATGTAGCAGGGAGAAAGATAGAAAAAAATCAGCATAAAATTAGAAAGTCCTTAGGCAGACTGACAGAAGACTAAGGGAGAAGACTTACCTTTATTTAAATGGAACTGTGTTAAGATTTCTGTGTTAATTTAATCAGTTAGCAAATTTATACTATGAAATGGAGCAGATACGGAGCTCTCTTGACTAGTTACAGCTGAGCTAGTTTAGACATTTTAAGCCAGTATATGGACGTCACAGTTTATGCTGGGCACTTCCTGCAAGGAACTTTTTAGTGTTTCTGCTGGGCAAAGCCTCAGAACTTGTATCTTGCTGTGTGGAGTGATGACAACATGTCCAGTAACTTCTTGGAAACCTGATTTGCATACAAATACATAAAGATACTATATACATGTACATGTGTGTGTATACATAAAGGTGTGTAGATGTGAAGTATGCAGTACAGATATAAACTTTGTTTTGCCAAAATACAAGTATCCCAGATATTCCATGTAGGATTTCACCTACATGCCAGTTTTTTGCTAACAGCTCTGGCAGAGTGGGATGAATTAGCTAGCAAATGCCAGTCAGTTTTGGAGAATCACAGAAGCGTTTTCAGATGTTTTGGCACTTCTCTGAACTGTGTAGTAGAAGCAGCAAAGCTCACTGAGAGCCAAGTCTCTGATTCCTTTCCATACCACTGTCTCAACTGGAACTAGGGATATTGCAGAAAAATGTTTGGTAAACCCAACTACCTGATATTCAGCAATGTTTGTAATAACATTGAAGCATGTTTGCATGTGTATGTATCTAAACGTATAAGTGGAATTTAATTTGAAGGCACTGTTTCTTTAAAAAGAAATGAGCAATTGCTTATACGTGGCACAAATAATATTATCAACACATTGTGTTGTTGTATACATGTATACTTCAAAGCACAAAACATCTGCTATGACTGGAGTGGTAAATCCTAGTTGAGAATATTTAGTTCAAATACAAACTCATAGATTTGAGCCATATATTTAAATTTTAAAATTAGTTATCAGAGCAATAATGAAAACCAAGTCAGTCTTACAGTTCACAAATGAGAAACAGGCCAAAGCCAATTGATAGTTCAGTTTGAAGGCCAGATCTATTGACAGCAAAGAAGAGTAAATTCTGCTTACATCTGGGTAATTACAAGCTCATTGAGCAAAACATTTTCCCCATGTATTTTGACACTGTGGGAGAAAGATGATCCAGAGCATCCAGCAAGCTTCCCGCTACTACACTGGAGTTCTAGAAATGGGTGTCACTGCACAGTTTATCACAGAGCAGTTTTCATGCCTGATTGCTACTACCAGCATATATTACCCAAATATCTTTAATAGCTAGCACAAGTAGACTAAAAAACCCAGGATGTTTGCTTAATTTTGTTTCAGTTAATAGTTTAAGGATATAATCTGGAAATAATCCATTAATTTCTTATTCTTAGGTTCAGAAAGGGATAAGTTTCAAAACGGCGATTTTTAATGCTTTTACACTGTGGTTTGTGTAGCTGGGAAATTTTTTCCTACTCTGATTTTTTAATTCATGGTAGCTACGAGCAGCCATTGCCTAAAGAATTTATAAATGTTTCATATGTGCTAGCGTGCAATTACAGTGATGTAAACAGCTTTAATTATGATCCTGGCATAACATAAAAATTTAAAATCTTTCCAATTAAAAAGGTAGTCAAATACATATTTTGGAACAATATTAGTGGAGATAGATTAAGGAAAGAATAAGAATAAATTGATCATCAACTACAGAGAGTTTTTATTCTAAGCTTCAAAGGGTGGTATTTCTACAAATGTCTGAAGGCAGGACAGCATGAAGATTTCTTTAGCATAGAATTGTGACAAATCCATATTATTTTAAATTAATCCTTTTTTTCTTTTCCTCTTTGTATCTAGAATACAAGCTGGAATGTCCATTTGTGATACCTGAAGATAATTATGTGTTACTTTATTGTGCTCCTTCTGAGTGAGACAAGCTATGAAAATCCTGCCCAGTCATGTCCTCTGATATCTGACTTGGTAGCAAGAGTAAGGGTCACCCAGTCTTTTAGATAATATCACAGCTTCTGAATGACTTCCATAGCAACATCAGTTACAAAGGCAAAAATATTTTTTACTTTGCTATTCCAGTACAAACCAGTGAACAGTATTGTTGAGTGCTGCTAAAAAAACTGCTGCATTTCTTCCCTGCAGTCACCACATGTTGTCTTCCATGGGACTAATTAGTTCTTTTTGTCTGAAAATATCTTTTTTTTTTCCCCAAATGAAAATTTTCTTAAATAAAATCTAACAGTTTATAGAAAAATCTGACATTTTCAGAAATCATTCTAGTGAGATCTATTGAACATATACAGCAGCTATACTCAGAGCCCATCACTCTTTTTGAAAGTACTGCTGTTAATGTATTTGTGCAATATTTCTGACACTTTCAAGATGCATTAGACTGACTCACTGTGGCCACATATATCAGTATATCATGTATGCAGTGAGAAGGAGGTCTCAGAAGCATTGTTTTTATGGCATATACCATCCATAGAAAACTGATACCTGAACTGATACCTAAATCCAATGCATTCTTCAATTTCATATATGTGCAATTCCTACACATATGATATTGATACTTTACACTCTACATGCCCATCTCTTTCTGGTACAAATGAGGGCAACTCTGATTGTCCCTAAATCAAAGATGCTCCTAATATGGGGCATACATGTTTGGGTGCTGATCCTGTGTTCTGGTCTGACTGATGTGAATCTAACAAACCTGTTAAGGTCTATGGAGCTTTGCACAGTGTAAGGGTGAAGAAATTAAGTCCAGAGTTTGTAAACTAATCTTTAAACTTTGTTCAGTGTTTATTGTAGGGGAGTTATGATGTAAATGCAAATTACTGTCATTATAAACTTTTAAAGATTAATCTATCCAAGAAAAAAAAAGTTAGAAATGGCTTAGTCTACCTGGGGGTTAAAAATATAACTTTTATTAATAGGTCTTATGCCATTCCCACCTCTGATACTCAGAGCTTGGAGGCAGATTATATTTGAATATATATATTAGATTATATAGGCCGATTATATTAGAATACAATATATTATATGTATTAGAATATATGTATATAAAAGAATAAATATATTAGAAAATTTGGATGAGGTGGGAGACTGCTGCACACTTACGGGTTGGGTTATTTTGAGGCAAGACTGATGTTGACTGTTGCAAAATATAATAGGCACAAGTACAACTTCAAAGAGAGTTTTCTTTCCCACACATTTAGCTCATTAACTGAAAAGATCTTTGTGAAAAACACACACAAGCAGTTTTCACATATCATTGTGCTATGAATATAAATTGCAATTTCAAATCATTCTGGCAGCCTGCTGATTTTCTTTGAGATTTCTCCAGGAGTGTTTAATGTTAAACCATCTGGGTACAGGGAAAAAAAAGTCAATAAAGCTGGTGCAGAGAAGTGGAAACTACACCTTCCTGTGTTAGCAACAACTTACCCCCTAAGAAGAAATTATTTTCAGCAGTTTTTGCTAGGAACTTTGACAAGGATGGAGGGACCCAATTACAATCACCAGAGGACATCTGCTAGTTAGTTTTGCAGCAGACAGCTGCAGAATTTCTGCATGCTTCAGGTGCCTTCAATTGCCCTTTTATGCTTCTTACCCATTTCATAGGTAGAGTTGCAGCTGTTGAATACATTCACAATCTGGCTGCTGGCCTGGGGTGGGTGAGGAGCAGAGAATGAAGAATTCCACCTGGCTTTCTGCTAGCACGTGCTGCTGTTGTCTACAGCAAAATCTGTTACAAACTCAGCGTGGGGAGTTCACAGAAATTCTGAACTAAATAGAATTTTGTACCACGAGTGCTTTAGAGGACAAACTGAGTGATCCAAATGTTTTCCAGTAGAAATTTTCTAAAAATAGTTCATATTGAAGAAAGGAATGGAAGCATCTGATGATGTCCTGTGACGGTAAGCTGGGTTTTCTCTGAAGCCAGGGTTCGCCCTTTCCTGCCTGTTCCTTTACTAAGGAGCTCAGGTCAGCCACAAGAAATTTTGCACCAAAATTGGCAAATAACAGTGTTAACCAGATAACTGGTCTTTGATCTTTGGTGGGATGGTAGCTGCAGTCATTTGGGAAGTTGTGGGATTTTCAGAAGAGAAAATTGACTTTGGATTCTGATATGAATGGTTGCAAAACAGAAAAGGAACAAGTACATCTTCAAAGACAGTTTGTTTCCATACCTTTAGCTTATTAACTGAGAAGAACTTTGTGGAGAACACAAGTAAGAAATTTTCACAAATCTTTGTGCTGTGGTCGGGGTTTTCAGAAGACTGTAAGACACAGCCGGTGTCTCTATATTGTAGGAAGGTATGAGCCCTGACTTTGGGAAAAATATCATCCTCTCTGAGTAGCTTCCCATTTTACAGGGGTTTCAGAACGTGCACATGTGTAGCTGTCCTCTTCAGTTCTTCTTGCATAAGGGTGGGATGTCCCTCAGTTATCTGTTCTTATTAAGCAAACATCTTCTCCCACTCTAGCAAAAAAAGCATTTTGATATGGATCAACAGCCATTTTTTGAAGGGGATGTTGTATAAGCATTTTCTGTACAAAAATCTTTCTTTTAATTCTATTATAGAAGGTACTGGGGGTTTTTTGGTTTGGGTTGATTGGGTTTGTTTTGTTTGTTTTTCTTTTTTTTTCTCAAAAGCTAGTTGCTTTGATTTTTTAATAAGTTTTGGAATCTTTGAAATACTAGCACTTCTGTTCCCAATTTTAAGCCATTCATGACCCTTCAGATCATAACAATGTCAATTTCTAATCGCTGTCCAGTCACTGAGCCTTTGAAATGAATTATTCCCTAAGCAGGAACACCTTGCAGTCAGTTTAGATCCTCTAAACTAAAATTGCAGTTTAAGGTTACAAGGGTCACAATGACTAATGGAGGACTCCAGCCTTTGGATTTTTGAGTTACTTTGTGGAGACGAAAAGCCATTCTAGGTTTTCAGCTTAAAAACTGAGAAGGCTTAGAAGACCCTCCAAGGACTGCAGTAAGTTAATCACATCCTCAAAAAGGTGGTTAATATAATAGAGTTTGGGAGGAGCTGCTAGGAGGCTGAACTTCATTTCAGGGAGGGAGGGAGAGAGAGGGAAGGAATAAGCTCAAAATGAAGGATTTTGGTTCTTACTAATCTTAGTAAACACACACCTGTTTTCATTGTGGTTTTGTTTAACCTTAAATAGCTTCAGGTGATGGTGTATTAAAATACTTCCTAGAAAAATAACACACATACATGTAGTGACCCCCCTTCTCCTCTCCCAATCATAATACCGCAAGAACAGAGACTCCTTACCTGTTGTGGTGGGTTAGCCTTGGCTAAGGGCCAAATGCCCACCCAGCTGGTCACTCACTGACTTTCCTCCAGCACTTTTTCCTTTGCCCAGCCTCACTCCCAGCTTTCCCTTTTCCCCTGAGTTGGTGGGGGCTGGCTGGTTGCAGTCAGTCTGTAACCATTCATCTCTGCCTCTCTGTCCTCCTCGTGCTTTTCCCTGCTCCAGTGTGGGTCCTTCCCATGGGCTGCAGCCCTTCAGGAGCAACCTGCTGTGCCGTGGGCTCTCCATTGGCTGCAGAGGAGCTGCTTTGGCTCCTGGAGCAACCTCCTCCCCTCCTTCTTCCCTGACCTTGAAGATCACACTGCTGTTTCTCTCATTTTTTCTTCCCTCCTCCTCTGTCTGTGCAGTGTATTCTGCCTTTTCTTACACATGTTTTTCCCAGGGGTGCTACCAGCATGGCTGACACACTGAGCTCTGGCCAGCAGTGAGTCCATTGTAGCTAGCTGGACTTTCCATTTACACCCAACAGAGCTGGCTTTGGGGTTGGTTGTATGCAAGGAGAGAAGAGACATCCAGGTTTGACCACAGAGCTGGGCAAGCTCTTCTGGGAGACTCCCAGCCCTCTGAGGCGCACCCTTAGCACTGAGGGCATTTGTCTCTAGGAAGCGGTCTGAACTCAGGGCTCCCCATGGCAGCCAGCCAGCTGCCCTGGCCACGGCAGCTTTTCCCTGGGGTCAACCTGCGTGCTCTCCCCAGCCTGAGCTCAGCCGGGTGTATGACCCCGATGAGTAAGGAGGCCTCGAAACAAATGCCTTCCCTCCCCTATGAGCCACTCTTTCAGGGCACCACATCCCCTAACTGTTAACGTGGCGTCAGGAGGCCTGCAGGTTTACACAGCCTCGACATGCTCTTCCTAGAGGGATTTTTCTGAAATACCTGCCAGGGTACCGTGGAGGCCGGGGGCTGCTGGGGCCAGGACTGCCAGGGCTGGCAGGGCAGGGCCTGGCAGCCAGGGCTGTGCCACTGTCCCACCAGGGAGCAGGGCAGCTGGGGGGCAGCCCTAGCCCCGGAGAGCAGGCACTTCCCTGGCAATGGAGACGGGCAAGGCTGGGACAGGATGTCTGCCAAGGGGGGGATGGGGGTAGGATCAGGCCCGGAGCGGTTGCTCAGGTAGGAGTACAGTGCCAAAGCCTCACAGGAAAGCAGCTCTTTTCATAAAATGAATCCCTTTAAAATTAAAACACCTACTCCTTATAATTCTTTGCAGTAGGAGGAAGATGGTGATTCCCACTGAGCTTGGATTGCAGGTGAGGATGGGTAACCAGAGTGGTCAGCCTTGATTCCTCTCCTGTACACATGGGTGGAAAAGGGCAGTGGTGGTGCTTCGGACCATTCAGGCTCACTGAGCCAGAAGAGAGGAGACAACACGAAGAACGAGAAGTCGCGTGAGTGTGTTTTAGATGCTTGACCTTAAGAGATACAGCATGAACTCTCCTCCTCAGCTGTGGTTCCTTCCCCAAGCTGGGTAAGATAGCAGTAAAGCACCCTTCTGGTAAATCTAGATATAAAAGTTCAATGTAGTATTTAATTAGTGGTAAATTAGTTTTTAATATAGTGCTTTTCCTGCAGCTTTGCCTTTGGTTACTGTAATATTATCACTGAGCGATTCACTAAAAGTGGTGAAAGGGCTGAGGGATGGCAAGCACCTCCTGTATTAATGGTTCCATTCTACCTGAGCATAGTACCTTTAAATAATTAATTCACAATTCACTGTAAACCTAAAAGCTCTTTTTCTGCAAGTGCCACCAGGCACATGTTGGAAATAGCACACTCCTTCTCTGGAAAGCTTTGGATAATCTCAGTCATGTTCTGGAAAATGGAAAATTACTGTTAGATAACTTGAAAGAAGTTCCAGTGTTTGCTAGGAACATAAATGATGCTAGTCATGGTATCTCTGCTAGTATATTTTTACCTGGATTGAATTCCTGTATAGTCTCTCTGTGGCCTTAAGTTACTCAGGAGTGACTGTTTCATTACCTTTCATACATGACATCTGTCAAAGGCCAATTCCGCAGTAGACTTATTATTCTTTGCAGTTTATTCTTCTTAAATCCTTAGAGTGATTTTACTCAAGACACAGCTAGTTAAGCGGATTAAAACTGTTACGTTCAAAGGAGCTCAGACCAAATATTTAACCATTAAATACCCAAAATTATCATGGGTGGATTTTCCAAGTGTTTTATGGAAATAAAAAGGGACCCGAAACACACCGTCCTTGGGAGCCATGAAGAGACTTAGAACCAGATCCCCCTCAGAGAGAGAAGGATTTTGTATGGTCTTCTTTATCTTGCCTTGCCACACAGAAAGTGGGTGATGGTCAGGATTTCCTGAAGGTTGATTCTTTTCTTCCTTGCTGCTTTCTCAGTGTATAACCATAGAAGCAGATGTCACCTGGGTATAGTCTGCTTAAAATTAATAGTAATGCCCATGCTCAGTTTATTTCCAAATGCTCATGCTATCAATAAAATACTATTTTCATCAAGGTATACATTTCTCTTTCACAGGGGAATCCATGATAACACTGGGGTTTTGGGTTTCTTTTTTTTTTTTTTTTTTTAAACTGAGATCCTCAGTTAGTTTCAGTGGTTGAAAGTACCAGCTTTACTAATACATTACATAAGTGTAAACTGTTCCTGATAGTCAGTTCTTCATTTTAGACAAGTATTTTAGACTTAGCCCTGAAATTAGTAGTAGTAAGCAGCACAAGTTGGTTTGAGCCAGGAATAGCCCCAAGGTATATTCAGCTGATCAAACTAGTCAAATTTGTTGTTTTACCAACTGCTCTCATGCTCTTTCCGGAACTTGGACTAATTTTAGAGCTTAGAGATGAATTAGCAATTCACAGTCTATGCTCACCAGATGCTGTTGACACATGTGAATAAAACAGCAACACACTCAGGCTGAAAACAATTTTTGAAGATCACCTTGTCCCTTCAGTATTAAAGACTAAGATAAACAAGAGAAGTAATATATTCATTCACCCCATGCCATTATTAAATTAGCCAAGCTGAGGGTATAGACATAATACTGTAGGAGAGTTTTATTGGTATGAGTCACAGTCCCCATAATTTAGCAAACAAATTGTGTAATTCTGACAGGTGATTCTGTCTGGCTGATCGTAGTGAAAGTTTCCCAATGCTGGACTCAGTAAATTACAAATTATATAGCTTATTTTCATGCATTTTGTGAGTCCATCAGATGAGTGTTCTGCAGAAGATGAAGACATATTTTTCATGGGAAATGATGTATGCGTTTTTGCAAGCCAGTAAACCTGTTTTAAAATAAGCTACTGTCCCAGCCACTCCATACTGTTTTTGTCATGCCTGTTCAGTGTAAGACAGGGAATGATGCAGAGGGCAAGAATGGATAGCACAAAGGTTCCATCCTGTATAGGTAAAGCTCAGACCTGAATACAGTCATCTTTACTCCTTTTTATTTATTTTTTTTCCTCCTGCCAGAGATACAGTGTGGGGTTTTTTTAAGCCACACACAGAAGCATCTTAAAGATTCCAGCTACCCAAGTTTCTGATTCTGTATCTTTTAGTGTGTCTTATCATTAGGACATTCCCCTCAGGAGAAAAAAAATCTGAAACAAAGGTGTGAATCCCAACAGGATGAAGAGATGTGTGAGGATTTTTTCCCCTGAACCTATGGAAAAGCTATTAAAAAGATAGCTGCTATGCCTAGCATTTTTTGAATCAAAGTGCTCATGCTTGTTTTAATTCTACAGGATCCATTGCTACATGTCTTTTATGCATATAACAGTGATTGGCAGTGAAAACTGAACTGTGATTTAGTATATCTATATAGTATGAAATACTTGGGGTTTGTGCTCTTATTTTGCTGCTAAATGGCCACAGGGACTCTTGTCGTAAATAGAAGAGACAGGGATAGAATCCAGCCAGCCAGCAAGAGGTTTGTTAAATATCAAAACTGGAATAAACTACTGTAAAATCTGACTGAAAATTTGTTCTCAGATACTATCTGAGATTTCAACCACTGTTAACATTTTCACTGTTATTTTGTTTCATCTTCCATCATTGTTTTCTGATCCTCTTTTTATCCTGCAAAACTTTCCCCCTTCTATGTATTTTTATAGTGGATGACTTCCCCCAGCATTAGATCATGCCTGTTCCTAAAATATTTGCCTGAAAGCTTTTGCTTCTCCACTGGGACGAGACATCAAAGAGTAATTATCTAATTGATTTTGTGTTTTGTCTTTTTCTTCCATGAAAAATGAGGTCATCACAACACAGGATAAGAAAAAAACATTTAAAATAAATTAAAACATAGCCTGTAGCTTCACCAAGTCCTACCCATATCCACTGTAAACATTATATTAGGCTTTTTCTTAAAAGATGTTTACTTAATAAGAATTTTAGGGGGTTGATTTTGGTTTTGTTTTTTTTTTACCTAAAGTGTCAAGAGATTTGAACATTGAAATACAGCAACATAGATCACTAAAATATAGACACTGAATAATTGTCCAACCAAAATGGGAAGCTTTGAAACTCCCTCAAGATTTATGGTTAGGCAGACTCCATTCTTCCTGAGTTAAGGCTGAAAAACTAACAACTTAACTGCAAGCATATGGATTCCCTGTGCTGCCATTACAAATGATGCTTAACTCAAACAAATTACTCAGTCTCTGAAAACTGAGATGGGCAGACCTTCAGTGTCTTAATTCTTTCATTGAATGTGGATCTATACAATTTTATATTGCTGTGTGAATAAAAGAGTGGTCAGAGTTCTGATAATTTTATAAATCTGTCAATTACAATTCCCAATTAAATCAATTTGGTTTCCACATAAGCGGGTGAAGAGAAAGTAGATGTCAGCAACGTGTTCCAAATCCATAATCTTATAATGATTTTTTTGTTAGTTATCAAAATGTGTTTACATTTGCAGCAAAACTACTGACAACAGAAATAGGACCATGCAGTGAAAAGAAAAGGGAAAAAATGCCTGCCAGAATGAATAAGGATACTTCATTTGCAACACCTTACCATTAAAATAGCATTTCTAGTGGAAGAATCACCATGAATTTTAGGACCTTATGAAATTATTTCTTTGATAATTGTTCTAGAAGGAAACTGTGAAATCTTCTTCATGTTTTTGTAGTAAAAACCAAATCATTTTGTCTTCAGTTAGAGGGCCTACTTCATGTTTCCAATTATGCTCCCTCCCTGGAAGTGTTCAAGGCCAGGCTGGATGAAGCTTTGAGCAACCTGATGTAGTGGAAGGTGTCCCTTCCAATGGCAGGGGGGTTGGAACAGCTGATCTTTAAAGTCCCTTCCAACCCAAACCATTCTATAATTCTGCGATTATATGAAGAAAGAAATTTTGCTAATTATCACATTACCTGAAGTTTCACTCATCTACTTGCAGACTGTAATGGATTGGCTGGCAAACTAAACACCCAATGAATATTTCCAAATCTATATTTTCAATTGATTCATTTACATTGTGCATGTCAAAAATGCCAACCTTCGTAAATGTAAGACAGCCAGCTTCTGAGTTAGAGTGGATGCTAAATGCCAAGGCCAGCACAATTCCATGTCACCTCTTTCTCAATAGCCAAGTAGTTCAGTAATATTTTCAAGGTGATTTAATTACCCTTCTACTTAGCACAGAATTCACTACCCCAAACTACCCAGTGTCTGTTACAATTGCTGCTATGCAGCCATGATAATAGCATATGCTAAAGTTCATTCCAATCTCTAGAATATTTCTTATGCATCTTTCCATACAGGTAACTCACTTTATCCAGATTTCAGAGTACAAAAGATAGATCTGAGTTTTGCACTGGACCTCATGATCTTTGTTACATTGTTATTTAAAAAATAAATTTATAGAGTCTAGTTGCTCCTATAGGTCTGTAGAACTTTACAGTGCAAAATTGGTATCAATGGAATGTATGTAATTCACTACAGTTTTGTGTTTGCTTTTAAGTAGTGATAACTGACATCTTCAAGAACGTGGCAATAGAGAACCACTTATGGTGAGAAGTTGTTTGCAGTAATTAATTCACTTTTTAGTGAATTCAGGCTGTCTTGTTATCATGTGGTAGTTGACAGCCCATGAGCTGGATTCAGTTTGCAAGATGTTTCTATTTGACTTGCCACATTTACAGGTAAAAGGAAGCAAACAGTTATTCCATTGCTCAGACTAGCAAAAGCTAAAAGATTTCTCTCCCACCATAAAGAGATTGGAGATTCTTTAACCAGCTGGTAGCTGGGAAGAAGAAGGGTGCTGCCTTACAGTGACTGCACTATGAATGCAGTGTCCTGTTCTTCCTACCTGCTTCCTTCCCCAAGTCATCAGACTTCATCTTTGCAACAGAATTGCACCTCAAAGTGGAAGGATAGGGAAGTCAGTGGGGGGATATATGGCTGCATGGAAATCATCCCATCTCCCACCAGAGAAAACATAGCAGAGATTTCTGGGAAAGCCACTGTTCCTTGGCTACAGGAAGAGTTGGACCAGATTTCTTCCAGAGGTCCCTTCCAACCCCAACCATTCATTGATTCTGTCAAAGCAGAACTGTTAGTTGATAGTCTAGTTTCTAAACTCTGCCCTCTGTTTTGACATATCTCATTTGTCTATAATAGGACCTTAGACACCTACATGTAGACACCTAAATATAGCTATATTCTTGAACTGTATGAAACCCAGATAGTCTTATTTTAGCACAAAGACTAGCACAAGTATCTAATTTATTTGTTAAGTGATGTTACTTGAGCTGGTTAGCTTTTCTTTAGCATTTCACATGTAATTTTCTCCAATTTGTTGAAATTGTTCCAGTTGTTTCTGACAAATGGAGTAGAAATTTATGTTCACGTTTATAATCTCCATGTAATCTCAGGAAATTATTCCTGAGAAGGGCCTCCTGACTGTTTGATACTTCTCTGTCTCTAAAACATATCGCTCCTTTTCTAAGATCTGTGGTCATGGTAATCAGTTCTAGACAGTTTCTGTGCCCCACTGCTCAGGCCTATGTAAGACAAGGTTATGCCATTTTTTATACTGTGCGTTACTTCAAATATTGCCCTACTTTTTTCTGTTGTTTTTTGAATTCACTATCTTCCCACTAAAAATTTATTTCAAAATTCTAGCTTTCATTAAAAAAAGTTTAGATTATACAGAAATAAGTTAAATATAAAGTCCTTAAAGATTTAATACTGAGGAATGAATAACAAGACTAAAAAATAAATTCTTCTAAGTGCAGTATTTTTAAAAGATTTTCATGACATGACTTTTTCTGGAGTCTAACTGATGCCTCTGAGTCCTTGGAATTGACTGTGTTAGCTCTGTAGCTTTACAGGGGTTTATTCACAGAAAGATGTGAGTAAAATAATGTCTGAGCACAAATATTAAATGGTAGAAGGCAAAAGAAGGTGCTACTTCTGAGGCAGTGGTACTTTCCGAGACCCTCCCGCAGATGCAGTTCAGTTAAGTAGATCTGCAGGCAGAAGTTGCCCATGAGAAAGCCAAAGAAATATTTGTGGTCCTCACAATTTCTAAGCATTATGCAGTCATTCAACACCACCAGAAATACATGAGACATTTTGTACATTATTGCACGTACTCCAAAGGTGCTGGAGAGGTAGATTATAACCTTTTTTAACATTTCTTTTTTTCAGTCTCACTCATTTTTTTCATACATACTGGAATCCTGGTAACTTTGAAATTAGTTGTATGATAGTTTTACATCCTACTTGCCAAGATATTTACTATGTATTAGTGTATAAGATTTCTGATAAAAAAAGCTCATCACATTTTATTCTTCTGCTATAATGGCTTGCAGATTTGGTAGCTTCATCAGCTCATACTACACGCATCTTTTTCTTTAATGGAGAGAGTGGAAATTACCTGGTTTGAAATGCAGGGTAAAATATGACACTTCTGGAAATATTTTCATGAATAGAAGTTGTGCTACTTTTAGGACTGCATATCTGCCTCCTTTCAAACAAGATAGCACCTGCAGTAACTGACTCAGTTCCCCAAAACTCTGGCCCAAAGAGTGTGTCCGCCTCCGTTCACATCTGAGTGCACTATTCTGCTATAGGCCAAAGCCAAAAACCTGTCATGAGCCACTGAGATGCAGAATAGAGGTCCAAAATATGGGAGAGCAACAGCTGTAAGTAAACATAATGACACTAGAGCAATCTGTGTATAAGGAGGGTAATTCTCAATTTGTTTGTTTTCCAGCTGTATTAGCTGCTTTAAAGCAAGTACCTGTTTCTTGAGAATGACCTTGCCTCACTAGTATTTGTGGTCTGTAACAAGCTACACATTACAACTGTAAGTATGGCTTTCTGTTTTGATTTTAGCCTAACTACTTTCTTAATAGAAAGTAGTTCTGTGCCCACTTAAGATCTGTCAGGCTTGGCAGGCTTCAGGATGGTTCAAACTGAAGGGTTCGTCACATTAGAAATATTTCAGGTAAACCTGGCCAAGTCTGAGTGAATGTCAGATTTACAAGGATATCAAAACCATAAAGTTAAAAGCTGGAGAAGAATAAAAAAACTTTCTGAGCCGCATAATCTTAATTGTTATTTATAGCTGTAACAAATTAGAAAATAATGCTTGAATTAACAGACATTATTTTAATGGAGACTGTCTCTTTAATAATTAACTCCAGCAGATAGAAAAAGGCATTCCAAAGCTGGAACCTTTCTTTCCTGTAGTCAGGTCTGCTTTCATTACTTTTCCCTTGATGTTGGATTATAGAGGAAAGTTAAAAAATAAAAGAGAACCTCAAGCCAGATTTTTAAATCCAGAGATAGGCAACAAATGTAAGTGCCCCGATTTCTGAAATACCAAGCCTCTGGAAACTTTCATTTACTTTAAAGGGAGCTGCCAGGGGCTCAGCACCTGAAAATAAGGTCAGTTATTGAGGCACGTCACTAAAGATTGATGATCCAGAGAGGGGAGCTCCATAACCAAAGCATAGCATTATTGTGCCCCGTTGGGAGCAGAGAACATTCTGAACAGAAAAACAGAGACACATCCTTATTGTTACTAAGCAGTAAGTGCAGTAGCCAAAGGAGAAAGCAAAGTATCTCTATTTTACAAAACATGAACATTGACTTTCATTTTAGCTTTTTTAAAAATCAAAACGAAGAACAAAACACTGGAATGAAGGGGAGGGAATTTTAGGGAAAAGCATGATTTGAAAAGTCAAACTTCAGACCACTGCATCATGGGTTTCCTTCTTCTGGCTAGTCTGCCTCTGAAGGGTTATACAACCCCATTTTTTTACTTTTTTTTGCCATATTCAGGTAGAAATGCTGCAGTTAGGCTTGGTCCTGGCAACTGCATGAATGTGGGATCAGCAGGTTCTATTAAAAGTAATTTCCCCTCTTACCTGTCTCCTCAGGCAAAGTATAGCAGTACCATGATGTGTTTTGTTTGGGAAATTAAATATGTTGAAAGGAGGAAATAAAAACGAATTTCCAGCAGTTCTGTCAAGTTGCATTGCTCTGACCCTTCATTTCCTTTTGAGCTCCAGCATGTATTTTTTATCAGATTTTGCCTCTTAATTTTGAGTCTTCAGCATCTCCCCTGCACAAAGCTATCCCATGGTACAAGCTGCGCTAGCACTCACATTAAAAACACTAATTTTCAAGGATTCTTTACTGAGCTGTGAAAATTTGCTGTAGGCAGACATATGCCTCAGGGCTGAGATGCCGAAGGAGACTTGTGCAGTCTCCAAGGCCATTTTATGACATCGTCTCTTTGCCTCTAAAGTGGCAGGTCCAACCTGAAAATTCCAGAAGCTTCGTTTTTGTGTTCTGCTGTGCTGAAACTCTGCGGAGCTGTGTCCAGGTATGCCAGTGCTTCAGTGGGGTTTTATGTCAATGAGCACAACCCAGCGCAGGGAACCTGATCTGGACCTTTCTCCCCGCAAGGCATACTGGTGTGTGTTATAATCACATAGCTGATAGGCCTACCTCTTCAGCCTCATGCCAGTGCGCAGTAGCCCAGGTGTCCACAGTGGTCTGCTTTAAAGGTCCTAATCTGCATAAGTAGGCCTGCCAACAAATATATTTTTTCCTCAGAAATTGATTTATGAACTTGCTGGACTCTTCTTTACACAAGATTTGCTTGCAGCCAGAGGTAAGTTTTGGGTATGTGTGAAAAGCTAACAGTTTGGGAAGTGGAAAGTCCTCCGGACAATTGTAATAAGCCAGACACTGCTAGAAAAATGAATATAATGAAAATGAGTTATTGAGAATTTTTTGATTTAATATCTTTTTGGTTTGTTTTGCTAGTCTTCAGAGTCAGGCTGTGTTTTAATGCTTTTGGACCGAGTACTCTCAAATGCACCTCAGTAACGAGCAAGAGCTTCTAGACAATCCCAAGGGGATTTTACAGGTGTTGCAGAGCAAAGGGCTGTAGGAGTCATTCCCTTATCTAAATTAGACTTCCTCTAGGGTTAATAATGGTGGGAACTTTGTGAAAAGGTTATATGGGGGAAAGCAATGTAGGATTGTGTCATTCCTGCGTCTCTCAGTGAACAGTTTATAAAACCAGTGCAAAAATAGCATGAAAAGGTCCTTTTTTGCGCTTTTGATAATTGTGAATCATCAGATTCATAGCAATTTGAAAATTGATCACATAAACAGTTTGTTAATTATAAAGTATCAAAATTCTCTGTATTGGTCCAATTATATATTGATATAATAGTATGGTGTATAGTGAGACCATATGTGATGTGATAAGTCACACTTGTATTACTATTCAGTCATCTCAGCTGAGACTAACATGGCTGGATTTACAAAATAAAAAAAAAGAAAGAAAGAAAGTAAGAAAGAAAGCAAGAAAGAATCCAGTGGTGTTTCCTGTAAAAGTGTCACGGTGGGACAAGATGCCCGTCTCATTTCAAGTGAGCCAGCACAGAAACTAGGGCCGTGATTGTGACTGTTCTCTTTCTTACAGAGCTGGGTAGAATGCCTGGGTTATGACTTCAGGGAGGGAAGAACAAGAAAGAGTAGGAGAATCTCTGAGTTTAATTTATATAGTGTCCAAACACAATGACAGAAGGTGCTGAGGATATATACAAGCAGTAGAGTTGAGTCTGAAGCAGCTAGTCAAAGAGCTGACCTTTAGGACAGACAGTGGCCTCTGAGTGTTCCCCAGGTGCTAAATAAGGCAACATTATTGCTGTTAGCACTGGTCAACACACCATCCTTGTCTGCAGGCTTCTTCCTCCCAAAGTAAATACATGCATTCTATGCAGCTACATCTTTTATTATATTCTATCACATCACCTGTGCCAAGCATAGCACTGATGCAGACTAAGACCTTTCACAGAAAGCACAGAAAACTGTTGTAAAGCATAGCTGCAGGTATGTGGTCCAACCTCTTTCTCAAAGCAGGGGTAACTTCAAAGTTAGGCCATACTACTGATGGCCTTTCTTCAGTATTTTTGGAAATTTCAAAGGATGGTAATTCCACAGCCTTTCTGCACAACCTATTGAAATTCTGAACCCCTCGTACTGTGAATCACTCTTGTTTTTCATTATGCCCATTTAGAATTCCTTTGCTTCTTCCCCAAAGCAAGGAGTACCTCAGAAACAGATTATTCCAGGTCCCAATCAATATCTCTGATCTCCTTGCATATAACAGGAATATACTTTTCTGATATATTATTTGTATTAAGGCCACAAATTTTTATAGCTTTCCAAATCCAGCCCATACACAAATTTTCTATGTAATACAAATTCTAACAATTATTTTATAAACTGTCCATATTATCTTTAATGTTAAAACCGCAGTGGTAATCTATTGAATCTGATTTTTTGGTTGTTTTTTGTTTGGTTGGTTTTTTTAACAACTAGTCCTTGAAATTAATATATGGAAACATGTAAAACTACAACCATAGTAAAACAGTCTTTTGTTCTTTTTATTCAAATTACAGTGCTTTGATGGCACTTTTGTATAGCTGATGTTGTTTGGAAGGCATGCAGGGAGTACTGGTATTAGTATTCTGTTACACTTACAGAAAATCAACTACTAAAGCATAGGTATAAACAATTTGTTATTTTCAGGATTGTTTCAACAAGTTTCTAATGTCTAAAGTTTCTAATTGTTTCAACTAGTTTCTAATTCTTCACCCAAAAATTGTAGTTATATGGAAGTTTATGTAAACTATAGCACTTCAATATTTACTGACCTTATATACTTTGGGAAAAATTATTTTTCAGTGAAAGTTTAAGATAGATAAAGATATATACAGAAGAATTTACAGTATAAGAAACTTCTTATTGGGATAATTTGAAATATGTTGTTAGCGGTCTCTCTAAAGGCATATTTGTGTTAATTGTGGCAATGTGAGTTAAAGCACACAGAAAACATATACCTGCTACACACAAATTCAGCAAATTAAATGTGTGTTATATGCTGCCATCTTATGGTAGGACAAGCAATGTGAGTCTTGATGTAATAGTATACTGTACAGGAAAAATTTTTAGAAAAATAGGCAGTATCTTTCCTCTCTATAAGCTTGTATAAAGTCAGATAAATTTCATTAGTAATAAGAGGGAAACATAGTTATAATTTTCTAAAATTTCACTGAAAATTATTGTAATTTCTTTTGAAAGCATTGCACTAAATCTCTTCATCATAAGAATGAGGATGGGAGTTAACTGGTAATGTCTGAAAGGACATACTTATTGTATATCTAGATACAGGTTTGGATAAATAGCCAGTAAAGTAGTGCCTTCAGTGTTAAGTTTCAAACACGTTGGCATTCTGTCTGGGCAGAAGCATAGTCATGTTTATTATAGCCAGCTAATACAGAACATAGCTTTTTAAGTTTTCCAAAATTACGTAAACAGTATGTTTCTTTTGCAAAACAGATATTTAAAGTGTGTATATATTGCTGTAGGATAGCATGACTGTTGCACCTACATATATTCAGGAAACACTTAAAAGAAAAATCCTTGAACTTCCAAGACAGTTAAAGCTGAAGGAACTGTCTTTGTTTAGGATGTTCATGAACATTGCATTGCTACAAACTGGGAAAGAATATTAGACTACTGTAATCACACAGATGTATTTGCCTGATTCCTTATACTCTTCCCCAGGCACCTTTCTTTGGCCCCAGCCAGACAGATTTTTGCTCTGATCAGGTTCAGCCATTCTGTGTTCACTGGCAGAAAAGCAGTTAATTATTATCTCCATTCTTAATATGTATGAATATTGCAAATCTGATTGCAGACTAATGTGATGAAAGAACAATGGGTGTATACCTTTTTGCCATATATAATCAAACCTTGGTATTTACTGGAAAGCATTCTCAAGTATTTAGTAACAGCTTCAAGTTTATTTACAGCACAAGGACAAATAGAATCCCTTTTGATGCAAAAATGTTCCTCCACTAAGTAATTTTCTGTTTGTTTATTTTTGTACTTTCAGCTACATAAAATACAAAGTACAAGTGCTCAGTTGATGAAGATGTCAGACTGAAAACATAAAAGTTTATGTTTAAATGAATCTGAATCTGTGTTCTAGACCCCATCTGGAAATGGATTTCAAATTGACAAGCATAACAGCTGAATGTATGTGAACTGCTTTGAAATGGCCAACTTCAGATGGTCTCAACAACCTCTAAACTCTTAAAGATAATAGGCTAGATAAAACCAGAGATTCCAAATTGTGCAGAGCTTTAAACTGTAAGTTGTCATATAGCAATTTTAAAATCAATTCGGTGTTGAACAGGAAGCCAATGTAATTCTCTCAGAGCCGAAGTTCCATACTGAGGCTTCCTTGTGCATGCTAAATCACAACATCTGTATTTTGTATGCTTAGGAAGAAATTACATTTAGGGGAAATCTTCACAAAGTCATGCAGCAATCCAATTCTATATGCTAAGATACTGAGACAACATATGGTAGCATATGCAGTAATGGCATTTTGTGAGCTGTAGCTCAGTAAACTAAATCTGGTCTTGAAGTTCCAAGGTCATATTCTTGACTCTGTTACTTACATAGCGGATGACTTTAAAGCAGTATTTCCTGGTTAAAAAGTCCAACTCATTATTATAAAAAGAATTGTGAGTCACTTTATCTAAAGTAGTGTTTCCTATTTGAAGAATCCAACTCTTACATTGGTTTATTTGTATATTTTTGCCCTCCAACCATAAGAAAGAACTTATCCATAATAAAAAGCCTTCATTTTCTTAAAATTAAATGAAAAGCTCAAGAAGCTATTTATAGATCCTGTTAGAGCTGCTGCCTCTTGTGCTTTAATAAAAGCCTTATATTTTACACAATATAGATGTTCAGCTTATAACTTAGTCCTGAATTTTAAAGCAGGTGAAGTAGACTTAGAAAAATATTGGGTAATGCTAGCCTACTGACCAAATAAAGACAAACTAAGAAAAATATGTAAAATTGCATTATGAAATGTGTTGCTTCACTGAGACAATTTCCACAATTTACCACATTTTGGTGCAATTCATCGTAGCTGTTATTTTGACATTTTTCTTTAGCTCCATTCAGGATGCTCAGCTTCCACTAACTGGAGGTGGAATATGCTGTTCCACTGACAAGCATCTCAGCCTTGGTTAAATAAGACTTTGTAATAAGGACACATCATACTGGTGAAATCATAAAAAAAAAAATAAAAAATCACTGCATTACTGAATAAGCATTTGATCTTTTTTTGCTTCCAATTCCCTCTGCTGTTTAGACTAAACCTGCTGTAATAGGTTCCCCACCAAATTGTGAAGCCACCTTCAATTATTTTTTTGGAGAAAAAGCACTACTTGAAAGTTTTTGTTGTTCAGAAAAATAGATACTGCTTTTTGGTCAAATTTCTTTGTGTTCAAATCTTAAGGTATTTTTTCCAGTCTTCTTAAGCACTACTGAATGACACTAGAAAAGCTGAAGCACCTGTCCTTCTAAAGTACTTTAAGAACATTAAGTGTGTTGCTGGGCTCTTATATGCTTCTTTTTTTTCAAGTTAATAATAAGCTGAGACCTTATGTATCACACTTCAGAATGACTACAGCAATTCTCCTGTTGTGTTTCAGAAGACATATGCGTGTTTTTAGGTGATATTTAGTGCAGCAAAGACACAGTATACTTCAATTTTCTTTCTAGTCTTAGGCTAAACAGTTCAAGTAACAATCAAAAGTAGCAAGCATGCATAGACTCACAGACCAGCCTGTGGTAGGAAGCTATCCACATAATGGAAAGAGTGAAATGTTGGGACAACAGCCGAGATCCTGTTTCACCACTTAGTGGAAAGACAGTACAAAGGAGTGGGATGGAGCCAAGTGAATACCCCAGAGCTGTACACAGGAACTCAAATGCCATGCATATGTTAACATTATAACTGACATCTTTCCTAATGTCTTTGAAATGTGTGGATAAACATCAAGCCTAGAAAGTGTTATTTAGTTAAAAATGCTAATTATTGGCAGAATGGTTAGGGACTTAAGAATAAAAAAAAATTTTACTGTGATCATCACTATTACTTTAATATTTTTTTAAAACTGCCTGATATCATTTGCTCCTATGTCTTTTATCTGCTGTCCTCACCTCGCAATGGCCATAAATCACAAAATCCTCCCCTTTTGTCTCATGAAAATTTTATTAATGAGAATTAATGAGAAAGGAGTCTGTGAATAGTGGAAGCTGAATATTGCATTTAAATTTCTACCTTGCTTGCAAGGTCCTCTCTTTATTTTCCTTCCAACCATTTCCCTTACTCCTAATAAAAGTTACTGAGAGTTTTATGATTAAAGCAGATTAGTTACAGTAGCTGTAAATTCTTTGTAAATGTATAAGAAAGAACACAATAGATTTAGAGTTGATGGTTATTATTTTTTGTTGTGCCTATGCTACTTTCATCCCATGATACTCTGCAGAGTGACTATACTATTAAATATTACCTGCATTACAAAAGGGTTTTCCAGGGACATCAATTATAGCCTTTGGTTGTACCACCGACATGTAGGTATCGGGTACTACTGATTCATTCTCATTCTTTCTCTTTTCCTCTCTTTCTTTCTGTAACAGTCATGTCTTGTCATAGGAAGCATATTGTTGTCATGGTGTTTCCTTCAGATCCACAATTTAGGAATGGGCAAACAGCAATAGGTAAAAGATTGGGAAGGAGGGGGATTTTGTGTATCTCTAACAGATTTTTAATAGAAATTGTATCAGATTCACTCGTCTATCTGCTGGCTTGTAAAACACAGTCCTTCTTCCATTTCAGCACTAGATTATGGTAGCCATTGGATGCAATTCCCAAATCTTGCTTCAGCCTGCACACTCAGTCTTGAGTTATGTACTTGCTTTCAGCTTAAGCATACAAGTTCTACAGCAATTTATGTGAAACAGAAAAATGTGGTTTATAGCATCCATTTCTCTGTGTTGAGGCCCTGACTGTCAACAATTCTCAAGTTAGATGTAAGCTAAAGTTCTGTTTTGCTGTAGAAAAAGCTGCAATTCTGAGATACTGTATTTAGAAAAAACTCTGTTATTTGTAAACCTGTGAGCCACAACACTCTATGGCAAGTACTATGAGGTATTCCATTGGTGGCAAATAAAAGATTGCAGTTTATTGAAAGTGCAAGGTTTTCAATAAATTAGCATTGAAAGGCTGGGTTTTGCCTCTCAAAATTTTGTGAATCCCTAAGATTTAAATTAAAATATTTGTGGCAATAGCTCCTCCGACAACTTATTCATTACTACGAGAGTTTTCATGCTACTGGATTCAGTAAGAGCAGATTCAAAAAATACTTCAGGTTTTTATGTCTAGTGTGCCAAAGTGGAAGAGCCTGATTCACCTTTCTAAATCAGGGAAAATTCTAAGTTAATGCATCATCCTTTGTAGAAGTAGTATGAGAAAGTAAGTCTGAAAAGTAGGTGGTTTTGCCATGATTTGTATCTTTGCTATGGGAGATAGACAACAAAAACTTCATCTCTAGAGTCAATCAACAGAATTGTACCAGTCCTAGACCTATATACCTCCAAAGTTCTCTTGTGGTTTTCATTGCTTCTCTATGCACATGCTTGGAGGTGTTTGTCTGTGGCCTCTTTTTTCACTTCTGTGTGTGGCGTACTCGGTGCAACCACTGTATTCTGTAAGCATGATTTGCCTCTGTGAAGTAGCAACTTTTCTTTGTTGATTTAACACTGCTCATAAAAAAGGTTAAGCACAAGTAAAACACAATTTCATTTAATTATTTGCAATACTAATTTCGTACACAAGCTTGGAAAATCACTGGGCTATAATACTATATATATTAGCAAATATATTAGTAGTATGGTCTGGCTTTTCTGCAGTAGTGAAACCTATTGTAAACAAGAGGTCAAACCTTATCCTTATGTCTGATTACTGGGGCATATACATTCAGTGACTGTTTTCCTTGGGGAGTGATAAAAATAATGGTACTGTCAAGCAGGTTACAAGAGTGAAGCCAGTAAGTTAAAAATATTAATGTAGAGGTTTATTCGATTAGACTGGTTCCCTGTTACCCAGATTTCTAAATATATAAGGAAGCCATGAAAGGAGAAGATTGTGGAATCCAAGCTGTATCTTATTTCTCTTGAATTTTAGAAAAAGATTTACTGTTTTAGTTAGGGTATTATTATTAGCTAGAATTTTTACACAGAAGGACTAACCAGTTTCTATCTTGACCCTTGCAGTAGATATTTAATATGATAAAATTGCTCAATTATGTATTTTCAAAAGAAAATGATGAAATGCTGTATTTTTTTCCAGCACTCCTTTTTCTTAATATTTTTTTCATAAATAGCTCTCCTTGTTCTGTTTCTAGTAAGCTTAAAAGTTTGTTTCATTATTGATGTCAAGAAATATACCTGATTGAGGTAATAAGGATTTGGAACATGGTGGTATGCCACACAAAATTGTATTTAAACACTTCAAAAATAATTGTTAAAATACCATGAAAAATGCATTTAAAACTGTACACTTTTTAGTCTAATTTTTCAGTCAGGAGTAGTTACACAAACTGTACAAGATTAGTTTGATTTATTAGGGTATTTAATGTGATGTTTAAGTTATTGACATACATTTTATGTGATTTTATAATGTGTTTATGAACCTTTGGATTGATTGTTTGGGTCATTTTGATGACTAACTGAACTAGTAAGCCAACGTGATTTTTAATGAATACAGACTGATGGAATACCACATGATATTTGAATATAAATTCATATAAATTACATGATAATATACAAATCTGTTTTGTCATTACTGATGCAGGTCTGTGAAGCCCAACAGTACAGCAAATACTAACATTTTGCCTTTAAGTGTTCAAAAGCATAAAATAAATGAGGCATGGCTATTGATTGTCTTCAGCCTACATTATCTGCACAGGAACTATTAAGAAGGCTTTTCTATCTTCCTTTCATGCCTCATTTTCTCATACTATCTAATGAAGAGCTTCACTTAAACTATAATGTGCTACTGTCTTGAAAGTACATTTTTATGGCACTAAAAGGCTATAGTTGTGCATTATGGGCTTTTTACTGCTGTTTTTATTGCTGTGTAGCATTGTATAGAATAATAAAATTTTGTAGTGCAGGAGTTACTTGTTTAATTAATTTTTACTTTTAAATTATAGTTTGTCCACTTTAAAAGCAACCTAGAATCCTAAATTCCAAAGAGCAGATTGTTGGCAATAGCTCTGTATTTCAGTTTGTCACATTTAAGACTGTGGAACAGTCCACATCTTTTGCCTTTGTAGGTGTTACTAAAGTTTCAATATACGGCCTTTTAGAATACAAATTAAAACATTCCTCCTGCACTAGTGATACTTGATTTTTGTGCTACTTTCTTGAAATTCAGGTATTCTGTAGGTGAAAACTGAATTAGTGGCAAAAGTCTTGTGACAAGAAAAATAAAAGTAAATAAAAGAATTTTTAAAAAATCTAAAAATTAGTTTAGGGTATTTAGGAACTATGTGCATGCATTAAAATATTTGATCAAAACTTACATGATATAACATTCTGACTGTAGAAGGTGATAGCGCTTAACATTTCAGACTGTTTAGAGGTTGTCTATAAACACTTGCTAAACGGTCCGTAATTTATTGTACTCACTAAGGACTTACCTAAAATGCCCTTCAGTGCTGGATTCTGAAGTTTGTTACATGCCACTTGTAGGTTTTTGCTAGATTTTGCAGAATATAATCTGAAGAATTCAAGTTTTTGATGCAACATAGGACCTTCATCTAGAAGAAAATTATATTAACTGATCAAAAATTAGACATGAGAGGTATTCAAAATTACAAATGAAATTTCCTTCCTCTAGTTTTTCCTCTTTGCGGCACAGTTTTTATGTTGTCTTTTAATATATCTTTAAATCTTCAATGTAAGGTAAAAAACCAAACTCTGGACTGTTTGATTACGAAGGAGAGTCTCTAGGCAGCTCAGCAAAGCTTGAATTCTGAACCTGAGCCTTGGGACTTTCTGATACTTACCTCTTGTGGACATTATAAAATCTCTGTCTGTGCACCTTCCTGAGAGGATGAGGAATAAATCTTTGGTACTTCTGAGCCTTACCTGGAGCAATGTGATTTGACTTGGATAAAGCTAGTTTTTAAACATGGACATTTTAGGCTGCTGAGCTCAGAGCATAAATCAGGGTCTCAGAAATTCAAGTGAGTTAGTTATCCAAGTCCCTGAACTGAGGAAGTGTCAAGTGCCTTCAAGGTAAAAAAAAAAATAAGATCCTGAGGCAGACTTCGTTATAGCCAGGTCATTCCTTACATATTTGTGTCCAAGTAGCTAAATTTATTCAAGATAGAAGTCCTCTATATCCCCAATATAATCTTTACTTAACTTCCCAAAGAATTTGTTTTTTTAAGCTGTATCAATACTTCTTGTCTGGTTTGCAGTGGAAGTTGAAAATAGTTAATCATTAGCCTCTTAATGTCAAGTTATGTACTACCTCAGTCATCTCTCTTGTTGAACAAACTGAATTACTTATCACTGCCCTTATCTGTAGATCGCATTTTCTAAATCTTTCATGATTCTTGTTTCTCTCTTGGATTCTCTCTATCTTGTGTACATTTTCCTGAGAGTTTAGCATTTCTTAATTAGTATCATCTCTCAGTGTGTAAAAATATTGGTAACAAAAATATCTCAAATATAAACATTAATAACTACATATAAGTGATTATATTTATGATAAAATTAAATATAGCAGAAATGTACTATACAGAAATATTTGCAGCTCTGTTTATTAGAGGAAATTTAGGCAAATGAAGAACAGAAAGGAACTGAGTTGGAGATGAAAACTTGCAGAAAAACTATGAAAAACCTAAAGTAAGAATACAGCCTGTCTGAATCTATATTAAATGCATAGCAAGTTGAAGCTAGAGCTGTAAAACTGTGAAGTAACCTGTATGTTGGCATTTACTAGTAAGATTATTGCATCATTGAAAATAAGTGCTCCTACATGACAAGCAAAGGAATAATCAATAGGTTACAGTTAAGGTGCCTAGACAAAAATTTTATCTTTGGTAAGAAAAATATCAAAGATGAAAAATGTTGTTGTTATTACTAGCTTACTTTTTAAAAGTTCTAGTGATAGGAATGTTTTAAGTTGTGGATTTTTTTCTTAAGAAGATTATCTTAAAAATAAATATTTTAGATTGGAAGCACAGATTTTCAACACCTTCAAATGTGAGAACAGGCAAGAGTCTAATTATGTTTCCACTTTGTAAATAAAAGCTATGTAGGAAGGAAAAGAAATAAAATCCTGTGTGCTTTGTGCAGGCATCCTGGGAACAGGCTTACATGTAGTAATCAAAGGTTTATTCTCTATCTGATGGTGAGGGTGATGGAATCTGATAGACAAGGCAAATTGGATTTACTTCTACATGTGATACTTCTGTGTTGTCTGAAATCTGATGTTGAACAATGTCTGTGTTGCAACTGATTCTGCATGTGTGTGCATGGGTTAGGAAAATAGGGATTACTCTGCTGGAGGTATGTGGTACTGATGAAATGTCAGCTGCACTGTATATTGATCAGTATACTGTTAAATCTGACCACTTTTTAAATTTAAAACTAGCAATACATTCAGTACTAATTATTTGTTCTAGACATTGTTAACATTGCCACTACATATACAAAACATATCCTAGAGTAGCTGTGTGTACAGTGTTACACAGCTTACGCACTGTAGGCAGGGCTGGTGGCTGGGTGCTCCTCAGTCATGGAGGTCGAGGTGATCAGAAACATTAGCCCAGATGAACCTGGAAGGTCCCATGTGTTGCTTCCTTTACTCAAAGAATTTGTAGGAGATTTTATTTATTATTGAATAACTATGTTGGTGTACCATCAGAAAGTTGCCAATAGGCTGGAAACAAGCACAACACACCCTGCAGAGACATGAGGGGTTGAAATTACCAGGAGAATGAAGTTTTCATTCAGGGAGTTCAAGCGCCAGTACGTGAAGGCGTGTAATTGGTGGTGAATTTCTCCCTTTTGATGCTTGTATTAACGTTATCTTGTTGCTAATAGGAAATATTAATCTCAAAAATTAAGATACATTTTTACTAATCAGTTACACTTCTGCTTATATGTTGACAGTGGAGAGCCAAAAATCTGAAAATTTTATACTCCCTACTCATTAGTCACCAAGAGTTTAAATATAACAGTACTCTGATATTTCTCTCCAGGATACAATTCTGCTTTTCCTTCCAGATACACTATTGTTTAGTTGATTAGATGAGAGAAAGCCAATACTGGAAGAAGGGTGAAGATCTTCAGTGGAAAGAAGAAAAAATATTATGTTCAGGCTAAGAACTTTGATAGAGTCCTGAAGATGAAATCTGACATGTAAGAAGATAAGGGTGATACAGAAGGATAAAGAAGCATAATCCTGAGCACTCCAAGTAGACGAAGGTTGGATTTTGAGCTTGACTAACATGATAGGAGAGTACAAGGTGTTAGAGTCAAGAAAGGAACTGATAAATACAAGTACATGGTTGGACATTAAGATAGACTGGAGCACAATTCAGAGTAGTAGTGGAGAGGGCTAAAGTAATCCACACTTGAAAGGCAGTTTTTAGTTACTGTAACACCTGATGTAGCAACAATACTGTAATTATTATAATTAAAATTAAAATAATTAGGAATCTAAGTTGACTGCTCTATCTTAAAACATCTTTAGCTTTTTTAGTTAAATATGATTAATTTATCATATTTCTCTGTATGTGACTGCAGCAACTAATATAAATTAAGGAGTCTGCTCAGAATATCATTGTTGCACAGCTTAAACTGGTTGAAGTTTAAGTCATCTCTAAGGAAGGGCTTGTGCAAAGATGCTCTGGTATCTTTCAGAGCTGTCATTGCGGGAAGTATCAGAGAAGCAAACATGAAAAACGCAAACTGTAAATGAGGTAAGCTTATTTTGTGCAGTGAACTATCTCTCAGTATAAGCTGTGAATGAGTAGAAATTTCGGCATCTGTCCCACCTACCTTTTCCCCAGGGACAGAACACTCATGACTGCCTCCAGTGACTACCCCACACTTCACCATGTCAGAGACTCAAAGAAGACTTTGCAGCATTTGCACTTTCCCTTAGCATATTCCTAAGTAAAGATGCTATCTCTTAGGATAAGAATAATGCACTTGTTGAGTGGATGAGGTATGTAGATGGGAGGTAGCCCCATCATGAGTAGGAAGGAGAGGGTCTGAAATTTTAAAAAGGGCTGAGATAAGCCCTGATTTAACATTTCGTGAAATCATTTACAAAGACAGAACACATGTATAATACAAGTGCATTTTTTCCTCTAACACTGATCAAACTAAAATGGGCAGATTTAATGAGGTTGCTTGCAGTTTACAAAGAACAGTTCTAGGTATATTTTATTCTTCCCCCAGTCTCCCCAACCCAGTGCCAGCAACAGTAAAAGTTTATAGTTGAGGTTTAATATGAATTTTGTTGAGTGTGCAAGCTCCATAACTTAACATATTTTGTCAAATCTTTACTTAAAACTTCAAGACTTTAATTGCACAGATTCATGCTGTATCTGTCTGGATGCCACACCAATATCTTGCTGAGTGCCTGCTGCAATTTTTTAGGTTCTTCGTTTCTTTATTTATATTTGAACTAATTTATCTTTATCCAAAAGCTCTTTTCAAAATGACTGTAGTCCACAAAAAAGGGCACTTTATCAACAGACAGTCTATTGCCTTGCAGATGTGAGTTTTAAGAAGTGTCCTTATGATGTAAGAATGTAACCTATTAGAGTGATAAAGGTTTCAAGGAGCTACAAACTTAATCCAAAGAAAAAAATCTTTTTTTAAAATGTATCCAGCTGTCTAAAGATCCACTAGCATGTGTCCCTTTCAAATTCTATTAATAAAGGCTGTATTTTTCAAAGGTACCTTTACAGCTCTTGTTTTCTACACTCCAGAAACAGAAATCCCAACAACTGATACATTAATCCCTTGGACAATTTTCTTGAAGGTTTCTTTTTTCTAACAAGATTATTGTCATATCAAATAGCAACTGGCTTCTTAGTATAAGAAATTACAGGTACAGAGCCCCTGTATTTCTGAATTGAGAAACAAGAAAAATACAGTTGCTGGTAATGAGTAAAAAGGTGATTTACTGGTTATAGGAAATCTTGCTGTTTGACTATTTTCAAACATTAGGTTGGCTTCTTCACTTGTACTCAAACAAATCATGGTTTATGGTATCTAGCACGTGCAAACCATCTGATTCTTCTGTTAAAAATTCAGTGAGTGCATACAAGTGGTCAAATGAATAAAATAGCCATTTTTCCAAGTCTGCTGCCCTTAGTATTTTCATTGCATCTTTTTCAAGTCACAACTTCATTCTGCATTTCAGTTATGGGTAAAGACAGCATCTTGTCCTTCCAGCTGAAATGTGTACATGTGCACAGCACCTTTTAGAAAGTGTCCTATCTATATTTAATGTAATCAATGTGATCTTTTCTGTTAGGTGAAAGAGTGTTCCATTTAATGCATACATTTTGACAAACAATTAAGACATTTATTTTCAGCTGTTGGTAAGACTGGGGATGTCAGGCTGCAGGTACATACAGGCCTGTTAAATGGTTAATCGCTTAATAGTAGATTACTGGTGATAGCTGCTGTTTCTGCAGGTGCCATCTCATTTTCTCTGTGGCACACAATTAAAATCAAGCCTCAACATTCTTTGATTATACTGAGAAAGTATGTTTGTCTATAAATAGTCCCTTTGAAATGAATAGGTGCTGTTTAGTGAGTAAGATAACAGATTGCCTCTCAACATTTTTAATTGTGGTAGGATGTACTTGTATCGCAGCATAAAAAATAAAATCCTCAAAATTTTCAAATTTTGGTTTCTCATTGAAATGCTTATCAAGTCCTCAGTCATTTTGTCACATTGGTCAATGAGAAGATATTTCTGTCTTCTCAGCTGGGAAGACACCGAAATTACTTAGCAAAAATGTGATTTGCACCATGAGAATTTCTTTATTTGCTCAGAGCAGATGTTAAGCTCAGCAGTAGTCTGTTTCCAGCATTTCTAAGGGAAAGTGAGGTTGCACATACAAAGTAAGCAACCTCTTGGTACACCCTTCTAGATTCCAGGACTGATAGTTTTGAAAACCCGAGCTGAATGTCACCAGTATGCTTACTAAATGTGGTTTCAATAGTCATAAGTGTAGTCAGAAGCATGTGGTTTAGTCCTTGTTCATAAGCAGTTATCAGTGCTTAACCACTCATGTCTTTACATCTTCATGGAAAAATCTGAAATATGATTTGCTATTGAGGATCTGTGCTGCTGGGGTTTTTTTTCTCCATAAAGAAAAAAAAAAAACAAACCATTCTTGTAGTGCCAGTATATACTCTCATTCACTCAAGCTACCAAAAACTCTAGTCTATCTATTCTATCTTATGAATGAAATCTGAACTATACTATTACACGTATTTCTGGATTTTAAGTAATTTTAATCTATACAGCTACCATCTCTTGACTCTGCTGCCTTGTTTTGGCTCTGTGTTCTTTTTTTTTGCTTTTATTTCATTGCTTTCTGATCATACTTGGCTCTTCTCTCAGTCTGCTAAATTCCAATCACATATTAGGAAAAGATTTTGATCTTTTTCTATCTGCAAGATTTGTAGTAAGTGTATCCAGGAAAAAATTAGTATTAATTGGCCTCAGGTGCATGTAAACTGGAAATCAGATATCTAATATAATAAAAGCATGGATCTGGGACACCGTTTCCATTAGTTCCATTTGTTTGGAGACATCTAAGTTAATATTTAGATAGACCATGTAACGTGACTGCCCAAATATGAGGACTGGAAGAAATTCTTTTTGGTACTGTATCTGTTAGTCCACTAGGAAAATATGATGCCAGATAGTTTATATCTTTGGATAGGTGTTTACAGTGAAAGAGCTGGGAGAGGTTTCTACACTGAAGCTTTTCTTTAGAGGGAACTGGTTTTGAGAAAATGTCTCAAATTCCAGTGTTTGTGAAAGAGCCTATAGAAAAATAGATAAAAACGAGTAATATAGAAGAAGTTATATTCACAGAGTTACGATGTTACTGAAATAGGAAGTTGCTGAACTACATACCACAGTAACAAACCAGGAGTGGAGTAACAGATAAATCATACTTGGCACTAGAGTATCAGATTTATTGTTCATATAGTCAAAAACTATGCAGAAAAGGAAGATGTCCTTTCACAGTCTAGGTTTGATTATACAAATGGCATGAGCTAGGTGAAACAGTGTTATAATTGTCAAGTAAAATGTATTTGGAGAAGCATCTATCCTTCTATGTAAGCAGTCATGATTTCTCTATTAGACATTACCCAAAGCAAAGATCTCTTACACATTAGCTCTGATTATTAGCAATTGATGTTTCTGCTTTGCTTGTTTCATTTCATTATTTTTCCATTATTTCTACTACAATTTGCCTGCCTCATTTCTGAAGCTTCACTCTACATTGCATTTTAAGTAGTAAAACATTTAGAGAACAATATAAAGCATCGGCTTTTAGTAAGACTGTCTTTGTGAAAATGCTGGCAGTCTTCAGGATGGGGTGTGTCAGGAGAGGCTGGTGGGACTTTCTGTTCTCTTTTTTGTAGCAAATACACACTGAAAGCACGACATGCAGGTTGTACAAATGGAACTACTTTTTCTCGTTTATCCTTGCTATACCATGCTTCCAGGATATATCTCATTTTTTTAAAACTATTCTTTACTTTGTGACTAGCCCTTTTTGCTTAGATACTGGCCCAAGGTCATGGAACTTAGGAAGACAGGTTCTATAGTCTTGACTAGGTTTATCCTCAGTAAAGAACCTTAACTCAGAGTCTCTATTTTCTCTGTTTCTTCCCCTTTCCCAGTGAAACAATAATTTATGATTGATCCTCCTCCAATGCCAACAAATGTGGAATGAAGCCAGAACAAGTTCTTTGTGTCCCTGATTTTTCAGTATGAAAGTATACAGAATGCTAAATAGACATTTATGTTCAGCAGATGAAGTTTCAATCTTTTATCGTAAGTAGCCTTGTGTGCACAGTCCAGAAGTTCAGTTATTGAATCTTTCGAGGTGCATAAATATTTTAGGAAGAAATATCAAAGGTCTTGTCTGCCTCTCTCCCAAGTCCTTAAAAACAAGTACAAGAGTTTAATTGCATCCGGTTTGTGTTCATTTGTGTTCTGACTCTGGGGTTGTGAAATTCATTTTTTCACTTCTTCAAAAGTTCTAAAATACAATTCTTTTAATTAATAAATAAACAAGATATGTTTCTTAGCTGAAGATTCCAGATGACTTTCAGGACAAAAACAAGTTGAAGCCGTAAGTTGGTACATAAGATCATCATTGTTTAGGGATGCCGGGAAATTGAAAGTAGCAGTAGTTAAGGAACAGCCATTTTCAGTCCTGTCAGCAAATGTGATTTCATTACAGAGATTTATACTGAAAAACTAGAATGGCTCAGCAAATACTTTGCATATCTCGCAAGACAGGACTGAAATATTTAGTATTTCCACTGAGGTGATTGGACATTCTTTTGAATACTTAATCCTGAGTTTACAAAGAAAATCTGAAATGTCTTGAGTTACAGTAAAGCACATAGTATCAAAGTCCCAGGTGGTTCTCAGTAATTTAAAGCAAAAAAACCGTGGCATAGCATAAATGGATGTCTTTCTTGCTATATCCTTTTCTTTCATCTCTTGAATAGATGAGTTGTATTAAACTCAAATAAGTCCATTATTACTCTCTCAGTGACAATTCAGACCAGAAACATTCTTCCAGACGTTCTCATTGAATCTCTTTCTTCCTGGCCAAGTGCTGCTCTCACCTTTGATGTGCCTGGGCTAAAAGTGAAGCCTCTGAGGGTGTCTTATTGTAATTTGCACAGAGTTAAGATGATATAAAATTAAATCAGTAGTCGTAAGTTTGCCAACAACTTTGCTGGGATATTTCAAGAATAAATCAATACAACTCCATCCTACTCCTCTGCTGAGGACTAGAATAGATCCAAGATGATGTCCAATGGCTCCAATGGTAGGTAGCGATGCTACCCTCTCACCTGCACAGAGAATATACCTATGCTGAACTCAACTTGTTCCTCAGTTTCTTGTGAAACATATAAAACCTGAGGGGGTACATTTTTTCCTTTTTTTTAGGTACGTAGGTAGTTAATAGTTTCTTCCTGGGGTCACTTTGACTATCTCTTCATCTTCATTAATAGCTGAATTTAGCCTATACTTCTTGGCATTTGTCAAGAATTCTACAAAATATTTCACAAGTCAAGTAGGTATTCTTATAGCCTTCCTCAATAATATGCTGTGTGTATGTAATGCAGGTTGATGTTAGAGTACCACTCAGCAATGCACATCACAGAATATAATTCCTCAAATACATTAGCAGGAACATCATTTAAAACAGTACATTCTGAAAATAAAGTAGTTCATTGAACAGTGTGGAAATTGTCCAGTGTTCCTTATTTATAACAGTAATAGAACATTCTCCAAATCTAGTCATGAACAACACAGAAATCATTCTCTTAGCATTCATACCTTCTAAGTAGATATTATTAAAAATAGCTACTCTTAGAAAACATCAGATTATTCATTGACATTGCAAATATAATTCATTATAATAAGGATGAAGTGGCTATTTTGCTTGTTTAAAAATAGTTTGCAGGAAAACTTTTCTGTCACATAAATTTGGACTGGGGCAAATTTTAACTGACTCACTGTATCCAGTTATAGAAGCAGTAATGTCTAAAAATGAGTGGATATCCAAAACATTTCATGGACTGAATTTTAAGATTATGACTGTTGCCTCTTTTCTTCTTCATGTTTGAAATTGCATTAAATTAGAGATAGCCATAAGGTAAGGGAAAAGCATGTAAGACAATTAATTCCTGAGGAGTAATTCAAAACAAATAAATTGAAGTTAAGTGGCCCTTATAAATTTTTACAAACTATGTGAAATTACTATAATGATAGCCTTTGATTTACTTTTTAAATTAAAAGTCTCATGGAAACATGTTTACCAAATATTCTCAGCTGAACGAGTCCTTGGTCTGAAATCAGTCCTGGCCCTGCACATGAATTAGAATGTTGGTCAAGATACTTCCTCAGTTCTTGCCAACTGGTTATCCTGTGACTCTGATTCTTCACAGAAAAATGCAAAAAGCCTGATACCATTGGTCCAGTTCTCAACACCAATCACAATCCTATGGCTTTAAAAATCTGCAAGACAACCGAATGTAAGAAGCAGAGATTCCTCCCCTATAAGCAGTTGTCTTGGTTGATAACTTATGGACAGAAAGTAAAGAGCTGGGTTTAGTATTAATTGTAGAAAGAAACTTCGGAAGCATATAGGTGAGTTTTGTGATGCCTAAGTCAAGCCTCCCTTTTCAGCAAGTCTGCGATTTAGAAGTGCACAGGTAAGGACGCACCTAGAGAAAAATGTAGCATTACTTATCCTTTGTTTATTCATTTTACTCCATGTGTAGATCTCAGTTTGTACAGTTTTCCTTGGATTATGCAAAAAGACTTTTACAAAACGAAGAAACTTTTCTCCTTGACTTTTCAAGCATCTCAAAATGAAAGTATTCCTAACTAACCTAAGTCTGTTCAGTTAATGTGATAAGCCAATGGCAGATTATTGCAGGAAAAAAACTTATCAGATGAGATGATCTTAAAAGACTTGTCAGTTTGTTATTAGTTTTTGGTGATCTATTCCAATTTTGTACTTTCTACTGCTCTCGAAACCAAACTGGTAGAGGTTGTTTCAAGTGGAGAATCCAAACCAGTCATTTTATTTCAAGAAATATCTTGAAAATAAGTCATTATTTTCAGGCCTAAACCTGACCTAGGTAGAAACTATGGAAGCTTATTTCCTGAACTAAATATCTTGCTCATCATTTTTTTTTTATAACAGATTATATAACCAAAAGAAGAGGTTTTTAGTGAAGAACTATGTGGTGGATTTCAGCTCTCCATGTGTTGTCTGTTTCCTTTTAATTTAAAAAAGAAAAAAGGGCTTTTTTTTTTTTTTTTAATCTATATGTGAGTGTTATAGTGGTTTTTAAGATCTTCCCTGGGTAATACAAGCCTACAGTAACAGCAAGTAGTGTTTAGACGATAACTGAGACATAAAAGACTCGATCTGAGTGGTGCGGTTGACACACCTGAGGGACATGATGCCATCCAGAGGGACCTGGACAAGCTTGAGGAGTGGGCCTCTGTGAACCTCATGAGGTTCAACAAGGCCAAGTGCAGGGTCCTGCACCTGGGTCAAGACAACCTCCAACATCAGTACAGGCTGGGGCCTGAAGGGATTGAGGATAGCCCTGCCAAGAAGGACTTGGGGGTACTGATAGATGAAAACCTGGACATGAGCCAGCAATGTGTGCTTGCAGCCCAGAAGGCCAACTGTACCCTGGGCTGCATCAGGAGAAGCGTGGCCAACAGGTCAAGGGAGGGGATTCTTCCACCCTACTCTGCACTGGTGAGACCCCACCTGGAGCATTGCGTCCAGCTCTGGGGTCCCCAGCACATGAAAGACATGGACCTGTTGCAGCAGGTCCAGAGGAGGGCTACAAAAATGATCTGAGGGATGGAGCACCTCTCCTATAGAGAAAGGTTGAGTGAGTTGAGACTGTTGAGCCTGGAGAAGAGAAAATTCCGGGTAGGGACATGGTTTAGTGGTGGGATGGCAGTGTTAGGTTAGCGGTTGGGCTTTATGGTCTTAAAGGTCTTTTCCAACCTAAACGATTATATGATTCTATGACCTTATTGTGTCCTTTTAGTACTTCAAGGGGGCTTATAGGAAAGATGGGAACAAACTTTTTAGCAGAGCCTGTTGCAATAGGACAAGGGGCAATGGTTTTAAACTAAAACAGTGTCGATTCAGAATAGCTATAAGAAAGAAATTTTTTACAATGAAGGTGGTGAAACACTGGAACAGGTTGCCCAAAGAGGTAGTGGAAGCCCCATCCCTGGGGCCATTTGAGACCAGGATGGACGGGGCTCTGAGCAACCTGATCTAGTTAGCAGTGTCCCTGCTCATTGCAGGGGGGTTGGGCTAGATGACCTCTAAAGGTACCTTCCAACCCAAACTATTCTATGATTCTATGATTTATCATTACAATTCGTATCAATGCATGTCAGGGTTTACCTCCTGTAGTTTACAACTACAAGTGTTCTGAAGCTTCCATTATTATTTACTAAAATCCATAAATAGAGGGAAACTGAGAAGAGATATTGTTAACAGTTCATGCTGAACAGTTTTTCTTTTTTATGAGTGCTTAAGGTCAGTCGAAGATGTGCTATGTACTCAAACTCAAAATAATGAAAGGACAACGTGATCTATCACATTGATCTACTGAAAGATTTCTGACCCAGTTACTCAAGTTATTTTATCTAAAGGTTTGACTATCATTGCTTTATTTTATGGGGTCTTAAAATTATATTTTATTTTGTGTGGGTATGGGTTTGTGTTTTTTAATTTTTTTTAATTTTATTTTATTTTTAATCAGGTTGATATGAAGATAAATAGTCTGGAGAAAGGAAGCAGTGGAAAATATCACCACAAATGTGAGAAATGAGCAGTTTCAACCTGGTAAGTTTTCCATCAGTGGTCTTATTTATATTTGTAGTAACATCTCAGCTGCTATATTCTTGATGTGATATTTCTCTGTTAAATGTTATAAACTTTGCCTTCTGTGTTAACAAAACAAGAATACTCAATATCTCATTGTATCCCTGAGATGCAGTTTTGTCATGGATCCAAGTATTTTTGGTCCCCAGCCAGTGCAGTTAGCACAGAAAATTATTTTATAATCCTTTAAGTATGTGCACAATACTCCCAAATGTTGCCCACTTTTGTCAGGACTAGATATTGCAGTGTCAAGAATTTTATTAACTGAAGGGTCTGCTTTTAAAATGCTATTTTCTGCTTTATTCTCTTTTTTAAATCTAGAAAAACACATGTGTTAGTTTTAAAAATACCATTCTAGAGGTTCAAATTGTATTTTTAAAGTAATTACTTTTATTCCAGCCTTGTTCTGAGAAATGCTTGCTTCAGGTGAGCTGTCCTTTTGTGAAAGAGCTATCTGTGAATTTTTTTTTCTTCCCTAGAACAAAGTCAGTGCAATTTTAGCAGTGCTATCCCTTTTAGGAGGAAAACTAGTTAGAAAAGTTTAGGGACAATAGTCTTTAAGTGCCCAAAGGGAGTGGAACTAGCCCTGATATTGTTTATACACTAGCATATCAGTGACACACACAACCTTTGGGTGATAAAGTGCTAGGAATTGGTAAGATAGTTTTAGAAATTCAGAAATAATTCAGATGAGCTGCAGCATTTAATAGAGTAACATGTTCAAATTTATAACCTGAAAATATAAAAAAGAACTGGTATTGGAGACCTGGCACAGTGTAACGCCTTATGGCATAAGAATGGATTTATAAGTATATCAAATTTATCAGCAAAGAAATGTGTAATAAGGAGTTGTAGACTTCTGTCAAGACTGGTCTTATCTCCATTTTCATAAACATGTGTAAGTATACTCACTTACATATCTGTATATAAATATGGCATCTGTTGATAAATGGGTAATCTATATCCTTTCTTTAAAGGAAATACTATAGTTTTCTGAATTTGACTATTCTTTCAATACTGACAATTCATCAATAGTGGTTCACCATTGCACTGACTTTGAAAGTATATCAAATAATAATGAAAAAGTGAGAAACACCTCTCAAAAATGAAGTTCACTGGCTGCCTTGTGATCACTGGTAGGTGGCAGAGATATCAAAAATGTTAGTAGAGAAACACAAGGAGTATAGCTTTATCACTCAGGAATGATATTGCTTTTCATATGATATGAACTTACTTGGGCATTTGTGCTCTCCAAGCTGAATGGTAAGTCCACTGATATTGTAACATCCATGCTGACTCAAACCCACCTCCTGTCCCTATAAACCCAATCACTGTCACTTTCATTTTCGAAGCACCCTGAATCTTTTCTAGCTGAGTCCCAAATATCCCACTTGCACTACATACAGGTATTTACAATTTATGTCCTTATAAATTTGTGAGAAAGATACTAATTCTAGTTCTTGCACATAATGGAAAATGGTCTACTATGGTCTCTGGCAAAGCTATTTTTTGCTTGGATGCATTTGCCTTGGTCTGTTTCTGCAGGTTTGGGAGTGGTTTTGATCCAGAGTTTAGACTTGCTGTGGGACTTGAGATTTTCTTGCCTTCACATCACCACTTCTTAGTCATGTCTCAGGTAGCACAAAAATAAGGTGTTTTCCCTTCAGTGTGTTTGAATTGCCAACTGTTCCATTCTCCTTGAAGCTTTTCACTCCAGAAGGTGAAAATACATCTAGATGATATCTTTGGAGAAGAAGAAAACACTTGTAATTCTGTTACGCAGAAGAGATAATTTTTCATTTACTTACCTGTATACCTCACTTTACGGTATCTCTAGAATGAACCTTTCAGAATTATTTTGAAGGCAGTTTTAAATATTTTAATCTTTAATTGTTTTAGTCTTCTAAAAACTTTTTATCTTCTGTAGTTAGACAAAATTAGTTCATTGGTGAATAACAATAGTATAGCAATCTTGATGTAGTTGGCTTTCTGCTTTGATTCCCATTAGCTATAAGAAGATTTTTAGTTGGTTGGTTGGTCTGTTTTCATCCGTGAGGGTGATCAGATCCTGAAGCAGATTGCCCAGAAAGACTATGAGATGTCTGTCCTTGGAGGTGTTAAAGAATAAATTTGGCAGCTTGATCTGTTTAAACCTGTTTTGAGAGGAAGGTTGGACTAGACAACCTCCAAAGGCTTCTTCCTATGAAAATTATTCTGTGGATTTATGATTCTATAGTTAGAATTGTTCCCAAGAAGTTGGAAGAAAGTTTTATCAACCACTTTGTTTAATTTCAATAAGCACTTTAAAGCAATTAGTTATGAAATTTTGACTGAACTGACTTGAAATGTGTATTCTCTTCCTATTTCTTGTTATACACATTAGAATATTAAAATCTTGGTGATTCTGAACAAGAGTCAGATATTGGATAGATAAATGTGCTTCCAGTAGGTGTTGTAGAAATTTGGATCTAATGGAGGAGTAAAGGTTTTGAGAGTAATCAGCTTTTTTTAAGTTTCCAATCTGGAGTAGTTTCTTTGATGGCAGAAGTATTTAGAACTGGAGAGTGGAGCACTGCAATGCTAAGTCTGTCATCTGTATTTATTAACATTGTGTATGGTCTCTCTCTGGAGAACTAGTTATTGTGGGTTTCCTTAAAATACATGTGAAGTGATGTCATTCCACCATGTAAGCGATAAATGCTTCATTTACACATAGGAGCAGCAAACCCAAGCACTTAGTAGGTTTCATTTTATTAAAAGGTGATTGGGAGAGACTGAACTGCAAAAACTACTGAGGGGAAGGAACCGGAAGTTGTAATAGCTGAATTTGGTTAAGAACCCTTTGTCTTCCATTTGGAATAAGGAGCAAGGAAGACAATTGTGGGGGAAAAAAAGAAACATGAAACAAAGGGAAGAGCTTTCATCCTGAGTATGAGAAATAGACTCAGGAAGCTCCCACGGCTAAGCAACTCTGAAATGGAGATTTCAGCTATCAGTGTACAAATTGCCTGAAATCATGGATCAGCTAAGAAAGAACGCTTTCTAAAACATAACTGTTCTGATTTTTTCTCATTTCTTTCAGAACTCTTTCCCAATTTGTAGTTAAGAAAGCAGCCCTTTACTTCACAAGATTGAAACTTGCGTTATACTTAAAGACAGGCTAGTGCTTAAAGTTTGTTAACATGATTGTGACAAATCAGTAGTAAGTAAGGAATTAATGTACAGACACCTGAAACAAGTAGGGCAATATCAAGAATTGGTGTGTGATCCCAAAAAATCTGCAAAAATGCTTTTCAGTAATGATTTTTTCAAACACTAGGATAAGAGAAGCTTCCCTGGTTGGTTTTCATTCCATGCCACTTTGAGAAGAGTAGCCAATAAAGAAGCAGAGCATGATGCTATACATTTTCACAGCGAATATGTATGGTTTTGAAATAATAAAAAGGGGAAAAAAAGGGAAGAACAGGCAGATAAATCTCTGGAAATTCTGCCAGTGAGGCTGGTGGCCTTCAGCATGTTGTGAACAGAAGCTGGGACAGTCTTAGGTAAAGGTAGACACATTTCTTTCTTCTGTAATGTGCAGTCAATATTTCTGATCTCTATCGACCATTGTGCTGGAATAGAGCCTGTATTGAAGTTTCTGTAGCTTGCTTTAGGAATGCAGCAGGAGTAATTATGTGACATAGAAGGGTGTTTGAATTGTGTCACCATTTTCATAGCTCTGTTGGTTTTATTCTGTTCACTGAGGTAGAATTTTGTCCAAAGTACATACAGTGTACTACAGTGTACTAAACAGGACAAATTGCATGTGAAGTCAAATGTTATTTTTCTGGTTGTCAGCGCAACTTAACTGCAGCACTGTTAATAGTAAGACTCAAAGCATTGATAGTGCAAGGTGATTGATTATTGGCCACATGCACAGAAGAGCTCTTCAGTTAAAATCAACAATAGTTTGTGTTCTTTACTGATGTTTGTAGTGAAGAAAATGTTTTTACAAAGCTTGAGCAACCTTTTGAGAAGAAAACAGGGTAGGCTACTAAATGATCTATAAGTTAGGTTTCTCCTCTTAAAGAAAAAGATTTGAAGTGTTCACATCCAGATAGATCTGACCATGTGAACATGGAACAAAAAATATTAGGGAAAAAGTTATGGCAAGGACTTGAAGGTCAATAAACTTTTCTGCAAAATTTTTATTTCACCAAGTTGGGAGCCCTGGTAGCTTAGGTTTCCTCTACAGCATATGAAGATACTCTGCATATTTTTGAAGTGTCTTTTAGGAAAGAAGACGATTGCAGTTAACTTCATGAGCATGCAACACTCCCAACCAGACAAAACCGAAACACCTACAAAATGAAATATTCAGTTCTTAGTATGGACAGTTATGCCATAAAAACATTTAATTTAAAAAAAAAAAAAAGAAAATAATAGTAAAGAGAAAGAGCTAGGTAGGAGAAATATAACAAAAAGAAAGTTAAAATTGAACTTAATTGAAATTAAAGTTAATTAAGGTAAGTTGAAGACAGTTTTGGTGAAGAACAAAGAAGTAACTAAGAGATTCAGCCTTGGGAGATGATCAAGGGACTAACTGTGAGGAAAAGCAGTTCAGCTTTGAGAAGACCACATGCTCTTAGGTAGTAAGATTCTACACATTGTAGCTGTTAAAATGGGAGCAGTTGATCAGCTTGTGAAAAAACCCAAATTTTGGATCTAGATATTTGAAAATCTGTTTATGCACTGGCTATAATCCTTTGTGAAGTCTGAAGCTGAGCTGAAAACTGAACTGCAAACTTTTGAGACTTCCTCTTATATCTGTTGTAGTCTTGTTCTGTCTTTCCAAAGACAGCTTACAGTAACTGATGTAGAACTTCAAAAGTTACCAGTATGGTTATTTTAGTTTACATCTGTACTTGTTTGTTGTTTTACCTAAAGGAAACCAAGAAAGAATTTATGGATGTAATTTCTTCATTTCCATGAGCAGAATAGTAGAGTACTGTTTAATGTCATAGGTACAATGATCAAAGCAACAATTCATCGCTGGTACAGCTTGCCAGAAGTCAAAGGAATTGCATCAGAGATAAATCTGGCCAATTACTGTTTAAAGGAAACACAGAGTAATTTCATTAAAGAGCTATCCCACACCCCAAAAGTGATTAATTACTGAAAAAGTACTGATCTTGAAAGCACTGCTGCCAATAAGTCATGAAACAAGTAGAAAGTATTACTTATGACCATTTAAGCCCTTATTTTTAGCTACTTCAAAATACCATCTAATTTTTGTCACTTATCTTTTCAGTTCCTGCCTGTGTGAATAAGTGTTAACTTTTTTTCCTGACCTTGATCGTCTTTTGGCATTTCTAAAACACCTGTCATATAATAAGGAATTCATTTGCAGCTGTAACAGTGATTTATAGTCATTAGCTTTTTTGCTGTCAATGTGTTTTTAAGCATGCTAATTGGAATGAGAAAGAAAAGGTGATCTAGGGAAACTGTATCAGTAAACACTATAATTAAGTATAGCATATTATTTATTTTTATACTGTAAAAATTACTATCAGTTTTGTAAGCAACATTTCAGAAGTACTCTAATATTAAACAAGAAGAAACTAAAATATTTTATCTTAAAATATAACTATGGTCTTTTGTCACACAAAAAAGTTATATGACATTATGCCAGCAAGCAATATCATCAGGATGAATTCCTGTCTTTTTATTCCACACTTCTACACTGAAAAAATGGAAGTAGTGAAGTTAGCTGTCTTCCCACAGGTACAGCCACAGTTTCATAAATAGCTTTTGCACAGGGCAGAAACCTGTCTTAGACAGTGCCATGCTGAGACAGGTTTTTATTTATACCTTGGCTCCTTTGTGTTGGTCTGGCTGGGAAAAGGTTCTGTTTAGTGTAAAGGGTTTTCCCAGAACCAAATGTTACTGTGATTCTTTTGAGTAATCTAGAAATGTGCCCTGGCATCAGTTGTGATGAAGTGTAAATGTTACTCAAGAAGAGTAAAGGTTACCAGAGCTATCATGTCTACTTTCCTTAGCTGAAAAGAGCAGATAAGTCTACTTGACTATTACTGTACTAACTATATGAATGTACTTCTTCAAAATCAGTTTCACAGGCCTAGAATCAGGTACCTCTTTTCATGTTCAAGATCTCCTTTTACTCCCAGATTGGTAAACTGAGTGGTGTTTGATCTAACTCTGGAGTAAAGATCCATGTCCTTTGCACAGCAGTGTGTTATTTCAATATAGCAGCTACAAGACACTTCTGTTAGGATATTATACTTCTGCATATTATCTTGTAGAAGATATATCTAGGAGTGTTCAGCTTCTCAGCTAGTATAGGTTATCAGTTTCAATGTGGTCAGAGAAGCTAAGGAGATTTAGGTTCATTGTTCTCTGATCCATTGATTTCAATGCACGTTTCTTGAGCTTTTTTCTTATTTTCAAATGCTTTAAAAGTAGAGCTGAGGAATCCCCTGATTTCTCAGATTCTTCTTTTTTTTCAGATTTGTTTCTACATATCACTTTTCTCTAGCTGTCTGAGTCATCTTTTTGGCAGAGAAAGTGTTATAAAACCAGTGGGGGACAAGTTGCTCTCTGATCTGCTAATTTAGTAGTGGGATGAAAAGGTGGTTTTGTGATGCTTTGCAAACAGTAGGTGTAGGTGGGTGGAGGAGTCATGAAAGACACGGAGAGCACAGGAGCTCAAAAAGTAGGGCAAGGGTTGTAGCAAGAGGAGGTAAATCAGAATACAGCTGGAAAGAGAATGAACACTGGACTAGTAAAAATGTTACACAGGCGGTGAAAAAGGGAGAGAGAAAAGCATGTAGTGTACCTTCAGTGTGTGGTTACTCCTGCATATTCAGGCATTTAGCTGTACATTAGTCCTATCATAAACATCTTAAACCTGAACATCTTAGAAGCAAGCAGGTGACAAATTATGCTTAAGTTATTTAACAATATTTATCCAGTCTCCTCTGCTTAAAAAATACATCCAGAACCACAACTACCACTGTTCCAACTTGTGCTGAAGCTGTAACTTACCAGAAAAGACATGTCAGCATTCCCTTCCCTGATCTCGTAAGAACTGTATGATTCTCTTCCCACCATAAAAGATTTTTAATTTGGGGACACCATGCAGATATTTTGTTATTAATTATTATCCATATCAGATCTTGGCTTCTTTGTTCAACTGGTGCCCCTTTTAGGGCGGAGATTTTGTGATGTATACATGGTAGGACAATGAGCTAGATCTCCTGGGACTTTCCTCAGACTACAGAACACTGGAGGAGGTAACCTCAAGCATTAACAGTCCAAAAATATAGAGGTCACTTTATGTTAAAACCCTGCTGAGCTTTTAGTCCATGCATTGTTCTTAGTTTTACCATTCTTTCAGTTACATCTGTAGGGAGGAGAGGTTAGTAAATTCTCAGTCCTTCTTGTTCATCTCTTCTTCCAAATGAAGTCTTAATTAATTAAAGCTCTGTGAAAACAGTTCTGATTCAGTGAAACTCTTGTTCTACTTTTTTTTCCATGTTTTGCAGGGTTGGGTTTAAACCTTCTTACATTACTCATACACTTCACCATATTGTTGAGCTGCACCCATTCTTCACCTCGTTTAGAGAAGTTATATCCTTTAACTAAGTTCTGATGAGCATTTACAGGCAATGCATGAAGATAATATCTTGTTAAGGGCACAGAGTGTCACAGGTTTAACTCTTGACTTTATATAAGTCTGATTTTCTAAGTAGAAAACTTTCTACTGTGTGAAATTTCAAAACCTTTTTGCTATCTGTTCTAATATCTTTATTACTAAGACTATGCTTTATAATAAAATAACAACAGCATGAGATAAGATCCACCTTGCCATCTAGATATTCAATACCAGGAAAGGAAGCATGTCTTGACCTATGCAGCAGTAAGCTAGGGTCCATAGTCTTGTGTCTGGTCTTAACAAGCGTGTAAATGTACCTTTTCTGTAACTTCTGGTTTGTTATTGATTATATTTAATATTATTGAGGGCTACTAAAATGATCCGAGGGCTGGAGCACCTCTCTTATGAGGACAGGCTGAGAGAGTTGGGCTTGTTCAGCCTGGAGAAGAGAAGGCTGCGGGGAGACCTGGTTGAGGCCTTTCAGTACTTAAAGGGGACCTATAGGAAAGATGGGGAAAAACTTTTTAGCAGGGACAGCTGTGACAGGACAAGGGGTAATGGTTTTAAACTAAAACAGGGTGGGTTTAGTCTGGCTATAAGGAAGAAATTCTTTACAATGAGGGTGGTAAAACACTGGAATGGGTTGCCCAGAGAGGGAGTGGAGGCCCTATCCCTGGAAACATTCAAGGCCAGGTTGGATGGGGCTGTGAGCAACCTGATCTAGTTAGTGGTGTCCCTGCTCACTGCAGGGGGGTTGGACTAGATGACCTCCAGGGGTCCCTTCCAACCCAAAACCTTCTATGATTCAAAATTTTATTTTACAGTTACTGGTACTGAACACACAGCCATAATTGCTTTATTCTTCAATGACTTTTAAATACTAATACCAAACAAAAATTAATAAAAAGACCACCCCATATAGATTCTGTGTAGTTCTGAGACAATGCCTTACTCCCTCACTCATGCTAGTAGAAATCATTTGTATACAGAAGAAAAACAAAGTCCTGAGAGACCTTCATATTGCAAAGTATTTTTGCATTTGAGGCCTCAGATACATGCTGCATGGTCTATGAAGTGACTTTAAGAGTGATTTATTGTTCTTCTAGAGGAATAGGCTTACCAGTTCATAAATATATGCCTCAACAACTTTCCCAACAGATTTCTCCCTACCTAGAGGAAATCCTAAAAAACACTGCTCAAAAACGGTAATTATGGCCCTCTTTGTAATTTGCCTTGTAAAATATTCTTGTTGGAATGTGCTTTGTTGTACCCTGCCTAGATAGTTAATTCTTTTCAAAGAGAATGCTTAGCTGAGTTATGTTATTAATCAAAATCTATGCCTCCAGCAACCATTCCTACAATAAAATAAAAAAAAATGTAGAAATGGTACAAAGGAAAATGAAGCTGTAATACCAGAACTGTACACAGTGTTGATCTTTTTGATTCTACCTGACAGAAGAAGTTTTTATTCTCAACATTAATGCATAAATTAGCTCACTGGATGGCAAGATGGCAATATTGAAGGCAATTGCTGACAACAGGGAATATTTAAGTTTGCATATCATAATTTAACATACTTATTTTATCAATAGGTTGAGATTATTATTCAATAGTCCTATATATTAAAACATTTTAATTAAAGAAACTTTTTACTTTGCTGCCTCATGACCAGGTGCTAGAGATGATTTATTCTTTGTGGAGGAGATATGAAGCACTTCTCACATTGCAATATATTTGTAGAGAAAAAAGGATTATTTTTCTGTTTTGATGATAAACAATTGAACTCACCATTACTGGCCAAACTATTACCTTCAGAAGTCAATGTTTTCCAATTATATTACATGAAAAAGCAGCACCACTAGCACAATAAGGTGTTGTTTGCCTAAGCAAAATGTAATCGAAGAAGAAAATGGAAAAATTTGGCAATATCTGCCCCAGGACAGAGAAGAGACATGGCTTGGATGGAGCTCTCTTAAGTGCTAATTTCAGTATTGGTTTACTGAGGAATTTCTGTGAGGTTCTTTTTTTGTTTTGTAAGCTGCAACGGGCATCAGGTATTTTTTCTGTTATGATAAAAAGTATTCTAACATCCCTGGAAATGCTTTTAATAGCACAAATATTTTTGTCCTCATCCTTGACCCTCCCTTCAAAAAAAAAAACCTCAAAGTGCTTTGTTTACATTGAGTTGGCCCCATGGCATACTACTTCAAGGACTAAGGGAAAACTACTCTCAGAGCAAGAGCAAGTGTTGGCAATCCATATGAATAATCAGCATAAAAATCATTGAAGTTACAGGGCTACTGCATAAAGGAAACAAAAATGAAGACAGAGGAGAGAGAATCATCTCATGAAGGGGGAAAGCCCATCTGTGTGTCCAGGACAATCATGCAAGAAGGAAAGGAGAATACACTCTCAGGTAGCCCTCACCTGTTTGGGCATAGGACTTAGACCACAGGATTCTTCTGCTTACTTAATTAAGTGCTTTCTACTACGGATGAGAAGATGCGGGTAGATGTGAAGACTTGTTGTGGTTTAACCCCAGCTGGCAACTCAGCACCACACAGCCGCTTGCTCACTCCCCCCATAATGGGATGGGAGAGAGAATTGGAAGAATAAAAGTGAGAACACGTGTGGGCTGAGATAAAGACAGTTTAATAGGTAAAGCAAAGCCATACATGCAAGCAAAGGAAAACAAGGAATTCATTCACTGCTTCTCACCAGCAGGCAGGTGCTCAGCCATCTCCAGGAAAGCAGGGCTCCGTCATGTGTAATGGTTAGTTGGGAAGACAATCGCCATCACTCCAAATGTCTCCCCCTTCCTTCTTATTCCCCCAGCTTTATATGCTGTGTATGACGTCATATGGTGTAGAATATCCCTGGGGTCAGTTTGGGTCAGGTGGCCTACCTACGCCCCCTCCCCACTTCTCGTGCACCTGGCAGAGGACAGGAAACTGAAAAGTCCCTGACTGGTGTAAGGGTGTTATCAACATTCCTTTAGTATTAAATCCAAAACACAGCACTAAGCCAGCTACTGGGAAGAAAATTATCATAGCTGAAACCAGGCCAGGACTGTTTTCAGCAGTTGTCGGATTCCTGAATTCCCTTATGCTGCTCTCCATCTCTGTGCTTCTGTCAGGTAGCAGAGAAGCATTCAGCAGGTTACCTAAGCCATTTTTAAGAATTCCTAATCAACTGTAATAAAACTGCAAATTGTGAGCTCTTCTCTTTCCTCTGCTTTCACTTTTTCTTATCCCCTAATCTTCCTTCTCTACCTCTGTGGGTCTTGGCTCAAGACATTGAGCCTTATTCCTGCTGCTTCTTTTAGGGAAATTCCAAGTAAACTTGCATTTTTCTTCTATTCACATAACTTTTTTTTTTTTTTTTTAATCTAGTGCAATCTCTAGCCACTCTTTCCTTTCTAATGGACCATATCATAATCAAAATTACAAATCTGCTATACCTAAAAGCAAAAGAATTCATTTAGTTAATGCAGGACTAGGCAGATTATGTGTAATAATTATGGCTAATGTGTCACAAGAGGCAATAAATATGGATAGCAAGATATACAACAGACATTTCCAGTAATGTGAAAGCCACTGAATATATTCCTTCTATCTCTTCTAGTTTATTTCCGTATGTAAATTTATCCTTTTAAAGCTAAGCAGCTGTTGTCAGATTAAAAATTTATCTGCAGCCTACCAAGATACAGCAGAATTTTCCAGCAGTAAACTTCACAGAGAGGAAACAAATAGAATTAATCAAATCAGAATATTCATTGGAAATAATATACCACTCCATATGAATCTACAGATGTCTAAAGCATATACAAACATACCTACACTCATGGATGCATGTGTATTTGCTTTTGTGAAGGACCAGCTGCTCTCCAGGGTGATAATGTGTCTTCAGGAAGCTGATCAGAGTCCATTTCTTCACTGTCCATTGTAAAATATCAAGCAAAACAAAGGAGGCTTGCTTCTTATTATGCATTATTATGAATTTCAAATCAAAAGTTAGAATTGTATCTGAAGTAAATGGGTGTAATCCTTTGAGAGTTTTTCACCAGCATGTAATTTCATTAGAATTCATTAAATCACTGTAGAGAAAAAAGAAAAAAAAAAAAAAGGAGCAACCCCGGGGAGGGTTGTTCCTTTTAGCATCTTTTTTCCTCCTTTGAATTACACACTTCAAATATTTTTCAAAGTTTTTCTGTCTTGTCTTTCATGATGGTTTGTATTGCCATTTCATAGTAAGGCAATATATATGGATCTAAAATGTTAGTGAAAATATTCTCACACTCTGAAGAGATATAAATGTAGCTTTGTATCTTATCTCTGCACTCCACTGAATGTGTTTTAGTTCTGTTTAAAATAATGTGTTTGTATGGCTGTAAAACACTGAAGGATTGGCGCATATTAAATATTTGCTGCACTATCAAAAGTAAATCCTTCTCTGGATCTTGGCATGCCAAAACATTAACATTTAACTGCAAAAGTTCAGTATCTTCACAGGGGTTTTTGTTTTTTTTTTTTTTTTTTCACTGCTAGTATGTTCAGAACACTAAATTTGAAGAATTCCATGTAGTCTCACTATTTTATTTTCTTAATTTTATTTTTTTGCTTTTTTACTGAATTATAATTCCCCTGGAACCCAAGACTTCCACCTGAGTCATAATGCTAATAATGATTAACACTTGGACTGTTTGATGTGCAGGTAACTCAACCCCTCTGTAATACTCAATCTTCTAGAAGGAGAAAAGTTTGGAAATATGTAGTCAGTGAGTCTTTTGACAAAGTCTTCTTTGGCGGCAGATTTAAGGAAGTTTTTAATTTGCTATAGTAAAGAAAAAGTGGCTTACATTTTTGGATTTATCTATTTATTGATATTCAGGAAGCTAAGGGGCATGGGACTTAATTTCACAAGACTGATGTTGTGTTAACCCCTCTTTATTTCTATGAATTTCTTAAGTTAGTTTCTACGAATTTCTTAAGAAAACATGGCAAGTTGTCTGACAGGTTTAAAAGGGTGACCAAGGAAAAACAGGGGGGTTGCTTGTTTGTTTCTTTGTTTTAGGGAGACATTTAAGTTTAGCAAGTATTAAGCTCAGCTCTTGTACACTCCAGCATGCTACTTCCTTAAATTGAAGTTGGGTTGTTTTAGTGTAGAGCATAAGAGTTCCAGAGAGAGTTGCTTTGTTTGCTGAGTCAAGCAGTGAAATTGTGCAAATTCCTATGATGGGACAGCTTGGGCACAGGCATAAATTTTGTTTTATCATGCTGCAAATATTGGGGTACCCATGCGCAATATGTTTTTTAGTATAAGCTGGAGAAGATGAAAATTGTCTTATCACTAATCAGGAAAAAAAGAAAAGAAAAAACCCAACCACCAGATTTTTGGCACTATGAATGTTTAAGAAATATGTATTTGGAAATAACATGACTCTGTTGTTCTTATATAAAAGTTCTGTTGAGGTTCATCTAGGATGAAATATTATGAGGTTTGGTTTAATCAGTGTTTTAGCACTGATTAAAAATTGTTATAGTTAAGAGATTGGCAGAAGTTAACAGACTGACACAGGAAAGTTTAAGTCAGGTGGAAAATATGACAGTTTTATCTTCCCCATTCCCAATGAAAAACAGGGTATTTTTTAAAAAATTATTTTTAAAGGTTTTTTAATCAAAAACCATTTCAGAAGTCACTTTTTGATTAGCATTACTTATAACATCAGCTTAGATGAGAAGACAGCAGTTACACGCTCTCGTCTTTTCTTTCTATATGGGTAAAATCTATAAACAATTGAGTCTATGTCCTCTTCTGAAACTGTGGGATGTATTGCAACCTTTAAGTCTCACATTCCAAATGACACAAAACCCATAGTGAAGCCCAGGCAGAATGTGTCCCACATCCATGACAGTTTGTTACAAATTCCAGGAAAAATATTTTGACAAAACCCTTTACTGACGGTAAGTTACTTTGAGGGTGACAGCACTGGAACAGGCTGCCCAGGGGGGTTGTGGAGTCTCCTTCTCTGGAGATATTCAAAGCCTGCCTGGTTGATGTCCTGTGCAACTCTCGCTAGGTGAACCTGCTTTAGCAGGAGGGTTGGACTAGATGATATCCGGAGGTCCCTTCCAACCCTTGCCATTCTGTGATTCTGTGATTTCACATTCTCAGAGTGCTTCACAGAATTTTCTCAAATTGTCATAGTAAAATACGGAAACATTTTGTCATCTCCTTGTGTTATTTGAAGTGATAGACTACAGAATATGACATTTGTTATTAATAACAGGTCCAGTTCTCCTTTGGCATTCTGGCCAGCTTCTTTTTCAGGCTCTATGAAGGGCCAACAGGTAGCAATTAACTTTTCAAATAGGGCCACTTAGGAGGATCACAGCATCTAAAATAAGACCTTTAAGTTAAAAAATCTTGCCTCAAAACCTAAATGCTTGGCTTTCCCTTGCTGCTACTAATGTTATTAATAAATCTCAGGACCTTAAGCTCTCTTCTCACTTACACTTTCTCTTCTTCTCCCATGTGAAAAGCGTGTTCCAGATGAATCCTCTTGCCTTATCAAGGCTATACCCACTGCATCCCTTCTTTATTATAACAGACTGCAGTGCAACTTCAGTAATTGCTAGAGACAGCTAGGCAGCAGGGCTTAAAATGCTATGTGTGGAAGCAAAGCCTTCTGACAGTGTCCTACCTATTCTCTTGTTACAACTTTATGGCTGCACTTCTTTTAGAGTCAGGGCGTGCTTGTTGGTCAAGTTGTTCCTTAAAGTTTCTTTTGTTTTTTTCTTGTAGCGGCTTTTTGTTTTGGTTTTTTTTTTTTTTATTTGACCACTGTTTAACAGCATACTGTTATAGTATGCTGCCCTAATGACATTTCTGTAGGAACTGAGTATTTGAATTAGGTCAGAAGTAACAAGTCTCTTCGCAAGTTATTTTGGGGAGTTTTTTTTGTTTGCTTGTTTCTGATTAGGAGTCTTGTTGCATGCCTGTCTCTGCTTGTCCATCAGCTCTTAGTCCAAGATGTCTTTCATTCTTTAGGGGGATCGTTTTAAATTAAAAAAAAAAAAAAGTCATGTTGAATGTGAAGGGTGTGTAGTGAAGCTGTGCTCCTACGAGCGACCTTTCTGCCTCTGAACTAATTAGTTCTTTCAAGTTCAAATTGTGGTTCTCCTGCATTAATACTTCCTGTATTCTTAACAGAGAAGAAAATACAGCTTAGAACTGCAGGTGTTTTCATCTATGAAAGTGTGATTGATCTGAAGAGCATTCACCTTACAAATGGTAAATGTAGTTAAGCTAAAGTTAGCTTCAGTTATCTGTGGTATTCAGTTGCAGAAATGAAAATAATCTGAAATAAATTCAAACATGAGAATCCCCATGTCTTAAAAGTACAATTAATATGCTTAAAATGTATCTCATAACAGCATTTTTCTATTATACAGCCATGATTTATGTGACTATAGATGTAGTGAAAATAAGGATAGACTCAAGTTCTGAAAGCACTTAAACTCTTCTTCATTAGTTCTGAAGCTGTAATCACATTAGTGTATGTGAGTTCATTTACTGTGTGTGGATTTTAGCTGTCAGGAAATCAGTCATGGTTAACCTGAGCTGGAAAAGATTATCGGTGCCACTTGAGCAATGACAACATAAGTTGCAATACATAGGCTTCTAAATTGACAAGTTCCCTTTTCTAAATGAAAAAAACCCCTTGGGATTAAGGTACAATTATGGCATATGGCATGTATGGGATGCCTTGAAAAATTCTGAATATATTACTAATAATAAAAATTTTTAGGTACCTTTTTCTTTAACGTAATTTACCATAAGAAATCAGTATAGTCATCAGAATTGGCACCAAATTCATTTGAATTAGTTGTAAACATATTTTTTCTTAGTTTTCAGAGAATATTCTTCACCAGTTAAGAGTTCCATAACTTGGTTCTTCAATGTTTATACAACACCAGTGCTGAGAATGTGGGTGAATGGGCTTTCGTTTGCGGAAAACTAGTGCTAAGGCTTTTGTAACCTCATGGTCTTATTGAAAAGCTGCTGAAATCGGTTTTAAAAGTCTCCATTGACATTGAAGGACTCTTTTTCTTGGTTTCCAGGCTTGAATTAGGTGTACTTACCTGGGCCTAGTGCAGATGTAAGATGGATCGCAAGACAGCCCCTCACATTCTAGTAACATACTACTCTTTCATCTGGCTCTGCTTATAGTACCCTAGCAGTTTTTCCTCATGGTCAATTTTTCTGCCTTTAAGGAGACAGAAGTTCTCCTCAGAAAAAAAAAAAAAAATAATAACCTTTGGACTTGCCTTGCTTGTGCTATGTTCTGCCCTTAAGAAAGAAGAAGGGCTTTTGCTTGTGGATTTCCAAAATATTTGAGATCAATATTTATATGGTATTAAATTCTGATAGTTATCAAATACCCTAGTCCCAAGCCATTAAAGTCCATTTGCCCAGGTAATCACTGAAGTCAGAGAGATCATCTATATTTCTGAACCTGAGTATTTTTTAAGGACTCCCTGTATTTGTCTCCAGATATGAATTCTCTGAGGTATTGTTTTTGTCAATCTATATAGGATTCAGCCTTTTGCATCTAGTCAGTTTATTACTATTTCATTGTAGGAACCCATTTTCAAGGGTTTCATTAAAATGTGCATGGTGGTGAAAGTCTCAGTTTTCATAACTAATGGAACATAATAATTTTGACTTATTTAACATACTGCAGTTAATAATGTTCATTCTTATTAAAGAAAACATTACTACAAAATGTATTGCTAAATCTTGGGTTGAATTTTTCGCTTTTTTTTTTTCTTTTGCTGCTGAATGTTCTTAAATATGAATAAAATTTCCAGTTATGATTCATAAAAACAGTCTTCCATGGGCTTTTCATAAATTTAACATGAGTTATTTCTAGTACTAACTACATAGTAGCACATCTGTGATTTCCCCATCTTTCCAAACCACCATGATGTTTGGTATTTTGAAGCATGCTTTAGTCTGAGCATTGGCATATTTCCGTATTGGTTCATAAAATGAACAAATTTTGCAGTGAATTTGTGGTGAATATGTAGAACTGTTCAGCTGTTTCTGCTACAATAGCATGCTTGGAATTTTCAAGTCCTCTTGAGTGTGTCACTAGGCCACCGAATAGATTTATAATACAGTATAATTATTTTGTTTTCAAAGTCAAATATAAATGAATGACATGCAAATTACATCATATTCAAATTCTCACAGTCAAATGAGTTTCTGAAAGAATATATTTCAGTATACCCTTTGCCCTTCTACTTTGAGAAAGCCTGCATAATAAACCACAATATTTCCCTTTGGGGCTTGCATTCTGGTTGGCTGGTATTAGTACCTTTAAACTTGATGAGCTTTGTTGTTGATTTCTTGAGTGTGGGGCCTAAAGATGATACAAGATCAGTATAATTTTATGAACAGGTGGGATTTAAGTCTTTCTGAAAAGTGTAAATCCAGTGTTTTGCAGAACTGGGCAGCTTTTCTTCTTGGAGGAGTAGTGCAAACATTTTAGTCTTTCATTGCAAAGATACATGAACAAAGACTTTGTGCCTTTATGTTAGGGCCAGGTAATTCTGCATGCACTGCATGAAGGAGGACTTGCCTGTTGTAGAAGTTGGTTTTGTTGAGGTTTGGGCTTCCTGAAGTTGCACATTTATATTGGAGTTGGTGGTTGTGGTTTATGTGCAAATGTAATAAGTAGATTATTTATCCTGGTGTACTACCTTCCATTTCAGCTTTTCTTTTTCATGCATAATTTTTGTGTAAATTGTTCAATTTAATTATTGTTGGAAATGGATGAATGGCCTTAGGAACAATCAAGCAAAAGTTTAATTTAATTCAATTGCATTTATATAATGTTACCTGTCTGAGATGAAATTTCAAATACCGTTGAGAACAAAGAAGTGAGACAATGGTACAAAAAGACACTTGCAAAGTGAGCAAAAAGAGCAAAAATTAAATCCAGATTGCAAAATGGATTCTAATTAATCTAGAGGGAAAATAATTGAAGAGACCAGTGTTTTCCCACATGCAGATGGCTGGATTTGGATGAAATGGTAAGACTGGCACAGATGTAAGATAGGGAGCAAACACCTAAGAAGACAAGAAGCATCAGCTGAAATGGTAACAAAGAGGACAATGCAAAAAGCTCTTGTTATGAAACAGGCAGGTGATAATTGTGTGTCTGGCTCTGTTTTGACTGTGCTTCTATTAACTCACTTTCACCCCTTCTTCTCTTGCTTATTGTCTTCTGACTATTATCAGTCCATGTGAAAAAGTTAAAGGTGCTTCTTGAATGTCCGCTTCCATTTCTGGTGTTTCAGACAGCCCCAGTTCTTGATATTAAACCAAGAGTAGTCAGACAAGTTCAGTGCATAGCCTCATAAACAATACAGGGACCAAAGGGGTTTAAATCCTTTAAAAGACAATAAAATGAAGTATGCCCAACCTGGCCCCTGAATTGTGGGAGCTAGGATAAAATATAAAGGTGAAGATGGATTGGTTTTTAACAATGATGAGTGTAGATGTTTGAGTTTCATCAGGCCTACAGTAGAAGCAGAAACCAGGTAAGGAAGCTCACCTTTTAGTATTTAAAAAATGCATTTAAAAATAGTTAGTGATAAGTGCTTTGCTTCAACAAGGCTCAGAGAATAAGTTCCAAGTGAAGTCAGGGTAGATGAGATAGAATAAAAAAATAAAATAATTGGTTTCACTTTTTATATTTTCTTGATGAGACTTAATGTTAACATTAATTTCTTTTACTTGTAATTTGAGTGATGGCAGCTTAAACCTATCTAGTGGAGACAGTCCACTTCTTTGTCTTCTAATACAAAGTACAATGAGACAGGTGAAGGGAAGGCATCAGACTTTCCCACTGTAGTACTTGAATTGACTATGGGCTTTAAGACTGCCATGTTGAAATGGGGGGGAGGGGGAGTTGCCTTTTTTTTTTTTTCTCTTTTTTTTGTGTAACACAGTAGAAACTTATCATATGGGTCATTTACAAATGGCAACTTTAACTGGAAGGTTCGGTTCAGGTGTCTTTTATTTTCATGTGGTTTTCTCTCTGAATTCCGACTGTGAAACAGCATACAGTTAGTATACTGATTACACGTGTGTTTTCATTTGGAAAATAAAAAGCTTGCATCATAACCTTATAGAAGAGTTTAGTAATGTTTTTCACTGTCATCAGCTGTTTTAATTACATCAGCATTGCTTCAAGGAGATGAATGGACCTGCAGTAATATACACCAGATGAAATTCAAACATGTATGCACATCTATGTTTTCTGCTTGTCATGTCTTCAGATCTTTAATTTGTAATTTAAATTTTGATATGTAGCTCCTTCATAAACAGTACAACATATAAAATATATAAGATGTTAGATGGTTTATGAAAAAAATGTCCATTGCCATATTCATTGTGCAATTCTACTCTGCTTTCCTGGTGTCATCTGAGTACTCTATGGCTCCAGATTTTATATCACTATTAATTTCCTCATAAGTCTTTTTTTCTGCCACAAAACTGATTGTACCTGTTTTGATGCAACTGAGTCACAGAGCCATGTTCTGTGATTTACTATCCTTAGTAAAAAATAACATTTCTGTGAAATATAATATTTATAAAAATACTCCATTTAAAGCATGTAGTATAAAATATTATGACTACGAAATATCTGCTATTCAACACATAAATATGTAAGGATTCCTTTTTTTGTGGGGGCAAACTCCTGATGTTAAAACTAGGAAGATTTGAAATGTCTTTTTCATCACTATTTGTTCCATTTCTTTATGCAGCCTAGGTTTAATTTTTGCATATAACTTATTCTGCACTGCAGCCTAATGGAACTGCTTAATTTTTCTGACATTTATAAATAATTGTTTTGCTTTTGTGTGACCTTATGCATGTAGCAAGAAGGACTGCTATAAGACATAGTTCTTTCAGCTCTCTTTTATAATACACTGCTGTAGTAAAGCCTGTTTGCTAGACTTAACTAAAACATTCACAACACAAATGCCCACGTAGGATCTTCATTTTGATGAACATTCTGAAGCATCCCAGAATGACAGAAAATGAGATTGAAACAAATATATAAATATGGCAATATAAAAGTGAGGGCTTTTTGCTTTTTTTTTTTTTTTTTTAATTACTATAAATTGAGCAAAACTGTGATCAAAAGGATTATTGTCAAGTTTTTTTGAATTCCAGAACATTGACTTGTTTGTCTACATTAAACCTTTTTTTTTATTTATTTCACTGACATTTGTATTAATCTTTGGCTCTTCTTTCAAATACGATATTTCATATAAAAATAATAGATGTTCAAGCATTAGTCTGATCCAGGAATTTGTGGTCCTTGAAAGCAGGTGAGAATTTCAAAAGTAAATTACTTCAGGATCTTGCAAACATGAGTAAAATGCATACTAAACTGTGGGAGGAATCTTTAAGACATCCTTGCACAAGAAAAAAGTGGTGCAAGTTTTCTGATTTTTTTCTCTCTAAATCTGTGAATTGCACACTGCTTGTCTGGTACTTCTTGTAAAGGTTTGTTTGGTTTTGAATGTAGGCTTCTGACTCCCCTGCATTTCAGAGCTTTCCTGTTGCATCAGAATTACAGATTCAAAACTGCCTGTGATGTGTGCTCAACAACTCTGTTGTATTTCTCTCCACTGAATCATGGGATGTCTTAAACAAAAAGAATCGTTGAAAAAAATGTGCAGTTTTGTTCATCACTTAGGAATCATTTCATTAAGAAGATGTCTGGTAAGTCTAAAAGTAAAGAGAAGTTGAAAAGTGCTGTCAGCACTGACCTTTATTGGTAAGTGATATGTAACAACTTATGGAAATTGTGGGTTGTGACAGGTCAGTCTTGTTTTCTGGTTAACAACTGTGAAAAATACCGGCTTGCTAACCCTAAAAATTCAAGTCTTCTATTCTGATCTTTTTTTTATTGGGTGCGGGGAGATGGAGGTTAGACTTCCAAGATCTGAAACAAGATATACGTCTTGAGAATAAATTAGTGTAATGATTTTTTCATCTAATTATAATGAAGAAATATTTCTTTTACCTATCTGTTATGTTCTTGAATAATACTGTCTTCCCAAGATATATAATATAATATCTCTATTATATGATAATACAATGTCTATAGTGTGAATGACCTATATTCCATGGCATAAGCTTTATCAGATAATCTATTCACAGCTATTGAGCAATAACAACTTTCAAGCATTACAGATTGATCCCAATTTCAAACAAGTGACAAACATTTAGATGTGGTATGATTCAAAGGTAGGATCATATTTCCCTGTACATTTATGAAATATTCCTCTCAATATGCATATTGTGTTCACTACAGAACAATAAAACAGTAAAAAAGATAATTAAGACCTGAGATAATTTGGTTTAAAAAGTGATATAATAAAATTATGTACTTTTCAAAAAGGAATAAAATACACCAGTGTTTTTTAGGGCAATGTTATATTAGTTTGAGTTGATGGAATAATTTTATTTCTGAATATGCTATTAACTAGAAGCTTTGAGTTTAATAGTTACTTGGAAACTTGCACATTTGGTGTTGCTTTTTAAAGTTTTCTCAAAACTAGTGAACACCTTGGTAGGTAAAAGGATGTTTTTACAAACAGATGGAACATAACTGAAAACTTGGCTTGGATTTTTCTTTCTTTTCTTTTCTTTTCTTTTCTTTTCTTTTCTTTTCTTTTCTTTTCTTTTCTTTTCTTTTCTTTTCTTTTCTTTTCTTTTCTTTTCTTTTCTACTTCATATCCTGTAACAAATAACAAGAGTAAGCACTGAAAATATGATCTTGAAGAGTCTGTCTATAGGAAAAAAAAACCCTGGATTTTAGTACTTGATATTTTTCTTGTTTTACTGATTATTATTATTATTGCCTCCCAGTTTTTTGAATAGTTAAGACTAATTTCAGAAGTTCAGAACAATCTGTGGAAGTATGGTGAAACACTGGAACAGGTTGCCCAGAGAGGTGGTGGAGGCCCCATCTCTGGGAACATTCAAGGCCAGGTTGGATGGGGCTCTGAGCAACCTGATCTAGTTAGCGGTGTTCCTGCTCACTGCAGGGGGGTTGGACTAGATGACCTCTAGGGGTCCCTTCCAACCTAAAACATTCTATGATTCTATGATTCTATGAAGTAAAGGTCATCTGATCAGTTAGTTAGACTGAAGAAGATTATACACTTCTGAATCTGAACTGAGGAAAAATTACAATTAACTTAGAAGCTTCCAGAAATGCCATGTGAAAATTGGAAAAAAAAAAAAAAAAAAAAAGGCATGACATAGAAAGTTATTAGCATGAAAGACACCTCAAAGCTTGAACTGACAAAAAAATGAAAGCAATCCCATTTTATAACAGAGACTATTCCCCGTAACTTTCAGGATAGTCCTTTTTCCATAGCTTGCAATGCCCTGTTTGATTTTGAGTATCACCCACAAATGTAAGCATCAGTTTCCCCATTGGAATCCAAAGGCTAAACTCTCATTAACTGAAGTGAGACCAGGATTTTAGCCACAACCCTTGTCCATATCTTGTAGTTTTCCTGGAGGGTAGGGGGGGGTATTATTTCATTATTAGTATCTTCATACTTGATTTTACTTGGACTGTAATTTTCGATGTGCTGCAGGCTGAGATATCCCTGAAGAGCTTTAGACACTGACAGAAGAGTCTGTAGGATCAGGAGGCTATTAAATTAAAAATTTTCATTTTGTTCTATGTTTATATTATTAATGAAGCTATGACACCACCATGCATGGCAAAAGTCATTCCTATAAATAGTCCTTCTCATGAATGAAGTCTCCTCACATATAATACTGTAAAGGGACTATATCCATCTAATAAACTATTATGAAGACTGAGATAAGATTAGATATGGTTTTGAATAGGATATAAAATTGTAACTTCAATAAAATACAAGTAGAAGTTCAGTTTTTCGACTTACTGGTACTTTTCCTTGCTCTCCAAAATTCAATTTTTAAAATATTGAACTAAGCCTAGGCAGAAAGGTTTTCTGATACGTCATTTAGACTTTCTAAAAACTTGTAAGAAATGGCATCAGTAGTGTAAACCTACCATAAAAATGTTTGACATAATTTTCGTGTTCATATTTGTCTTGAATGTTGTTTTCAGCATTGAGTCAATGTTTCCATCTGTGAAACGGTTCATTTATAAACCATTGTGAAATACATATGCATCTTTCATGATTTTTTTTAGTCCATCAGAAAAAAAAAATTGTTGATCTGAAAATCTGTTCTATGCCACTCTTAAGCAAAAATTTTATATTTGGATCAATCACTGAACTAAATGTCTGACATGCTCATGCATAAGATATAGAAGGATAACTTAGTAAAAGGCTGAGAAAGCTTTTATTTTCTCTTTCTGAATCTCTGAGTGCTGCAAAGAATGCATTTAGAAAACATTGAGAAAGCATACCCTGTTTAAAATTAAAATTTTGCATACATAGAAAAATAATTGCGGACTAATAGAAAAAAACCCAGAATTTTGTTACACAGGGTGATTAATGAAAACCAATTGTACTTTTTTAACCTTGAAATTAATATTTTAATATAACTTTCTAATATAGTAATGTTTTCATACCCCTTATTTCCATCCTATACTAGCAACACTTTCACCTGTGATTTTACACTCAGTACTATGGGATGCAAATTAATAGGCACTTGTCAGTAAATTAGTAGGTGCTGGCAACAGGTTACCAATCTCCTACTCATATTAGCAGAAGGAAAATTCCCATGAAAAGTCTGAAGAAACAATTTCTTCCTTTTTCAATAGACAATGTTGTGATCATATACAACAGTCAAAGACACCTAATATAGTATGTGTCTTCTCAAAAAGCAACAGCAATAGCAAAGCATCACAGTAGTTAGCATCACTTCTAGAATTTTCCACCCCACATCATGGCAGAAAACCTGAGAAGTTGCAAGTATGCAGCATTTCTATCTCCTAGTTCTGGTAGAAAGCTGTGATGGACCAGCACTGGAAATATGGCAAGTTCCCTGGCCATAAAATACCCAAAATTATTAAATCACATAAAATAAACATGATAATATAAGGATTTGTCTTGTATCAGTCTGGAAGAAATATGTTTTATGAGAATGCTGCTGGGGACAGTTTTCTTCCCATTTTCCAATAGATTTGGGGTTTTGAAGAAAAGACATAGAGTTATTCCTCATGTTTTGAATTCAGACGGAGCTCAACTTTATAGAAGAAGAGGACAACCGAAACAGCAGAAGAAAGAATGACAACACATTATCACAGGAAAGTTGTCATGATGAAAGAAAAAGTGAAAGATTGAGAACAGGGGCAGTAGTAGTAATGAAATGTCACTGAAGTTTAAATGGTGAACTAGACAAAACAAGGAACTGTTGGGAAAAAATGTTTCTATGTTAAGTGCAGCACGAATCATTGCAAAGCAGCTAGATGAATTAAAAATTTTATGTGCAGAGTGCCTATACTTTTTCATAATTTCCCCCTTTAAAATCAGTTGTTTGATCTTTTTAATACTTGCTGTTTACTTGTCACCTGCACGTAAACTAGGCAACCCAAGAAGAGTAGAGGGATCTTGTCAGGTCATACAGAGAGGAAATTAGAAAGGCAAAAGCCCAGCTGGAATTTAACCTGGCCACTGTTATAAGGGATAATACGAAAAGTTTTTATAAATATGTTAACAGCAAAAAGAGAGCCAGGGAGAACCTCCATCCTCTAGTGGATGCAAGGAGGAACATTGCCACTAAGGATGAGGAAAAGGCTGAGATACTTAACATGGGTTCATGAAAGGCAGGTCCTGCCTGACCAACCTGATTTCTTTCTACAACCGGGTGACCTGCCTGGCAGATGAGGGAAAGGCTGTGGATATTGTCTACCTGGACTTCAGGTAGCCTCTGACACAGTTTTGCACAGCATTCTCCTAGAGAAGCTGGTGGCTCATGGCTTAGACAGGCATACTCTTCACTGGGTAAAAAACTGGCTGGATGGCCAAGCCCAGAGAGTTGTGGTCAACAAAGTTAAATCCAGTTGGCAGCCGGTCACAAGTGGTGTCCCCCAGGGCTCAGTTCTGGGGCCAGTTCTGTTTAATATCTTTATCAACGACCTGGACGAGAGGATTGAATGTGCCCTCAGTAAGTTTGCAGATGACACCAAACTGGGTGGGAGTGTCGATCTGCTTGAGGGGAGGAGGGCTCTGCAGAGGGACCTGGACAGGCTGGGTCGATGGGCCAAGGCCAACTGTATGAGGTTCAACAAGGCCAAGTGCCGGGTCCTGCACTTGGGTCACAACAACCCCCGGCTTGGGAAAGAGTGGCGGAAAGCTGCAACCTGGGGTACTAGTTGAAAGATGGCTGAATATGAGCCAGCAGTGCCCAGATGGCCAAGAAGACCAATGGCATCCTGGCTTGTGTCAGGAATAGTGTGGCCAGCAGGAGTAGGGAAGTGATCGTGCCCCTGTACTCAGCACTGGTGAGGCTGCACCTCGAATGCTGGGTTCAGTTTTGGGCCCCTCACTACAAGAAAGACGTTGCCTTGCTGGAGCATGTCCAGAGGAGAGCAACCAAGCTGGTGAGGGGTCTGGAGCACAAGTCTGATGAGGAGCGGCTGAGGGAACTGGGGTTGTTTAGTCTGGAGAAGAGGAGGCTGAGGGGAGACCTGATCGCCCTCTACAACTGCCTGACAGGAGGGTGTAGTGAGGTGGGGGTCGGCCTCTTCTCCCTGGTAACGGATGATAGGACGAGGGGAAACAGTCTGAAGTTGCACCAGGGCAGGTTTAGGTTGGACATTAGGAATAATTTCTTCACAGAAAGGGTTGTCAGGAACTGGAATGGGCTGCCCAGGGAAATGGTTGAGTCCCCGTCCCTGGAGGTATACCTGGAGGCAAGGCGCTTAGGGACGTGGTTTAGTGGTGGCATGGCAGGGTTAGGGTAACGGTTGGACTTGATGATCTTAAAGGTCTTTTCCAACCTAAACGATTCTAAATTGGAACAAAACATGGTTGCACAGAATTCTCTGCTACAACGTTCTCTGTCTTGATAACTTTATCTTTCAAGCAGGTTGAGGCTTGAAAACAGTAAAGCCAGCTTGATTCCAGGAAGAAAGCTCACAGCAGCCACTATAAACTGTTTTGCTGTTTTAAACCCTGAAGGATACAGGTTGGGATGGACAGAGACCTTTCTGCATTTCCTTTGTCTAAATGATAGAGAAAAAAAAATTAGATGTGGAGTTTTCACTGTCTAATGGAGCTTTCTGTATTCTTTCCAGAGCATGCACTTCATGTTCTCCAGCTGGATTATAACATATTGATTATGCAGATTTTCTTGCAGGTGTGGGGTAGACAAATCATTCCAAGATGCTGATAGATGCTCAGAGAACAGATGCTTCTCCACACACCAGCTGTGCTGAGATCTTTCAGTCACCTTGAACGCCGGTGTCAATTACTATACCGGCCTTTATTATACTTGATCCAGGAGTATTTCTGATCCTTTTCTGAAAGAACTGCATGAAAAAACCCGTACTTTATCTATCCTGAATATATGCAATAGGCCATATATTGTTTGCAGGCTGTGAATCCTACTGGAATTTCAGCACTAAATGCTGACTCAACTAGCTAATTTAGCAACAGATTAGCTTTATGCATGCAAATGTTCCTATTGACATGTGCAGGCTTGATTGCAGGTTTACATTTAAACTAATAGTAAGCATTTTTATGCATCAGAGGCCAATAGATATTATTTATGTCTGAAACTTGGCAATTAGTAGTAGTTATTATTTCAGTATATTCTTGTTGCCCCATAGGTATAACCTATGAAATCCTCTTAAGTTATTTGCAGGTTGATAAATTGCTAAAATATTCCATAAAAATTGTAGTTATGACACATGACCCTCCTCTTTGTACACTGAATTTGACAGCCTGCTTGTTGTGAAGTGCAGCAAAAAAAAGTGATTCAATTGTGATGCTCACCAATATTTTAGCTTTTCAAAGCAAGAAAAAGAGAGGGGGACAAATGAGTCATGATAATACCTGAAATGCCAAATTTTGTGTTTAACATTTTTACCAAAGTAAGATTGTCATGGCATGTACTTCTTTGAACACAACTTCTAGATATATAGGATCTGTGAGCAGACAAACATAAGTTTCCTCTATCCTAGATTTCCGTTGGCTAGCTCTGATACAGGCCTGAGAAACCTGGAATTGGTAAAGTAGCTTGGAAGTCAGACTCTGCTGCTGTCCTAGTACTGAAAATGTGTATATATTGTTTTAAGGAACTGAAATGTCTTGATTGTTTAATCTCTCACCTATTACATAGAAGAAGCTGAATTGCACTTGTAAGTCACATATAGAAGCAGAGACAATGGCAAGAAGAGCTTTAAAAAAAAGTTATATTGCAAGAGTCTCATGAATTCAAGAGGACTAAAACAGATGGTCTAAGACTTCGAATTTTTTAGATGACTTTTGCCAATTCAGGATCAATTTTTCATATTCCACTCTTTCCTTGTGAGTAAAGATTATGAAAAACCCATGATATATTATTTATGTCCATATCTGCCTCCAGGTAATCGTGGCTAGAGCAAGACTTAATCAGCAGTAAAAAAGAGAGAGCTGATTTCATGTGATCCAGCAGCCTTCTGCAGTCTACCATTTTTGGTCAGTCTTTTCAGTGTCTTTTATCCCTCGGACTCTAGGGGTAACATGGAGAATTATACATAATTAAACATAATTCTTCAACATTAAGAATTATACATAAACTATGAGTTGATCACAGTGTATTTATTCTGTGTTCACTTTTTTCCCTGAACTTCATAAAACACATACTTGGTACACTCGTATTCTGTGATAGAATAAAATATTAGTTCAGATATGCTTCCTCTCTTTAAAAAAAAAAAAAAAAAAAAAAAAGAAAAAAGTTTTTGAACATTTACTGATACTTCTATGGTGTTTATAAAGGCAAGTTCAGATATGCCAGAATTGATGGTTCCTGAAAAGATAACGTCCAACAACAGAAAGATTGATGTGAAATCTAGAGTCAGAAAAGATTAACAAAATTTTACATAGTGGATTTTCTATTAGATACTTTTGAGATGAGACACAAACTTTGTGTTCAAATGTTCTCAGTTCTCTAGGGTGAATCAGAAGACATTAACTCTGTGCCAACCCTGAGCTCTTGCATGAGTCTTGCAAAGGTGGTGTATCTGTGGAAGCCAGGTGGGAAGTTCTTTTAACTGGAAAGAATTATGTGGATCTTGTAGAGTATTAACAGAGCATTGGGCATGTTTGCAGATACCCTAAAGATTGTAAGTGGGGAAGAGGAAATCTTAAGAAATTATCTTTTTTTTTTTTTTTTAGCAGTTTTCAGGAATTTAGTGGAATTTACTATTTATTATTTCCTTTAAAATAGCAAGGAAAGATCAGTTTCCACTTGCAGTCATACACAAGAAAGCACAGGTATTAGATCTAGTTCATAGCTAAGTTCAGTCCACAGCCTTTTTTTAATATTTGTTATTTAATTCATTATTTCATCATCTCATATTACTCATAGATTACATTGTCTGTATGTAACAGTGTCACAAAGAATCATGGAGTACTTTCAGCATATGAGAAGTAAAACATTCATTGGAAAATGTTGGGATGATGATGTTCTTTGATACTCTATACCTCTGGCATGAGAAGTCTTGCATGGAACAAAAAAATAGGGGGTATTCTTATACTTTCTATATATGGTGATAGCAGGCAAGGGTTCATGAGGGGAAAGTCCTGCTTAACTAACTTGATTTCCTTTCACGACAAGGTCACCCATCTAGTTGACCAAGGGAAGCCAGTCGGTGCAGTGTTTTGGGATTTTAGCAAAGCTTTTGATACTGTCTTTCCCAGTATCATTCTGGACAAAGTGTTCAGCACACAGCTAGGCGAGTCCATAATACTTTGGGTGAGGAACTGGCTGACGGGTCAGGCTCAGAGGGTTAAAGAATAAATGAGGTTACATCAGGCTGGCAACAAGTGGGATTACCCAATTTTCGGGCCAGTGCTCTTTAATGTTTTTATAAATGGTCTGAAGGCAGTAATCAAATGTGCATAAAGAAAGTTTGTTAAGATACTAAATTACAAGGAGCTGTGTACTCCCTCAAGCATAGAGATGTCTTGAAGAGACATCTGGATAGGCTAGAGAGCTGGGCAATCACGAACCACATGAAATTTAACAAGAGCAAGGCCAGATTCTCCACCTGGGATGGGTTAATCCTGGTTATACAAACCAGCTGGGGGAGAAAGGCTGGAGAGCAGCCCCATGCAAAGTGATCTGGGGGTTTGGATTGATCGCAAGTTGAATATGAGTTAACAATGTGACCTGGCAGGCAAAAGGGCCAAGCATGTCCTGGGGCGCATCATGCACAGCACAGCTAGCTTGATGGGAGCTACAGAGAGGTGATTGTCCCACTCTGTAGCTCCCATCAAGCCCCACTGCACTGGGACGGCCCCACCTTGAGTACTGTTTGCAGTTTTGAGGGCCTCAATATAAGAAGGACATCAAACTATGACAGTGTACCCAGAGGAGGACGACCAAGATGGTGAAAGGCCTTGAGGGCCTCCTTAGGAGGAGCAGCTGAGGTCACTGGATTCGTTCAGCTTGGAGAAGTCTGAGGGGTGATCCCATCACAGTCTGCAGCTTCCTCAGGTGGGGCAGTGGAGGGGAACTGCTGATCTCCTCTCTCTGGTGATCAGTGACAGGACACAAAGGAATGGAATGAAGCTGTGTCAGGAGAATTTCAGACTGGACATTAGGAAAAGGTTCTTCACTGAGAAGGTGGTCGGTCACTGGAACAGGCTCCCTAGGGAAGTAGTCACAGCACCAAGCCTGTCAGAGTTTAAGGTATGTCTGGACGACACTTTTAGTCGTATGGTTTAGTTTTAGGTAGCCCTGCAATGAGCAGGAAGTTGGACTCAGTGATTCTTGTAAGTCCCTTCCAACTTGAGATGTTCTCTGATTCTATCATTCTGTTGCACAAGCTCAACTACAGAGGAAATGTAACCTCAGGAACTTCAAAAGCAATGCACAAAGTTGAAACTACGTACTCTTAAATCAAATGGGAGACCACGTGTAATAAGTATGACCAGTTCTACATGTATTTAGTCCAACCTCAGTTTAAGTCTAAATGTAATCATCCATGTTAAAAAGGTGGCAGAATGCACTGGTGCTGGAAATCTCCCAGGATGTAGTAATTTATACTGAGAAGGATGTTTGAGTATGGTAGATACTGAAGTTTAGACAATGCAATGGCAGACAATAAGTAAGTGTTTGTTTGGTGCTTGAGATTATTATTAGCATGCAGCTGATGTGTTGTGTAGAATGAATACACCAAGCTTCCATCTAAATTTCTATTCAAATGGTCTCTTTGAAGCAAAGTGTCTTCCCAAGCCAATATGTTTTACTAAAAACACGTATGAGTTTAGAGTGTGTCAAAAATCTATTGCAGCAGGGCTAGTATATCAAACTGTGTAAGCTATATTGACCTTCTATCCCTATTGAAGCTGATATTGTTTTATTCAATTGAGATAATAAATATATAACATGGAAAACAGTTGCTATTGATACCAACAGTACCCTTGCTGCCAACCCCATAGCAGTGCTGCTATGGGCTTTAATGGAATTCCAACCAGAGTGCATGTCTAAGCACAGACACTAGGCAGTTTGCCACATAACTGCAAACAGGTTACATAATGGAATGTGATGCTTATGCCTAATTGTGATACTTAACTTCAAAAAAAAAAGAATTTAAAAAGCCTAAGGTTCTGCTGGAAGGGGTCTCCTGTTCTTTAAATAGAATCATTCCTTTACTGAACTAGTAAAAAAAAAAAAATAAATAGGGGTGATTACATTTGTTCTCAGAACAGTCACCAGCAACATTTCATATCAGTTTTAAGATAACTGAGAGCAACTGGATTGCAGTGTTGTGCTAGACCTGTGTCTCCATCAATAAGGCAGGTGGTTGACATGGACCTCTTCAAGAATACACCTCACATTCACCTGTAATGACATTATCTGGCCTTTTCCTATATCACCACACTACACATTGCATAGCTGTAAAATCTTTTGATTGCTAAGAGTTACTTGGAATTAAAGTGACTTTAGCACATACAGTCTCAATTCAAAATAGTGTTAACCACAAACTGTCCAATTCCTTTTGCATGTTTACTTAATTTCTTAGTTTCAGTGCTATGTCATGTCAATAAATTAATTAATTTTTTACTGTCTGTTGAAAAAAACATGTTTTGTTTTGTTTTTTTTAAATTTGCTATGTCTTTGAATTTTTTTTAAATTCCCTTAGTTCTAATCTTATGATTATCATATGTTACAATCTGGAACCGGTATCTTCCAAACACCAATTCATAGTGATAGTAAAGGCTGGTGATATAACAAAAGGTGTTTGTAACTACAAACCAATGAGTCTTAATTAAAATGATAGCAAAATTTTCTGGTGTCATATTTATGACATTTTTAATGTTTGTTTTATGACAATTCTTCAGTCATATTTAGCTTCCTAAATGATATACTCTTTAATTCTGTATATGACCTTTTCAATCTCATGTCATGTTAGGCTCTGCAAAAATGAAGGCACCCATTTCTTCGCTATAAATACGTTGAATTTCTTTTTAGCTGTATAGAATAGAATAACTCCGTATAAAAGTAAACCAGTGTAAATTTGATTTTTGCCCTCTTCTGCATAATATTCAACATAAATTTGCTTTGTTTCTGGTTTTGTTTAGAATTTAGTTTTTGTTTTAAGACATAAAAAGAAATTGTTAATGGAGAAATTATAAATTGTTTTAGGATTTGTGTAACTATATGTACTTGTATAACTACATGTAATATTCAAAAGAAGCATCTTCCTTAGCATAAAAATAGGTAAGATGAAAGAAGAAAGTGAAAACAAAAAGGACAGGAGAGAAACACCTAGCAAAGCAAAGGAGCATCAAGAGAAAAGCAAGGGGGTTTATTTTTCATGTAATTCATAGGTGTCTCGACAATTGTAATTCCTGGAGATGTGAAGGATAAGGTGTATCGTTTCTGAGCCCTTTCCAATCAAGCTAAAAATCTTAAAGTGAATTCTTACACTGTTCAAGAAACAATCTGTGTTTAAAGCTTTCTGTCAACTACGGGGTATAAATATTATTTGTTATATTCTGATAACAAGAACTGACTTCTTTTATCAATTTGAGGAAATAGATATGTATGGTATAGCTTTTCAAGGTGACTTTTGTCTGCCAGGATAAAAAACATGACCTGATTTGAGGTTAGGTCCAGAATACAACTCATTGTTAAAACATATGAAATGCATTTTTCTATAAACAGTATAGATCAAATGCCTTTAACTGGTAAAGAGCGTGCATCCACATTTCTGACTATCTAGAAAAATTGGTGTAGTTGTAAAGTTTTCAGCTTTGATCTTTTAGCTGTACTACAGCCACAGATTGAAAATTCTGAATTAGCTAAATATAAAATATATGGTATCTCTAGTTCATTTTCAAGACAGTATTATGCTAGCTTTCTATATACAACAAAACAACAAACTTCTAAAGTGCTTTTATGGCATATGCAGTAGAGTATGGGTATATCATGAATAATATTTGTATGTGTCATTTTAATCATATGATAGGCTAGAAAGCTATACAGTAAAATTTCTCCATGCTGTGAAATTATCTGATTAGATATCTTACATTTCTTTTCTGTATGGCATTTATGTGTTTAAGGAAGATAGAATTGCCTAGATGAATATATTTGTGAGAGTTCAGTGTTTCTACAATTCAATGAAAGACTAATTTACAGAACTTGTAAAAGAAAATTATAAAGGCTGTAGCTAAAAAGGAAAATTACGGCCAATACTTACATCTAAATAAAATTCATAATTGAGTTTAGAACTTTGTGAAAGAGATAAATTTGATGCCTCTTCCTTCCTGGCCTGGCAAGGTTGTGAAACCTGTACGCATAGAGGTCTTCAAAAACTGTCTGGACAAGGCTTTGAGCAACCTGATCTAATTTGAAATTTTTAAGCTGGAGCCTGAACTAATTACATCTACAGGTCTCCTCAACATAAATTTCTCTGTGAAAATATCATTACTTTTTCTCCTCTTCCCTTGCCGCTCCCTGCCAGATATCTACACAGCACTGGTAACTTCTGCCACACTTAAAAGAGTAAACAAATATTTACTTTTTTCTTATAAACACAGAAAATATTATTGACTGGATACCACATAGTGTGATTCTGACGATAATGGAGTGTAGCTAGAACAAGGTAAAAAGAGTGATCAAGAAGGAGTCTCCAGATTTACATAAAAGCCAAAATTTACAGATTATTCAAATTCCAGATAAATATAAATTGGTGTTTTAATGAAATATTGAAACTGTATTGATTTAGGACTTTGGCCAGATTTACAAACTGAAAAGGAAAAAGATGTTTCAAGTCTCTAGATTTGCTAACAACACATTCAAAAATATAATGGAGGAAAAATAATGTTACCTACCCTGTTGATGTATTCTACACAGAGAGGAGAGTATGTCTTCACAAAATCACAGAAAGACTGAGTTTGATGACACTTCTTGACGCTATCTGATCCAACTCCTGCTCAAAGCAAAGGCAGATGGAGTATGCTGCCCAATAGCATGGCCTGTCAAGTTTTACATTGTCTTGTGTACAGGTGAAACTTCATGTGTTTTAATCTGTTCTTCCTACATCTTGTTCCATCAGTGGGCACAACTGTGGGAGTCCGGTTCCCTCTTCAGTCCCTCCCATCAGGTATTTATATACAGATAAGATCCCACTGAGCCTTCTCTTCTCCAGGCTGAACAGTCCGAGGTCCCTCAGCCTCTTCTCATATGACAGATGCTCCAGCCATTTCATAGTCTTTGTGGCCTTCCTCTGGACTTAGTCCAGGAAATCCACATCTTTCTTGTACTGCGGAGCCCAGAGTTGGACCCAGGGCTTAGAAAAGGGGAAGAATCACCTCTCTCAACCTGCTGGCAATGCGCTTCCCAATGTATTCCACATAGCTTCTTTAGCCTTCTTTGCTGCAGGCATGGCTCATGGTCAATTTGTCCACCAGGACCCTGCCTGTACTGCTGCATGGAACTATTCCTCCCCAGGTGTAGGATTTTGCATTTCCTTTTATTGGACTTGTTTCCCTTGTCTAAACTTACAATTTCATCTTACTAAGTAATTTCTTCTTCCTTTGTATCACTACATAGTGTCATCTTCTTCATTTGAAGAATTAAGTTATTTTATTTTGTGAATGCATGACTTCTAAAAATGCAGTGCTTGGGTATACTCTTATGTGAAAACTTTTAGAAACATCTTTTAGATGTGAGAAATCACGCATATATACTGAGAATTTATGAAGTGTAAACCCTGTAATTTTAAATCTATCATTCAGTCTAAGTTCTTCATGTCATAATTTCAGTGCTTAATGACAGGGTTTTTTATTCTCTGAGCAGCACTTAAAAGTAGGTGAGTGCTTGGGAATACCACCAAAGTTAATGAAATGGCAGAAACTTCAATCTATAGGTGTTATAAATTGACATTAAAGTCAATGAAACACAGTGCTGGTACCCAAAGAAGCTCTAGATGATGTTTTTTTGTGTTTGGGTTTATTTTTTTTAAAATTTTTTCCAGTTAAGGTGAACAAAAGGAAAACACCCTGTAGGTTACGTTTTTCTAAAAGAATATTTTAAAGTTTAGAGGAGAAAGTTTGTCTTTTAAGACTTTCCAAAGTAAGCTTTGTGACTTCTGGGTGTTTTTCTCTTGTTTTGATTTTATAATGAAGTTTTTAATATACATTCCTCTTTTTTTAAATCCAGGCCAGAGGCAATTTTTTGTAGACTTTTTTGCATTATCAGACCACAAGAAGCATGAAGGGACTTGGCTTTCAAAGGAAAGAAAAAAAAGAATGAAAGCTTTGTTGGTGGCTTCCTTAAATAATTTTAAGAAAGAAGGTAATATTTTCTATATTTAAATTTTTCCCAGGAGGAGTAGACTGAGGTTACATTTCTTAGTTGTTTTAGTTGGCAATGCCTAGCATGTTAAGAAGTCTAATCTTGGGATGTGGACACATAGTAGTTTACTGCTGCAGTTGTGAATTCATGAAGACTTAAAAACATCTGGGGCTTGTATATAGTGACACAGAGAGCAAAGCAAGTTGCAAAACCCTTACAAAAAAATGGATGTCCTGTGCTGAACTCTGCACAGCAATGGCTATACTGTTATCAGAGATCAGGCCAGCTCGGTTCACTTTTGTGAGTGTGCATTCTTTGTTTCTCATTCCATATAATTTCTTCTCTGCAGTGAAGTAATTACAGTAGTAGGGCTTTCTCTTGGATTAATGTTAATCTTGTGTTAATCTGGAAAATAAAAGTTAACTCATAAAGATCTCTTCATGTATCACTGCCCTCTTTTCTCAGGAAGTCTGCAAGAAGACTGTTGATGGATGGTAGAGTTTCATTCCCTCTCATGAGACCATTAAAAATGTTAATGTAAACTTTTTGAGATGTCTAAGAGACTAAGTCAGGAAAAGTGGGGGAGAGTGGGAGAGAAAGGGGCCGGAAAGGTTAAGCTTATTTGTGAAATGCCAAGTTGTGAGCTTTTGCTCAACAAATATAATGAACAATCTGGCATTTGGCTTGTGTGGAATACAGAATAGAAGAACAAAGGGCTTTGGGTATATATTTGCGCTAATCAATAAAAGAGTATCCTTTCTTGCTCTGCACAGAATCTTCAAGCCAACAGATGTAAAATGATTAAGTAAACTCTAAAATTTCTGATCCTAATGTGTTCTGCTGGTCATCTTTCCATCTCTCTTTTTTAGAAATACAAATTTGACTAATGAAACAGCCTGGTTCTTTAATAATAGTATAACCTATCTTAGCTGGAACCATTAGAAAAAAACATTGGAACTGGAACCATTAGTCAAAGAACATAAGCCCATTACAAATACGATATGGTGTTATAACAAACCTGATGAAACCAAAGATTTAGTTGAGCAATGGTTCTACTGGTGGTTGTGCCAATTTACATTCTTTGACTTTCCATTCCACTAATACCAAGCGGGTTGCTACTTTGGAACTAATGGAATGAGAAGGGCCAGTCATATGTGAGTCACGTTTGTAACCCACAAACTTTCTCACAGCTGACTCCTTCCCTCCCTCCATCCACATTATGGCACATTCTGCTGAAGCACAAAGGAGAATTTCTGCAGTGCTGTGCATTGTTAGCTGTGAGCTGATAGGAGATACACCTGCCCTTCTTTTCCCTGTCATATCAAGTGACATTGGTGGAGGAGATCTGGTAACGGTATCTTGCAATGACATCTGCTGAAGCAGAAGCCAGGGTATATACTGCTGAAATAAGTCAGAGTCATCTTTGCGAGCACTTTGTAATAGCTTGGGTCTTTGGGATTTTTTAACTTTGAGAAGACACTCAACAGAATACAGACATTCTACAAAATGTGAAGCATATTCTGTACCATGTCTGTCATACAAGCATGCAATATCCAAGCCATTCGTTCTTTCTGAAAAGGAACTTATGAATTAGAACAAAAATAAGAGGTATATTATTGTATTGAAATATTATGTAAAGACAAAAGTAGACAGCTGATAATTTTAAACCTATTTTTTAATGCCTGTCCTGCCCTTGGTGCACCATAGTTCAAATCCATAATACTCTGACAAGGACAACAAACACATTTACTGGCATGAATCATGCAGGTGGCAACTACAACAGGCATCAAATATACTAAAGAACATAAGACAAAACTAAATGAGAGGTGAGTAGGGTTGAAAAAGTATTTTATATTTTATCATTTTCTATGTAGAAGGATACTTGATGAATATAAAAATATTTAGACTATACTTTAATTTGTGCTATTCATGTAAACAACAACAAAAAACCCTGCTGTGGTTTTCACATATTCCCAGGGCTGAGCTGGTCAAAAGGAACTACCAACTAATTACTGTTTTCATATAATTCCAGAATAAGGAAGGTTGGATGGGACTGCTGGAATTCATCTAGTCCAGCCTCCTGCTCAAAACAGGTTCAGTTAGACTGTGATGCTCAGGGCCTTGCTCCACTAAGTTTTGAGCATCTCCAAGGATGCAGATGACACAGCTTCCACAGACATCCTGTTCCAGTTTTTGACAAACCTCATAGAGGTCAAAGAAATGTTCCATGGTATTGACTCCAAATTTCCCATGTTCCAACCTGTGCTTGCTGCCTCTCATACTATTGCCATGCACCTCTGAGAGGAGAGTGGCTTCATCTTCTTTATACCTCCCCATTCCTCATCAGATGGTTGTAGTCAAAAGTAGAATATTGCTTTAACTTCTTTCTTAAGGCTGAAAAATTCTAGATCTCTCATCCACTTGCTCCAGCCCTGACCATGATGGTGACCCTTCACTGAACTCATTCTTGTACATCACAGTATGTCCTGTGCCACAAACCCAGACCTGAACCCTGTACTCCTTGTGTGGTCTCACTGGTGCTGAGGAGTGTGTCAGGATTAGTGCCTGACCCTGACCCTGTGCCTGTGCAGCTGCAGCCCCAGGTGCAAGGCTTGCTATGCTGCCCAAGTGCACTGCTGCCTCCTGGGAACTTGCTCCTCCCCCAGGGACTTTTCTGCAGAGCTGCTTCTGTTCAGTCAGCCCTACCCTGTCCTGCTGCAGAGGTAAATCCTTTCTAGGGCTTTGGGGAACTCCATGAGGTTCCCTTAAGCCCATTTCTCCAGCTTGTCCAATTTTCTCTAAATAACAGTGCTGTCCTTCGGTCCTCTGTCCATTCACCTTAATCTGGTGTTTCTCAATTACTTACTTGCTAGCAATGCCTTCTGTGCAATCATGCAGGTGATGAGGGCACTAAACTACTTTGGACCCAGTATCTGAGGGATGCCACTATTAATCAGCCACTATTTGGACTTTGCAACACTGACTTCAGAGTTTTGAACACATCTTTCCAGAGAGTTTTCTTCTCACCTTGTCATACCCATGCCTAGACCTCCGCATAGCTACAATGAGTCTATGTGTGATCATGTCAAGGGCCTTGCTAAAGTCAAGGCATGCAACATCCACTGCTGTTCCCTACACACCCTGCCAGGCACCTCATCACAGAAACTGTTCGGGGTTGCACTTGGTAGATTTCCCCAAGAACAAAGGCGTTGTAGCCAATATGTCTGTCTTCCAGAATGAAGCTCCAATTGCATCATGTGTAAGCAAAACAATGACAGGTTAACCTTGATAAAAGGGGTAACTAGCTATTTCATAATCTATAGCACACGGTAATAGGGCAAGAATTCACCTCTGGACTAGTTTTGTGCTTAAATGGGCCACCTCTTTTATGGTTTGTTTTGCTCTGTGTAAGTGAAAAGTTAGTTTTATGAAACCACAGATACATTTCTTAGGTACAGCATTATGAAACAAGTTAAACTGGAACAAATTCTGCACTCTCAACTTTAGATTCTGGAAATAAGAGTTTGCACTACAAAAGTTCAGATGCCTCACAAGGTGCTATTAAGTCAATTGAGACTGGTCTCAGTTGCTTTCTCCCAAAGCCTATTAAATTGTCTCCTTCTTGTGCTGGTTTTAGAGCTAATGTCAATTTTAAGTCAGTCTGAATGTAGGATTTTCTTTCCTTTCTGTAAATGGTGTATATATGCTGTGAAAGAAATGTGTTCATTGTGTATTGTGTTTGCCATTAAAGTAGGTATTTCTTTTTTATTATTATGTTTATCTATTAAAGGGCAATAAGCTTCCCCCCACTTTGGATTTGATTATTAGGATTTTATACTTCTCTGTCCTTAAACACATCAATGCACAGAGGTTCAGCAGGATAAGTTTTGGTAGCCATGATCTTTATCTCTGAATTCTGTTACTGGCATAAGTAGATAGACAATAGAAGGATAAGAAAGATAGACAATATACATGATAATATATTTGGTGAAGAGTGACTGGTAAGGTGGTCAGTGAAAAACAGGGAAATGATGCCTGTTTTGTTCAGTCCATACTGTGTTACAGCCTAATGCATTTGGTTGGAGGAAAAGATGCTGCAGCCTCTCCAAGGCTCTTGTGTTCCTCTCAAAGGCAATTAACTACTGCTGTCAGACTTGAGTTCCCAGAAGGGCCACTGCAGTGGTATTTTATTAATGATGCTCTGCAGTAAAATGTGTAACGAATTGTGCTGTTTCATTCAACACAAAATCTTCTTGGTTGCTAAGGATGTATATTTCTCTAGTAAGCTGGTACTGAGAATAACCACTGAACCTCCCTTCAATTTTTTGTAACAGATGTGAATGTATATAAATATGTATTTATAAAAATACATACCTAACATTTTTAAATTTCTTGTAAAAGTTAGATTAGGAAAAAGCAATTTCATCTTACATATGACATAATCAAAAGGTCTCCAGCACTGAACTGTGTGTAAATATATGTGTCTGGAGCATTTTTATATTAAGTTGGTCCTTTTTTTCTGTTGTTTGATGTTCCTCTCCCAGAGGGAATTCATGTTCCTGGACCTCTTTCATCTTCCTTACTACACCAAACTGGGCCATTGGTATGTAGGCCTCACTATTCTAGAAACAAATGGGAGCTTTTACTTCTCTCAGTTACTTGGATCCAGTAGAAACTATCAAATGAACAAGAAAGAGTAGTTCATACTCTACTGAGAAGAATTCTGAAGGCTAAGGCTACCAAACAATTTTCTATTTTCCATTTCAGTACACAGCTACAGACTACACAGAGCTTAGGTTTAAATATACCAAAAGCATCAAGGAATCACCCTGTAAATTTTGGGCAAACCCTGGACATGATATCTACACCTTATTTGGTTATGAGAATGCACATCTCTGGATTACAAAGCTTTATAAGGTCTAGACACTTAACAATAAATGCCTGTGCCCTCCATGGAGTGAGTCCAGGTTCTGTGCCACTGTTGAACTGGTACTGTTCAGCACTAGAGAAGAAAAGGGTTGGGAAAGCAGTGATGTTTAAATCTCAAGCATACCAAACTGCCCAGTTGCATGTGACTTTTCCCAGATGCAGTTGGAAAGGTTTCTAGATAACCTCATCCAGGCTCCCTTTCCCATGAAAGGCTGGGCCAGGTAATGTTTTGAGGTCCCTTCTACCTGGGCTGGTCTATGGGTCTATGATTCTATGACTTGCCTCCAGGTACTGAGTGTGCAGATTAGAGCAGGAGGAAGCAAGAGTGAGTCAGGCATTTAAGAAACATGTAGAAAAGCATCTACACTAACAGATGCAGAAGAACTCTTGTTCACCCAAAAAGTCTGCTCACCTCTAAAACTCAATAGGTGAATTATGAAGTCCAGTGTGTGTTTCTTATAGACTACTCTGAAAAATTACATTAGAATGGAAAAATTTACATTGGAATACCATAGTAAGAAAATCACCTTATAGTGTGTAAATTCTAGTTTAACAATATAAGAGTTTTTTGCCATAAAATTTAGTATTTTGCCTCTTTTATGCACAGTCATGTCTTCTAATGATTTTCCTTTCAAACTGGAGAGGCCTCAACACATTCATGCTGTATACATGAAGTCACCAGATGATAATTATATATGTATGCTTTAAACTACTTTTAGTGATGATGTATTTTTTTGGCAAAGAAGACAAGAAACTATGGGGGTTGGGTTTCTTTTTCATTTTCTTCCAGGAAAGCAATTGAGTAGTCCCATTCAATTTATAAACATTTTTGTGTACTTATCAGCCTTGTTGGATCAGAATGAGAAAGTTTTAACACTTTGTAGGATCAAGTCTATCATTTTTGATGCATGGCTTCCAGGAACGAACCATGCTCAGAAAGTGCTCTGCAGCAAATACCGGGTGCAGTCAGCAGTCCATGAATGCCACACCCATTCAAAACAATGTAAACAGCAGTGGTGTTACGTATTTTCTATTTCCAAAATTTATTACAAATTTTCAAGTATTTTTAGATATTTTCAATCAACATGTCGGTGCCAAATGGTATGTATGATAAAGCATAGGCCACAGCTCCAGTTTTGTAACTGTGTTTTAAAACTTCTTTCACTAGTGTTTTCTATTGGAACAGTTTCAAATATTGTCATTTTTTTTAAAACTCTCTCCTTTTTTTTCTTAACCATGACCAAAGGCTACATATCCATCTGTGTTTTACAATCAGCAGACCATCTTCTGATTTTTTTAGAAACAATAGATTTTACAGTATGGGTTAAAAGGGACGTTAGTGCAGAGGGTTAGTGGGATGCACTGTATTAAAGATTCCAGGAGGCAAATACAAGAACAATATGAGAAATGCACTGAGGATACCAGCACATCTGGGAACAATCTAATTATCAAATTGAACATGTGTCAGTGCTAACTGTATGCTCAGCATGTTCTTTTTACATCAGGGATATCAACAGTACAATCAGATAATGAAAACTCCCTGAGGACTGGTTGGGTCATCTGCAAATTTCAGCTCAAATCTTTCTAGCTTGTGTTTTTGGGAGAGGTGGGCTCCTTCCTTCCCCTTCCTTCCTTTCCTTTCTTCCTTTCTTCCTTTCTCTTTCTTTCCTTCTTCCTTCCTTTCTTTCTTCCTTTCTTCCTTTCTCTTTCTTTCCTTCTTTCTTTCTTTCTTTTCTTTCTTTCTTTCTTTCCTTTTTCTTTTTTTCTTTCTTTCTCTCTTTCTTTCTCTCCCTCCTTCTCTCTTTTCTTTCTTACCCCGCTTTCATAAACATGCTAAATTAAAACTTTCATGATCTCTAAATCATGCAACTAAATAATAGGTATAAAAATCAATTCTGCTTATTTCTGAAACCACAAATAAGGGTAATATGAGAGTGATACAAGAGTAGAGTCATAGAAATGGATAGCTGGTAGGATCAGAATTTCTCACCATGTGGTGTGGGACTGTATCTCCTGCATTATTAGGAAGTTGTAGTATTTCTCTATCAACTATTATAATTGTATCAATTTTCTTTAAACCTTTCCTTTTTTCTTTAAACATTGGTAAAAGATAGGGTGTCATCACATTTCAGTAATGTGCTATATAGAACATCATATGATAAATTCATCGTTGTCAGTTGTAATCTATAGCTTGTCATGTTGAATTATTCCAGGGATGAATTAGGCTCAACCATGGCTCCATAATTTTTTACAGAATCTACTTAGCACTATCCAGGTAAACACTATGATAATGAGGCTTTCCACTAGAAAAATGAGTTTCTGTTACACTACCCATCATCATAATTACAACCTTGATAACAAGGTTTGATTTTATGGTCAGTTGTATAGTTTGCCCTTGAGGACCTTGGCCTATCTGCAGTATATTGTTGAGGCCTAGATACCACACTTATTGTAAATGCCTTGTTATTAAAAAGGACAAAAATCCCTACAATATGTCACCTAGGAAACCGATTATTTTATTTTATTTAAACTTGTAGTTCTTAATCACAAATTCATCCTGCTTGTCTTTATTGAAGATATTCAGGGAACTCAGAATAAAGATCCTTGTGCCTTCAGTACTCTTTGTAGTGCAAATCTATACCTGATGGCTGAAGTAGTCTGACCTCTTCTTTGGCTTTGTGCTAGATAATACTGCTTGTTGCAATTGAAGTAAGAAATTGTTCCAAATCTCCACGTGCCATTAGGCACCAAAAAAATATCATGCTTGTTCTTTAAAATTTTCTGATTTTGTCCCATTCCTGCAAATGTTATGATTTGCCCGTGGCATGAACCACTTTTGTTAATTTTCAAAAATAGTCCTTTATAAAGCTAGTACTATTACATTATCTGTGGCTTTCTGCATATCAGCTTGCAGGTGACTGTATTGCTTGTGAAAGTTGTAATAAGTATTTCACTATTTGTTGGGTTTTTGTTTGTTTTTTTTAATACAGCAAGAAAACATTAAAATGTTTTCTTATGGAGGAAGGAAGGATAAAGATATAAGCAATATCAAATAAATATGTTACTTGGAATGCAAGTAAGTATAGTCTGATAATCAGGAAAACTTGCCCATAAGAATTTTACCTGAGCAAAGAATATGCTAGTCCAGGCTCCTTGGTCAGTATCAGTAGTTTCCTTTAGCTGATGATGAAGGATAACCATGTATACGTGTTGAACTTCTGCATGCATTTGGCAAAGTGAATTAGAATTCACTATAAAAGCCTTGAAATAAATATGATTTTCCAGTGCAATTTTTATGTAGCTCCTAAGCAAGTTTACTTCCGAATGTATACTGGCTTCTGAAGCAGATTGGAAATATGGAATTTGAGCAAACATGCTCTCCTCCTGGAAGTGTTTCTACAGACAGGCCAAAGTCTTGAGCCCACCAGATTTTGTAGTGATGGTATTTCATGCGCTGACAATATACTTCTCATTGGAAAGGATATTACATCACTTTATTTCCTTATACTGTAGAAAAAAAATAGTAGGAAATTGTGCTTCTTACAAATGTACAGAAGGAGCACTGTAGCCACGTAAACTCACAAAGTCAGTCAATAGTGAAAGTGACTTGAGAATTACATAATGGTTAGTCACATCCAAAACTACAAAGTCTGAAGAAATTATGGATGGGAACAACAGCACATGGTAAAGAGTACATGGCCAGGGATATACTGTTGTGTTCTGTTCAGGCTCATTTCAAAGTAAGACAGAGACCTGATGTCTGAGACTAGTAGTTCAAAGAAAGTTGGTGGAGGCAAAGTGCAATGGACATTCTACTGCTATTCTCTAATACCAATCTTCCTGAATAAAAATACATTTGCAGTGACGGACCAGATGAAACATAGTTTTCCCATCTAGTGAAAACTCAATTGGACACTAACAGTCCAAGTAGCTGAAAGTGAATTATTTAGTAAAAACCATGAAAATTACAAAAATAAAGGTGAAATGACAATTTTAATTGCTTGATCAACCATTACTCTTGGAAATAGTTCTAAAATGTGGAAGTAGCAAGTTTAGTAGAAAGAGAAATAAAAGTTCATAGAACAGAGATCAGATCATGAAAACAGTAAAAAAAAAAATCATTGGAAAACCCAGCACTAAAGAACCACAAATTAGTGATTAATTAGATTATTTCAAGTCATTGAAAGAAATTCTTGTTGTGAGGGTTGCTGTGGAGTTAAATTGATATAACTCATCTGAATAGTTCCAAAGTGCAATATTTACTTAGAGACATGAAAATGAAAAAGAGAAAGAAAAAGAGAAAAAGAAAAAGAAAAATAATTTTTGAATATTTTTTTTCAGAGAAAATGTAGAATAATTTTTTTTTTTCAGTTGCAAGGGATTATTTTACAAAATAAAAATAAACACAAAAAAGATCCGAGGGCTGGAGCACCTCTCCTATGAAGACAGGCTGAAAGAGTTGGGGTTGTTCAGCCTGGAGAAGAGAAGGCTGCAGAGAGACCTGATTACGGCCTTTCAGTACTTAAAGAAGGCCTATAGATGGGAACAATCTTTTTAGCAAGGCCTGCTGTGACAGAACAAGGCGTAATGGTTTTAAACTAAAACAGATTTAGACTGGCTATAAGGAAGAAATTTTTTGCAAAGAGGGTGGTGAAACACTGAAATCGGTTTCCCAGAGAGGTGGTGGAGGCCCCATCCCTGGAAACATTCAAGGCCAGGTTGGATGGGGCTCTGAGCAACCTGATCTAGTTAGCGGTGTCCCTGCTCACTGCAGGGGGATTGGGCTAGATGGCCTCTAGGGGTCCCTTCCAACCCAAAGATTCTATGAATCTATTTTGAGATAAAAGCATTTTTTAAAATCTCTCAGTAAAATTTTAAAGGAAAAATATCAGAAATATTGAAATACCGAAGCAAGATTTTAATTCTCAAATTACTTTTCCTTTCAAGTGTTTTATATGAACATGGCAGTAATGTGTGTTTCTTGGGTGGATATGTATGAGTGCAAGTATCTGCTATTTGTATTTTATTCGGTAAAATGCACTTTAAAACATATAGACTGTATTATATTATTTTAAAACTCTTTATGTCATTTGTGCAATGTAGGAAAGACCTAAGGACATGAATTCAATCTCTGCTTACTTTAGTACTACTTGGAACTCCTAGACTGGGGAAAAAAGTAACTTCAAAATAAATAGAAGTTAGTTGAAAAGGTTCAGAAATACCACCTGTTCTTACCTGCTACTCTGGTGTGGTCTTCTGTCCTGGTATTATCCTTTATATTGTACATTAGCAAAGTTGCTGTAAAATCTAATCTGTCTCCTGTTCATCTTTCAGTGGAAGATAAATATGTGGTATCTTAATCCATGTTCTTTCAAAAGTGCATTCCCATAATCTATCTCATATAATTATCCTGCTTGGTCTGTAACAAAGTTAATATTTATGAGACTAGCCAGCCTTAATCTTCTCATTCCACCTCCTCTTGCAACTGACTACCCAGGACTTTCCTAGATAGTGCTTTTCATCTATGGCTGTCTTGCCGTGTGAGAGTATCAGTTAGCTGCAACTTAGGTATTGTTAGACCATTTTGCAGATCAATGAACTGAGCCACAAAGAAGTGGCATAATGTGCTAAAGGGCATGTGTGAGTGGCAGTGGCAGAACTGAAAACAAAATTCCAGGTTCCAGTGCCAAAAACTCAGCTACTTTGAGAAAGATCTTTCCAGTAGAGAAGGGTGTAATGAACTTACGTGGTATTTATGAAAAAAGTAAAAAAGATGCTTGGTTGTCTCAAATGATTCATGCTTCTGATCTACCCTGTGACATACAGTTGAGCTCTCTTATGCCATTTTAAATTGATCTAATATGCACACACACACACATATATATATATGTATGCATATATATATGTATCTAATATATATTCCATGTATATGTGTGTGTTTCTATGTATGTGTATTTCCTTCATGGGACAACTGTGTTTATTACACTTATGTTTGCCATGGATATATGGTTTGGAAATGAGTAAGATTAAAATTGAGGGGTGACTACCATATCATAAATAGCCCACAGAGATGTTGTTGTCTTCCAAGATGCTGCGTTCTCATAATGATCAGAGGAAACTGTTGATTTGCATTAATTTGGTATATGTTGTTTCATTTTGAGGTGTAACAATTGCAATTAAAATTGTTAGAACTGGGTAAAACTTCAGTTTTCTGGTAATTAAAAATCTTGCTGAGAATTGGAAATAAAAATAGTCTGTGAATACATTAGTGCATCTTGGAACTACTGTCTTTCTTGTCTTAAGTTCAATTATTGTCACTTTTTCATTTTTCCCCTTTTTGATCCGTTTGTTGCCTGTTCATCATGCTAAAAGAGATGGATGATAATTCTGGGATTCATAATTTTACAGTGAAACCTTGTTGCTCTTCAAGAAATTCTGAAAGGTCTGTATGTACATTGGATAACATTCCTTCTGTACATTTTCCAGTTTTAGCATCCTGTATCTACAAGGATTTCCAACACATACAGAGTTTGTGACTTGATTTCAGTTGTGAGCAGTGACTTTTTTTACATGGTAATCTTCTCTCACTGGCTTATTTTTTTTTTATTTTATTTTTGTTGTTGCTGTTGTTCTTTTTAAAATTTATTTAATTGGTACTATTTCTCTGAATTCTTCCCTTCATTAGTATTTGAGTGGGGAGGCATGTTATTTGCTGTACCTGAATCACAGTGTTTTTCTGAAGAAAGTTTTAGTACAAGTAGAAAGAATTATCTAAGTGTTCAGTCTTGATATAGAAGGTCATGAAAGCACAGAACAGAAATGGTACAGGTAATGTCAATATTTTTTTTTGCACTCATGGCATTATAAGATGTGAAGGTAGTGGCAGGGACAGCAGCCTCAAGAGAGTGAGAGGAAGGTTTTGCCTGGTAATAGATTATCTGCCCACACCCTAAGATACTCATATATATGGATGCAGCACTCTATTTCATTTAATCTCTTTCAAGTGCTTGAAGCAGGTGTATAAGGTTATTAATTTTTTAGCCTGTCCTTCTAGTTATTGGTATTTATTTTAATATAGTTCTAGAAAGTAATACACTATAAATTCTCCCCACAGGGTAAAAGGCCAAAAAGGTGACGTACACTAGCTTTTTTTTTTTCTTTTTTTCCCTTCAATTTTCAGAACAACAGTACTTCGGTGATGGCCTGGATCTATTTTAGCAGAGAATGTTGTAGGGTGAATCTTTGTGGGCTAATATACTTGTTGTCATGTTTTGCAAAGGGTCTACAGACTGCTATCTAATACCTGATTCCCATTCTTGTATGTTATGTGTTGCTAGCTGGACAATTATTCTGAGTAATTTTGCAGATTTTAAATACCACTCTAGCAGTGCTTGCCTCACTCCTCTGCAGGGTGTACCTTAAGAGAGATTACCCACACTCCAAGCTTCCTAATTATGACCCCATTCATCTTCTGGTTGAAATAATCACAGCTGGGCATGGAAAAAAAAATATGTTAGATACTGGCAGGTTACCTACATTGAGTTAAGCTTCTGCAATTGGTTTTCACTTTCTAGGGAAGAAATTAATAATAAGGATTCTTTTTCTTTTTTTTTCCCCTTCCACTTTTTCTATTTGTCTGTTCTCAGTGTCCTTTCCAATCTCATTCTTCACCAACCCCCAGAGGCTTGTATTTTCTACCCACCTTAGCCTTGCTTGATGTTATTTGCTCCAAAGACATTGCTTACCCATCATCTTCTCTCCCCGATTTCTTTAGTTCTTGTGTGAGTGTTTCCCCTTCACTTGTATCTCTCTTCTTCCTAACCTCTGTTCCTGTTTATTCATGGTAGTTTGTAACAAGCTGCTATCTCGTGGCACGTGTGGTTGCCTGACAGCAATGACTATGCTTTGCTTTCTGCAGTCACTTGTTTCTGCCTCCATAATTATTTCATTACTAATTAGCTGTCCTGGAGAAGGTAGCTCAGATGGCTCCCTTCACTGTTTTAATATGTGCTCAGCTTTTCCTAGGCAGTAAAAGTAAAGACGTTTTGCTAGAGAGAAAGTCACCATCTTTCTGGGCACTGTTCACTATTTAGAAATTGACTCTAAGTTCCTGCAACATTTCATTATCACTATTTACCTGGAAACTTGAATTCCTTTTAAACAGGAGAGAGACAGAGCTCCATAGCTTTGACTGTAAATAAATGCAGTTTCAGCACATTACAATGTTTAGTAACTATAAATTAATGGATTAATGCTGATCTACACTAGGACCCTACAAGATGGCTTAAAGCAAGCATGGTTGGAAATGTGTATCTGTAGCTCTAGCAGTGTCATTTTGCAGAGATCATTTCTCAGATCTCACAATCTGTTCTGATTCCAAGTATAAAACATACCACCATGAGTCAAATATTTTAGCAGAGCACATGTCCTGAGTGGATTTAGAAAGAAGGATTTATGTTGATAAGAATTTTAGAGAGTGGTTGGCCTGTTACATTTTGTGTAGGTCCTGCTAGTGTTTTCACTAATTCCCTAGTCTAATGCAGAATCAATATCTTTCCCCAAGTACTGAAAGTGACTAAGTGCCTAACTAAAGGCTATAAATGGCATTGTAATTTCCCTGGTCCTTGCTCACTATTCACATAGTAATCACCATGTTCCTTTTTATCACTTTCTGCCAACCCAAATTTCCAAGGCTGCATAGATTCATTGTTACTGGTACGTAGTATGTACAAGTCCTTGTATGCACTTTAATTAAAAAGTGGATGATGGATTTTCTCCTCTTCTCTCAATGCCATGCTCAGTTAATGTGAATGAAATCTCCACAAGTGCATATACCCTTTGCATAGTACCATCTTCAAGTAACCTCTTTCCAAAACTGATGTTCCTGCCATTCTTCAGTCTGTAGCTATGCACAATGAAAAATTCTGTTTTCTGCTTCCCAGCATAAACTGCAACTTTGTGGTAGTCTTCTTTGGGATTTCACTGTTACAGAACTTGGAACAAGTAATGGAATCTGTGGTTAGGCAGCTTGTTTCAAAAATTGATCAAAAGCCTTTCTCAGATCACTGACAAGTTAATTGTGGAATTTTGCAGTTGGAAGTCAGTATGTATCTGTGATTAACTGTTCAGCAGGGTGACTACGGGACTGATAAACTAGCTCAAGCAAAATCACCTAGAGCACTGAAGTCCTCTCAGTCTGTCCTAGAAAGCTGCATACTTGATTTCTAATCTGCCATCTCCAATTCTTCTTGTCAAGAAATTAAAATGTCTTCATTACCTTTCATACAAATGAAGTTCTTCATCCTCTTTGCAGCCTAGCTGAATAGGAACATTTGAATCACCATACAGTAGTTCAAAGTGTTTTGTATGACATTTATGTCCAAAAGGACTTTTCAAGGATGTTCATATACTCAATGGACTGAACTGGCCAGCATAGTGATGTTGGTTGGAAACTGACCATTTTCTGGAGGAAAAATTTGTACAAATTCTGTTTATGTTAATTGTGTTTCCATTTACATTCCCTGGTTTATATTTGTTCTTGCAACATATACACTGTTACCTCCTATTTCCTTTTTGTTTCTGTCTAGAGAGCCCTTCCAATTTACTATCCTGGGAAACATTTTTTTCCAGTTACTTCAAGATAAGATTTTTTCTTTTCTTCTATATTGTGTAGCATAGAATAAAGATCTCATCTAGCATTTGGAATCAGCCTTGACTGAAAACTTTGGCTTTGTTTTTCTGCATAGTTAATGAGCCCAGGCCTGAAAATCCTTTATTTATGTACTGTACTCTGTTTAAATTTCTGTCAGGGGGAGCTTTGTGATTTATACCTAAATTTGGATTTAAGCATCTTTCCTGAACATAAATGGGATTTTTTCTTCAAGCAGGAAAGCATTAAAAATGAAATACAAATAAGGAAAATAAAATTTAAAGAAAGAATTGTTGGTGTGAGTAAACAGTTAACAGCCATTGTCTTTTCATTAGTTTGAGTCAAGTTTGCATCAAGCTAACTTACAGCCTTATGGTGTGGATAACATCATATGTGCCTTGCTGGATTTTTCCAATGAGGGCCCTAGTTTTCTGCAATTCTTCACAGGTGTTGAAGACCTATGTCAAGAGCTACCACATGCATACTACTTGTAATGTGAGTTAATCAGAATCAGGAACAGTTAAGAATCAAAATAGATGGCTTACAGTTTCATTCATTGAAATTTCAGGAAATCTGCAGATGCGGGAAGTTTAGATGAGGATAAGTAAACCTAAGCTAAGCATCCATCCAAGCCTTCAATACTGGTTCAAATTCAGTATATCATCCTTTAATAGTTTGACTACTGATAGTTTCAATATCTGATAGTCTTTCTTTCACCAACATTTCAAAACTTTTCCTACTTTGTTTTGAAAGTGTAACTAAGGGGAAGAAAATTTCTCTACCACTGGCAGCCCTCCCTGTCTTTGTGTATCTTACACACTAAAACAACCTCTGGGCCAAGGAGATTGCTGACTACTACTTTGTTAACAAAATACGGTAATGAGTCACGGATAGTCATTAATCAGAATTAGTAAGTCATTAATCAGAAAATATTTGACGTAGTGGAGGAGAAGTGTCTCCAGTTGTGACCAGCTTCCTACTGTAAAACAAACTAACAAATCATGCAGCTTTCTTCATAGTTTTGCTGAACACCCTTATCTCTTTGGATGATAATTGGCAAACACTTTTACCCTTCTCTTATGCAGCGGTATTAACCTGTGCTTAGTAACATCTCCCCATGATTCTGGCTAACATTCTATTCCTCTTTTCTTAGTAACCTGAAAACAAGTATAAAAAAATCTTATTTCTCATATCCTTAGGCAGTAGGTCCAGATCATATGGCATGTACCAGTTACTGTTGACATCAGTTACTGTTAAAGAGTGTCAGCAAGATAACTTAAATGGGAAAATCCAGTTTTTAAAATATGTTATTGACATAATGAATTATTTGGCCCTCCTGAAGTTACTAGACAGCTAGCAATGTGTGCTTGCAGCACAAGAAAGACCCAACCCACATGTTGGAGTGGGTCGAGAGGAGGGCCACAAGAATGAGCCAAGGGCTGGAGCACCTCTCCTACGAGGAAAGGCTGAGAGAGTTGTGGTTGTTCAGCCTGGAGAAGAGAAGGCTCCAGGGAGACCTTATTGTGGCCTTTCAATACCTAAAGGGGGCTTATAAGAAAGATGGGGGCAGACTTCTTAGTAGGGCATCTAGTGACAGGACAAGAGGCAATGTTTTTAAAATGAAAGAGGGTAGATTTAGATTGGACATGAAGAAGAAATTTCTTACCAGAGAAGTTTTGGATGCCCCACTCTTAGAAATCATAGAATCATAGAATCATAGAATGTTTTGGGTTAGAAGGGACCCCTAGAGGTCATCTAGTCCAACCCCCCTGCAGTGAGCAGGGACACCACTAACTAGATCAGGTTGCTCACAGCCCCATACAACCTGGCTTTGAATGTTCCCAGGGATGGGGCCTCCACCACCTCTCTGGGCAACCCGTTCCAGTGTTTCACCACCCTCGTTGTAAAGAATTTCCTCCTTATATCCAGTCTAAACCTACCCTGCTTCAGTTTAAAACCATTACCCCTTGTCCTGTCACAGCTGTCCCTACTAAAAAGATTTTCCCCATCTTTCCTATAGGCCCCCTTTAGATACTGAAAGGCTGTAATCAGGTCTCCCCGCAGCCTTCTCTTCTCCAGGCTGAACAAGCCCAGCTCTCTCAGCCTGTCCTCATAGGAGAGGTGCTCCAGCCCTCGGATCATTTTTGTAGCCCTTCTCTGGCCCTGCTCCAACAGTTCCATGTCCTTCGTCTGCTGAGGGCTCCAGAGCTGGACACAGTACTCTAGGTGAGGTCTCACCAGAGCAGAGTAGAGGGGCAGAATCACCTCCCTCGACCTGCTGGCCACGCTTCTCCTGATGCAGCCCAGGCTACGGTTGGCCTTCTGGGCTGCCAGCGCACATTGCCGGCTCATGTCCAGCTTTTCATCCACCAGCACGCCCAAGTCCCTCTCGGCAGGGCTGCTCTCGATCCTTTCTTCCCCCAGACTGTACTGATACTGGGGGTTACCCCGACCCAGGTGCATGACCTTGCACTTGGCCTTGTTGAACCTCATGAGGTTCACACAGGCCCACCTCTCCAGCCTGTCCATGTCTCTCTGGATGACATCCCATCCTTCTGGTGTGTCATCCGCACCACTCAGTCCGCAAACTTGCTGAGAGTGCACTCAATCTCGCTGTCTAAGTCATTGATGAAAACGTTAAACAGCACCGGTCCCGGTACGGACCCCTGAGGGACACCACTCGTCACCAGTCTCCACCCCGACATCGAGCCATTGACCACTACCCTCTGGATGCAACCATCCAGCCAGTTCCTTATCCACCAAACAGTCCACCCATCAAATCCATAGCTCTCCAATTTAGAGAGAAGGATGTTGTGGAGGACCGTGTCAAAGGCTTTGCAGAAGTCCAGATAGATGACGTCCATTGGTTTTCCCTTGTCCACTGATGCTGTCACACCATCATAGAAAGACACTAGGTTCGTCAGGCAGGACTTGCCCTTGGTGAAGCCATGCTGGCTATCTTGAATCACCTCCCTGGCCTCCATGTGCCTTAGCATAGCTTCTAGGAGGATCTGTTCCATGATCTTCCCAGGCACAGAGGTGAGGCTGACAGGTCGGTAGTTCCCAGGGTCTTCCTTTCTACCCTTTTTGAAAATGGGCACAATGTTTCCCTTTTTCCAGTCACCAGGGACTTCACCTGACTGCCATGACTTTTCAAATATCACGGAGAGTGGCTTGGCGACCACATCGGCCAATTCCCTCAGGACTCTGGGATGCATCTCATCAGGTCCCATGGACTTACGTGCATTCAGGTTCCTCAGGTGGTCACGAACCTGATCTTCTCCTACAGCAGGAGGGGTTTTGCCCTCCCGGTCCCCCTCAT